>CM048747.1:401669618-402946702 GCA_026315105.1 Locusta migratoria | reverse complement strand
ATGCAGACATATTTTGTTAGCTGCCACCTACATGATCAACGTAATGAAATAAGACAAAAAGATTGAAAATTAAAAGATTTAGGTGCTCCTTTTTCAAAATGTTCAAATATCAAATTCTGTGGGACCAAACTACTTTGGTCATCAGTCTCTAGACTTACAAACTACTTAAACTAACTAACCTAAGAATAACACACACATCCATGCCCGAAGCGGGAGGCCTCGCGATCCGTAACGTAGAGCTCCAGAACGCTCGGTTACTCCCGGGCGGCGTTCCTTTTCCAAAATGTTCAAATGTTTGTATAGCTTATGGGACTTAATTAAGGGGTCATCAGTCCCTAAAACTACAATCTACTTATGAACTAGCTAACACTAAGGACGACACAAATATCCCTGCCCGAGGCGGTATTCGAACCCCCGACCATAGTGGCCGTGCAGACCGTGACTGGCGCGCCCAGTCCCCTCGGCTACCGCGGCCGGCGTTCCTTTTTCCCGCGCACTGTTAGAGAATAGAACGATAGTGAAATATAACAAAAGATATTCGATGAACTCTTTGGCGTCCACGTAAATGTGATTTCCAGAATAGTTATGTAGATGAACAGGATAGTCTCGCCCATACATTGCACGTGTATCTTAACGTGCTCTGCAAGGCGTATGGCAACTTCCGTAGCCACATAATGTTAGATTTCTCCAATCGAGCAGGTGTGGGATATAATGGAACGAAAACTAACACATTCATACGCTAACTCACAATTCTTGTGCCGAGCCGGCCGCGGTGGCCGAAAGTCTGCGACGTGCCAGTCATGGTCTGCACGGCCGCTGCGGTCGGGGGTTCGAATCCCTCCTCGGGCATGGATGTTTGTGCCGTCTTATAAGCTAGTTCATGAGTAGTTTGTAAGTTTAGGGACTGATGACCCCGTAGTTAAGTCACATAAGCTCTTCAAATATTTGAACATTTTGAACAGGCCGAGCACGCACTGAGTAATATATCAGAAACCAGTGTTCGCCTTCAGTATAATCGAATGGATGCCAGAATCATCATCTGCATTGGTACCCGTGGAGGGTACACTACGTACTAAAACGGATTCTTTAGTCTTAGCTGGTGCCTTACTACTACTTGACCTATTGGTCTGTGAATGTATTCATTTCATGTCCTGTACTTCATATTGCACTGTCTCATATATAAATCTTGAGTTATTGGAAAACTCAATGAGTGTACACTGATTTATGTATTCATCAGTGTATTCGTACAAGTCTGGCTAAACTGGGTCACGCGTCAATGTAGTTCAGTCTGCTATGAAAAGACTGGGAAAGTAAATAAAAGTATTGTTGCGAATATTGACCCACCGAATAAACAAATCAATCGCTATGGATGTGTGGTATGAAAGGAATGAAAGAATGCTTTCAGGCAAATTATTGTTCGCTATAAAACCAGAAGATTCTCATTTTTTGTGTGTTCTCCAAACAAAGCAAAAAATAAATAAATAAAAAAATAGAATAAAAAGAATAAATAAAAAAATATGATTTGAGGAGTTACACATTGTGGATCATGCAGTGCATTATTTCCGCTTGGAAAAATAAGGGCATCACTCGATTTATAAATTTTGTCCTTCGTCTGCTTTCCGAAAGTTTTTAAATGCTGCTAACATATTGTGTATTGATCTTAAACTATTTTGCATATAATAATTGCATTGTCACTACATGCCAATAAGTAAATGCTGTTTTACTAAAGGAAGGATAAGTGGTAGTAATTATTATTAATCTACGCAAACTAACTTATCCTAACAACGACACACACTCCAATGCCCGAGGGAGAACTCGAACCTCCGACGGCCAAGGGCCGCGCTCACCGCATCAACGCACCTTAGTGCGCACGGCTATTCTGCCACGGCTACAGTGCTTGTCGTAGTGGACGGTCCTACGGTGCTGTTACGTGAACCAAGAATACAGTTTAGTGTAGTGAAACTGCCACGGATCTTCACACATGCAGAGTATACTGACATGATGTTTGTCTATGGTTTGTACAATGCGAATTCCAGAGCTGCTATGCGACAAAACCAAGCACGATTTCCGAATCGCAGAGTACCATATACAGCCGGCCGCAGTGGACGAGCGGTCTGCGGCGCGCCAGTCACGGTCTGCAGGGCCGGTACGGTCGAATCCCCCCTCGGGCATGGATGTTTGTGTCGTCTTTAGTACAAGGTAGTTTATAAGTTTAAGAACTGATGACCCCGCAGTTAAGTCCGTTAAGATCAACAAACATTTGAACATTTAGTACCATATAGCACGATGTTTTCCATATGTATCAAATTCAAATGTTGTTAAGGGATTTTACTACAGGGTCATCAGTCCCTAAACTTACAAACTACTTAGGAACTACCTTATACTAAAGACGACACTAACATCCATGCGCGAGGGAGGATTCGAGCCCCCGACCGGGTACGGCCTCGCGCATCGTACCATAGCTCCTCAATGCGCTCGGCCGCTCCGCCGCGGCTGCAGTTTGTTTCACGAATTTCGTGACCTTGGTACGCTTCCCAGCGTGGATGCAGTCGCTGAACGTCCTGTACAATAAAGTCTTATTGAGGTTGAGAATATTCTTCAAGAAGTGTAACGCAGCTCAGAATTGCAACCCAATTTGGTACTCCACAAACAAGAGTGATATGCGCATTACACGACAAAGGCCTGTATCCATCTCGTTGGGAGAGTGTACC
This sequence comes from Locusta migratoria, assembly GCA_026315105.1. NCBI lineage: Eukaryota > Metazoa > Arthropoda > Insecta > Orthoptera > Acrididae > Locusta > Locusta migratoria. Next base: position 402,943,991 of record CM048747.1, on the reverse strand, counting down.
CATAAAGGAGATGCTGCCGCCCGGCAAGAATTCTGCCAGTTGTCCATTAATTCCACGTATTCTGCTCACGATTAGACAACATTTACCCGCAACGTAATCAACAACAAGCGCAACTCCCACATATGGACAGATGAAAATGTATAACCTATTGTGGAAGCGAATTTTCAACTACGCTCCTCAGTCAACGTGTGGTGACCAACTCATTGGTCCAGTTGTTTTAGATAATTATCTAATGGGACACGTTTCTTCAAAATGCGTTACCAGAATACGTGGAGGATATCCCTTTAGCAACACGTGCTCTCTACTTTCAGCATTAGGAAACTCCCACATATTCCTTATGGCGCACGGCCAATGACACAGCACCTCAACACAACGTATCCTTGTCGTTGAATCGGCCGGCGTGGGGTCACTGTTCCCTGCTTGGTCACCGAGATCACGCAATCTTACCCAAGTAAAGTAAGCTGAACGAAGTTCCGATCGGCAGCACAATACCTGTCTACAAGAGCATCAAGATTGTGGACTGTTTGAACATTTTCTCTGAGCACATTTGCACAATTTAACAAAGCATAACATCTTTTTCGTTCACTTCACTTCACTAGATGTTTTCGTGGGTTTTTCATCAATTTCTTGCTGTGAAAAACAAAAATACATTAATTTTACTACTGTACTGGGTGTAAATTTAGTCCTAAAAAAGTCGTGAGTCTTATTTTGGTATTTACTCTTTTTTATTTTTTACATTATCTGGTAACGTAGGACACTTTCTACATAATTACATAGTTTACTTGTAGCGTAGTCATCTGGGTCAATGACCTGTTTCAATCTTGTGAGGATTTAAAACGCTACTTATACTGTGAAAACATAAATTTGGTAAGTGGAGAAATTTCGATTGTCAGCCTACTGTTTATTACTTACGGTTTCTTTTAGCGTACACTTCCTCTTCCGCGTTTTTGTAGGTAATACACATGTAATATACGTGTTTTGCAGACGTTTTTCTATCACTTCCCACTTCAGCAAATTCGATTGTGTACTCTTTGTTAGTATGCATACCTATTAGACGGCCTTCACTTGTTGTCCAGTGGAGTGGCGGTGGATTTTAATTGTGTTTGTTTTCTCTCTGTGTCTGTGAGGTGTGTGTGTGTGTGTGTGTGTGTGTGTGTGTGTGTGTGTGTGTGTGTTTTCACTTTCTGTGTCGTCCTTTCTGTACAGCTCATTTAATGGGTTAAATAATTTATTTTTGTATAGAGTGGTATATTTATTCATGAGGAAGGAAAATCAGCCATGAATGAATGTACTACGCTATGCAAAAATACATTATGTAACCCATTAAATGAGCTGTACAGAAAGGACAACACGGATGCTTAAAATACACACACACACACACACACACACACACACAAACACACACACAGATCCACTGGAGAACAAATTGAATTGGCATCCAATCTCATTTTATCCTTACTGGGAATGTAACTGAAGTACACAAATAAGAGTGAGAAGAAATATAAATTTGCCAAGCCCTCCCGAGCTCACTAATAGTAAAGACAATGTAATATTTACATTTTAAGAAATTTTGCTCCAAATAGTGCATTTTTCTAACCTCATAATATGAGAGGAGGTTACTGAAACACAATTTAATGAAGAACTATCTTTGGTCTAAAATAAATCGAACAGTCACATGTATGTGACAGTTTTCTCGATTCAGAATAAAACTATCAATTATGATTACGTAATTTCTCAATGCCTTGCTGCTGAGAGACCTAGTCATTTGTTTGTTGCCCCCCTCCCCCCCTCGATGAACAGGTGACCAGACCGAGCACGACACTTAAGCGGGCAGATACTGCATGTTGCATCGGTTATGCACAATGTCTCGGTTCAGCGAATGGAGTGTAGGTTAACATTGTTTATATTTGCATACGTCTTGGTACTCTTATTTAACGAACTTATTAAGACATTGTTTATATTTTGATTCTAAGTCGTCTGGTCCTGTGGGGCCATCTCATCTCGAAACTCTCGAGATTTCTTCCCCGTCAGATCGCTAGTAGCTTGCTACTTCGCATTTGTTCCAATAGGTAAATCTTCCGAACGAAAGAGAAATCATACTAGTTTTCTTTACTGTGAGGAATGGAGCGGAGTGTCTAGATCAGAGTTTTATTCAGCCATTTATCAGACAAGCAAGCCGATTGTGGGTGAAATGGAAGGGGGGGGGGAGGTCCCAGTTGGGAATGTGTGAGAGGAGTTACCAGTTACCAGCACATGCTTTATAACCAAGGAAAGCCTACAGGGAACGTGGTCGGAACTGGCTGACTGGAATCGTATTCATTTATTTCTGGCACTTAGTCGCAATCCAAGAGTTAATCATCGAGAAAGTGCGAGTGCAATCCCGACTACGATAACCAAAAATTGGGCATCTACGCTACTTTCTTACATTCGCAGGGAGAAGATCGACCAACTTAAATCTCTTAACAAATATAAGTCTCCCAGTCCCAATTTTATACCAACTAGGCTCATTTCAAAATATGCCCATACATATATCTAACCGCCCACTCAGCGAAAGTTTCGCACCCACAGACTAGAAAGTTGCACAGGTCATTTTCAAGAAAGAGAATGACCTATGGTCGTATAGTCAACACGGATTCAGAAGGTACCGTTCTTGTAAAACACAGGTAGCTATTTTGTCACATGATGTGTTGAGTGCTATCGGCAAGGGATGTCAAATAGAGTTTGTATTTCTAGATTTCCGAAAGGCCAAACAAATTGTGTGCTTATGGAATAACGCCACGGTTGTACTTCCATGATGTAATAATTGGCAACTGACCCTTAATAATGAGTGTGCGGTCATCTATATGACCACCAAAAGAAATCCGTTAAACTTCAGTTACACGATAAACCAGTCAAACCTACAGGCCGTCATTTCTACCTGGGGGTAACAATTATGCGCAAGAACACACAAAAATGTTTTAGGGAAGGCGAACCAAAGACTACATTTCATTGGCAGAACACCTAGAAGATGCAACAGTACTACTAGGGAAACTGCCTTCACTACACTTGTGCGTCCTATTTTGGAGTATTGCTGCGCATTGTGGGACTGACTAACGGTTTAGAGAAAGTTGAAAGAAGGGTAGCTAGTTTTATATTATTGCGATATAGGGGGGAGAGTGTCACGGAAATGTTGCACCAGTTGGGGGGGAAACCACTAAAAGAAAGGCGTTATTTGTTGCAGCGAAATCTATATGCGTAATTTCTTTCATTTACTTTCTCTTCCGAATGCGAACATATATTGTTAGCAGCAACCTAGGTAGGGTGACAGGATCATCGTAATAGAATAAGAGAAATCAGATCGATAACGCAAAGACTTAGGTGTTCCTTTTCCGTGAGGAAATATAGAGAAATGTCATAAAAGTTGTTCGATGAACATTTTGCCGTGCACTTCAATGTGACTTGCACATTATCTACCGAGCGAGGTGGTGCAGTGGTAACACACTGGACTCGCATTCGGAAGGATGGTGGTTCAAATCTACCTCCGGCCATTCAGATTTAGGTTTTCCGTGATTTTCCTAAATCACTCCAGGCAAATGCCGGGTGGCTCCTTTGAAAGGGCACGGCCGGATTCCGTCCACATCCTTCCCCAAACCTTCCGAGCGTAAGATCCGCCTCTAATGTCCACGCTGTCGCGGGACGTTAAAATACAAGCTTCCTTACTTCCTTCCTAAAGAGTATCCATGTAGATGGAGATATAGAAGTGCGATAATCGAGCCTCTTCCTGGAGAAACAGCACTCGGGAGAACGATATTGAGTGGGATCGTTGCAACACAGAAATAACAATTTAAGAAAGGCCGTTTATTCACTCATTAACACGTTTAAAAACTACAACCAATGAACATATATCAGTATCATGTAAATTATTTACGTAGCTGGACACACTTAAAGAGATTTAACTGAACGGATGAGACCAATAATTTCAAGTAAATCATTCAAGTGACTAATATTACTTAAAAACATTTAAACAGTTTCACAGGGGTGAAGGTCTTTACTCTCGTGCTTCACAAAATCCAGTTAAAATATCTTTGATTTGACGGTAACACCAGCGTATCGCTTTGAATTTAAAGGTTTGGTTCACTTACGATTACCAGGTCATAATCTTAACCTTAATACTACATAAAGTAACACGTTATAAAGAAATAGAAGAACCTCTGCACATTAGACTAACTTGATCAACAACACGTGATGGAACGGTCAAATGCCAACTTAGACCATAACTATATAGGAAACTTAACGGACGGTCTAACGTAATTCAAGCCCAAATTACTGATGCCTTTCAATAAAATGCAATGAATTAAGTTCAGTTACGCAGATTAATGACCAATCGGATTCGTGAGATACGGTAATTTAATCACAACTAGCCTGAACATAGTACTAATCGAATTAATAAAATTAACAGTAGGTGGAAATGAAAGGCTATTCACAGTAGTACAAATGGTTAACAGGTTAAGATCACTGCAACTAACATAGGAACTGCCAAGGACACAGGGTGTGATTTGTCCATTCCCCACTCTGAAACTTCAGTCCGGGTGGTAGGGACTTAACAATAATTAAAATTTAACTTGCCCAAAATACATTCGTCAACGGGCCGGTTACAATTCCGAAAAATCGACAAACACACACTAACACAAACACACAGTGGTTGTAAATCTCATGGTGGCACAACTAGGCATGTAATCACCTAACAATTAACTAACGGTACGCACCAGAAAAGAACGGGGGGGGGGGGGGGGGGGGGTGTCGGGAAGTACACCAACAGCAACAGCAACTAGATAGGTGGAAGTGCCAGATTGACAACTACACGTTTGGGCGGAGGAACTACCGGGCGACACGTCGTAAGTACTAGGTAATGGAGCACAATGGCGAAGCACTGTTTAATGGAGTCACACAGCTTTCCACAAGAAACCAGTACGAACGGTGTCGGAGAGACAGCCTTGCGGAGTAGTTACAATCTGGTCTTACAAGCCCGCCATGTCCGCCAGGAAGAAAGCTGGGCCGCAGTCCTCGTACCGCAACAACGCGGAAGGCGGAGAGATGCGCCGGCTTCGGAAAGTACCACACTATTGTCCCGCGGCGCTCATGGTCTCAAGTGGCTCCATCCCACGGCAGTTCCGTACACACACAACGACAGCCGCCTCGAGGTACCTCGGTTGATCGGCAATCCACCACTGCCCTCACCACGTCGCGCATCTCCCTTTAAGGACCACACCAGGCAAATCGTAGTGAGGAACAGCAGAAATTCATCGCAGCGAAATGACGATCGATAGCACTCGATCAAATAGAAAGATAATCAAAATAGAAGGCGTACGTAACAAATAAATGTTCAAATGTTTGTATAGTCTATGGGACTTAACTACGGGGTCATCAGTCCCTAAACTTACAAACTACTTACGAACTAGGACGGCAAAAATATCCATGCCCGAGGGGGGATTCGAACTCCCGACCGTAGTGGCCGTGCGGACCGTGACTGGAGCGCCTTAGTCTCTTTTTTTTTATTTTTTTTTACTCTACCTCTGTGCAACCATTTTTTTTTCGGGTCTCCCTTCTCCCCTACACCCCGTCCTTACTCTCTCCATCAATGCCTTCATCGGCGAGCTTTCTCACGCTATAACGAAATTAGTTGCCTCTCTGCTGATTGGAATTGAAAATCAAACAGAAACTTATGACTTATTCTTTCATATGCGTTGAACTTCTACGCCATAAGTAAATTAACTGTACCACCTCTGTGAGGACTGGAAAACAATGCTTCCTCAAATAAAAACAGAAAACGAGACTTCTTCTTACGTCTGCATTAGTGAATCTTCTAGAGCTAGTGACTGTTATTCATGTTAGTTGAACTAAGGAGTTGTCAGTACGGAGTAAAATAATAATAATAAAAATAATAATAACAAAAAATGGTATATTGATTCTTCTGTTCCATTTTGTTATTGGTAAAACATTATTTACCTCATGGAGTTCAACTGGTTGTATTTCTCTAGCGTAACATATTTTATCCTATACCTTCCTTTCGAAACACTATTTGCAGCATGTTACCGAAATCCTTCTTGAAATTTCTATTCTTTAATAGTTTGTAATATTCCATTGCCATATAGCTACTATAATCCTCAGCGTCGTTCTGGCAACTTCGATGAATTACGAAGTGCACAAAATGTCCGAATATCCACATTATTGTATTGTTTTTTTGTCGTGGGAAGTATGTCTTATCCGGTATCAGTAATTCTTCTGTGGTGATGAATCTGCCGTCATTTCTTTGGAGGAACGCCACCTGCTGCTTCACTTTTGTCCACAGGTCACTGTAGCCCGAGCAGGTAAACCTGTGAAGTAATGTATCTACATGTCCACAGGTGGTGCATAAATTGGAATTAGCCTTGCCTATAACACTCAGTCTCTCGTTCGTTGCTATAGTTGCATTGACAACCTGATATCACGTGGAACGTACCTCCGATGTTAAAAGTTTGTTGCTGATATTCCTCCAGACAGAGCACCAGTCTTTTGTAGGATATTTCTTCTCCATTCTGTTTCTAACAGCACTCGTTCGTGGTTTGTCACGATGACACGGCCTATTACTATGTTCTCCTGTTGTCTGGCTGTTCTTCTTGTAACTAACCTCAATGAAGTACTCCCTGACATGGTTCAGCTTGTAATTAATGGGGGCCACATTGACGGGGGCAGCTAAACTCTTTGGCTCTGTCATTTTGAAGAGTAGAGCCGTAATACTCTCAGGGTTGTTACGGAGAATATCGTGTGTCCTCTTGATAAATAAATTCATCGTTTTCTGCAGAATGTCTGTAAGACCGAGGCCACCGTCACCATATGCAACTCTGAATATGCATCCCTGCCAAATCACTTGACACACGGCTCTTGTAATGTTTTTTGCTATACCTAATGGGACAGGCAGTATTTGACCTAAATATAATGCTTTAGACAGGATAATGCAGTTGATTAATTGAACCCTCTGAACCAAATTTAGATTCCTGTTTCTATGTTCCCTTGTTAAACCTCTGATTTTTGCTAGCATTTCTTTCCAGTTGGCAGAAGTCATCCGGAGTGGACAGTTATAAAATATGACGCCAAGGGTCTTATGGTGGTCTGTAGTAGTAATCCAGTCTAAATCATTTCCTTCAAAGCCATTTAAACTGAGCAGCGAACTTTTCGTTTTATTGACGACCGCGCCAGTGGCACTGGAGTACATCTGAATCGCGTCGCTTAGATGTTGAACGTCTTCACTACTCCGGACAATGACTCCTAAATCATCAGCATACACATTGGTTACTTTCTTGACAGACATTATTGTTATTCCTTCAAGGTCATTATTTATTTCTCGGACAAGAGGTTCTATCGATATGATGTACAGTAGCATTGAGAGCGGACTGCCTTGCGGAAATCCCCTGAGAATATCAATGTTCTTCGTAGGTTGTCCATTTACAAGAATTTTCGCTGTCATTCCCGTGATCATATGTTTTAATGATTGTAAGAATGTGTTGCCAAATCCCATAGTTGTCATCGTTTTAAAAAGGTAACGGTGGTCAACCCTATCAAACGCATTGGCAAAGTCAATAAAAAACAAAGATCCCTTAACTTTAGTCGCCGAAAAGATGGAAATAATGTCACGATATTCACTGACGGTTTTCACTATACTCCTATGAGGTAAAGCCGTCTGATCGCTTCCAATGACTCTTTTTAGAACAACTGTCAAGCGGGCTTTCAATGCACGAGCAGCGAGTTTATAGTCAGTGTTCAGTAAACACAGTGGCCGCAGTTTGCGCACGTCTTTCATCCCCTGCCCTTTGGGAACCACCACCATAACGCCTTCTTTAAATTCGGGCGGTAAGACGACACCAGTAAGAACTTCGTTTACAACGTCAGTAAAAGCAACGCCAATCATATTCCAATACTTTTTATAAAATTCCACTGGTATTCCGTCAGGACCAGGAGTCTTATTCAGTGGAGAAGTTTTTATGATGTCCAGCAGTTCGTCGCTAGAAAAGGTTGTTAGTAAGCCTCTATTGTCATCAGATGTGACAATAGCGTCTGTACTGTCCAGCAATGTTGCTGCAGATGCCTCATTGAAATCAGTAGCTGTGTATAGGTCCTGAAAAAATCGGTGAATTTCATCCATTATTGCTCGTTGTTCAGATAGGACATCACCGTTTGCAGCTCGCAGCTTCTCCAAAAAAGTCTTCCTTCTGTTTTTTGTTTGTCTGATGATGTGGTACAGAGAAGCAGTTTCCTCTGCTACAGTTGACTGCGACCTAGACCTGACCTTCAAACCATCGAGTTGTTTCCTTTTCAGTTTTGTTAAAATTGCCTTGATTTTCTTTATTTGCATGAAGTGCTCATCAGATAAAACAGGACGATCATAAAGTTCTCTGAGACAGGTATAATAAAATTCTATAGTGTCCTTAAAATATGTGGCCTTTTCTTTCGCATACTGAATCAACGTCATTCGTAGTTTCTTTTTAGCATGTTTCGTCCACCATTCAATTGCTGAATCGTATCTTGGTCGTGCCCTGAGGCACGCTACCCAAGTCAGTCGTACACATTCATCTAGTTCTGTGTCGTTAAGAACACTCACATTCAGTTTCCATAAACCCCGTCCCCAGAACGTTTTTTGCCGGACGAGATTGATGCTGCAACGTACCCCACTATGATCAGAAAAACTAGCAGGTATCGCGTCGATGGAAGTTATACACTACCTTAGGCTGTCAGAAACATACAGTCTGTCAATTCTACTAGCAGAAATATTGGTAACGTGCGTAAATTTTACCATTGTTGGGTATAGCACTTCCCAAGCATCGTTTAGACGTAAATCACGGACAAAATCATTCAGTTCTTTGGAGAAATTAAAGTTTGGGGTTTGATCCATGGGGTTCAAGACACAGTTCCAATCTCCTGCAATAATTAGATTATCTGGATTTTCTTTTAGTAGGTGAACGATTTCGGTCATGAAAAAGCTAGCTCTAGCAGTTCTGGCATTGTTGCCAGAGGGTGCGTAGATATTTACTATCGTTGTTTCAAAAATTTTACAGGATATTCCCCTGCCGGATTCTAAGAGACACAGAGTTTTTTAACTAAAATTGCCGTTCCACACTCATTCTCTAACGCCACATTTACAATTTCGATATAGCCTGGAAATTGAAATTCATGGACGAGTACTTCTTGCAACAGTGCAATGTCAGTGTCAGATTGGTATAAATAATCTTTCAAGGCTGATAATTTTAATGGATTCGAGATCCTGTTGATATTGAGGGTCAATATATTATACGTTTGTGTCGTTGTCTGCAGTCGGTGTGCCATAGTCAAGGACCACAAAGGCTAGTCTTAAACACGAGTATGATGTCAAACGTCAGATTCATCAAGTAACAATGAACACGGAACCGCCATCGATTGCGACTTATCGCAATGATTCTAGGTGAAGTTCTTGGAGTCCTTCTGCATTTGTGTTCCCAGAGAACACAGGAAGATTAACATTAGTAGTTGACGCTGGACGTTTATTCTCTTGTTCCATTTCAGTCACCCAGTCCATTCTAGCCGTCGAGTCACCTTTCTCCGGGTTCTCAGACATCCGTACCCGTTGACCAAAATCGGTGGCTGTTGCGATGTCTACACTTTTTCGTCGAGCACGCGTTCTGTGAGAACCAGCTTTACTGTTATCTTCTTTGTCGTGACTATACGCAGAACTATCGGACAATTCCTTATTTTCGTCTGTTCCGTCATTTCTCCTCTTCTTGTGTTTCTTCTTGATTTCCTGAAGTTTCTCCCGAGTTTTGGGAGCTTCAGTTTCCGCTTCCGGGTGTGCAATCCTTTTCTTTTCGTTTTTCTTCAGAGGAGAACTACAGGGTACAGATACAATGTGTTCAACTTCCATGTTTTGTACAACGTCATGGGTCGTCAAAGGACTGGAAGCCGTTTCCATAGCGGTTTCGTTCACTTGCTGTGATGGTTGTTGGTCAACCACAGCCTGGTGAGAAACAGCCGAGTCCGCGGGGGTGACGTGCTCTTCCTGTTGCACCTGTAGTAATTCAGCCTCGCTCCGGGTAGAGTCGGTGGAGTTAACTTGCAGCACGGCCTGTGTAGCGTCTTCGGTGGCCGAGTCCTGCACGACACTTGTTGTCACGGGAGGCGGCGACGACACCGCAGCCGCAGCCGCCGCATACGACAGGCGTGCGCGTCACGCGTCGCCGGGAGGCAGCTGAGCCACCCGACGGCGCGAGCCCGGTAGTGCTCCGTCGAATTACAAATGGCACACGTCCTGGGCTATCCGTCGTATATCACAAGTGCACGATAGCCTCACACACTGATAAAGGACGGTGTGTGCTTCATCAAATCAATTTTTACTTGACGCACGCCATTCAGTACGGGGCACGGAAAGTTGTTCCCCCACTTTTCCTCATGAACAGACAGAACACGGCCGTAGGCACTCAGAACATCGCGTACGTGCTCGCTAGGAATTTCAAATGGTAGTTCAAATACGCGCACAGTGCGCAAACCCATACCGCCAAAAGAAACTTCTACATCAATCACACTACCATCAGAACGCAAAAATTTCATCGTCCCTCCACTTTCTTCTACAATACGCAGACACAGATCAACATTCAAAAGTTTTACAAAAAAATACAGGCGCTAGCTGAGACAGATTAATTCCGTAAAGTTCGTCTAATGGAATCTTAACTTGTTCAATAAGGAATCTATGAACTTCATATGCAGCAGGTTTCACAATTCCACGATCAAAAGTAAACTTCAAAGTATATCTCCTTAAAATCGTAGCCATATTCAAAACAAATTCATATTATAAACAAAACGACCAAATCCCAGCCACAAACACCAGACGAAGACGTTAGTAGAGGATATATCACCCAGTAACACGAAGATACAAGATTCCGCTGTCAGAATAAACAGTAAACTTGCCTTGACGTGAGCAGCGACGGAGCACAGCGTAAGCACAACCGCCCTCCACGACGGCCCAAGCCGGTCTCCTCGGCCACCGCGGCCGGCGTAACAAGTAATTAAAGAAGAAGGGTAAGGGAGAAATGGTACGGTGCTGAGCCGGAACAGCTCAGATATCTTCTGCGTCGAATACTACTTTGCAGATACTCCAAATCAAATGTTTGTAGAGCTTATGGGACTTATGGGGGTCATCAGACCCTAAACTTACAAACTACTTATGAACTAGCTAATACTAAGGACAGCACAAATATCCATGCCCGAGAGGCGATTCGAACACCCGACCGTAGTGGCGGTGCAGACCATGACTGGCAGTCCCCTCGGCCACCGCAAATACTCCATACAGAGCGCGGGAAACGCCACGATGCAAGCAGTAAGAGAACGAGATAAATGTTCGGTAAGCACCGGTGGTATCCCAGCGATGTGTGTCACTTGGCATTGACGTATCGAATACTTCTGCAAACGAGCCTGCCCGTTCGGTCTCTCTTTTTTCTTTTTTTACTAATTTGGACAAAACGGGCCTAACGAAGCTGCCCATTAATTTTGCCACCGGCGCGACCCGTATAGGGCTCGCGGAGGCTACTACGCCGGCTCCTTCCGAAATAGCTCGAATAGCTGTCCCCGGAGTAAATCTTTATTCAGGCGGTATACTCTTCCTTTCGCATCGGGCCCGCGGGGCAATATATCGTCGCTTATCGCGCCGGGCCGATCGCAGCGCCGCCAGTCGTCTCTACGGCCGGGCCGCTATGCACCTACACTCTTCTGACCCCCTCCCTCCCCCCCACCCTCTCCATCCTCTCCTGGAGTCCTCGTCCTAACTACCGAGGGCTGGTCTCCTCTGCTTTCATTCCGCCTTCTTGCCGCTAGGTGCGCTCGCTCGTAAGCCGGTTCCGGGGGGAAGATGGAAGGTGGAGGAGGGGGGGGGGGGGAGGGGGCGACGGAATACGTCAAAGATATATGCGCCTCACTTTTTCCAGTTCATCGGCCGGTATCGCCTGGCGACCGGCGCACAATTATCGGCCCGATCCATCTTGCCGGCTAACGAAGGACGGCTGCGGAGGAGCGCGTGACGGCGGCGCTGTCCCCCTGCCCCCCCCCCCCTTCTTCCCTCCCCCTCGCCTCCCACCCCTCCTCAGAGGGCGCCCCGCGGCTCCCCTCGTTCATTCCTCGTCTCCACGGGCCGTGATTAACTGCAATAGGTGGCACCTCGTGCCTGGCACCGCGGCCATCCGCCGGCGCCCACACCTCGCCGTGCAGGCTCGACCCTGTGCGTGCGCTGTGTGTGTGTGTGTGTGTGTGTGTGTGTGTGGCTGGATGTTACAGCCTTAATGCGGCACCACACATGTGGTATTTGGCGAAAACCGAGCAACGAACACCGAACAAGCTTCCTCGTTGTTGCATTCAGCGAATATTCGCGTAACGGCGAGTATTGTTGTACCGCATATGCGCTTCCTGCCGAACAGTGAACACATACGGGTTGTTTGTTGTTATGGTCTTCAGTCCGGAGACTGGTTTGATGCAGCTCTCCACCCTACTCTATCCTGAGCAAGCCTTTTCATCTCCTCATAAGGACGGCAACCCACATCCACTTGAATCTGCTTACTATACGCGTCTCGTCGTCTCCCTCTGCGATTTTTACCCCACACTCTTCCCTCCAATGCTAAATTTACGATTCCCCGATGTCTAAGAATGTGTCCTACCAAGCGATCCCTTCTTTTAGTCAGGGTATGCCAAAAATTCCTTTTCCCGCCAATTCTGTTCAACACCTCTTCATTAGTTATGCGATCTACCCACCTAATCGCCAGCATTCTTCTGTAGCACCACATTTCAAAAGCCTCTATTCTCTTCCTGTCCGCACTGCTTATCGTCCATGTTTCACTCCCGAACAAGGCAACACTCCACAAAAATGCCTTCAGAAAAGACTTCCTTACTCTTAAATTAATATTCGGTGTTAGCAAATGTCTCTTTTTAAAAAATGCCTTTCTTCCCATTGCCATTCTGCATTTTATATCCTCTGTACTGCGACCATCGCATGTTATTTTACACCCAAGTAACAGAACTCATCTACCACATTCATTGTTTCGTTACCTAATCTAGTTCCTTCAGCATCGCCTGATTTTCTAAGACCGCATTCAATTATTTTTGTTGTGCTCTTGTTAATGTTCATTTTATACGCTCTCTTCAACACGCTGTCCATTCCATTCAACTGCTCTTCCAGGTCCTTTGCTGTCTCTGACAGAATTACAAGGTTGTCAGCAAAACGCAATGTTTTTATTTCTTCCCCCTGAACTTTAATCCCTATTCCAAATTTTTCCTTGCTTTCCTTCACTGCCTGCTCGATGTACAAATTGAATAACATCGGAGAAAGGCTACAACCCTGTCTTACTCTCTTCCCAACTGATGCTTCCCTTTCATGCCCTTCGAGTCTAATAACTGCGGTCTGGCTTTTGTACAAGTTGTAAATAACTCTCCTTTCCCTGTATTTTACCCCTGCTGACTTCAGAATTTGAAAGAGTGTATTCCAGTCAACATTGTCACATGCTTTCTCCAAATCTACAAAAGCTAAAAATGTAGGTTTGCCTTTCCTTAATCTATCTTCTAAGATAAGTCGTAAATTGAGTATTGCCTCCCGGGTTCCTATGTTCCTCCTGAATCCAAACTGATCTTCCCCGAGGTCAGCTTCTACCAGCTTTTCCATTCTCCTGTAGATAATTCGTGTTAAAATTTTGCAACCATGACTTATCAAACTGATGGTTCTGTAATTTTCACACCTGTCTGCGCCTGATTTCTTTGGAATGGGGATTATTACATTTTTCTTAAAGTCTGAGGGCATTTCGCCTGTCTCATACATCTTACACACCAGTTCAAATGGTCTCGTCATGGCTGGCTCTCCCAGAGACTTTAGTAGCTCTGAGGGTATGTTATCTACTCCTGGGGCCTTGTTCCGACCTAGGTCTTTGAAGGCTCTGTCAAATTCATCATATACGAGAACAACGAACATTCGTCAAGCTACAGTAGCTGAGCATTTTGAGCAATCGGCACCATACACACTTTGCGTATCTGTTGTATTTCTGTTCATCGCCTGATCAGATACAGATGGTCAGTGATACGGAAACTGATATTTTGTGTACGGAATCGTTACATATTTTCGCTATGCCTGACGTGTGTAAAAAATCATTGCCATAGCGCAGTTTCGTTTAACCCTGCGAGAATAGAGCACCCCCGGTACAAATGGCCAAAGCTCCTGCCTGTTATTTTACTTTCTTAGAAATTTATTGGTATTATTAGCATAACACTTGTCGTTTTTGACTCAGTCTTGAGCCGGGGACTGGCCGTGCCATGAGGTGGGTCTAGAGTGGCCCAGCTCCTCCATCTGGCGGCGGTGCCCACGGAGGATCATGTGTGGCAACTAAATCTGCTTTTTTGGTCATGGCTTACAGCAGACTACTATTTAAAAAAAATAAAAATAATAAATAAAAATAAACCACGAACACGACTGTAGTGAATGTTGTCATTAAATCAAAGCACAGACACGTAAGTTTAGTGAAGTAACCACAATTGTAAATAAATATTTACGGTTTATTTTGTGTTGTTGTGAAGATAGTCAATGTCTTGATTTGGTACTTGCGAAATTAACAATTAAAATTGTTATTGCTAGTGAGTTTACCATGAACTTTGATACAATATATTTATTTTCTACAAAATGCAGTTCTTACGCGATTGTATCAAGAATTGCCACACATCAGAAAATGTAAAGTGACTTATTATCACAGATAAAAAAAAATCTTCTATAATATTCACGAAATTTGTTATGTCGTTCACGACGCTTGACAACATATATAGAAAACATTACCCCCTACACGCTTACTACGGCGAAGAAAAAAAAAAGTTCAAATGTTTATATAGCTTATAGGGACTTAACAACGGGGTCATCAGTCCCTAAACTTAGAAACTACTTGTCAACTAACTAATACTAAGGACGGCATAAATATCCATGCCCGACAGTACTGGCCGTGCAGACCGTGACTGGAGCGCCTCAGTCCCCTCGGCCACCGCACCCGCCTACGACGAAGAAATAATAAAAAAAATTAAGAAAACATACTAAATCTAATTATAACTGTCTACATTCCAAAGTGCGATATTTATATCAGAAAATAAGTTACTAAAAGACTTTAGGTATAACGTAATCCCAAATTGAATTACAATGTTCACAAATGCATAGAGACGCCCACTTTCCACGAGCTCTTCCAACAAAACGAATGTGTGGATGAGGAACAAAAGCATCTGTTGTCGAATGTTCGCCTCCTTTGATGTGTGTGTAAATACCGACACGCAGCAGAAACGGCGAGCACTGGTCGATTGCTGCTAAAGTTCACCGAACGTGTATGACGACCGTCCCTCGCATAAATGTCGCGCAAACAATTTGTACATTGTTTTTTCGGCACGTACGTGACATGTTGCAGAACGTGGACACGCGTCGTACGAGACTTTCTTGTCGTCTGCCGCTTATTTTGACAAACAACACAAGCTGCACATGGGCAGTACTAGTTCCTTTTGGTGTCTATTGTAGTCTTGTGTAGTTCTCGAACGAACTAGTTCGGAAGAGCGCTCCCACAGGCGAACTACGCGAACTAGTTCGCAGATCCCTCACCTCTTAGTTCGTCTGCTGCTTTTCCGAAGAGTGACGGCGAAGAGTGACGGGGAACGGCAGAAGATGCGAGAGCGCGCAGAATCGCGTGATTCCCTTCTGCCAGTTACCGTCATTTCGAGCTGAGATGCAGCTCAGCTGTAGTTTCATAGTTCACTGCCACAAACCTTCTTTTCTAAGGTATTCAGCAGTGTCTAAATATAACCCTCATTCCATAGTGTCAAGAAGTAAAGAGAACTTAAAACTTAACATTGTTTGCATTTATATGCGAGAAATTATGCTTCAACCATTTTCTCTCGCCTGCATGATACCGTTGACGGCTCGCGGTGTACAATGTTGAGGATAACGTCGTATAAGCGACACTAACACTGTTAAGTAACGAACCCGTATAGAATTAAATAGCTACAAAACTATACTTTATTGCCTGTCATCAGAATGTGAAGTTCGAAACCCTTTGTCATCATGTTTGGTAGCGTGAAGATAAAAAAATTATTCTATTTCATTTGTTAATACAAAATCAATTTCTGTACTATGTGTGAGGTTGACAGAAGAATTATGATATTGTTGTTGTTGTGGTCTTCAGTCCGCAAACTGGTTTGATGCAGCTCTCCACGCTACCCTGTCCTGTGCAAGTCTCTTCAAGCAGAAAAAATGAATAAATACGTTCTCACTCAGGGTTCATGGTCATTTTTGTGTGTCTAATTGTTAAGCAACAAATTAAAAAAGGTTCTTTTCTTATTGTTAATGGTATATACCTTGTGCCATATAATACTTGACCTGTACCATAGTAGTAATATTTTTGTTGATCACTTCCAAAACTGTATAAAAATTAAAAAGTCGTTTATAAAAGTGCATTTTTATTTACGAAAATAGACGCATTATGCGTATTTTGTAGGTAATGTTCCTTCAATGAGCTATTAAATAAATAAATAAATGTATTTTAAAAATAAAATACTACGAGTACTCTGTATGCAAAGTACTTGAATACCATTGTAACACCCATTCGTGTAAATAATTGGTTTATTTGCTTAAGTATTTGATGTCTAATTCCCCAAAAATACGGGTAATATCACACGCTTGGGCAACACTGATCATTATATAAAAAGGCTGTAATAACAAAAGAAACAGTTATTTTAGTAGCGGTAGCAAAAGCCATAAAGAGCGGACGAACTAAAAAGAGCGACATACTTTCTCGGCCGAGCTGCGACCTAAGACCTACCGGTCGCGAACTAAAATATGGGAAATCGGGAACTAATATATGCGCGATCGGTCGCGAACTAAAATATGGGCAATAGGTCGCGAAGTAAAACATGCGTTACAGGTCGCGAACTATTATGCCAACGTATCTCGCTTCTTAGTTCGTTGGATTCTTTTCCGAAGAGCGACGGGCAATAGCGAGATGGCGCGTAGCACAATTAAAAATCACGTGTTTGCCATTTCGAGGTGAGCGGCTGCCTGCTAGATTACGTAGTTCAGTGCTACAAAATTTCTGTTTTAAAGTATTCTGCACTCTGCAATATCTGACTAATAAATTCCATAATGCACAAGATATATAGATAACTCTAAACTTAGACGCGAGAAATTTTCCACAAACTGATTCTTTTGGTTTGCTACAACATTTCTAGCTTTTGTAGATTTGGAGAAGGCTTTTGACAATGTTGATTGGAAAAAACTCTTTCAAGTTCTGAAGCAAGCAGGAGTAAAATATAGGGAGCGTAAGGTTATTTACAACTTGTATAAAAACCAGACAGCGGTTGTCAGAGTTGAAGGGCATGAAAGGGATGCAGTGGTTGGAAAGGGAGTAAGACTGGGTTGTAGCCTTTCCCCAATGTTGTTCAATTTGTACATTGAGCAAGCTATAAAGGAAATCAAGGAGAAATTTGGAGAAGGAATTAAAGTTCAGGGTGAAGAATTAAAAACATTGCGTTTTGCCGACGACATAGTAATTCTGTCAGATAGAGCAAATCACCTGGAAGAGCAATTGAACGGAATGGACAGTGTGCTGAAAGGCGCATATAAGATGAACATTAACAAGAGCAAAACTAGGGTAATGGAGTGCAGTGTAAGAAAATCAGGCGATGCTGAAGGAATTAGATTGGGAAACGAAGCAATAAAGGAGGTAGATGAGTTTTGTTACTTGGGCAGTAAAATAACAAATGATGGTCGCAGTACAGATGATATAAAATGCAGAATGGCAATGGGTAGAAAGGCGTTTTTGAAAAAGAGAAATTTGTTAACATCGAATATTGATTTAAGCCTAAGGAAGTCCTTTCTGAAGGCATTTGTATGGAGTGTTGCCTTGTATGGGAGTGAAACATGGACAATAAGCAGTGTGGACAGAAAGAGGATAGAGGCTTTTGAAATATGGTGCTACAGAAGAATGCTGAAGATTAGGTGGGTGGATCGCGTAACTAATGAGGAGGTACTGAACCGAATTGGGGAGAAAAGAAATTTCTTGCATACCTTGACTAAAAGAAGGGATAGATTGGTAGGACACATTCTGAGACATCAAGGTATTGTGAATTTAGCATTGGAGGGAAGTGTGTGGGGTAAAAATCGCAGAGGGAGACCAAGAGACGCGTATAGTAAGCAGATTCAAGTGGATGTGGGTTGTCGTTCTTATGAGGAGATGAAAAGGCTTGCTCAGGATAGAGTAGGTTGGAGAGCTGCATCAAACCAGTCTCTGGACTGAAGACCACAACAACAACAGATATCGTTAGTGGCTCAAGCAGCAAGAGCATGAAGCAGCTAGGTGGGGGAACTTCTCCCTCCATCTGCATGAGCAAACCGTGCCGCTCAGCCGTCACTGGGAGCGGACGAACTAAAAGAACGAACTATTATGCGCAAGTCTAGTCTACTGCTCTGTTGATTAGCATTCTTGTGAGAACAGATTGTAAGTCCATTAAAGAAAAAAAAGAACAACAGCAATATCCAATCAAGGGTATGACACTAGTGGGAAGATGGAATGTTGTAGCATCAGACATTGTCTATGAGGAGTGCGATTGGAAAAGTATTTATTTTTATTTTTATTTTATTTAAAGTATTTATTTTTATTTTATTTATTTATTTATTTACAATGAAGACACTTAAACAGATGTACTTTTGTTCTACAGTCGCTATATTACTTATAATTTTTCTTTATTTTGTACAATTAGTGTCAGTGAAGCTATGTATTATTTTCAAGTGTTTTCTGTGTCGCAAGATACTTTTTAACCACCACAAGAAAAAAAGTAAATATATAAAATAAAAAATAATGGACATAAAAAAATTCACAAAATAAAAGTACTTACTCTTTACTACACTACTGACCATGAAAATTGCTACATCAAGAAGAAATGCAGATGATAAATGGGTATTCATTGGACAAATATATTATATTAGAACTGACATGTGATTTTATTTTCACGCAATTTTGGTGCATCGATTCTGAGAAATCACTACCCAGAATAACCACCTCTGGCCGTAATAACGGCCTTGATACGCCTGGACATTGAGTCAAACAGAGCGTGGATGGCGTGTACAGGTACAGATGCCCATGCAGCTTCAACACGATACCACAGTTCATCAAGAATAGTGACCGGTGTATTGTGTCGAGCCAGTTGCTCAGCCACCATTGACCAGACGTTTTCAGTTGGTGAGAGATCTGGAGAATGTGCTGGCCAGGGCGGCAGTCGAACATTTTCCGTATCCAGATAGGTCCGTACAGGAACTACAGCATGAGATCGTGCATTATCCTACTGAAATGTAGGATTTCGCAGGGATCGAATGAAGGATAGAGCGACGGGTCCTAAAACATCTGAAATGCTACGGCCACTGTTCAAAGTGCCGTCGATGCAAAAAAGATGGGACTGAGACGTGTAACCAGTGACACCCCATACCATCATGCCGGGTCATACGCCAGTATGGCGATAACAAATACACGCTACCAATGTGCGTTTTACCGTTCGTGCACCCAGGTTCGTCGTTAAAAATGTCATCAGTCCCTAAACTTACAAACTACCTATCAACTAGCGTATCCTAAGGATGGCACAAATATCCATGCCCGACGGGGGATTCGAACCCCCGACCGTAGTGTCCGTGCAGACCGTGACTGGAGCGCCTCAGTCACCTCGGCCACCGCGGACGGCGTTCGTCATTACGTACCCCGTCGTAGGCGCTCCTGTCTGTTTTGCACCGCCATGGTAACCGCAGCCATGGTCTCCGAGCTGATTGTCCATGCTGCTGCAAACGTCGTCGAACTGTTCATGTAGATGGTTGTTGTCTTTCAAACGTCCCCGTCTGTTGACTCAGGGGACGAGACGTGGCTGCACGATCCATTACAGCAATGTGGATAAGATGCCTGTCATCTCAATTGCTAGTGGTACGAGGCTGTTGGGATCCAGCATGACGTTCCGTATTGCCTTCCTGAACCCACCAATTCCATATTCTGCTAAGAGGGATTGGATCGCGACTAACGCGAGCAGCAATGTCGATATACCGCAATCGCGATAGCCTACAATACGACCTTTATTAAAGTCGGAAACGTGATGGTACGCATTTCTCCTCCTCACAGTATGTATCACAACAACGTTTCACCATGCAACGCCGGTCAACTAATGTTTGTGTATGAGAAACTTTTCTCGTTTCAGCACGTTGTAGTTGTCGCCACTGGCACCAAGCTTGTGTGAATGCTCTGAAAAGCTAATCATTTGCATATCACATTTTCATTCTGTTGGTTAAATTTCTCGTCTATAGCACGTCATCTTCGTGGTGTAGAAATTTTAATGGTCAGGAGTCTAAGACAAATGATAGTAAAAAATAATAAAATATCTTGTTTGAAATAATAGATTCCTGTATCAGTTTGTTATATCATACCTGTGCTCTTATTAAAGGAATGATGCAACAACCTGATGTAGTAGTCCATTATTTTAGACAGGATATTTTATCTTTACTTTCATAATCAATTGTTACAGAAAAATGTCCGTATTGTAGCTTAATCTTTTTTTTTTTTTTTTTTTTTTTTTTTTTTTTTCCAAAATGTTCGTTTTATACACTCTACAGCTCTACAGCTGTTAGGGAAAGAGGTACAGCTTGACGATTATCCAGTAGGCCTAATTCGAAAATAAAATTAAACGTAAAAACAGCTGAACCTTCATCCTGCCAGAGAGATCCACTATATATATCAAACATAAAAAAATAAATGGAACATACAAGTATGGCATCATCCTTCTACAATAGACGTTCAATATATTGCCAATTTGAGTCCATTCATTAGCTCAGCCTGAACACCAGTTTACAGAAAGAAATATCATGGCTTTCAAGCTTGAAATCTTAACCCAGATTATTTAAATGTACTTTTTTATGCACTGCCCTTACAAGTACTTAGGAGGCAAGAAACACATTACCGCTTTTAACGCCTTTCTGGCGTACAGAAACTAAAAAACGTAAAATGTGTGGAAACCTGTTAAATCTTACGTGCCTTTGTGGAAAGCTGCAGGGACCCTTAATTTGCTCACTTCCAGGCAGTTACAAGTTTGTTTTGCCCTAACGATGTTACGAGTTTCAGTTGTCACGTTGATCAGTCTTTGTGGAAATGTGTTCAAATTTTTCAGAAATCCTATAAATCTGCTCATGTCTAAAACAACTTTTCCCTGGGAATATTTCGAGAATTGTTAGCCTGTTGATTTGAACCCAAAATATTTTCTGCCTTACGCTCAAAAATTAAAATAAAGAAAAAGTGACAAAGCCGTTGAAATGAATTTAAATACTCCAACAAATAGCTTAATCCACGTCATAACTCATGGAGTTCCTCTAAATAAACTTAATGGAGGTGAAGATAATACAAAATCGGCCAAGCGTGTCGAAACACGTCACTCGGTACAAATTTTGCAACCCCGACTGAAAATACCGCAATTTCACACGAAGATTGCTACATTTATAACCAGTACGTAGCTGCAAATTAATTACAAAAACATTTTGTAAGCGCAAAAAGGCACGCAAACAGGAAGAAGAAATAAGCTTAGATTCACACTTAGTAAAATCGTTACCATTACACGGAAGTGCGAAACAACCGCAGTGTCGCATCGTGTTAAGTGGAAAACAATTGGCCCTGCACAACATCCACAGAAAGGCGTCGCAGGTAAAGCAACTGAGAGCAATTGCTGGCTGATGAGTATCAAATTCTTGGTGTCACTGTAGACCGCCTGCTACCTGCTAGCCCGGGGCTTCTCACAAGTATGACTCCTCACAAGTTTGCCTTCTCACAAGTGTTCCAACCACCACTGAAAGCCGTGTGAATGCATCTCTGAATCAATATTGCTGGATTGTTCAGAAAGTGTCTGAATTTGTACTATTCTAGTAGCGGCTGAAGATCCCAACCGCCCAAAGCAATAAAAAGCATCCCATTTTAGCACATTTGAGAAATTTATAGTGGATGTTATTTGTGGCAGCTGTCTAATAATTAATAAGGATAAAATAAAGAATTATATATTACATTATATTGTATTATTACAAATTTAATAGCATCCATTACACCTTTACTTCCTTGGATAAAACTTGCACAAAGGCTTCTCAAACCCGAAGAATAATGTTGCACATTGAGTTATTTTATATTCTATGCAAATTAATGTGGAAAGGGAGTCTCCTGTGAGAAATAATCTTCGTTTCATTGCCAACAAACCTCTGGTGGAATCACTTCCCGAAACTTTGTGTTGTTTCTAGACACGAGAAGAACCACGAGAGACAGAAAACTACATGAATCTTCCATATCATAACATAAATTTTGAAATACGAGCCGTCTTTTAAATTGTTGGACAAGTGTTCAGTAAGCTGCATGATTACCACGTTTGCGAAGGAAATCTCCTACCCTTCAACATCCAAAAGAGCAGCTAAACGGCACATACCAACGTTAAATCTTCGACATCGTCGTGGAAACAATCGCGATCTGATACAAATCAATAGATGTAAACGAGCGATCATACATGTACGAGGTCAATACTTATACAAGTCGTGATACATGACCCGAAGTCGCATACACATATCGAGCATACATGTGCCGATGCAAACGTACATGAGCATACATGTGCCGAAGTAAACGTACTTCAAAATTCACAGTCGCAACAGTCACTGCTGTAAAATTTAATATATCAGTCACAGAAAAATGTATCTGGCAGATTGCATGCCACAATTCATCAATATATACTTCGCATTTTCCAAAGAAATGGGCCGACCCAAATTGTTATTTGTTGAGAAATTTATATGCAAATATAGCTTGTTGAATGTTTTACATCAGATAACCGGTTTCGACAAACATAATTGTCATCCTCAGATCTCTACAATTTTAAAAAATATCACCTCTCCACACATTTTTTATGTTTCACAGTTCATTTACAAAAAATTGCATTTATGACATCTATAACGTAATAAAAACTAGAGGTGCCTTTATTTGAAATAATATGGTACAGGTTGTCACATTTAAAAACAATCCCACAAGACATTTTGTTTTAAAAACTGATGTGCTATGGCATATGATTTTAAATTAAAATATATCTAGTTTACATGATGTTGTACATATCGTAAATGAAGGGTAGCATGATTTTACAAATAATGACACAACACGAATGAACGGTGCAGTCACAAATAATTTATGGAGAGGTGCTATTTTTCAAAATGTTGAGATCTGAAGATGATTATGAAGTTTATCGAAACCGGTTACCTGAAATCAAATATTCAACAAGTGATCTTGGCATATGAATTTCTTAACAAATAATTCATCATTAATTGTTACGTAATAAGCTACATTCGTAGTGGAAACGAAATTAAGTCTTCATTTAAAAGACTGGAAATAAGAGTCATATTGATGCAAATTTCTCAGTCACCCACTAATTAAAGTGTGTGATCTGCATCGCAAGATCACTTTCGATAGAAGGCATCAACGAGACTGACAATCTTACCGAGAGCAGATGGTTGCGAAGAATGATTTCATTCTTTTTAAAGTTGAAAAGCACCTTTCTGGTTCGACTGACATCATGGAAATTATGAAGATTAGCTTCTACATTTTACAGTACTCAGTGGACGTCTCCTCCAGGTTGATTATTACAAACTCTGCTAGGCTAACAGCACCAGATAATGATCTACATTCGAAGGTCATTTGTGAATGAAACAAAATTATTGCGACTTCTGTTCAAATGTCAGTGTTGGGTGGCACAATGGCATACCCAGAAGAAAGACTGTAGAGCGGTGCCACCTAGCGAAGCATTGGGAACTACATCTGGCCAGGGGGTCTGCAGGCAAACCTCCTGTGACGTCATTAGCGAGAAAATTACGAGGTGCTGCTACAAGGTCTACACTCGCCGCAGGATTAATAGACCGATCTGTCCTGCAGGGCCGGCCGCGGTGGCCGAGGTGACTGAGGCGCTCCAGTCACGGTCAGCACGGCCACTACGGTCGGGGGTTCGAATCCACCCTCGGGCATGGATATTTGTGCCGTCCTAGTTGGTAAGTAGTTCATAAGTAGTTTGTAAGTTTAGGGACTGATGACCCCGTAGTTAAGTCCCATAAGCTTATCAAACATTTGAACATTTTGTCCTGCAGGGAGTTGCTGCAGGAATAAAAACTCTCTGAGCGCGTCACAAGGGCGGCAGATTTTAGGCGCATTACGGGCAACGGGACGTTGTATGGCCGATCGTAACAACCGAATTCTCATATACAAACGGCAGTTGACCGACGTTGCCTGGTGAAACGTTGTTGTGATGCCCTGTCTAAGGAGGAGAAATGCGCACCATCACGTTTCCGACTTTGATAAAGGTCGGATTGTAGCCTATCGCGATTGCGGTTTACCGTATCGCGACAATGCTGCTCGCGTTGGTCGCGATCCATTGACTGTTAGCAGAATATGGACTCGGTTGGTTCATGAGGGCAAAACGGAACGCCGTGCTGGATCCCAACGGCGTCCTATAACTAGCAGTCGAGATGACAGGCATCTTATCTGCTTGGCTGTAACGGATCGTGATGCCACGTATCGATTTCTGAGTCAACAGATGGGGACGTTTGCAAGACAAAAACCGTCTCACGAACAGTTCGACGACGTTTACAGCTGCATGGACTATCAGCTCGGAGACCATGGCTGCAGTTACCCTTGATGCTGCATCACAGACAGGATCGCCTGCGATGGTGTACGCAACGACGAACTGGGTATACGAATGCCAAAAGTCTTTTTTCGGATAAATCCAGGTTCTGTTTACAGCATCATGATGATCGCATTCCTGTATGGCGACATCGCGGTGAACGCACATTGGAAGCGTGTATTCGTCATCGTCATACTGTCGTATCACCCGGCGCAATGGTATGGGGTGCCAATGGTTACACGTCTCGGTCACCTCTTGTTCGCATCGACGGCACTTTGAACAGTGGCCGTTACATTTCAGATGTGTTACGACCCGTGTCTCTACCCTTCATTCGATCCCTGCGAAATCCTATATCAGCAGGATAATGCACGACCGCATGTTGCAGAGCCTGCACAGGCCTTTCTGGATACAGAAAATGTTCTACTGCTGCCCTGGCCACCACATTCTCCAGATCTCTCACCAACTGAATACGTCTGGTCAATGGTGGCCGAGCAACTGGCTAGTTACAATACGGCAGTCACTACTCTTGAATTGTGGTAGGCCTATCGTGTTGAAGCTGCATGGGCATCTGTACCTGTACACGCCATCCAAGCTCTGTTTGACTCAATGCCCGTACGTATCAAAGCAATTATTACGGCCAGAGGTGGTTGTTCTGGGTACTGATTTCTCAGGATCTATGCACCCGAATTGCGTCAACTGTAAAAGCATTTTTCTTTTGGGTATTTTATATCTCCTCTGTTGAAGGTCAATGCCCAATAGTACTTTGCTTCTGTTAAGAAATGAACAAGTAGGAATTGCACCAGTTTCATTGATAAATGCCGCAGCGGAGCGGCCGACTGCATTGGCGCGCTATGCTCCGATGCGCGTGGCCGTTCCCCGTCGGGGGTCGAATCCCCCCTCGGACATCGATGTTTGTGTCGTCTTTAGTATAAGGTGGTCCATAAATAGTTTGTAAATTTAGGGACTGATGACACCGCAGTTAAGTACCCTAAGCTTGAAAAACATTTGAACATTGATAAAAGTACGTGGCATATTAATCTCAACCTGTGACGATATATAGTTCCAGCATACACGATGCTGGAAAGTGGGAGTTAATTCTAAATTAGGTACTATAGATATACAGAAGTTGGTCATATATCTGTATCAAATGTAAAATAGTTTCATGTATTCCACAATTTAAAGTAAAATGATGTTATTTTGATTAGAAAATTGTGATTCCCATTTGTTTATTATAATTTGAGTTAACATACGTTCCAATGTACGTAAACGTGTTGGACCAAACTGATATGGTCATCAGACCCTAGACTTGCAAACTACTTAAACTAACTTACACTAAGGGCAACACACACACACACACACACACACATGCCCGAGGTAATGGTGACGTCAGGTGTTCCACAGGGGAGTGTCGTGGGTCTGTTGCTGTTCACGTTATATATTAATGACCTTGCGGATAATATCGAAAGATCACTGGGGCTTTTTACAGATGACGCTGTACTATATAGAGAGGTTTCAACAATGGAAAATTGTATTGAAATGCAGGAGGATCTGTATCGAATTGACGCATGGTGCAGGGAATGGCAACTGAATCTTAATGTAGACAAGTGTAATGTGCTGCGAATACATAGAAAGAAAGAACCTGTATCATTTAGCTACACTATAGCGGGTCAGCAGCTGGAAGAAGTTAATTCCATAAAGTATCTGTGAGTAGGCATTAGGAGTGATTTAAAATGGAACGACCATATATAATGAATCGTCGGTAAAGCAGAAGCCAGACTTAGATTCATTGGAAGAATCCAAAGGAAATGCAGTTCGAAAACAAAGGAAGTAGATTACAGTACACTTGTTCGCCCACAGCTTGAATACTGTTCACCGGTGTGGGATCCGTACCACGTGGGGTTGTTAGAGGTAGTAGAAAAGATCCAACGGAGAGCAGCGCGCTTCGTTACAGGGTCATTTGGTAATCGTGAAAGCGTTACGGAGATGATCGATAAACTCCAGTGGAAGGCTCTGCAGCCGGCCGCGGTGGCCGAGGGGACTGAGACGCCTCAACACGGTCTGCACGGCCACTACGGTCGGGGATTTGAATCCCTCCTTGGGCATGGATATTTGGGCCGTCCTTATAAGAAGGTAGTTGCTAGGTAGTTTGTAAGTTTAGGGACTGATGACCCCGTAGTTAAGTCCCATAAGCTTAACAAACATTTGAACATTTGGAAGACTGCAGGAGAGACGCTCTGTCGCTCGGTACGGGCTTTTGTCCAAGTTTCGAGAATATACCTTTACCGAAGAGTCTAGCAGTATATTGCTCTCTCCTACGTATATCTCCCGAAGAGATCATGAAGATAACATCAAAGAAATTAGAGCCCACAATCTTTCTTTCCGCGAACAATACATGACTGGAATAGGAGGGAGGATCGATAGTGGTACTCAAGGTACGCTCCTCCACACACCAATCGGGTGGCTTGCGGAGTATGCATGTAGATGAAGATGTAGTATTCTAACCTCCATAGCAAGACGCCTCAGACCACGCGGTCATTCCGCGCGGCTTAAAACAGAACTGAAATAATGGTAAGTAAAAAAAAAAAAATGCTAGAATAAAAGTTTGATCACAGAACTGATTCATTGTTGACCTTTAACTACCACTGGCCGCGGTGGAGTTGCCGAGCGGTCTAAGGCGTCTCGCTGCGGAGCGTGCGATTGCCCGCCGTCGGAGGTTCGAGTTCTTCCTGGGGCATGTGTGTGTGTGTGTTGTCTTTGGGTTAGTTTACTTTAGTTAAAGTAGTTTGTAAGCTACGGACTGATGACCGCGCAGTTTGGTCCGATAGAGTTACAAACATGTGAACATTTAAACTATCATTACTCAACTACAAGAACAAGGTAAGTTGCCGCTAAGTAATTTACACATAAGGTCTCCTTTTGTGATAAACGCATATATTTACGTTTATTTGTAAAATTCAACGCACTGTCTGACCAGAAGACATACACACACACACACACACACACACACACAGAGTGTGTAACAAACACGATAATCGCTTGAACACACTGAAGTGACTTTGACAACTCGTTATGCCTGACATCCAGTAGGAACCTGGATGTCAGGCATAACGAGTTGTCAAAGTCACTTCAGTGTGTTCAAGCGATTATCGTGTTTGTTACACACTCTGTGTGTGTGTGTGTGTGTGTGTGTGTGTGCGTGTCGCTACCTTGTCGCTGACACACGGAGCGGCCTTTCCACACAACTCTTTAAGCTGCTTTACCCGGAGTCGACTCGTTCGCGCCTTCTCTGTAATATGTGTGTGTGTGTGTGTGTGAGTGAGTGTGTCCCTCTCTCCCTCTCATTCTCCTTTAAGTACTGGGCGTTCCTTAATGAGCCGGACAGTGGGGATGATTTACTAAAACGCCTGGAACTCAGGACCAAGCAAAGGTTCTCTTTATTATAGCCTTACGAGAGCTACTTCTCCTTAGCTTTCAAATTACCGTATGATTTAAGTGCGGCGAGTAAGAATGCTTTTCATTCCAGAAGTTTTGTACGTGTTTAGGACATTTCGTTTGCAGCTGCGGAGCAGTTTTACGCTGTTTCGACGAGAGAAACATCATAGTAATAAGCATGCAGTAATGGCAGCAGTGAGTCTCTCGTAATCGATGATTTTATGTCTTCAGACCTGTACCTGGTTGTACGCGAATTTTTCACAGCTTAAAATGCTTCTTTTATTGCACAGGTACGTGGGATCAGGGCGTTCCCGACCCCCCAGAGTCTTTCTTTCTTTCTCTCTCTCTCTCTCTCTCTCTCTCTCTCTCTCTCTCTCTCTGTTTTTCCAATTTGTTGTTCTTGTTTTCTTTTTTTTTTTTCTACCGACTACACATCAGCATCGGAGATTTAAAATAGCACACCTGTATTAATAGCAACTTAACTATAATTTACCACTGCGTCGGAACTAGTGAAATTGCGAACGTGATGCGACAGGGAGAAGCGAAGTGAAATACCCTCTGAGTGGTGTTCAAATGTGTTGCATATATTCAGTGATGAGTATGAACGTAAATCAACCCAGTTGTAATACAACAGAGAGTGTAGACAAATGACATTTAAAGCATTTATTAACCATCTAACGTTTTGTTTTTTTCCACATCGTGTTTCTTTTTTCCTAGCTCTTGGAGAGACCCCTGTACTGTACGTCAGCGTGGGACAAAAATATAATTGTCATTAAGCGCTAAACGCTTTGTTAATGCTAGTCAGAAGTTCAACGAACAGGTGCAATGCAAATTTTGAACTTCCGTCTAGCAGAAGGTAAAACCATCTCTCGGTCTACCAACTTTTCCCGGATGTTATCAAGGAGGAAACTGAAATTTGTTATTTTTATGGTTCAGGGTTGTGAGTGAGCAATGAGGAATCAGATGGCAGAAAAGGTGAGTTCTGGTACCTCACATTTTAGACATTAAGCACCGCTTGGAACTCTCGAGTGCTATAGTTGCTTAGCCACTGGCCAAACCATGTTTGTGGCATAACGAAGAAATATAAATAAATAAACGACCAGTAGTTATGTGACGGGAAATACACAGGTAATACGGACAGGACAGTTGAATACATTTGTACCCTGGTGGACCTTAATGAACAACGGAACACGCACGAAATGTGTGAACAGACCATGGGAGAACAGACGTCTCTTCTAATCCTGCAGTTGTTATTCTTTCATATTCACTGAATATATAACATCAACTGCGAATGGAAAAAGCGGGGCCGGCCGCGGTGGCCGAGGAGACTGAGGCGCTCCAGTCACGGTCTGCACGGCCACTGCGGTCGGGGGTTCGAATCCCCCCTCGGGCATGGATATTTGTGCCGTCCTAGTTCGTAAGTAGTTCATAAGTAGTTTGTAAGTTTAGGGACTGATGACCCCGTAGTTAAGTCCCATAAGCTTAACAAACATTTGAACATTTGAAAAAGCGGGAGATCCGGGTTCGAATCCCGGCTGGGTACACATTTTCAGCTTTGCCCATTCGCAGTTGATGTCATATATTCTGTGAATTGAACGTAGAACTGTGCACTTTCATTGGTTGGGAAATAAAGTTGAAGACGTACAGACGTACAGTTTCAAGGTAATTTATTTCTTACATAACTTTCTTGGATTCGAGAGGGAGATGAAGCGTTCAATGTAATGAGAGATCGACAGACAATCTATACATACCTGCAGCTAGTTTAGCTAAAGCTGCAGAAATTATTCGTATGGTACATAGACGTGTTAGACAAATATTATCAAGTAAATACGAGTTGTTCATTATTGTAAATGGCTGAAATTTTCAGCAACACACGGTATAGAGAACACCATTTCGGAACACCGCTAGAACCAAATAAACTACAAAGACCTAGAGGAGAAACGGTACATCTGCAACTTTTTTTGTTGTATAATAAGACGTTTCACGTTTTGTGATTTGCTTTTGGAACTACAACAAACGAAAAGTAATGCAGGTATATGATTAACAAATTTGCTTTTCGTTTACGATGATCTTGATTTTTTTATTAGTTAGGGGATATTGAAGAAATTCCACGAAATAACTTCTCGATTATTTAACATACGCTTCAGTAAAACACCACCAGTACTGCGTTCCCTCTAGTGTCCGCTGTTTCATTTCAGCCTTGAAACTTAATTGGCTCTGGATGGATGACACCTGAGACAACTGGTTCATAAACCATGTCCTACACTTCTTTTGGAAAGAGAAATGGTCACGTGACTCCCACTAATGTCGGTCGTAAATAATTTTTCCCTCTCTTGTGCGCCCGCGTATGCGGAAATTCCGGTGGGACAATTCAGCCCGATTCTACGAAGCCGGTAACGAGCTGACCACAGGAGTCGGTCGGTGGCTGTCTGCCACCTCTTAAGGGAAATTACCGCCTGATTTATATAGCGGCAGCGTTCATGAATCACGAAAGAACGAGATCGTGAGACCGCCGAGAAAGTTATCCGAATATTCCCGGAAATTCCTATTAATGGTGGATAGAAATGTGAAGTAATATTCCCTGAAACGGAAGTTGGAATCTGAGAGTTCATGAACGTAAATTGAGTAGTTGGGCAGTTAACTATACTCGACTTCCCCATCTAGTGGATGACTCAGCTGCACAGTCGTCCTTGTGTTACACGTAAGCTAATGTGAAGCCAATCACAAGGAACGCAGTCAGAATATTTTATTGTGCGGCCTATAAAAGCTCTTGTGGAACAGGTTGAAACTCTGTGACCACCTGTCATCCTTTCTAGACAACTGCCTTCGCATTCTCTGATGCGACCTACCAACTACAATCGGACTTTCATTCTTTCCGACATTCGAAATTCAACTGCGTACCTGACTGATCTACAGCGTCGCTTACGTCTGCATCCGTACTGAGAAATAGATAAAATATTTGTATGACATGAAAATTGGAGAAAATCGTTAAAACGTATACGAAAAATAAGTCAATTATCAAGACAGGATATAAACCAAAGACGTAGGACTTAAAATTATGAGTAACTTAATTCTAAAGAACGCATACAAATATTGAGAGATAGGTGAATGCAAGTCTGCGTTTCCTTTGCAGAACACTTCGAAGATTGAAATAGTTCACATGATAGAGAAGAAAAAATTAATTCCTCTAACTGGGGAGTTATCAAAAATGGGATCCCACAGTATTCGGTCTTAGGTCCTTTGGTGTTCTTGATATATATTAATGACTTGTCATTCTTACATTCACGAAGATGCTAAGCTAGTTCTTTTTACTGATGATACAAGTACAGCTACGGCGCTTGAATAACAGGAATTAATTGATGAAATTGTAAATGATATATTTCAGAAAATTATTGAGTGGTTGTCTACAAATGGACTCTCATTAAACTTCGATAAAACCTAGTATATACAGTTTCATACAGTAAATGGCATGACACCATTAATAAATTTAGACTTTGAACATAAATCTGTAGCTAAGTTAGAATATAAAATATTTTTAGTTGCTTGCATTGACTAGGGATTAAATTGGAAGAAACACACTGAAGATCTGCTTCAATCGTTTGAGTTCAGCTACTTATGCTATCAGGGTGATTGCATAATTTGGTGATAAAAATGTCAGTAACCGTGGTTCGGAACCCACGTTAAACTGTAGGTCCCCCTATAACTGGCTGGGTAAGTCAGTTCGAAGGTCGGAGGAAGGCAACGGCATACCACCTCCAAACAGGACCATGCCTAGTAAAGCACTGTGGTGTTCAAACCAATCTTCGGATTGTTGACTGCTTTTTAAATGTCAGTAAATTTGCATACTATGCCTGTTTTCATTCAGTGCTTTCAAATGGGTTCATATTCTGGGGAAATTCAACGTTGAGTAAAAAAGCATGTAATCAGAATAATTGCTAGAGCCCATCCAAGATCATCCTGTAGACATTTATTTAGGGATCTAGGGATTTTTACTGTAGCTTCGCAACATGTATATTCACTCATGAAATTTGTTATTAACAATCAAACCCAATTCTAAAGTAATAGCAGTGTGCATAGCACCAACACTAGGAGAAAAGATGATATTCACTTTTCAAGGTTAAATCTAACTTTTGCACGGAAAGGGATGAATCATGCTACCACAAAAGTCTTCGGTCACCTACCAAGTAGCATCAAAAGTCTAACAGATAACCAACTAGTATTTAAAAAGATATTAAAGGAATATCTGAATGGCATCTCCTTCTACGCTATATATGAATTATTAGATAAAACTTTTAAAAAATGAAAGTAAAAATTCCTTAAAATATTGATTGTCATGTATAGACAACATTTACTACATTGACACGTTCCACATCATTACGAAATGTCGTATTTATGATCTATGGAACAAGTATTAAGCTTATCTAATCTAGTTCTAATCTTTGCCGTCCTACTTTGGAGTAATTTTGCGCATAGTGGGTGGCACTGGCGTAGGACATAGAAGAACAAAGAAGGACACCGCACTTATTAATATCGCGTGCATATTTAGTTAGCACTCCTCTACATAGGGAGACGTGATTATCATTATAAAATAAAAGAAATGAGATCGAAATGTGAAGATTGAGGTGTTCCTTTTTCCCGCATACTATTAGAGTATGGAACGGTAGAGAAATATTACAAAAGCGATTCGACAATCCTTCTGCCAGTTACTTAAATGTGAATTCCAGAAGATTGGAGATTTCAACTCCAAAAGTCACTTCATGGATTACTGTGCACTTTACTTCGTATATCAATGCCACTCCTTTTCCTAATCCAATCGTGTATGGTGGGTAAAACAAGGCTGCAGATAAGCCCAAGTATTGGCTCTAACCTCTCCAATTTTATCCTCGTGGTCTATTCGCAAGATGATCTTGGGAGGAATCAGATTATTGACTGATACTTCAAAAAGCATTCGTTCTTGGCACTTCTATAGAAGCACATGCAGTGATTCTGAAAGTCTCTCCGGCAGCGTCTAACACTTTACCCAGTTTTCGTCAACGAAGCGCTAACTAAATGATATATTAAATGACTCTGTAGCCTAGTGTGTTGCTCTTATTTGTATCTTATTTACTCTATCAACCGTACATTCTACGGATCTCCCGCTGAACAGGAATCCTCAAGTAATGGTTGTACGAGTGTTTTATAAGCAACTTCCTTTGTTGATGGTTTACGCTAACCGATGTAATAGTATCTGTGGTGGAACTTGATGAGAGCACTACAGTCATATACCGTATGACGATTAAAAAGAGCCGCGGCGCAGTGGCCGAGCGCATTGAGGCGCTATGCTCCAAAGCGCAAGGCCGTTCCCCGTCGGGGGTTCGAATCTCTACTGGGGCATGGGTGTTTTTGATTAAAAACAGTGTCGTTACAATCTTCCTAGGGTTTATTTTGCGGACGGAGAAGTTAATACTGCTTCCTCCCACAAGTCCCCTAAACCTCCGCATCCTTTCGGATGCTGTTGCGTAGCAGTGTGCGTTTGTACCGCCCTACAGTACGCACGAGGTGCCGTAGTTGCTTTCCAAAACGTTATAGAAAGCTTAGAGTTCTGACTAACCTGTTGTCTTCTATAGTTGTGTCCCCAGCGCAGAAGACAGCACACAAGTCGTAGGTTCTTCTACAGCATACAAGTGAGGCTAAAATAAGTTCTGTATGATGGAAGCATAATAAGTGACTCGCGAGATTTTTAATTGTCAGGGTTGCCATTTATTAAATAAATAATAAAAAATGAGCAACTATTGTTGATATGATACGGCCTATGCTGCCCATAGCTCATGTTAAGACCTCGACTGTTTTCACATTTACGCAAATCTTTACTCATGACCGGTGCGGTCCGGCGCATATAGCGGTCAGCTCGAGACTGAAACTGCGGCGCGTTGCGAGAGGACGCTCTATTTCGTGCCAAAACAGGGCCGTCGCGCGCCTTCTGCAAAATCGCTCTTCTCTTGTTACAATAAGAGAAGGCAACTTAAGCTTTTTAAACTGTCAAAAACTAGCCTGTCCTTGAGAGATATTTATAATAAATTATCAGCTCTGAAAAATTAATATTTAGTTTATAATAAACAAAAGTAATTTCAAAAGAAATCACGTGACGTGAAATGCAGCAGCCAATGCGAGGAGATTACCAGTAACATAGGCGGGCCTTCCCACGGGAACCAGCACCTACTGCGCCATATGCTACTGCTCCCCACCTCACATTTCAACATATGCTGCACTGCTGTCTTTCTTCCGCGTTTAAGGCACGTACAATTTTAGCAAAGAAACGACCAGCGGCCATAAATATGAAGTGGCCACAGGCCAGGAATATCACACATCCCCTTCCTTCGGAGATTTCCAAATTTGGAATGTTCTCAAAGACAACAGACAAGTTGGAAATAAGAACCCTCTAAATTTTGAAAAGTAGTACCCATTATCTCTCAAGAACTTATTGAAACCATTACTTCTAAATCTCCCCATCTAAATCAAAAAATGATTACACGAAAAGGTAAAGAAATATCAAAATTATAACCCTGCCTGAATTGAACTTGGGCAGCTATGAATTCGCTAACTTTACAACATATGAAACTACATGTAAATGTTGATATATACCTAAATATCCTTCTGAAAATACACACACAAAAACTCAAAGTTACAAATTACTTAACACATTGTGAGAAAATGTGCAGAAAATAAACGATTGAACAACAGATAAGTTGTTGTTGTTGTGGTCTTCAGTCCGGAGAGTGGTTTGATGTAGCTCTCCACAATACCCTATCCTGAGCAAGCCTCTTCATCTCCACATAAGAACGACAACCTACATCTATCTGAATCTGCTTACTGTATCCATCTCTTGGTCTTCCCCTGCGATTTTTTCCCCACACACTTCCCTCCAATGCTAAATTCACAATTCCTTGATGTCTAAGAATGTGTCCTACCAATCTATCCCTTCGTTTAGTCAAGGTATGCCAGAAATTCCTTTTCTCCCCAATTCTGTTCAGTATCTCCTCATTAGTTACGCGATCCACCCACCTAATCTTCAGCATTCTTCTGTAGCACCAAATTTCAAAAGCCTCAATCCTCTTCCTGTCCGCACTGTTTATCGTCCATGTCTCACTCCCATACAAGGCAACACTCCATACAAATGCCTTCAGAATGGACTTCCTTAGGTTTAAATCAATATTCGATGTTAACAAATTTCTCTTTTTCAAGAACGCTTTTCTACCCATTGCCATTCTGCATTTTATATCCTCTGTACAGCTACCATCATTTGTTATTTTACTGCCCAAGTAACAAAACTCATCTACCTCCTTTATTGCTTCGTTTCCCAATCTAATTCCTTCAGCATCGCCTGATTTTCTTACACTGCACTCCATTACCCTAGTTTTGCTCTTGTTAATGTTCATCTTATATGCACCTTTCAGCACACTGTCCATTCCGTTCAATTGCTCTTCCAGGTCCTTTGCTGTATCTGACAGAATTACTATGTCGTCGGCAAAACGCAATGTTTTTAATTCTTCACCCTGAATTTTAATTCCTTCTCCAAATTTCTCCTTGCTTTCCTTTATAGCTTGCTCAATGTACAAATTGAATAATGGAGAAAGACTACAACCCTGTCTTACTCCCTTTCCAACCACTGCATCCCTTTCATGCCCTTCAACTCTGATAACCGCTGTCTGGTTTTTGTACAATTTATAAATAACCTTACGTTCCCTATATTTTACTCCTGCTTGCTTCAGAACTAGAAAGAGTTTATTCCAGTCAACATTGTCAAAAGCCTTCTCCAAATCTACAAAAGCTAGAAATGTAGGTTTGCCTTTTCTTAATCTATGTTCTAGGATAAGCCGTAAAGTGAGTATTGCCTCCCGTGTTCCTACATTTCTCCTGAACCCAAACTGATCTTCCCCGAGGTCGGCTTCTACCAGCTTTTCCATCCTTCTGTATATAATCCGTGTTAATATTTTGCAACCATGACTTATTAAACTGATGGTTCTGTAGTTTTCACACCTGTCTGCACCTGCTTTCTTTGGAATGGGGATTATAACATTTTTCTTAAAGTCTGAGGGTACTTCACCTGTCTCATACATCTTACCCAACAGGTGAAACAATTTTGTCACGGCTGGTTCTCCCAGAGACTTCAGTAGCTCTGAGGGAATATCATCTACTCCAGGGGCCTTGTTTCGACTTAGGTCTTTCAGGGCTCTGTCAAATTCTTCTCTCAGTACAGTATCTCCTATTTCATCTTCATCTACATCCTCTTCCCTTCCTACAATATTGTCTCTAAGTTCATTTCCTTTGTAGAGTCCCTCTATATACTCTTTCCAGCTTTCAGCTTTCCCTTCTTTGCTGAGAACTGGTTTTCCATCAGTGTCCTTGATATTCATACAGCTGTTTTTCTTATCTCCAAATGTTTCTTTAATTTCCTGTAGGCTGTATCTATTTTTCCCCTATTTATACATTCTTCTACATCCTTGCATTTGCCTTCTAGCCACTCCTGCTTAGCCATTTTGCACTTCCTGTCAATCTCATTTCTTAGTCGTCTGTACTCTATCTTGCCTGTTTCATTTACTGCATTTTTATATTTTCTCCTTTCATCGATTAAATTTAGTATCTCCTGTGATATCCAAGGATTTTTTGTAGGTCTTACCTTCCTACCTATTTTGTCCTCTGCTATCTTCACTATTTCATCTCTCAATTTTACCCATTCCTCCTCTACTGTTTCATTTTCCCCTGTTTCTGTCAATTGTTGGCTAAAGCTCCCTTTGAAATTCTTAAGAACCTCAGGTTCCTTCAATTTATCCAGGTCCCATCTCCTTATTTTCCTACCTTTTTGTAGTTTCTTTAGTTTCAGCCTACAGTTCATAACCAACAAGTTATGGTCAGAGTCTATATCTGCCCCTGGGTACGTCTTACACTGTAGAACCTGATTCCGAAATCTATGTCTTACCATTATAAAATCTATCTGGTATCTTCCGGTGTCTCCTGGTCTCTTACACGTATACAACCTTCTTTTGTGGTTCTTGAACCAGGTGTTTGTTATAACTAAATTATGTTCTGTGCAAAATTCTACCAGACGGCTTCCTCTTTCATTCCTTTTGCCCAGACCATATTCACCTACTATCTTCCCTTCCCTTCCTTGTCCTCATTTCAATTTTTCATTGTTTTGGTCAAATTTAGCAATAATTTCATTCACCAACTTATTCATGCTCTGATTTTGTTCTTCTATGCGTTGATCAAACTTATTCACCCATTGATCTAACTTAGCAAGCATGTTTTGACTAAATTTAGCTAACATATCGCTAAGCATTGATATACTATTATTGTCAATACCAGTTTCCTTCTCTCCACTACTTTCTACTGGCAACGTATCAGCTGAAGCTGTGCTATGGCTTCTGTCACTTAATACCTCCATCTGCTCCTCTGTTATGCAGGCGCCATACACATTTTCTCTGACAGCTACATCCAGATTTACCACGTCAGTATGTTTAGGAGCGACAGATTGAAATACTTGTGTATCTCTCTGCACGTTACTTACAACATTTTCAACAGGACTTTGTTCTACATTATATGTGCTATTGATCTGATTAACATCCATATCCTGGACAATATTAAATTGCATATTCGCTACAAAATACGAACTGATATTGTCACCCTGCATCTGAGGTTGTTGACCTGAATTATCATTACCTGTATTTTGAACACATTCTCCGTCCCTACTTCTGAGACAATACCTGTTATCTCTCACTTTTTCCATCTCTAATTTACTTTTTACGCTAGTTTTTAAATTCCAAATTTAATTAACAAATATATACAATTAATTATAATATACAGAAGTTGGCACTTACTCCCGTTTTTCCTTTCGTCGCGATGTGCAGTTGTTGCGACGTGAAGGCTGGTGGTTGTAGCTCCGCTAATAGATGGAGTCGTCGTCTACCGCTGCTGGCGATGTTTACGGCTGTTCCTTTCAGGCGCCGCACCCCTCTTCTGTCTGCTATGGCGCTGAGCGTGGCTGTTCCGTCGACGTGGCCGGTGAAGTGTTGCGACGCCGCCGTTCTGTAGCTCTTCGATTCTTGAAGTTACGTAATCCAATGGACCGCGAACTCAACACTTGCACTTGCTTCACTCGCTTACATCAACTGGCTAACGGTCACTTTATTTATAAAATTCTTGATGTCTAACAGTTCGCGAATCACTACCACCGTTTGTTTATTTCATTCCGAAACGTTCTTTCCCCGCAAGGGATGCCATGTACAAGCTTCCTAGGGTTTATTTTACGCACGGAAAAGTTAATACTGCTTCCTCCCACAAGTCCCCTTAAACCTCCGCATCCTTGCGGATGCTGTTGCATAACAGTGTGCGTTTGTACCGCCCTACAGTACGCACGAGGTGCCGTAGTTGCTTTCCAAAACGTTATGGAAAGCTTAGAGTTCTGACTAACCTGTTGTCTTCTATAGTTGTGTCCCCAGCGCAGAAGACAGCACACAGGTCGTAGGTTCTTCTACAGCATACAAGTGAGGCTAAAATAAGTTCTGTATGATGGAAGCATAATAAGTGACTCGCGAGATTTTCAATTGTCAGGGATGCCATTTATTAAATAAATAATAAAAAAATGAGCAACTATTGTTGATATGATACGGTCTATGCTGCCCATAGCCCTTGTTTACGCAAATATTTACTCATGACCGGTGCGGTCCGGCGCATATAGCGGTCAGCTCGAGGCTGAAACTGCGGCGCGTTGCGAGAGGACACCTGACGCTCTATTTCGCGCCAAAACAGGGCCGTCGCGCGCCTTCTGCAAAATCGCTCTTTTCTTGTTACAATAAGAGAAGGCAACTTAAGCTTTTTAAACTGTCAAAAACTAGCCTGTCCTTGAGAGATATTTATAATAAATTCTCAGTAATTTCAAAAGAAATCACGTGACGTGAAATGCAGCAGCCAATGCGAGGAGAGCACCAGTAACATAGGCGGGCTTTCCCACGGGAACCAGCACCTACTGCGCCATATGCTACTGCTCCCCACCCCACATTTCAACATATGCTGCACTGCTGTCTTTCTTCCGCGTTTAAGGCACGTACAGTGTTAGCAAAGAAACGGCCAGCGGCCATCGGCCAGAAATATGAAGTGGCCAAATGCCAGGAATATCACATCGTCAGCAGTGAGATCATCTAGTTTTTTAATGCAACTAGTTTCGGCGGACCAACGCACCATTTTCGGTCTCTTTATATAAATTGTTGGCTGTATCGACACAAACTCAATGAGAAGATAACTGGCAGCGCACAATCTTATGAAATTTATTTCCGCTATCTTGAATGACAGAAGAAAGCCTGACTCCTCCTGCAATGAATCTCTTTCTGGCTTATGCATATAATCTGGCATATCCAAAGTTAATCACCCGGTATTTTTGTAAAACAATCCCTCAAATACTTCTGAAAGTATACATTTACCATATCAAAGAACAGCAAAAGATCTTGGAATAATCTTGCGGTGATTATCAACCTACGAGGAACAAACAGTTCCAGCCTACAGAAAATCGCTCTCATCCCTCCGAAAAAAAAAAAAAAAAAAAAAAAAAAAATTAGAAAAATTTTTCAACCCAGGTGATACAAAAATTAGTCCAAAAATTGTCTTTCTAAATCCTTATTACTGTTA
The DNA here is from genome assembly GCA_026315105.1 of Locusta migratoria. Lineage (NCBI taxonomy): Eukaryota > Metazoa > Arthropoda > Insecta > Orthoptera > Acrididae > Locusta > Locusta migratoria. The sequence continues at coordinate 402,904,166 of CM048747.1, read as the reverse complement.
CATAGTTCATCACGGCACAAGCAGTTAAAATTCGAGATGCCTCGAGATAGTGATTAATGTTTGCGTTAGATACGTGTGCAATATACGGTTGTACAATCACATCAGTCCTTCATATACCCAGCTAAGTTGGATGCACTCAGATGAGTGGCGCGATTTTCACACGCTTTGTTTTCTTAATCGATTTCTTAGTCACCATTGCTACCAATACATATCGTCTCACGTTAAAAACCAATCACAATTATCAACTGCAATACTAGATCGATTATGTATATGATGTGTACATTTCTATAACACAAATTTATTCTCCGCGTTATTATCCTTCTGAGCTATACTTCCCTGTGATCTGCGTCTTATCAAAAACCACTTGACATTCAAGACGAAACCCAGAATTTACATTTCAACGACGGCATTTCCTCCGCTGTTATGCTCATCTCGTTTGTTTCGAATGTGTGATGTGTGCAATTCTATGGAACTTAACTGCTTAGTTATTAGTCCCTAGCTTACAAACTACTTAAACTAAGTTAAACGAACCTAGGGAGGATTCCAACCTCCTACGCGGGAGGGCGGGCGACCCGTAATGTGGCGCCCCAGACCGCTCGGCTACTCCCGCGCGGCTCGGTTCTTTCGTTCTACTTTCCGTCATAGTTTGGAATCATACCATTTTATTTCTCATCCTCTACTTAATCGACAACTTGTATACCTCTTTCGCGCCATTCTATCTCTGCTCGATGTGAATAATTCACAATCCGCAAGAACATAACGAGGAAATTCTATATGTAATAGGACTGACGTTCATAATATGAAACACTCTTACTATCATATACATAGTTATTATTATTATTAATTATTATCATTGTCATTATCATTTTATAGTTACAGGTAATCCTTATATTATTGTGACAATTACATTCCATCAGTAATTTGTGTTTCTTTAATATTAATACTATTGTTACACATGGTATATCTGTAATGTACAATACACACCGTAATTATTCAATCTGAGTAAGTCTGGTTAGATGTAAGAAAGGGCCTGAAGGAGTTAACCTTTCCCGTTAAAATAAAGGCATTAATAAATAAAATATAATTGACGGAGAAATCTTTGTTGGGGTTCGATGATTTAGCCAAGCGCGCGCAAATTTGGGAGGGGGATATACTAAATGCAATTGAATTTTTCTACTAATGGTATGATGAAGTTTATAAATATCAGCGGAAGATTCACGAAACTTTTATGAGGCTTGAAGTAAAGTATAGTAGATGGTAAACAGTTTCATACCACTGGTAAATCTGTATAGCTATACAGATTTGCATGTTGTTGAAACTAGAACAAGTCTGAGCTAATTATTTTAGACTTAGTGACAAATTTAACCATAAAATCGAAGATTTAGGTACAATATGGCTGCTTCTGATTTTGACACAGATTAGTCTCACTTTAGTAGGTTGTTTTTGAAAATCTTGTGAAAGGAAATAGATCACTTTTCATAGAAAAAATATATCGAATTATTTTAGCAGGGCGCATAGGAATGGAGTAGACTCAGAAGTGGTTTAAAGGTTTCACAAGAACTGCAGCTCTTCGGGGCACCGAAATTGAGGGGAGGGGAGGCTATCGAGATGGGGGGAGGGGAGAGAAATTAAGGGGGGAGGGGGGCGCGTCATCAGCGCTGCCAATATTTCAATTTATATATAGAACTTTCTGGTTTCTTACTGACAGAAAAAATAATCTTTGAATGTTACTTAGGTAAGCTTAACATTAGTCCGGATGTTGAAAGAAAGGTAACCGTTGATTCTACTTTTCATTAAACTGGACAGCTGAGGTAGTGATCCTCCTGTAATCCAGCGACTGTACAGATTTCCATTTGTCTCCTAAAACGCTAGACTAAGCTCGGCGTGTGACAACTCTCATTCGTTGCTGTATCTGTAGTAATCTCTTTTTTTTTTCTTTTTTTTTTCTTTTTTTTCTGCTGTATTTTTCTTTTTCTTTTTTTAATTTATATTTTTGATACATTATAAGTTGGGTCCATGGTTATTTGCTGTTAAATCTGCAACTTATTTTAGACGGAATGAGTCGCGACATACTTTTCATGGATCATATTGCAACGATGTAGCTATACTTCATAACATAATATGCCGCATAATAATGTTGAAACTGTTTGGACAGATGTAAGGCAGGCCTTTTTGAAAGGGTTTTCATAGAATTTAGTAAACTTCAAAACAATGTAATTTTTTTAAAGGAAATTAACTATTGTTCTCTTACAAGTTAATGTCTTAGTTCATTTCTTCAATAAAGTGGATTATATTGTGTCTTACCAATGAAAACATATATCTTGTGCTATCTGAGATGCTTATTAAACCTGATTGGTGGTATAACATGAAGCTTGGTTCCCGAACCCCGGGTCAATTTCTGATTTTAAGTACTTTCTCACATTCGCTAATGATTTGACAAGAAAAGTTCGCGAAAGGTTGTAACAATTTATTAGATAAGGGACAGTTTTCGATCACCTCTGAGACCATCATCAGACTTATTTGTCTTGCCATTGATAACGAGGCGATGACGAATCAGCAGTGAAAAGACTAGGTCTGATGACTGATGAGATCAAAAAACGGTCACTTTAAAACATGAGAACTCGACTGTTATTCTCACCTTTTAAAACACTTACCAGTTCGCTGTTTTCCGAAGAAAACTATGTTTTCCAAACTTATTGACTTTCTCAAGATTGAAAACCATTAGGGTCGAACCGTCCCCTTGTCGTACGCCGGTCTTAATAGCGAATGGCTTTGGTATATCACAAATAAATTACGTCACTAAGAGTTCGTTTGAGAGGCGTAGTATTTTATGTTAAATCTATGACCTTGTAGGACATTAAGGAGAATGTGTCGACTGATGAAATAATACGCCTTTCAACTCAACAAATAGATAAATAAATGAGCTGATAGCCTCGAGTTATATATAGGTTTTCAGATTGAAAATGTGCTCTGCGCGGAATTGCCTTGGTCGGAAGTCTGTGCTGCGTGTATTTGCAGAACCTCGTCTACGGATGACACAATATGTCAACAATAATGGACTTGGAACGTCCTTCTTTTGTGGCAATACGCCGCAAGTACCACCCCGCCACCCGGAAGGTCACATTCAGCTCGGTCAGTCTTACACAGCTCGACAGCATCCTTTTGATAAGACTTCTGTTTGCTTCATGAGCTGATATCACTCTGATCAAGAACCCTTTAAATAATGGTATATAGTGGCGGTTGAGTCACTACGCTGTGAACGGACAACGTTGAATAAGACAAATGTTATTGTAACTAGAAATACATTGAGAAAAGCAATAATTTTATCTATGCCAATTATTTTTGGATGTTAGTCATTTACAAAGATTGGTGTACAGACACAAAAAAGTTACAGAAATTGAGAAAAGATCGAAAATGTACCACACTAGCACTTTAACCTTTGGTCAAATGTTCAAATGTTTGTAAATCTATCGGACCAAACTGCGTGGTCATCAGTCCGTAGCTTACAAACTACTTAAACCTAGGTAAACTACCCTAAGGACAAACACATACACCCATGCCCCAGGGAGGACTCGAACCTCCACGGCGAGCAACCGTGCGCTCCGCAGCGAGACGCTTTAGACCGCTCGGCTACTCCACCGCGGCAACCTTTGGTCATTAATGCATACTTCGTGGTACCAAACATTGCGTTTTTGACAGCGAATCCAGTCACCCTTAACCCCTTCAGTACCACATTATGAAATCAGCTTTGGAAAAATCAAAATTCAGTGTTTTCTGTATTAATACAGTTTAGTAAACATCAAAATATGTATATATAGAGAACAGTCTGGTGTGCAACAATTTATTTTATTGATCTAGTTTCGGTCTTCTTTTGGACCATCTTCAGGAATTTTAACTCCATCCATGTTGTGGAGCTGGCAGGCAACTGGGAGCCTTCCAGTGACGCACTGGGAATTTGCAGGTAACTGGAAGCCTTCCAGTGACGCACTGGAAGGCTCCCAATTATCCGACAGCTCCACAACATCGATGGAGCTAAAATTCCTGAAGATGGTCTTAAAGAAGACCGAAACTAGTTCAATAAAATAAATTATTGCACACCAGACTGTTCTCTATATATAAATTCAAATAGTAGTACTGTTGCCAACCCCCCACCCCAAAAAAAGTGAAACAAATATGTTTCCAAAAATATGTTTTTAAATTTTTTGTTGAACTATTGAATTTTATGTCATGCATTTCATGCACAACACAGACGTTTGTATCGAGTTATTTTATTACTTGGACATTATTTTGTTGACAGTTAACACTGCCAGATCAATACTGTTAGCATAATCTTCGCCACAGCACCAAAGACTAGACAGTTCACTGCTGGAATAAAATAAAGGGAACACTCTCACGCTCACAGACTCAGCCACGTACAGACGGCCACGCAACACAACCTCTACGATTGACAGATTAATGGCTCAGAAGTGGCTAAACGCCGTTACAAGCGGCAGAATGTCGTACTAGAAGCCTATTTCATTGACGTCTATTTGCAGCAGGATTTCGGAACATATCCTGTATGCAAATATTATGAATTATCTCGAACAGAATGATCTATTGACCAAAGCTCAACACGGATTCAGAAACTATCTTTCATGCGAAACACAACTATATCTTTACTCACACGAAGTGATGAGTACTATCGACAAGGGTTCTCAAATTGATTCCGTATTTCTTGATTTCCAGAAGGCTTTTGATACCGTACCTCACAAATGGGTTATAATCAAATTGCGTGGTTATGGTATATCGCCCCCAATCTGCGACTGGATAGGAGATTTCCTGTCACAGAGGACACGTTTTTTTAGTAATCGATGGTAAGGCGTCAACTGAAACAGAGGTGATATCAGGCGTTCCACAGGGTAATACCATTGCTCCTTTGCTGTTACTTATTTAGATGAACGATTTGGGAGAATATCTAAGCTCTCTTTTAGGTTGTTTGCAGATGACGCCGTCATTTACCGTCAAGTAAAATCAACTGAAGATCAAAACCAACTGCAGAACGATCTGAATAAGATATCAGTATGGTGTAAAAATTGGCAATTGACTCTAAATAATGCGAAGTGTGAAGTCGTCCACATTAGTACGAAAAGAAATCCGTCAAATTTTGTTTACAAGGTCAATCAATCAAACGTGAAGGCCGTAAACTCCATAAAATATTACTATTTCTTCAGACTTAAACTGGAAAGAACACGTAGATAATGTTGTGGAAAAGGCGAACCAGAGACTGCGTTTTGTTGGCAGAACACTTAAAGACGCAACAGAACTACTCAAGACACTGCATACACCACGCATGTCCGTTCTTTTTTTGGAGTATTGATGCCCAGTGTGCGAACCTTATCAGGTGGGTTTGACGGAGGACATCGAAAGAGTCCAAACAAGCGCAGCTCGTTTTGTATTGTCACGATAAAGAGGAGACAGAGTCACAGAAATGATACAGAACGTGGGATGGGAATCATTACAACAACAAATATTTTATTGACTCCTACCTACATAGGTAGAAATGATCATCAGAATAAAACACGTGAAATCGGAGCTCCAACGGAGAGATTCAGATATTCTTTCTTCCCGCTCGTTAGGGGATGAATAGTATGAAGGTGGTTCGATGAACCCTCTGCCAGACACTTCAATTTGATTTGCAGAGTATCCCATGTAGATGTAGATGTTGTTCGCAATAAAAATGCAATATAAGGACTGAGGCACAAAATAGAGTATAAATCAACTTTTAATGCGTTGTGGTCCAGGAGCAACACTGAAAGGGTTAACTAGAAAATTTATTGGAGGGAGATCGACTAAGTAGCTTCACTTACCTCTTCATAGGAAAATAATTTTATGTGCGTAGAATAAAGTGGTTGGAGCCGGCCGCAGTAGCCGAGCGGTCTGCGGCGCACCAGTCACAGTCTGCACGACCGCTGCGGTCGGGGGTTCGAATCCCCCCTCGGGCATGGATGTTTGTGTCGTCTTTAGTGTAAGGTAGTTCTTAAATTGTTTGTGAGTTTAGGGACTGATGACCCAGCAGTTAAGCCCCTTAAGTTTATCAAACATTTGAACAATTTTCGTGAGTCGTGTCGGGATAGCACAGTCGATAGTGCGCTTGCCCGCGAAAGGCAAAGGTCCCAGGTTCGAGTCCCGGTTCCGGCACACAATTTTAATCTGCCAGGTAGTTTTTTTTTTTTTTTTTTTTTTTTTTTTTTTTTTTTTTTTTTTTTTTTTTTTTATCCTGGAAAAGACAGGAGGAGCTACAGAAACCTGCTACACCATACACCATCACGCCACACAAAGGTAAGTGCTACCAACACATAATGAAAAAATATGTTTATAGGAATTGTATATATATCGTATTTGTACCACCTTACCGTATATGATCGGTACACCTACTGCTTCCAGGTGTCTGCCGTCATATCAAAACTGACGTACTAACTTTATCCGCCAGTATACAATAACAGCATCTTCCCAACATTTCTGGATGGATGACATGATGTTCACCGACATAAAACAATTACACAGTTGTTAAAAAATCATACCAAATCACACCACAGTTACATGCTTCCAATTTCATATTTAAAAAAAAAAATTAAAAATTGAAAAAAAAGATAAAAAAAAAATAAAAATACATGCTCATATGACTGACGCGTTCAGACTCAGCCAATTACTCCTCACTTGGAAGTTTTAGCAGCAGTTCTGTTCGTAGCATTTCAGCATTTTTGGATTACCAAAACAGTCTTTTTCACAATGCTGTTAATCTCTGGTCGGACAACAGAGAGAGAGAAAAACGGCGACGCTACAGGACGCAATCGTATATTTCATGATTTGGTGTCTGCCGTGCTCTTTTTGGCGGCGGCCGCGGGTTATAAAATGTGGCGCATTTTATCGCAGGCGGCGGCGACTTCGCGGCGCTCGTTCGCGGCGCCGCACCACGCAACCCGCCATTAAATGAATTCGCCAATTCGCGGCGACCGCAAGTCTCCGGCGGCAGTAAAAATGCGCCCGCGACGTTTACTGGACCGCAGAGCGGCGCAGCGCGGGGCTCTTTTTCGGCCGCTCCGCCAGCGATCCAGAAAGAAAGGACGCGCTGCCGTTGCCCGTCAGCGGACCGCCGCGCCAGACCCCGCAGCCAAATCTGGCGCCCCGCTGCAAGGTCAGCGACGCCTCCTGCTCGTAGCCGCCAGTGCAGACTCGTCGAAAGTACACTACTGGCCATTGCAAATGCTACACCAAGAAGAAATGCAGATGATAAACTAGTATTCATTGGACAAACAAACTAGAGGTGAGGCGAGGGGAGTGTGATAGGACCGCTATTATTTTCTATCTATATAAATGATCTGATGGACAGAGTAAGTTGTAATTTGCGGCTGTTTGCTGATGATGCTGTGGTGTATGGGAGGGTGTCGTCTGTAACTGACTGTGATAGCATACAGGATGACGTAGACAAAATTTCTAGTTGGTGCGAAGAATGGTAGCTAGCTCTCAATGTAGGAAAATGTAAGGTGATGCGCATGAGTAGGAAAAACAATCTTATAATGTTCGAATACAGCATTAGTAGTGAGCTTCTTGATGCGGTCGCGTCGTTCAAATGTTTAGGTGTAACATTGCAGAGCGATATGAAATGGAACGAGCATGTAATGACAGTTGTGAGTAAGGCGGACAGCCGACTTTTTATTGGGAGAATTTTGGGAAGATGTACTTCACCTGTAAAGGAGACCGCGTATAAAACGCTTGTACGACCACGTCTTGAGTATTGCTCAAGTGTTTGGGACCCGCAGCAGATCAGTTTAAAGGAAGACATAGAGGCGGTTCACAGACGAGCAGCTAGATTTGTTACCGGTAGGTTCGACCGATGCGCGAATGTCACGGAAATGCTCCGGCAACTCAGTTGGGGATCGCTGGAAGAAAGATGACGTTCTTTTCGTGAATTTCTGTTAAGTAAATTTAGTGGGCCGCAATTTGAAGCTGAGTGTAGTACGATCTTGCTGCCGCCTACTTACATTTCGCGTAAAGATCACAAAGACAAGATAAGAGAAATTAGGGCTCGTACAGAGGCATGTAGGTATTCTTTTTTTTCCTCGTTCAATTTGGGAGTGGAATAGGAAAGGAAATGCCTAGTAGTGGTACAGTGTACCCTCCGCCACGCACCTTACGGTGAATTGCGGAGTATGTATGTAGATGTAGATGTTGAGGTGACGTGATTATATTTTCTAGCAATTTGGGTGCATAGTTCCTCAGAAATCAGTACCCAGAACAACCAACTTTGGACGTAATAACTGCCTTTATACGCCTGGGCATTGATTCAAACGGAGCTTGGATGGAGTGTAGAGGTACAGATGACCATGCAGCTTCAACACGATACCACAGTTCATCAATGGCGTATTGTGACGAGCCAGTTGCTCGGCCACCATTGACCAGAGGCTTTCAATTGGTGAGAGATCCGGAGAATGTGTTGGACAGGGCAGCAGTCGAACATTTTCCGTATTCAGAAAGGGCCGTACATGACCTGCAACATGCGGTCGTGCATTATCCTGCTAAAATGTAAGGTTTCGTAGGCATCGAATGAAGGTTAGAAGCACGGGTCATAACACATCAGGAAAGTAACGGCCAATGTTCAAATTACCGTCGATTCGAACAAGAGGTAACCGAGACGTGTAACCAATGGTACCCCATACCATCACGTCGGGTGATACACCAGTATGACGATGACGAATACACGCTTCCAATGTGCGTACACCGCGATGTCGCCAAACAGAATCTGCAAACCGAACCTGGATTCATCCGAAAAAATGATTTCTATTCGTGCACCCAGGTTCTTCGTTGCGTACACCATCTGTAATGCAGCCGTGGTCTTCCAGCTAATGGTCCATGCTGCTGCAAGCGTCGTTCAACTGTTCGTGCAGATGGTTCTTGTCTTGCAAACGTCCCCATCTTCTGACTCAGGGATCGAGACGTGGCTTCACGATCCGTTACAGACATGCGGTTAAGATGCCTGTCATCTCGACTGCTAGTGATACGAGACCGTTGGGATCCAGCACGGCGTTCCGCATTGCCCTCGTAAACCCACCGATTCCATATTGTGCTAACAATCATTGGATCGCGACCACCGCGAGCAGCAATGTCGCGATACGATAAACCGCATTCGCGATAGGATACAATCCGACCTTTATCAAAGTCGTGACGTACGCATTTCTCCTCCTTACACGAGGCATCACAACAACGTTTCACTAGGCAACGCCGGTCAACTTCTGTTTGTGTATGAGAAATCGGTTGGAAACATTTCTAATGTCATCACGTTGTAAATGACACCACCGGTGTCAACCTCGTGTGAATTCTCTGAAAATCTAATCATTTGCGTATGTCAGAGTCTTCTTCCTGTGCCGCGGCAGATAAGCCGCGTGTACTGGAGCGCCGTGTTAGGGTGCGCGCGGCCGTCCGCCGCCGGGGTTCGAATTCCTCCCCCCCCCCCCCCCCCCCAATGGCATGGATGTTTGTGAGGTCTTTAGTATAAGGTAGTTCACAAGTAGTTTGTAAGTTTAGGGACTGATGAGCCCGCAGTTAAGTCGCTTGAGCTTTACAAACATTTGAACTTCTTCCTGTCGGTTCAATTTTGCGTCATGTTTGTGGTGTAGTAATTTTAATGGCCAGGAGTGTATATATGATGATTGATTTTCTCAGGGAAGACAAAACAGTCTTGGTTCAACCCGCCACTGCCAGCACCAAAACTAAGTTTATTGTGAGGTATATATGAAGATACTTGAAAGCTTACTATGCAACCAAGTCCCTTAGCATAATTTCGCAACCGCTTGAGGATACGTTAATAGTTGTGCGTGGTAGTTGGCAACTGCACTTATCGTGTAGAGTGAATCTCTTAGCGCAATCCACGGCTCCTTGCACTGCGCCCAAACTTCAGCTGCCGTCACGGCAGGGTACAGAAACAAGCGAACGCTGCAGAGTTATGCGACCACGAAGCACTGGCGAGTAGGTCAGCGACAGCAGAGTTGAGGCCCAAGTTTTGGGAGGGTCGCGGATGTGTCGGCCGCGTATCGGCCGAGTCTCCAGGGTTGCGGTGGAGCCCCTGGCAGGGCCGCGATGCTTATCTGCGCCCGCTATGCGCGTTGCCGACCAGACAATAGGCAATAGCCGCCGGCGAGATAGGCGCGCTGCGTCGCCGGACCCGAACGCATTCCGCTCCGAGCCGCATACCGGCGGCACTCAAAAAACATTCCTCATCTGTACCGCCGCGCCGCCGCACGCTCGATTTACGAAAGAAACGACAGAAATTAGTCACTCTTTCATCTTCTCCAGCAGGTGTACCCTCTCAACCGGTACGACCCCAGCCGTGTACAGATCGTCCCGATATTTGAGCAGTAGTTGAAGTGGCACACCCTGTATAGACCTCTCGTCTTTTTTTTAATAATTATAATTTATTATAATATCAAACAATACAACCCATTACCTAAGACTAAAATGGGCAATTGTATAATACATAAATTTCTTACGGCTAAATGGTGACATTACATTTCATTACATTACATGTTTCTGCAGAAATCAATGGACATCTTGCTGGTTGTTGATGTTTATACTGGGTGATGTGTATGATGATGTGTCTTATGCTACTACTGTGGTGTTACTTGTGATCCAGCATTGCAAACCTCCTTGAGGTGGCCAGCTCACCGAGCGAATCCCAGTGAGCATGCCCCTGGCACTGGGCGGCCAATTTCTGATGTCACCACAGCCCCCCGCAAAATTTTTTCCCCTTTGTGTCTTATTCTACTATTTAAGAAAAACCTGCATCTACATTACGTCTATGGTCTAATTCGGTGTTTGCTACATCTAACCCCCGAATGCAGGGGATGGCAGAATCTTCCATTGCTGGAGAGCAGTCCATCCCCCGGCGGCATGGCAGATGTGGCTGTCTCAATCGGGTATTGGGTCAGATCCGGTTATTGATTCAGGAAAAGTCCCGAAGCACTTTGCGCGAGACATTATTGGCGATTTCGTTTTTTTTTTTTGTACAAATTGTATTGATACTGAAACTTCCTGCCAGATTAAAATTGTGTGCCGGAACCGGGACTCGAACCTGGGACCTTTGCCTTTCGCGGGCAAGAGCTCTACCGACTGAGGTATCCCGACATGACTCACGATGCTGTCTCACAACTTTACTTCCGCCAGTACCTCGCCTCCTACTTTCCAAACTTCACATAAGCTCTCCTGCGAAACTTGCAAGACTAACACTCCTGGAAGAAAGGATAAGGTGGAGACATGGCTTAGCCACAGCCTAAGGGATGTGTCCAGAATGAAACTTTCACTCTGCAGAGTGAAAGTTTCATTCTGTATTGAAACTATCATGCTTGATTCCATAGTGGAACTTTTGCTTGAGGACTGTATTTGCCTCGCAGAAATTTTCAGCAATCAGTCGAGAATATTACTTATTTATTGGCAGATCTAGATTTCGACCAGTGTGTGGTCATTATCATTGCCAGTTAGAATAAAATACATTTCAAGTTACAACCCAGATGTATAGGATTCAGTTATAGTCAATGATAAAATACATACCTCAAAAATGATTAAAATACTTAAAACATCTCGACCTCCATGTTGGAGGTTGCGTTCGTACTGATGCAGCTGTTACAATTTTTGTGTCCCAGCCTCGTCGCCGCTTTTGTGTCTCGTTTTCGTCGTAGGTGTCGGTGGCCGAGTAGAAAGACCGACACAGGAATAAAGGATGCACGCTTCTGCAGGTATGGAGGTGACCAGCCAGTGGGACAGCAGAAACTAGAAACACTAGAGTAAATTAGAACAAGATATACATTTCTTAGAGACTTAATAATACTTAACATTTACATAGCTCAGTACTGCAGAATGCTGATACATAGGTGAGCTAGAGGCCTGCCTAGTGCCTGTCCGATAGCCAAGTCTTAAATGGTGCCTATCTGATTCCGAAGTGTTAACTGGTTGCTATCTCAGTCCCAAGTGAACGATGTCGTTCAGTGGTGGCCACGAGCGGAGTTGTAGCAGAGGGCGCTCGTGGCTGACGTCGTAAGAACGCCGCGCCGTGCGTGCATGGCGGCGCGCGGCAAAAGTAGGTGGCGCGCACTTTAGACTTGTGCGACACCACAACAATTCTTACACACCTGACGTCAGCATTTGTCATTTGCGACTAAGGCGCCCTGTTTAAAGTTTCAAACAAAACAAAAAACATATTTATTTGTGGTATGTTTATGCTAGTAATAGTTACTACCATAAACACACCACAAATAAATTTGTGGTCTGTTGCATTGTGTGTGAGTGAAACGTGGACGCTAAAGAGTTCAAACAAAAAGCTGATGTAAGCATTCAGGACGTGGTGATACAGACCAACCCTAGAGATTAGGTGAGTATATCACGTAACTATCGAGGAGATTCTGAATAGAATTGGGTGTTGGGGGGGGGGGGGGGAGGGGGGTGAGGGGCTGGAAGCCAAAGAAATTTCTGAAATATCTTAAGAGAAAGTATTGATTGGCTGGACACATTATGAGACAATAAAGAATCGTCAATTTAGTGCTGGAGGGAACTGTGTGAAGTAAAAATTGCAGAGGGAGACCGATGCAGGATGGAGGTTGCTGTTCTTATTCAGAGATGAAGAGGCTTGCAAAGGACAGGGTAGAATGGAAAGCTGCATCAAATCAGTTTGCGGACTGACGATCACAACAACTCTACATTATTTCTTTCGCCGTCTATATCATGTAAAATAGCACAAACGAATTGCGTTGGTTGCATCGTCATACGTCATTTACATCCCGATATAGTGAGAAGTGAATTTCACATTTTTAATAAATCAAGCGTGCAGCTAGCGCAAGTTCGTGCTCCAAGCGTGAACCTTACGCTGCCGATAGTCCTGCGCTATCTGCACCCTTGATTTGTTTAAAGCATCAGCTTCACAGCTCATTATATCGGGCTGTAACGGAGGTAAGACGATTCTTTTTGCCATATTTCTTGCTAATAATTGCGTCAGAAATACTACGGGATATCCATTTAGAGAAAAGTAATTTCGTGTTGAAAATAACATTTGTTCATTTCATTTATTTTCATAAGCTCCTGCCATACGTTTATGACCGTGAAAGTCGTATTGTTTCACCGGAGCTGTCTGGAGTGAGACACCTGGATTAAAATTTAAATGTATTTCTACTGGGGTGATTAAAATGTATACTTCCTTTACCACTGTGTGATATGTTTATAACAAAATTTGAAATCGCATTGGCTAGAGGTTAAGATGTAAGAGTTGGTATTAACGGTTGGCATTAAAATTTCGAGGGTTTCTTCAACAGAGGACCCAGTGTTTTAGTAGGGAAAGTGAGACCATGTCGCAAGAAGTCTGACTTTTTAGCAGCGAAAAGAAACCTAGCATTAAAATAAGGGAATACTCAAGTATCGCGATGTCTGAAAGTGATGGAGCAATAATGGATACGTAGAAAGGATGAAAACACCTACATCACACATCAGCAAAGCAAAGCGTACTTCAGTAGTACATTCACGGGATCACTAGAAAAATCGACATCACAATATACACGTGAAATCGGCATGAGTAGGTCTGACATACGTCGATTAGTGCACAAAAAAATAGAGGGAGTAGATACCACAATTGTTACAAACACTGCGCGAGGACGACACTTGTAAAAGGTATCACCAGTTTCGTGAAAGGTACCTCGCTCAGGTTTGTTTCCTACGTCATGTGGTCTGAAGAGCCATAATCTAAATTTTACGATAAACAGGCATAATTGAGTGTACTGGTCCCGACTAAATTAGAATGATCATGTTGCACAAGCTGTCAATGCTCCTGGACTTAAAGTTTTGTGTGAATTATCATCAAAGGGACTGACTGGACCATTTCAGTTATTTCTCAAGGATGATTCGTTGAAGGAGTTACTTGGATGTGCTTGAGACATGAATTTCATCGTGAATTCTGGCTCTGTTTGGTGAAGATCCATGTGTCTTTTGCAGGTCACATCCCCTTACTTAAATCCCGTCGTGTCGCTACGGCAGCGAGTAAATGCCAGTTGGTCTGGGTAATGACGTTTGTGCTACGAGGTGGAGGGAGCTGTAGTCAACTTGAGAAAGAAGAGGAAAAGGGTTCCAGCAGCGTAAAAGGATGAGCGCCGTTGCGAGGCGGCCGGCTCTTCGTCGGCAATCGCGTTTCCGCCCAGGGCGAGGTCTTCCCGGCGGGCAGATTGTGTTGGGAGCTGGAGCTGGCTGGCTCCTGTGGCGGCGGCCAACGGCCACGCCAGGTTTTCAGGTCGGCTCCGCGCCTCCAAGTACATAGTGTCCGTCTGAGATACATACAGCCCCGAAGGAAACGGACACAACGGTATCAACATGAGTGCAAGGACTTCTTTTGCAATTGCAAATATGGATACTGGTGATTCATTCTGTTATAAAATAAGCGAGTGAAGGCTCTTCAGCCTTGGAGATGTTATAATGTACCAAGAGTATTAGACGCTGTGATGGTGATTTGTGTTTTGCTACTATCTTTTCCATATTGTATCTAGGGCTCTGGCAATATGCACACGTCGCAGTATGTTTATGCACTTGGTGTTGTTGTTGTTGTGGTATTCAGTTTGATGCAGCTCTCCACGCTGCCCTGTCCTGTCCAAGTCTCTTCATCTGAGGATACGTTCGGCAACCTACATCCTTTTGATAATTAAAATAAGACAGTCTAGATCGCAGTTTATTGCGTTTAACGCTGACAACTGGTTTCGGTTCTATAGAACCATCTTTAGGCCGTTGGCACCTTGTTGATGCACGGTGGCGGTGGCCGGAGCAGGCGTCAACTGCTCAGAAATAAACACAACAAATTGCGATCTAGACTGTCTTATATTAATTATTAAAATTTTCAAGATCGCTGTTCAAAAAAAAATGCTTTCAAAAATTACACATCCCTTTGAATCTACTTACTGTATTCGTCCCTCGGTCTCCTCGATTTTTTCCCCACACACTTCACCCTAACGCTAAGTTGACGATTCCTTGATGTCTCAGAATGTGTCCCACTGACCTGTTCCTTCTCTTAGTCAAGATATGCCAGAAATTCCTTTTCTCGTCAATTCGATTAAGCACCTCCTCATTAGGTACGTGATCGAACCATCTAATTTTCATCATTCGTCTGTAGCACCACATTTCAAAAGCTTCTATCATCTTTTTGTCTGAACTCCTTATCGTCCACGTTTCACTGCCATACAATGCTACACTGCAGACAAATGTTTTTAGAAAGGACTTCCTAACGTTTGAATTAATATTGGATGTTAACAAATTTCGCTTTTTCAGAAACGCTTTTCTTCCCACAGCCATTCTACATTTCATATCTTCTTTACTTCAGCCGTCAGTAGTTATCTTGCTACCCAAATAACAAAACTCATCTACTACTTTAATCGTCTCATTATCTAATCTAATTCCTTCAGCAGCACACGACTTTCTGATGCTACATTCCAATATCTTTGATGTTCGTCTTACACCCTCTTTTCAAGACACTGTCCATTCCATTCAATTGCTCTTCCAGTAGTCCCCGCCCGGAGATCCGAATGGGGGACTGTTTTACCTCCGGAATATCTTACCCAAGAAGACGCCATCATCATAGATTCATTCAGTAGAGCTGCAAATCCTCGGAAAAGTAACGACTGCAGTTTCCCCTTGCTTCCAGCCGTTCGCAGTAACTGCATGGCAAAGCCATGTTAGCTGACGGTACAAGGCCAGTTTAGTCAATCATCCAGACTGTTGCCCCTGTAGCTAATGAAAAGCCTGCTGCCCCTCTTCAGGAACCACACGTTTGTCTGCCTCTCCACAGATACCCCTCTGCTGTGGTTGCACCTACGGTACGGCTATCTTTATCGTTGAGGGCCCGCAAGCCATAGCCGCGGTGGAGAAGCCTAGCGGTATAAGGCGCCTCGCTACGGAGCGCGTGGTTACTCGTCGTCAGAGGTTCGAGTCCACCCCGGGGCATGGGTGTGTTTGATGTCCTAAGGTTAGTTTACCTTAGTTTAATTAGTTCTTAAGCTACGGACTGATGACCACGCAGTTTGGTCCGATAGATTTACATACATTTGAACGCAAGCCACTCCATTTCGGCAATGTCTGTAGCTCATGCACTTGGTACAAGATACTATAATGTTTTTTTTAATATCTCCACTGAAGATGAGTATGTAATGTATTGAAAACTGATTATGGCAGCATGAAAACACTAATAAAAGCTACTGGTTGCTTATTTACGCCAAAACAAAACGCCAATTTTACACTACAGTTGTACTTTATGATGCAAGAAAGATAAATTCAAATATGATTTTACTTCAGCTGCACAGTTTCAATAGTATTTGAGAGTAAAGGAAGGCTTCACTACGAAACAAGAAATCGATTTATACTTCGTGGTCAAATTTTATGATTCGTGCACTATTGATGAAAGACTGTAGCTGTTTCGACTTTCGCTACTCGTCAAGGCACGAAGATCTCAGAATTAATACATCTAGATGCCTTCTGCTCCCCAACTAACACGTAGGCTTACCTGAGAACATCCAGCTACTATGACAGTTGCAGCATCGAACATTCTATCCTTCGGCCGATAATGTTGTAAATCCTTTACTTACTAGTTTCGCTAACTAATTTTTACCAACTTCAGACCCCTCTGTATCTTGCTATTATCATATAACCATGGCAATGTAGATGATCACGCAAGTAGAACCATGTAACAGGTACAAAAGATAGGCCTACGTAATGATCATCTACATGAACCCTGCTTATATGACAATACTCAACTAAACAGAGGTCTGAAGATAGTAACAATGAGTTAGCGAAACTAATGGATAAAGGATTTACATCACTAACAGTTGAATGTCGACTTACGAGGGTTAGAAACAAGAAATTTTTTTATTATATATTTATTTACTTCCAGATACCAGTCCGGTTGGAAAATGTGACACATATGGAAGACAGGACAAGGCGTTAACTACATGTGTGGATAATGAATATCACTGAAATATCGAAACACACTAATTTATTAGGGCAGTATATAGGGCAATATGGCCTTCATGGTGTAAAAGAAAGTCAACAAAGTTCACATACAGCTTACACGACAAAACTGGTCTCCTGCTACTATCACCACAAGCTGCCAACGATGTGGGAGGCGCTGATTACCATCTGCCTCAGCATTTGCCGACCCATGTCTGAATTTAGTTACCTGTTCGTACATTAGCATTAGCGATGTCCTCTCGTGTAGCAAATCGCCTACCACGTAGTGGTTCCTTAATCTCTGGAATGAGATCAAAGGCACTGGGCGAAATGTTGGGAGACTACACTGGGTGCTCCAACTCTTCTCACCTACAAAGGCGCAGTAGCTGCCATATGCACACTGCTTTACAAGGTTTTGGCGTTCTGTGCAGGATTCTTGCACTGTCCACAAGATCCGGACAGGTCTTTCGAACGCCTCGTCGTACCTGTCACACCTGGAAGTCCCTGTACTGCTGTGCGGACACTGTCCTGCCACGAAGAACAAAGTGTCAAAAAATGACACACCTTACGCCATTCACGACGATCTCTATCAATTCGACTGGGAAAGGTTTGTGGTGGAAATTCTGCACTTATTCACTGTGACATTCCGTCGCATTTCGTCGCATTCCTCGGAGGCTATTGATAACAGCGCGCTGCTTAACACGGGTTGATTCTACGCTACTGGCCGTTAAAATTGCTAGATCAAGAAGAAATGCAGATGATAAACGGGTATTCATTGGACAAATATATAATATTAGAACTGACATGTGATTACATTTTCATGCAATTTGGGTGCATAGATCCTGTGAAATCAGAACCCAGAACATCCACCTTTTTCCGTAATAATGCCCTTGACACGCCTGGGCATTGATTCAGAGCTTGGATGGCGTGTAGATGTACAGATGCCCATGCAGCTTCAATACGATACCACAGTTCATCAAGAGTAGTGACTGGTGTATTTTGACGAACCAGTTTCTCGGTCACCATTGTCCAGACGTTTTCAACTGGTGACAGATCTGGAGAATGTGCTGCCCAGGGCAGCAATCAAACATTTTCCGTATCCTGAAAGGCCCGTACAGGACCTGCAGGATGCGGTCGTGCCTTATCCTGCAGAAATGTAGGGATTCGCAGGCATCGAATGAAGGGTAGATTCACGGGTCGTAACGGCCACTGTTCAAAGTGCCGTCGATGCGGACAAGAAGTGACCGAGACGTGTAACCAATGGCATCCCATACTATCACGCCGGATGACGCGCCAGTATGGCTATAACGAATTCACGCTGCCAATGTGCGTTCACCGCGATGTCGCCAAACACAGATGCGACAATCATGATGCTGTAAATAGAACCTGGATTCATCAGAAAAAATGAGGTTTTGACATTCGTGCACCCAGGTTCGTCGTTGCGTACAACATCGCAGTGCGAGAGTGAAGGTCAGGGTGAGAGTTTAAAATAGAGAAAGTTTAATTTTTAAAACTCACAACCACCAACTGCGAACCAAATTTCTAAACATGCAAAAACGCTGTAACAGTGATTGCTACTGTTTGACTCGTTTTCTAGGGGATGATATCACACGTTCTCAGCTTTCCTTCCCTGCATATGATTAACAAAAAAATTCATAATAAAGTCAAGTTCATGAGAGAAAAGGGTGTACTAACTACTATTTTTGAAAACACGTAAAAGTTCACTTTATGTAGTTTATTTCACAATCTTAGAACCCTGTGGCTGATACGTCTGTACGTCGGCACATTTATCAAATAAAGTTATAGCTCGTGAGCCCCCAGACAAAATGAATATTTGTCGCAAATTGTTTTAACACCATGTGGCTGTCTCAAACACCGCTTATGTTCATGCCTATGCGACGACACGTGTTACATTAACAAATCACAGTCACTTTAATTCAATGTGATGCACACCTTGTTCCACCGGCTAAATATTCACAAGCACACAGTAGCACTCGATTCAACTTGGTGCAGTCTACAACGAGCAACCACACGTGGCGATTGCCACACACAAATCTAAAGTCTCCACCTGGAAATACACATGCCGACTGCTGCAGCGCGACGCCGCCCGGCCAGCCACCCCACGTGCTCCCGCCTCGTCACTTCCTGCCTTCGCGCGCGCGCCAAAAGCTCAACTGCCAGGGTTTTTTCCCTACGTTATCAACTTCCCCATGTGAGCTGTTCTAACCGATTTGCCAACGTACAGCGCTCAGCCAATACATGTCTAAAACTTTACTTAAAATCAAAATAATTACACTACACATTAAACAAATTTCTTCTTACGTTTTTGTATTAGTATAAACATCCTTTTTACTATTTATTATAATCGTGCAATTTCTTAAATCACAGATAAGTGAATTAACTGAATATTTCAAGGTAAAATACACAAGATTAATTGAAAATAAAATGAGAAATAGTTAATATATTATTTTTATAAACAAACATTGCCATGCTAGTTGTGTAACTGTCTTGTCTTCGTTGGCATTTTATTACTTTTCATTGCCAATTAAACATATTACGCCAGATGTGACTATATCAGCTAATGTATTTGTAATGTATTTTGTAATGAGGGCCTTAAAGGTTTCTAACTGCATCGTATTACTTCAAATGCCAGTAGTATTAGAATATTTTATTTCACGCTGTGCACTGCACTGTGCCTGCCACTCGTCATTGTTCCTCTCTCCCCTCACCGGAAACGAACTGGAAAATTCTAAGCTGGAACAAGCCACCAACGTCGGCCTGCTCGCTGGCATCCCGTCAGCTACAAGCACACAGCAAATCTCAACGTGGAGAATTTCTACCTATGGCCTAACTATAAATGTTGTCACCCAACTGTGTACATACATTGCTACCATAATTAATAAGATTAAAATTGTGTAACATTTAGTGCATTGGCGTGGTCAATGTTTGCAGTGAACTTCATACTTTTTAATTATCAAATGCTATTAATTACCAATATTTCTATTGGGCGGTAATCTTACAGCAGGTGCTCCTGTCTGTGATGCAGCGTCAAGAGTAACCACAGCCATGGCCTCCGAGATAATAGTCAATGCTGCTGTAAACGTCGTCGAACTGTTCGTGTAGATGGTTGCCTTGGATACGTCCCCATCTGTTGACGCCCGGTGATACGCCAGTATGGTGATGACGGTTACACGCTTCCAGTATATATTCACCGCAATGTCGCCAAACACAGATGCGATCATCATTATGCTGCAAACAGAACCTGGATTCATTCAAAAAACGACGTATTGCCATTTGTGCACCCATGTTCGTCGTTGCGAACGCCATCGCAGGCGCTCCTGTCTGTGGTGCAGCGTAAAGGGTAACCGCAGCCATGGTCTCCGAGCTGATAGTCCATGCTGCTGTTCGTGTAGATGGTTGTTGTCTGGCAAACGTCCCCATCTGTTGACTCCGGGATCGAGACGTGGCTGCACGATCCGTTACAGCCATGCGGATAAAATGCCTGTCATCTCGACTGCTATTGATTTGAGGTCGTTGGGATCCGGCACCGCGTTCCGTATTACCCTCCTGAACTCACCGATTCCATATTCTGCTAACAATCATTGGATCGCGACCAACGCGAGAAGCAATGTCACGATACGATAAACCGCAATCGTGATACGCTAAAATCCGACCTATATCGATGTCGGAAACGTGATGGTACGCATTTCTCCTCTTTACACGAGGCATCACAACAACGTTTCACCAGGAAACACCGGTCAACTGCTGTTTTTCTTTGAGAAATCGGTTGGAAACTTTCCTCAAGTCAACAAGTTGTAGGTGTCGCCATTGGCGCCAACATTGTGTGAATGCTCTGAAAAGCTAATCAGTTGCATATCACAGCATCTTCTTCCTTTCGGTTAAACTTCGCGTCTGTAGCACGTCATCTTCGTAGTATAGCAACTTTAATAGCCAGGAGTGGTGTGTCTCACACGGCACTCACCAACTGACTGATTTCACAGCACTCGCTGCCCTACTACAAGCTATCACAGAGCCATGTGGTGTTGAGTACATACTATGCTTTTAGAACTTCGACAGACACACGTGCATTTGTTATCCGTTCACATATCTACCAGAAAAAAAACGGTTGCAATGACTATGGCCCCAACCCTCGTATAAGTAATTACGCAGCCGTGTCCTGACAATCTTCGACTGACATACGAGGTCTGGAACTAAAATAGTGGCAAGTATTTATTCACAACCGCTACAAATCGTTACATGTTTGCACTGTTTAGTGTTCTAAAATGTAGCCACAAGCGTTGAGTACATCCTATTTACAGCAATGTGGAAGGTATAGTTTGCCGCTAGCAAAGCCTGTTCTGTTAATGGTACGAATGGAGAGGTCTACTGCCTGTCGAATCTCTGTCCCAGGTCTGAAGCGAATGACACAAAGTGGTTCCTTTATCTTTGGAATCAAATCCAAACCACAAGGACATAGGTCAGGAGAGTATGGTGGATGGTACAGTACTTCCCAGTCCCATCGACTGAACAGAGTAGCTATAGCTTGCGCGGTATGCGCCCGCGCATTGTCGTGCAAAATGGTGGGTAGATTGCGCAGAAAGTTTGTCGCATCTTTCGCAAACCTGGTCGCAGGCGATGTTCCAAAACCGAACAGTAATACTTTGCAGTGACGGACTGTCGTGAAGAAGTCGTACAAGAGAATCACCATACCTTTCACCATACTGGCGCTCCGATGCACTTTCGACTTTCGCGGCGACCCATCATTACGCGCCGCACGGGAGTAGCCGAGCGATCTGGAGCGCGACGTTGCCGATCGCGCGGTATCCCGCGTCGGCTCTTCGAATCCTCCCTCGGGCATCGATGTTTGTGCTGTCTTTAGAATAAGTTAGTTCATAAGTTATTTGTAAGTTTAGAGACTGATGACCCCGCAGTTAAAGTCCCATAAGCTTCACAAAAATTTGAACATAATTACGCCGTTCGCTGGATTGGCGTTCCAGTTTTGGCTCGTACGATGTGGCCCTTGTGTTTTCCATTGTTACGATACGGCGTAAGAAAGCCTCTCCTTAGCGATTACAGCTCTCCAAGCAGCGTCGTAAACCAGCCATTTCTGCATTTCCGTCAATTTACGCGGAACCCACCGCAATGTAATATTTCGCATGCCCAGGCGTTCCTTCATAATGCGAAGCACAACGTATGCGCTAATCCGGTTTCGTCGGCGAGATCAAGAATCGCCTTGTGTCGATCACTGTCCACGAACGCGGCAACAGTATGCACTTCTTCTTCAGAGACGCAAGGACGACCTGCTCGATGCATGTTTGCCACAGTTTGCCGATCCCCGTTGAAGACTTTCAGCTAACGTGCCAATGTTTTGTACGGCATTGCCGATTCCACGCACGTCACTTAAAGACCTTGATGACACTCACACTCGATCTTGATCCAACTCCGTTGTTCCTGTTTCGAAGACGTAGTGACACCGTTCGTTAGACCGCTGGCTCACAAGTGTGTTCCTCTCGACTGTGCGCATACTGCTAACGTAGGACGCTCGGAGATAAGGTATGTAGGACGCTGACGTTAGGAAGGGAGTAAGACAGGGTTGTAGCCTTTTCCCAATGTTGTTCAATCTGCACATTGAGCAAGCAGTGAAGCAATGAAAGGAGGAATTTGAAGAGGGAATTAAAGTTCAGGGAGAAAAAATAAAAACTTTGGGGTTTGCCGATGACATAGTAATTTTGTAAGAGACTGCAAAGGATCTGCAAGAGGAATTGAATGGAATGGACAGTGTCTTGAAAGGAAGATACTAGATGAAAATTAACAAGAGTAAAACGAAGGTAATGTCGGAAAATCAGGTGATGCTGAAGGAATTAGATTAGGTAATGAGACAATAAAAGTAGTAGATGTATTTTGTTATTTGGGTAGGAAGATAACTTCTGATGGCTGGAGTAAAGAAGATTTAAAATGCAGAATGGCTATGGGGAGAAAAGCGTTTCTAAAGAAGCGAAACTTCTTAACATCCAATGTTACTTTAAATATTAGGAAGTCCTTTCTGAAAGCATTTGCCAGGAGTGTAGCATTGTATGGGAGTGAAACGTGGATGATAAGGAGTTCAGTCAAAAGGATTATCGAAGCTTTTGAAATGTGGTGCTACAGACGAATCGTGAAGATTAGATGGGTAGCTCACGTAACTAATGAGGAGGTGCTTAACCGAATCGGGAAGAAAAGGAGTTTCTGGCATATCCTGACTAAGAGAAGGGATAGATTGGTAGGACACATTCTGAGACATCAAGGAATTGTCAACTTAGCGTTAGAAGGAAGTGTGTTGGGTAAAACTCGTAGAGGGAGACCGAGGGACGAATACAGTAAGCAGATTCAAAACGATATAGGTTGCGGAACGTATTCTCAGATGAAGAGACTTGCACAGGACAGGGTAGCATGGAGAGCCGCATCAAACCAGTCTGCGGACTGAAGACCACAACAACAACACAAGGTAGATATGTCTACAACGTGTGCTATCAGCGACGAGAGTAGATTCCATTGCATAGTGTTTCCACAGCAATGTGGCCACTGTTTAAGTTCCAGGCCTCATACGAAGATTTATTGCTTCTGTTTTCCTTTTCCCCCCTTAAAAGTTCCAATCAACTTCTTCCTGTTTCCGTACTTGATCAGCGTTAAATTTTTGACGGGCTCTCCGCTGCGTCATCCTACCACAAAATCTGAGGGGGGTGGGGGGTGGGGGGGAGGAGTGCAATGGAGAGTTTCCCTTGTCAGTTTCTGTAGACTTGTTCTTTTCTCCCTAGCGGCGAATTTTAAACTGATTTACCGATAAACCAGGCACAGGGAAAATAATAGCCATGAAGGGAAAGCGAGATTGGCCCTTTCCTGAAAATCTGTCTATCGGCGTCGTCGCGGTGCCGTGGGCGGCTCGCCTTTCTGTTGCGGACCCCTCATAATCGAGCGATCGGCAGGCGGCCGGTGTGAAGCTGTGGGATACCCATCCACTGTGCGCCAGGTGGAGGCGGGGGCGGCCGTGGGGGCGTGTCCGAGGCGCGCGGCCACCCACTGCGCGCGAACAAACAATAGCGTCGTGTGAGCGCCGGACACTTACACACGCTCACCCGCACGCCTACACTCCTACACTTCCTTTTGTGGCGGCGCGGCCCGACCCGGCGCGGCCCGGCGTGGCATTAAGGCAATCAATCCGCAGGAGATGACAGCGCGGCGGAGATGCGGCCGGCGATTGCCAGGCGCTGTCGCTTTGTCAGCCAAACTCCCCAAGGCGTGTCGTTTCCACCGATGTCACTGTAGATGCTGTTCACAATTATGAAACAAACCGAGTATCAGTTAATACGAGTTGACTTGTCTGATCGACACGATTCACTGCAGATATTTAAAAATTTCATTTCAAAATTTGGACAGAAGGAATGTTGGGTCATCAAATGTGACGACTTTAATGGGAAGTCAAGCCAAGATTACATGTATAAACTACTATTTACTGAATGTCATTACAGTAGAACCCCTCTAATCCGTGACCTTCGGGACCGGGACCTTGGTCGGAACGAAAAAAAAATCGCACTGACGTGTTTTAAGGCCCATTGCAGATTTGTAGTTTTATAAGTTTCCGAAAACATTTGGACCAAAATAATAATCTAAATTAATTGATAAGAGTGTCTGAAACCCTTTTAGGAAAAAAAAATAGATAGTGGCGGATTTCGAACCACCGACCTTTTGCGTCACAGTACACCACCTTGCCCACTACGGTACGGCTACAACTCAAAAAAGAAGTTCTTACATCTCATACTATTGATGTCCATAGTTAACTGATGTTAATATGGCATTTGTAGACATTAGATTATCATTTATCGTACGAAGAGAGTCACTAGATTTGATTGGTCAGAAGTTTGACGAGAAGACCACCGGACTTTTTAGGCATGTCTTGACCTCCACGTATTTTCTTTTCAATGGCTAATACTACGAACAAACGGAGGGAGTCGCCATGGGTAGCCCACTCTCCCCTGTGGTCGCAAATTTGTACATGGAGAAATTCGAGGAGGAAGCCCTGGCATCATCTGATTGGAAACCTACTTCCTTTTTCCGTTACGTCGACGACACTTTCGTCATCTGGCCACATGGTATGGATAAACTCCTTGACTTCCTTACACATCTGAACTCCATACACCCCAACATCAAATTCACTATGGAGACTGAAACGGAGGGTAAATTGCCGTTCATTGACGTCTTGGTCAAGAGAAGAGCTGATATCACCCTGGGTCATAGTGTATTTCGGAAGACAACGCACACTGATCTGTATTTACACGCAGACAGCTGTCACCACCCTTCACATATGGCGCGCATTATCTCCGACGCAGAGAGTCTACCCCAGGAATTGGAACACCTGAGAACTGTATTTCGAAAAAAATGGGTACTCAGAGTGGCAGATTCAGCGGGCTCTCCACCCAACCACTACATTACAACCTGTGGAAACGGATGAAAACACGTGGAAGGATGTAGGCACTGCGTCCGTTCCATATACCGGCGCACTCTCGGGGAAGGTCTCCCGCATTTTGAAAAAACACCATGTTGGAACTGTTTTTTGTCCGCCGAATAAAATTCGTGCACTGGGGAGCGCCAAACATGATCTCGGTTTGAGGAAGGCCGGCGTGTACCAGATTCCGTGTCAGTGTGGAAAGTCATATATTGGACAGACGATGCGTACCGTCGAGGATCGATGCGTTGAACACCAGAGGCACACACGATTGATGTATCCGAACAAGTCGGCGGTCGCTGAACATTGTTTGTCGGAGAATCAAGTGATGGAGTATGAACGCACTAGGATTCTAGTACAGACGTCGATATACTGGGACTGCGTCGTTAGAGAGGCCAATGAAATTCGCACAAGTGACGACCTTATAAACCGTGACTGTCGCTATAATCTTAGCAAAGCTTGGGAACCAGCGATTGGGTTAATTAAGAGTAAATCTAGCAAACGTAACGAAGTGACGACCACGGTAGACAGAGCCCTCACACCGACGTCATGTCAGACGCCGTCGCAATCGGTTCCACTGCGCGGCCGCGGCGCGGGGCGCGGACCGCAGAGGGGTCGCCCCGCGGGCCGAGGGTATTTAAATCGCCCGCTACCGGGCGGCGGGCAGGGCAGCCGAGCGGAGCAGACGCATGGCAGCGCAGCAGCAGCATTCGTCTCGCTACCGACTTCTACAGCAGCCATGTCCGGACGCGGAAGTGGAGGCGCGGGAAGGTCAAAGGGTGGCCTTCTTTCGGCCATTATGAAACATCTCGCTTGCAAGGTGTTGCATATGGCCGGAAACGACGAGAAGAAGAAGCGGAAGAAGAAAAGGAAGCAGACGACCGTGCAGTGTTTCCACTGCCAGAAACTTGGCCACCTGGCCAAGTACTGCAAAAACGCAGCTGCGTGTGTGAGGTGCGCTGAGGCGCACGACACACGCGACTGCAAGAAGACGCGGGAAGCCGCGAAAAAGTGTGCCAACTTTGGTGGCCCACACGCCGGCAACTTTCGCCGCTGCAGCTACATCTGTAGCTGGAACGGCGGAAGAAGTAGGCACACTGACAAGGTCTCCATTGAGGGGATGGAGAACCAGGAAGATCCCGCTGCCGATCCGCCCCCTCCCCCAAGAAGGGACAACGGATCAAGCCACGAAGATACGTCTGCGGCCATCGACGCGATGCGCGCTCTCAAATCCGCCATGGCGGAGGACAGAGCGCTGCTTCGCGCCGAACTCGACGCGGCTCGGCGCCAAGTTGAGGAACTGGTGTCGGAACTTCGCGCCGCAAAAGAAGAGGCGACCGCCCTTGTTGCTAACCCACAAGCGGGGAGGAAAGCAGGGGTGGCCGCAGGGACACAGACAGAAGCAGATGTCACACCGACAGGCGTTTCCACGGTCCCTGTAGCAATCCAGGAGGCCGAGGGGTCGCACATGGAGGTGGACACATCTCGTCCTGTACATGAAGAGTCCGACGAAAACGCCGTCTGGGTCTGGAGTACGACGACTACAGAAACTATGGTCATGGAGGATGAGCTTCCGGAAACGGACGAGTGCTTGCCCATGCCGGACAAGCATAGTGTCAAGAAAGTTCTTGACAAGCTCGTCTCCTCCATCCGAGACAGAATATACCCACACCTCGAAAATCCCCATCCTTTCCTTCCGTCCCATCTTAAACCCAGTCTCCCTCACAAGCCTGTCCGTCTGCCTCAGCATCTGAGAGAACACCTTTCCCCGATCCTTTCCAACAAGGAGATCAGACTCCTTAATTCCCATCCCATCTTCTCCCATAATCAGTGGGAACTAATCTGTCGCGAGGCAGATGAGTACACTAGGTGGGAAAGAAGAGACTTGCGCTCTAGTGGAGCACGCGGGAAACTACACCGCTAGCTGTCGCTAGCACCTAGTATCCCATAATTTTTTGTGTTGCAGATCCAACAAGCCCAAGACGAATCAAGAGGCCAGGAAACATCCATAACATCAAGATAGGAATAAAGAGGAATAGCAACCATTTGCTTAAACTCTAATACATCGGGCCAAGGTTGAGGCCCGTTCATAAAAGCGTCAGCGTCAGCGGCTAGAACCCAGTTCCCTTCGAGTAGCCTTAGCGTGCGTATCTCCGTGCTGGCGCGTTTCCAGGAGCTCAGTCCGTCAGTTCACCTGATGATGGCGACATGTATGACCGCCGAAATATTGTGCCCGTTGGACACTATACACCGGCAGTACACCCGTGGATATTTTGATTATCAAATATGCTGGGAGAAAGTGAAGAATCACACCATTACATTTAGTGAGTTATTTCTTTTTATATAAGTAAAAGTATTACATATTTTTTAAAATCTCCATTTCACCATTAAAAAGTTGACTAAAGTATATACTTGTCATGTTTAAGAAACATTTTTCATATACTCATAGAATTCATCTAGGAAATAGGTGGCCTTTTTAGTTGGTATTTTAATTTGTTTTTTAGGAAGGGCTGCGAGGCTTTTTGTAAGCACATTGGTTAGCTTCAGGCCAGCGTGAAGTCTATTTTTTTCCATATAATGTTTTTCTGTGGCTGTGTAAATGGTATCTTAGCTTTTGTTGTGTATTATGTTGATGTAGATCACAGTTTAGATCTGGACTGATTGTTTGGACATATATTATTATTTTTAATATATGTACACCAGTAATGGTAAATATACCCATTTTTGTAAAACGATTCCGACATTATTCTCCAGGTTTGGCCCCACAGATAATTCTGACCGCTTTCTTCTGTAGTATTAGCGATGGGTTAATATTGGCTTGTAATGTTGCACCCCAAATATCTATTCCATAGTTTGCGTCGGATGCGAATAATGTATGATATGCAGTCTTCAAAACATGCATATATTTACAATATTTGCTGATCTGGTTTATGGCAAAGATTTTTTTAGCTTATAGGCTAGGGAATCAATGTGAATGTCCCACTTTAGGTTGTCTTGAATTGTGGACCTAAAAATGTTGTATATTTTTCCTTATTAATAGTTTGATTACCTATCGATAATTTCATGTCCAAGTCTGTTTGGTTTCTAGGGTTAAATTCCACAATTGCGGTCTTGGAGGCACTTACATTTAGATGGTTTTCATTGAAATACTTGACTATTTCATTAGTAACAGTGTTGCACACCACTTTCAGACTATCACGGTCTTTGCGTTTGCACACAATTATTATATCGTCTGCTTACAATATTATTTTATTACCTGTGAAACATACTTTATATCATTCACATAAATCAGGAACAGGAGGGGTTCCAAGACGCAACCTGTCCACTGTGCATATCGACTGATTTGGGCAGTTCCAGCAGGACAATGTGACTCACCACATCTCTAGAAATGCCACAATGTGGCTCCAAACTTTCCACATTGTTAAGCGTATCTGGAATGCCTTGTAATGTGTTGTTCAGAAGAGATCTTCATCCTGTCGAACTCTTTTATTTATTTTTGTTACAACTATCTATGGGTTACGTTTAAACAACTTCCCTCACTTTCTAAATTTCTCTTCTTTCCTCTTTCGCCAGTACTCCTTCATCCGTTGGCTCACTCGTGCACGTTCTTCTGCCAAAAATACACTGTTCTCTCGTTTTCTCCTTGAAGAAATCCTTCATCTCCGCAAACTTTTTCCTAAAGATGTGCCTGTTCACAATTTCTTCCGCCGTGATCTCACATTTTTCTAGGTCCCAATGGACCTCTTTCACCCATCGAACTTGTGTCTTTCTGTTCTCCTGGAAGAGAAGAATCTTGTTGTCGAGCCTCTCTGGTTTCATTCTTTTAATATGTCCATAGAATGATATGGAAATCAGCGTATGGCTTTCTTGGCCGGGAAAACCCTTGCGGACCATAGAAAGATAATCTTCTATTCTTTATTGTGGTGATGATATTTTCAAATCGTTGATGAAGTTCTTTATTTGACCTTAGGCAGAACGCAAATTCATTTGATATTTTTCTGGGTCCCAGAATCTTTCTTAGGAATTTCCTTTCTTTCTTTTCTAAGTGTTAAAGTCCCTTCCTGGCTATTATCTCAGATGCATATAAAGATTCAGGTTTGACGACTGAACTGTAGTGTCGGAATTCGGCCTGGTATGAGAGCGATTCTGACACAATCTGAAAGCTATTTCCATTTTTTTTCTTGCCCGTTCTGAAACTGCTGCCTTTTCATTGTTGTTTGGAGTCAAAATCTCTCCTAGGTACTTGAACTCTTCTGCTGTCTCCATACTTGGTCCTCGTTGTCCCTACTGGATCACCTGTTTTGATTTCAAAGGGCTCTCACAGTTCTCCTAAAAATTTAATTTGTGATCGAGTGTTAGTTAGTGTTTGCTCAATAAGCCTCGTTGTCTTATCATCTATTCCAAATTCTTTCAGCACTTATATTAATGTGTCTCCCCGGCAGTGCTTCAGACTAGGAATGTTACAGAGGTTCGATTCCGATAGTTCGGAACTTCCGATTCATTTTGCTTCTTCGGTTCAGATTTCGGTTCCGAAAAATTGTAAATGGAAGTTATATCGGAACTTGATGTACAGTGGCAGCGGCTGCCGCATCAGCGTGTACAACTATTTTCTTGGTCAAGATAGTCTAAATTAAATTTTCAAATTATTGTTTCATGAGTAATGAAACGTAGGACTAACGCTGGAATTCCATTCTTAGAATGCACTGGTTTATACCAGGACCGGCCAGAAATTCTGCACACGTGCAGTGCCGCTGCACATGTGCAACTTCCGGGTCGAAGTGAGAACCCGAAACCAACGCCGCTCACGTAATATGTCTGTGCACAGTTGTCACTGCCATTACTTTACCCAGTATACTGACTACAGCGTTCTAGTGTGTATTTGGTATACGTGTCTAATCGCAACCGATAAATGTGGTGTTTGGACAGATTTTTCCTATTGAAGAATTCACTTAATGAGTACTATAGAAAAAAAAATGTATTCCAATCAGTGACCATCGTTTGTTATGGTGGAAAGTGAATACAAGATTTCAACCCATGTACTCGATTCTCCGCCAATATCTACATCTACATAGAAACTCTGAATATCACATTTAAGTGCATGACAGAGGGTTCATTAACCCTTTCTCTACCGTTCCATTCTCCAATAGCGCGCGGGAAGGAAGAACACCTAAATGGTTCCGTCTTCGATCTGATTTCTCTTATTTTATTGGAATGGTCATGTCTCCATATGTAGGTGGACGCGAGCAAAATATTTTCACATTCAGAAGTAAAAGTCGGTGTTTGAAATTTCGCAACTAGATCTCGCCGCAATTAATAACGTCGTTCCACTTCAAATCGTGCAACATTTCCGTGACGCTTTCCCCCCTGTAACGTGATAAATCAAAACGAGCTGCCCTTCTCTGAACCTTGTCAATGTCCTCCGTGTCTCATATGGTCCAACCTGGTGAGGGTCGCACACTGGGCAACAGTACTCCAGGAGAGGACGCAGAAGTGTGATGTAGGCAGTCTCTTTGGTGGAGTTGTTTCTGAAGCGTTCTGCCAATGACACGTAACCTTTGGTTCGTCTTCCCCACAATATTTTCTGTGTTCTCTCCGGTTTAACTTGTTCGTAATTGTAACTCCTAGGTATTTGGTAGAATGTACGACCTTAAGGTTTGACTGATTTATCGTGTAATTGAAGTACAGCGGATTTCTTTTAGTGGTCATGTGTATTACTTCACACTTTTCATTATTTAGTGTTAATTGGCAATTTTCGCACCATGTGGTACTTTTGTCTAACTCTCTTTGCAGTTGCTTTTGATCCCCTGTTGACTTCACTAACCCATAAACGACAGCATCATCCGCGAACAGTCTAAGGGAGCTATTCAGATTGTTACCCAAATCGTTTATAAACACAAGGAAGAGTAGAGGGCCTATGGGGAACGCCCGAAATCACTTCTACTTTACTCAATCACTTACTCTCAATTTCTACGAAGTGTTTCCTTTATGATAGGAAAACGCGAAGTCAGTCGCACAATTGCGGCGATATTCCGTCCCTTGCCCCCCCCCCTTCCACCTAAGTTCAGGAGTGCTGCTGGCCTAATCTATGACTCATTGAGTAATGTATTGGACGGAGAAAAAGCTGCGAAGCTTTTGTTTATAAAATATAATTTAGTTCTGTTGGAGTCACTTCATTCAGATTGTTTAATTATTAGCGTTTAAAACTTCTGTTTTTATTTTCAACTCCCCAGTATAAACCTACCTCTATTACTTTTTTAATAATAAGTAGATAACTGATGAGTAAAGTGTGTAATTTTATTTTATTAAACCTACCCTTAACAGTTGAACGTAGTTCTCTTCTGCCTCCAGTTCCGATTTCGGTTCAAATTCCGGTTCCGGTTCTCATAAACCAAATTTAAAAACACCGCTTTCGAATTCGGTTCCGATATAACCACTTCCATTACATCCCTACTTCAGACATTAGTCAAGTCCATTTCAAGTCGTGATCGCTGGGTCCCTACACGATATTAGGCTCGTGTTGTGATATTCCTGGTCTATGGCCACTTCATACTTACGAGCGCTCGCCGTTTCGTTGCTAACATTGTACGTGTCTTAAACGCGGAAGTAAGACAGAAGTGCAGCCTATGTTGGAATGTGGGGCGGGGAGCAGTAGCATATGGCACAGTAGGTGCTGGTTCCCATGGGAAAGCCCGCCTATGTTACTGGTACTCTCCTCGCATTGGCTATTAGATGTCAGGTCACGTGATTACTTTTGATATTAGTTTCATTTCTTATTTATTAACTATTAATGAGTAAAGTTTAGTAGTAATGTTAGCACTCGGGGTCTCACTTTGAACTATGGGCAGCATAGACCGCCTGGCCGGCCGCGGTGTGCGTGGGGACTGAGGCGCTTCAGTCACAGTCTGCACGGCCAGTACGGTCGGGGGTTCGAATCCCCCCTCGGGCATGGATATTTGTGCCGTCCTTAGTATTAGTTAGTTCATAAGTAGTTTGTAAGTTTAGGTACTGATGACCCCGTAGTTCAGTCCCATAGACTATACAAACATTTGAACATTTTAGACCGCCTAAACGAAACAAATGGCATCCCTGACAATTGAATATCTCGCGAGTCACTTCTTGTACTTACATCTTTCCGAACTTATTTTAGCTCACTCGTATGACGAAGGAGAAGAAACAACCTGTGTGCCGTCTTCTGCGCTGGGGACACAACTATAGAAGACAACAGGTTAGTCAGAACTCTATGCTTTCCATAAAGTTTTGGACAGCAACTACGGCACCGCGCGCGTACTGTAGGGCGGTACAAACGCACACTGCTACGCATCAACATCCGTAAGGTTGTGAAGGTTTAGGGGATTTGTGGTAAGAAGCTGTAAGGAACTTTGTCTTCCGGATCTAACTTATCCGTCAGCAAAATAAACCCTAAGGTAGCTTGTAGTGCACCAGTTTCTTTAGCTATTCAATGTAAAGTGAAATGTCTTGCATATGGCGGAACTTTAGCTACATAATGTCCTACAGTGTTCCCGTACTGGGCCTTACATGTCAGTGGCCGAACACAGCACTTGTAGACGCCCCTGGTGCGGCCGGAGCGCACGCAGGTATCCAGTATCAGGTGGGCAGACAGGCGACTAGAGGCAGCTTAGGAGGGCACCCAAGACTTCCCGACCGCCCGATAGATGTCTCTACGGTTACGCTACCAGAGCTCTGTGAGAAATGAGAACAACCAATAGCATCACACGTTAGCGAGAGCCAAAAGAATTGCATTCTGGGGTAAACATTAATTGCCTCCATGCGGGCAGTTTGAGCGCATTCTGCCTCTTTCTTATGAAAGTAATGCGAGTATATTCTGCAACATTCGACGTTTTTACATTTCCGTCTGATTTCAGAACGAAGTACGAAAAAATAGCTTCGAGTGAAACGTAGCCTATAGAAGGAAAAATCATGTTCTTCCTTACCACAAATTTTTGTGTTTCTTTCCAGATATGTGACGATTTCCGAGAGTGTGGTCAGGCAGGCGAATACGAATTTTATTGCTGCTTTAGGAGCAATTTAAGCTGCCCTCATAATTCCCTGCCTGTTCAGATTTATTTTATTTATTTATGAAATCGTGACGGGAGTGTATCGCTGGGATGTAGAATGTGTCATATTATTGCTATAATAATCATAGGTAAACGTCATGCGGCTTACTGACTAAATTGTTTGTAAACAGTTGCATGGAAAGGGCTACACTTTACTTACGGCCTGCAAGGGCTTAGTGTGTTAATTTTGGCAATGAAATTTTCGCTTTACGATGGTAATCAATTTCGTAACCGGACAAGGTTATATACAAGACCCTGTCAGCCATAGAGCAGGAACAGCATTAATTACTTATCTCACGGCCAACACAAAAGATTAATTATACTTTTTTTTTCAGAGAACGTGTAATGTGGTTGCCAACACCAACACACTACGTCTGTACCATAAAACTTACGTTGTAATTCGCAGAAAAAGTATACAGCCAATAAGTGATTTACCCATGAGAGTGACATGGTCAGTCCTTATAGTGAAGCTAAAACTTAAACAGGAAGTAACGCAGATTATTAATCAACTCCTTTAAAGAATAGATATCTAGAAGACGAGGGGTTCTTGCTTTTTGAATTTAGCCATATCACCACCGACTGATGTAATATAAACTATAGGTTTATTTTATGCTATTCTGCCTGAATAATTTATCGTGTTCCTCATTGTCTCCTGCTAGAATTTTTGATAAAATATTATATTTGAAGATCGTGTTTACTTCTTGTAGTATCAAGTCCACATGCACTCTTAGTTTTGTGAACAGTATGATTATAGTTCAGAGAGCACATAAGTAATAAAATGTACTAGCATGACTTAGTGAAGAAAGCCAGCTGTTACAATAAATCTGCACAATAGTATCTAGAGTGCACTCTGATAATACTCTCTGAGAGCGCTGTATTTCGGAAGCAGACAGCCAAATATATGTGGTAAGGAAGAATAATGTTGTTGCCGCTCGTGAAGCTGTCCTATTTGGTTCCTACCTAAGGTCACACTGTGAAATTATCATATATTGGGAAATAAACGGCGAAATATTTGCGTCCTTCATTTTCTAATCACAAGGAAATATAAATAATGTAGAACACTGCAAATCATACTTGCCTTACATTAATAAGCAACTCCTAGAATGTGTTTAAATAAAATATTTCAAAAAAATTAAAGGAAGTGTGTGGTTACGACCTATGATCCCTTGTACTGACAATCTAGAACGCTATCCATTAGACCACGTTGACGATAAACATTTCAACGCTTTATTATTAAATTCATTACAACATCTTATTGCTGCAGTACAATTTCATATGTAATAACAAGGTAAATCTCCTTGTGATGTAGTGTCAGTGCACTGTCTCTTGGAAATGGAACTGAGCAACCTTAACACGAAACAGTTTACATATTATGCCAGAATGAACGACGGCGTGTTCTGCATCGAGTCAAGGATATACCAGTACTGTAGCGTAATCGTAGAGACATATATCTGGCGGTCGGGAAATCTTGGGTGCCCTCCTAAGCTGCCTCTAGTCGCCTGTGGTGGGCAGGGCTGCCGTGCCGTGTAACGACCAGCAACTCAGCTCCCGCGAGGCCGCGGCGAGGCATTCCCACAGCAGCGCAGCGCGCGCCCCAGACCGCGCGACACGTAAGCCGCGGCCGCAACAAAAGAGGACAAGCCGCGGCGGAGGCGGCGGCACAGGCAGCCAGTGTTTCCCGCCGCCGAGCTATGCGCTAATGAGCGCGCCGCGCCGACAATGACGCCCTGCCCGGGCAACCGGCCTTTGTCCGCCACCGCTGACACTACCGCAGCTAGCGCGGATCTCCTCCGCGGCCGGTCAACCGCAAGGCGACGCCGCCTCATTGCGGGTGTCGAGCGGTTGCCACAACTGGGACCTGCTCGTCTCGTAGGAAAGGATAGGTCCCCTCCACGCCCACACCAACGTGGTGACCATCAAAAAAGGTCTACTGGCACCTCCGTAATTTTGGTCAGTTTGCTAAGGTGGATCACGGGATGTGGGAACCGCGATTTTATCCGTACGTGTGAGCACGATCACCCATTAATAACGGTGCATCTGGAGATAGAATTGGTCGAAAGGTATGTTGTTGTGGTCTTCAGTCCGGAGACTGGTTTGATGCAGCTCTTCACAATACCCTGTCCTGAGCAAGCCTCTTCATCTCCACATAAGAACGGCAACCTACATCTGTCTGAATCTGCTTACTGTATCCATCTCTTGGTCTTCCTCTGCGGTTTTTACCCCACACACTTCCCTCCAACGCTAAATTCACAATTCCTTGATGTCCAAGAATGTGTCCTACCAATCTATCCCTTCTTTTACTCAAGGTATGCCAGAAATTTCTTTTCTCCCCACTTCTGTTCAGTACCTCCTCATTAGTTACGAGATCCACCCACCTAATCTTCAGCATTCTTCTGTAGCACCATATATCAAAAGCCTCTATCCTCTTCCTGTCCGCACTGTTTATCGTCCATGTCTCACTCCCATACAAAGCAACACTCCATACAAATGCCTTCAAAAAGGACTTCCTTAGGCTTAAATCAATATTCGATGTTATCAAATTTCTCTTTTTCCAAAACGGTTTTCTACTCATTGCCATTCTGCATTTAATATCCACTGTACTGCGACCATCATTTGTTATATTACTGCCCAAGTAACAAAACTCATCTACCTCCTTTATTGCTTCGTTTCCCAATCTAATTCCTTCAGCATCACCTGATTTTCTTACCCTAGTTTTCCTCTTGTTAATGTTGTATATGCACATTTCAGCACACTATCCATTCCGTTCAATTGCTCTTCCAGGTCCTTTGCTGTATCTGACATAATTACTATTTCGTCGGCAAAACACAATGTTTTTAATTCTTCACCCTGAACTTTAATTCCTTCTCCAAATTCCTCCTTGCTTTCCTTTATAGCTTGCTCATTGTAGAAATTGAATAACAATGTTGAAAGACTACAATCCTGTCTTACTCCCTTTCCAACCACTGCTTCCCTTTCATGCCCTTCAACTCTGACAACCGCTGTCTAGTTTTTGTACAAGTTGTAAATAACCTTACGCTCCCTATATTTTACTCCTGCTTGCTTCAGAACTTGAAAGAGTTTATTCCAATCAAGATTGTCAAAAGCCTTCTCCAAATCTACAAAAGCTAGAAATGTAGGTTTGCCTTTTCTTAATCTATCTTCTAGGATAAGCTGTAAAGTGAGTATTGCCTCCCGAGTTCCTACATTTCTCCTGAACCCAAACTGATCTTCCACGAGGTCAGCTTCTAACAGTGTTTCCATCCTTCTGTATATAATTCGTGTTAATATTTTGCAACCATGACTTATTAAACTGATGATTCTGTAGTTTTCACACCTGTCTGCACCTGCTTTCTTTGGAATGGGGATTATAACATTTTTCTTAAAGTCTCAAGGTACTTCGCCTGTCTCATACATCTTACACACCAGGTGAAAGAAGGTTTGTCATGGTTGGTTCTCCCAGAGACTTCAGTAGCTCTGAGGGAATATCATCTACTCCAGGGGCCTTCTTTCGACTTAGATCTTTCAGGGCTCTGTCAAATTCTTCTCTCAGTACAGTATCTCCTATTTCATCTTCATCTACATCCTCTCCTCTTCCTACAATATTGTCTCGAAGTTCATATCATTTGTAGAGCCCCTCTATATACTCTTTCCACCTTTCAGCTTTCCCTTCTTTGCTGAGAACTGGTTTTTCATCAGTGTTCTTGATATTCATAGAGCTGTTTTTCTTATCTCCAAATGTTTCTTTTATTTTCCTGTAGGCTGTATCTATTTTTCCCCTATTTATACATTCTTCTACATCCTTGCATTTTCCTTCTAGCCACTTCCTGTCAATGTCATTTCTTAGTCGTCTGAACTCCATTTTGCCTGTTTCATTTACTGCATTTTTATATTTTCTCCTTTTCGAAAGGTATACGAAGGGTAAAGGTATGTAAGGGCAGAGGAAAAAAAGTGCCAAGGCAAGAGCCAAGGGGCAAAAAAACAACCTCTGCGACAGTGGGGGATGTTTTAAGGGCAGTAGTGGTATGCTATCTGCGACAGACCATGCAAGGTTTGGTAATGTTAGTAAAGGGTATATCACAGTACCGTTAACTTTGCTAGGTTCGTCATAATGAATCAGTCCGGTTGATGCGAGGTTCTGCTGCAGCTGAGCTCCTGTGAAGTCTCCTGAGTCAGCAACAGCAGAATACCTGAGAACATAGCCAAGTTTGTCATGATAGTTAGACAGTTTGGTCATAGAACTGGCTAAATATGTGGGGCTGTATAGGTTTGTTTGTGTTCAGTGCGCTGAATATGGTTTCCCTGCCTTACCTGTTGGTCGGCTGTGAGCTCATCTGGCATTGCCAGTCAGTTTGCTGTTCTGCAGGGGTTCGCCATATTCATCGTGTTTGCGAGTTGGTGGTCCCTATGACCGTAGGTGGTTAGTCTCTGAGGAGAAGTGTTTTGGGTCGTTTAAGTTGCCACCTATGGTTGTGATCGTAGTTCCCCAAGCGTAGAATGAATGGATTGTTCGAGTGTCTCGAGTTTTTGTACATTTGTGTGGCGAGTTTCTTGAATACGACCGAGAGGCGCGGTATTATTCGTAAGCACCTTCGCCGTAAGGTGCACGATCCTGAGGGTGCCACACTTTTCTGTGGCGCAATGTTAAAGTACCACAACAACCAAGGCCCCACAATTGCGTAAGCGGCCGACTCCGAACAGCGGCCATTATGGTGGCAAACTTCCGCGCGAACTTTAAATGTGCGTAAGACTTCTAACGACACCAACTCTTCTGGACCGTGGATTTAACTGTTGAAATAGTAGTATCCTACATTATGGATACATATTTCATTTCAACAGTCAGATTTATAGCAATCCACTTCACTTTAGATGGGGAAGCTCGAACATAAATATTTTACTTATCTTGGTTTTTGAAGACGTTCATCCGCGTTGTTGGTGCTCAGCATTCAGCAAAATAGTAGAATATGTTTCAGGAGATTCAATTAAATAATCACAGTCATTCTTGATGATAGTTCCATTGTGACGGAAACAAATTTAGTTAGTTGTGCAACATTATAATGTTAGAAACATTTAGCCTCAGATAACAGGGATGTTTACAGCTTTGTGACAACCGAACGAGTGCCAGAGCATGGCTCGTACTCAAACTTTTGCAGCATAACCGCGTAATAAGGCTAATGACAATGTTTTGTAATTCACAATTAAATAATTTCTTTTACTTTAAATATGCCAAAATACACAAATTAAAATATTACATTTAAGCTTTAACTATTTATCTCAATGTATGTATGTGTTTCATGAAATTTGTATTTAATGTGATACAAACATTAAAAGTAGTGTTTTGACTAGGGTTTCAAATAACTCAATTTATTTACATTATTTATGTTTTCGAAATACACACTTATCTGTTTTGACAATATTCTGTAGGCGTACTATTATCCGGACATGAAATTTTAATGTATTTCAGTTTGCTGTCTAATTTTTTATTAATACTGATTTGTGTAAAGTTGTAGTAGTTTCGTCTATTTCGAAGATAGTTTCTTAGTTATCATTTTTAGTATGTGAAAAATGATCAATATTTCATTTAGGATCGAGTGATATATAAAACATTGTCTGTCCGAATTTATTTAAACAAAGGGTACATATGTCATAATGTTGTGCAATAGTTATAATACGTAATATTGTTGTTTTTATACAAATTAGTATCTATATAGGTTAAACAATTTCCGAAACTAAGTGTAATGCATTTTCAGTGTTTGCAGCTATTATTTACGAAAGTATTAAAAATTGAAAATTACGTAAATGGAAAGCCAAAGCTATGTTTAATTCAACATACTGTTTCTTAAAAGCATTTTACTAATAGTGTTAATAGTATGTTAAACTGAACGTGAAAATGTGATATTGTACATGTCCAGTAGCGAAGTTTTATTTTAGGTGTTCGATATTTTGTGTTTGCAATGTTGGCAACTGATTTTTGTAAGGAGTGTGCAACATAGCAGAAACGTTACAAACTCACTTGATTCGCTTGTGTTTTCGTTCGAGTTAAGTCGCGAAAACTATGTTTCATTCAAATATATAACTACAAAAGAGCTTCAGACTCTTTGAATAAACAGCAATCGGTTGTGTGTATATTTATTACACGTACGGTGAAGAAATCCGCCAACAGCTTTTCTTCTTCCTAACTAAACCGAATTATAACATTTAGTTTTTTAGTGTTCTAAGTGCAGCATATGAACGTACTTTATCGTCAGACACGGTTTAGGCACTTCCTCAGTATATTCTACGATGGTAAAACTGTTGTACAAACATTAATTTCGGAAGAGTTTCACAACACTTTACGTCTTAGTTTGAATGCCTGCTGTATTCTCCAATATTTACATATTTTATGTCATCAAAAAATGAAACAGAGCTGCCTGGAACACCTAATGTTAAAACTTGACTGTGAAAATGATATATCCCATCAGACACATAACTGTAAAATAGCTTCTTACCTTGTGAATACAGCAACCAGTCGCTACCAAATTCTCTTAAGAACACGGAGTAGTTTCCTAAGTGCACGTAACATTAGCATTAGGATATCTAGCACGAAAATTAGCATTTTAATGCTGTAAGCCAAATACCTTACAGTAGCATGAACTGCTCAAAAGTCAGCAACTGTCATCACAGGGTTCAACTTCACAATGTACATCCAGTGTGGTTATGTGTCATTCATCTATTCTGCAAACCCCATTCAGTTGCTATACCTACATGCAAAGCAGACGACCTTTAAGTTCTGTGTTACAGGTTGCTAATATTAAATTCATAAACAAAAATTCGAACTGCAGTGAGGTAACTGATTCTTACACATCATAAAATGAAACTTTCTAATCTTCCTGTCCACCAGTACTGCCTGAAGTTTCTCGTTTTTAAGAGCTACCAGTATTGTAAAATCCTGTTATTTATTTCATTGAATCCTATATTGTCTTGACTGACAGGCCTGTTAAGCAAGAGTAGCTGTCTCTCAACACAAGTAGTATCGCGTATCGAGGTAATGGTTAGTTAGCAGCATTTCTGGAAAGAATCCCCACCAATTTTCAGCCATATTGCTCTATTTCATTTTGTTTGGCATTCGTGTGGATCAAGGAAGTCGAGTGATTGTCAAAGAATGGACGGAAAAGTATTCGTGTGGTGATTAAACGTTACTTTATGAAAGGCAAAACGCCTAGGAGGCTAAAGAAATGCTTGCTAAACATTGTGACTCTGCACCTTCCACTATAACAGTTTATAAGTGTAAAAATTTTTCAACAATCAGTCGTAAGAATTATTTATTGGCATATTTAGATTTAGACCAATGTGTGGCCATTATCGATGCTAAAACAAATATAAAAGAACCAGTTAGAATAAAATAAATGTCAAGTTATAAACCAGCTGAACAAGGTCTTAATTATAGTTAATGATAAAATACACACCTTAAAAGCGATAAACACACGTAAAAAAACCCGGTCTCCATGTTGGAGGTTGCGTTCGGATTGATGCAGCTGTTACAATTCTTACAAAGCTGACTTCAGCGTTCGTCATTGGTGACTGTGGCCCCCACTTTAAAGTTTCATACTTA
Source organism: Locusta migratoria (assembly GCA_026315105.1). Lineage (NCBI taxonomy): Eukaryota > Metazoa > Arthropoda > Insecta > Orthoptera > Acrididae > Locusta > Locusta migratoria. The sequence goes on along the minus strand of CM048747.1, from coordinate 402,863,032 downwards.
AAAAATAATATATATATATATATATATATATATATATATATATATATATATATCTTTGTGGTATGCTTTTAGAAGTATCACTTACATTTTATTATAATTTTAATAGGCTTTTTTACTTTTACATCTTCTGTATTACAGAATGTCATTTACCTTTTTTACATCGTTGGAGGTAAAGATGTATACTAGTTGGAGTCTGAAACGGTTGTTACTAATAATGTATATGCTCTAATACTTTGAAAATATATTTTTAAAAATAGGTGAACTGTATAAAAGGTAAATGTTATTCTATTGTAGAAAGATATAAAAAGGATAAGATCGCTGATCATCAAAATTAATTTAAGTCGACCTGTTTCGCTGAACTATGTCAGCATCATCTGGTCCAATAAAATTATTTTACAAGGCCATAATCTTGTAATCGCTGACATTGTTCAGCGAAACCGGTTGTCTTAAATAAAAATTGATGACCAGCGATCTTGGCTTTTTTATATCTTTCTACAATATCATAATTGGATCGCCTCCTAGAACATAAACTGTAAATGTTATTCATTAATACAGAAAATTTTAAAGTAAAAATGGCTATTAAAATAACAATAAAATATAACTTAAACTGGAAAGAAAAAGTAGATAATGTCGTGGGAAAGGCGAACCAGAGACTGTGTTTTATTGGCAGAAAACTTAAAAGATGGAACAGAACTACTAAAGAAACTGTATACACTACGCTTGTCCGTCCTTTTTTGGAGTATTGCTGCCCAGTGTGGGATTCTTATCAGGTGGGTTTGACAGAGAACATCGAAAAAGTCCAAAGAAGAGTAGTGCGTTTCGTATTTTTACGATACAAGGGAGACAGCTCTAAGGAAATGATACAGGATCTGGAATGGGAATCATTACAACAACGGCGCTTATCGCTGCGGCGTGGGCTACTTACGAAACTCCAATCGCCAACATTTTCCTCCGAATGTGAAAATACATTGTTGACTCCCACATACATAGGCAGAAATGATCATCAGAATAAAATACGAGAAATCAGAGCTCGAACGGAGAGATTTAGGTGTTCTTTCTTCCCGCGCGCTATTCGAGAATGGAATGGGAGATAAATAATTTAGCGGTTGTTCGATGAACCCCCTGCCAGGCACTTAAATGTGATTTACAGAGTATCTCATGTAGATGTAGATGTAAAGGAATGTTGTCGCACCACGTCGCAGGCGACGATGCACTCGTCGGCATATCCAAAATCAGGCATATAGCCTTTGGAGGGTTTAACCTCGCAAACATGTTAGATCTGATATTCAAACTCATTTTTACAGACATTATGTTTTTACGCCATACACAATTATACTATGTATGTAGCCAATTCTCGTACCAGTTGTCAGTGGCGCGGCGGAGTGGCAAAGCGCATTGAGTCGCTATGCTCCGATGTACGAGGCCGTTCCCCGTCGGGGGTTCGAATCCTTCCTCGGCCATGGATGTTTCTGTTGTCTTTAGTATTAGTTTATAAGTAGTTTGGAAGTTTGGGGACTGATGACCCCGCAGTTAACAACCATAAGCTTAACAAACATTTGATCATTGTGAACCAGTTGTCAGAACGACATGTTTCGAGACCAACATTATCCCATTCTCAAGTCCTACAAGAAACAAGGAAAGGATATAAAATACTACTTAAAATTGAGATGTGAACACACGAAACAATTATCCTTTCTAGGATAACCTTCCTTAAATTTAAAATGAATCAGTTATTAGGCAAGTCCATCTTAAAATATATGCAGCATCGCTGCACTGGCATGGAATAAGCTGACATGTTGTCGGTTTGAAGAACCACTATGAACTGCCAGCTAGCTGCCCTGTTGTTTCAGCGATAGTCTATGAGCAGCTACAAGTCAAAGATGACTGACGGTGTGACTCCCACGGAAGTGCCCAAGCGTGCCCCAATAAAATTATTGAAGAAAGAGCTAAAAAGGTCTGAATCATGACTGCGTAGCTGAAGATCTGTAATTGCCATGTAAATTTTGCTATTGCCATTATTAAAATGGGCCCAGAACTGCCCTTTGATCAGTTCCGTCTTTACATTTAATACGTTGTTCGTCTCTTTGTTTAGTGCACAGAATGTCTCTGTCTCTTCTGAATTAGTGAGCAACCATCCTTTATCTTCGTAGTGTAATATCCTCATACAATCATTGATGTTCCCCAAGGACTGTTGTTCTTCTTTCAGGTGCCTAGCCACCGCCGATGAGCCATTCCCACTGTTATGCTCTTTAAGTTCGAAATTTCTCGCCGTTTGATTCAAGTACTTCATGATTTAGTACTCACCGGCTTTGCCCACCCAATTCTCTCCTGGCCACAACAGTGGGGAATTACTTATCGGCGGGCCGCAGTGGAGTAGCCGAGCGGTCTAAGGCGCCTCGCTGCGGAGAGCGCGGTTGCTCGCCGTCGGTGGTTCAAGTGCTCCCTTGGGCATGGGTGTGTGTTGTCCTTAGATTAGTTTTCCTTAGTTTAAGTAGTTTGTAATCTACGGACTGATTACCACGCAGATTAGTCGGATAGATTTACAAACATATGAACTTTTTTTACTCATCGGCGGTGGCGTGGCACCGGAAGGAAGAACAACACTCCTTGGGGAACATCAATGATAGTATGAGAGTATTACAATGCGACGATAAAGGATGGTTGCTAATTTAGAAGAGATAGAGATATTCTGCGCACTAAAAAATGAGTCGAACAACGTATTAAATTAATAGACGGAAATGTCCAGTGGGCAATTCTGCACCCATTTTAATAATGCCCGCCTGGAGATATAGCAAAATTTACAAGTCAATTACAGATCTTCAGCAAGAAGTCATGATTCAGACCTTTGAAGCTCCTTTTTCAATAATTTTATTGGAGCACGCTTGGGCACTTCCGTAGGAGTCACGTCGTCAATCATCTTCGACTTCGAGCTTTTCGTAGATTATCGCTTATACGACAGTGCAGCTAGCCGACAGTTCATAGTGGTTCTTCAAACCGAACACATGTCAGCTTATTCCATGCCAGTGCAGCGATGCTGCATATATTTTAGGATGGACTTACCCAATAACTGATTCATTTTAAATTTAAGGAAGGTTATCCTAGAAAGGATAATTGTTTCGTGTGTTCACATCTCAATTTTTAAGTCGTGTTTTACGTTCTTTCCTTGTTTCTTATAGGACTTTTGATGAAGCATGATGTTTAAAGTATTAAAACACAAAACAAATGACTGGCACTGTATAAAGACTGAACAATGACTGACTTATTACTTACTGCTTTCGTGCCAATTCGCGCGTATTTATACCCATTGTAAGTTCTAGAACACTGTAGAACACGGAAACAGTTAAATACATTTTCATGAAATGTGTAGATGTAGAACAAAACAATATTATATGAAATTGTTAAATATAAAATTATTACACTTATATTAAAAGCATTTTCGTGACAAAACAAAATCAATAAAGTGAACATAAATATTTTATGACGACAGTTGTACAAAGGTTTGTTTATGTTATTTAAAATGGTTAAATTAAAGTAAATATGCAGTTTTACAGTCAGCAAAGTATTACGTTAAGGTTAATGCATTACGGAAGACATCAGATAATGTTAGTGACGAAATGTATGTTAAAGTTACAAAGTTGTGTAATATTTATGTTACGTTTTTCTTTACAAAGATAAAATAATTGTCAGAGTCCAATAAAGTACCTTGCTAAAGATACAATGAAATAGTCTTGTGAGGTATTATAATGTTTTACGAATAATTTTGTGACTATGCATAAAAATAGGTTTTGTTATGATGTATCGAACGATTCATTAATCAAAATAAAAGGAATTTTGTAGGGGATACACATTACATTCTGTGCGGATACACACTATGCTCTACCGCTTACGGAAAGTGGTGAAGTACCGCGAGTAATGATTAAATTGGCGGAAGTATAATGTCACTGACATGCAGAAAGTTTGCAGCTGACAGTGGGGGGTACTCGGTGCAGGTGTGATGACCACTGCGTCTGAGCAGCAAAGTAGACTGCTCAACTTCCCTTGAGCAGGAGACACAGATACATGTTTCTTAAACGAACTAGTATCATAAATATGGTATTTTAGAAATAAATATAAGTGCTATAGACTGTCACTCTAACAAGTAAATATTTTTTGTTGAAACACAAGAAACTAACAAAGAAAGATTGGTTTTTGGTCCATTTTCCTCCGGTTCCTCTGAAAAGATGCTAGTGCACTTCGAGCGCGAGCCGTTTTGACGGGCACACCACTTCCCCTACCACTACAGCATGTGTGGGAGTGAGACTGCTATATGCCAAACGCTGCAAGGGGGAAACGAAGGAAGGCGTTTTTTTGCAACACAGTGAGGCTACTAAGATGGCAATGCCGTAGTGTATTTTTGTTATCGCGATTTTAGCACTAATTTGTGTTTACTACCTGTTTTCATTCGCTGAAGCAAATTACATTACGCAGTATTCATGTGTTTAGCAGAAACACATATCTGTCTTGAAAAACAAAACTGTTTGCATTAAGCTGTTTCACACGTAAGGGAACCGCCACCTTATTGTACTGACTGTACGGAGTGTCTAAGAAGTTCAGGCTGACGTGGGACGATTGTCTGATTCAAGGCGCATACGTGTCCCTTCTGTGAATATCCCTTGATGCCAATTCTAAAGAGTTCATTGAGCATGGGCCCACATTGTACCGCACTCCATGGTGTCTGGTTGTGAAAGTTTGACCTCGCCGTGAACATCAGGAGTGAATTTACATGTCGTGATGGCTGTTAAATACAGTTTGTGTCGAACCACGATGTAGTGTGTCTTCACGAAAATCATTATTCCGCTTAGTGGAGTGCGTTTCAGGGCTCCTCCGTGCTGAAATATGTAAGAAGCGGTCTTCAGACACTGTGATAGTCTTTGAGCGGCGAGAACGGGACAAGTTCCTGTATGTACCTCCTCCGAGTCCGAAAAACATCGCTTTAAGTCAAAAAGAATTTCCCAGTGTGAGATCGCATTGCCAGTCTTTAATAATCTGCCCGACGTTTGACAATGCGGTCTCACGCCCAGGAAAGTTTTATTGATTGTGAAAATGGCCGCGGAGGCCTACGATTACAAAACATGACTTTGGTTCACTCTGACACGGGTGCAAACTTCCATTGTTGACAGTCCCTCCTGACACAAAGTACCAACGCCGATACGATCAAACTTTGAAATTTACATACTACCGCCGCGCGGGAATAGCCGAGTGGTCTGTGGCGCCACGTTACGGATCGCGGAGCCTCCCGCGTCGGAGGTTCGAATCTCCTTCGGGCATGGATGTGTCTATTGTCCCTATGTTAGTTTAACTTAGTGTAAGATTGGGGACTAATGACCAACGTAGTTTTCAACTTCCCCCAATTGATTTAATTCATTGGCCACTGGCAACTAAAGTCCCAACTTCTTTCGTACCTCAGTGAAAGTATCGCGCAGTCTGCACCTTCCCGGGCGCGGTGGTGTTGAGAGTGCATCTGGTGTCCGCGCTACCGGTAGCCGGCTCGGCTGGCGGTGACTCACACGGATCCTGCCCTCGCGCTGCGCCGTGCGCCGTGCCATCGGCGGCGCGCGGCGCGCGGCGCGGTCCGAAAGCGTCGCTAATTCAGGACGTTTTGGGCCCGCGGCGGTCGTAACTCAGCGGTAATGGTTTCCAGGGCGGCCGCCCCCTTCCAGGAACTCGTTACGGGCGCGCGGGCCTGCCCAAGGCCCACCAATCTGGCGCATCTGCGCATGCGCCGCGCCAGTCGCCGGTATAATGATGTCATCCGCTGGCGGATCCGACAGCCGGTCCCCGAATCGACTCCTGGGCCTGCCAATTGCTGCCGAGTCTGCCGAGCCAACACAATGGCATTGTGTCGCATCGAGAGGCCATCAGGCCATTGATGACTCAACTGTTAAGGACAACGAATGGAGTCGCTGGTGCAACATTGTGTTGCCACCAGTATTTTATCGATGAGCCCTGTAGCGTTGATATGCACCTAGATCTACATCTACATCGATACTCTGCAAATCACATTTAAGTGCCTGGCAGAGGGTTCATTAACCACTTTCATAATTTTTCTCCACCGTTCCATTCTCTATGAGTGCGCGGGAAGAATGAACACCTAAATCGTTCCGTTTTCGATCTGATTTCTCTTTTTTTATAGGGATGGTCATGTCTCTCTAAGTAGTTGGGTGCTAGCAAAATAATTTCACATTCAGAAGTAAAAGTCGGTCATTATAATTTCGCAAATAGATGACGCCGCAATGAATAACGTAGTTCTTTTAATGATCTCCATCCCAATTCGTGCAACATTTCCGTGACGCTTCCCCCGATCCCCCCGTAACTTGATAAAACAAAACGAGCTGCCCTTCTCTGAACCTTCTCAATTTCTTCCGTCAGTCCCATCTGGTGAGGGTCTCACAAGGGGCAACAGTACTCCATGAGATGACGTACAAGTGTGATGCAGGCAGTCTCTTTGGTCGAGCTGGTGCAACTTCGAAGCGTTCTGCCAATGAAACGTAAGTTTGGTTCGCCTTCTCTACAATATTTTCTGTGCGTTCTCTCCAGTTAAAGTTGTTCGTAAGTGTAACTCCTAGGTATTTGGTAGAATTTACGACCTTAAGGTTTGACTGATATATCGCGTAATTTAAGTTCAGCGGATTTCTTTTAGTGGTCATGTATATTACTTCACACTTTTCATATTTAGTGTCAATTGCCAATTTTCGCACCAAATAGAAATTTTGTCTAAATCTCTTTGCAGTTGCTTTTGATCCTCAGCATCCTTTTGAACGACAGCATCATCCGCGAACAGTATAAGGGAGCTATTCAGATTGTCTCCTAGATCGTTGATAAACACGAGGAAGAGTAGGGGACCTATAACGCTTCTCTGTGGAACGCCAGATATCACTTCCGTTTTACTCGATGTCTTACCGACAATTACAACGAGCTGTGTCCTTTCTGATAGGAAATCGTGAATCCAATCGCAAAGTTGGGGAGATATTCCATAAGCACGCAATTTCATTAGAAGCCGCTTGTGGGGTACAGTGTCAAAAGCCTTCCGGAAATCCAGAAATATGGAATCGATTTGAGATCCCTTGTCGATGGCACTTAACACTTCATGTGAATAAAGGGTAGGCTAAACGCTCATGATTTTACGGCGGGGTTGGAGACAGAAGAAATAAATCTGTAAACCAATTCAATCTTATGGTTAAAGTTTGTGTTATCAAGTCCACTTGTGACAGTTTCCTTGACACTTTCCTATCTTCCCTTTACCTCACGTTACCGTGAGCAGCGTGCTAACTCGTGTAGTTGTAGTAGACCGAACGTTGCACATGAGGTTCGTAGGCGGTTGTCACTTAATATATTACTAACCTGGTGTCTTCTCTCTCGTAGATGTCCCAAGCGCAGAAGTAGCACACAGGTCGTAGACTCGACGTTTCCTGAGGTGGGGCTGAAATTGAATGTGGTGGATACTGTGTCTAACTACCATTAACGAAGTCAATGAATTCCTTCAGAGATGCCAGTGGCTCTTTTATTTTTACTAATCACACAAATATAGAAGCCACAAACTGCATGTTGACGTCAGTATTAGTTTACATAATTCACAAAATTAAAAGCCATAACACACTTTGACATTCAGTGCACGCACTTTACAAATACTTCTAGCCCCATTATCAACCGATTAATACAAGACTGGTTATCGCAACTGCCACTAGATGTTAAACGTGTCGGGGCTCGCATTGAACAAACTAGCAGTGGATCTGGGCTCCACGATAGCGCCTAGAGTTTTGGCGACAACCGACATTTCTAGAACGCCAACTCACTATTTACCTAAAATACTTAATCTAGTAAATCTACAAAACAATAGTGTAATAACAAACAATTAACACCCATTATGATAGTGCAATTCATAACTAAATTTTTATTTATGAAATAACTAATAAAATAGCTGGGAGGTTGTGGAGCCTAAAGATATAGCAACAGCCAATCAGATCACTCCCAAACGTTCTGTGCCTTTTACTCTCCAATGCAATGCATTCGGAGATTAGATGTGATGCAGTTTCATCACCGTCATCACAGATCCTACATTTAGGGTCCTCTTCTGTTATTCCCATTGTATGTAGGTGTTTTTTTGAAATTCCCATGGCCTGTCAGCAATCCAACCCTGAGTCTAATCTCTCTCCTGTTCAGGCCCAGGAATGCTGAGCTTCTTTTAAAACATGGCTTTGGCATCATTACATTGCCATGTTTTTGTTGATAGACTTTGGTCCAATATTCTACATGCTGTCTTCTGGGCCAGTTACGTAGCTCCAATTTGATCATTGCCTTGGTGATTGTCAGTTCAGGTTCGGTCCAACAAATGGAGTCTCTGCCCCCATCCTGGCTAATCTGTCGGCATGTTCGTTGCCACTGATCCCCGAGTGGCCAGGGACCAACAATAGGTTTACTCCATTGTTTTCCCCTAGCTCCACCAGAACCCTGTGACATTCTGCAACAACTTTAGACCTTGTTGCAGGAGCTGCCAGTGATCTCAGGGCTGCTTGGATGTCTGAATAGATTTATTTACTACGATATTTGTAGCACCTACGTAAATTCTCCTCCACACATGCCCTGATGGCAGTGATTTCGGCCTGGAATACTGAGGCCAGCTTTCCTAGACAGATGACGCCCTCCAGTCTTGGCTGCACCCCATATACCCCAGCCCCAACGCCTTGGTCTGATTTTGACCCGTCAGTGAACCAGACAATATCCCCCATACGGTGTCGAACTACTTTCTTCCACTGCTCCGTACTTCCAATTGTTATATTGAAAGGCTTGTTGAAGCAGTATGGAGTTATAATATAGTCGGCTGGCATTTCACCAACCTTTCCTATATTTACCTCACTCACTATTTTAGTGTGAGATTCTGGATATCCCAAAGAGTTCCAGTTTTAGCCAGTTTTGAGTCTGTATGCACCAGCCGCTGCCTCCATCTTGACCCAAAGGTGTAATGGGGGCATATTCAACATGGTTTCCATTCCAGCAATTGGTGTACTGCTAATTCCGCCTGTAATGGCTAAGCAGGCTAATCTCTGCACCTTACCAAGCTCCTTAGCAGCAACCTGCTCTTCTACATTCTTCCACCACACGACCGTGCCATAGGTGATCCTGGGTCTATCACCGTGGTGTATATCCAGTGCATACCCTTGGGGCTCAGGCCCCAATATTTACCACCAGCTCTCCTGGTACTTACAAAAGTACCTTTTGCCTTGGAGCAAATATTCCTAATGTGAGCGGTCCATGTCAGTTTCTTATCTAGGGCAACCCCTAGATACTTCACTGTCCCCTTCACAGGTAGCGCTTCATTGAAAAGCCTTAGATTCCAACTTGAATGTTGGATATGCTTCTTTGTGAATGGTACAACAACAGTCTTCTTAGGACTAGCCCCCAGATCCTTTTTTCTGCACCAGTCTTGCACAAGGTCCAATGCACGTTGTGCCATATTCTTGACTGTGTCAGCAAATTTGCCAAGTATTACTATGACAAGATAATCTGCGTATCCTTGGCAAAAGTATTGCCTAGAGTTTAATTCTCCAATGAGATCATTCACCATTAGATTCCACAATAAAAGGGGACAGAACTCCTTGCGGGCATCCACTAGTGGTGTTGATTACCATTTTTTCATTCATCATGGTAGCCTCTACCTTCCTTCCACTGAGCATGGCCTACTCCATCTACATATAGTGGTGGAACCGTGGAATCGAAGGTCGTGTTGCTAAAAGCCCCCTCGATGTCCAGGAAGATACAGAGGGCTATTGCCTGAAAGCGTAGTGCTTTCTCCACCTTCCCAACGAGTTGGTTGAGAGCTGTCTCATATGATTTACTTAGCTGATATGCATGTTGGTTTGAATGTAGAGGAGCCCTACTTAACCCGCTTTCTCGAACATGCACATTAATCAGCTTTTCTAATGTCTTATGAATGAAGGAGGACAGGCCGATTGGTCTCATATCCTTGGCCTTAGTATGATCAATTCTCCCTGGTTTTGCCCTCCAGGCATTGGGAATTATTCCTGCTGCTAGGCTAACCCTGAATAACCTGCATAGGAATCTAATAAGATTTTCTCCCGCTTGTTGCAGGAGAGCTGGAAAGATTCCATCGGGACCAGGTGACTTGAACGATCTCAGACGCCGGCGGAATCGGCTCCACTGCGCGGCCGAGGCCGAGGGTATTTAAATCGCCCGCTACCGGGCTAGAATCCAGTTCCCTTCGAGCAGCCGTAGCGTGCGGATCTCCGTGCCGGCGCGTTTCCAGGAGCTCAGTCCGTCAGTTCACCTGATGATGGCGACATGTATGATCGCCGAAATATTGTGCCCGTTGAACACTATAGACCGGCAGTACACCCGTGGATATTTTGATCACTAAATGTAATGTTTCTGTGAAACAGTAATTATTAGTTTATACAGAATGTATACAGAAGAATAAACTGTACAATGTCAAGAGACTGTATATGTACTATTTGAATAATAATAATAATAATTATTACTGAATAGATCAGCCAGGAGGCGTACGTATGTGTCATTTGTCAGAGTCGTATCTAGACGTATCAGTGGTGCCAGTTGACTCCAACTACACACGCCCTACATCATTACAGTGCCTTCATTAGATTGAAAAGTCCCTTTCTGACATGCAGAGTCCATGAGGTTTGGCTCTCTGCCATAAGACAGCTCAGAGAGTTTGTGAGTCCAAAGGCGTGAACCGATTACGAGCAGTAGAACACAAGAACGCGCACATCCAGCCCATGTTCCATTCAAACCACAGTAACGACATGAACGGCTCGACTGGTTTCCTCTGAGAATTACTTGGAACTGGGATCGGCGGGTTGTGATTTACGATATTCCTGCCTGCATGCTAGTGATGGCAGTTTGCACGTATTTCCTTGACCTGGAGAACGCTGTCTCGTAAAAAGCATTCGTCCAAGAAACGCTGGCCCCACCCCGGCCTTATGGTCGGGTGTGAGATTAGCTACAACTAAAGATCACTTTTGGTGCTTGGGTGGGAACACTGACCAATGCTCGGTATATGCTTCAGGAAAATAATGCTCGGCCACACATTGAGAATGAGACTAAATCTGCTCTGAAAGACGTACAGCAATTTCCTTGGTCAGATCGAAGTTTCCAATGGAGTGCTTGTGGGATATGATGGAACGATAACCGACATGTACAACTCGTCAACCTGCAACACTTACAAAACTACTTCAACGGGTGAGTAATATATGCCGAGACAGTTGACAGTTTTCTCCCTCCTTATGTTCAATGTATACCAGAATAGGCGTCTAAATTTTCCTCCATGATGATCACACCACATATTTACGCTGGTCTTTCAGCATTGATTGACACCTGCTTCCTCAGCACCCCTTTAACAGTTGATCTGTAACTGTAATCATTTTTGCACTGTAAATGCACAGCTTCAACCATAAGTCTTTAGTGAATTGGAAGCCTCTAAAAGGTTGTTATTTACGACAGTCTATCAAACGACGGCCGATAAACCGAAACAGTAGTAACAGGCAATATGTCAACAAATGGCAATGAATTCTTAAATAATAATATGGGTTTCGAAGTGGTTAAGTTACTGATCGAGAGCAGATGTCACAAATACCTCTTTCAGAAATATTGCTCTCTCTCACATACTCTCTCTCTCTCTCTCTCTCTCTCTCTCTCTCTCTCCCTCTCTCTCTCTCTCTCTCTCTCTCTGTGTGTGTGTGTGTGTGTGTGTGCGAGTGTGTTTTTGTAAGGGTATGTGTGTTTTCGTGCGTGGGTGTCTATGTGTACCTGCACAAGAGCCTGTGTGTGTGTGTGTGTGTGTGTGTGTGTGTGTGTGTGTGTGTGTGTTTGTTTTTATGAGCTTTTGTGGGTGTTAACATGTGTTTATCTCTGTATACCTCTCTATTTGCATGGGATTGACAAAAATATACCAGGATTACGTCACACTGTCAGCTTGAATTTTATGATTGCAGTCTTCTTAGTTGAAAACATTATTACCCACGATCGCAAAGAAATGCATTCTATGTATATCGATCTTGGACTGGAAAGATCGATTATAGAAGATCCCTGACAACACATTGTAACAAGTGTAGCTTTTAAGCAAATAGTTTAGCGATGACATTGTGACATGGGCTGTTGTATTGCCGGCGTGGCGTAATGGATAGTGTCACCGAATGCGGTGCTGAAGGTCGCTGGTACAATCCCGTCCACCGACAAAAAGTTATTTCTTTGTAGTTATCATTTCCAGTATGTTCTACACGCTTCTTATGTTCACTTGTAATGTCTATATGTTTCTTATGTTAACTATTCTTCCAATTTCTGGTACGTTCTGTCTGTGTATAAATAGCAGAGCACTCTGCCCGAGAGGCAGTCAGTGCTGCGTGTATGTTTCAGTTCGCAATAAACCTGCATCCAGTATAATTGATGTGTTCAGTTGACAACCCTGCCTTCGAAGTCAAGCATGCTTCCATTTCAACGCAACAACATACACACATCCAGAAATGTGTTGAATCAGCTTGTTCCAAAGGTCTATCGAGTACAGACATTGTGTATATTGCATCAAGAACAAAGTTCCTTATTACATAAGAGTTTTCTGGGCGTTGTACCGAGTTATAGTGGCCTTCTTCTGTGTAGCGTCGGTTATTAAAGTATTAGCCATCTTATATTATGACGCGGTACAACATACATAAATTTTTATGTCATCTGACTGGCCGCAGAAACCTACGCAATTCGTTATATTTTACACAGATTGAACTCTACCTACACACTGTTCAAAAGTTCTTACATGGGAGACTGAAAATGGACTTTCATTTATTGGGAAGAGGAGGCCTAGTAGACCACAACAAAATGGACAATAAAATCAAAAGATGAAAGAAAAAGCATTTTCTGTACCAGTCAGTGATGTACGGTATGACAGATATAACAATATGTTGTCACCTGACAGATTTAGGGGCAAAAGGAATTTGCATGTTTTGTCTTCAGAGTTACTTGACTGTAAAATGTGGGATTGTTCTGAACTCTGCACTGAAAACGATTTGTTTCGACACGTTTCACATGAAACAGTCCAAGATACAATAATTTTGGCAGTCATAAGAAAAACACTGTAGAACTGGTACTGTAGCAGCATGCGAAGTTTTTGGGCAATGTCACTTACAAACCAGAAACTATATTTTCAAAACAACCGTATAAATCTGTTCGCATGGCCTACACATTTAAGAACATAACATTTTTTTTTCCTCGTGATATCTGTGTGTGCCAAATAAAGGGTTAAGTAGGATCCATTTCAAACACGTACTCTTCGACGTGTGTGCTTCTCGCCCCAAATAAAGCTGTAGCAGACGACGATAGCGCGCTGAAAACTGTCACTAGAGAACAATGAAAGCCTAAAAGAAGTTCAGCAACCTGTTCCTTGTGCCGACGAAGGTATGCCTCGTAGCGTCGTATTTCCCGTTCCATCGCACGTTAATGTTAACTACCTCATTTCGTGTGCCGACGGCTTTACGTTGGATCTGACCGCGTGGCACTCCAATGCAGAGCAGTACTTTGCGGTCTCACTCTTTCCGCGGCTCTCTCTCTCTCTCGTTCCTTTGCCAACACTAGCGGCACACAGTCAAGGCCGTGGCGGTGAATTACAGTGTACTCTGCGCCCGCCGGGCGGAAACGTTGGCCGTGCCTGCACTAGAGTGATATCAATGAAGCGATGTAAGGTAGTGCTGGCCCTCTAGTCGCCAGGAAGCGCAGCGCGATCGCCCCTCCCAGGCAGCGTCAGACGGCGCAGCGCGGCCGCTTACCGCGAACCGGCCTGCGAGAGGAAATTGCAGGGGGCCGTCCCAAACGGCTCTCACCTGAAATTCCCCGAAGGGCGTTCGTGCCGGCCTTAATCGTTTTAATGTCTTCATTCGGGCGCTCCGGCCCTTTCCCGAAAACGGAACGTCCCAGCGCGCGGCGGGCAGCCCGCCCCGCTAAGTGGCCGCGCGGCGCGCGCAAATTGCACGCTTGCTCGTGGCGTAATGACTGCGCAAGCCGCCGCCGCCGCGAGCCAACTCCCAGAGCGTCCGGACTCCAGCTCTCTACACACACCGCGCGCCTGCGCGCAGCTGTCGACGCGGCCTCACGTTTACTGGAGTGCGTCAGAAATCGCTGATTGTGCGTTGCCGCGGCGCACCGCCGCGGGAGGGGTCCATCTTAGAGGCGTGGCTAACCGAACTGCGTGTTGAGTACTGCTGTATCGGCACAAGTAAGCGTCTGATGGCCATCGGAGGAAAGAGCCGTGCGAGCGATAGAACCGCCTCGATGATTGCTTCTCCAAGTTTTATGTGGCCGACGAGCCGTTTCATGTGGTGTTACTCTGCGCTGTTATGCTGTACCATCTATGGTTCTACCAGCTGGGTACAAGTATTTTTAGGTGGCGCCGTTTGGGTGATAGAGTATCTATGCTGATGATGAACACCTAGTCTTCGAATACTTTTTTTTTTTTTTTTTTTTTTTTTTCGTGTCCAGGAAATGGAATGAATACAAACCAACTAGGTTTTTAATCACAGCACAAATTTACAAAATAAATTATATATATATAAGGGGTGGTAAGATGATTATATTTTCTGCTGAGCCCAATATTCAGCGGTATTCACAACAGTCTCACTTGCTACCGCTAAGTCATCAGTTGTACATGCGGCCGGTAGATTCTTGCAGACGAGTAGATGTTGTGCGTCCTGCACGGCCGCACAGGAACACATTTCATCCTCACTGCTGAAACCCCACTTCTTGAGGTTGGTTTTGCATCTTGACACTCCAACTCGCAGCCTGTTTAAGGTCTTCCAGGTCCCAAATGGCAGGTGTGAGCCTTCGGCTAGTTCCTCCTAGACCTTTATTTGATATCCTTCAGAGAAAGAGTCTCGCCAGAACTCCACTCTGCGAGTTAGAATCCATTGTTCGGACATGTGCCTCAACAGCCAAGACCGGGGTGAGGGGGTACACGAATTGCTATAGTTTTCAGCAGGAAACTTTTCCTTGAACTCATTCTTGGCCGTTGAGGCACATGTCCGAACAAAGGATGTCTGGGATCGGTTTCCTGTCTCTTCTTCTCCGCTTCTGCTGCAGCGTGTCTACGAATACCTGGTGGTGCTATACCCATAATTTGACAGGAGTAGGTCGTAAGCAACCTGTCACAATTCGTCCTGTCTCGTTTAAAGCTGCATCTACCTGTCTAGCATGTACAGAGTTTTGCCAGATAGGTGCTGCATATTCTGCCGTGGAGAAACATAATGACAAGACAGATGTTCTAAGCACTTGTGGTTGGGCACCCCAGGCGGTTGCTGTAAGTTTGCTGATTTTCTTTGCGTTTCATCCCTTACTGTACACGTAAGGATAACAAAGGCATCCCAGTCGTTATGAGCAGTCAGCCTAATTCAGTGGAAAGCATCGGGTGTTGAAACGCAGGTTGCATTCGGAGACTTAAAAAAAAAAAAAAAAAAAAAAAAAAAAAAAAAAGCAACTTGCGTTTCAACACGCGATGCTCTCCACTGAACTTCAGAGACTGACTGCTTTTAACAACTGGGATGCCTTTGTTATCCTTGCGTATGCAGCAAGGGATGAAACGCAAAGAAAATCAGTAAATGAATCAAATATCCACAAAAACCTCGTTCATCCGGTGTAGGTGTGACTGGATATAATCCGTCTTATCCAAAATCCGGATAATCCGAAAACCTTACACGAATTAGAAAACAAGCCGTAATTGTAACTCAATATTTACACCTCTTGTAACCCCTTACCAGCGTCTTACTGGATAGCATTCGTTAAGGAAAAAGTCCACATTCGTTGACATTACAAATCATGTGTGGTATTAAGTTTTCGGAAGAAATAATTACTTCAGATTCTTTACTAACATCCGAAAAAGTGTCATCCGTAACTGACAGCTGACGTAGTCCACGACGAGATTTCCATCTTACCAACCAATCATGGCTGGCAGCGAAATCAGCACCACCGATTAGCTTGCTGTTTAACTTTCGCACCTTTCCCTGCTCAGTTGAACCTAATATTAGAAATCCACACTTTAGTTTTACTCACTGAACCAAACTAATAAAGTTTAAGCCACTGTTCCATTTCTTGCTTTCATTATTTTACCTCGATTCTGCAATCCACCTGCGTTCATCATTTTAAAGCAGACGCCTTCAATTCCTTTGCGGTTGTTGTTCCAGTTTCGTACAGTTGATGTGCTTAAACCATATTGTGCAATTATGTTTTTCAGCAGTTCTACTTTGTCTAGTCTATTTACTGAGTCCAAACTTTTTATCCATCGAAATAACTGCTTTCTTTCGCATGTAAGCCATTTCTCTCACAAAGCTAGGCCTCATTACTGGTAGGTAATAGATCAACAATGACAACAGTAAATCTAAGAGAAAGCGTGGGCTGGCGATCTCTTTGTTGCCTGCCGTGCCAAAATAATAAAGATTCATGCACTGCACCGTATTACAGGAACAAGTCTTTTGCACACACTATCTTGATAAAAAATCCAGATAAACCAGAAATCTGCATAAACGGGGGTCGGATAAGCGAAGTTCTTGTGTAATAGGCAAATGTAGAAGTTTATGAGTCAGAGTTATTTTGAAATAGAAAACATCCATGATGTATACAAGTTGTTTTATGAGGAATAGTTAACATTTTAGAAGGTTGTGGAGCAGATGTATTACAATAAAAATGGTATGTGTAAAGAATGTTCAAGCTTAAATGAGAATAGACATACTGAGTTTACTGTATTTTCATGTGGTGTGTTGCTTTATATCGGATGATATGGGTTGCTACAGTCAAGGCGGGCGTTCATAGCCAGGTGAAGATCTATCAACGAATAGATTTCTGAAAATACTTTTGGACAGCAATAATGTACGGCAGTGAAACAAAGGCAGTAAGAAACTGGAACAGTAGCTTTATATATGTGCTGTAAGGGAAAAGTGTTAAAAATTAGGTGGACTTCAGCCCAGGAATTGCGAAGAAAGATATTTATTTAAAACACTGACAAGAAAAAGGTAAAGGGTGAGTGAATACGTACTAAGACATCAGAAAAAATTGTCCGGTACTTTAGGGAGCTGTAGAACGAAAAAACTTTACAGGACAAGAAAAACTACAACATATCCAGAAAAAAATGGGGATGTAGAGTCTTCTGAACACCTACACGGAAATACACACATAAACCTAACGACATTACAAATATGACATAGAATTTACTTTGATTTCCCTAACTGTACGTAGGGTAATGTAACTTGATCATCGCCACTTGTTGAGGCCGAAAGCGCTCATGTTTATGTAAACAACTATGCGATTTATCTCTACATTAATTGATACCTGCTTCAATTTTTTTTTTTTTTTTTTTTTTTTTTTTTTTTTTTTTTTTTTTTTTTGCATAGACACTGGAATACGGTCATTGTGTGCGAATCAATACAGTTAACCATCGAAATTCATATTCGTGTGTCATACATGTTTGGAACTTGTATGTGACAGTCGTTATTCACAACTTCGTTGTCAAATCGCTGGCCCTAGGATAGTGATTACTTGAAACGCAAGTGAAGCGCTGGAAACTAGATCAGGACTACATGCTGGATGATGGAATATCTCCCAGTCGAGCAGTTGCTATGCACCAGGCTGTATGCAGTCGAGCATTGTCATCGAGGAACACCACACCTGGAGTAAGGATTCTACGTCTCTTGTTCCAAATGTTACGTGTTAGTTCCAGGAATGTTTTACAGTAACTGTGAGCGTTCACTATTCCTCATATCGGCAGGAACTCAAAGAGCAGAAATCCCTTCCTGCCCCAGAACACCATGCACGTTTCTGCACCGACACTGTTTGAATTTCTTCTTGACTGGATAGCCACTGCGACGTTAATGCACTGACTGAAAAAAAAAGTTATCTGTATCTCACAGCCCGTGACGATCCAGTCGAGGAACCAGTTGCAGTCATCATGATACCACTGCAGAAATGTTAGTGCTGCACCAAAGTGTTTCGTACTTGCTCGGATTCAATTTCTTAAACAACAGGTGCGTAGAGATAATTTCTATTAATAATGGCGGCGATATCTGAGGAAAATTGCTGTTAGCCCCATAATGGCGAAGCGCTGCCGCACTTGCTCAACCAGCTCGTTGGAGGGGGCGACCGCCCACTGCGCTCTTGATCAAGGACGCTTTAAAGAGTTTTGGAAATAAGAATCAACACTACAGACGCACTACCTATTAGATGATAATATTGTATCGGTAGACCGTCTAAAGAACAACAAAAGAGACATCCGGAGACAAGAAAGTCAGCTGTACGAATATCAAGAAAATGGAATAACAGTTCTGAGCGAAAGAAAGGAAAGCTTGAAGGTGGAAAGAATACATAGAGGGTCTCTACAAAGTAAACGAACTTCAAGAAAAAATTGTACAAAAATAAAAAGTAGACGAAAATGAAATAGGAGGTACTACAGCCAGGGAAAAATTTGACAGAGCACAGAAATAACTAGTCAAAACACGGCCCCTGGAGTAGAACGACATGCCCTCAGAAATCTGTGGGAGCCAGTCATGACACAACTATTTCACCTGGTGTGCAAGTTCTATGAGACAGGCCAAACACCATCAGACTTCGAAATATTGCCGCGAGACCCCCCACCCGCTGCAAACCGACTATCAGCGTGGTGCAGGGGAAAGCATCACCGACTGCGGTGCTAGAAGTCACCGGTTCAATCCAGTCCACCGGCAAAAATGTATTTCTTTGTAATTAATATTTCCAGAATGTTCCACATATTTTTTCACTTCTAATTTATACTTGTTTCTTAATTTCTGGTACATTCTGTCTGTGTATAAATAGAAGAGCACTCTGCCCGATAGGCAGTTAGTGCTGCGTGTATGTTAAGTTCGCAATAAACCTGCTTTCAGTATAAGTGCTGTGTTCAGTTGACAACCCCTGCCTTCGAAGTCAAGCCTGCTTCCATTTCAACGCGACAATATATAATAATTCCAAGTTCACAAAAAGATGTGTCGATTGCAGAACCATCAGTATAATGCCATGGTTGAAAAATTCTTACGCGAATTATTTACACGAAGAATGGAGAAACTGTTAGAAGCTGATATCGGAAAAGATCTGTTTGGATTAAGGAGACATTTGGGAACACGTGAGACAATACTCAACTTACGACTAATTTTAGAAAATAGATTAAGAAAAGGCAAAGCAAAATTTCTAGCCTTTGTAGTTCTGGAGAAGGCTTTTGACGATGTTGGTTCGAATACATTCTTTCTATTCCTAAAGTCAGCAAAAATACGAGGGAATAGAAGGTTATTAACGTACAGAATCCAGTACATGAAACGGAAGCAATGATTGGGAAGGAAGTAAGACGGAGTTTTAGCCTTTTTCCCAATGTTATTCAATCTGTACACTGAACAGGTTCTGAAGGAAAGCAAAGAGAAGTTTTGAGAAGGAATTAAAGTTTAGGAAGAAGAAATAAAATCTTTGCCAATGAGATAGTAACAGTATGAAAGACAGCAAAGAGCCTTTAAGAGCAACTCGACGGAATTGACACTGACTTAAGTTGGGCTATCGATGCTCTCGACGAAAAGCGTTTATCTCTCGGTCTACCTCTACGATTTTTACCCCGCACACTTCCTTTTGATTTTAGGTTAACCATACATTGATGTCTCAGAATGTATCCCATCAACTTCTCTCAGGATATGCTAGAAACTCCTTTTCTGCCCAGTTCTGTTGAGCATCTCCTCATTATTTACGAGATCAACCGATCTAATTTTGATCATTCGTCTGTAGCAGTACATATCAAAATCTTCTGTTATCTTTTTTTCTGAACTCCTTATTGTCCACGTTTCATTCCCATATAATGCGACACCAGAAAAATACTTTCAGAAAGAATTTCAAAATGTTCAAATGTTTATAAACCTGTTGGATCGTAATGCTGTGGTCATCAGTCCCTAGAGCTATAAACTACTTAAACTAACTTTAAACTAAACTGAGGAAAACACGCACATACCCTTGCCTCAGGGAGAACTCGAACCACCGACGGCAAGCAACCGCATGCTACGCAGCGAAGGGCCTTAGAACTCTCGGCCACTCCTTCGCGGCAAGGAAAGGATTTGCTATGATTTAAATTAATATTGGATGTCAACAAATTTCGCTTTTGCAGAAATATTTTTCTTCCCATAGCCAATCAGCAATTTTATGTTTTCTCTACTTCGGCCATAAGAAGTTGTTTTACTACTCAAATAACAAAACTCATTTACTACTTTTATTGTTTTATTACCTAATCTAATTCCTTCAGTATCACCTGATTTTTTTGACAATCCATTACCCTTATTTTACTCTTGCTAATGCTCATCTTATACCATCCTCTCAAGACACTGTCCTTTCCGTTGAAGTCTTCCATGTTCTTTCCTGTCTCTGGCAGAATTACTATTTCATCTCCAAACCTCAAAGTTTTTATTTCTTCTCCTTGAACTTTAATTCCTTAACCAAATTTCTCTTTAAGTTCCTTCACAGCTTGCTCAGTAATGATTTAATAACAACGGGGAAAGGCTACAACATTGTCTTATTAGCTTCCCAAATACTGCGTCTCTTTCCAGCCTTCGACTCTAAGAACTGCTGTCTGAATTTAGTTATATATTTTATCCCTGAAACTCTATGAATTTGAAAGATTGTATTCCAGTAACATTGAATGAGCTGGCCTTGTAACATCAGCTAACGTGACTTGGTCATACATTTCCCGAGGAAATGCTGCTCTAGTGCATACAACTTTTATCGATTCTATCAATTTTAATTTGATTACTCGTCATAACATTTAGGATTGATTTTCTCATAAACTTGGGTATGTTGTACCGAAATTTCTTAGCGTCTTTCGCTTTAGGTTCTTGGAAATTTACCTGTACCTTAAGGGAAATAACATCGGGTAACATATATTCGAAATGCGCCTCATTTTGGTGGGGAAATGACCAACGAGAATTCATACATTTAACTCGCTTTTCTAAGTAATTATGTAATTTTCTTCGGGCTATGGAAATATGAGAATCGGCCTGAAACATTTACCTTCTGAGATGGAAATACTATTCCGTAAAGTTACTGATTTGATGTCTAAGAGATATGACCAATAGAGATCTTATTCTTATTAACGTAGATGTGTTATTCTTTTTTCTTTGAGCCATGTTTTGTGGATTATGAAGAAAGACAGCTAACGAGTTCAGTTTATTTTTGACAGCTCACTTGTATACGACCAAAAAGGATCGACTTACTACCATATTTTTGGAAAACCGCCCTGAAAACTGATGACACTAAAACAACTGATAATAAAAGTGGCCGATAGGAATCACAAAAATAAACGTGTAAGATTGTCGCGGCGGCCGCGGTGACGGAGGGGACTGTGGCGCTCTAGTCACGGTCTGCACGGCCACTACGGTCGAGGGTTCGAATCCCCCCTCGGACGTGGATATTTGTGCCGTTCTTAGTAGTAGCTAGTTCATATGTAGTTTGTAAGTTTAGGGACTGTTGACCCCTAGTTAAGTCCCATAAGCTATACATACATTTGAACATTTTTGAACCACGCGGCCATCTCGCGCGTTTCTACTGAAATGCATGACAATATTTTCCATGTGTTGTACGGAAGCGACCTTACATTTGTGTCAAAGTCAGGAAGCGAGAGAGATATACACTTTGTGAATAGAAAAATCTATAAACTCTTCGCAAATGTGCAGGCTGGTCTTTTGGAGCAAGTTTGTTTAAACGCTTTGACGGTTTGACGAAAATCTGCTCCTTAAAGAAACAATTTCAAACTATCATCCTTCGCCACTCGAACACCTGATTGGTCAGTCGGATGTCATGAGAAAGAGTCGAAAGAGCCACTCGAACGCTTCAAACCGTTCCTGACCGTTAGGAGCGAGACTCGAACGAACCTTATACTACAACGTAAATAGAGTTTGCGGATTGATGTAGCAACAGCGAGTCGACTTAGTGTCATGATGTTTAAAGGATTGTTTTCGAACAATGTGGCAGGTAGTGAGGCAAAATAAGTACCTTACATCCCTCATTCTTGTTCACACACATGCAAACTGTTATGTGAGGACCTGTCGCGTGAGGAATCGCACTGCGGAGTCCGAGTGCTCGGTATATGTCACTGGTAGTGGAAGCCTAAGGCCAGGCTATTTACTCAATCAGTTAAGGATTACGCCTGTAAATCATTTCAGTTATAAAATATACAGTGGAACAACAAGATCGCAAGAGACCGAGAAAGATAAGATTGTAGCTCATAACTGAGAACAGAAGGATAAACACCTTGCCTACAGAGATATTGATCGATTTTACAGCCACCGCATCTGACAGAAATCTACTGTCCACATTCGACTACCTGGTTGTAAATTCCGTTAAGCATTTTCGAAGACGATGACGCAGTGCCCTCGGATTGTGATCTGGGGACCGCCCTCGGAGGGAAATTTGGTGTTTCACATTACGCAGAAGGTGAGCCAGCATTTCGCGTCTTTTCCTGCGACTAACAGAGGGAGCATAAATCTCGAAAACTGTCAATTAGTGGGCTCGCGATTTTTGTGCTCACTGCAGAGCCCGGCGGCGGTTTCGGGTGACGTGTTGCGCTAATGAGCAGGTATGCGGGCGACGCGACGGCCGCGGCGGCGGCGTGTGTGACACGCCCAGTGACGTCAGCAGGCCCTTGACAGCCGGACTGCCATCCTGTCACGTTGCGCACATTACCCGATATCCGCGGGGATGTATTTTCAAGACCCAAGATTTCATCCCATTATTCCTTTTAAGGGCGCTCTGTCGTTTGCTTCGATATGCCTCTGTTGGATATCTTACTTGTTTTCCCTCACGTATCATTTGTAGAACCTGTTCGTAACTTGTTTCTCGATACGCTGCACCTTCGGAACGAGATTGGATCAGTGTCAATAGTTTTTCCTATGAATATAATGATATTTTAGGTGAAAAATCTGGCACTTTACGGACAGAAGATTTATAGGCATATGGCCGAGCGCTCTAAGGTACCCTGCTGAGGAGCATACAGATGCTCACCGTTAGAATTTCGAGTCCTCCCTCTGGCATGAGTGTGTGTGTGTGTGTGTGTGTTGTCCCTAGGTCAGCTTATGTAGTCTTTGACCCTAGGGACAGATAAACTCAATAGTCACGTCCAATAGTTCTACAAACATTGAAGGGTAAACGGAAAGAAGGGCCAGTGGCGGCGCGATATGCGTTCATTCTTCAGTGAACAATCGGAAAAAAGTAATTCTGGGGAAAAAGTATATAAATAAATAGATTAAATAAAAAGTGTTTTTAAACTAAATTTTTCTTTTCGTTCCTCTATAAAATCATTTCATATGCACATTCAAAGCATTTTTAATCGCATATGTCGGGGAGGCAGTACGTATTCGAATCGCAAAGCGGCCGCTTTAATATACGCGATAGTGGCCGCAACGTTGCAATGCGCATGCGCGGATTCCTTTCAAATTCTCTTTTGAACCCCCTGGAGGCAGCTCTCTTCCAGCAGGGAAGGGAGACGGGAGATGCCACTTTTAACATTGTCGTTGGGGCTGATAGAGACCCCAGCTCCTGGCTACTCGAGCTCTGGCAGTTACGCACGAATGGTCCTGAAGCAAAGGCAATGGAGCTACTACACACCTCGCCTTGCTCATGACCAAATCCTCCATGAAGGAAACATATCTCTACCATATCCTATCTCCCAGGAGTGCTAGTCTTGCATGTGTCGCAGGAGAGGTTCTGTGTAGTTTGGAAAGTAGGAGGCGAGGTACTGGTGGAAATAAAGTTGTGTGGCGGCATCGTGAGTCGTGTCTGGATAGCTCAGTCGGTAACCGGGCGCCGTGCTCAGTGCGCCCCGTAAGAGGGCTCAACGCTCTCTGTAATAAAAAAGCTGAGCCAAAGAACACGTAGAACCAAAACGAGCAAACACGATCAGCGTCCGGAAGGACAAGAACTACCCAAAGAGAAAAATAAATGATAATTTCTACCTATGTAAGTGGGAGTCAACAATGTATTTTCGCATTCGGAGGAGAATGTTGGCGATTGGAGTTTCGTAAGTAGCCCACGCCGCAGCGATAAGCGTCGTTGTTGTAATGATTCACATCCCAGATCCTGTATCATTTTCGTAACGCTGTCTCCCTTGTATCGTGACAATACGAAACGTGCTGCCCTTCTTTGGACTCTCTCGATGTCCTCCGTCAAAACCACCTGGGCAGCAATACTCTAAAAACGTACGGACAAGCGTAGTGTATGCAGTCTCTTTAGTAGGTCTGTTGCATCTTTTGATGTTTCTGCCAATAAAACGCAGTCTCTGTTTCGCCTTTCCCACGACATTATCTACGTGTTCTTTCCAGTTTAAGCCTGAAGTAATAGTAATTCCTAGGTATTTTGTGTGGTTTACGGCCTTCACTTTTGATTGATTTATCTTATAGTTACTTGACAGTGTAATTAGTTGCTTATTTTGTTTTAGTGGTCATGTGTATATTCATCTTTAGAAAAAAAATATTCAGCATAAAGATTAGAACAAAAGTGTGAAATAAAGATTTTTGGAAGGTCGACGCCTGAGCTCGAGTTCAAGCAAACGCAAACAATTAGAGGCAAGAAGGCTTTCTGCAGATCTTTTAACGAAAATATCATACGTAAAGGGGGCGGCAAACCAGAGCGCTCTTCGCTAGTGGCACTCGTGAGCGAAATTGTCTCTTTGCACGCTGACTGGGGAGGTGTGGGGGTGCCGAAACATCGCCGGGCCGAGCGGTAAAGGGTGGGGGAGGTGTGGTAGGGGGGTGGGAAGATGCCACCGTCAAAATCCGGCACTCAAAGAAGTGAAACCACAATTATCTAAAGCACCAGCCGCCACTGGGGATCATCGACATTTTTATAAAGTGCTGATCTTTCAATTACATGTTGCCTTCAGTGTTCCTTTCGCAGAAAATGACAAAAGAAAAAAATCTCATACCGGGAAAAGAAGGTGCCCATGACATATTTCAGAGACAAAACGGGCTCATTGCACATAACTTGCTATATGGTTCTTATGACAAGATTGTGAAACAGTTCATAAACATATTGTAATTTAAAGTTAAGGCGAAAGAATTTAGAGAATGACATGATGGAAAGAGCCCTTTCGTTAATATAAAACTGTGCACTTACCTAAATAAAGTTGTTTGTCATCAGTACTATTAGTGTTATGCTAAATTTAGATGTAGTTATTCATTTACAATAAAATTTCTAAGACATGTCACATAAAGAAACATGAATAGTTTGTAAATCATCTGGAAGTTGTTGATTTCTCAGCCTGTACCAGTGACAGAAGTGTGGTGGTGAAGAGGGACGGAGTGAAGATGTAATGGATTGGTCCAAATTTGGGATTCCCAAAAATATTATTTTCTTAAACTGCAAGTAATATTTTGTGTCAATGTTATAAAAACATTATAAATGCCTTCGAAAAGTAAAATATTTAAATCTGCAGTGGTAATCTCTCCCACCTTTCCCGACATTTGGAGAAACTACTTTCTTCGTAGTAATATTTTGATATGTAATCTGCTGTTTGCCATATGAGGCTGAATTACTGAGAACGTGTCGTGAAGGGATAATACGAAGTGCAAATGAAAGCTTCAAAATTTTATTTTAAATAGCTGCTCAAAGAGGACATTTGCGGACTTTACGGACTTCAAGTAGATGTATACAATTTTGTTTTATTTACTGGAACAATGACAGAGCTGAAGAGAGTGTAGAGCCAGGTATGCATACTTAAGAACAGTTTACACAATCGGTGAAAGAAGGGTAAAATAATGGACAGGACAATGTCTTACCAAATGAAAGCCAGCCAGATTCGAAGGGGACATAACAAAATCCTGGAAAATAAGGGGTACAGGATACAGAATTTTAAGATTGAGGCAAATGTATGAAATATAAACAAATCAGAAGAAAATCGTTGAACCCTCATCATCACGGCCTTATTTTTCTGCATTATTAGATGCCTTTTCTGTTAAGGTATATACGCTACTATTACGAAATTTCAAGTAGTTGCTCGCTACATGTTAGTGTCTCATTGGATTATATGCTTTTATATTCTGATTTAAAGGATTGCGTGTAAAAAGTATTAAATTTGAATACGGAAAACAATGTACGCACCATAACTAGCTGACACCCAGCGTGCCTGGATACTTATTTATTTCACTCTTTCGTTAGTCCAGTTATCCTTCCGTTTTCTCTCTCTAACAACCTTCTGTTTCCCTATTTCTCTATCAATATCTTCCTTTCCCATATCTATAACTTTGTTTATATCCTCATTTCCCCTAGCTTTATTAAATTCCTCCAACCCCTCACTCTACCCATCTATCTACATCTACATAAACACTCAGCAAGCCACATTGCAGTGCATGGCAGCGGGTCGGTAGAAACCGCTTTAATGACATTTTTCTACGGTGTCATTCTCTAACTGTTCGTGGGAAAAAGGAACACCTAAATCTTTCTGTTTGCGATAAGATTTCCCTTATTTTATTTTCATGATCATGTCTTCCTATGTAGGGAGATGCTAAAAAAATATTTTCGCATTCGGATGAGAAATATCGCAAAAAGATCTTATCGCAACAATTGACACCATTCCTTTACTGATTTCCACAGCAATCCGTGCATTATTTCTCTAACACTCTCTCCCCATATCGCGATAGTGCAAAACGAGCTGCCCTTGTATGAACTTTTTCTAAATCGTCTATCAGACCAACTTGGAAGGGATTCCATAATGCACAGAATACTCCAAAATAGGACGCACAAGTGTAGTATAGTCAGCTTCTTTAGTAGAACTGTTGCATCTTCTAAGTCTTCTGCCAACGAAAAGTAGTCTTTGGTTTGCTTTCCCTACAATATTTTCTATGTGTTCTTACCAATTTAAGGTCTTAGTAACTAATACAATTGAATTTACGGCCTGTAGTTTTGACTGATTTCTCGTGTACATGAAGTTTAACATCTACATCTACATGGGATACTCTGCAAATCACATTTAAGTGCCTGGCAGAGGGTTCAACGAACCACCTTTATACTATTTATCTCCCATTCCATTCTCGAATAGCACCCGGGAAGAAAGAACGCCTGAATCTCTCCGTTCGAGCTCTGATTTCTCGTATTTTATTCTGCTGATCTTTTCTACCTATGTTAGTGGGAGTCAAAAATATATTTTCGCATTCAGAGGAGATTGTTGGCTATTGTAGGTTTCGTAAGTAGCCCACGCCGCAGCGATAAGCGCCACTGTTGTAATGATTCCCATCCCAGATCCTGTATCATTTCCGTAACGCTGTCTCCCGTGTACGGTGACAATACAAAACGATCCGCCTATCTTTGGACTCTTTCGATCTCCTCTGTCAAATCCACATGATAAGGATCCTACACTAGGCAGAAATACTCCGAAACGGGCGCACAAGCGTAGTGTATGCAGTCTCTTTAGTAGTTCTGTTGCATCTTTTAAGCGTTCTGTCAATAAAACGCCAATAAAACTCACGTGGATGACTTCACAATTCACATTATTTAAATTGCCAATTTGTACACCATAGTGATATCTTATTTAGATCGTTCTGCAGTTGGTTTTGATCTTCAGGAGATTTTACTAGACGGTAAATGACGGCGACATCTGCAAACAACCTAAGAGAGCTGCCTAAATTTTGTCCCAAATCATTTATGTAAATAAGGAACAGCAGAGGACCAATAACACTACCCCGTGGAACGCCCGATATCACCTCTGTATTAGTCGATGCCTTACCATCGATTACTACAAACTGTGTCCTCTCTGACAGAAAATCCCCTGTCCAGTCGCAAATTTGGGCGATATACCATAACCATGCAAAGCTTTCTGGAAATCAAGAAATACGTAATAAATAAGTCCCATAAGCTTAAGAAACATTTGAACATTTTTGGAGTTCTGATACTTTCCCGACACAGCTACGACAATTTACCGATAGTTCCCAGATCTAGATTTCGCCTGAGATCCGCCTGCACCCTTTGAGATTGCCCATTTTGTTTTTCCCCGAAGCCTCGTATCCTAAAAAACTGTCCAGTCCACGCCACACAGGCCCCGCTATCCGTGTAGCCGCTTACTGCGTATAGTGGACTCCTGACCTATTCAGCGGAACCCGTATCCCCTCAACACTATGGCGCTAGTCAAGGAATCTGCTGGTTACACGGTCGCAGAACCGTCGGAACCTCTGATTCAGACCCTCCACTCGCCTCTTTACTAGAGGTTCACAGACGGTCTTGTCAACTATGCTGCAGACGGTGTGCTCTACTTTCATCTTGCAAGCAAAACTGGCAGTCTTTACCACCTGACATAGCAGCTGAAAACCTGAGAGAATCTCTTCAGATCAGAAGCGACTCACATCATTGGTACCGAAGTGAGCCACCACCTGCAGTTGACTGCACCCCGTACCCTTCATGTTCAAATGTTTGTAAATCTATCGGACCAAACTGCGTGGGCATCAGTCCGTAGCTTACAAACTACTTACACCTAGGTAAACTAACCTACAGGACAACACACACACCCATGCCCCAGGGAGGACTCGAACCTCCACGGCGAGCAACCGCGCGCTCCGCAGCGAGACGCTTTAGACCTCTCGGCTACTCCACCGCGGGTACACTTCATGGCATCAGGAAGGACCCATTACAAATGTGAAATGACCCCATCCGGTATGCCCATGGGGTGCACGTTGCCCTTCTTCCCCTTCTTGGCAGCCATCTCTTAACGGGCTTCTTTTAGTGGTCATATGGATGATTTCACACTTCTCATAATTCTTATGTAAATCAAAATCATTTTTTAGTTGCTTTTGATATTCTGGTGACTTTACTAACCGATATGTGACAGCATCATACGCGAACAACCTAAGAGAGGTACCCAGATTATCTCCTAAATCGTTTACAAGAATAAAGAACTGTAGGGGCCCTGTAACACTTTCCTGGGGAACGCCAGATGTCACTTCAGTTCTCGATGACTTTCAGTCGGTTACAATGTATTGTGTCCTGTCTGAGAGAAAATCACGAAACCAATAGCACAACTATCACAGTATCCCATAAGCACGCAGTTTGATTAGAAGACGCTTGTGAGGTACAGTGCCGAAAGCCTTCCGGAAATCTAGAAGTACGTAATATATTTGACATCCCTTGTCTATAGCACTCATCACACGAGTAAAGAGCTATATGTGTTTCACAAGAATGATAATTTCTGAATCTGTGTTGACTACGGATCAATAGGTCTTGCTCTTCGAGGTAGTTCATAATATTTGAGGAAAGTATATGATCTAAAATCCTGCTGCAAACCGTCGTCAATGATATAGGCCTGTAATTTTGCGGATCACTCCTATTGCCTTTCTTGAATACTGGCGTAACCTGTGCAACTTTCCAGTCTTTGGGTACAGAACATCGCTGAGCGAGGGGTCGTATATGATAACTAGATATGGGGTTTTTGCATCAGCACCCTCTGAAAGAAAACTAATTGGAATACAATCAGGATCGGGACATTTACTTTTGTTAAGTGAATTAGGTTGCTTTAACTCACCAGGGGTTGTTGTTGTTGTGCTCTTCAGTCCGGAGACTGTTTTGATGCAGCACTCCAACCTAATCTATCCTCAGCAAGCCTCTTCATCTCCTCATAAGAACGGCAACCTACATCCATTTGAATTTGCTTACTATATTCATGGTCTTGATGTGTGTTCGATGTTAACAAATTTCTCTTTTTCAAAAACGCTTTTCTCCCCATTGCCATTCTGCAATTTATATCCTCTGTACTGCGACCATAATTTGTTATTTTACTGCCCAACTCATCTACTTCCTTTATTGTTTCGTTACCTAATCTAATTCCATCAGCATCATCTGATTTTCTTAGGCTGAACTCCATTACCCTTGTTTTGCTCTTGTTAATGTTCATCTTATACGCTCCTTTCAACACACTGTCCATTCCGTTCAATTGCTCCTCCAGGTCCTTTGCTGTCTCTGACAGAATTACGTCATCGGTAAAACGCAGTGTTTTTATTTCTTCACCCTGAACTTTAATTCCTTCTCCAAATTTCTCCTTGCTTTCCTTTATAGCTTGCTCAATGTACAAATTGAACAACATTGGAGAAAGGCTACAACCCTGTCTTACACCCTTCCCAACTTCTGAATCTCTTTCGTGCCCTTCAACTCTGATAACTGCTGTCTGGTTTTTGTACAAGTTGTAAATAACCTTCCGTTCCCTATATTTTACTCCTGCTTGCTTCAGAACTTGAAAGAGTTTATTCCAATGAACATTGTCAAAAGCCTTCTCCAAATCTACAAAAGCTAGAAATGTAGGTTTGCCTTTTCTTTATCTATCTTCTAAGATAAGCCGTAATGTCAGGATTGCCTTCCGAGTTCCTACATTTCTCCTGAACCCAAACTGATCTTCCACGAGGTCAAGTTCAAACGTTTGTTAAGCTTATGGGACTTAACTACGGGGTCATCAGTCCCTAAACTTACAAACTACTTATGAACTACTTACGAACTAGGACGGCACAAATATCCATGCCCGAGGGGGGATTCGGACCCCCGACCGTAGTGGCCGTGCTGACCGTGACTGGAGCGCCTCAGTCACCTCGGGCACCGCGGCCGGCTTTTATCTTTGCCTTTATAACAGTGATATAACCTGTTTTGTGTACCACTGCGGGTCAGACCCCATCGTCTTTCTGTCGAACTCTTCCTCCAGCTCCTCAGTCCATCGCCTCCTCCCGCTGTGGAAAATTTTCTGCTAACTTTCATTATGATCAGTGAAGTGGTGTCTAAGTTTATTGCAAGGTACCCTGTGCCATGTATTGTGTAAAATAGACGGTGTAAAATAGACGGTGACTTCCACAATGTAGGTGCTTAGACTGTAAATGTCTTTTACTGGAATTCGATAAAGAACTTTGAAAAGCAATAAACAAAAGTACAGTGGGTTTAGGTCCGCAGAGCTCATGGGCCATGAAAATTGCTACCCCCATCCCGCCCCTCCAACATTCCACATGTTTTGGAATGTGTTATCGAAGATTTCACAGACATTAAACTGATGAGGTGCTCCATCATGCATGAGGTACATGTTCTATCGTACATCTGTATTAAAACAGGAAGAAAATTCTTCGCGTTGGAGATCATGAGGTACAACATAAAAGTAAACTTTTTACAACATTGTATATTCATGTAAATGTGAGGAATGTGTCCTCCATATTTTGTGACCTACATTCTTGTTACACCCCGTGGAAGGTGTTGAGCGATATGTCATCTCTTCTTGATAGACGCTATCCGACTAACATCCGCCGGCCGCGGTGGCCGAGGTGACTGAGGCGCTTCAGTCATGGTCAGCACGGCCACTACGGTCGGGGGTTCGAATCCCCCCTCGGGCATGGATATTTGTGCCGTCCTAGTTTGTAAGTAGTTCATAAGTAGTTTGTAAGTTTAGGGACTGATAACCCCGTAGTTAAGTCCCATAAGCTTAACAAACATTTGAACTAACATCCAGTGCTATGACTGTTTATATTGTCTCACGAAGCAAACATTTGGTTGGGCGCCACTTTGCAGGAGGCGTGTCGCAGAATGCTGTGGATTGAGCCAGAAGTGCATTCGTTCTAAAGGATTAGCTGTTAGCTGTTCCACCGCGTTCCTAGCCATTGCTGAGAAAGCTCATAATACACTGCAAAAAATAAAAATAAAATATATATATATATATATATATATATATATATATATATATTACACTCTCTCAACTTTTCGAATTTACTCAAATCTTATTGTCGAAACTATGCATGCGGATTACATTATTAGATTTACAGGTCAATAGCTCGAGCGGTACTGAGATGCTGGTTGTCAACCCGTACCGATTCGTGATTTAGCCACGACGGGCGGCAATGCAGCAGCCGATTCTGTCATCCATTTGATCATACAGATGTGGAATACTGTATTGACATACATTATTCCACGCCTGATCGAACTGTTCTCGTAGTTGTACAAGAAATGTGGGTTGATGAGTAGTATATGTCACTCAGTAAATCCTTCCACACTTTCCTGGCATTTTCGTCTTCATCTGCCAAACCCAGTATCTGCATGTCTGTCGTGGTATTATTCTTTCATCTCATTCTCGGCTGTTCCAGTGTTCTCTTTCCTTCAGCTTCTCCATCCATTACAGCCTTATTACCGTGTTCTCGCCTCTCCTCCTCATTTGTCCTTACAATCTTAATTTTCACACTCGCTACAATGTCAGGCAGTGCGTATAACTGGAGTTGTTGTTTTTCCTTGTTACCACTGTTCAGTTTCATTCACTGGCCCAAATAATCTTCTCAGTACTTTGTTTTCAAACGTAAATAGCTTTTTCTATGTATCCTTTGTCAGGATCCATGTCTCACTTGCACAGCACACTATAGGCTTGATGGTGGTCTGATATATTCTTACTTTGGACCGCCTAAGTAGTAACTTTGATCTTATTAAGTTGTGCATAGCTCCTAGACGTCTTCCGCCAGGCCGGCCGCGGTGTCCGAGGAGACTGAGCGCTCCAGTCACGGTCTGCACGGCCACTACGGTCGGGGGTTCGAATCCTCCCTTGCGTGTGGATATTTGTGCCGTCTTTAGTATAAGGTATTTGATAAGTAGTTTGTAAGTTTAGGGACTGATGACCCCGTAGTTAAGTCCCATAAGCTTAACAAACATTTGAACATTTGAATCTTCCGCCAGCATGAATTCTTGTCACTATCTCTTGCTCTATAAGGTTTTGTTGGGTGATATTGACACTGAGGTACATGAATCTGTCTGTTAGATTTCCGAGTTTTAGAAAGTTTCGTCCGAAATGAGCTCTTCTACCATGAACTTGGTTTTACTTTCATTTATTCTTGGAACCACTTTCATAGCTTCTTCCAGTAGCACTGTCCCCATTTTATCCAGGTCGTCCATCTTCTTTTCTATCTCTACAATATCATTCGCAAAAGTCAGTAAATTTATCTTTTTTCCTATGGGGCCTCCTGCGCTTTTCCATGTTACTCTACTCAGGGTGTTGTTGAGGGCCAAATTGAACAGATTTGGCGATATAATATCTCCCTGTCACACTCCTGATTTTACTTCAAATGCTTCTGAGGACTCCCCAAGTACTTTCACTCTACACTTGTAGTCCATCACACACTTTTTAGTTAGCTGTATTAGCTTGTAAGGTATGCCATACTCTAACACTATCTTCCACATTTCCTCTCTTACTATGCTGTCATATGCTTTGTTGAAATCTATGAATAGACAAAAGGTATCAATGATTGTGCTCCCAGTTCTCACGTAATATTTGTCTTAGTGTTAATATCTGGTCGAGTTTTGCTTTACCTTTTCTGAACCCTGCTTGTGCGGTGTCTAATATTTCTTCAATGTATGGGTTGAGCCTGATAATTCTTGATATTACTTTATGTGTATAGCACAGCGTAGTTCTGTGTCAGCATTTTGTCTCCATTCTTGTATATGGAACATACAGCAGCAGTTTCCCAATCCTCCGGCATTACTTCTTTTCTCCATACCTCTTTTATCAGTTCGGCTAACCATTCGTGTATCTTGTCTCCCCCTCCTTTGATGAAATCTGCTGATATCATGTGTATGCCATGGGACTTCCCATTTTTTATTATTTTTATTGCCTGGTTCACCACCATCAGAGTTGTCTCCTCGACTAATGGTTGTACGTTCTATTGTTTTCCCCTTGTTTTCATTGTTGTAGGTATCTACCGGTATGTTCAGCAGTTCAAGTATTTCCACCGTTTTCTAAATTTCCTTCATTCTTAGTTATCAGTTTTCCATTCTCACCCTTCAGTATCACAGACTTAGCTCGACACTCTTTTCCTATAACTATTCATTGTCCAGTAAATTTTTTTTATTTTGTTTTATTATTATTATTATTTTCGTTGTCGTCCTGGTTATAGTACTCATCAGCCTTCTCTATCCGTTTTAATATGAATGATCTTTTCTCTCGCCTTATTATTTTCTTCATTTCTCTTGTGACTGCCCTGTATGTAGTTTGGTTTTCATGATTGTTACTGTTCATCACTGCCTGTCTGGCTTTCTTTGTGTCATGCACTTTTGCCCTGCATGTTTAATTGAAACATGATTTACGCTCTATATTTTTATTATTACAATCTCCAAGTAGTTCATGCGCTGTCATGCTGATAACTGTTGTCTGGATATCTTCACGTTCAATCCTATTGTTTTGATTCCCAAATCTGCAAATCTACTTTTAACTTAATCATAAACTGTTTATTCATCTTCTCCTCTTTTAGCCTGCTTACATCTACTTTTTGGGTTCTTTTATAACTGTTGGTGTTACTTGGTGGTTTTGGTAATGATTTTTTGATTTTTATTAGCACAAGAGAGTGGTCTGATCCTGTCTCAGCCGCCCTGATTGTCCTAACATCTGTTATTGCCTTTTTATGTTTTTTTCTCTATCAAAACATAGTCTATTTGGTTCATAGTTAATCCATCCGGTGAGGTCCATGATGCTTTACGCTTTTCCATATGGAAGAATGATGGACTTGCTATTTTCATGCTTCTATCTGTGGCGAAGTTGATAACCCTTTTACCATTACCACATGATTTAGTATGAAGGCTGAACATACCGATATATGGTTACCATTGCTCTTCTTGTCCTGTTTTGGCATTCAAGTCTGCCAGCACAATTCTGATGTGATACAGTGGTAATCTGGAGTACATCTGGTCTAAGGTGTCATAGAATTCCTTTATGTCTTCCTCTTTGTCCTCAGTTGGGAAAATGGAAACTTATTCATTAGAAAATTTATCAGAGGGTAGTAATTTCATATCGATATATTCACAGTCCTGCACTCGTATTTAAAAATTGTTCATAGCGTCCTACACCATTTTATACAGAAAATGAAAATCATTACACTGTTTTTAAATGTTATTTGTAGCACTTTGCTTTTGAGGAGGCACATTTAACGATACTAAATGACGCCTTAGACCACGTGGCCATTCCGCGCGGCTCTACTGAAATGCATGACAATATTTTTCCACGTGTTGCAAGGAAGCTACATTTGTTTCAGAGTTAGGAATCGAGAGAGAGAGAGAGAGAGAGAGATGTCGGGACCGCGGCGGATTATCCGTGCGTACTGGGGCTCCGTGCAGCGGTGTGCGCGGCTGTTTGCCGTCAGGGGTTAGATTCTCCCCCTCGGGAATGGGTGTTTGTGTTGTCCTTAGGTTAGTTTACCGTAGTTTGAGTAGTTTGTAAGCTACGGACTAGTTACCAAGCAGTTGAATCCGATAGATTTAAAATTTGAAAATATGCATCGTGGTAAGACGAGATGATTAGACTATTCATCTGCGTAGCCATTCATTCTCGGTTATTCGCTTATCGGTAGCAGGAAAGGAGCGTTTATGTGACCGATCAGTCCTGTGGGATTGGAACCGGACGTTAGGACGCGAGAACAGACGTAGCGTGTTGCAGCGCTACACGGCGCCCACTGCATCGCGGTACCCTTACAGCTCGGCGCTCAGCGGTACTTCGACAGTATCCGACTTGAATTGGCAATGTGTACGGTTCACCAAGATAATACCTGCCCGCACACGTCGAGAGTTTCCACTGCTTCTTCTATGCTGAACGCCACCTCGGCCACTAATTCCGCCATATCTCTTCCGGATTAAGCATAGCAGTTGTTGTGGTTTTCAGTCCGCAAACTAGTTTGATGCAGCTCTCCACCCTATTCTATACAGAGAAAGCCTCTTAATCTCCTCATAGGAACGGCAACCCACATTGTTTTGAATCTGCTTACTGCATTCGTCTCTTGGTCTCCCTCTGCCCCATGCACTTTTCACCAATGCAAATTATCGATTCCTTGATGTCTATTAATGTGTCCTACCAATCGATCACTACTTTTAGTCAAGGTATGAAAAAAATTCATTCATCCCCACTTCTATTCATTTCGTTACGCGATCTACCATCACCGGCCGCGGTGGCCGAGGGGACTGAGGCGCTTCAGTCACGATCTGCACGGCCATTGTGGTCGGGGGTTCGAATCCCCCCTCGAACATGGATATTTGTGCCGTCCTTAGTATAAGGTAGTTGATAAGTAGTTTGTAAGTTTAGAGACTGATGACCCCGTAGTTAAGTCCCATAAGCTTAACAAACATTTGAACATTTTTGATCTACCATCCTAATCTTCAGCATTGTTATGTAGCACCACATTTCGAAGGCCTTATCCTCTTCCTGTCTGAATTATTTATCGTCCGTGTTTCACTACCGTACAAGGCAACACTCCACACAAATGCCTTCAGAAAAGACTTCCATACACTGAAATTAATATTCGAAGTTAGCACATTTTTCTTTTAAAAAAACTACTTTCTACCCAGTGCCATTGTGCGTTTTATATCCCCTGTGCTGCTACCATCATATGTTATTTTACTGCCAAAGTAACAAAACTCTTCTACCACCTTTATTGTTCCGATGCATAATCTAATTCCTCCACCATCACCCGATTTTATTAGACTGAATTCTATTACTCTTGTATTTCTCTCATTGATGTTCATCTTGTACGATCCTTGCACTGTCCGGTTCGTTTCATTTTTCTTACAGGTCCTTGCATTTACCGACAGATTTACAATGGCATAAGCAAAATACCATGTTTTTGTTTTTTCATCCTGAACTTTAATTCATTCTCCAAATAGTTCCTTGCTTTCCTTCACAGCCTGCTCAATGTACAAATTGAATAACGTTGGAGAAAGACCAGAATCCTCTCTTGCTCCCATCCAAACTAATGTTTCCCTTTCATTTCCTGCAGTATGGTTTTAGTACAACTTGTTAATAACATTCATTTCTCTATATTTTATTCCTACTGACTTCAGAATTTGGAAGAGTTTTCCAATCAGTATCATCAAAAGCTTCCTTCAAAAGCTTTGTACTGTTAAGAAAAATATTTCCAGCTAATTTGGTCAAGAGGGATTGACTAGGATGAGCTTTTACTTCCTGATTTTAGCAAATGCTGGGGAATGTAGGTAGCAACTTTGCCATCATGTCCGCACATACGCGTCCCTCGATGTGTTGGTGTTTCTGAAGGGACAACATCAGAAGTAAAAGTCTTTTCCGACGCATCAGAAGTACTTTATCTACGATGCAGCACTTCAAACATGATAGTAGTCCATTTAGTTTGCAGTAAAAACATATTAACACCCATCAAAATATTTGTATTAACTCATCCACGACTGGAACCTTTAGCAACAATATTTGGATCGAGGTTACTTCAGTACTTCTGTACGGCTGCGCACTATGATGCAAGTAACGCAACACTGTGGACTGACTCTATTGTAGCCTTAAGATGGATACAAAGTGACGCCACCCGATGGAGTACCTTTGTTTCAAACCGTGTTACAGAAATACAAAGATTAACAAATCCACCGCAGTGGAGACACTGCCCTGGTGAACATAACCCAGCTCCTCTGCAGAGTACCACAGCAGAGAAGTTCAGAATTCCACTACATGGTTAACGGAGAACATTAGCCGCGACTTATGCAGAAGAATGATTATTTCTTGCAAAAAAAAAAAAAAAAAAAAAAAAAAAAAATGGTTTCAACAGCTACACGGTATAGTAACTATTAAAAACTATTACGAGTCACAGGATAGATTCTTAGTTTTAAACGGCTGTTAACCCTCTTTCTGGAACTTTTTTTTCTGCAGAAAGGTGGAACATCGGTCTACGAGACCGCTAGGACTTTTTTAAGTTATTACTATTACAAAAGAAATTGAACAGCAATATGCCGGTCTCTCATCCGATGTTCCTTTCAGGAGATTAATGAAACAAAATGAGATGTTAGGAGAATTGCATGAAGCACGAAATTATTGGATTCAGATTGTCCAACAACAAAATTTTGCAGTTGAATTGCATGCTCTGCAGAACAACTTACCACTTCACGACTTCTAAACTACTTCGCTACTTCTTGGATGATGGCCTTATTTATCTGGTTGACGACTACAATTTGCAAAATTAACAAGAGACCAACGTCACCCAATTCTTCTTAATGGACAGCATCATTTCATACATATATTAATTCGGCAAAGACACATTCGTATGCACCAAATTGGAGTAAACTTAGTGTTATCTCAGCTGTGGACGCAATTCTGGATACTTAGAGCTCGACAAGCAATAGAACGTGTTCAGCACTGCTGACTACCTTAAAACATGGTGAAAGTGCGTTCTATTTAACAAATTGAGACTCCGTTACTCCCTGAACGGGATCACCATTGAAATCATTTGAAGTCATAGGCATAGAATTCACTAGTCCATTATATAGCAGACAATGACTTCTAACAACAACAAAAATGAAATCAAATAAAGCATAATAATAAATAAAAACTAAATAAATCAAAATAAAATATAATTATTTCTCAAGTCACTTTTGCAACAGCACATGCCTTACGTTGAAATTATGCTCGTTTATGTAAACGGAAAGATTTCTTCAAGCTCTACATAGGTTTGGAATACGAGGAGTGCTAGCACAATTAACACCGAGAATACTACCTTTTATTTCATCCACACATATCTAGAGGAGCTCTGACAGACTCTCATGTCTAGAAAAACTCACTACCTTGCTCAGCATTCTGTACCATGGAGATTAATTACCCCCCCCCCCCACGCGCTTACATGGGGAGGATTCTGGAAACTGATGTTGGGATTGAGATAAATGTTGTCTGAGAAAGATTTGTAGAGGTTTTGATATATTGAAGTTCCATGACTTATGTATTCCGTGATGTATATTATTCTCTAAGAAATAAACAGTCGTTATATTGGATTCCAGGTGTAGTGTGTTCGACACTTTAATACATTCAACAAATAACTGAGTACGTCGGGTGCAAGTCTAACTATTCGTGTTATAACATCGAACTTCAGTGTAGAGGATACATGAATATATACGTAATTATCACTATAAACTAGTGTAGTCAAACTATAATGACCTATACATAACATAAATAACATTTTACGTAGGTATGCATTTAAGAATGAAAATGAAAAAAAAGGTCTAAGATAGTGAAATATTATAAAACAAAAAATTTGGATTCGTAATGGCTTTGGGGCCAACGTACATCAGAAGATCAGTGATGTATCTTGTAGGACACAATAAACAGGAGTATAATTTATTCTTGGATTGTTAATCCCCGTTGCCACAATGGATTGGTCATGTTGCATAACCCCATTACTGTATATTGTTTATGGATAATGCGATTCAAGTTCTGAGCCAGAGCATGGTTCTCAACACAGGCCATTCGACGGTGAAAGCAGCAGTAAGATTTTCTGATGGTGCTATCCGGTGCTGTTCTGACATCTGTCGGATAGTGCTACTTATTGTCCACATAGAGATTTTCCTATACTTCCAACTTGGAGAGGGACAATTGTCGCCATATAGGGAGTGCTTATCACAGGTAGATGCCGGCTACTTCACGCCTGACGCCTGGAGGGTCAATACGTGCTAGATCAGTGTTTTTCAACCTATGGATCGCGACCCCTAGGCGGGTCGCATAGTTTTGCTCGTGAAGTAGCCATCACAGGAGGAAGCACAGCAGTTGCAGCTTAAAACAAACAACCCAGTGCATGTCTGAATACTAGGCATTCTTTAATAGAAAATCATACGCATAAGAAAAGTGAAAAGTATTTTACATTAAAAATACGCCATTCCTTGTTGATCATCAATGTCAGATGAATAGCATCACGATTGTTTTATAATAAAAACTCTGTGTTAACAGGAAAAAAAAATCCAAAAGCCTAAAAACAGTTTTCAGCTAGCAGACGATAGTTATATTTAGGAGATACAGTAAGTAATTTTGTTTATAATTTGACTATACAGTGGGACCTTGCTCAACGAGCATGATTCACTTCTGAGTTTCACCTGCAACGCCAAACCCCGATATGCAACATATATGTTTTCTATCGCAATTCATGTAATAATAGGGTATTCCATTCCGACTAAAATTTATCCTATAACTTAATTTTTTTTAAGAAATTCGTATCAACAGAAGTAAATTAAATTAGTGGCCTTGGAAGCTGGAAACATAAATGTGTTATGATTCGGAAGGAGGTCGCGTATTGAAGAAGGTTGTGATGTGGGTTTCAAGATGTAATAATGATATTGCATAACTCAGTGAGACTGATGTGTAATCAATGGTAACGCCAAGGTATTTTGGTGCAATTGCTACTCTGAAATGAATAAGTTTGTACAAGTTATGAAATGTAACGATTCGCAACACACTAGTCATAAGATGGATGGGAAAAAAATTGTCTTAGAAATGTGTTGCTTTTAAAGTTTTTTTTTTTATGGAAATGGTTGTTGTATTATTTTCTGCACGAATAATAACATACTGAACTACGGGTCTGCAGGAGAATAACGTGGAAATTCCTTAAATGGAAGTACAGGAGAGGGACACTGCCGGTCCAGGGCGTCAGCGGCGTCCCGTGTAAGCTGATATCAATAAAATTTCATTTGCCGCATTCCTGATTGGTCGCGGCGGGATCCCAGTGCGCCGACGGCCACACACAAAAAAGAAATCTTTCCCTGATAGCAGTTGAGCCAGCGGTGACCGGGCGTGACAGGGAAATCCTGTTACGACCGGCCGGCGTTAAAGAGACGACGAGTCGCTGATCTCCGTGAAGAAAGGGCAGAATATGCGTGAGCGAGAGCGAGTGACGGAGCGAGTGAGGGAGAGCA
Organism: Locusta migratoria; assembly: GCA_026315105.1. Classification (NCBI taxonomy): domain Eukaryota; kingdom Metazoa; phylum Arthropoda; class Insecta; order Orthoptera; family Acrididae; genus Locusta; species Locusta migratoria. The sequence continues at coordinate 402,822,319 of CM048747.1, read as the reverse complement.
GCGGGGAGAAAGGAGGAGAGATAGGTGGGGAGAGAGAGAGCTTGAGGCTGGGAGAGGCGAGGCCGCGGACGGCGTGACTGCCGGCGATGGAGACGTTAGCGGCTAAACGGCGCCGGCTGTCGCCACCCACGGCGCGCGCATTCCGATCTCGACACCCGCGAGAGCGGCGGCGGGGGAGGGGCGGCCGCCTCTTCCCAGAACCCGCCAGTTCCGCAAGAAAGGCCGGGCACGGCGCAGGCGCAGACGCGAGCCGGGTGGTCGCTGACCGCGCCGGCCACAGCCGCGAGAGCGCCGGTCCGACGGCTGCCAGCTTCGCTTCTGCTGCCGGTGGTCGCTTCAGTCGGAAGTTAGGTGCCTGAAGGGGACCTGGACGTGAAGATGGCTGAAAAATCGAATTAAATTGCCTCCGTCTGAAAGACAAATTTCTCCGGTTTCCAAAAATGTATGTTTTCTTTCGCTTTGACCATGTTCCCGCACTTGCAGGGTCGGCTTTGTTAATTAGAATTTGGCGTGTTCATATTTACGGGGTGGCCGGATGTCCTTCCGGGAGGAAATGTGTACCCCAAATGTCTGCATATAGTGTTATACGTGTGAAAGTGTACAGTGTTACGAAATGAAGATTAAAATACAGCATTTTGTGTTTCTTCTACGGTTTTGTTTATTTAGTGAGTCGATTTTCGGTTTATTAGGCCATCAACACACCGTTACTGAAGTCCAGTCAGAGAACTTGAGTAGTCAGTAAAACAGAAGATATGTTACATACAGAAAAGTAAATTAACTTCTTTGATGGGGCAGTTGCAGTGTATATAAATATTTGAATGAAATCTGTAAATTAATAGCACTGATAAAAGGAAACATAAATTCCATACATAGAGAAAGAGTGCAAACAAATTCTTACAACATGACTACAGTGAATAAGAATAAAATTAAACAAGACTCTGATGTTTTAAAGGTTGTTCAAAACACAAAGTGATGAAAATATTAGAAACCCGACACACTATTATCACTAAATAAACAAATAGACAAAAATATAGGGGTTGGATAGGAGGGTATGGTGGGGTAGATTGGAGAATTGAAAAGCTTAACTAATGCACTCGAACTGAAAAAAAAGGTGTAGATAAACGTATTCAATGATAGTGTTCACAATTAAAAAAGAATTTCTGTACGAAACGTTTCCGAATCGTATAACTGAGGCAGGACTTGGTTACCAGGTCGGTAGTCGCCCAGGCGAATGTGGAAAACCGCCTGAAACCCACATCCAGGCTGGCCGGCACTCCGAACCCTTTCGTTAATCCACCGCACGGATTATAATCGGGGCTGGTACACCTCCCCGTCTCGGAAACGGTGCGTTACACCACATGGCTAACCGAGCAGGTCCTACAAATGTATGGTTTATATGACTTTTACTATATTCTAAAACGCTCTTTAAACAAATGTGTGCTCACTGGCCACGCTCATGCTTCAGGCAAGGAATATCACTATAAACATTCCATGGCTGCCACAGTCATGGAAGCAATACAGTCAATATAAAGTTTGAACTACCGTCCTCCTAAATGAGAGTCCCGTGTGTTATCACTGGTAGCTCGGATGTTCTTTGGATTCTGCCTGAACGTATTTTGCATCAACTGAGAAATGTAAGTTCTGTTTGAAATGACCACTATGACAGAGCTTTTCCATTCTTCCCAAAAACGTTTGCAAATTTTATGAAAAGACGTGTCCTTCAGTGTCCTGCACTAGGATACTGAAGTAATTACGACAAGTGGAACCTTGAAACGCGACGGCATTCGAACCAGCATCATCCGCTATGGTCCAGTGGCAGCCTTACCCTTTGGACTATCTGTGCTGGCCTCCAGTCCGCTCCAAACGCGCCGAATTCCGCTGTAGAGCCCCTATCGTCCACGCCTACTTATGCTAGCCATTTATTAATGAATATTTGTGCTGTTCTCTTGTAGAAATACGTATATAGTGTCTCTTCTTTTAGCCGTATATGACTTGGCTACAGCCGTAGTGTGCTGCTATTGGAATTTGAAGCTACGATGAGTGAGCGTTTGTAGCCAATTTTAAGGCAACTGTTCGCACGAAACGGGAAACCCGGGTTTGAATTCCTGCACATTTCAAGTATTCAATGTCATAGAACAGCTGAAGAGCCGGCCGCGGTGACCGAGGGGACTGAGGCGCTCCAGTCACGGTCTGCACGGCCACTACGGTCGGGGGTTCGAATCCCCCCCTCGGGCATGGATATTCCTGCCGTCCTTAGTCTTAGCTAGTTCATGAGTAGTTTGTAAGCTTAGGGACTGATGACCCCGTAGTTAAGTCCCAAAAAAAAAAAAAAAAAAAAAAAAAAAAAAAAAAAAAAAAAAAAAAGCAGCTGAACGGCTGAAGACATTCCTTTTCCTCTTTCCCTTCTTCTCATTATACTTGCAAATGCTTGACTTGTCGAAGTTGTTATATAGTTTACTGACTGTCGTGGCTTTGGTGCCCTGGCATATCTAGGCGAGCCCTTTTCTTCCTATTGGCCGGTGAGCGAAGCAGGCAAAGAGATTTCGAGACTGCGGGCGCCCCCAGCGGCCGAAGTACTGTGGAGCGACTTTTCGCCTCTTCTTCAAGTTGCGCGGCGACTTGTGTAGTCCGCCGGCGTTGTGGTGAATAGCGACGCCACCACAGGTACTAATAAAATTTGAAAACACAACTCTGCAACACTTTAATATAACCAGAATGTCCTATTGCAAATAAACGTTTAGCATTGAAATACAAACTACTCCTGTCTCTAATGACCACATTGTCGACCGGACACTGACTTCGATACTCACTTCCTTCTTCTTTTTTTTCCCTTCTACAAATTACACTAATTCTATGCCTTAAAAAAGAATTATTTAATGCAATACTTGATGCAGTACGAAATAGAGGTATTGAAGAAATAAAGAAGGAATTTACCGAAACGTAGGAAACATAATTGAAATACTACGGAAGTGGCGACTGCCATCAATAGGTCATCAGACTGAAAATTACAACAACGACAATTACTCAATAGTAAGATGCCTTAGAAAATTATTATTATTACCTGGTAAGATTTGTTAGGGGTAATTCAAGAGTCACTACTTGCAGTTTTTATGTATTTGTTCATTATAAAAATGTGAATGTACTGTTCGCATAAAGTTATCAATAAAAGATATAATGAGTTTGTGTCTGTTCACTTTTGCAACCTGTGTGGTTAAAAAAAGTTTGTGTGTAAAGTATGTCTGTTTATGTGACATCATGCAGTATAAAATGTGTGGTGAAAATTTATCTCGTGAAATGATACAGCTAAATATTGTAAAGAAATCAATATTGTTGTTTAATTTTTGCGGAAGAATTTTCAAGGGCCTGGACAGTCTTTTAAGGTTACAGGAAATTATAATGTAGTTAAACGATGGAACCAACCGAATTATTTACTGCATGGCGAGACGTGCTGAAATTTGCAAAACAACATTCCCTAGTATAAATAGCTATGATCGGAATATCTGTTCATAGAATGAACATTTAAGTGAATTTAAAGTAGAACTATGTGCTTTCAAAAACATCGGGATTTATATCGTAAGGTGTCAAAGCCCAAAGAGTGGAAATACAGTATTTTGTATTCCCGACTAAACCACTGGAACCTTGCCTCAAAGAACAGGTTACAAAGGGTAGAAGGGAAATGCTGCAGAAAGAAGGAAATACTTGCTTAAAAACTATCATAAGTGAATAATATGCAACAGAAAGAGAAATTTTTAGGAAGCTGATGTTAAAAACAGAAGGACTGAAAGGCTGGATGGAGAAGATGACATGATCCGAAACGTCATAGGTACATAGGAAAATATGAACATATAGTAAAGAAAAAAGAAAGAACAACGGAGGAAACAATAATAACATATTAAAATGGAAATAACATACAGAAAATATTGTAGTAAATGCTACGTTTCATTGTTAGAACACTACAAAGATGCAACAGTTGCACTAACGAAACCACCTACACAACACTTGTGCGTACTAATTTGGTATTTTGCTGCGCCTTGTGGGATACCCACAACGTGTAACTGATGGAGGATGTAGTGAAAGTTCAGTGATGGGCAATTTAGGGTAGAGAGTGTCACTGAAATGATGCAGGATTTGGGGTGGAATCGTTAAAAGAAATGCGTTATTCATTGCTGGGAGATCTATATGCGAATTTTTTTCACCATCTATCGCTTCTGAATGCAAACAAGCTTTGTTAATACCCACCTTTATGTTGTTGTGGTGGTCTTTAGTCCGGAGACTGGTCTGATACAGCTCTCCACCCTACTCTATCCCGAGCAATTCTCTTCATCTACTCATAACAACGGCAACCTACATCGATCTGAATCTGCTAACTATATTTGTCTCTGCGATTTCCAATGTTAAATTCACGATTCCTTGATGTCCTACAAAAGATCCCTTCTTTTAGTCTAGGTATGACAAAAATTCATTTTCTCCCCAATTTTCAGTATGTCTTCATTAAATTACGCGATGTAGCCAGCTAAAATACATGGTTCTTCTGTACCACCACATTTCAAAAGGGTCTATCTTCTTCCTGTCTAAACTATTTACTGTCCAAGTTTCACTCCCGTACTAGACAACACTCCACACAAATGCCTTCAGAAAGGACTTCCTTCACTCAAATTAATATTCGATGTTAGCTAATTTTTCTTTTTCAAAACGCTTTTCAACCCATTGCCATTCTGCATTGCAATCATCTTATATTACTTTACTACCTACGTAACAAAACTCATCTGTTACCTGTTTGTTTCGTTACCTAATCTAATTCCTTCAGGATCGTCTGATTTTAGAGGGCTGTATTCTATTACCCTTGTTTTTTCTTGTTGATATTCATCTTATACGCTCCTTTCAACACACTGTCCATACCGTCCTATTGCTCTTCCAGGTCCTTTGCTGTGTCTGACAGAATTACAATGTCATCAGCAAAACGCAATATTTTTATTTCTTGACTCTGAACTCTAATTCTTTCTCGAAATTTCTCTTTGCTTTCGTTCACAGCTTGTTCAATGTACAAAATGAGTAACATTGTGTTATTCGCTTCCCAACAACTGCATCCCGTTCATGCCCTTCAACTCTGATCACAACTGTTTGGTTAATATAAAAGTTGTAAATATCTTTCCGTTCCCTATATTTTACCCCTGCTGACTTCAGAGTTTGAAAGAGTGCATTTCAATCAACATTGTGGAAAAATTTCTCCATATCTGGAAAAGCTAAACATGTCGGTTTGCTTTCCTTAATCTATCTTCCAAGACAGGTGAATATTGCCTCCCGTGTTCCAAAATTTCTCCTGAATTCAAACTGATTTTCCCGAGGTCAGCATCAATTAGCGTTTCCACCGTTCTGTAAATAATTCGTGATAAAATTTTGCAACCACGACTTATTAATTTGATGGTTCTGTAATTTTCACACCTGTCTGCGCCTGCTTCATTTGTAATGGGGACTGTTATATTTTTCTCTGAGGGTGTTTCGGCTGTCTCATACATCTTTATAGGGTGGCATAATCATCAGAATAAAATAACAGAAATCAGATCCGAAACTGAAAAATGTAGGTGTTCCTTTTTCCCGTGCACTATCAGAGATATGAACTGTAGAGAAATGTCATGAAAACGGTTCGATGAACCCTCTGCCATTCTCTTCAATAACTGGTATGGTATTTATGAAGATGTCCACTGAAATTATCACGTCGTTTATATATTACCAGAATGGAAAAGAAGAAAGTATCACATATTAAAAGAATCTAGGAAAACTAAGTCAATCGGCCAGAGCAACATACCCGGTCTCTTTTCTTCATTTTTGTTTTAAAGGACAGGTATTAATCCACAGATTTATCGACAAGTATCAGAATTTACATAACTCTCGCCTTATTTTTTCTGTACTCAAACGCGATTTCCTTCTGTATATTTCTTATGGTGATGTCCTTGTTGTAAACTAAAGTCAGTCGGGCAGGCCGTTCTTTAAACGAAATCTATACATTCGCAGATTTGTCATCAAGTATCAGAATTAACTTAAGTCTCGCCATCTTTTATTTTTATTCAAACGTGGTATCCTTCTGTCCATGCATTGAATATTTTAATCGGTTTGTTTTACGATATCTCCGGTTCTAATTAAGGTACGCATTTATTTTTGACCTTGCACTTTTAAACACTTGCATTGATTGATTCTGAAGAAAGATATGCACGGACGTTCAACTTTACTTCCATTCATCCCAACTTTTTGGTCGTTCCACTAACGATGCGATGTATTCCCATGGGTCCTCTAGTAACTTCTACATACCCACCTTTATAGGGAGTAATGATCAGAATAAAATAAGAGATATCAGATCAGAAAAATTTTCCATTTTACCCGCGCTATTAGAATACTGAACTGTAGAGAAAGATCATAAAAGCGGTTCGATGAAGACTCTGCCATCCACTTCAATGTAAGTTGCAGCGTATTTATATAGGTGAAAATTGAAATTATCGCGCCTTTCTTCGATTCTCCATTAGGGAAAAGCAGGAAGTAAAGTTTTGTTCAATATTATTTGTGAGGTACAGACCATGAACGCACAAATCCGTAGCTTTCATTTGCGGTGCGGTACCTGTAGCGAAGCGTAAGACAGCGCCGCAGTGTGGCAGTGGTAGCTGCGCGGATTAACTCGGCACAGACGGCCCGGTGTCCGGCTAGCGGCAACTTGTCCGTCTCCTGCAACCAAGCAATTACGCGGGCCCGACCGGCGCAGGCTCTGCCTACCTGCCGCGGGCGCGTCCGCACAACTTGCCGGCCCAGCATTCACTTGCTGGCCGCCGGACGCCGGACGCCTTTCCCGAAACCCTGCGGCCGGCAGCAAATTACGGATCCGTCCAGCCAGGCCGAGCTGGCCGCGCTGCGACTGGCGGAAACGTCTCCATCACGCCGACGCCGCTTCTGTAGGGCGCGGCGCCAGCGGCTACCTCCTACCTGCTCCTGGCAGAGGCGCGTCCGAATACTCGCGCTCACCGGAGGTGTAGCCAAGATATAATCAATGAACGGACATAGAAATAAAATAATATAACTTCAAACACTTTTTGTTCAAATGTTTGTATAGATTATGGACTTAACTACGGGGTCATCAGTCTCTAAACATACAAACTACTTCTCAACTACCTTATACTAAGGACGGCACAAATATCTATGCCCGAGGGGGGATTCGAACCTCCGACCGTAGTGGCCGTGTCGACCGTGACTGGAGCGCCTCAGTCCCTGCGGCCACCGCGGCCGGCACTTGCACTGCACGTATTGCATTAATGGAAAGTGTGATTGATGTGCGGTTTTCAAAGAATGGATTGGTAGTCAAGCACTCGTATTGTTAGCCAATAAACAGAATTTAAAATACCTAGAAAGTTTATTCTTTATACAAACATACCATTTTTCAAATGGAACAATGGTTGTTTCTGTCATGCAGTGGAGTTATTGACACCAGCTGTGTACAAAGAATTTTGAATGGCATTTTAATTACGTTTAGTTTGGCAGATACAACCATTCAAAATTTTGGCGACGGAGGATACGACAGCGTTGCTGACTGGCTGATGGTCATGACAAACTGGCCTGTGCCCCATGTGCTAACCACTCGGCCAATTAGATACGCTGTTGCATCCTCCACCTCCGAAACTTTGAGCGGTTGTAGCTGCCAAGCTAAACGTGATAAAAATGCCATTCAAAATTATTTGTACACAGCTGGTGTCAAAACTTCCAGTGCACGATAGAAACAACCATTGTTCTAATACTCTGAAAATTTTCAGCTATCAGTCGATCTTTTTTAAATTCTTTTTTGGCAAATCATGATTTCGGCCAGTAACTGACCATTATCATTGCATGTGTTAACTGTAGATGTTATTAATGTGGAAAAACTCACACCACGCCGAGTATGACTACTTGACGTTTTTGCCGTTTCAAATCTACATACACACTATGTATACACAAATGTCCAGTTGTCATACTTGGCGTGGTGTGAGTTTTTCCACATTAATAACATCTACAGTTAAACACATACATTGATAATGGCCATTTCCTGACCGAAATCATGATTTGCCAATAAAGAATTTAAAAAAAAGATCGACTGATAGCTGAAAATTCTCAGAGTATTGGAAACATATCACAGTCGTAGAGCACAAACCATGTAAAGTAACCATTGTTCTATTTAAAAACCTGTATGTAAACATTAAAAAATACACTTTCTAGGTATTTTTACAACCTGTTTATTCGCTAAAAATGCTAGCCCCTGACTATCAATCCATTCTCTGAAAACCGCACATCAATCGCACTTTCCGTTTCCGCAATATTTGCGGTGCAAGTGTTAGGCGATTCACCCTGTATAATAATGTTGACAACTGCAGCCCCACAAATTGCTTTAAAATAAGTACAAAGTTGATCTTCATTTAGACAACACTATGGAAGTTATCATCAGAACGTAAAAATTACCACATGTGTTAAGAATCTTCATTTAAAGGTCTTTATATTTAGATAAGGCCTTTGATGCCCGGGCAGGCAAAAAATCTTACAATTTTAAATATGGTCTTATACACAGCAACTGGATATGAAATTTGAAAATTGTAATACTGTATATACTGTATTGCATTTCAAAGTTTCTTAGATACTACGTATTCTCCAAAATAGGATAAAGGAAAATCATATCATGAATATATAAAAATGTGGCTCAAAAGACGGACGGCAATCAGAAAAGAATTTCGTGAAGCTTTCAATAACTTCTGAAGCATTAACAGGGAAGCACTTCCCAACTCTAATTTTTTGCGGTACGGTGGATGTAGGGGAATTATGGGCAAAATTTAAATGCATTTTAGACAAAGCACAATGCCGACAATGTGGATTAAGAAGCGGAAGGACCCATCGTGGTTCAAAAGTAATATTCGAAAAATGCTGAGAAACCGAAGGCAGTTCCACTCTCGGTTCAAAAGAGGTCAAGCAAATCAAATAAGAGAAAAGTTAGTAGAGATTCGTGCATCTATAAAAAGAGCAATGCGCGAAGCACACAATAACTGCCACCGTCATGCCTTAGCAAAACATCTTGTCGAGATCCTGAAAAATTCTGGTCATACGTAGAATCGGTAAGCGTTTCAAAAGTCTCTAACTACTCATTCGCTAATCATTCCGAGTTGGCGATAGACGACAGAGAAATGAAGGCCGAAGTTGTAAAATTAACATTAAAAAAAAAAAAAAAAAAAAAAAAAAAAAAAAAAAAAAATTCACGCAGGAGGACCATGCAAATATACCTTCATTTGATGGTCGCACTAACTCCCAAACCCAGCTTGCCCTTTTCTCTCATATCATCTTGCGTGATACGGATGAAGGGCAACAGGCAGACTGCATATTTCTTCAGACTTACAGACTGCTAACGAAGATACGAGAGTACGTAATAAGTACTCAGATATGTGAGTGGCTCGAAGACGACTTAAGTTAAAGAACTTAGCATGTTGTCCTCGATGGTGAGTGTTCATTAGATACTAGGGTATTGTGATGCGAGGAATGGCAACGAGCGCTAAATGTAGAAAAATGTAAGGTGATGCAAAGCAATAAGAGAATCAATCCTGTAATGTTCGATTACAGCATTAGTAGTTTTCTTGACAAACTCACACTAATTAAATATCTAGGTGTAACGCTGCAGAACGATATGAAATGGAACGAGCGAAGGCGAATGGTCGATTTCGGTTTATTGGGAGAGTTTCGGAAAGGCGTGATTCTTCTGTAAAGTGTTGGGGATCCCCACCAGATCGGTTTAAAGGAAATTATAGAAGCAATGCAAAGACGGACGGCTAGGTTTGTAATTCGTAGATTCGATACATGCGCGAGTGTTACTGAAATACTTCGGGAACTCAGATGGGAGTCGCTGGAAGGAAGGCGACGTTCTATTCGAGTAACACTGTTGAAGAGTGACTCTCCTTAAACACGGCGTACACTTCACGGGGCGAATCAACCTCTGTAGAGGAAGATCTTGCGCAGAACTTGGTTCCAGATTGTACAGGAATTCAGTATCATGCGTTTATCCCTATCATCAAACTTCTCGAAACAGTGGCTTTGAGAACTAAAACTATTACTTCGTGAACTGACGGTTCAAGAATGTATAAATAGGGAAAAATAGATACATCCTACAGGAAAATAAAAGAAACATTTGGAGATAAGAAAAACAGCTCTATGAATATCAAGGACACGGATGGAAAACCAGTTCTCAGCAAAGAAGGGAAAGCTGAAAGGTGGAATGAGTATATAGAGGGGCTCTACAAAGGAAATGAACTTCGAAACAATATTGTAGGAAGGGAAGATGATGTAGATGAAGATGAAATAGGAGATACTGTACTGAGAGAAGAATTTGACAGAGCCCTGAAAGACCTAAGTCGAAACAAGGCCCCTGGAGTAGATGATATTCCCTCAGAGCTACTGAAGTCTCTGGGAGAACCAGCCATGACAAAATTGTCTCACCTGGTGTGTAAGATGTATGAGAAAGGTGAAATACCCTCAGAGTTTAAGAAAAATGTTATAATTCCCATCCCTAAGAAAGCAGGTGCAGACAGATGTGAAAAATACGGAACCATCAGTTTAATAAGTCATGGTTGCAAAATATTAACGCGAATTATATACAGAAGGAAGGAAAAGCTGGTAGAAGCCGACCTTGGGGAAGATCAGTTTGGGTTCAGGAGAAATGTAGAAACACGGGAGGCAATACTCACTTTACGGCTTATCCTAGAAGATAGATTAAGAAAGTGCAAACCTACATTTCTAGCTTTTGTAGATTTGGAGAAGGCTTTTGACAATGTTGATTGGAATAAACTCTTTCAAGTTCTGAAACAAGCAGGTGTAAAATATAGGGAACGTAAGGTTATTTACAACTTGTACAAAAACCAGACAGTGGTTGTCAGAGTTGAAGGACATGAAAGGGATGCAGTGGTTGGAAAGGGAGTAAGACAGGTTTGTAGCCTTTCTCCATTGTTGTTCAATATGTACATTGAGCAAGCTATAAAGGAAAGCAAGGAGAAATTTGGTGAAAGAATTAAAGTTCAGGGGGAAGAATTAAAAACAATGCGTTTTGCCGACGACATAGTAATTCTGTCAGATACAGCAAAGGACCTGGAAGAGCAGTTAAACGGAATGGACATTGTGCTGAAAGGAGCATGTAAGATGAACATTAACAAGAGCAAAACTAGGGTAATGGAGTGCAGTCTAAGAAAATCAGGTGATGCTGAAGGAATTAGATTGGGAAACGAAGCAATAAAGGAGGTAGATGCGTTTTGTTATTTGGGCAGCAAAATAACAAATGATGGTCGCTGTACAGAGGATATAAAATGCAGAATGGCAATGGGTAGAAAAGCGTTCTTGAAAAAGAGAAATTTGTTAACATCGAATATTGATTTAAACCTAAGGAAGTCCTTTCTGAAGGCATTTGTATGGAGTGTTGCCTTGTATGGGAGTGAGACATGGACGATAAACAGTGCGGTCAGGAAGTGGATTGAGGCTTTTGAAATATGGTGCTACAGAAGAATGCTGAAGATTAGGTGGGTGGATCGTGTAACTAATGAGGAGGTACTGAACAGAATTGGGGAGAAAAGGAATTTCTGGCATACCTTGACTAAAAGAAGGGATAGATTGGTAGGACACATTCTTAGACATCAAGGAATTGTGAATTTAGCGTTGGAGGGAAGTGTGTGGGGTAAAAAGCGCAGAGGAAGACCAAGAGATGCATACAGTAAGCAGATTCAGACAGATGTAGGTTGTCGCTCTTATGTAGAGATGAAGAGGCTTGCTCAGGATAGGGTATTGTGGAGAGCTGCATCAAACCAGTCTCCGGACTGAAGACCACAACAACAACAACAACGTTACATGTAGAAATAAAAGTAGTAACACTGCATAGTGGATTCACAGTACCATAATGGATCAGTTTTCCTCCATAGTCCATGTACTCTTCGCTACGAATCCTTTTGGATTTAATTTTATTCCTCTTACACTTTTCAGGATACCTGTATGCCTTCTTTCGTTTATTAGGTGAGGAGATATTCATGTTTGCAATGAAATAACGTTATATCTTTGACCACAAAAGGTATACAACGCCACTCAATGCCAACAATGCTAACAGTCTCATAACAGTAAATGTTTCAGTCATGTCACGTTGCATTCATCTTACCAACTTCTGCCTATCATCAGCTGAAACAGTAGTCAACATTTAATGCAGCAATGTACCTCAGTCATTGACTCAGGTGTCTTTCTGAATTACATGAGAAATTGATATCGTCATTTTTTACTGTTTCAAAATCATGACTGACGATCCTTTCAGCATTAAAATGTTCGTCTATCACAGGAGAACACAGATCTGCCTTTAACTCAAAACAAACAAAATTGTGACTTGTGTCCCTTTCTGAGGTAAGCTGTTCCGTTGTACAAAAGATATTACGAAGAAGGAATGTTGAATTAAAAAACCGTCGTTATTTGGCCTAAGAAATTATTTTATAGTTATTCTGGAAAGTGAATACTTATTTTTAATACATAATAACCAGAAAACTGTTAAGATCTAGTCTTTTTGAAAATATTCACAAATCAGAATTTCTTTGTCATTGTCTATTCCGAATTATGAATTTTGTCCTGTCCCGTTTCACCGCAAGAGCACATTTGAGGTTAACAAGTTTAATGGATCGTAAAGATTTACATACATAATCTGCGTAAATAACTAACGTGTGACAAATGACATGCAGTTTACAAAAATATGTTGAGGGAACACAATTGCCATTTAACCGCTTACTTTCGTTTTGATTCATAAAACGTTATAGAAACACTAGCAGGAACCTGAAGAACAACAATTCACTTATATTTCACTCTTACATCTAGGTAAAAAAGTGCAAATGACTGCACGACATTCCCTCCATTCAAAGACGTAATCACCTGTCTCTACAATAGGTTGCAGCACTATCAAGTCTTAAACATAACACAATCCCATTGATCCTACAATTCTGCCTCGCGTTCCACTACAGAAGTAACATTTAAAATAAACATTTATGAAATTCTTGAAAGACAGTAATTTCTAAAGATGGAGGCTTGCTCGTTCGAAACGAAACATTTTAGTGCTTTTATATTATGGAAGATGGTTGAGTATACAGTGATTTTTAACTACACTCGCTCCCATTATAAAGTCATGAATAAAAAATCTGTTGTCATGGGTCGGTCTCTTGGGGGCATGGAGTCTCTTTTGTCGTACTCATTTTATCTTTTCGCTCACTCGTTGCCGCTCTGATTCATTACCACCCAGAGGTAAAATCAACATACTTTCAGTGCATGTCAGTTCTCATTCATGCGGAAACAGGATTTAACTTTAAATAATTCAGGGAGAAAGTGGTAGTAGTAAGAAGTTCGTCCAAAGAATAGTAGAGAAGCATCATTTAACATGTAAGCTGGTCTATCGCGTAATGAAAGCAACACTTATCTGAGAGAATTTATGTAAAGCATATTTTTTATAATAGAGGTAGTATATACATTATTGTGTGGAAGAAAAAGAACAATTAGCTTGGAATACTTGAGGTAAAGTAGTTCAGTTTTATATTTCTAATTTGAAGCGATGTTAGTCATTGTTATAGGATGGCACAAGAATCACTTTTGTATTATTAAATTTGAAGAGAAAAATAGGATTTTCAGTTGTGATGGTAAGAAATATTGTAGAAGTAATCGAGTAGAGAAAATTATGAAAAGATTTATTTTGTAATATCAGTCAGAAACGAAAATTGTCAGTAGTGTTAAGATTATCAATAAGGTACAGTTTTCATTTCTATCAGAAACGAATATCCAGCACATTCCTTTTATTATTACTGGCGGTTTATAATTTCTACAATTTGCACTGTATTACATATGTTGTCTATTGATACTCTATTGCATAACAATGCACAGGTGGGGAAATGAAATTGGATTAATTTGCAAAGAATAACAACATTACATTTTAAAGATAATAACAAGCATGACACGCCGCCAAACAGAATGAATTACGATTGAAACTGATATTCCAGAGTTCAGCATTGTTTGGTTACAGTTACAATCATAATTCCTCTTATGATTCCATGTGTATAAAAGGAACTGAATTCAATTTTCAAAAAAAGTAAGATGTGTAAATTTCATTGTAAGTCACAAGCGTGAATTTAGTGTTCTCTTTGTCGTTTAAATGCGTCCGCAGGGTTTAATACAGCTATTGTTGAGTACCAAAAAGGTAAAGTATATCAATATTAATCAGTAACTACGATGTGTGACATAGCACTGTCAATCTTCTTTTTATAACAAGACTGGCATCTCCAACACGAAAATAATGTTTATGGCAAAGAGATTTAAACCGATTGAGTGCCAAAGAGGAGGAAGAAAGTTAGAACAGGTGGACAGTTTCAAGTACTTAGCACGTTTTTTTTTTTTTCTCACAGGATGGTAATATAGAGAAATGACTGGAAGCAAGGTGTGACAAAGCTAATGAAGTGAGTGCCCAGTAACGACCTCTGTGTTTTGTCAGTAGGAAGTCAGCAGCAAGATTAAATTACCAGTTTTTCTTTCGACTAACTGTGTTGTACGGGAGTGAAAGCTTAGTGGATACAGGTTACCTTATTAATACGTTTTACGTTAGAGATATTAAAGTATCAAGGATAACTACAGGTACTTATAGCTAGGAACAATGCCAGGACGGTGTCCAAAATATGGGTATCAAGGAAAATATGAAAATGAAAACTACGGAGGAAGGAGTCAGAACGAACAGGCTGAGACGGTGACGGTCATGTAACCCGCATGGGGGAATTAGGGTTATATAAGAGATTATGGGTCGGCAGTAGATGAGTGAAAGCAGAGCAAGGAGAAAGCATTTGAATTCTGTAAAGAATGATTCTGAAGTACGAGGGTTAACACAAGACGAAGCATCAATGTTAGCACTGAATACAGGATCATGGAGAAATTTTCTTATGTGGACTATGCGCCAGACTAAAGGCTGAAAGGCATAATCAGTCACTAATGATTACGATGATGATGATTTTAACATGTAGAATGCGATCTCACACCCTGAAAGTTTTACGGGGGGGAGTTGTAAAATAAGTTTTCCCTGTCGACTCTGGGCAGAGTTGCGTATAAAAGGAAAAAATAGAAACATTAAAGATAAAACATATCTTATTTTTTTCCTACATAATTTCCAAATAAATTCAGACATTTTTCAAGCAGCTTTATAAGCTTCAAAAAGCCGTTCAGGGAAATCATCAGGGAGTTGCTTAAGGATGAAGCGTTGAACGGCTATGGGAGTAAGACAACACAGCAAGTGAACTTGCACGTGCCAGACACCGATACACTATTGATTAAAGGTAGACGCGATCAAGCAGATGAAATCGAAGGCCGCATCCACAGAGTGGAAACACCCGTCATTATTTGTCTGAAAGAAGTTCAGAAGCACTCCTTCTGCAAGTAAAATGCTACTCACAGTTTTCTGAGACGTCCAAGGAGTTTTGTTGCTGAACTTTTTGGAGGATGTAACCGTCAAGTCTGCGCGGTACTGTACCACTCAGACGAAACTGAAAGAGGTGACTCGGAAAAATCGACCTAGCCTTCTCAGATCTGGTGTTCTACTGTTGGATGACAATACGAGATCACACTCAGTAACGGCAACGCAACGCAACTCTTGGGTGGGTGCGCCTACTCCATCCAACATACAGTCCTGATCTCGCACCAAGTAACTTCCAACTGTTTCCTGCTTTGAAGAAGACTCGGCGGAAGGCGCTTCGGAAGCAATGCTGACGCCAAACAAGCCGTTCAACGCTTCTTTCGTATGCAATTTCTCTTGAAAGGCTTTTTGAAGCTTACAAAACTGTAGGAATAAGTCTCAATGTACTAGGAAATTATGTAGATAAATAAAGATATGTCTGATTTTAATGTCTCATTCTAATTTTTTTTTTTTTACTTTCATATGCAACTCTGACCACAGTCGACAGGGGAAACTTAATTTCTGACTCCCACTTGTATAATTGTGAAAAACGGGCGCGGAAATCGACGCTTACATTCTGCAGCACTGATGAGAAACATCTTCCAAATTCCAGAAGGTATCATTTTCGTTTCATACATAGTGTAGCTTCATTTAAATTCAGTAAGGGATACTCTCCATTCGAAAGAAAGCAGGCGCAGACAGGTGTGAAAACTACAGATCTATCAGTTTTATAAGTCATGGTTGCCAAACATTAACAAGAATTATTTACAGAAGGATGGAAAATCTGGTAGAAGCCGACCTCGGGGAAGATCTGTTTGGGTTCGAACACGGGAGGCAATACTTACTTTGCGGCTTATCCTAGAAAGTAGATTAAGAAAAGGCAAATCTACATATCCAGCTTTTGTAGATTTTGAGAAGGCTTTTGACAATGTTGATTGGAATAAACTCTTTCAGGTTCTGAATCAAGCAGGAGGAAAATATAGGAAGCTTAAGGTGATTTACAACTTGTACAAAAACCAGACAGCGGTTGTCATAGTCGAAGGGCATGAAAGGGATGCAGTGGTTGGGAAGGGAGTAAGACAGGGTTGTAGCCTTTGTCCAATGTTATTCAATTTGTACATTGAGTAAGCTATAAAGGAAAGCAAGGAGAAATTTGTAGAAGGAATTAAAGTTCTGGGTGAAGAATTAAAAACATTGCGTTTTGCAGACGACATATTCTGTCAGAGACAGCAGATGACGTGGAATAGCAGTTGAATGGAATGAACATTGTGCGGAAAGATTAACATTAACAAGAGCAAAACTAAGGCAATGGAGTGTAGTCTAAGTAAATCTGCTGATGTGCAGTTATTAGATTAAGTAACGAAACAATAAAGGAGGTAGATGAGTTTTGTTACTTGGGCAGTCAAATAGCACACGATGGTCGAAGTACAGAGGATATAAAATGAAGAATGGCAATGGGTAGAAAAGCGTTCTTGAAAAAGAGAAAATTGTTACCATGGAATGTTGATTTAAGCCTAAGGAAGTCCTTTCGGAAGGCATCTGTGTGGATTGTTGCCTTGTATCGACAATAAACAGTGTGGACAGAAAGAAGATAGAGGCTTTTGAAAGGTGGTGCTACAGAAGAATGCTGCAAATTAGGTGGGTGGATCGCGTAACTAATGAAAAGGTACTGAACAGAATTGGGGAGAAAAGGATATTATGGCATACCTTGAATAAAAGAAGGGAACTATTGGTAGTACACGTTCTTAGACATCAAGGAATTGTGAATGTAGCGTTGGAGGGAAGTGTGTGGGGTAAAAACGACAGAGGAAGACCAAGAGATGGATACAGTAAGCAGATTCAGACAGATGTAGGTTGCCGTTTTTATGTGGAGTGGAATAGGCTTGCCCAGGATAGGGTACTGTGGAGAGCTGCATCAAACCAGTCTCTGGACTGAAGACCATAACAACAACAAGGGATGTTAATTCTCGTAGATAACGGCAGTCTGCATTCGGAATTGTGTAGCGTGTCCTCCACATATTTCCTTTTTAAATGCGTCAAATTAAATAACAAAGTTTCAGTCAGACTGCGTAAGGTTCTTTTACAAGGAAAGAAGCAGTTCGCGTTCTGTCTGAAAAGACAGTCCCGTGGTCGTACAGCGAACGCCAAGACCGATCCGAGTCTCCGCAGCAGCGCTGGCAGAGAAACGCAATTACCGCAGTGCGTGGGCGACCACCTGTCCGTGGAGGGGAGGGTGGAGGGGAGAGCCACGACGTAGCAGTTAGGAGGTGGGGGAGAGGAGGGGAGGGGATTCAGCTTGCGGTACTGGATTACAGGGCGCGGCGGCGCTCGTTAGGAGCTGGCGAATGTCTTCATTCCGACCTGTCCAACGGGTGACGTCACTAGCAGCCGGTAGCCGGCAACGGGCTGCGGCGAGGCTGGTCTACCGCCGGAGATACCGGGCGCTTCTCGGCAGTCGTGAGTCAAGAGCCGCGACACTCACCACTGAGTCACTCTGACACCTTCCAGAGGTGCGAAGTGAATCACCAGAGAAGGAAAGAGCTGTGTGACACATTGGGACTGTGTACATGCTCTTCTGGATTTATTGAAGACTGGAATAGCGACGTCACTGCGTGACTACATCGAGTAACAGGACGTGAGAATGAGAAAGCTACAGAAAAGATCTCGGAAGAAGTTCCTTTTAGGGATCTGGACCTTGGTCAACAATAAGCCAAGCCTTATAGGTTCCTATTTGTTGATCAAATGTACGTCTTTCTGAAGGAGAAACAAAAAAGTTCAAATGTTTGTAAAGCATATGAGACTTAACTGCGGGGTCATCATTCTCTAAACTTACAAACTACTTATGAACTACCTTATACTAAAGACGACACAAACATCCATGCCCGAATGAGGATTCGAACCTCCGACGCGGGAGGCCGCGCGA
Source organism: Locusta migratoria (assembly GCA_026315105.1). NCBI lineage: Eukaryota > Metazoa > Arthropoda > Insecta > Orthoptera > Acrididae > Locusta > Locusta migratoria. Next base: position 402,803,921 of record CM048747.1, on the reverse strand, counting down.
TCCGCAACATAGCACTCCAGACTGCTCGGCTACTGCCGCGCGGCGATAAGGAGATTTTTATAATTTGTAAGTAAGTGAATTTATCATGGAGGAGGGTATCTTGCGGCTTTGCCACATTTTAACAAGTCACAATGAAACTTGGCGCGTATATGTTGTTGTTGTCTTCAGTCCGCAGACTGGTTTGATGCAGCCCTCCACGCTCGCCCGTCCTGTGCAAGTCTCTTCATCTGAGAATAGGTTCGGCAACCGACATCCTTTTGAATCTGCGTACTATATTCGTCCCTCGGTTTCCCTCTACAATTTTTACCCCACACGCTTCCTTCTAATGCTAAGTTGACAATTCCTTGATGTCTCAGAATGTGTCCAACCAATCTATCCCTTCTGTTAGTCAGGATATGATAGAAACTCCTTTTCTCCCCGATTTGGTTAAGCACCTCCTCATTAGTTACGTGATCTAACCATCTAATTTTCATCATTCGCCTGTAGTACCACATTTCAAAACCTTCTATCATCTTTTTATCTGAATTCCTAATCGTCCACGTTTAACTCCCATACAATGCCACACTCCAGGAAAATGCTTGCAGAAAGGACTTCCTAATATTTAAATTAATATTGGATGTTAACAAGTTTCGCTTCTTTAGAATCGCTTTTCTTCCCATACACATTCTGCATTTTATATCTTCTTTACTTCGGCCATCAGAAATTATCTTGCTACGCAAATAACAAAATTCATCTACTATTTTTATTACCTCATTACCTAATCTAATTCCTTCAGCATCGCTTGATTTGCTGACATTGCATTCCATTACCTTCGTTTTACTATTGTTAATGTTCTTCCTTTCAAGACGCTGTTCATCCCATTCAATTGTTCTTCCAGATCTTTTGCGGTCTCAGACAGAATTACTATGTCATCGGCAAACCGCAAAGTTTTTATCTCTTCTCCCTGCACTTTAATGCCCTCTCCAAATTTCTCCTTCCATTCCTTCACTGCCTGCTTAGTGTACATATTGAACTGTGGTGTCGCACAAGTCCAAAGTGCGCGCCACCTACTTTCGCCGCGCGCCGCCATGCACGCACGGCGCGGCGTTCTTACGACGTCAGCCACGAGCGCCCTCTGCTACAGCTCCGCTCGTGGCCACCACTGAACATCGTTCACTTGGGACTGAGATAGCAACCAGTTAGGACCTTCGAAATCAGATAGGCACCAGTAAAGACTTGGCTATCAGTTAGGCACTAGGCAGGACTCTAGCTCAACTGTGTATCAACATTCTGCAGTACTATGTAAAAGTTAAGTATTGTATAAATTCCGTGCAATATATATCTCATTCTAATTTACTCTAGTGTTTCTAGTTCTGGCTGCTCCCCTCCGTACCTGCACCAGCGTGCTATCTTTATTTCTGTGTCGGTCTCATTCCACTCGGCCACCGACACCTACAACGGAACGAGACACAAAAGCGGCGACGAGGCTGGGACACAAAATGAACAACATTGGGGAAAGGCTACAACCCCGTCTTACTCCCTTCCCAACCTCTGCGTCCCTTTCGCCCTTCGACTCTAATAACCGCTATCTGGTTTTTGTATAGGTTAAAGATAACTTTTCGCTCCCTTACTTTACCCTGTTTCAAAATGTTTGTATAGCTTATGGGACTTAACTACGGGGTTATCAGTCCCTAAACTCACAAACTACTTATGAACTAACTAAGACGGCACAAATATCCACCCCCGACCGTAGTGGCCGTGCAGACCGTGACTGAAGCGCCTCAGTCATCTCGGCCACCGCGGCCGGCTTACCCTGTTTCCTTCAGAATTTGGAAGAGTGTATTGCAGTCGACATTGTCAAAAGCTTTCTCCAAATCGACAAACGCTAAAAACGTAGGTTTACCTTTCCTTAGCCTATCTTCTAAGATACGTCGTACTGTATTGCCACCCGTGTTCATTCATTTTTCCTAAATCCAAACTGATCTTCCCCGAGGTCGGATTCCACAAGTTTTTCTATTCGTCTGTAAATAATTCGTGTTAGTATTCTTCAACCATGACTTATTAAGCTGATAGTTCGTAATTTTCACACTTGTCTGCACTTGCTTTCTTTGGAATTGGAATTACAATATTCTTCTTGAAATCGGAGGGTATTTACCCTGTCTCATACATCTTGCTTACCAGGTGATACAATTTTTTCATGACTCACTCTCCTACCATCAACAGTTCTGACGGAATATCATCTACTCCAGGGGCCTTGTTTCGACTCAAGTCCTTCGGCGCTCTGTCAAATTCTTCTCGCATTATCATATCACCTATCTCATATTCCTCCACTTCGTCTTCCATTTCTAGAATACTGCCTTCAAGTTTATTTCCTTTTTATAGGCCGTCTATATATTCCATCCACATTTAAGCTTTCCCCTCTTTGCTTAGTACTGGTTTTCCGTCTGAGTTCTTGATATTCATACAGCTGCTTTTCTTGTCTCCAAATATCTGTTTTATTTTCCTGCAGGCGGTATCTACCTTTCCCCTAGTAATGCATTCTTCTACCGTTCTGCATTTGCCTCTAGCCACTCCTGCTAAGCCATTCTGCACTTCTTGTCAATCTCATTTTTCAGACGTTTGAACTACGTTTTTCCTGTTTCACTTGCTGAATTTTTGTATTTTATCCTCTCATCAATTAATTTCGCTATATCCTGTGTTATCCAGGGATTTCTATTAGGCCTTTTCCTTCAGCCTATATGGTCCTATGCAACCTTCACTACTCTATCACTCAGAGCTACCCATTCTCCTTCTCCTGTATTACTTTTCCCCGTTTCAGCCAATCCTTGCCTAATGCGCCCTCTGAAACTCTCAACCACCTTTGGCTCATTCAATTTGTCTAGGTTCCATCTCCTAACCTTTCTACCTTTCTGCAGTTTCTTAAATTTTAATCTGCAGTTCATAACCAAGAAGTTATGGTCAGAGTCTGTATCTGCCCCTGGATATGTCTTACAGTCTAGAACCTGGTTTCTAAATCTATTCCTTACCATTATAAAGTAAATCTGGTACCTTCCAGTATCTCCTGGTCTCTTCCACGTATACAGCCTTCTTTCATGATGACTAAACCGAGTATTGGTGATCATTAAATTGAGCTCTGCGCAAAATTCTACGAAGCGATTTCCTCTTTCATTCCTTTTCCCCAGTCCATATTCTCCTACTTCATTTCCTTCTCTTCCTTTTCCTACTACCGAGTTCCAGTCCCCCATCACAATAAAGTTTTCGTCTCCCTTAACTTTCTGAATGATTTCTTTTATCTCCTCATACATTTTTTCGATATCCTCATCATCGGCCTTGCTAGTTGGCATACAAAATTGCACTATGTGGTCGGTGTTGGCTTCGTGTCTATCTTTACTACGATAATGCGTTCACTATGTTGTTCATAGTAACTTACCCGCATTCCTATTTTCTTATTCATTGTCAGACCTACTCCTGCGTTACCAACAACTGATTTTGTATTGATAACCCTGTACTCACCTGAACAGAAATCCTCTTCTTCCTGCAACCGAACTTCATTGATCCCTACCATATCTAACTTTAACCTATCCATTTCTCTTTTCAAATTTTCTAGCTTACCTACGCAAATAAGGGTTAGAATATTCGGAGCCGTAGAATGCCTGTTTTTGTTTTCTTGATGACGATATCTTCCTGAAAAGTCCCCTCCCGATGATCCGAATGGGGGACTATTTTACCTCCGGAATATTTTACCCAAGAAGACGCCATCATCCTATAGTCATACAGTAGAGCTGCATGTCCTCGGGAGAAGTAACGACTGCAGTTTTCCCTTGCTTTCAGCCGTTCGCAGTAACTGCATGGCAGAGACTTGTTAGCTGATGTTACAAAGCCAGCTCAGTCAATCATCCAGACTGTTACCCCTGTAACTACTGAAAAGGCTGCTGCCCCTCTTCAGGAACCACACGTTTGTCTGGCCTCTCCACAGATACCCCTCCATTGTGGTTGGACCTATGATACGCGCGGCTATCTCCATCGTTTTGGCACGCAAGCCACCCCACCTCTGCAATGTCTGTGGTTCATGGGCGTGGGGCGCATATATGTATGTTTTCATATAAACGAAGGAGAGGAGGAAAGAAAGGGGAGGGAGGAGAGGGACATACGACGCCATGAACGCTGAGATTACGTGAAAAATTGCCGCATCATATTGTTAGAATTTCATACGCTGCTGTACCGTCATTCATGAATACGACACTTCGTAAAGATGTGGAACGTGTGAGGTTAATGAAAGGTGACTTTACAAATTATTGCTTTGTACTAAATATTAGTTAACACAATATTTTATTTATTTTATTCTTTTTTCAATTTTTTTCAGATTTACTAATTTATATCTAATAATTCATCTATAGTGTAGAAGGAGTTGCCATTCAGAAATTCTTTTGAATTATTTGTAAATGCTAGTTGGCTATCTGTCAGGCTTTTGATGATGTTTGGTAGTTGACCAAAGACTTTTGTGGCAGCATAATTCACCCCTTTGTATGCCAATGCTAGTTTTAACCTTGGATAATGAAGATCATCTTTCTCCCAGTGTTGTAGTTATGTACACTGCTATTGCTTTTCAATTCGGTGCGATTGGTAATAACAAATTTCATAAGTGAATATATATACTGTGAAGCTACTGTGAAGACCCTAGCTCTTTAAATAAGTGTCTGCATGATGATCTTGGATGGGGTCCAGCAATTATTCTGATTACACGCTTTTGTGCAATGAATACTTTTTTACTCAATGATGAATTACCACAGAAAATGATGCCATACGAATGCAGAGAATGAAAATAGGCATAGTAAGCTAATTTACTGAAATGTATACCTCAAAATTTGCAATTACCCTAATAGCATAAGTAGCTGAACTCAAACATTTCAGCAGATTCCAGAATGAAACTTCACTCTGCAGCGGAGTGTGCGCTGATATGAAACTTCCTGGCAGATTAAAATTGCGTGCCGGAACCGGGACTCGAACCTGGGACCTTTGCCTTTCTCGGGCAAGCGCACTACCGACTGTGCTATCCCGACACGACTCACGATGCCGCCTCACAACTTTACTTCCGCCAGTACCTCGCCCCCTACTTTCCAAACTTCACAGAAGCTCTCCTGCAAACACGCAAGACTAGCACTCCTGGAAGAAAGGATATGCTGGAGACATGGCTTAGCCACAGCCCAAGGGATGTTTCCAGAATGAAACTTCACTCTGCAGCGGAGTGTGCGCTGATATGAAACTTCCTGGCAGATTAAAATTGCGTGCCGGAACCGGGACTCGAACCTGGGACCTTTGCCTTTCGCGGGCAAGCGCACTACCGACTGTGCTATCCCGACACGACTCACGATGCCGCCTCACAACTTTACTCGGTCCCAGGTTCGAGTCCCGGTTCCGGCACGCAAATTTAATCTGCCAGGTTCGAGTCCCGGTTCCGGCACGCAATTTTAATCTGCCAGGAAGTTTCATATCAGCGCACACTCCGCTGCAGAGTAAAGTTTCATTCTGGAAACATCCCTTAGGCTGTGGCTAAGCCATGTCTCCACCATATCCTTTCTTCCAGGAGTGCTAGTCTTGCGTGTTTGCAGGAGAGCTTCTGTGAAGTTTGGAAAGTAGGAGGCGAGGTACTGGCGGAAGTAAAGTTGTGAGGCGGTATCGTGAGTCGTGTCGGGATAGCACAGTCGGTAGCGCGCTTGCCCGCGAAAGGCAAAGGTCCCAGGTTCGAGTCCCGGTTCCGGCACGCAATTTTAATCTGCCAGGAAGTTTCATTTCAGCAGATGTTCAGTGTGTTTTTTCCAATTCAACTCCTCATCAATGCATACACCTAAAATTTTGGAATATTCTACCTTTGCTACAAATATCTGATTAAACACTATATTTATTAATGGTGACATTTCATTTACTGTACTGTATTTTATCAAAATTTAATGATAGTCAATTACCTGAGAGCTACGTAATGATTTTCTGAAAGATGGCATTTACAATTTCTTCAGTTAGTTTTTATCTGTCAGGTGTGATAACTACACTTGTATCATCAGCAAAAAGGACCTGCTCTGCATCTTCATGAATATAGAATGGAAAGTCGTTAATATACTTTAAAAACAGCAAAGGGCCCAAGACCGAACCTTGTGGCACCACATTTTTGATTCTTCCCCAGTTTGAGGAATCAGTTGTTCTTTGCATATATTGTGAATTACTTACGTCAACTTTCTGCATTCTTCCTGTTAGGTATGATTTAAACCATTTGTACAATGTCCCATTCATACCACAATACTTTAGTTTATCTAGAAGAATTCCATGATTTACACCATTAAAAGCCTTGCACAGATCACAAAAAATCCCAACGGGTTATGTCCGGTTATTCAGAGCATCATTTTTCAGAGGGAGGAGGAGGAACCACAGGGCCGGGGGAAGGAGGATAAATCTGTTCCGTTGAACAATTAATCTGGTCCCTCATGTCCAAGATCAGAAGAGAACAGTGACATCAGAGCCAGTAGAAACCACTCATCTTTTGTCTATAAAACCACCACCCATGAACTGAATTGTTAAGGAGATTGGAAGAAAGGGAAAAAGAACATTAATACATTTTTATGGTGATTTCTAAACGTTTAGGATGTTCTAGTCCTTGTGATGTCGCCGCAGCCGCAGCGCAGGACCACCGGCGCCAGACTCCACGCGAAGGTTCGCGCACTGCGAAATATTCTGTGTGTGCCCACAGCACCATGCCACTATGATGTTTCACACCACTCGTTTTCAGTTAACCTGCTTATACCATAATTATTATTGGTTTTAACTGATTGCTGAATGTATTTTAAAAAGTACCTATCGTCAAACGAAAATGATAAATTCCAACATAATTGTATGATTTTAAGAAGCATAATGTAACTAATCATTTTTTTAAATTATTGGAGGGGGAACTCCACCCCCCAAAACGAATATCTGGGGGCTCAGAGTCCTTCAGGCCGCATTGAGTCGGCGCCTGTGATGACGAGTACCTGCATTCTGTTGTGACGAGAGTGGAGTTCTCACTAGGTGCTAGTTGCTTTCACTATTCTCAGGTGAATTGCAGTCTGTACATAAAATGTTCTCCAACTACCGAGAGAGCAGAAGACAGCATACAGGTCACTGGTTCTTAATCTTGAGGCCGTTAGATTAATTAGCAAGAAAATAGCTAGAATGAAACTTTCACTCTGCAGCGGAGTGTGCGCTGATATAAAACTTTCTGGCAGATCAAAATTGTGTACTGGAACGGGACTGGAACCTTGGACTTTTGCCTATAGCAGGCAAGTGCTGTACCACTGAGCTATCCCGACACGACTCACGGTGCCGCCCCATAACATCAATTCTGCCAGTACCTCGTCTCCTACCTACATTCCAAACTTGCCCGCGAAAGGCAAAGGTCCCAGGTTCGAGTCCCGGTTCCGGCACACAATTTTAATCTGCCAGGAAGTTTCAAGAAAGTAGATTGTTGTAACAAATTATGTACTAAACTGAACAATGGAAAATCCAGTTAGGATGTCAATACTGGAGGATAGATAAAAACTCGTCGTAATGTCGTTCCCCGCCGCTGACAAGAACGGAAAAGAGACAACCACATTCACACGACATAAATTTTCGAGCTTAGCCTTCATCAGAAAAACAATCAAATACATTCATACCAACACTCAGTAAAGTGTACTCACAAAACCACCGTATTCGTCCACTCCAGCACTACCCGAGAAGTCTTAAATTTGTGGCAGTAGAAATCGCTAACCTATCGTGTAAGAAACGAACATATTCTGAAGTGTGTGAAAAGGAAAATGATCTTTTATGGTGATTTGTGGACGTTCATGTTTCGCAAGTTCCTATATAATGAAACCGCAAATTGTGCAGGATATTGTCACACCTCGACCACTTGCTAAAAATACGCTGTTGGTCATCTAAGAAAAAAACTCATGGCCGAAAATTTAAGTTGCGCGAAAGTGATTGTCTATTTTTCGTGCCTGTCAGCTGCTCAGCCAACGTCTTTATGGTTAGTTGTTATCTGTCGTCCGTGTTTGACAAATGATGTACCAAAGATCGTTATAAAGAGATGCCACTTTATTTATTCACGCAGTAACAACAAAACTGCACAACTAACAAACTAACCTTTTGTTTTAACTATAGCTAATCAACATGGTCAATTTCTATTGCCTTAGCTTTTATGTGAACCATTTCCAGCCTCATACCATGATGAGTGCCGAAATCGGAGTGATTAGTCAGCGCGATCCACCATGGTCTGCCGACGCGCTAACTTGCACCAAAACATGAACGAAATAACTCGTCTATTTTGGTAAAAAAAATTTTATTAAATTATATATTATTTAATGATCTGAAACAACAGAATGATAGTTCGCTTTTCAAAGGTCACTGCTTATGAAACTCAAGTCAATTTAATAAGAAACTAATTTTGTCGAAAGAAGATATTTGTTTTCGCGCGCTGCCCCCAAATTCACTGGGCCATCACAGCAGAGTACTGTGATATTAGGCGGCCTTTTCCACAGGAATAGTACCGACTGTACCACCTGCTAATGGTATCGCACACCACCCTGAGTCAGCTGCACACAGCTCTGTTTTGTGGGGTCGCTATCGTCGGAGGTTCGAGTCCTCTCTCAGGCATGGGAATGTGTGGTTATCCTCAACATAGGTGAGTTAAAACAGTTTGTAACTCTAGGAACCGATGACCTCAGCAGTTTAGTCCATTCGGTTTACAAGGGTTTCAGATTTAATAGAACGCAACTCGAACCATCTGCTGGTTGATCTGAATCTTTAGTATTAACCAATATCGGTCACTGAACAACTTCAAAAATATTTAAAACAGCACATCAAGGGAACAAAATACTATAAATCTGTAACAGCAAGTTATGTTTCAGCCGGCCGCGGTGGCCGAGGGGACTAAGGCGCTTCAGTCACGGTCTGCACGGCCACTGCGGTCGGGGGTTCGAATCCCCCCTCGGGCATGGATATTTGTGCCGTCCTTAGTCTTAGCTAGTTCGTAAGTAGCTTGTAAGCTTAGGGACTGATGACCCCGTAGTTAAGTCCCATAGACTATAAAAACAGTTGAAACAGTTATGTTTTATCCAATGATGGTCAATGACCGTTACTGGTAGATACTAAAGCATTTAATCGAACGGCTGATAATTGAAAATGCATTTTATTAAATATGTAAGACGTGTTAATAATCAGTAGTCCAAAGCATTGGAACATTTTGACAGTTGATGACTGCGGGACGAATGGCTCGAGAAAACACAACTTCCTGCCACACCCGATCAACGTTCGTAATACACGAAGCATTGACTCCAGTACCTCAAAAATACAACCGGAGCCACTCTGACTCAATGCCGAGAACCGTAGCAACAGCTGTAGCCAGCAACGGCGGCAAGACACAATACTGATTTCATCATCTTCCTCATTTCATATAGGGCAGTATTTTCCATCACGTAATCAATGAACTGCGTCTTATCTCTCGCGTTAATTAGGCTTTGATGCCATCGGTATTTGTTTCTTTTGTATTTTGGATAGCCAACGAATTGAAAATTAATCAGCTTAAGATGTATCAATTATGTCACTAACCTGCAGTACGAACGAGATTGTTCATTCTAAATTTCTGCAATAATTCCTCTCACGATATACACAGGCTTCCTACCCTTTGCCCATCTCAAACGATAGCGGCGATGCAGTATTTATTTAATAGTAAAGATCTGGTGCATCAATGGCATCGAGAACAGCTACAACTCTTCCAGGAACCGATTTGTAATGTCCTAATAAATTTTTCGTCGAAAAATTATATATAAATCCAAATAAATGGAAAGGATGACAGCAAGGCAGATTTGTAAAAATGATATTTTTTTCGAGTAGTGACTGTTTTTATTTATAGATAGCACTATAATTCGGTACTTTGATTTTGCTGGTGGTGGTGCGATTTTGTAGTTGCTTATCGTGGTACAATAAGGCCGCAAAATAAATAGGCCTACAACATCTTGCATAGGTTAGTTGGATAACAGATTGAAAAACAGAAACGGTTTTACTTAGTGCCTACGACCTTGATTTTTAAGTACGGAAGTTTTGAATTAAATTAGATACGTAAAATAAATGACGAATGGGAAACCTGACTTTTCAAAATTAATAAAATGAATGATTCTAGGTTTGGGAACCTAATAGGAATATAAATTAATTCAGTTCTGTTGTGACGAGTTGTTGTCTAGGAGAGATAATTATTTGATGTTGTACAAACCACGCATGAAACTTTACGATTATGTGTCTGGCTCCATTGTTACTCTCGAATACGGCAGTGTTTTGTTAGCAATATAGTTGTCATAGTAAGCATTTTGTTGTCGAGGAAGGTGAGATTACTCATTCACAACCAACCAGCCAGTGAAACAACTGAGCACTACGATATAGACCCCCAACTCATGTAGGAAACAGCCATAGCTTCTTGTGGGGTTTTCAATACATGTTTGTAGAAAGGAATGCAAAGCATTATTCATCGTACCATGCGACCACACTTTACATTCGTCAAGTGTCAACGTTTTATGATCGTCTGCAGCTTTGCATCGGCTTCCGTTATTAACTGTAGCTATTCCATGCTTGTTAAGTTCTGGCAGTGTTGGTTTTTATCGAAACGGTGTTACTCAACTGGTGGTTGTGTTTTGGACTCGCTTTTGCCGTGGATGTTACATGCTTTTTAGCCACAATCGTGTCCCATTGCTCGTCGGGTTTCGCCGACTATTAGTCTTCGCCGATAATGTTTTACCTTGTTTTGAGTAAGCAGTTATAGCCAAGAATGCAGTTTCTAGGGAAACGTTTAAAACTTTAGCCGTGTAGGTCACAAATGCTCTAACAAACTGCGCAACTCCTTATCAGTCTCTTCGAAACGACAAGGCAGTTAACCAATCATTTATATTAATTTGTCACAGGAGAAAACGTATATGCTTTTATTGCTTTTCAAGTCACCCACATGCGCTGGCACGCAGCTACCCTTTTCTCACGTCACCCCCCAGTTCTATCACAAAGAAGGTGAACGTAGTGGTATGGTCACCTTTTTATTTTATTTATTTATTTCTTATTGTTCCAAATTCACTTAATAATTACTATTCTTAAGTTTCGTTAATTTGGCCTTAATAGAAAAATGGTCTCGAATAAGTTCAACGTTAATAAGTTCTTTCAAAGCGCAATTGAATCACAAATAAAATTAAATAACATAATATAATGTAAAAGTAAAGCAAGGAAATGTTTCCTTCAGAAAGTCCTTCAAAATAAGTCTTCACATTCCACCATAAAACGACATAAACTTTTCCCAACTTTTCAGTTCACATGAAACATCAATCTATTTTGACAAAAACTGACATTATATTATATAGATTTAAAGCAGCCACCATCCACGAATATGGTATAAAATGTTTATTTATTTAGACCATATTTGTGGCTGGTCGTAGTTTTCAATAATAAGCACTATAAACCATCAATATTTAAAACGAGTTCTTCCGAAATGTAATCGATTATTGAAGTAACGTACACTTACTTTCAAAATGTTTTCGAAAATGTTTCATTTCAAAGCCATTACTGGTTTCCGTCTGTCTTCTGATGGCTACATTTTCGTTACACATTTATTTTGTCAGTATCATGTCGTCTAGTTCTTTACTGCAAAAGAATATTCAGAAGTTTAGTGGCACATATGATTTGTTTTACAGATAAATATACATATTTAGGTACTTGAATTTACTTAAGTCAGAAATGAAACGCTTGTCTCCTCTTACGTAATTCCTAATATACGTTAAATATATAATTGTGTCACACTTCAGAATATTCAATATAAAAGCTGGAACAGCACATAAAATGTTTTTGTCTACATAGCAAAGATTATCATTTTTAGAGATATTCGTTCGTTTATCAAAGATGTACTCTATGTACACTGAAGTGGGGAATGTGCTAAACTTTCAAGTCACAGAAATATTTTGCAGTTTGGAAATTACATAATACTTACAGTTCATTTTTCTGATTTTATTTAATGATTTTTTTCTTTTGAATAAAAGTTGGAGGGGCTAGAAAATAAGATGTCTTCGGTATGTTGATGCTGTGGTCTTCAGTCCGGAGACTGGTTTGATGCAGATCTCAAGCCTACTTCCATCCTCAGGAAGCCTCTTCATCTCCTCATAAGAACGGCAACCCACATCTATTTGAACGTGCTTACTGTATTAGTCCGCTTGGTCCGCCTCTGCGATATTTACCTAGAATGCTAAACTCACGATTTCTTCATATGTCGAATGTTTTGCTACCCATCGATCATTTCGTTTTAACGAAGCGATGCCAGAAATTTCTTTTTTGCTCAATACTGGTCAGTACCTCTTCATTCTGTTACGTGAACTGCCCACCAAGTTGTAAGCCTTCTTCTGTAGCACCACATTGCAGAAGTTTCTATCGGCTTTTAGTCTGAACTATTTATCAGCCATGTTTCACTCCTGTAAAAGGATACCTTCAAATACTTTCAGAAAAATCTTCCTAACACTTAAATTAACAAACTTCTCTTTTTCTATAACGCTTTTCTTTCCAATGCCTTTCTGCATTTTATATCTTATATCATATGTTATTTTACTGCCCAAGTAACAAATCTCACCATCACCATTTTTGTTTCGTTACCTAATATAAATCCATCAGCACCTCTTGAGCTTCTTAGACTGCATTCCAACACACTTGTTTTGTTTATCTTATACGCTTTCCACCTCCGTAGTCTAGTAGACAGCCTGGTGGGTTGGCCCGTAGGAGGCCCAAGTTCGATTCCCGGACGGAATTGGGACTTCATCCGATGAGGGACTGGATGGTGTGTTTTGCTGATCATTTCTTTATCACGCAAGTCAGCTAAAAGACTTGCACCAGGCATGCCAAAAACGATACTCATTGCGGTCTAAACGCTACAAATGCCAGACTATAGTCATCACCTTCTATGTTCCTTTCAAAGCACTCTCCATTCCGATCAACTAGTCTTCCAGGCCATTTGCTATCTCTGATAATGTCATCAGCAATCAATCTCCAAATTTCTCGTTGCTTTGCTTACTCAATGTACAACTCATGTTTTCCTTTTATGCACTTCGACTCTAATAACTGCTGTCTTCTTCTCGTACAAATTGTGATTAAGCTTCCATCCTCAATTTTTTTTCTCTCCTGCTGACTTCAGAACTGTTTTTAGTATATCAACATTATTTTAATATTTACATATTTCATCCATCAAACAGATAACTTTATGTACAGCGTTTTACTAGTTGCATAGTGGTTTGTTAAACTGCTGAATTACAAGTTTGCTAGTATGTTACTCTGTCTTTATTTTCATATCTACTTTCTGACTTATTAATTTGTATAACATTGTCCCAGGAGAAAACAGCAATCTTTCTAGACAATATTTTTGTTGTAATAATAGTCTTGATCGCAGAAGTAAAAAAAGAAAATAAATATAAGAGATAAAATAAAATAAACTTACTCCTACGATCGAGACTGTTATTACAATACAAATACTTTCTGTCTGCTATTAGGTTTCACACCTTTTATTAGTTTAATGTGTGTATTTGTGTTTATTTGTATTCTTTTTGTGAAAAACTCAGCGAAATCTTTTAAAAAAAATTTAATTGGCAAACTCTAGTTGTTCATTTAGGATGTGGTGGGGTGAAATGTGTTTGAGTATAGATTCAATTCATATAAAAGGTCCCTCTTTTTACTTATGATATATGATATCCAAGTAGTCTATAATATTGGAGACAGAGCGTCTATTTTGATTCATATGAGTTGCTATTGCTAATTTACCGGGTGAAAACTTAATAAATGTACTGAATTAATAAATGTAGATAGAGAGGTAAAAATGACACACATGTTTGGAATGACATGGGGTTTTATTAGATAAAAAATGTTCACAAATGTCCGACAGATGGCGCTTCATCTGATCAGGAAAGCAATAGTTAGCACATCATATTAAGACAAAACAAACTGGTCGTTACTGGAAATACTCAATATGTTCACCATCATTCCTCAACAATAGCTGTAGTCGAGGAATAATGTTGTGAACAGCACTGTAAAGCATGTCCGAAGTTACGGAGAGGCATTGGCGTTGGATGTTGTCTTTCAGCATCCCTAGAGATATCGGTCGATCACAATACACTTGCTACTTCAGGTAAGCCCAAAGCCAATAATCGCACGGGAGGCCAAGAAAGTGGCTGCTGAGCACACGATCATCACCAAACGACGCGCGCAAGAGATATTTCACTCGTCTAGCAATATGGGGTGGAGCGCCATCCTGCATAAAAATCGTACGTTCCAGCAGGTGTTTATCAGCCAGGCTGGGAATGATGCGATTCTGTAACATATCGGCGTGCCTCTCACCCGTCGCGGTAGCAATTACAAAACCAGAATCACGCACCAACTGTCGGACATTTTTGACCTTTTTTTTTTTCTAATAAAACCCCATGTCATTCCAAGCATGTGTGTCAACTTTTACCTCTCCAACTACATTATTCCGTGATTTATTAAGTTTTCAAATTTATACTGACTTTTTTATCACCCTGTATTTAAAATTTTTTAATCTAAACGCATCCATGTGCACTCTGAATCTTTTAGTAAACCTTCTGCCTCTCTGTACAAGGTAAAATCTTATGTATTATTTATACAAAATCGTCTGTTGCAGCCATGATATATCCTTTTTACACCCCGTATGCTGCATGATATAGTCGAAGTCTTCGTCCTTGACTTTTGCACTGTAATTGCGTCGCAGTCTCAAGAGATACGGAGCCTAGCCAACTTGCAAGACGTAGCATACTGCACGGTGTTGATATTACTTTGTCCACCCCTCGCTGGTAACAGGGCTGCGTCCGCAATATGTAAATGTAGCACGTTTGTGGTACAGTCGCGGTTTACAGTCGCAGAACTGGAAGAATGAGTAAGTGAGAGTTCACACAACCCTGTGAGACTACGTAGGAATGGTGGGTTTTGCGGGCGCTGCCGCTAGCAGAGAGGAGCCAGTGGTGTAGACGCGTGGCTGGCCGCAGAGGCAGTTGGTAGCCGAGGCCTGTGTCTGCGGCGTGGCGGCGCAGATAGGCCCCCGTAAAGCAGGTGCCTAACGTAGCGTGGGCCGGAGGCGGCGGCGGCGGCGGGCTCACTATTTACGGTGCCGCCCCCGACCGCCTCCCCCGCCGCCCCCGATATCTCTGAGGCAGCGAGCCACGGCCGCGCCCGAGGTCGCCGCCACAGCCAAACCGCGCGGTTATTTCTCTCGCCCCTCGTCGACAGCTCGCCGCGTGTGTTCACTTTCACTTTCGGACTCGATACTTTTATCGCTGACTTTCGTAGTAGCTACTGCTTCTCACTGGTTGTCTGAACGGGTAGTACAGTGGATTTGATCAATGATAGATTTTGATTGAAACACAGGTTGTTACTGTTACCAGTCACTCAGTTTATTGGATCCACGTGTTTCGACGGTTTAAACCCTCATCATCAGGTGGAATGACATTAAGCAGAGTACCTGTAGGTTATGTTGACCTGTTGCACAGTCTACAAGAGAAAATACAAAACACTACATCAGAATGTAACTTTTACAACTGTTCAAATAAAGTTAAATGTAAACAATTAAAATATCATACCTCCAGTGGCCAAACGTCCCTTGTATTGTCATAACCTGACTTACATGTAACGAATCCCAACCACCATTTTTGTTTATTTCTAACAGGAACAAAGAACTTACACTAAAGACATGATGCGCCAAACATTAACTCTGCTTTAAATGATGATAAAACTGAAGACAAATTACAATGCACATAATATAGCATAAATATTTTATACAGAGATTGACATTCACTCAGCATGAGTTATATATATATATATATATATGTGTGTGTGTGTGTGTGTGTGTGTGTGTGTGTGTATGAGAGGAAAGATCAAGCAGTAAAGAGAAGAAAAGAAAGGAAAGAAAAGACTTATCAAAATGTCAAAATGTTTTGATTTAAAGTACAATGATAGATTTAACTGAACTTCGTGGCTCTTCCTATTACAGGGTTGAGAATAAAAACCGCTACCAGGCACATTAAAGATTCTATTATTCACTTATGTTATGAGACTTTTCGCCTTGACGAATAATTAATAAAATAACAGTGTTGGAACTTAAATAGTGGCAACTATTTATTCACAACCTAAACAAAAGTACTTGTTTGCTATTCTTACTGTCGTTAAAAGTACAGGGCTATTCAAAATGATGCAACAGGTTCCAAAAATTTATTGAGTTCAAAAACTGAAAGATAGACACATAATTCCAACGTTTCTGGAAAAAAAGAGGGTAAAATTTTTATACATTCAATAAGAGCACCATGTGTTACATGGCAAGTATTGAAACAGTGTCTCATTTCTAATTTCTCGTTATCAATTTCATAGCTTCAGCAGTTTGATGAAGGAGACTTTCAGAGGTGACATGAAACAGTGCGATTAGAAACACTGTCTGCTACATAACCCCAAAGATAAAAGTCACAAAGTAAGAGGTCCGGAAACGTGGGAGGCCTTGGTTGATATATTTGATCTTCTGTTGCTCTTCTTCCAATCTAACACCCTGGAATGGTGTGATGTAGGTAATGTTGGGTGTTGGCACAGAAATGAGGCACATAACCATCTTGCACGAAGATGAAGCCATCTGAATCCTTTTCATGTTGAGAAAATAACCAATTCTGAAACATTTTTTGATTGGTTGATGCTATCACTGTTTCTCCAGGAAAGCCGCGTAAACTATGTGAAGAGATATGGCATATGAGACATATGTCTACAGGGAATCTGTTTCATGTACAAACTTTTTACGGTTGTCTGTCCAGTAATATGGGGATTGTGGTTTTATCTTTTGCAGTTTGGAAGTTAAACATTTTTGAAACCTGTTCATTCTTTCTTAATAGCCATGTAGTCCCAGAAGTGTGTAGAACCAGTTGCCAGCTATGTGGAAGGCGCAGTATAACGTTAGTGTTTTGTTCTGTTGATGGTGCTAATGCAACGGTCTACTGCATGCCAAATCTTTGGAAAAGTTCTGAAGCAAACACCACGAAATGGTTCCTTGATCATTGCAATCAGAGTCATAAGGACTTAAATCCGGTGAGTATGGTGGAGAGTACAGTATTTACCAGCCCCATCGACCGAACAGAGCAACCACAGCTTGGGCTGTATGCGCCCGCGCATTGACGTGCAAATTTGTGGGTGGGCTGCGCAGAAAGTATTTCCGAGTCTTTCGCAAAGCTGGTAGCAGGTAATGTTCCAAAAACGAACAGTAATACTGCCCATTGAAGGTCTGCCGTGGAGGAACGTAATGCGTCAGGACAACACTGTCACAGTCGTAAAAGAGAATCACCGTTACTCCATTATACTGGGGCTCTGATGTACTTTCAACTATCGTGGCGACCCATAATAGCGCCATTTGTTCGATTGGCGTTTCAGTTTTGGCTCGTACGATGTGGTTCAAGTCTCATCCAGGGACACTTTTACGTTATACCGCTCACTCACAATTGACTTTGTTTCACTCGATTGAACGCAAGGCAGTTATGTGGGACAGGCAAGACTGTTTGCTCGGAAGTGCTAGCAGCGACAATAGTAGATTCCATTGGATAGTGTCTTCACAGCAGCTTTGCCACTATTTAATTTCCATCACTCATATTTATCATCAAACAAAAGCGACAGTCCCTATTTTCATTACTAAAGCATGACTAGTTTGGACAGTCTGAGGTATCAATTGTTGGATATTTTGTATTACTATTAAATAAAAAGCGAACCCCAAACTACGCTGATTATTCTGTTGCAGTAGCTAAACATGAACAGATTTTTACAATGAAAATAAATCATTAAATTATGATGTAACATTTATGACACGATCTGTTTCGGGCTTGAGTCCATCATTAGGTGTATTACATTCAGAACTAAGTGCAGTGTGATGAGAATAAATTATGGGCATTAACTACAGTGGAAACTACTGCAGGTAACGAGATGTCATGTACAAAAAAAAAAAAAAAGAAAAAAAAAAAAAAAAAACTATTTTACTTGCTTGTAGATAAAGCATCCCTATCGTCATTGCCTGCATGTCACACGTTTTACAGATGTATTTCATTATCCACACGCACTTTTCGTTTTCACACTTGGTATTTTATTACAATATTATTAAAGACAAAAATAATGTATGTGAAAACAGTGTGTGTGAAAAAGAGAAAGACTTGCACTAAAAGTGCGACATATGAGCATGTGCGCTAACGATGTGGGTGCTAAATTTACTTGTAGCTAAAACAGTGTCTTTGTATCTGCATCTCGTCACGTGCAGTTGTTTTCACTCTAGTTAACGTGAAGTATTTTATTTTCAACCCGTGGATTACAGCAACAAACTGCACATAGTTCTGAGTGTGTAAGTGTCTGATGATTGGCACAAGGTCAAAACCGATAGTGTTGTACAGAAATAGTATGATATGTAATGTGTCTGGTGGCAATTTTTATTCTTAACCCTGTGAGATAGTGCGGTGCTTAGTGCACTGAGCTCGCGTTCAGCATGGATGGGTCGATATAAGGATTTAGGAGCCCAACGTAATTGTCTTAAGTTCCAGATTGAAAGTAGTGAGAGTCGAGTGTCAGTAAATTGCACTAACAGGAGCTAAAAGCAGTAACGGCAACAAAAAGTTAAAGAAATGGGGCACACCGTGTATACAACTACAATTAAGCGTAAAACAACGTAAACATAAAAGTTTTCTGAGTGTTGTGTTGCGTCGTCTTGCAAATATGACTACTACGTCAGTAATATATGTTAGACAGCAACTGACTGAGAAACAGTGACGTAGAATAATTTATTTGTTTTATTTTATTTACTGGTTTATTTAACCTGACAAGATTACTGCCTTCAGGCCCTCTCTCATACCTAACGAGGCATATCCAATATTACAGTAGTTACACTAATATTATAAAAATTTACAAGTTTCAAACTGTGCAGGTAAGAAAAAAGAGCTACATGTAGTTTGTATTACATTTGATAAATAACAAATACACACATCAGGTACACATAACGGAAGGGTTTTTAATTGTGGTTGCTAGCAGCAATGGAGGAAGGGATAGAAGGGGATAAAAAAGTGTGTATAATAATACACGGTTAACGAGAAATAACGGGAGAGTAAGTGATTTATATTGAAGGGAAGAGGAAGAGCATTGGGTTTACTATTAGACAGAGTGGAAGTTGACTTTATACGTGAGTTTTTTGGAATGTTGCAAGAGAATGACAGAAGAAAGTGTTTCAGCTTATCATTAAACTTAGAATGAATTCTGCGAAAACAGCAGGGCAGCTCGTTTCATTAATGTAAATGAAAGACTGTTCACTTGAATGCATTGAAAGGTATAAACAAATGCTGATTTCCTAATACCATAAATGCATCTACAGTGACTAAGTTCGTGTTGGCGTGCTGGAAGTTTCTGCGTCGCAGTTCTGTAATTACAACTGGACGGAATAACTAATCTCATATCTGATTGATTAACAACTGTAACATGTTTCTCTTAACCTTCATGCAGGGCAAAACCAAAGATTCCAACAGATGTTCCATTACTATACAACCCAGAACTTATATATTATGCTCCTACCAAATACTTATTATGTTATCAAGAGTGGTTCTATATTGGAACGCCGTGCTCGGCGACAATGTTGAAATAAGTGAAATGGTGAACGCAAATCTGTCATATATATAGGTCGCTGTGCGACCATTCTCAGTGCTAAAAGACGAAACCAGCTATAAGCAGTTAACATGCATTTCATATTAAACGCCAATTGTACATCTTTCAGTCAGTAATAAAAACATAACTTTACAAAATGTGCTTTAAATAATTCGGAACTTTCCGATCTTCATGTTGAAGATTACTTTCATCCTGAACCAGCTGTTACAGTTATTAGGCCTACAGTGTACGCCATTGACGACTGCAGCCCCCTAATTATTTTCATTATTTTACTTTTCATTTTGCTTGCTACATTTTCCTTATTAATTTGTTTATTTTTTTTTTCATTTTATACGTCATTTTACATTTTAAATTATGTTATTGAAATCAATAATATATATTGTTACCAGCACCCATGTATGACGGAAAATTATATAATTTATTGATTTCAATAACATAATGTTAAATGTAAAATAACGTAATAGAAATAAAACCAAACAAACAGATATACATAAGGAAGATGAAACAAGCAAAATTTAAAGGTAAATAATGAAGTAATGAGGACCCTACAGTCACCAATGACGAACACTCAAGTAATTCGTGTAATAACTGTAACAGTTGCGATCAACAATATGATCCTCAATATGAATGAGATTTTCAATATGAAGATCGAAAAATTTTAAATGTTTTAAACCACATGTTTTAAAGGTACATGTTATATTATTGACTGAAACACGTAGGATTGATATGTAATATGGATCTACATATGCAATTACAAATAAACATTTGTGGCTGATTGCTGTTCATCATTTCAGATATTATCAAGTTATGTCTGAGTGATTGAGTAACTATCAGTGTATTCTTTTTTCAGCGAAGGCTGTGATTGGCTTTTTTACGTGCCTGTCAGTGACTCAGCGATCGTCTATACGGTGAGTCTATTGTCTATTTCAGACATTGCAATATGGACTTTCCATTGTTAAAGGTGGTTATTACTAAGCCGGCCAGCGCTTCGACCACGGGCACGGGAAATTTATTGTACTACGTCAATGTGGCGGAAGGAGTGGGGATCTGCTATTGTCTGTTGGTTCTAGTACTGTGTGCCTTGATTGGTGATCAATAGCGAACGTAAGGACTGCTATCATTCTATAGGCCGAAGGCAGTTACTTGCCAGTAGCTCTCGCGTTTCATGTTGTTACTGCATCTCGTATTCAGTCACTACAACTTTGTTATTTTGCCATAATCGACTATAGGAGTTGTGTTCATTGGGCGCAAATAGAGCACCCGTGGGACACAGCTAGATAGGGACTGTTCTTTTCTGCTGTCGTCCCAGCAAGCACTGTTCATAATTTTCGATTTGCTACAAACCTGCCCCCCCCCCCCTTCCCCCGACAACAATTGTAGAGGAAATGGAATGTTCTAGACATCTCCTGTAGTAAACACAAAGAGCCCCAGTTCATCATTTGACCTAACATATTCCTGTAACAATTATACTTACTTAAAAGACAACCTTTATGGACATATACGGACTACAAGAGCCTTGGAAGCAAGTGGTATAAGATATTCCGAAACCTGAAAAATATTATTTTAAACACCAACTTGTGATTTTAAAAGGACGTCCGAAATTAATTTTTATACAATATAATGGTGTTGATACTATCGCAAGACGTCAATTCCATTCCAACAAATATCGAACCACTTTTTATGGTTGAAATGAACGAAACGCTCATCTAGCGTCTCTTCCGAGACTCTAGCGCGAAACTTACGCGCCTCGATAAGTTCGATATCAGCGCGCTTCATTTGTTTAAAGCATGAAATTAACTTCGTAATAACTCGGGATACTTACTTTATTGCAGATGGGCCAAAATAGGTTTTCAACGGACCCTGACGTCGACAACGCTCGTCAGAAAATCAGACATGAGTAGAGCACTTTTAGCAAATGTTATTTGCTTGGGCGAATTGTACCAAGTGTTCTTCTTCTACGAATGCAATGTTTTCGAAATAGGTGAAAACAAATTAACAAAGTGCCAAAATTTTGAGTTTTTTGGCATTTTTACCTATTAATATCGACAGGGCGTCAAAGATGAAAATCGGTTTCACCAAACCTCCCCCACATCAAAATAAATAGAAAAAATAAAAAATAAATAAAAAAATGAAAAAGGTGAAAAGAGAACCGTTATGACAAACATAATTCCTCAACTTATTTTGGTAAAATCGGCGTTTTTTTTTCACTAATTGTGGATTACTGCTTTTAAACGAACTTCATCTAACCCAGAATGTCTTCCTGAGTCATGGAAACAATCCTAATGCAAACAAGAGAAAGGTTTATTTTTTTTAAATTTTATGTTTTGTTTTAGAGTTCAACTGCATTGAATTCCATATACAGTGTAAATGTTTCCGGCTGTCTCCACCCTTTAACTCCTCTACCAATAATAAACTTACGAATATGTCGGAAGTGTTCCGCTTTCTGCAACGGGCACTCCAATTTCTAGCGCCCAGAACTCCACTCTGTCTCCAAATGACATTATCTCAAGGCAAGCAAAAACAGTGAACTACAAGTAAGGATTATGTTCCTGTGCAATTATGCGTAGTCCAAGTAAGTTGAACTTGTAAACGAGACATGGTGCCTGTTAACATGGGAAGCAGTTCCGGAGTGATTCTAGTTATGAGACCAGTAACAAACACAACTGTGTGATGCACTCGTTGAGCTACTGTAGAACTGAAAAAAAAGGGTAAATTTATTTTTGCAGGTATAGAATTTTGTATTCCTGGTTCATTACCCTCTTTACTCTGTTATAGGGCCACGATTTTAATAACAATTATCAATAATAATTGTGCTTACAAGTATGATAATGAACGTACGCTCCAAACCTTTGCAGAGATAATGTATTCAAATATCAGCAGTGCAATTACACAGCTTTTGTAATAGTTGGGAATTGTCAGCTACAGTCATATTTTCAATAGTCGCTGGTTCATTAGTGTTCATTGACAGTGCTATTCAAACTAGTTCAGTACTAACACTAGCAAGTACAAATACTTCCATGTTTCCGTTTTACTGTTTAATCAGTTTTGTGTTGGAGCCGCCTTTCTATGAGGAAATATTTCAAATTTTTCGCGGCCTTGACTTGTGGAGTTAGTTAGGTACTTCATTTTTCTGAAGGGGGTGAATATACTACTCCAAAATATTAGGGGGATACTTACAGTCGATCGGTACACCGTGTGTAGTTGTAGTAATAAACATCTGGTTCTCATTCGTCCCACTGCCGTTGGTTTACCCATCCAGACTTACATTTACAGCGGTAATGTTTTTCTAACGGTGTTCATGATAATAGAAGCAGAAATTTTGTACTTGTTTTGCTGTAAAATAACTTATTTTGTCAAGTCGCACTAAGTTTGGTACCAGGACATGGCCTGATGATAGTACGTGGTATTAAATGTGGTATGATCTCTACAATATAAAAGTGTAATGTAATCTCAAGCTTTGGTATGTCATCAGAGAAATGTTCCTTTCGCCGCGCGGGAATGACTTGCTATGGGAAAGACTGCGTGGATGTTCCCCGTCGAAGGTTCGGGTCCTACCTTGGCCATGGGTGTATGTGTTGTTTTTAGCATAAGTTAGTTTAAGTAGTTTGTACGACTACAGACCCATGTCCGCTGTAGTTGGTCTCATACGATTACAAACATTTGATTACAATGTTTCTTTCGGATCACAAAAAAGCAAATAGTTCCTGTTTCAATGGTTACAATACAAAAGTGGGGAACTCGTCAGTTCAGTCCCCATCGAGCTTCTCTTACCTAAAAATTTCGGCCTTAATTCGCGCTCTTTTAAAGCAGAACACGCAAACTCTTTTTATAATGTCCTCATGATGGGACGAGGGTCGAGCTTAACATTCAGTACAACTAAGTACACACTTGGCATCTAAGATCGCTGTATTGGTCGTTTATTACGGATTCAACAAGCAATCTTGCAGCATGTTTACATTCACTGAAAATATTCTAGCACTTGTACAGTCTTTTCATAGAAAGCGCATGTCCAAGGCGTCATGTTCGAGTATTAGTTCGTACCTTTAGATCTCAGGTTACAATAAGAAAATGTGTGAATTTTTAATTATCACAATATTTCCACTAACTTTGGAAGTGTAATCTAAGCAAATAACAGTTAAATGAAACGAATCCGCTTTAGTTGACTGGAGAAGGAAAATTGACCTGATTGTGAAACAGTAAATTACTAGGTTACATGTTGTTTGAGTAAGAAGAAGGTGAGCCTCGTTGAAAACTACTTGTTTTGTTTTGTGTTCTTTTTATTTACTTTGAGACACATTCATAAAATTCCTAGCCTACCTGTCCGCATTTCATTCCGTATTCCTGACAGTGCTCTCGTACTAAAACACTAGCTGCAATGCTGCTAATTACTAACTACAGGATTCGCAATGGTACAATGCGTATCAAGTAAATTCTTTACTTGTTCAACTTGTTTTTCAATGATCGTTACATGAAATAACAGCCGCGATTAGACGTGGCTGAATACCCGTGCGCACTAAGGAGCCCTGCTGCGCTTCGGACGGCCGTTCGCCGTCGGGTGTTCGAGTCCTCCCTAGGACATGCGTGTATGTGTTGTCCTTAGCATAAGCTACCTTAATTTAGTGTAAGTTTCAATTTAAATATAAATTAAGAAACCCTGAGATGGTTATTCATCTCGAATATGTCCAAGACATTGAAGATAAAGGTGAAGCAATGAATTAAAATGTGTGATGCGGCCGGGAATCGAACGTGGACATCCATGCTTACTAGGCAGACATCTTACCGTTAGACGACCGCACCATTAACGATTAATGTGCCTCGGAAAAGTACGACTTCCCTCCAGGTCACAAACATTAATTCAGCTTCTGTATTCCATAGATAATTGCCACTACTGCTAAGGCTCTCCGTGCAGCGGAATAGCACCTCGGCAATGGACATAGAGGAAAATTCCTGCTAAGATTACCGGCCGCATCATACATTTTAATTCATTGCTTCACCTTTATCTTCAATGTCTTGGACATATTCGAGACGAATAACCGTCTCAGGGTTTCTTAATTTATATTTAAATTGATATTTATATCATCTTAGCAGGAATGTTCCACTATGTCCATTGCCGAAGTGCTTTTCCGTTGCATGGAGAGCCTTCGCAGTAGTGGCAATTATCTATGGAACACAGAAGCTGAATTAAAGTTTATGACGTGGAGGGAAGTCGTACTTAGACTATTCAGAGGCGCCTTAATCGTTAGTGGTGCGGTGGTCTAACGGTAAGACGTTTGCTTAGTAAGCATGGAGGTCCGAGTTCCTTTCTCGGCCGCATCACAAATTTTAATTCATTGCTTCAACCTTATCTTCAATGTCTTTAGTGTAAGTCGTTTGTAAGCCTAGGGACTGATAACCAACGTAGTTAATTCCCTTAGTTTACAAACATTTGAATTTTTAAGTTGCGATTAGAAATAAATTTGAAGCTACAATGCTGATTTGATTTCAATTACGCTTTATTATTTTTGCTTCATTAGAACGGCAAGTCTTATGATCAGAGTAAATTTGTAATGCATATCTAATGCATATCGTTGTCTCTGGCATAAATTCGAAGTGCAAATCCGGTATTGGTACAATTCCCCCACACGTCTGCTGGAATATCCACTGCAATCAGCTTATGTGACTGTGGGTGCGGTTTCACTAGCTCCTTCATTCTCGGTCCGCTTTTCTTGGAAGAGATGACAGATCGTGGGCCTGTTAGGTGTACAATATCATCTACACGTTGTGAAGAGCTCCTCGCGGAACACGTGATTCCGGCTGTGCAAGAACGGAACTGAGTCAACACCATAATTTAATGCAGGGTGGGGTGACTCCACATGCCGCTCGCCAGTGAAAAATTTGCTTCGGTGATTCGTTGCCATCCGCATCATCTCTTGGAACTATGAAATTTCAAGGCCTTCCACATCTCCCGACCTAAATCTACGTGACTTCTGGTTGTGAGACATAAGGAGGATCGTATCCATCAGGGATTATCCTGACTCTTTCTGATCTGAAGGAGATCATACGATGACATGTTGCCCAAGCTGCACCGCATACGCTGTGGGTAGCTGTCGATCATGCCATGTTACAGATTCAGCATGTTGCTGAGTCAGTAGAAAATAGTGAACACATGTTTGTGTTCCAGCACTTACACCTCATTCTGACTGCGTTCAGTAAACTACAGGCCTATTTCTTTGTCGTCAATTTGCAGCAGGGTTTTGTAACATATCCTGTATTCAAATATTATGAATCATCTCGAACAGAAAGATGTATTGGCCCAAGGTCAACACGAATTTGGAAAATATCGTTCATACGAAACACAACTAGCTCTTTCCTCACGCGAAGTGATGGGTGCTATCGACAAGGGTTCGCAAATTGATTCCGTAACTCTTGATTTCCAGAAGGCTTTTGACATCGTACCTCACAAACGGCTTTTAATCAAATGCGTGGTTATGGTATATCGCCCCAAATTTGCTACTGGATCGGCGATTTCTTGTCAGAGAGGACACAGTTCGTAGTAATCGATGGTAAGGTATCAACTAAAACAGAGGTGATATCGGGCGTTCCACAGGATATTGTTATTGGTCCTCTGCTGTTCCTTATTTACATAAACGATTTAGTGGAATATCTAAGTAGCTCTCTTAGGTTGTTTGTAGAGGACGCCGTCATTTACCGTCTAGTAAAACCATCTGAAGATCAAAACCAACTGCAGAACGATCTGAATAAGATATCACTAAGGTGTAAAAATTTGCAATTGACTCTAAATAGTGAGAAGTGTGAAGCTGTCCACATGAGCACGATAAGAAATCCGTTTAACTTTGTTTACAAGATAAATCAATCAAAAGTGAAGGCCGTAAACTCCACTAAATACCTATTAATTACTATTACTTCATACTTAAACTGGAAAGAACACGTAGATATTGTCGTGGGAAAGGCGAACCAGAGTCTGCGTTTTATTGGCAGAACCCTTAAAAGATGCAACAGAACTACTAAAGAAAATGCATACACTACGCTTGACCGTCCTTTTATGGAGTATTGCTGCCCACTGTGGGATCCTTATCAGGTGGGTTTGACGGAGGACATCGAAAGAGTCCAAAGAAGGGCAGCTCGTTTCGTATTGTCACGATACAGGGGAGACAGCGTTACGGAAATGATACAGGATCTTGGATGGGAATCATTACAACAACAGCTTTATTGCTGCGTCGTGGGCTACTTACGAAACTCAAATCACCAACATTCTCCTCCGAATGCGAAAACATATTGTTGACTCCCACTTACATAGGTAGAAATGATCATCAGAATAAAATACGAGAAATCAGAGCTCGAACGGAGAGATTCAAGTGTTCTTTCTTCTCGCGCGCTATTCGAGAATGGAATGGAAAGTAAAATATTATCACGGTGGATCGATGAACTCTCTGCCAGGCACTTAAATGTGATTTGCAGAGTATCCCACGTAGATGTAGATGTATTCCGTTGCCTGATGACAGAAAGTGGAACTGTAATTATTTCATCATTCTTCGTAAGCCCACCGGTTACTGAACATACCTTCGAAATCCTGTGTCCTGTGATTTTTACACACTGCTCTTCAGCAACCGAAACGCAGTCAGTTTATACGTAAGTACCCAGTAAATCACGCAAGAATGAGTCGATAATCAGTCAAAACCGGCAATGATACTACTGTGTGTTTGTGTGTGTCTTGAGTCTGAAATGCGACTGAAAAATATTTTGAAGAACCACACTGTGTTTGCCGCATTAACCTCTTCAGTACTAGTGCCAAGGTTAATTTAAAATTTCAATATTTTTTTGTTTCTTAAGTTGCATAGGCATCATATTTCTCTCTAATGCAGTTTGGAAAATTTTCTTCTTTTGAATGTTGATGGTACACACTTGTGTACCTTGACTTTAATCGTAAACATATTTCTTAACTTTTCTTAAGGGTAAAATTAATTACAGTATCCTGTAATTGCACAACCTACATATTTTATTTACCATAAGAAATTTTACAATACATTTTTACAAGTATTTGTTACTGCCAGATGGTTTTGTGTGAGTTCCCATGACAACTTCAATCCCAACATGATGCAAAATTTCTGATGCGGTTGGTTTGAAAGTAAGTGAAGCAGTGTGAACAGATTTGAGGTTTGTCTAATATGTCACATACTCTCAGAATTCACCTGGAAAGAATTCAGAGAAAGATTCCAAATCTCCTTTGGGTCCACTGGAATCACTTTCCTCTCCAGAGATGCGCCAATGTAAGGCATGCTAAAAAAGTAACCTACATTTTTCTTAAAATTCGATGTGAAAATTTACACATTTTGTTAAAATTCAAACAAAAATACATTTCTTCAAAGTATAGCAATACTAACCAAATAACTCTTCACATCAAATCTCTTATGGATTTTTTAAATATCACTATTCATTAAGTCTTCAATGCCTCGACATTGAATTTCGTTAGCAGCATCACGCGGAGAGTCATAATTCGTACGTTGTCGATTCATTACAGCAAGTAAGTCATCCTCAGATACCAGTGGCGTAACTAAGGGGGGGATGACGGGGATAGAACCCTCCCCCCCCCAGAGTCCAAAAAAGAAAAAGAGAGAGAGAGAGAGGAGAGAGAGAGAGAGAGAGAGAGAGAGAAATCGTATAATAGCAATCTGGTAAAGGTAAAGATTGGAAACTTGGGGTGTTTTACCATAAGTTTTCATTGGATGGGAGTGAATTAGTTTCTTCAACGGAAGTGGTAGATGGTAGTCTGTCTGGAAACTGACTAAAATTTTGCTCGTTAAGCAGATCTATCCCCCCCCCCCCCCAAAGCCAAGTCCTAGTTACGCCACTGTCAGATACAGAATTTGAATATTCTGTAACACTTCCATTCAGTACGCGTGCTATCTCTTCATCCCTTAGCACATGAGCTGCCAAAATATGGTGCGTTATGAAGTACACAGCTATTGTAAAAGTGTACACTAAGAACCAAGGTACACAGACGTATACTATGAAAACATCGGCATTTATTGCCCAGGAAAATTAAAATATTTCACATTCGCTGTGTTTCAGGTGATTCTTCAAACTTCACTTATCACTCATTACAAACATGATAAACACATAAAGCCTTATGTATTATTTACTTGTTACTTGCATTCATAACGACGCTGCCTGGCTGCCAGCTTCACTAACATCAAACTTCTGATTCGTGTAGCTACAGAAGTACTGCTGCAAGGTCTATACAAGTGTCATTTGAAAGCAAAAAGGTACACGATTGTGCACTCGCGGCCTGGGCACACAAAATACACCACAGACAGAGAAAACACTTAACGAACAAAGGTGCAATTATGTGAACTTATAGACTGAAGAGGTTAAATCGCATTAGTTTTTTGTGGCCTTGGTAGCTATTAAAGTGGTTCCTTGGGAGATAAGTTTAAAAGTTGAAAATGTATCTTATTCATATGTTCCAGCCCAATACCACTTGTTAATTCCGGCAGTAACACACACTTCAGTACTATCAAAAAGAAAATTCTGCGCACCTGTCAGTCTCAAAAATGATTTTCCAAGGAAGAACCTGCTACAGCGCTAGCTCCTCGCGTTGCACTCCATTTTCCACGCATGTCGCTTCGATCGGCGTGCGCCGGCGTTCCAGCCTTTTAATGCATGCGTAATTCAATTAAACAAACATCCACCACAGCGTAAAATGTCTCGCTCCAGCGTTTGTAGCCTCAAAACAATAAACCGATGTCTGTACCGGGCATTCAGCTGTGCACAACCATGTTCCGATGTGTAATTAAAATATATAATAAAGCGTAAAAATTCGTTATTGGTGGATTGAGGTTTCGGTACATTGCAGATGAAATTTAATTATCGGATAAACACGGCGGAGTTCTGGTTGCCGTGCTCACCATCAGTCATAATACGTCCGGTCTCTCTGGTGCTAGTGGCGAACGAATGGCAATGCTTCTGCACCGATACAACTTTGCGGCCTCCACGCACCAACATCGTACGTACACCACGCTGTAGTCAATGCCTTCGAGAACATCAAAGCAAATACGTCACAGACAGTGGAATAATACAGGGCACCTTAGGAGCCAGTGCGTTTTATGTTTTCTGGCTACTAAACTGTTTCTTTCTGTGAGCCGCGGTGGAGTAGCCGAGCGGTCTAAAGCGCCTCGCTGCGGAGCGCGCGGTTGCTCGCTGTGGAGGTTCGAGTCCTCCCTGGGGCATGGGTGTGTGTGTTGTCCTTAGGTTAGTTTACCTAGGTTTAAGTAGTTTGTAAGCTACGGACTCATGACCACGCAGTTTGGTCCGATAGATTTACAGTCATTTGAACATTTGAACATCATTTCTGTGAAATGACGGAACATTTTTATGAACTCTCTATTATTAAAATATTACGTGGTGAACCTGGCCAAAAATAAATATAACTCATAGAAATAACGGGTTATTGTAATTAGCCGCTCAGCAGATACTGTCAGTTATTGAAATAACTGCCATAGTACATGGTACCATGTGTTCACAGACCTAGGTACTGTT
This sequence comes from Locusta migratoria, assembly GCA_026315105.1. NCBI lineage: Eukaryota > Metazoa > Arthropoda > Insecta > Orthoptera > Acrididae > Locusta > Locusta migratoria. Next base: position 402,773,672 of record CM048747.1, on the reverse strand, counting down.
ACTACGATTTGGCATCATCTATGATTCGACCTCAGAAAAAAGTATCGGTAATCTACAAGAAAGCTTTCCATCGAAATAGCCGCGCACCTATCGATATTGCTGCGAGACTAACTGCCGGCGTGGCTGAACGCTCTCTGTAATAAAAAAGCTGAGCCAAAGAAAATGTACAACCAAAACGAACAAACACGATCAGTGTCCGCAAAAAAAAAAAAAAAAAAAAAAAAAAAAAAAAAAAAAAAAAAAAAAAAAAAGTGTTGTTGTTATAGTCTTCAGTCCGTAGACTGGTTTGATGCAACTCTCCACCCTACTCTATCCTGAGTAAGCCTTTTCATCTCCTCATAAGAACGGCAACTCACATCCACCAGAATCTGCTTACTATACGCGTCTCTTGGTCTCCCTCTGCGATTTTTACCCCACACACTTCCCTCCAATGCTAAATTTACGATTTCTCGATGTCTAAGAATGTGTCCTACCAAGCGATCCCTTCTTTTAGTCAGGGTATGCCAAAAATTCCTTTTCTCACCAATTCTGTTCAGTACCTCTTCATTAGTTATGCGATCTACCCACCTAATCTTCAGCATTCTTCTGTAGCACCACATTTCAAAAGCCTCTATTCTCTTCTTCTCCGCACTGCTTATCGTCCATGCTTCACTCCCGTACAAGGCAACACTCCACACAAATGCTTTCAGAAAAGACTTCCTTAGCCTTAAATTAATATTCGATGTTAGCAAATTTCTCTTTATCAAAAATGCTTTTCTTCCCATTGCCATTCTGCATTTTATATCCTCTGTACTTCGACCATAGCATGTTATGTTACTATCCAAGTAACATAACTCATCTACCACCTTCATTGTTTCGTTACCTAATCTAATTCCTTCACCATCGCCTGATTTTCTAAAACCGCATTCCATTAATTTTGTTTTGCTCTTGTTAATGTTCATACGCTCTCTTCAACACACTGTCCATTCCATTCAACTGCTCTTCCAGGTCCTTTGCTGTCTCTGACAGAATTACAATGTCATCATCAAAACGCAATGTTTTTATTTCTTTCCCCTGAACTTTAATCCCTATTCCAAATTTTTCCTTGCTTTCCTTCACCGCCTGCTGGATATACAAATTGAATAACATCGGAGAAAGGCTACAACCCTGTCTTACTTCCTTCCCAACTGATGCTTCTCTTTCATGCCCTTTCAAGTCTAATAACCGCGGTCTGACTTTTGTACAAATTGTAGATAACTCTCCTTTCCCTGTATTTTACCCCTGCTGACTTCAGAATTTGAAAGAGTATATTCCGGTCAACATTGTCAAACGCCTGAGATTATTTCGCCTGTCTCATACATCCTACACCAGTTCAAATAGTTTTGTCATGGCTGGCTCTCCCAGAGACTTTAGTAGCTCTGAGGGTATGTCATCTACTCCTAGGGCCTTGTTCCGACCTAGGTCTTTCAGGGATCTGTCACATTCATCTCTCAGTTTAGTATCTCCTATTTCATCTTGATCTACTTCGTCTTCCCTTCCTGCAACATCGTCTCTAAGTTCATTTCCTTTGTAGAGCTGCTCTATGTACTGTTTTCACCTTTCAGCTTTCCCCTCTCTTCTGAGAACTGGTTTCCTATCTGAGTTCTTGATATTCGTTGAGTTGCTTTTCTTGTCCCCAAATGTCTCTTTTATTTTCTTGTAGGCGGTATCTAATTTCCCCCTTCTTATACATTCTTCTACAGATTTGAATTTGGCTTCTAGCCACTCCTGCTTAGCCATTTTGCACTTCCTGTCAATCTCATTTCTTAGTCGTCTGTACTCCATTTTGCCTGTTTCATTTACTGCATTTTTATATTTTCTCCTTTCATCGATTAAATTTAGTATTTCCTGTGATATCCAAGGATTTTTTGTAGGTCTTGCCTTCCTACCTATTTTGTCCTCTGCTGCCTTCACTATTTCTTCTCTCAATGCTACCCATTCCTCTTCTAATGTTTTATTTCCCCCTGTTTCTGTCAACTGTTACCTAAATCTCCCCCTGAAATTCTCCAGAACTCCACGTTCCTTCAATTTATCTAAGTCCCATCTCCTTATTTTCCTACCTTTCTGCAGTTTTTTCAATTTTTAGACTACAGTTCATGACTAACAAGTTATGGTCAGATATATATATATATATATATATATATATATATATATATATATATAGCATCACCGACTGCGGTGCTGAAATTCGTCGTTTCAAACCAGTCCACCGGTAAAAATATATTTTTTTGTAATTATCATTTCCAGAATATTCTACATGTTTCTTATGTTCCCTTGTAATTTCTAATTGTTTCTTATGTTAACTATTCTTCTAATTTCTAGTACATTCTTTCTGTGTATAAATAGCAGAGCACTCTACCCGAGAGGAAGTTAGTGCTGCGTGTATGTTCGCAATAAACCTGCTTTCAGTATAAGTGCTGTGTTCAGTTGACAAGCCTGCCTTCGAAGTCAAGCCTGCTTCCATTTCAGCGAGACAATATATCAAACGTGCGATTACTATTTCGTCGAGAGTTACGGCACGTGTTGCGTCATTAACTAGTGTCATAATACAAATTCCTGACAAGCATTTTCGTCAGGAACGAAGCCATTTGATGTGTAAGTCATCGGCAATAACCTCAAACCACGTGTTTCTTCTTATCGTTGTCGTCTTGCCACGTTTCCTGCAGACCAACAGAAAAAGAATTTCCTTATCTGCCGAAATCACTCCTACAGAAAAAGTCTCCATCAGCGGCATGGCTAATGTCCTTGCGTGACGTGGTGTGGTAGAGTTGGCAACCGTCGCTCTGGATGCTGGGATGAATGGTGGCACACAATGTTTTTAAGATGTGAAAATGAATGTGTTAACATCACGATTCAATTATTTTATTTTTCGAAATGAATCACAATATTCGAATGTAGAACGTCGCACACTACAAAACTACGTTTGCCCTTATGCACTGTCTATCTGTGCAGATGTAACACTTTGTTACTACGTAAATCGAAATACTTGTGTCTGTCTCTCAAATGATACGAATTATTTTGCAACAATTTAATCTCTACTCTTCGGTTCCTGCCTAATCACATCCGTTACAATCATGACATGTTCATAAAAATCATAACATTCGCTCACAACAATTGAAGCTGTACTCTTAGGTTCCTGTCTAACCACACAACCTTTAAAATCATGACATATTCGTTAAAATCGAAGTTACACGCCATTTGCTACTACATTGCCAACCTAACGCTGCTACGGACGCACCGTGACGTTAACTCGTACTCGCACTGACTGAACACCCTCGCAATGAATGCAGTTTCGAAGTCTGTCATCAGGTAATAAACCGTACTTTCTACAAGATTCCACACTTTTGTCCACCGTCAACAAAGAACGAATTAAACTCTTCGACGTTAAGCGTTCACCCGCCAAAAGTGAATAACTCGAAATCATATTTTTGTGTCTCGTTATCCCCGGTTGTCTTGGGTGTCGGTGGCCGAGTGGAAAGAGACCGACACAGGAATAAAGGATGCACGCATGTGCGGTATGGAGGTGACCAGCCTGTGGGACAGCAAAAACTAGAAACACTAGACTAAATTAGAACGAGACATATATTTAATAGATACTTAGTTATACTACATATGCTGATACATAGATTAGATAGAGGCCTGCCTACTGATGATTCCTAGTGCCTATCCGACAACCAAGTCTTAACTGGGGCCTATCTGATTCCCAAGTGAACGACGCTGTTCAGTGGTGGCCACGAGCGGAGTTGCAGCAGAGGGCGCTCGTGGCTAACGTCGTAGCCGCGCCCTGCGTGCATGGCGGCGCGCGGCGAAAGTAGGTGGCGCGCACTTTACACTTGTGCGACACCACACATATCATTGACACTAGTAAATATCTGAATACCTTCAGTCACACTCAGTAACACAGAGAGAATGCGTCCCTTGTATCACAAGTAAACATTTCTAAATTCGCGCAACGTTATTATCGACCATCGCGCACGTGGGATATATCGATAAGTGCGCGACTATTTCGATGGAAAGCTTACTTGTAAATTACCAAAGTATCGACCACAGGTCCTGTCCAATACTCGTCAGTTCTGCATTCCATGGAATTAACCGTGTAATAACTGTAACAGTATATCCATCTGTTGGTGGAAGCGTGTTCTGAGTTCTCGTGGCTAATTTGATTTCTCACTTCTCACTTCATATAGTCACCAATCTGAATTCGTGCTTTAATGAAAACCGTAGACGCTGTAGAGACTATTGAGAAGAATAGATATATCAGTGACAGTTAATTTCATGGGTACTGGTAACTGTAGCCAGGACAGGACAACGATAATGATAACCGCCATACTCTTTAGTAAGTATTGATTATTGACGATTATTTATCATTGGAAGTATTACGCTATCATTCCTGGATGACACTGGAGTGAACCAAAATTCGAAACTTCATCATACAGCTGTTGTTAATTCGTCGTGTGCGCATAACATATATTTTAAATGGTAAATGTTACATTGTTTACGTTAAGAAAATAATGTGAACAACACAGTTTCCTACGTTTTTAAGGCTAAGAATGCGTGTGTCATCGAGTACTACGGCACAGAAACGCGTTATGATTATAGGTCTACATGTGGAATAACCGAGAAAATCACTGTACGCCAGAGAAATGGGCTTTCGCAAACAATTTAAAACCTCTTTTACTGTATTTGTGTCGATAGAAGATAATGGCAGACCTTTTTTGCTTCTTTTTGTGATTTTTATTCGTACATTTTCACCATTTATCTCATTTTTTCAACATATTTAACATTCACGGTAGTAAGAAAATAATAAATAAATAAACTACCTGCAATCGGTTTATTAACACACAAAAGTGTATTATAAGGAAAGGAACGAGGCATGCTATCGTATACTGCGTATGTCAACATAGTGAAAAATTCTTCACATGTCTGAAGGGTTAAATTTTACTTATGGCAACGGCGGCGTAGTGTGCTAATTAATGTTTGTAACGAAGTTTTCACATTACGGTGGTAATTATTTTACTGACCGAACAAGAGTATCTGCATTAATCTGTGAATCCATAGAGCAAGGACAGCACTTATTTACACCATGGCCAACTTAGAAAATTATTGAATCTCAATTTATATGATTCTGTTTTCAAAGATCATTCAAAGGTCGATGCCAATATCAGCACATTTCGCAGCCGCTGCCGTCAGTAAAATTTTACCGTTAAAAAGAATGGAACCTCCATGCAAAATAGAATTCGAATCGTAATAGATTGCCATTGCTTGAGTTTCACTGAAGTTTACATTTCTTAATAATGTCAAAACTTACCTATAAAATTTCAGTCAGTGTGTGGCCAATTGCTGCTGGATACGAGATGAATCCGTTAAAATAAATAAATAAATAAAAGTCGGCAATGTGTAATGCTATAGATGTTACCAGTTGGTGGTTATGCTGTATTAATGAGAATGTAAGCAGATACCTTCTATTATTATCATTATTATTATTATTATTTAATGATACCCAAATCAATTTAATAGGTACCTACATGCTTCTCCATCCTATCCAATAACAATTTTTGCTCTGTCTGTATTAACAAGTGAACCCATTTATTCCTTCCTCTTATAAAACTATGATGCGTTAGAAATTCTCAATATCATTATGTACTAAAGTCAAGCTACACGAAACATATTGAACTAATGATGGATATACTTTTTAAAACTTTATGATATTTATTTTGATTGGGCATTTTACTTCCTTTTTTAATGAATTTAGTTAAGCAATTTTTTGACATTACCAAGTTGAAGATTATATTATCATGCTCTGCGACTCCTGCTCATGCTACACGATCTTCATAGAGATGATAACTGCACTCATTAACGATGGAGGAAGAATTACTTTTGTCTTACATTAAATAACGAGATATCGTACAGCTCTATATATTTTTGTCAGAATATGCGTTAATAATTCTTTGGAAGGTAGGGAAAAAAGCACCATTACACATCTTAAACCATTTCAAAAATGTTCTTGATATTTTGTGCTACAAAATTATTATTCAGTGTGCTATCTCTTAAGTAGTAAGACTGCTGCACATTTTTGAGATACTGTAAACACTACCGATATATACATTGTGTTAAATTCCATTTTTAGGACTTAACACATACTAAATTAATGAGTGTAGAAGTCGTTGTTTCATATTAGGAAAGCAACTTCGAGACGAATTCGGTCTGATACTCTGCGTAGATCGAAACCGGTCACCTAATATAAATAAATTGTAAAACGTTTTTGCGAATTTGACTGACATTTACATTTCGAATCATACTGCATTGTATGTAAAGGTGACTGTAATGACCTCAACCATCTCCAAGGACATCATATGCGCAATTTTTAATGGAATGATTGTGATTAAAACTGACAGTGTAGTATGATGCTGTTCTTCTTAAAGTATCACTATATCTGACACATAACTTCAGAGTACAACACACATCTGTGATTAGAAAGGGATACTTTATTCTGTCACATTACAGCGAGAAAAACAGTGACAGTGCCTTTTAAAATAGTATACATGAGTTGCATGCGTTAATTACTTTTTGACCATAGGCCTAAAATGTTCTACTGTATTGCGCACATCATTGTTAGAAACTGTTCAATGATGTATTCACACTTAGCAGATATGTATGGTAAATTCAGTGTTTGATGGGGAAATGTATTGAATGATAAGTGCCATGTTTGCAGCAGCTCTCTATTCATATACGATAAGAAGTTGCATTACAGTACTAATAGTATATTCAGCTGCTGACAGGCACGAAAAATAGACTACCCTGGCCGCTGGAATATACGGACACGGTGTTTGAGTGTATAGTTGTCTGAGTGATTGTGTAAATGTGTATCTTTTTGCTGATGAAGACCACGGGCGAAAATTTAAACTGTGTGAATGTGATACTCTATTTTTCGTTCCTGTCAACAACTTAGAGCCTCTTTACGGTGAGTTATTATCTATCCTCTATTATTGAGATTCCAATCCCATTTAAGATTGTTAGAAGCACTAATATTGAACCAGATTTACTATCGTGCACCATGAGCATTCTACAAAGAAAGTTTTTATATATATATATATATATATATATATTTTTTTTTTTTTTTCAAATATCTTACTCCTGTATATTGCTTCCTACGCATTCTTCCTATGCATTGATTTTTATTTTACTACGATGTACATTATAATTCAACTATTTTACTGTTGTATTTTATTAGAATCAGTGGTTTAACAATTGGAGAACAGATGCCAACTGCCTTTTAGCTTTAAGGTTTAATGTCTGTTCGGGTGGCTATGAGGTCGTGCTCTCCAGCTCCTGACGTATTTCGCTTTTGTATTGACAGTTCTACAAAGTGCCGCTGAAAAGTTCTGTAAATTGTCTGAGGAAATATAGAAAGCCGGCCGCGGTGGCCGAGGGGACTGAGGCGCTCCAGTCACGGTCAGCACGTCCACTACGGTCGGGGGTTCGAATCCCCCCTCGGGCATGGATATTTGTGCCGTCCTAGTTTGTAAGTAGTTCATAAGTAGTTTGTAAGTTTAGGGACTGATGACCCCGTAGTTAAGTCCCATAAGCTTAACAAACATTTGAACATTTGAACATTTGACTGAGGCGCTCCAGTCACGGTCTGCACGGCCACTACGGTCGGGGGTTCGAATCCCCCCTCGGGCATGGATATTTGTGCCGTCCTAGTTCGTAAGTAGTTCATAAGTAGTTTGTACGTTTAGGGACTGATGACCCCGTAGTTAAGTCCCATAAACTCTAGAAACATTTGAACATTTTTTTGAAATATAGAAAACAGGAATTACAAACAAAATACATTCACTGGCCTTGAAAGTAGTCGCCGTTAGCTTCAATACATTTGAGATATCGGTTGTGAAGCTGTTGGAAACTGTCTGTAAACGCTTCTTGCGGAATCGCACGAAGCACGGAGGTCTCCCGTTGGTGGATCTCTGCAATCCTTGTGAAGCGGGAGCCTTTCAGGGCTAATTTAATGCAGGGAAACAGAAAGAAGTCCGCCAGCGCCAATCTTGAGAATAAAGTGGGTGAGGAAACACAGTGACCTTGCGTCCAGCGAGAAAGTTGACTACGCGGATCGCATTGTGCGGACGGGCATTGTAATGCTGGAAATTCCACTGTTCACTCCAGCACAATAGGGTATTTGACTGTTTTCTGGAAATCGTTTTAAATTGTTAATTATGTCATATTATTGTCCGAACATGCTTTTTTACCTCGTGGATTTCAGTACTTTTTTTTAAAAAAAAAGGAAATGAAATTCAAATAATTTGAAAGCCCGCTAAAACGCTACATTTGTCACGTGATGCCTGTGACGTCATACAACACGCTGCTGCTGCTCTCGTAAGATAAACAAATACCTGTATATTGTTTGGGCCGAGGCCTCGTGTTTGGGCGTGAACGTTTGCATAATGACCTACAAATATTGCTTAGTTCCGCACTGTACCAATACATCTGTCAAGTCTCCAGAAAAATTGTTCTTGCAAGTACCAAAAAATGAGAAGATACGCAAAAAGTGGTTGACACTGGCGCAAAGAGATCCAAATGAAACAGCTGCTACTTCATGTGTGTATTTCTGTGAGGATCATTTTGATGTAAGTAAAAAATATTATTCCATTGGTAAACTAAACTGTTTAGTATCATTCTCTTCTAATGCAAAGGTGTAAAGTATTATTATGTGTAGGTTAATAACCTGATGTTTACATTTGCGAAGTAAAACTTCATAATGTTACACGCCTACGATTTATGTGTAATTAAAGCCGTTTCCTAATATTTTTGGTGAAAGAAAAACATGAATATTGTTGCAACCCACTATAAAAGTATAGCACTGATTATTTATCTCCAGTAAGTGCCATTTTATCACCAATAAATCTTAGTCAAGCAACCGTTTTATACATCGACAACGCCCTTCTGGTTACTTTACAACAACTTACCCTTTCGTAATACACGTATATGGGAGATGTCTTTAACCCTGGAATGCTACTAGGGGTACGCCTGTACCAGTGCTTCTTTCTGGGTATTTTTTCTTAAGTGTGATTTAAATGTTAATGTATTACTTTGAAATAAAATTTATTTTTAATCATTTTAAAAATCCGTTTTTATTTGGAGTACACCTGTACCCCAGTGTAGCAGACCCGTCTATGAAAATAAGTGTAGCAATCCAGGGTTAATGCGCAGATTTATTTAGCTTTCAATAATATGCTTTCGTAATAAGCAAGTGTAAATACGATTAAAAGTGTTAGTTACCCAAATATGTGTTTATTGATCCAAAAATCGTTGTAATGTCATGTTGTGAAGTTTATTTCGCAAAAATAATTAAATATCCAGAATCCAAGAAATGTTTTTTTTAGTTATTAGATAATCAAGAACCACCAGATTAGACAGCAAATTCTGTGGTGTAGTGTCACTTGTAAGTGAAATTTTGTATTACAGCAGGAGAGGGACATCGATGTACGATACACTAATCTAGTCATTCTATGTTGTCTGAACATCTGGACAAAGATTTTCTATCGTGTTGTTGATGTTGCCAACGTAACCACTCAATGCCCCTTGGATAGAAGATAAAATTTCACCCTTTATTGCATAATATGGTGACTTCAGATTAAGTCTGCTGACATCAACAAATAGGGTACTTTTTTCCAGTGGCATAAAATATCTCTCGAAATAATTAGCTTTAAAATGTAGGTATGCGTTACTTACAATGCAGTTTTCACGTTTGTTATTTCTGGCGCGTAAAAATTTGGATTGTTTTTAAAGAATCAAGACACCATAATTGCATCAACTTTAGGGAGGTTTTCGCTGTCAGCCTTCACATAACCCTCTTCCATTGTGGCATAAAATATGTAAACGCGTTTAGATCACGAAAAAACTGAACTTAAAACTGCGAAATGGAGGAAACGCGTACAATAATACAGCTCCGACTTCTAGTTGCTGCGCTGTAGGTGTTCTATGACGTCACCAGTACTTCAGCCAATAACGGAGCGTTTTCGATAACGTGATCTAATCGTAAAATTTAATGATTTTTAAGCTTTAATTACGTAAATGTAACAGATGTTTTGTCAGAATTATGAGCGAAAATGCTGTCTGAATGTTATAATAATTCAGAATAACAACAATTCGAACCATATTTTTAACACAGGAAATTACCCTATTGTGGTATGCCATCGACTCTCCGCAAATAGCCACCACACTCGTTAGATATTTTCTGGGACTGGGAATACGCACGGTCTAAACGAAAGTGGTTTATCCTGAACACCTTCCTTTCTGTCTCTAAGGCGTTTAAACCACTCAAGCAAACACTTTTTACCAACTGATTTAATACCATTCACTTGCACTAACATCCCATAGGTCACCGTCACCTAATTTTATACAAAAATTGATGTTAACGCGTTGCTCCATTGACACAAGTTCTCACAGTGACCTTGTAAGGTGGGTCGCAGAGTTTACCATCGCTACACTGCAGTGGTTTTCACGATAGGAGGCGCTTTTTGAAATGTGTCTGAATGTGTATGCGTCGGTTCCTCATCCTCTCAATTGTGGTTTGTACAATATGGCAAATAATACATGTGTGTATGGACTTCTCACAGCATGTTGAGGCCCCTGTACAACAAGATCGCTGGACCTCCCCGTCATCATGAACATGTCAGATGACATTGGAAGGGACCTCCGAGCCAGTAACAAACCTCGAGAACTGGGGAGACAGATGCAAAAACTGTGGATGGTCCAAAGGCTGTTAGACATCATTCCGAACCACGTAAGGGCAGGCACTTCAGCCAAACGGCGTGCAATATACTACTGAACTGGCGCAAATATTCCGTCTATAACTACTAACTTGAAAAAAAAAAATCAAATCACTTGAAAAATATCAGATTCAGTATCACCGACGAGTGGATAAGTTGTTACTTTCCGGACTACCTGCGGTTTATCATGTTTTTCGTAGCACAGAAAGTGCATTTTATGTGCCGGTTTCCGTCAGATGCTACTCATATACATACATTCAACGCTTCAGTTAAAAATTCTGAACCGTAGATATAAAACAAAGTATCTGACGAGCAATATTTTGCGGTTTTAAGTCATTCTTAAGATAACGTGAGACTGAAAATAAATATCGAGCGTGAACAACGCACTGTATTTCTCTCTGACCATGATATGGAACAGGGATGTACCCCTAAGAAGTAAAAAAGTTATATACCGGTCATACTGTGTCCCGATCCTGACATATGCATCTGAAAGGAAGAGAGAAAAGCAAATTACAAGCTAGTGAGATGAAATTCTTGAGGAACAGTACTGGATTGACAAAGATAGACAGGTAGAGAAATGAGAGGATCAGAGAGTTAATGAAGGTGCAACCATTAAAAGAGGAGATAGAGAATTCAAGGCTGAAATCGTATGGGCATATTAAGCGAATGGAGAAGAGGAGGATGCCCAGGAGGATGCACGAGATGAAACTGGTAGGAAAGAGACCAAGAGGAAGACCGAGAGACAGACGGCTGAAAGGAGTGGAGGAAGGTGTAAAGAAGAAAGGAGAAGACTGGCCCTAGGTGAAGACGGAGAGATGGTGGCAAGACAAAAGAGGAAGGAGAGGCTTATGTTCCTAAGCAGACCCGGCCAGAGGATGGAAACTGTCAAAGATGATGATGATGATGAACTGCCACAACCTCGTCTCTTAATCCAATATTGTAATCAATTCAATAGCGTCACATGCTCTTTCATCATACACGGTTTCATTCGCCTCCATTCAATCCTGCTGGATGTATCAGCTTCGTTGTCAATACATACTTTTAATTAATTTATGATTTTCATTTTAAACTTGAATATATACGTAAGAGGTTACAAAGAATTAGAAACTGACGCCACAAACGTTGAAACTATTTATGACAAAAGTTTGAACGAACTGACAATAGTGACTGTCAATTAACCTCATTTGTATTAAATTTTTAACAACTAAATATATTTATTGAAATCTGCACCACCAGTTAAATACACTAATACGCTATTTAGTCTGGAAAATGCATAATACCTTACAAGAAAATTGAAAGTAAAGCACGAAGTATTAAAACCACATCTTAAGCCAGACTTTAAGAATTTCCGGTAGTGCAGGACGTGGTAACCGAGTTAACTGTGGTAGTCGATGTCAATAAGTATGTGATGTCGATAACGTCGCCATTAGAGACGGAAATCAAGCTCGGATTTAGTTCAAGCTTGGATGTAGAACAAATCATCCTGGAAGTTATCTACCGTAATTTAGGCAAATAACGTAAAATATATATCTCGCGGTCGTAGGTGGATATTAACCACTTTTGTTGTGGTCTTCAGTCCGCAGGCTGGTATGATGCAGCTCTCCATGCTACCCTGTCATGTGCAAACCCCTTCATCTGAAAATACCAACGGCAGCCTACATCCTTTTGAATCTACTTAATGTACTCCTGTCTCTGTCTCCCTCCGCGATTTCTACCTCACACACTTCTTTTTTAAGCTAATTTGACGATTCCTTGATGTCTCAGAATGTGTCCCAGCAACCTATCGTTTCAATTAGTCAGGATATGCAAGAAATTCCTTTTCACCACAATTCTGTTGAGCACTTCCCTATTAGTCACGTGATCTACCCATCTAATCTTCATCATTCGTCTTTAGCACCACATTTCAAAAGCTTCTATCATCTTTTTGGCTGAACGCCTTATCGTCCACGTTTCACTTCCTACAATTCTACACTCCATACAAATGCTTTCAGAAAATACTTCCTTACATTTAAACTAGTAGTGGATGTCAACAAATTTAGGTTCGTCACAAACGCTTTTTCTCCCACAGCCATTCTGCATTATATATCCTCTTTACTTCGGCCATCAGGAGTTATCTTGCTACCCAAATAACAAAACTCATCTACTACTGCTATTGTCTCATTACCTAATTGAATTCCTTCAGTATCCAGTGATTTTCTGACATTACATTCCTTTACCCTCATTTTACTCTTCTTAATTTTCATCTTATATCTGACTTCCAAGACATTCTCCATTCCATTACTTTCTCTTCTACGTCCATTGCTGTCTGTCACACAATTACTATGTCATCAGCAAACCGCAAGGTTTTTATTTTCCCTCCATGGATTTTAATTCCCTCTCCAAATTTTTGCTTGCATTCCTTCATACCTTGCTCAATGTACAGATTGAACTACATTGTGGAAAACCTACAACCCTTATTCACTGCGACCCTTTCATATCCTTCGATTCTAATAATTAATGTCTGGTATTTGTACAAATTGGATATCACCCTTCGCTCCCTATATTTTACCCTGATGTCTTCATAATTTGAAAGCGTGTATTCCATTCAACATTCTCAAAAGCTTTCTCCAGACCCTCAAATGCTAAAAACGTAGGTTTCCCTATCCTTAACCTATATTTGAACCACTATGAACCACTGTCATCCCCAATTCGAGTTCAGTGTGATACCGCTGAGACACCTCGCTCGGTCGATGCCAATATTCGTCATAAGCGGGAGACTTCAACTAGAACACTAGGAAAGATGCCCGAGAATATAATTACGTAGGCTTCCGCCGCCAGAGTCAGATGACATAAAAAGTTTTCTGGGTATGGTACCGCGTCATGATGTAAGGCTATTACTTAAATAACCAACGTTTCGGCCAACGTTACAGTGGCCTTCATCTGGGTAACTGATGAAGGCCACTGTAACGTTGGCCGAAACGTTGGTTATTTAAGTAATAGCCTTACATCATGACGCTGGGTAACTGATGAAGGCCACTGTAACGTTGGCCGAAACGTTGGTTATTTAAGTAATAGCCTTACATCATGACGCGGTACCATGCCCAGAAAACTTTTATGTCATGCCCGAGAATATTTGATACCTCGTTTTATGAAACAGAAATTTCATTGTTGCAACATGCTTGTCACATTCTTTTATTATTTTCAGAATTCAGGATGTAACAATAAAAGATGTTTCAAAACGGTTGATCCGATTTCGCAAGACAGTAACGTCTAGAGATGGATGTAGATTAGTATACTGAAATTGGTGTTTTCAAAGGAATCATCGTACTTCATAGGCTTACGTTAATTAAGTGCCACTTGTCTCGGAAGTAAAACAGTGGGTTGAGATGAATCTGAAATCAGGCTTCACTAACGAGGTATATTTTACACTGCCCCTACGAGATATATTAAAATGCGGATAAAATTTATGGAGTTTGTATGGCACTGTTAGCGATTAAGGACTGGCGCTAGCTCCTGTTAGCACGCCAGCATGCGAATCGCTGTTTCTAATTAGCTCCCGTCTGGCTCCCTGGGGTCTGTCTCGAGACGATTCGCCCCCGCTGGGTAGAAACTAGTTTCACTGTGCACCACTTCCCCATTAGGAGGATATTTTGTAGGAATGCGTGTCTCGTTAGTCACTTATTAAAGCGGAACCCGGCTTTCAACATTCCTGCTGTTCAGTCCCACTAGATAAATGAGAGGAATCCCGTCGGGAATTCCAGATTCTTCGCGGGACCACCTTGAATAGGACGTATTACTTGCTTCCACAACACACGTCGTAACGAAATGCCAAAACAGCCGCTTATTTATTAGAGCCTTTTTACAGAAACCGCGTATAATAATTCAAATCAAGATAAAAAAAAATTGAGATAGCTCTCCCCAGTTTTAAAATATGCCACTATTCTCCTTGGGTTACGTGGATGCCAACTAAACAAAATGAAAAAGTAAAGAATAAATAATGGAATACCACAGATCCGAGTGTGCGTCTACACTTGGTGTATTACGTAAGGACATGAGCACTGTTGCATGTAATTACATGCGCAATAATAATCAAAATTATAATTATACTATAAAATGTTTAGTGCCCATTGAAGTGTCAGTGTGAATTCAAAATAAAAGGTATCAAATATGCAAATGTTTGTAAAACTGTGGGACGAAACTCAAGTTGTCATCAGTTCCTAGATTTACAAATTATTTAAACAAACGTATGCTAACGACAAAACATATACCGTACTCGAGGGAGGACTCGAACCTGCGACGGAGAGCAGTCTCGGACTCCGTATCAAGGCGCCTTAGAGCGCACGACTCTATGAAAAAAAAGTGAGTAATACTATTAACTGATTGCATTTAGAACAATACAAACCATATAATGAGAATTGTTGATGATCGAAATATAAAACAAAGACATTATTTCAGTTCAGTAATGGAGATTATTTTAAATATAGTGAAGTACTTCTGGCCTTAGTTAGATTATTAATTATTGTTGCAAAACACAACTATTTGTCGTATACAACCTTCATATTTGCAATTGCGCAAAAATAGACCTAAAAAGAAAGAAGAGACATTGTATAATTTTTATGAATCTACTATAATTAGGCTGCTTAGTATCTGTTTTGCGAATTTTAAATTGCTGCACATGATGTGACAGGATGTCTCTTTTGTATCTTTGAACTGTCTGGTGTGATATGACGCTGTTACACTTTGAACGTAGCTTCTTGTGCAGTTATACATACATACACATACACATACACACACACACACACACACACACACACACACACACACACACAAGTATAAATTTTCTCCTAAGGTTTGTCAAAACCGTCGTTGTGTTGAAGTGGGACATGAGATGTAGTTTAAGTCAGTTCAAGAGACAAACCACAAGCACTGTTCGCCTCTAAATGTTGCAGTAACCTTCAAAATAATAACTGCATTTATATTTCTTGAAATAAATATCAACAATAATGCAATTAATGAGACAAATTTTATCACATTATAAGACATTGAAAATAATGAGAGGCGTTGAATTTAAATTTGTTACATCTTGCTGTTAGCTGAGAGTTTTAAAGTGTCTGCCTAGTAAGCAGGAGATTCCGGGTTCGAAACCAGCCCACAGAACAAATTTTAATTCAGCGCCTCTCTTTATATTCAGTTTAGTGAAATATCTATCTCAAGGAAAGAATCGAACTTCCATTTTAAAGTATTTGCACGTCACACTCTCAAAATATTTTATATTGCTCTCTTCAAGCAATTAGTCAATTCAAATTTCACTATGTTTTGTCAGGTTCTTCATACTAATAAGAATTTTTTTATATAGTTTAAATTGAATAAATGTCAAAGTTTTGCTTGTATTCGTATTCTCGTTCTTCATTTGTGCCATATCGTACTGAACTCGAGAAATGAGTAAGATTGTTAGTAATGGTTCTAAAAATTCTTCCATAAATTCTGTTAAATAGAAAAAGAAGTCAAATGTTATCATTCGCAGGTCGAATAATAACTGCTTACCACAAAGAGAAATACGATTTACTGTCGCTCTTCTATTGTTCGTAGAGTAATATATATAACATTTATGTAGCGTTCTGTTAATATGAAATGCTATACAAGTGATCTCAATGATGACTCAGTATGCACTAATTTTAAATGCTTATGCTTTTACAACGTATTTGAATATTTACATTTTTAATTTTGTATTATAAGTTTAAAATCTAGAGATGGAAGATGTCCTCCTCCGTCTTCTCTTCAGCGGTGGCCGTCGGGTAACGTCAGGTGGTGGCCAGCCGATGTAGGTAATAAAAGATTCCACGCGTCACTCGTAATGAACGTGAAACAGAAGAAAAGAAACAAACATTTCAACATATAATTTTTAATTCATAGAGATATTCATTATTTGAATGAAATATACACATAATTAACAATTATTACCTCCGACACTGGGCTGACAGCTGCTGTGATTGGCAGTCAATGTTGTCGCACTGCAACTTACAGTTTCCAAGCTGGAGTTTCATGACTGTAACTGAGTGGCATGATTCAGTAGTTAAGGATATTACCAACGACGTAATAGTAACGTTGGCGAAAGATATAATAAAATACAGGAAGAAATGATGTCAGTGGTGAGCTTCGCTTGATATTGGTATCTTCAGCGAACATGCAAAATAAATAAATAAATAATAATTGAAAGTAGCGAGACACGTCATAACAAAATATCTTGTCACGAAGTAGATGAAGTTAAGGAATTAACAATAACGAAATAAGTACATAAAAAGTATGCTGTAACAGGCTAAAGGGAAATTCATGGCCAAGATATGTATTCTACTATCAAATATTTGCCTTAAATTGAGGGAGAACTTTCTGAAAATATATATTTGTACCTCAACTTTGTATGTATTTGAAAATTGGACAGTGGGAAATAGAAGAGAAAGGAAAAAAAATTCCCATGTAATGCTGCAGAAGGCTGTTGATAATGGGGTGGGATGATACGTTAACAAATTATGAAGTTCTCTGTAAGGCCGGCGAAGAAACAACCGCGGTGGTCGAGCGGTCTGCGGCGCCCCAGTCACAGTTTGCACGGTCGCTACGGTCGGGGATTCGAATTCCCCCTCGGGCATGGATGTTTGTGACGTCTTTAGTATCAGGTAGTTCATAAGTAGTTTGTAAGTTTAGGGACTGATGACCTCGCAGTTAAGTCCCTTAAGCTTAACAAATATTTGAACTTTTGATTTTGAAGAAACAATCACAGGGATAACAATGAATAGGTGAAGGGACATATGTTCAAATGTTTGTGAACCAATCTACTGTGGTCATAGGTCCGTAGAATCAAAAACTACTTATAGTAACTAAAAACGTATCCTAAGGCAACATACACAATCATTCCTGAGGGAGGACTAGAAACTCCGGCGGGAACGGCCGCGCAGTCCCTGACATCACACCTAAAGCCGAGCGGCCATTCCCTTGCGGCGATATAGGGAAAGAGTGATAGGAGACGTGTTAAGAGGTCACGTACTAGAGAGGACAGTAGAGGCTAATAACTGTTAGGGAAGCCAAAGAATGAAATACATTCGTTAAATAACCGAGAAGGTAGGGTGATGGTGCTTGTCTGAAATGAAGAGCTTAGCGCAGGAGAAGAATTTGTGGCGCGTTGCGTCAAACCAGTCACAAGACTAATGACTCAAAAGAAAAAAGAAATCACCGACCTCCCACCTAAATTTAGTTTCCTCATAACTCGCCGACATCAGTTAAGCGGAGTGGCGGCATACATAGATATGGCTGATTTATTTTCGGAATGTTATGCGGTCGGAGATCGTAATCCCTCTTTAATAACATCATTTTCCACGACCAACTACATGCTAATATTCCATTTCAGCTATCATATTTGTTAATAGCACTACAGTGATGTTTTACAGTGACCTGCTTTGTTCCTATTAGCTCAATATTTCTTCGAGAAATGAACCAGCCAAAGCAGTTTAATCACTGCAGCTATTAGATAGCTAATAAACCTTTATATGCAGCTGGTTTAGTGATTATTCCGACCTTTGCCAAATTTCTAATAAACAGTTGTTGAATTAAGCCTAATTTTAAAATTCTAAAATGCCTTCCAGTGCTTATTCTCAGTGCTAAACACGATACGATTACATTGTATACCAGGCATGGTGATGATAAAACCTTCCTGGGATGAAGGTGAAGCGTAAATGTACCGGCTGGAGGCAAGTTACCCTAGTCTGGAAGGATTCTACTCGAAAGGTGTAATGGAAAGTCTACTCTAGTTCCTCCTTAGTCTCTCGCAGTTCACTACATCTTAGAACAATCTAGCACCACATGTTAGTTAACACTGGGACGCGATCGCAGTAAACAACTGATGTATGGGATTTAAAAAAAAAAAAAAAAAAAAAAAAAAAAAAAAAAAAAAAAAAAAAAAAAAAAAAAAAAAACAAGGTATACGCGTGTTCTCTCAGACTTTCAAAATTGCCAAGTCGATGGTACTCAGGTTATGGCAGAGACGAACATGGCTGCACTTCTTAAAGTTTTCAGTTGCGACAGCATCCGCGGTAATAACGCCAAACACGAAACAAGGTAAACATGATCGGTGATCAGAGGTAGTGGAAGCTATCCCAACATTGAGAACCACTGTAGCCAAAAAATATGGCAAAAAGGGACTGCAAAACTTGATACTCACTTCAGTAATACTGTTTCGAAAAAAAAAGAATACAGCTGGAGTTTAGCAATCATGGAAGGACTGCAGTTGCTACATATACGTGTAAATATAGATTCTGCAAGCGACATCGAAATGCATGGCAGTGAGTTCTTCAAACTACTTTAATGATTTTTCTCTACAGTTTCATTCCATAATAGCTAGCGGGAAAAAATGAACACCTAAATTATTTTGTTTTCGATCTGATTTCTCTTATTTTATTTTGGTGATCGTGTCTTCCTCTGTAGGTGGGTGCCAACAAAACATGTTCACATTGGGAAGAGAAAGTTGGTGAAAGAAATTTCTCAAATAGATCTCGTCGTAACGAATAATACCTTTGTTTTAATGATTTCCACCACAGCTCGTACATCACTTCCGAAACATTCTCTCCCCTATATCGTGATAATACAAAACGAGCTGCCCTTCTTTGTACTTTCTCTAAATCGTCTGTCAGTCCCATTTGGTGGAGATCCCACATTCCACAACAATACACCAAGTGTGGTGTAGACAGTTTCTTTAGTGTAACTGTTGCATATTGTAAGTGCTCTGGCAACGATACGTAGTCTTTGGTTCGTTTCCCATACAACATAGTTTATGTCTTCTTTCCATTATAAGTTGTTTGTAATTGTTACTTTCATGTATTTAGTTGAATTTCCAGACTGCAGTTCTCACTTATTTATCGTGTAAATGAAGTTTAACGGGTTTCTTTTAGTGGTCATATGGATGACTTCACAATTCTCATTATTAAGGTCAGTTACCATTTTTGCGCCATGCAGATATCTTATGTAAACCATTTTGCAGTTGCTTTTGATCTTCTGCTTACTTTACTCACCGATAACTGTTAGCATCATCGGCGAACAGCCTTCATAATGGAAGTCAACGCATATCTGCAAATGAAGTGGTTCCCCGGTGGTAAACTTTGACACGTAATGATAGAAAGTATGTGGTATGTCTTGTTGAATTACCTTTTACATTGCTTCCTCCAAACAACTGGGTTCATGTTTTGGAAATACCAAAAAATGCTAACTATGGTGCATCTCCGCATCCTACAGTTAATCGTGGGTTAGGTTCTGAAATGATTACTGTATATATATATATATATATATATATATATATATATATATATATATATATATATATATATTACGGAATTAAGCTGTTGATATCATCAACCTCATAATTGTGAATGTCTCTCGATCGTCGACAGCAAACTATCTGCAGTGAATAAGACATTACTCGTTATATTGACTGCCAAGACCGTTTATTTTTTAAACAATTTATTTTGTTTTATTGGCAGTATTAGCAGAACTAGCTGCCAACCTCAGTAATCGCTACCGTCTGCACATAACAAAACATAAATCAATAAATCCGCTTACAATTATGTAAAACTAACATGTGATGCATATAAATAATACCACTTCATAAAACTATATACGAGGAGCAACTTTTTAAAACACATTATGGCCCACAAAGTAAATTTTTCGGGAGAAGCGAAGAAGTATACCGGAAAAAGTATTAGAATAATTTTTACCAATTTTATACCACTTACTCATGTAGGACTGTTGATAAAAATGTGTTTATCAAAGCAAGACTTATTAGTCTCCAGGGAGTTACTGTGATCGTTATATGAATAAAATTCTTGACTATCCGTCTCCAGATCGCTTATATTTTCTAAAACATGACCGGTTTCGGGACAGCTGCCCATCTTCAGATCAAATTTTGAAGTTACAGAGTAACCTGTCCTGTGATGAACGAATGTTCACAGTCGTTACTCAACATTCGTTCATCACAGGACAGGTTACTCTGTAACTTCAAAATTTGATCTGAAGATGGGCAGCTGTCCCGAAACCGGTCATGTTTTAGAAAATATAAGCGATCTGGAGACGGATACTCAAGAATTTTAAAAATGTGTTTAATAAAAAGAAATTGCTTTTTATATTTTCAAGGCTATGAGAACTTTAATGATGGACAAAATGCGTTATATTGGGTTCTGTTGGACAATTTGCCTTTTGATGAGAGCTATTTTGAACATAATGCGTTTTAATTAGTTTTCTGTGACGTACAACTGGTAAAAATACTTTGTATTGTTTGAAAATACGCTTTAGTCCACGAGTCCTACATTGCAGGCTACATATCTCAATAAAACAAAATAAAGGCAACTGTTCGACCTAGTGCAGTTTGATTCTATTATATTAGAGGACAAAATGCTCTTTGCTGCATCTGCTATCATTCAGCGCTCTTTCTGAAGGTGTTAAAATGCGTTTTGACACAATCTGGTTGCATTATTGTGTATAGCGGGTAATAAAATATCGGATTTCATATCAAATCCAGATTTTTGCCGCCAGTGTACATAATGCGTTTTGAAATGTTGCTCCTCATTATTACTATTTCATAAAACTAGGTACCATCGTCGTCGTTGAACTGGGATTGTGTTGACGTTATCCTGACCAAACCACGGTCTATGATGTAATCTATGTGTACCCGAGGAGAGACACTATGGGCAATTTAGTGCTGTTAGCAAAGATGCTCGAATCGTTCATCTGCTGCCATAAGCAATTAATATCAATTGGTGCTGTTCAAATGTTTTTACAGCTTATGGGATTTAAGTACGGGGTCATCAGTCCCTAAACTTACAAACTACTTATGAACTAGCTACTACTAAGGACGGCACAAATATCCATGTTCGAGGGGGGATTCGAACCCCCGACCGTAGTGGCCGTGTAGACCGTGACTGGAGCGCCGCAGGCCCCTCGGCCACCGCGGCCGGCAAATGGTGCTGCAATGTCCTAATGGATACGTTAGTCGTAAGAAGGAAGATGTCAGGAAGATTAAGGTTTCTCATCCTGTCGGCCGCGTGCTTGTTAGTGACGTAACAGAGGCTTGGATTTATTGATTTTTTTTTTTTTTTTTTTTGCTTAGCCTGGCGAAGAAAATCGTAATCTGACTATAGTCACTTACGGAAAACAAATCCGGATGCCGTTCTTCCGAATGCAAGTACAGTGTCTTACCACCGCACTAACTCATTCTGTGTTCAATGTATAATCCTGCGACTTTTTTCACTGAATGGTGGTTGTCTGTTTACACAATTCCAAACTGACGCAACTGCTCTTGGTCATTAAGTCAGTTTGCATCAGTAATTTGGTACATGCACTTTCTTCGAACATTTGGAACTACCTCTGAGGGAACGACCTATTGACACATAGTCAACACGTATTTTGAAAATATAATTCTTGTGAAGCATATGAAGTGTGTTGTTGTTCTTATGGTCTTCAGTCCGGAGACTGGTTTGATGCAGCTCTCCACCCTACTCTATCCTGAGCAAGCCTTTCAATCTCCTTATAAGAACGGCAACCCACATCCACTTGAATCTGCTTACTATACGCATCTCTTGGTCTCCCTCTGCGATTTTTACCCCACACACTTCCCTCCAATGCTAAATTTACGATTCCCCGATGTCTAAGAATGTGTCCTACCAAGCGATCCCTTCTTTTAGTCAAGGTATGCCAAAAATATGAAGGTATCTAGAAACGATTCCATATTTATAGATCTGCAGAATGTGTTTGACACTGTACCTCACAGGTTTTTTAATCAAATAGCTTGCCTGTGGAATATCGGTTCAGTAGTGTAAAAGTCGACCACTGTACGACACAAGAGCCTTGTTTTATCACTAAAATTAATAATGAGGTCCGTGTGAACTACTGGTTACTCCCTGCTATAAAGCCTTGTTCCCTGGCCCAAACTGAGAACTAACTCGTTCCAAATTACTTTAATAACAGGAAGTTAATTCTATAGACGTCAATATATGTAGCAGCTCACACGTTACTACACACAGACATTAATAAGCAAGCCACCACAATTAAAGTCATCTTAGAAGGGTGGCTAAGAAAACACTTATGGCGCAACGGAATTTAGACATAATTTGGATCTGAGCTTGTTCTCGGCACTTGTGAAGAACAATATTAAATAAAAGAGGGAAGGTACTCCAAAACTAAATTTATAGGCAATTTACGGATTATGCTGAACTTAGACTTGTTTATTCAGATAGGAAACAAGAAAAATGGGGAATAAACTTTGTTAATACAATAAAAATGCATCTCTTACATGGATTAATGCGAACGGTGCCCAGCCTATATTATACATGATTGAACGCTACTGGGGGGCATAATTCACAAACAAAACTCATTCTCTCACACACACGCAATGCCACAGCGAAACTCACCAGAGTGCTGAGACGAAGTGGAAGCAGGCGCCCCTATAGTAGGCGAAATACAGCAAGTCGGAGGTAGCACAAAACACAATATAAAAAAACACTTTGAAGCTGGCTCTGGTCTGTCGTGCCTGTTTTGTGATGGTGCGTGTGTATAGCGAAGTTAAATTACATCTGAATTGGACCGTGATCAAACGCGCTAACGGCGAAGCACGGCTACGTTACATGAAGGCACTCCACTGAAGGTGAAGTGGTTGAAAATCGGATTCATTGTACAAAATGACAGTCGATTCTTAAGTTGCAGTCTGTTAGAAATCGATCTAGATACTGGTTTTATATGAGAAGTGGTGTGAATTCAGGCGACTAGCCCCAAACCCCGGAAGTCGGAGCTCGGACCTACGTGGTTCCGAAAACCGATAAAATTGAATAAATTCAGTTTCCGAAAATTAACTACAGCATGCAACCCATAGAAATGCTTAGAATTATATAAGGAAGCGAATGAAATACATCTACACGCAATAGGGGGCGATTACAGAGACGGATGAGGTTCTGTCTCAGGAAAACTACAAAAATGAAAAAATTACAAAGTCGGAAAAATAAAATTAAGAATTACAGCATACAAATCACATAAATGTTTAGAATTACATAAGGAAGTTATTGAAGGAGGTTGTACAAGGCTCAGAGAGAATTACCGACAAGGACAGAGTGCGTACTACCAGTCAGAGAAGAGACAGCAAAATTAAAATAGGCGGGGAGAGAAGATCGTAAAGGCTCTGTTCTATGAATCAACCACGTGGAACACATCACTCACAGAAGGAAACGATGAGAAGACTTTTACCTGCACTGTATAAAATGAATATATCACCTATTAGAAATCGGGCCCCACAAAGCTAGAAAGTATTTACACAGAGTTCATACACCGCCACATGATCACAAAAGGTTTTGACATATCAGGCCGTTATCAAACTGCAACTAGAATCACACATACCGTATTTATCTATTGAAAATCACTGAATTGAAAAACGAGAACACATTTCCGCACACGATCGGAGAATATATTCCAAATAAATGATTCTAAGTTCATGAATCTAAGTTAAACGTGCTTGTCAATGACATGTTACAATCTCCAAAAACAAGAGCAGAACCAACCTTACCTCACCAGACGACCAGCCCAGAATGATCAGTGGCCACGGGACACGGCAGGCGACCGGAAGCCGGAAAATCCAAGAAACAGCAGTGTTGGGGACGGAGAGAGAGTACACTCGTGCTGGAGAAGGCTCGACAACTAGGCTGTAACTAAAGGATGTAGAAACCTCTTTGGTAGCCTCAGCAGCTATCGACTCTAAGCCAGAGAGAAAGATGCAAAGCGAGCTATCAATCCCCCACATTCAAACAGCCATAGATTTTCGCACATCCACTTAAAAGTAAGACAAGTACACATTCTCACAGGGACAGTGGCGTAGCGGAGAAGTCACATTTATGCCACATTAATTGATATAATAATAAATTATCAACATAACAAAATAAGAAAAACCTAGCAATATTAACTAATATTTTAACACATGAAATAAAAATGCTATTCCTCAAGCCTTGAAAAGAGTGAGGTTCAAGTTATAACAAAATGATACTCTAGGGACATTAAATAAATTATAACTTTGCAGAAATATACAAAAATATATGGAAGACGACAGACTGTCGTCTTTCAAGTGCAAAGATTCCTGCTGGACACTTGTCGGTAACTTTTCTTGAGTTTATTCAGTCTTCACATATGCCTCGGAATTGATGGTTCACCCCCAATGCATTGCAGTCACGAGAATGACGCCATCACAATCCCAGTAGACTTTTACAATGACTTTTCCGATAGCGGGGGTTGCCATGATTTTTTTTTCTTTTTTCTTTTCTACGTCTGCATCTACATACTCCGCAATCCACCCAAAGGTGCGTGGCGGAATGTAGTAACTACCACTACCAGTTACATGCTTTTCATATCCTCTACCATATACAACATGTAGAGAACGAAATTTTGTGTGAATCTGTACAAGTCCTAATACTTCTGATCTTATCTTTCTGCCCTTTACGCGATATATGTAGGTTACAGGTAGTTAGAATCGATCTACAGTCCTCTGCCTTCTAAATTCTTTCCACAGACATTCTACGAAAGAAAATAGCTTTTCAAATGTTTGTTGAGCTTAAGGGACTTAACTGCGGGGTCATCAGTCCCTAAACTTTGAAACTACTTATGAACTAGCTTATACTAAAACCGGCAGAAAAAATCTATGCCCGAGGGGGGATTCGAACCCCCGACGGGAGACGTCCTCGCTCATCGTAGCATAGCGATTGAATGCGCTCGGCCCCTCCTCCGCGGCAGTTGCTTTTCCTCCAGCTACTTCCACTTGTGTTCTCTAAGCATTAGAGTAACACTGGAGCCTACCGGTAACAAACCTATCCACCCCCTTTGAATTGATTCTATGTCTCCATTCAAGCTAAGCTGGTGGGGATCCCAACAGTTAAGCAATAATCAAGACGGGGTCGCTCAACCATTTTATGAGCGATCTCCTTTACAGGCGAATCACATCTTCCGTAAAGTCTCCGAATAAACCGATCGACCATCCGCCTTCCAGACGACTTCTATTTCATATCGCTGTACAGCGTTACGCCTACATATTTTGTGGTGAATGAATATGATGCAACTGCATGGAATGGCTTTTCGTGTCCAGTACATACTGGTGTATTCAGATTTTGTTCCTCGTAACGATTCGTGACAGAAAGGCCGCTCCACTAGTCTCGAAAATCTCTAACGATTCAGATGAAAGGGCCTTTCTCTGAATCTTGTGGTCCGCTGTAGGCTTCGTCGAACCTATCAAAGGCATATATTTGATTATCCCAGGGTCTCCATGATTGTAAATGCACTTCCAATGTCGACCGACAGCTGTAAAGCCAATTGTGGAGTTCTGATGTGCCGATCGGCACAAATAATTGACCCGCGTGATTCAGAATGTGTGGAGCAGTGACTGACTGCACGTACCGAGCGTGGCTAATCATGGAGGGCTGTTTCTGCATTTGCTGAGCCTGTAACTTTCTTTAGCCATCATCCAACTGTGCTCCTATGAACTTCAGCAACATTATACTCCACACACAAACGTTTATGTTTCTTTATCTCGGTTTCTTTTTATGCACACAAAAATTCAATAACAACAGTTACAGGAATGTAGACACCATTCTGACGCTGTACTACAGCTTTGTCATCTGCCGGAACGCTATAAGACTATAAAAAAGCTAAATAAAAAATGCGAAGCACCGACAAGGACTTTCGTCTATGTAATTTTTAAAAATATGTTGTTGCTGTGGTCTTCAGTGCGGAGAGTGGTTTGATGCAGCTGTCCTCCATAATCTATCCTGAGCAAGCCTCTTCATCTTCTCATCAGAACGGCAACGCACATTCATCTGAATCTGCTTACTGTATTGGTATCTTGGTCTCCCTCTGCGAAATTTAACCCACACACATCCCTCCAATGTTAAATTTATGACTCCTACATGTGTAAGAATGTGAGCTACCGATTTATCCCTTCATTAAGTCAAGGTATGTCAAAAATTCCTTTTTACCTAATTCAGTTCAGTACCTCTTCATCACTTACGCAATCTACCCGCCTGATCTTTAACATTTTTCTGTAGCAGCACATTTCAAAAGCCTCTATCCTCTTTCTTTTTGAACTATTCATCGTCCATGTTTCACTCCCATACGAAACAACACTGCACACAAATGCCTTCAAGAAAGACTTCCTTACACTTAAATTCAAGTTTGATACCAACTTCATTGTTCCGTTACCTAATCTAAATCCTTCAGCATCGCCTGATTTTCTATGACAGCGTTAGGTCCTCAGTAATATAAAGCTGTACGTTTTTCTCGACGGCTAGTGTTCATCAAACACGAATGTATCGTTAGGCGTGGCTTAGGTGATTGTGATAGGACCGCTATTATTTTCTAGCTATATAAATGATCTGCTGGACAGAGTAACTTGTAACATGCAGCTGTTTGCTGATGATGCTGTGTTGTATGGGACAGTGTCGTCATTTATTGATTATAATAACATACAGGATGACTAAGACAAGATTTCTAATTGGTGGGATGAATGGCAGCTAGCTCTAAATGTAGAAATATGTAAGGTGATTCACATGAGTAGGAAAACCAATCCAATAATGTTCGAATACAGTATTAGCACTAAGCTTCTTGAAACAGTCACGTCGTTCAAATAACTGGACGTGACATTGCACAGCGATATGAAATGCAACGAACATGTAACGACAGTTGTAAGGCAGACAGCCGACTACGGTCTATTAGGAGAATTTTGGGAAGATGTACTTCATCTGTAAAGGAGACCGCGTATAAAACACTTGTAAGACCACGTCTTGAGTATTGCACAGTTGTTTGGGACCCGCAGGAAATCAGTTTAAAGGAAGACATGGAAGAAGCTCAGAGGCGAGCAGCTAGGTTCGATACTGGTAGATTCGACCAATGCGCGGATGTCACAGAAATGTTCCGAGAACTAAAATGAGAATCGCTGGAGGAATAACGACACTATTTTCAAGCTACTCTGTTGAGGAAATTTAGAGGGCCGAAATTTGAAGCTGACTACAGAACGATCTTTCTGACGCCTACTTACATTTTGCTTAAACATCATAAAGACCAGATAAGATTAATTAGGGCTCGTACAGAGTCATATAGACATTCTTTATTTCCATTGTTCTATTTGGAAGTGGAGTAGGAATGGAAATGCGTAGTAGTGGTACTGTGTACCTTCCGCCACGCACCTTACGGTGGATTGCCGTATCACACGCCCCAATATGGGACAGATATCATTTTTTATGACGTGATATCGTATGAACTATGCATCTTATGTGGTTTTTGCAACCACAGCAAGTAATTCCTTGACTTTAAAGAATATTTGCACCAAATTTGGTTGAAATCGGTCCATTAGTTGGGAGCAGATATAGAATATTGTCGCATGATGCTGCTGATTTTCACGACTGTCATTCTCTACGACGTCATATCTCCTCACGTATGTGTCGTAGGTGGTTCTTACCCCAACAGCGATTGTTGCCTGCCGGCCGCGGTGGCTGAGCTGACTGAGGCGCGCCAGTCACGGTCTGCACGGCCACTACGGTCGGGGGTTCGAATCCCCCCTAGGGCATGGATATTTGTGCCGTCCTTAGTATTAAGTAGTTCATAAGTGACTGATGACCCAGTAGTTAAGTCCCATAAGCTCTACAAACATTTGAACATTTTTTTTATTGTTGCCTGGTAGTAAGGAACAAGTGTACCAAGTTTGGTTGAAATCGGTCCAGTAGTGTAGGAGAAGATGTGGAACACACACACACACAAAAGGTGTAAGATTTAGGACACAATCTGAGTAGCTCTCTTAGGTTGTTCGCGGATGATGTTGTCACTTATCGGTTAGTGAAGTCACCAGAAGATCAAAAACAACTGCAAAATGATTTAGATGAGATATCTGCATGGTGCTAAAAATGGCAGTCGACCCTTAATAATGACCATTAAAAGATACCCGTTAAATTTAATTTACACGATAAATCAGCCAAAACTACAGCCCGTACATTCAACTAAATACCTATGAGTAACAAATACAAACGAATTAAATGGGTACCAACACATAGAAAATATTGTATGGAAAGCTCATAGTGGGATCCCCACCGAGTTGGACTGACGGAGATTTAGAGAGAAAGTTCAGAGAAGACCAGCTAGTTTTTTATTATTGGAATAGAGGGGGAAGAGTGTCACGGGAATGATGCACCAGTTGGGCTGGAAATCATTGTAACAGAGGAGTTACTCATTGCGACGAGGTATAATTGCGAAATTTCTTTCACCAATTTTCTCTTCCGAATGTGAACATATTTTGTTAGCACCCACCTACATAGGAAGATACGATCATCAAAATAAAATAAGACAAATCAGTTCGAAAACGGAAAGATTTAGGTGTTCCCTCTTTCCACGAGCTGTTAGGGAATGAAACTGTAGAGAAACATCATGAAAGCGGTTGGATGAACCCTCTGCGAAGCAGTTCAATGTGACTTGCAGAGTATTTATGTAGATTTAGATATATATGAGGGGTGACGAAACTTCGTAGGCTGCTTCAAATGACCAACCCTTGTACATAGTTCCTTGTAAGTACTCCGCCGCAAGGCTTTAAAGGTGGGACTCCCACGCAGCGTCAGACGCTTGCGGCTGCCGTTGTGAGTCTGCCGCACTTCGCTGTTTCGAATGCTGTTAAATGGGACCGTGTCCCATGTTGCGTCCGCCGCATGCAGCTGACGCTACGGTCACGTGCGGCTGCGGCCCGGCCGGTCTGAGAACAGTCTAGACGCAGCCGCAGAGAGAACACGACAGCACGTCCGAGAAAAAGTAGTGTTCACGCTGGTGGAAGATGAGAAACTGCTAGAAATAGTTTCTACATTTCCGTTTATCTACAATGTACCCTTACCAATATACAAGGACCAAACTGTGAAGGATAATGGTTGGACAGAGAGAGCGGAATTCGTGGAAAAAACGAGTTAGAAAAGTACTTTATACTAGTCTTGTGTAGTTCGCGAACTAACTAGTTCGGTACAGCGCTCCCAAAGGCTAACTACGCGAACTAGTTCGCAGATCCCTCGTCACTTAGTTCGCCCGCTCCTTTTCCGAAGATTGACGGGAACAGCGAGAGGACGCGAGAGCGCGCAGAATGGCGGCACAGCCGTGCAGGTGTAGGGATAACACCGAGGCAAAGTGATCACGTTAACAAAACTCAGTAGTCTTCGAACTCCCTAGCGTTACTGAATAAAAATTTGTACGCATATTGTAATTAATTAAACTTTTATAACATACATCACGTTTTGGAATTCACTTTGCGTACACTTCATTATTATAATAATACCTGAATATTATGTGAGACAATACTACTTATTCTTCTTTATTACAATATGCATTATTTGCCTCACAACTAAGTCATAAACATTATGAATAAATAAAAAGTATATTGTACTTTTCTTACTTATTCTTTCCACGAATTCCGCTATCTCTCCCCAAACATTTTCCTCACAGTTTGGTCCTTGTATACTGGAAAAATACATCGTAGCTCTAGCAATTTCGAAACCATTTCTAGCAGTTTGTCGTCTTCCACCGCCGTGAACAGTACTTTTTTCTGGGACGTGCTGTCGTGTTCTCCTTTGCGGCTGCATCTGGCCTGCTCTCAGACCGGCTGCGCCGCAGCCGCACGCGGCCGAAGCGTCAGCTGCATGCGGCGGACGCAACATGGGACATGGTCCCGTTTAACACCAACTGTAGCAGTGCAGTGAGGCAGACGCATAACGGCAGCCGCATGCGTCAGACGCTGCATAGGAATCGCACCTTAAATACGGCTGCTGCTCTATAGAAATCACCAGCTATGCGTCAGTCGCATTACGTCAGACGCATAACGGCAGCCGCATACGTCAAACGCGGCGTAGGAATCCCACCTTAAGGCTGCACATACATTGGATCCGGAAGTCGTCCGTTCCGATCCGATCCGGCGCCGGCTGTCACCGGAGAAAAAAACAAACGCGCCTACATTGGAGGCAGAAGCGCCGTACGACGCCGTCCGGCACCGGACTGCCGGATTGGCCGACCAAACGCGTTTGTTTCCAGTCCGGCAGCGCCGTCCGGCGGAGCGCCGTGAGCGGGCCGATCGACGGGGTATTTCTGAGGAATGAACCTCGCTTGTGGGACCAGCGCATTAAAGGCTATCATAACCGTGATATTAAGCGAGAACTGTGGCAATCTATTGGGGAGGAATTACCAGTCAAAGGTAAATATCGAAATTATGTTGTAATAGTTTCAATACTTTCTTTCATATCACTACATGTTACTACAAATGACTACTAATTTCAGTCATATAAATTTTGACATATAATTTTCGAATAAAACTGTCAAAAAGAAAAGGACACTACACGATGCGTTCGTTTTGCCACGGAACGACGCCAAATCCATTCAAGTATGACTTGAATTTGTCTCTGATTATTTGAGCCTGTTTTAACGGTCTGTTAAACGTTCTTGATGAACCATTTTCTTGACGTGGTGATTCACTCAAGTCTTGTTCTACGTTTGCAGAGTTGAAGAAGTCACCACCTTCACGGTTAATAGCTATGTTGAGCAGTAAGCAGATACATTTCACTATCCTCTCCGCTTTGCACCGGCCGCGGTAGCCGAGGAGACTGAGGCGCTTCAGTCACGGTCTTCACGGCCACTACCGTCGGGGGTTCGAATCCCTCCTCGGGCATGGATATTTGTGCCGTCCTAGTTCGTAAGTAGTTCATAAGTAGTTTGTAAGATTAGGGACTGATGATCTCGTAGTTAAGTCCCATAAGCCTTACAAACATTTGAACATTTGAATCTCCGCTTTGCCAGGTTCCGTTTCAATACATTTTCCCAGTAAACGCCACTTGTCAGTCATGATTCCAAAGGCACATTCCACACATCTTCTAGACCCCGATAGCCTGTAATTGAAAACTTTTTCGTCGTGTGAAAAATTTCGTTTCAAAAAAATGTTCGTAGAGCTTAAAGGACTGAACTACGGGGTCATCAGTCCCTAAACTTACAAGCTACTTATGAAGTAGCTTATACTAAAGACGGCACAAACATCCATGCCCGACGGGGATTCGAACCCCCGAGGGGGAACGGCCTCGCGCATTTATAGCATCGCGCTCGGCCGCCCCGCCGCGGCGATTTCGTGTGAAATAATGTTTCATAAGTTTTCAAAGGATTTGCATCACCAGGTTATTCCAACGATTCGTCTTCCTTCGTGAGCGTAGTTCAAATGTGTCCTACTGTCCAACAACCTGATGGGAACTAATTTTAATGGACTACTAATGTATTGCTAATATATCTTTATGTATAACCTAACGTTTATTTTCCACAATTTTCCTCAACACATCCAGTGCTCATATTTGTCAGTCTTGAATCAAAGAGATATTACATTCAGGTGAAGAAACGTTAACAGATATGTATGTTAGTAAATATATTGTACTGTAACTGATGCCAGAATTTATTAATAATCTTCTAATATTATTTGGCCATTTATATCGTCTCTTATGCCTTCAAGTATATAGTCAAACGTTTCTATAGACATACGATAGTTGACTTTGAACTCGTCTGGAAAATTTCGCAGTAACTAGCAGTTGTAAAAAATTCCCCTGAAGATCTGTCTTCATTGAAACGATGCACCCAACTCCTTTTCGTACGTTTTTTTATGGCAAACGTTCTTGTCTAGCAGCAGCCAACACAAAACATCATCGTCCTAATCACTCGTGATAGCTTCTCAACAGCTGCAACTGCTGACCTATAGCGTGTAACTGAGTGCAGTGCGGAAACCGATGACTGTCGACAGTACACTGGGCTGACACTCACTGTCCGTGTGGTCTCTTCCATTGTTTACGTGAGAGCAGTCGGCAGCCAGCGCGCCGCGTGCGTCAGCTGCGCGCCCTTGCCGAATCGGCCCGGGCCCAGTGTAGGCACTGAACACCAGACGACGCCGGATCACCGGATCACTCATTACCGGACAGGTTCGGATCGGACGACTTCCGGATGCAATGTAGGTGCAGCCTAAGTCGTCAATCAGCTCATTACCTGTCGGTCAGTGCTGCCACTTCGCAGCCGTTCTTTCTCTCTGTTCGCTGACTGTTGGACCTCTACGAATGCTCACAGTAAGTTGTAATTTGCGGCTGTTTGCTGATGATGCTGTGGTGTATGGGAGGGTGTCGTCTGTAACTGACTGTAATAGCATACAGGTTGACTTAGACAAAATTTCTAGTTGGTGCGAAGAATGGCAGCTAGCTCTCGATGTAGAAAAATGTAAGGTGATGCGCATGAGTAGAAAAAACAATCCTATAATGTTCGAATACAGCATCAGTAGTGAGCTTCTTGATGCGGTCGCGTCATTCAAATATCTAGGCGTAACATTGCAGAGTAATATGAAATGGAACGAGCATGTAAGGACAGTTGTGAGTAAGGCAGACAGCCGACTTCAGTTTATTGGGAGAATTTTGGGAAGATCTACTTCACCTGTAAAGGAGACCGCGTATAAAACGCTTGTACGACCACGTCTTGAGTATTGCTCAAGTATTTGGGACCCGCAGCAGATCGGTTTGAAGGAAGACATAGAGGCGGTTCAGAGGCGAGCAGCTAGATTTGTTACCGGTAGGTTCGACCAATGCGCGAGTGTCACGGAAGTGCTCCGGCAACTCAATTGGGGATCGCTGGAAGAAAGACGACGTTCTTTTCGTGAATTTCTGTTAAGTAAATTTAGAGGGCCGGAATTTGAAGCTGAGTGTAGTACGATCTTGCTGCCGCCTACTTACATTTCGCGTAAAGATCACAAAGACAAGATAAGAGAAATTAGGGCTCGTACGGAGGCATATAGGCATTCTTTTTTTCCTCGTTCAATTTGGGAGTAGATTAGGAAAGGAAATGCCTAGTAGTGGTACAGTGTACCCTCCGCCACGCACCTTACGGTGAATTGCGGAGTATGTATGTAGATATGTAGAAGTATCGAACCAGCCCGTGTGTCCTGCTAGACGGGCATCGACCAGTGGCATCGAACGGCGCGGCGAGTGTGCCGAGGCGGCCCGCGCCAGTTGTATCGCGGCATTCGCCATAACTTTCTAATTAACTTAGAGCGATCCGGCGGCCAATGAACGGGCCAGGTGCGTTGCAGTCGCTGTGGACTTAATTAAGTCTGGCGGCTGGCCGGCGCTGTTTGCCCACGGCGGCCTCGCGGCAGTTGCGCCCTGGCGCAGCCAGCCAATTTGCAGTCGCACGCACGAGGGCGCAATTGCAGCCGCCGAGCGGCGAAATGGACGCGGCGGCATAACGGAAAAATGACAGCCGCATTTGGATGGGAAAATTCCGCTCATCTCGTAGGACGCGCAATACTTGCATTTGCGAATTGTGCGCGGCACGGCGGACTAGCGAGCTCGAAGAGAGAGAGAGAGAGAGAGAACTACACTCTCTCTCTGATTCAAAAACTGCCCCAAGACCATAGAAAAACTACGATATCACGTCCACAAGGAATCGGTTTCCACGAGCTGGAAAAAGAAGTGGTGAAGTTCCAGATTATAAATCGAAAGGTTGGGGCTTCGTTTCCGGGTCATCCTGCCTAAATAAGCGTTTTAAGTGACCATACGTACGTATTTTAAACGCATCAGTGAACATCAACTATTTATTTATTTATCGTGTGGCATATCCATGATCAGTACATTAATTTACAGATTTACCGGGTGATCAATAAGTCAGTAAAAAGAAATCAAGCTATGTCTAACAGATGGCGCTTTATCTGATCAGGAAATCAATAATTAGCATAACAAATTAAGACAAAGCAAAGACGATATTCTTCACAGGAAATGCCCAATATGTTCACCATCATTCCTCAGCAATAGCTGCAGTCGAGGAATAATGTTGTGAACAGCACTGTAAAGCATGTCCAAATTTATGGTGAGGCATAGGCGTCGGATGTTGTCTTTCAGCATCCCTAAAGATGAAACTTCTTAGCAGATTTAAATTGTGTGCCGGAACCGGTACTGTTTAGTAGGAGAACTTCTGTCAAGTTTGGAAAGTAGGGAGCGAGGTACTGGCGGAAGTAAAGTAGTTAGGCGGCATCGTGAGTCGTGTCGGGATAGCTCAGTCGGTAGAGTGCTTCCCCGCGAAAGGCAGAGGTCTCAGGTTCGAGTCCCGGTAGCGGCACACGATTTTAATCTGCCAGGAAGTTTCATTACAGCGCACACTCCGCTGAAGACTGTCCCTAAAGATGTCAGTCCATCACGATACACTTGCGACTTCAGGTAACTCCAAAGCCAATAATCGCACGGACTGAGGTCTGGAGACCTGGGAGGCCAAGCATGACGAAAGTGGCGAATCAGCACACGATCATCACCAAACGACGTGCGCAAGAGATCTTTCACGTGTCTAGTAATATGGGATGGAGTGCCATCCTGCATAAAATCTCATGTCATTCCAAGCATGTGTGTCAATTTTTACCTCTCTATCAACATTATTGCGTGATTTATTAAGTTTTCAAATTTATACTGACTTTTTGATCACACCGTATATCTACACTATCTGAAAATCCGTCGTTCCGTGTATTTACTTATTTATTCTTGCCTTGAGTCAGTTCTTCTCCTACCCCTTCCCTCTCTGTCAATCTCTGTTTTTCTAAAATCATATATTTATTGGAAAATGTATTAAAAATAACGCTGTCTGGCATAATGTACAAATTATATGTGCAGTATTCAAACAAAGAATGATAGCAACCAGAATACAAATGGCATATAAAATTAGCACGATCTCTCATTTATTGAGTTATATGTTGTACAATTTTATAATTGTTCAGGTATATATTCATTTGTATAAGTGCTGTATTTCTGTAAAATCTCTTTGGAATACAATTAGAAGCAAAGAAGTAATAGATTAAAACTTGGTGCGTGAGAGGCGATTTCCCATAGACGTTACTGTTTATGTGGTCATATCTCATGAACTACGTGTCGTACTGTGATACAGTTTAGAAGATACATTCAACTGCGTATTCTGTCTATAAAATTTCCAGTGGACTGCCGAGGTGGGGTGGCTTACGTGACTCAACCATACAGATATCCGTACCGTAGGTGCAACCACAGCGGAGGGGTATCTGTGGAGAGGTCAGACAAATGTGTGGTTCCTGAAGAGGGCCAGCAGCCTTATCAGTAGTTACAGGGGCAACAGTCTGGATGATTAACTGAGCTGGCTTTGTAACTTCAGTTAACGTGCCTTTGCCATGCAGTTACTGTCAACGGCTGAAAGCAATGGGAACTACAGCAACTACATTTTCTGGGGACATGCAGCTCTACTGTATGAACATATGATGATGGCATTCTCTTGGGTAAAATATTCCGGCGTAAAATAGTCCCCCATTCGGATCTCCGGGTGGGGACTACTCAAGAGGATGTGATCATCAGGAAAGACAACACTGGCATTCTACGGATCGGAGCGTGGAATGTTAGGTCTCTTAATCGGGTAGGGAAGTTAGAAAATTTAAAAAGTGAAATGGATAGGTTGAAGTTAGATATAGTTCGGTGGAAAGAAGAACAGGATTTCTGGTTAAATGAGTATAGGATTATAAATACAAAATCAGTTGGGGGTATTACAGGAGTAGGTCTGATAATGAAAACAATGCGGGTGAACTACTATGAGGAACACAGTGATCGCATTATCGTAATCAAGATAGATATGAAGCCAACATCTAACACAGTAGTACAATTTTATATGCCAACTAGCTCTGCTGATGATGAGGAGATCGAAGAAATCTATGAGGAGGTAAAGGAAATTATTCAGACAATTAAGGTTGAGGAAAACGTAATTGTTATGGGAGACTGCAATTCGGTAATAGGACAACGAAGGGAAGGGAAGATAGTAGGTGATATGGTCTGGGCAAAAGGAATGGAAGAGGAAGCCGCCTGGTAGAATTTTGCACGGAACATAATTTAGTTATAACAAACATCTGGTTTAAGAATCACAAAAGAAGGTTGTATACGTGGAAGAGACCAGCAGACACCAGGAGATACCAGATAGATTTTATAATGGTAAGACATAGATTTCGGAACCAGGTTTTGAACAGTAAGACATACCCATGGGCAGATATAAACTCTGACCATAACTTATTGGTCATAATTGTAGGTTGAAACTGAAAAAAACTGCAGAACGGTAGGAAAATAAGGAAATGGGAACATTTTAATTTTACTACCACAGTAGAGCCAAGGATGATAAGTGTTATGTCCTTGCATATAAGTATAACGCATAGAATATCTTTTAGGTCTGTACCAAAACATTGTAACTTCTTTGAGATAAACATTTAAGTGTGATTATAAGCCGATAACCGGTTCAACAAGTCAACCATCAAAATAATGCTGATTTGCTTTTCTGATGACAAGGGCGTAGCTCATCCAGAGTTTATTTCTCCAGTTCAAACCGCGAAGGAAATGTTACATATGGAATTTAAGAAACACTGCGCAAAAAATGTTCGTCAAAAAACACTACATTTGTGGTAGACAGCAGACCGCTTCGAGCACCACGACAACTCAACTGCGCTCGCAGCCATCTCTATTAGGCGTTTCTTTTTACCGCAAATGGCGTAGTTCCTTGCCTTACTCGGCTCCGTGTTCGGTTTTCTTATTTCCAAACACAGAAAAGCGGCAATGGGGAAGAATTATTTGACAATATTGAAGAATTCAAGGAAAAACATTGGAGATGAGCTGTCTACATTTTTTTTAATTACTGCAAAAATGTTTCGGGCATTGGAAGTACCAGTGGACGATATGAATAAGCTGTAGTGATGAATGAAGGGGATAAAGTTGTTTTGTAAACTAGGATAGGTGTCCGGAAACGCTTAATTTCCATATTAGAGCTCATTTTAGTATTTCTCTTTAACTGTAAATTTAAAAATGTTTGTTAAGCTTATGGGACTTAACTACGGGGTCATCAGTCCCTAAACTTACAAACTACTTATGAACTACTTACGAACTAGGACGGCACAAATATCCATGCCCGAGCGGGGATTCAAACCCCCGACCGTAGTGGCCGTGCTGACCGTGACTAGAGCGCCTCAGTCACCTCGGCCACCGCGGCCGGCAACTGTAAATTGAAATAATTCGTGCAGACAATTGTCAAAATAGCCAATTGTTTCTTTAGTAGATACTGTACTTCCTCGAATCACCGACAGTTGGCCCAATTGAAGGAAGGTAATGTTGACTTCAGTGCTTGAGTTGGCATGCGATTCATTGCTCTACAAAACTAGCATCAAGCACATCAGTATGAAGCATCAACTGGTTAGTGTTCACACGAACATGGTTTTGCAGTCAGTGCAATGTTTACAAATGCAGAGTTGTCAGATGCCCATTTGATGTATGGATTAGCACGGGGCAATAGCCGTGGCGCGGTACGTTTGTATCGAGACATATCTCCAGAACTGGAGCACGTTATCATGTTTTCATACTAGATACTCTACCTGTGCAATTCGGACTATTGTCCATGAAGTACACATGTACTATACCGACACCGTCAGTTTTTGGAACAAAGAAAGAAATCGCCTCACGCTTCCCCTAGCATTTGCTATGTATTCAGCAGTTTTTGAGTGGTTATGACTAATTACTCATGGTACTTACAGAAGCCTCTAGAATTGGCTGAACGCGGCAGTAATCATGTCAACGTCATTATAATTTATAATGTAAATAATTTTGCACACCTGTCAAATACGTTGTTCATTTTTGTATTTTGCAAGCTGAAGGTGATCGTGTAGATTCCACCCAGATACCGGAATTAATAAAACAATGTTTACTGCGGTGTGGACGTCATTTTTCCGTTATGTTTTAATATTAATTAAAATTCAACTTCTGAATTAATATGAATTTATGCTTATAGAATATTGCTTGTTCGGTGTTAATAGTAACTTTGGCGTCCACACGAAATAAAATTTTCAAGCTGAGATTTTGTAAACATTTAAGGATTACCATAACGCAAAGTGCGTTACATACTGTTACTTAGAAACTTAGCGATTATTTTTGTGTATGTTATTTTATTTTATTTATTTATTGAATCGCAAGGTAACATTATACAATATACAATTATACATAACAAGGTAAAATCAAACTTTAAAGTCCGTTCTTATCAACCATTTAGTTAAACCAGGTTTAAGCGAACCAATCGTCAAGAATGCTATGATACGAATGAAGAGGACTGTTTTTGATTAGATATTCGATCGTCTGCTCTTCCAGGTTACACATCGGTGAACTGATCCAGCCCCAATTGTGCCTGAAGTAAAAATTCAATGCTCTACAATTTTCATCATGACATTTTGCATTTGGAGCAGGCGTTTTTCACTTAAAAGGCGTTGAAACATGGCATAACTCACTTTCCCAAGAAGGAGGTAAAAATGCCGATTTTTTACGATCGATTCTGTAAAATGGCTGAACGGATTTTATCTTTTAAGTAGGTCATTCTAAGCAAAATTGCATCCTCTTTTATTTTGGTATTCGAAAATATTTCTGTAGCATGCATAGATTTGTAAATATAGGCGACAAACTGAATAATGTCAAATATTCTGTTGTTTTCGGTTCTCAAAACTTATCCAGAAACCAGAAATTGTCGCACACTCGTATTTCTCATTTGGGATGCCTAACATCAATGAGAATTTAATTTTCCTGGGCTAATGAGAGAGCAACAACATTAAATATATTTCTGAATGGCATTTTCACTCTGCAGCGGAATGTGCGGTGATATGAAACTTCTTGGTAGATTAGAATTGTGTGCCGGAAACAGAATTCTAAACTAGGACCTTTCGCAGGAAAGTGCTCTACCGACTGAGCTATCCCGGCACGCCTCACGGTTCGTCCTCACAGCTTTGCTTCCGCCAGTATCTAGCTTCCTATGCTCCAAAGTTCACAGAAGTTCTTCTGCAAAACTGTGGGGCCGTGAAATGTGCTGGAATAGCTTAGTCGCTATAGCGCTTGCCCATGATAGGCCAAGGTCTCAGGTTCGAATCCCGTTTGTGGGACATAGAATTACTCTGCCAGGAAGTTTAACATCAGCACACACTTCGCTGTAGAGTAAAAATATCATTGCGGACAACTTCCCTGAGTTGTGACTAAGCCATGTCTGCGCTACTTCCTCTCTTTCTAGAGTGCTAGTCCTGTAAGTTTCGCAGCAGAACTTCTGCGAAAATCGTGTCTGAATAGCCCATTCAGTACATCGCTTGCCTGCGAAAGGCAAAGGTCCCAGCTTCGAATCCCGGTTCCGAAACATGGATTTGTCAGGAAATTTCATTATATGTGTTATTTCAAAGATTTTTACATTTTTTTAGTGATGATTATTAATGGGTGTCCAGAGAAGGACTCCCTGATTTCAAAATTAAATATCTCGAAAACAAAGATCGATAGAGGAATGCAGTAAACGGTATGTTTATTGTGAAAGCTGTAAGAAGTTTATACAGCAGTTTGACATAATAGTTACTAAAGCTGCTAACAGATGGCGCTGTAATCGCCATACGTAATGCCTAGTATAAATGGTGATCCGAAGCCCAGAGCGATGTTCCACTATTGAAGCGTGAAAGGAAGAGATTAAAACCATGTACTCCATTGAACAACGCGTTTTTCTGGTGCTAGAATACCACACGTTAGAAGAGAGTCCTACGGCAACAAGGCGAAGTTTTCAAGCACGATTTAATGACCCAAAAGGACCTGATGCGAAAACAATTCGTACTCACAATGATTGATAGTGGAGGATTTGATGTTGGCTGCATCTGGTTTACAGATGAAGCACACTTACACCTGAATGGATACGTGAATAGGCAGACCTTGCGATTTTGGAGTTCCGAAAAGCCATATTGGTGTGAAGCGAAACCCCTGTGTAGGCTGCAGTATGCAGCAGAGGCATTATTGGCCCTTTTTTCATTCGAGAAACGGTCACTGGTGAACGTTACGTTGTCATTTTGGAACAATCTGTCGCCACACAGCAAGCGTTAGAGGATCGACCGGGTACTGAATGGTTTATCCAAGATGGAGCCCGACCACATCGGACCGAACAAGTGTTTCGCTTTCTTGAGGAATACTTCGGCAATCGAGTCATTGCTTTGGAATATCCCAAATTTATTGGTGCAGGCATGGATTGGCCTCCATATTCTCCGGATTTGACTTCCAGTGACTTTTTTTGTGGGGCACAGTGAAAGAGATGGTCTACCCGAAGCATCCCGCCTCGCTGGACGAGCTTGAATCGGCGATGTCTGTGGCATGTGAAACCATTACGGTTGAGACACTACGAAATGTGATGGCGAATTTCACTCTTCGTTTGCGCCACCTCTGTAGAGCCAATGGTGAACATTTTGAAAACATTGTGATGTGACTGTTTGCAAAGAGTGTTTTTATACGATTATTTCACATGTGTATGCTGATATGAGCTGTACAGCGTACAGCGCCATCGGTTAGCAGCTTTTGTAACTATTATTTCAAACTGCTGTATAAACTTCTTACAGCTTTCACAATAAACATACCGTTTACTGCATTCGTCTATCGATCTTTGTTTTCGAGATGTTTAATTTTGAAATCAGGGAGCCCTTTTCTGTATCTTGTACCGGTTTACCAATGTTATCTGACATGTCGTAAAGATTTGCGTGTTGATTTCATTATTGGCTTCCGACACTGTCTATCTGGGAACAAGTGAGACAATGAATCCAATTTTGCAGAAACAATGTGCGTTAGCGTTAACTTTCAAATACGAACGGCCGTGCAGCTTTATCGTATTACACAGTCGTCTGCGAATTTTATAGGCACAAAGCCGTATCTCATTCCACGAAATGAAAATTACGTCGTAGTTTCACGGTGGTTTGTTCACGCAGCACTTGTACAAAGCCACTAACAGGAATTATTGTTTAAGATAATCACCAGCAGACAATAGAACAGCGGTTATGCTGTGCGCAGGACATTTAGAAGCGACATGTTCCAAACCTTTGTATTTGCGGCCATTGTACAGTAAGTTAGAAAGAAGGCGAGGGTTTGTAATTAAGTTCAGCGTTCCTGTCATAATTGGAACGGCCACAGCACTCTCCGCAGCCACTTATCCAAAACTTTAATTAGAGTTTCATTGTCTTTTAAATGAAGTGGCTCCCGTGTAGTTAAAACTCAGGTGTAATTATCACGCAGTTTGAGCCCGTCAACTTGGCAAGTGGCAACGCAATTTCCGGCACGCTTTAGCAACCTCTCCGGTGTGAGCATTTATTATAACACGTAGCATCTACCACGCGAACAAAAAGGACAACAAGAAACAGAAAAAAAAAAAGAACAACATAGAGAATGTTTCGTTTTATACTTGGTGTAGCGGATATGTATAATCGTGCTTAACAAATCAACACTGGCAGACACAGGTCCGACTTTTTAAAGTTATGGAAGTAGTACGGACGTAATATCAGTTAGTAACGACGACTAAACATCATTGAATTCGGATTGCAAGTTCAGGCTAGGAAAAGATCCGACCTCGCATTGGCTTTCGTCTTTGCTAGGCAACGATGCAAGCAATCTCCCTTACCAATTGCGACTTGATTTCGTAATGACTACATCACTTCTATCGCTGTCAATTTTATGGTTGATTTTTTACTTTTAATTAGATGTATACTAATATTTATGGCAAATCTGGGAGCAAATTTTGAATGTTGTACCTTTATTATGCATCATCAGTGAAAGTTACAATCTCGGCTTCTGACTTTAATCACTTTTTATTGCAGAATGCTGGCGCATCGGTATTTTATATTATAAAGTATGTTTTGTCTGATAAATACTCAAAAGACCTTACTGTGGTAAACCTCACATATATGCAGACAGCACTGAAACAACAACTCTTCGCTGCAACTCCTAGAGGAACGGATTCGTAAAATGTCTAAATAGGTTCCAACACAAGCTTATTATTCCTGCACTAAAACATCCGCCAGTTACTTCAACTATTTTGTAATTGTGTATATTGTTTTCATACTCTGTACTAAAATTTCCTATAATGGTTCAATTAATACTGAGATGGCGATTTATCCAGGAGACAAGCTATAGCTCCTTACTTAA
This sequence comes from Locusta migratoria, assembly GCA_026315105.1. NCBI lineage: Eukaryota > Metazoa > Arthropoda > Insecta > Orthoptera > Acrididae > Locusta > Locusta migratoria. The sequence continues at coordinate 402,730,831 of CM048747.1, read as the reverse complement.
CAGCCATATACAACCGCTCTCTCAAACAAGGATCTGCACCAAAAGATTGGAAAGTTGCAAAGGTCATACCTATAATAAACTACAGGCTTATTTCATTGACGTTAATTTGCAGAAAGGTTTTGGAACATATCTTGTATTCAAATATCATGAATTATCTCGAACAGAATGATCTATTGGCCCAAGGGCAACACTAATTTAGAAAATATCACACGAAGTGATGGATGCTATCGACAAAGGTTTACAAATTCCGTTTTTCTTGATTTCCAGAAGGATTTTGACACCTTACCTCTCAAACGGCTTTTAATCAAACTGCGTGTTATGGTATATTGCCACAAATTTGCGACTTGATAGGGGACTTCCTGTCAGAGAGGACACAGTTCGTAGTAATCGATGGTAAGGCATCAACTAAAACAGAGGTGATATCGGGCGTTCCACAGGGTGGTTGTATTGGTCCTCTGCTGTTCATTATTTACATAAACGATTTACGGGAAAATCTAAGTAGCTGTCTTAGGTTGTTTGCAGATGACGCCGTCATTTACCATCTGTAGATCAAAACCAACTGCAGAAGGATCTGAATAAGATATCACTATGGTGTAAGAATTTGCAATTGACTCTAAATAATGAGAAGTGGGATGTTCTCCACATGAGTACGAAAATAAATCTGTTAAATTTTGTTGACAAGATAAATCAGTCGAATGTGAAGGTCGCAAACTCCACTAAATACCTAGGAATTACTATTACTTCAGACTTAAATTGGAAAGAACACGTAGATAATGTCGTGGGAAAGGCGAACCAGAGACTGAGTTTTATTGGCAGAAACCTTAAAAGATGCAACAGAACTACTGAAGAAACACACAACGCTTGTCCGTCCGTTTTTGGAGTATTGCTGCTCAGTGTGAAAGAACTGCGATGGGAATCATTACAACAACGGCGCTTATCGCTGCGGCGTGGGCTACTTACGAAACTCCAATCGCCAACATTCTATTCCGAATGCGTAAATATATTGTTGACTCCCACTTACATAACTAGAAATGATCATCAGAATAAAACACGATAAATCAGAGCTCGAACGGAGAGATGCAGGAGATGGAATGGGAGACAAAATAGTATAACGGTGGTTCGATTAACCCTCTACCAGGTACTTAAAAATGTGATTTGCAGAGTGTCCCATGTAGATGATTCATAATTTTATGATGCAGCACAAAGCGCGCCTGAACTTTTTTTAGCCGTGTGCGGCTGCATTTTTTAAATATGGCACTCTGTCAGAAGTGTGTTAGGCAGAGTAAGCAATTTGTTGTCGACGATAGTGAGACATTATTGCTAGCACCTAGCAAGTTACTGCTACTGCTGGCTTCTAGCCAGCATCACAAGTGACTTGGAACACTTTTTCTTGATGATGTGCCAACAGCGAAATTCGTAAAATAAAGTACTGTAGTCAGCTCCTATCACGTCAGACGTTTTAAGTATTAATATATAACTTAATCACCTTATATCTGTAATCACGAATTTCAACGTAACAAAATACTACGACAAAAAATTTTCTGTATTATTTAAACTTGTCACTTGTTCACTGAGTAAAACACGAGAAAGACATTTGCAATTACGAATCAACATCAGCTGTACAATTTAAAGGCAACCTATGAAAACTTGTGCCCTACTGGCATTAGAACCTGGATATCCCGATTTTCACGGACGGTCGCGTTAAACCATTTTCTCATATGACACACATTGCCTACTACCTATGAGTGCTCGTACTTTCCACCATCGAAGTCGGGCGCATTTACTGACATTCTCGTAGGCGTTGCTGTGGCCCTTTAAATATGTGTGAGGTGTGTGTTTATCGATGGAACCAATAAAAATATCCTTCAGACATGTATGCATATGTGAAGGAAATCTGTGCGAGTTTTCATTGATAAACACTGATTCTGCACATCATATTTAATAAACCACAGCAACGCTTGCTATAAATTTGTTAATGATCACTCTGTGTAGGACTTACAGTTTTAACTATACGAGCGCTATGGGCAGTAGGCAATGAGTGGTATACGTAAGTTTTGGTCGGTACAGCAGATGTACGTAGATAACGTAATGATTAACGTGGCCCTTCGCGAAAACTGTGAAATCAGGATTAGACTTCGAGTCTCACACTAATGTTCATTTGTCACCGTTGAATACTGATTAATATTAACATTTGTGAAATGTATTCGAAATTGCTAACATGAATAAGATCAGCTGTTCGATTTAGATGTCGCACCTTTCGTTCCTTTCTTACATGCTTACATGTTCTAGCTTGTTCAAGTTATGTGGCGCTGGCCAGTCTCAAGAACCTGACAAAGAATTCTTTCTACCTCGTATCACACACCTGCAATGTTATTGTACCCTAAAATGGTTGGCTCTGCCAGTGAAACAAATCTACCGTAACACGCAGGCCAGCCATCAGAAAGCAGTGCATGTCTCAACCCAAGACATGTGAGAGGTTCTTAACTGTGTTCAGAATGAACTGAACGACTACTCCTGTAAGTACAGATTCGTGCGTCTATAAAAAGATCGATGCGTGAGGCATACAATAATTACCACAGCCATACCTTAGCAAAAGGTTCTTCCCGAGAACCGAAAAAAATGTCGTCCAAGTTGGTCAAAGTCACTCGTTCATTATTCCGGGGCGGTAATAGAGGAAAGCAAACGAAAATCTGAAGTTCTACATTTAACCTTTAAAAAATCTTTCACACAGGAGGACTGTACAAACATACCATCATTTCCTCAACGCACTAACTCCCAAATGGTGCACATAGTAATACTAATTTCCGGGACAGAGAAGTAGCTGAATACAAAAACGTCTCCTCGTCCGGATGGAATACGTTCGGTTTTACAAAGAGTATGCTGTGCATTAACCCCTTACTTAGCTTGCATTTATCGCGAATCTAACTCAGCACAAAGTTCCTAGTGACCGAAGAAAAAAGACGCACGTGACTCCCGTTTATAAGAAAGGTAAAATAACTGATCCACAAAATTACACGCCAATATCGTTGACATCATTTTCCTGAAGAATATCTTAGAGCATATTCTTAGCTCGAATTTAGTTAATTTCTTTGAGACCGAAGCTTCATTCTATGAATCAGCACGGGTTTAGGAGACATCGTTCGTGTGAAACTCAGCGTGCCTTTTTCTTACATGATATCTTGCGAGCTATGGATGAAGGGCAAAAGGCAGATTGTCTTTTTCACGCTTTCAAAACGGCATTTGACGCGGTTCCACACTGCAGAATGCTAATGATTATACGAGCATATAGAATACGTTTACATATTTGTGACTGGCTGGAAGGCTTCCTAAGTAATAGAAATCTGTACTTTGTTATCGACGGCGAGTGTTCATCAGAGACGAACCTGTAAGGCGTGGCTCAGAGGAATGTGATAGGGCCGCTATTATTTCCTATCTATATCTATGATCTGATGGACAGAGTAACTTACAGTAACTTTGATGATGCTGTGGTGTATTGGATGGTGTCGTCATTAATTGACTGTAATAGCATACATGATGCCTTAGACCAAATTTCTAACTGTAGAAAATTTAGAAGAATGTAAGGTGATGCACTGAGTAGGAAAACCAGTCCCATAATGTTCTAATACAGCATTAGTAGTTCAAATATTTAGGCGCAACATTGCATAGCGATATGGAATGGAACGAACATGTAAGAACAGTTGTGAGTAAGGTGGACAGGCGGCTTTGATTTATTGTGAGAATTTTGGGAAGATGTACTTCATCTGTATAGAAGACCGCGTATAAAACGCTTGTACAACCACGTCTTGAAGGCTCAAGTGTATGAGACCGGCAGCAGATCAGTTTAAATGAAGACGTGGGAGCAGTTCAGCGGCGTGCAGCTAGATTCGTTACTGGTAGGTTCGACCAACGCGCGAGTATCACAGAAATGCTCCGGCAACTCAATTGGGGATCGCTGGAGGAAAGACGACGTTCTTTTCGTGAATTTCTGTTGAGGAAATAAAGAGAGCCGTAATTTGAAGCTGACTGTAGAACGATCTTACTAACACCTACTTACATTTCAAGTAGTGGTTGGTCGTCCGTATTGATGTTAAAGAATACAAAGGACATAAAACTGCCCTGGGTTAGCATATATCCCTGTAAACTGCTTCTTCTAGGTCGTAAATAAAAGTTTACGAAGAATGACACAAAGGTTTTCTTGGTGTAGCACCGCGTCATAATGGAAGACGACTATTACTTTAAAAAGCGACGTTTCGTTCAACGTTACAGTGTCCTTCTTCTGAATATACAGATGAGATCTGGTTTTTACGCGTCACTATATTTTCTCATTACTGTCAACTGTGACATTACGTAATATTTTAAAATTATCGGTGTTATTGGTGATTTTTTGGCGGAAGAGTGGATACTTTATTATGATAGGTGGAAGGAGTGAGGATCAGCCATTGTCTATTGCTTCTTGCATAGCGAGACATTATTGGTCGTCATCGACAAATGAGGTGGTGTCGTTTGTCTCTTGCTGATCAATAACATCGCTGATTTTAAAATTATGACGTAATATCACAGTCGACAGTAATGATGAAATACGAGGGTCACTCCAAAAGAAATTAACACTATTATTATTTTTTTTAAATACAGTTTTTATTCTACATGTTTGAAAGTGTGTAGATACATCCTTTAGGAACAATATTTTCATTTCTCCACATAATCCCCATCCCTCTGAACTGCCTTATACCACCTTGGAACCAGCGCCTTTATACCCGCACGGTAAAATTCTGGACAAACACGTTGGAGCCACTGTTTGGAAGCGTGCTCAAGGGAGACATCATCTTCAAACCTTGTTCCACGAAGACAGTCTTTTAGTTTCCCAAAGTGATGACAGTCACATGGAGCCAGGCCAGGACTGTAAGCTGTGTGTTTCAGTGTTGTCCATCCGAGTTTTGTGATCGCTTCCACGTGGTACAAACCTTTTTCAACGCCAACCCTTTCACTATTCTGAAAACAGTTCCTTTCCCTATCCCACAATTCGTTCACTGTGATGCGTCTGTCAGCAGTCACCAATTCATTATCTCTCCAGCATAGGTATTCAATGACAGCACGTTGCTTGTGACGGATGTCAAGTGTAGCTGCCATCTTGAAGACATGCTATGACGGCGCCACTCACGGGAACAGGTTGAACTAAGTTTGGAAACAAGCGGGAAGGATGTATATACACATTGAAAAACTTTCAAACATGCAAAATGGAAACCGTATTTAAAAAAGAAAAAATAGTGTGTATTTCTTTTAGAGTGACCCTCGTATAGGGACGCGTAACAACCATCTCCGAGCTTACAACAGTATACCCTGAAGAAGGCCCCTGTAAAGTTACTCGAAACATCAGTTATTAAGGAATAGCCATCTTCCATTATGGCGCCGTAGTACACCGAGAAAACGCTTATGTCATCTGACTTTGACCACAGGAGCCTATGCTGTTTTACGAAAAATACTTTGGTGAGGATGGTGACAATTAAAGTCAGTAAAATGGAGTCATTAGTGCTGTAATGTTTTTGGGTGGTTGGCAGTGTCGTACAGATAAGACAGGTTAACAAAAGCCATACAATTCATCATAGGCCATTGCAAACTATCTTCGATGTATTGACGTCGACCGATAATGAGTGCACAGACCCTTTCTAAGACGACCCTGCTAAGGTTTCATCGCAGGTCAATTTCTTCCGACAGAATCACTGACATTATGCCCTTATCTCAACAGGTCGGTTGCAGATAGGTAGAAGTTGCATTTCATCTTAACCAGTCTCGGATCAGTGCTTTTCTGTCCACTGTTTTATACAGCGGCAAAGAAGAGGTATCGGCAGTAGTTCATAGTGTCATTGTTCCCTCTATCGGGCTTAAAAATAGCAATGACATCAGGGTTCTTCCAGATTTTTGGTACGCTTCTACAAGTGTTTCCAAACATATTATGACGGGATCAAAGGTAATTGTCTTTAAAGCCCCATGAAGTTAATTATCTAAAAGTGAATATGAAAGTTTCCAAATTGTTTCCTTCTCTCTTCCTCGGTCCTGTTACCAAGACACTTCGTGCCAATGTTTCTATTTGTGGTAGAAAAAAGCACTGCACCTGTAGGGCCGTATTGCTTCCTACCACATCAGGGTATGAAGACGAGAGTTTCTGTTCACTAACCTGGTATATTCTTTCGCTACTGTTGTCCCCTGCGCAGTAGCATAACTCAGGTCGTGGATCTGTTTGTTTCTTCATGTGATGCTGAAATAGTAGTGCAATATGGCTGTTATTTCTTGTTTTATTTATAATTCACTGTTCCTTTACATTAAACCACAACTGTATACTTAAGAATCGGGAGTGATAACCTTTGTCGTTTAGACCTTTTCAACATCAAACCAACCAAATTAAGAATCAAAATCATTTAACAATATGAAACTATTTTTACGTCAAACCCGCACGCGACTCATATGCAATAATACATATGAACGGTCTGAGGCACATTTCTCAACATACGTAGCTGTTAACTCTCTCAGGCCTCTCGCTCGACTGTAAGATGTTAATGGTCCAGGCGCTTAGCTCGACTGACTGCAGCAATAGTAACACTCAGCGCTCTTGGCTACATTTTGACTCCAGCGGAACATTCTAGAGTGTTACGCCTGTCATCTTTCTATTAAACTAATATTTAAATAACTTTTTAAATAACAGAAACATAGCTTAAATACAAGAAATTACATGGCATAAACAAGCATATTTAAATTAATTGCAGTATATAAATATTAATAAAGTGCTGCAAGGTTTTGGCGGACTGATATTACTTGTAAGAGCCCATCAGATTTTAGAAGAAAAAATGGGCGAGATTTTCTCACGGGATACTTGTTCTTCGGACTGTGTGCTATATGTTTTATTCACGCTACGTATTACGCAATGCTCTTCGCAATATAGTAAAGCGAAATTAGAGAATTAAAAAAAAAATGAAAGGGCAAGAAAATCGCTACTGATCAGCTCCCTCACACTATCAAGTGTATATTAATCTAGTATTAGCCAAACACTTTATTTGCTCGTTCCTAATATCACACAGTATCCTTTCCTGTTACACGCTTGCTAATCGATACACTTAAGATAATCTTGCAATTCGCTACAGTTCCAAAGTGTAAAATGTATAAAATTAATGAATTAATATCACGTATATATTCTACCTATGTAAGCTTAGTACTGGAGACTGACAATTAACGACAAATTAATTAGAGAGACTGAACGTTTGTATGTCGTATCTGATGAAAAGCGTTTGGTTTGCTACACATCAAAAATTACAATTAGATTGAATTTAAATTCTCTTGCAAAAGAAATAGTGTATTGTAATCGAGTAATATAGTTAATTAACATGAAAAGTCAGAATATAACAATGAGTGTGTCGTAATAGTGTAATACAATTAATTACGTTTCCCTGTGAGAGAGACAGAGAGCTCAGCAGCAAATGAAAAGTGAGGACCCGTATATGTAGCTGAGAAAAATACATTCGCAAACAATCTCTCTCCCTACACAGGATGTCCGACGTAAATAAAGTGTTTTCCATTTGCCGAAGGAACAGCTTCACATCCAGACAAAATCACCACGATACTGGACTTATAATTTTTTTTTTTTTTTTTTTTTTTTTTTTTTTTTTTTGGTGCAAGCAATATATCTAAGTGTCATCTGATTATGAAATATCATTCGATTCACTGAGAAAATAAAATGGGAACAGACTGTTAAGTACTATAGTTCCCCGATTATTGAATATCACGTACTTGCTTATGAATTATGTGTGACGTAATTTGATGGATCCTTCATTATTTTGTTCAAAGATTATTTGCATTACATTCGTATGTCGTGCACCCACAAATACCAAGAATGCAGATTGTTAAACATTACGAATATAAAGGACAACAACAAATTAAATGTTAATTTATTTGACTTCTCTTAAACGGTGACAACATTTCCAGTTCGGAAGACATTACGAGACCAGATGGATTAATTATGTGTCATGATTTACTGTAAAACACCAGTTATTCTTGACCTGCCATCGACATGCAAATTAATCAGCATAGTGCAACCACAATTAAAGGCGTGACATTCAATATATTAGGTAGGTAGTTAATTGAGAGAAGAATGACCCAAAAACCACACCAGAAGTATAAATCACAAATGTAGCAACAACTCAACAGAAACGTTATCAAAGGAGAGCACATGAAAGCTTTTTTTTTTTTTTTTTTTTTTTTTTTTTTTTTCAATAACTGAACACGAAGTACATCTCCTCACGCCTGAGTCTCCTCTTTCAATAAATCGGGTTGATTAATTGATTCTAGGATTGTAATGAAAATAACATACTTTCTATAAATGAAAAAAATATTGCCAACATGACGTTATGTGAAATGGTGGTAGACGAAACACTTTATTATACTTCTACATTTTCACTGTCAGTGTTTCTAAGTTATTATTAGGAAAGCAGTCAAACGTAATAGCAAATCGCGTGTCTCCTGGAAGGACACACCACTCGAACACTGTGCCAACCGCAAATACCTAGGGCTCTGAGCATAAACAGAACTGCATTAACACCAAAATGAAGGTAAGCGGCATTCTGCGGAAAATTACAAACTCTTCTTGGGGTGCAAGGCTAGAGGTAGGACCACAGCACTAACAGTTTGCTTCTCAGCAGGCGAAAACGCGAGCAGCGTCTGGTATAATTCAGCCCAGGCTAAACAGGTCGACATCGTTCTGAATGAGACTTGCAGGCTCGTCACTGGATATCTGAAACCTACGCCAATCGACAAGCTATACCACCTTGCTGACATTGCACCTCCTGCCGTGCGTAGAGAAGCTGCAGCCTACAGTGAAAGAGCGAGGGGTGAGTTGTCTGAGAGCCACCTCCTCCACAAAATTCAGCCAGCCTCCGGAAGCCTGAAATCCAGACGGAGCTTCCTCAGAGCAACCGACAACCTCAGTGACCAACCCGGATCTAAAGTGGACAGATGGATCGAGAGAAAGGCACTGGATGGAACCAAAGGAAGAATTGGCACCAGGCCACAATGAGGACTTGACGGTTTGGAAGTCACTAAACAGGCTACGCACCAACATTGCACAGTCAAGAGATAATGTTATGAAGTGGGGATATTCTACTGTATCTAACCTCTGTGACTGTGGAGACGTGCAGACGACCCAGCACATGTATCTGCCCTGAATGTCCTTCACACTGCACCTTAGAGGACAGGGATAAAAAAATTAGGAAAGCGATGTGAGATAAAAAAAAAAAAATTCCAAGCAAGCCTTTTTCGTCCGGGCAAAAACATTTTCTTGTCAACTTATATAAAAATTTTATACCTGGAAAGTTAATTAATGGAGCATCTGTCTTCAGGTTAAATCATTTGTAATTTCAGATGTGATAAGATACGACACGCTCACGAGCACAGCCACACTCCATAGCAACTGCTGCAACGCGACCTACCGTCGTATCAGTAGGGTTAGGCAAATGATACTCGCTTTCGAGCGAGCTCGCAATTTCCCGATACGCCGCAACGCTTGGTATTGTATCCAACGTGAATGAACAATTTTCGTCTTGAACGTCCGGAAATAGAATGTAAGTATGTATTTGTGGATTATCCCAAGCTTAAACCTTGTCGAAAAGTCCTAATATAAATACAACATACATAATAGTATCAATAACATATGGTAGGAATTAATTAATAGGAATAAAGGTAACTTTCAATAGCAATACGATTATAAGTATATCTGACATTGTTCCTCGACCTATTCGAACAGCCTATCCTTCTCGTCATCGTCATTGAGCTCGCCCATATCGTGGGTGTTGAGATCGACGTCCACAGTAATTTTAGGAACATTTTCGCATGATTGTCCATTGCAGGTTCCACAGAGGACTGAACACTTCAAACCAGCTTTTCTACAGGTGCAAGCAAATCTGAAGCTCTTCTTGCAACTGAAAAAAAAATCATGGTATAAGCAGGTTTGAGGGAGCTATTTCGCTCTTTGGGAAAAGGCCTTGGGCTGTACAAACTCATCCCCATTCGATCGGATTCTTCTTGTGACCCAGCCAGTGCTGCACCTGGTGGTATGTACGAAACGACTGCAGCTGTGCAGCATGCGTGGGAAGAAGTCTGGCCAAGGTGAAACTGGCCTTGACTGCAGCCCCTGTGGAGAGCTGGTAGCGCAAATCGTTTAGAGTTTAACTAGATCTTTCTCCACCGCACAGCTCAATGAAAATTTTTTTTCTCCATCTTCATCTACTTCATCAGGTTTCGCTGCTGGATTAGAAAAAACTGCAGTTTACTCTTTAAGGTCTCCATGTTTCTTCAGTATCTATAATTTCGATTTTCCCTGGCCAAACAGGCATGACGTGGAATTACAGCCACGAAGGCATGAGTGAAAGTGATCAGGTGACACTCTGCAAGTTTTGAGATTTTGAAAGGAACGCAAAAGATGGGCAGGAGGACAGAAGGGTGGGCGGGAGTGGAGACTTTTCTTTTTTTTTTTTTTTTTTTTTTTCCCAACTGGTTTATTGCCGCTGGAACTGCCCTGTCGGGTGAGGCCGCCTCCGGCACACGAAACAGGCTGCACACCCGGAATGTTAGTTCTTCCGACAAACATCATTCATACTAATTCATTACGACATAACGATGTTGTAAAGCACTGAATTTTTTTTAAAAAATTATCACCATATTCCGTATAACAAGTGTAGATAAATCATCATTAACGTCCTACCTCATTATGTGTAGTTATGCTTCTTAGTGTTGGGACAACCGACTGTTTTTAACAACCGATTGGTCAATCGGTTGTTTTTTCGTTCAGTCGGTTTTTTCAGTCGAATGAAACAACCGAATGAAAATAGTCTCTGTGGCTGTATGAATGTTTTCACTCACTGGTGGGGTTTGAGTGGTTTCAGTCGATGCGAAACAATCGAATGAAACCAGTCTCTGTCGGTTGCAGCCGCTATATGAATGTTTTCACTCATTCAGTTGGTTTGAGTGGTTTCAGTCGATGCGGGAACACCGAATGAAACAAGTCTCTGTCCTTTATATGAATGTTCTCGGCATTGAGTGGTTTCACTTGATGCGATGCAACCGACTGGAAAAAGTCTTTGTCGGTTTCTGCAGTTATATGGATGTTTTTATTAATTCATCGACTTTGTGTGACTTTATTTGCATACTCCTTCAGCCTTTTCGGGTATAAATGAACCGTGATTCAGCATGAAACATTCTTAAAGACAAATTTTAAGAATATAGCAGTGTGTCCGTGTGTCTGTTTCTATTGCATGCAAATCTGCAGTTTTGTTCCAATCTTGATGAAATTTTGCACACGTGACCTTCAAAGCAATAGAAACGTCACTCCCTGCATCAAATTTAATTCGGTGCATGGCGGAGGGTACTTTACATACTAACTTCGACAAAAACCACAATTTGGCTGCGATCTTGATGAAATTTTGCACAATAGACCTTTAAAACAAGGCGAAGGTAACTGTGTACAATAAATTTCGTAGGTGCATGGCGGAGGGTACTTTACCTACTAACTTCAACAAATTCCGTTTGTATTAGAATTTTAATGATATTATTCACTCTTCACCTTCAAAGAAAGAGAATGGTCACCGTCTACATCTACTTTAGTTCGATGCATGAGAGAAGGTATTTCAGCATTCGACGCCAATATAGAGTTTATTCCGATCCTGATGAAATTTAGCACACTTGACTTTCAAAACAAGTGGCATCTAAGATTTTGTATGGTACATGGCGAGGGATGAAATAAACCTGCACACCGTTTCACCGATAACCACAGAAATATCTGTGACAAGAGTGAATAATTATGAAACTTGAGATGAATGTTTTCATACACCGTTGACGAATACAGACGCGCTGAAGGAAATTTACAGCACTGATAAATGTTGTATGTCTTCTCATACTCCTTCAAATTAGATGGAATTAACAAAAATATTTTTATAAGAAACATTTTTATACAAAATACTTTAATAAACTTTTTTTACAATATCTAATGTTTTAGTGATCTTCGAATTTGGATCTAGCAAATATGCTCAAAGTTAAAATACTTAACTCTGTCCTACTAGTACCTTAGATATGTATGAACAATAAGCCGCAAACCGCACGTTTCTACCTGTTCCCACTTCGGAGATACAGTACGCGAGATTAAACTTGTAGCGATCATTTTGGAACACCCTGTAGTTTCGACGCTTCTTTATTGAGACAGTAAGTAACCGACAACAATCGGCGATGGCACGCCCTGCGACGCCGCCAGACACTGTTGTGTGGAGTTTGGCGCGCGCCTGCTGGCGCTGTCAGCAGTGAAAACGCAAGCGAGGCAGCACCCCCTCTCGAGTCCCCGCTCCCCGCGAAAAACGTACTGCCTCTTTCCACTTTAAAAGAAAGAATGATAATTTAGTCAATGTACAAAACTGCAAAAGTGTCGCATGTTTTCATTCGGTTGTTCCCACAGACTACTTTCATTCGAAAAAAAAAATAAAGTAAAACTACGACCGACTGACTCTTTCATTCGGTTGCTCCCACTGACTGGTTTCACTCAAAAGAAATAATGAAAAGGCCAACGTAATGTGTAAATTTTTTCATTCGGTTGGCCCCATCGACTGATTTAACTCAAAAGAAAAGGAATGAGTGGTCCAACCGACTGCGTCGATTTTTTCATTCGGTTGATACCACCGACTGGTTTAACTCAAAAGAACGTATGAAAAGTCCAACCGACTGAATCGGTTGTTTCATTCGGTTGGTCCCACCGACTGGTTTCACTCAGAAGAACGAATGAATAGTCCAACCGACTGAATCGGTTGTTTCATTCGGTTGATCCCACCGACTGGTTTCACTCAGAAGAACGAATGAATAATTCAACCGATACGAGAAACTACAACCGAATGATCGATTTTTTTCCAACAACCGAATGAATCGATTGTTTTCATTCGATTGTTCCCATCACTAATGCTTCTATATACATATACCACCCCGCCTTTCAAAAAATTAAAATAAACAAATGTTTACTTTGCTGATTAATTTCGGACTGGGTATTGTGGATATAAAGATAATTTCGTATGAAAATTAGCATAAACTTCTAAATTCCGGAAAATTTGTCAATATTTAAAAGGCAGTATCTCAGGAACTATTGTTTTCCGAGATCATTTTGGTCTCAAATTGTAGCATAAAATGAAACACGAATATTAACTTAAATATTAAGGTTGTGAAAATTTGCCAATGTTTGAAAAGCTGTATCTCGGTCTCAAATTGAAGCAAATTTAATGTAGTTTGAAAATGTACATGACAGTGACTTCATGGCGAATATGAGAAAAAAACGAAACAAGTACGAAAAATTAGCGGTTTTTGGGATATTCAAAAGTAATCCGGGCGTCTGCCGAGGTCGAAAACTTTGATCTAGCATCTCAGTCACATCCCATACAAGAAAAAAAGGAAACCTACTACCCCCGTTGGATGCTACTTAGTCCCCCCTATTCCTGACAAGGATATACGGTGTGTTACCAGTGCGCCACCTCGCTCGTTTCTGTAGTAGTCTCGTATCAGCCTGTTCCATCATGAATCTTTACAAAATAAAAAGGCACGTCATATTTATCCTACAAATAATGAAAGAATTACCGCATTGCCCCTTGTATGGTAATATTTGTAAGTCAAGGAATAGTTTGCTTTTCATATGACTATTTATTTTTCTCTTTGTCGGACTTTCGCCATCACATTCACTACCAGCCACTCACCTCAATGAATTACACACATAAACTTCCCTCTTGAATCACACCGTCCACTGGTGAAAACGGTATAAAATTCCGTTCAATAGTTTTCAGTTAATTGAGGGCACAAAGAAAGACAGACGCGGTTGGAGGAGTACAAGTATAGGAGATTAGCGACAACATTACGTGACGTTATGGTCTTCATTAAAGTGTGAATGTCGAAAGGTCGTATTATAAAATAATCAAATAAGGTTCGTAAGTAACAGAATGCATAGCGCATCTGAAAAGTACGAAAGTGGTCCCGCTGGCGAGGCTGAAGTGCCCATGCATATACCTTGAGAGACATTTCTAGAAGTGCCCCATATCGAGCTACGAACAGCAGTGAAGTGGTGGTATATGCTGCGATCCAACCGACATGGTCAGTGTGAGAACTGGTATCATTGCAACATGGAGCGAAAAATGGATCAACGCGTTAACATCTAGTTTTGTTTTGAATTAGACGAAACGGCGACGGAGACTCATGGGATAATAATGAAAGTGTATCGAATTGAAGCAGTGATTAAAAAGTGTGTGTAAGAATAATTTAAACACTTTAGAGATGGTGTCGGGGATGAGTCACGTTTGGGTCGACGGACCACAGTCACAGTTCCAGACAACACTGAACGAGAGCAGACTTCTTTCTGTTTCCCCACCTTAAATTTCCCCTGAAAGGCTTACGATTTACAACGGTTGCGGAGATCCAATAACGCGAGACCTGAGTGCTTCGAGCGATTCCACACGAAACGTTTGCAGGCAGCTGGCAGCTGGCAGCTGTACAACCGTTGTCAGAAGTGCGCTGTAGCCAATGGCAAGTACTTCGAAGGCCAGTAAAGGTAATTAGTTTGTAACTCTCCTATATTTTTTGTAACTCTCCTATATTTCACGTGACCATTGTTCAAGAGCAGCTTGTATATTGTTTTCACTAAGAGTGTGTGTATTATTGCTCCATTTCGCGAATTCTTGCTCGCCAAACTCAACCAGTACCACGTACCTCACTGACTTACACACTTCAACCTCCTTGATGAATCACTCAGTACATTGGCGAAAGTCGTGTGAAAATCCGTTTCCTAAAGATTTTCATGGGCTGGGGTGAAGTGGTCGAGCTATCTAAGACGCCTTGCTGGGAGCGAGCAGCTGCTCGACGAGGTTCCAATCCTCCCTCTCTCGGGCATGGGCGTGCGTTTTGTCTTTAGCATAAGGTCACGAAGTTTGTAAGCCCATGGATTGATAACCGCAGCAGTTACTTCACTTAGATTTAAAAACATTTGATTTATTTTCATTTTTATTTATTTGTATCAATGATTTATATTTCTCGGATTTTTAACGTATTTTCCCACTTCGAAGCACACATGAATCACATAGCAGAACCTTCCTATTTGATTAAACCGTACCTTGGTGTAAACAGTATGGAAATCTGTTCAGTAGTTTTTGAGTTTATCGCAGAAAGGGAGACAGATATGGCGGCTGAACTTTGTTTTATTATATGCAGTGCTCTTCTTTTTCGGGGGGAACGTTGGGGGACGCGTACCCCTAAACTTTTTCGTCCATGAAGTAACTTTTTATACTATGTTGAGAACTTGGAAGAAAGCCAAAGATTTATTTTACGTACGTAAAGTTTTTATTTCATTTTTTCATGTTGGTAATTGCAATCAAACGATACCAGTGCAGTTCCTGGTGAGAAAAGCTATGTCAGCCACTTCGACAAGCGTTTGGTACCCTCACCCGATGCTAGTGGGAGATGATGGTGCTAAACGGATATGCGTACACTCAAACGTCGACCTACCGATAAATCTCTCTACGGTCCCGCTACCATGATTCTTCGCGACTCATTGCCATCTTTGTTTTGATGTTCTTCAGTTATGTGCGTTATACTGTTCCGTTCTTGTCGGTTGTGCGAAATTTTACAGCGAGTTCTGTCTTTCGTTGCAGATTGTAAGTTAAGTTGGAGGTGAGAGATGAGCAGAAAAAAAACAAACATTTTACTTGTTCTCCTGCACCTAAAAAAACAAAAACTCTCAATAATTCATGTGCGAGTGGAAAGCCAGAAGGTTCAACATCAGTGTATGACTAAAGTAAACTGTATATCTGAGCACTGAACCTACGCGTAAATATGCAAAGAACCAATGTGTGAATGATAGAAAATTAAATGATCGTCCAGGATGTTGGACTTTGGAACATGAAATCGCATTTTTTGAGAAAAAGTACTGGTTGATCGTTTCAAACAAAAAACTTTGCAAAGACTTATGAAGTTTATGCGTAGAAAGAAATAAACAAGGCATGAACATTGCCACAACCTTGGGTTACTGAATCTGCGTCATTATCAGGTATTTGCGTAAAAAAAAATTAAACATAAAGAAACTTACGCTCATCAAGCTGCTGCCCAAATAATAAGTTGTGCCAAACAGAAGACTATGGAAAATATTTGCATTAGTCCGTTTCAAAATGAACAGGAGATGGCAGCAAGTATATTTCGCACTGCTTATAAGGTCACGAAAAAGAATCAAGCATTCAACGATTTTGAGACCGAAATTGACTTTCAAGAATGTAATGAAATTGACATGGGTCACATTATACATTCTGGCAATGCATGCACTAACATTATTAATCATATTGCACAGCAAATGAGAAATACAGTGATTTAAAAAAAAAATAATATTGAAACGAAATAAAAAATGTCATTAATGATTGATGAGAGCACAACAATTAGCCAGTTATCCTCATGAATAATTTATTTGCGAACCAAACTTTCTGACATGATAGAGCCTACAAATATTTTCATTGATATAGATGAGCTGAACAGTGTTACTGCTCAAGGTATTTGTAACACAGTCAATTGATGAGTCAGGTACCTTTTTTATTATTATTTCTTTTTTATTCGACATATTGATGACGTCATGGATAAAAGCCGACGGGTGGCATCCCATGCTTTAATTACAATAATTTTCGCTGCATTATATCTCATATCGGATTATCCCCAAACTTTCTTTGGAAAAAGAGCACTGATTATATGTATAGATATCGAGGATGAGGGCGACAGGTCCTGTTGGCCCCCTCCATATACATTCGTCATTTAAAAGTAGTATATCCAACTTCTCACTCGTGAACATGTCTGCACGAAATGAAAGTTGAAGCGGAAATGCAGAGAATTGCAGAGACGTCAACAGTCAAATGTGCTGCCATTCTGACGCTATGCAGCACGAGGGCTTCAATCGAACCTTTAACTCCGGTACATATATTGTTATTGGTTACGAGTGCTCCTGTCAACGATTAGATCGATGGAGATGGCAATGGAGATACTGTGGAGCAGAGACGTTCAATATATAAAAGTCGAATCTAAGATCATAATTTTAATTAATATTTGTAGGCTGGTGTTGTTGTCTGTAGTTGCATGATTCTCCAAAGTATCAAGGTCTAGAGTATTTCGGAGTATGGAGTATGCTGTGGTTTAAATAATATTTGGAAACACTGTGTAACACATACTTTTACTTTAAACGATTATCACGGATACAAGTCCGCCATGATGGATTTTACTCGAAACACTTCAGCCGACAAACCTGTCTTACATCACATATTCTTTGGACATTCAAGAGTCAAGCAACAACACAGAGTACGCGTCTTCACACAACTGAGGCTCAATGTTGAGTCCTAGCGTCACTCGGCAAATTCCTTATAAACAAGTGACGAAATCCGTCGTCCATTTTGGATTTTTTCAAATAAATGAGATTAAACAGTTACATAACTGGCAAGACATTTCAATATTTAGCACTTTTAAAGACTAGTCTTTACTGAAGACTTTTGTCTGTAGTGTTTCGCTGCGGTGGAGTAGCCGAGCGGTCTAAAGCGTCTCTCTGCGGAGCGCGCGGTTGCTCGCCATGGAGGTTCGAGTCCTCCCTGGGGCATGGGTTTATGTGTTTGTCCTTAGGTTAGTTTACCTAGGTTTAAGTAGTTTGTAAGCTACGGGCTGATGACCACGCAGATAGATCCGATAGATCTACAAACATTTGCACTTTTTTCTGTAGAGTTTCCTTGTACGAGAGTGAAACTTGGACGATAAACAGTGCGGACAAGAAGAGAATAGAGACTTTTGAAATGTGGTGCTACAGAAGAATGCTGAAGATTAGGTGGGTGGATCGCGTAAATAATGAAGAAGTACTGAACAGAATTGGTGAGAACATCTTTGGCATACCCTGTCTAAAAGAAGGGATCGCTTGGTAGGACACATCTTAGACATCGAGGAATCGTAAATTTATGATTGGAGGGAAGTGTATGGGGTAAAAATCGCAGAGGGAGACGAAGAGGCGCATATAGTAAGCAGATTCAAATGGATGTGGGTTGCTGTTCTTACGAGGAAATGACGAGGCTTGCTCAGGATATAGGGTGGAGAGCTGTATCAAACAAGTCTCCGGACTGAAGACCATAAAAACAACAAAGACTAGTGGTATGTCTGATGTTGACAGACATAAATTAACAAACGTATTGACAGTGTTACTGGAAAATGAATTGTTGTATATACAAATGAGGTAAAAGGCGTGTGTTTTGAAATATGTGGTTACTTCCATGTTTTTATTCATAATCGAAAATAATGCAGGTATATAATACAAAGAAGTAAGCTGGTAATGGCGTCTTCTATGTCCCACAACCTACCTTTTGTGTCGATTGGTTCAGTGGAGGTTTAAGAGTAGCTGCTGTATAGCATGCACCGCTTGACAGTAATTGCCTTGCTACCGCCTATTCCGAACACTGTGCCCTCAAATTGAAGGACATTACCTCAATTTTTTTATGACAGATTACAACGTCAGCATTAACAAACGCTATAGGGTAAGGTGGGACAAATTCGATATAGGTACAATTCCGATCAACATATATTTTCGCCCCATTTTTCACTTGCCTTTGTGTGGCGTTGTAGTGTAACAGGTTTCCACAGCTGGTCCTGTCTTTTCCAAGGATACACGACTTTGTGCTACGGAGATATGAATTTCTTCCTGTTAAGATGGACGTGGAGCTACTTCGTCGAACGCGCTATTATAAATTTTCTAGTTTCCACACGCTTGTATATTCATTATTGCGCAACGTTTGGTACCGCGAAGTATGCGCTGGTGCCCCAAGGAAAAGGTGCTTTTTATGAGGAAGAAGTCAGTGATCAAAATTGTACGAGGAAGTGATCATAATTATACCTAGTGTGGTACATTTCCTATCGATTTTTCTCAATTCTGTAACCTTTTTTTGGTTCATACCAATATTTTTAATTGTCTAACATTTGTATTACATATTCATAAACATTCAGGAACAAGTGCCATAGTTAAATTTATTTCTTTTCTCAATATATTTGCAGTTATAATTACATTTGACCGAAATGATCGAAATTGTACCATCTTACACAATCACTGAAATAGGGCTATCGCTTGCAGTTATCAAAAGTAAGCATTTCGATTAAAAAAAAGTTCTTGCCTTTATATTTCAATTGATGCCGTTGCTAAAAACCGTTAACCAAACAAAAATATATGTATACATATACATGTGGCGTCTGTTCCGAAAGAACATACGTCACTTCTGATCCTGCAGTTGTTATTATTTAATATTCACAGAATATATGACATCAACTGCGATTGGACAAAGCTGAAAATATGTACCCAGCCGGGATTGGAACCCGAGTCTCCTGTTTTCTAGGCAGTTGCGCTGACCCCTACACCACTGGGGACTCAGTGATCACCGCACCTACAAGGACTACCTACACACGCCTCCCGTCAGATACAAATTCCCAGCTTCGCCCTGCCCACAGTACTCAAACTCGTAGTTATGAAACTAATTCCCGTAAGAGTAAGGGCTTCAAACTTGCCCACCCCTCCCCACTAGCGATAGGATCATTGCCCGCCACCGGCATATTATACATATACATGTGGCGTCTGTTCCGAAAGAACATACGTCACTTCTGATCCTACAGTTGTTATTATTTAATATTCACAGAATATATGTCATCAACTGCGATTGGGCAAAGCTTGAAGTCCTTACTCTTACGGGAATTAGTTTCATAACTACGAGTTTTAGTACTGTGGGCAGGGCGAAGCTGGGAATTTGTATCTGATGGGAGGCATGCGTAGGTAGTCCTTGCAGGTGCGGTGATCACTGTGTCCCCAGTGGTCAGCGCAACTGCCTTGAAAGCAGGAGACCCTGGTTCGAATCCCGGCTGGGTACACATTTTCAGCTTTGCCCAATCGCAGTTGATGTCATATATTCTGTGAATATTTAAAAAAAATATATGTGTCCCTCAACACTCTAGCATGTGCCGAAACCGCGTTTTCATACGTGTAACCGTTCACGAAATAAAACGGACCCCATACACACCTCTGCAAAATTGTCTACAGTTAAAGCTGACCCAAATAAGTGCGGTTTCGAAACACACAAGGGTTGCTGCTTGAACGGCTGAACGCCCTGCGGCTGACCTGACGCCACGCTACGAGGGCGCGGGCCGGTTGTCGTCCGCGGTCGCGATTAGGCGCGACAAATTCGGTTACGTGATTTGCGTCGTGTCCGCCGTGACTGGCGTGATGGACGGCGCGGCCAACAGACCCGGCCGCATTTCGCTATTTCGGCAGAGTGGAGAGCCGTCGCTGGCGCCAGCCGCCGCGTCGCCGCGGGCGCCGCTTCGTTTATCAGTGGGCTTGCGCCAGCGATTTTGCGGGCCCAAGGACAGAATTAATGCGTCGCGTCAGATTTCCGGGGCCCGCTCTCGCCCGCGACGGCGTCACTGCGAAATTCATTACGTATCAAATGACGCACCATTAATCTACATGACTAATAGAGTCGCAATATGACGCATACCGGAATCGATAGCTGCTAATACTGGCGGAGGGGGGCGGTGGGGAGGCCGAACGCTCGGTGCGGAGTGGGCTGGGGGAAGATCACCTTGTGGCACGCATCACATGATGACGCAGTACTATTGCTCCACGAGGCTTCTAACCTGAGACTTTCTGCAAATAATGGAGAAGACTGTAAACGCTTCATCGCTTTTATTAATGTTTTGTATCTACATGAAAGTTATTTCGTACTGTACGTTGCTTGCAGTGGCCATTTTGAGCAGCAGCTGAATTGTATTTCACTGTAAGGTTTTTAAAGTAATGAAGGGTTTTATTTTTATATTTTTAAGTCACCCATACGCGTCTCGACTTTCTCTCAAGGCATCATCAGTGGATGTCTTGAAATATTTACATCTTTTTGTTTACACATATAGGTTAGGTCTCTTACATATCTACAAAACATTTCATTTCTGATTTAAAACAGTTCGTTGTTTGGTATAAAATGGTGTACTTACAGCACTTGCTACTCCACTTCAGTCTTATTCTGGCAACCAGGTCGAAATGTTACACTGTTTTTTGAAACACATTGCAGTTCTCTGGTTCTACTGTCACCTGCTGCCATACTGTGTCTACTGCTGTTTGTTTTGTAGTGTTGCCAACCGTAGCTTATTTTCAATGAAACAGTTGAATTTCAAATAATCTAAGGTTGGCAACACTACAAAACAAACAGCAGTAGACACAGTATGGCAGCAGGTGACAGTAGAACCAGAGAACTGCAATGTGTTTCAAAAAACAGTGGTTGCCAGAATAAGACTTAAGTGGAGTAGCAAGTGCTGCAAGTACACCATTTTATACCAAACATCGAACTGTTTTAAATCAGAAATGAAATGTTTTGTAGATATGTAAGAGACCTAACCTGTATGTATAAACAAAAAGATGTAAATATTTCAGGACACCCACTGATGATGCCTTGAGAGAAAGGCGAAACGCGTATGGGTGACTTTAAAATATAAAAATAAAATCCTTCATTCGCAGTAGCAAAAGGCGTTTACTTTAAAAGCCTTACAGTGAAATATTTCGTACTAGTAGACTTATCTTAGAAGACAAGCTAAGGAAAGGCAAACCTACGTTTTTTGCGTTTGTAGATTTGGAGAACGTTTTTCACAATGTCAATTCGAATACACTCTTTCAAATTCTGAAGGTAACAGTGGTAATTTATAGCGAGCGAAGAGTTATATTCAACCTATCCAAAAACAGGACAGCGATTATTAGAGTCGAAAGGCAAGAAAGGGACGCAGAGGTTGGGAAGGGAGTAAGACAGGGTTGTTGCTTTTCCCCAATGTTGTACAATCTGTACATTGAGCAATCAGTGAAGGAATGCAAGAAGAAATTTGGAGAGAGAATTACAGTTCATGGAGAAGAAATAAAAACTTTGCGGTTTGCCGATAACATTGTAATTTTGTCAGAGATTGCTAAGGATCTGGAAGAGCAATTGAAGGGAATGGACATGTGGTGTCGCACAAGTATGAAGTACGCGCCACTTACTTTCGCCGCACGCCACCATGCACGCACGGCGCGGCGTTCTTACGACGTCAGCCACGAGCGCCCTCTGCTGCAATCTCGCTCGTGGCCACCACTGAACGACATCGTTCATTTGGGACTGAGAGAGGAACCAGCTTACACTTCGGAATTAGATAGGCACCATTGAAGACTTGGCTATCGGATAGGCACTAAGCAGGCCTCTATCTCAACTATGTATCAGCATTCTGCAGTACTGAGCTATGTAAAAGTTAAGTATTACTAAGTCTCTAAGAAATATATATCTCGTTCTAATTTACTCTAGTGTTTCTAGTTTCTGCTGTCCCACTGGCTGGCCACCTCCTTCCTGCACAAGCGTGCATCCTTTATTCCTGTGTCGGTCTTTCTACTCGGCCACCGACACCTACGACGGAAACGAGACACAAAAGCGGCGACGAGGCTGGGACACAAAAGTGGCGACGAGGATGGGATACAAAAGGACAGTATCTTGAAAGGAAGATATGAGATGAACTTTAACAAGAATAAAATGAGGTTAATGGAATGGAATGTTAGATAGTCAGGCGTTGCTGAAGGGATTAGATTAGGTAATGAGACAATAAAAGTTGTTGATGAGGTTTGTTATTTGAGTAGCAAGGTAAGTTCTGATGACTGAAGTAAAGAAGATATAAAATGGAGAATGGCTATCGGACAAAAAGCGTTGCTAAAGAAGCGAAACTTGTCATCATCCAATATTAACTTAAATGTTAGGGAGTCCTTTCTGAAAGCATTTGTCTGGAGTGCAGCATTGTATGGCAGTGAACCGTGAACGATGAGGAGTTCAGACAAAAAGATGATAGGAGGTTTTGAAATGTAGTGCTACAGACGAATGATGAAAGGTGAGATGGGTAGATCACGTAACTAATGAGAGTTACTTAACAGAATTGCGGAGAGAAAGGATTTTCTGGAATATCCTAAGAGAAGGGATAGACTGATAGGGCACATTCTGAGACTCAGCATTAGAAGAAAGTGTGTGGCGTAAAAATCGTAGAGGGAGACCGAGGGACGAATACAGGAAGCAGATTCAAAAGAATGAAGGCTGCGGAACGTATTGTCAGATGAAGAGATTTGCAAAGGACAGGGTAGCGTGGAGAGCTGCATCAAACCAGTCTGCGGACTGAAGACCACAAAAACAATATGTTACAAAAAAAGTCTTCGCCTATTGTAGCTTTTGAAACCTGTCAAAGGTACAATGTGCAATTGGGATCAGGGAAAAATAACATTCTCTCCCAAAGAAATTTCCCCCCTATTATGGACAATATTCGTCACAGAGTGTCTGGACATTTGGGTTTGATCCACCTAGCGCTTTGACATAAGACCGAAATTTCTAAGGATTTTCAGCCAAGTCAGCAAATAGAACTTTACTTTCGAATTCATTGAACGCCTCTCGCATAGCCATCCTCACGCTACATTTTGCTTCGTGTAATTTTTGTTTGTATGTAAGGCTTCCCACACCTCCAGAGATCCCTTTCCATTTCTTCCCATATCATACGTACTTCCTGTCACACCTCATCACATTGTCCCTCAACAGACAGTCCACTCTTGCTATCGATCCAGTCCTCCATCATCATCACTTTCCTCTCTCCTTCCCTCCCTTTTCTTCCATGACAGGTCTACCATCTCATACACGCCCATCCAGTTTTAGTGAATGTGAAAGTTCTGTCACGTTCACGTGTTGGTGAAGTATTTTTCACTGTGCTGTGTTCCCAGTTTTTTTTTTTTTTTTTTTTTTTCATCTGTATACAAACACAGCCTTATTATATAGTCCCTACCACTATATGAAATCATTGAAAGTTGCACAGAAATGTTATAGAATTTTATTGTGGGTGACTTGTTTCGGACTACAAGTACTTACTGGTGGTTTGATAATGGACTTTGTTACCGGTTACCCACCATAACTATTCTGTGCAACCTTGACTGCCATATAGCGATCAAGATTGAAGTTGCTGACCCATCTTCCAGCAGGCTGGATATTAGAATATACAGCTTTATATTGACAGCACTTTCTTTAAAGTGATATGTTTTATGGTCCTGTCTATTAATCTTTTGGCTGTACCGCTGCCGGCTCTTCTTCCCGCCCGTACGGGCAAGGGGGTCTGGAAATTACAATAATGCGAAAAAAAGACTACAAGACATAGGAGCAAATGGTTAGATTGAAAAGCGGTAAGACAAGAATGCACTATATCACGTCTACTGTTTTATCGATATATCGAAGAAATAATGATGGAAGTAAAACGAAAGATTCATCGTGGAATGCAAGTTTTGGGTGATAGAATAACATTGTAAGATTTTCATATGACGTTGCTATCCTCGGTGAAGAAAGGGATCTCTTGAAAAGGATGGTCTAATAATTAAAGAATATGAAGGGAGAGAAAGCGGAAAAGGCCGAAGGGTATTGGAAAAGAAAAGAAATAAGAATAGCGACAAACGAAATGTATGATTACGAAGTCGATAAAGTCAAGAAATTCGACTATCCAAGAAGCATATTGGGCTACGAAATACGAAGCAAAAGAGTGGTAACACAGACAACGGAGAAGAGCCTACTGGAATCTAATATCGATCTTTAATCTAAGCAAGGTCAAAAACAGGACAGGCTACAACAAAATTCTGAATAAAGTGTTTCGTAACCTAATAGTATTTTGTGAGCATGTATTTTGAATTAAAGAAAAAAGAAAACTGTTGAGGCTACCACAATATGCTGAAACTACTTTCGGTATGAAAGCAAATATTTTATAATACTATAGTAAATAGATGCAACAGTATACACAAGATAGCGATATTTATTTACATTAACTGCGGATTAGAGGCACCAAATAACGTGACATATTTACAGATATGGAATATTCATACAGTGGAAGTACAAAGAAAATTCTGATCATTTTAAAGAAATAAATTGAATTCCTTACGAAAATAGGAATCTACCGCTACATTATTAACAAATATGATTGTATTCCTAAATGTCAACTAGAATTAAGAAACCACATGAATCTCAAAATTTATCGGGGCTGGAGACTTGACGTTTTGTATGAAATTTGTAATTTTCAGTCTTCCCTTTAAATGAACAGCTACTATTGAGAATGAAGGGTTTCTTTAATATTTCCAAACGTGTAGAGTTCTGTCGTAGTACCTTGTGCGTCAACGCCACTACCTCGAGGGAAGGGTTTTTTTGCTCAAGCAAAAGCTTGTAATTTCCTTTAGTCTCACGAGAGAATAATTCCTATATAGCGCACTTAACCATAGGAGGGGGCTATTTTTTATTTTTCGTATATTGTATCCAAAACAGTATATTCGTCCAAGTTTCTGAAGTAGATAAATTATTTGTACATGCACCGAACAGCTGTCATCAATATTTTTCTTTTCTTTTAATTTGAAAATGGAACGTTAGTCAGACCAGATGTGACCATATATTAGTATTATATTCTTTAAAATATGAATTTCTTTAGCTCTTTAGTGCGCTTCTATTTTATACATAAGCAACTTCAAATATGAACTGTTGTAACATTAATTGTAAGAGGTTAGTCCAAAACACTGTAATGAATTATATTATTAATTTATAACAAGATATCTTTCGGCGTTAAGTGCCATCGTGAGGTGTTTCTGCAAAAACGTTTCTTTTATCTGTACTTATTCTAGTACTAGACAAATAAATTTAATAAAAATAAAATTAACAAATTTAAATTATAATGTGCAGTACTTACGGTATTTAGAGGCCTTAACGACTTCAACTGACTGTTTTTTGCTTTATATTTCATTTACTCTGTTTCTATCTGTCAGTCTCAGAATACTATACGTTTAAAAAATTTTCTTGGAAGAGAAAATATGGAAGTTAACAGATATGGCATAATTTTATTTATGGTTTCTGTGCGTGTTATTACGTAGCAAATATGGTAATCATGTGTGTGTGTGTGTGTGTGTGAGTGTGTGTGTGTGTGTGTGTGTGTGTGTGTGTGTGTTTTGTTCGTATGATAAATTAGTTTATGTATTTTTTAAGTTTAGGGACCGTTGACCATTGCAGTTAGGTACCATAAACTTACAAACATTTGAACGCTTTTTGTCCCTCTGTGTATTGTACCATGCTTTGAAGACTACCACACAGAAATTTAATTACCGTTAAGTCCAGTTTTGGAAAGAGAGAGGGACGGAGTCAAAAATATTATGTGCACAAACGTAAGCAGGAGGGGTACTCACAAGGAAAGTACTTGGGCTCGAACAAACATATCTGTATGAACGTTTGGTTACAGTATCTCTACACACACCTCAATGTGCTGGTGGGTGTCGTTTTTATGCAAAACTTTGCAAACATGCACTAGATAGCACTGCTGATGTAATTGTAGACGCCATACGTAATGCAGATATCTTAACTATAACTTATGTAATAATCGTCGTACATGTTCTCTAGCGTATTGTCATCAAAAGCCGTGATGATAGTTGCAACCTTAGCCTTCTTCTCGCGAGACTGTTGGTATTCACTGCCACTGTTTCTATCGCCTCTTCCCGCACTTACCGTAGCACTACCGCTAGCAATGAGTTCTTCGTCATTATCATCCCTATTATCATCATTATGTGTTAATGTTACAACAGTATCTAACTTATGCTCATATTTCTGTACCATAATAGATACGAGAAGGCATACGAATGATCTTCTATACTAATACCATCTTCACGAAGAATGTTTCTTCGTAACTTCATCTCAATCGCAATACTTTAGCAGGACTGATTAGTAATCGCCGCTCCATCTGACGCTTCAACACACAAACGCCACAAAACGCAACTTCGGAGGCATACTGCATCGTCCCTACTGGCGTACCGACAGGTCAAAGTGCAATGTGGCAAGGGACACGCAGAGGCTTCTAACGGACGACTGCAGAGTGTCAATAGTGCAATAAGGGATCTTTACATTATCTCTCGTACGATTTTGATGTATTTCCAGTCAAACTAAGCACCCCGAAGCGAGACGCAAGGGGACTCACGAAACTCAATCACCCTAAAGCGATCATGTCTTCGCCACTTCTAGAACGTTTGTCCTAGTTCTCACTAACAGTTGAAATATAGCCCCAGTTGCCCCTTCCGTTCCAAGAAGATCTTGGAAATGGTGTGAGGGCGGTCCAAATAACCTGTCACTAAAAGAGTGTGGATATTTTCTTGACTACGGTGTAGTAGCCGTGCGCATTAGGGCACCGTGCTGCGGTGCACGATGCCATTTACCGTCCCCCCTCGTGCATCGGTGTTTGCTTTGTCCTTAGGTTAGTTTATCTTAGTTTAAGTATTTTGTAAGCTACGGACTAATAATTGAGCAGGTGAGTCCGATAGATTTACAAACATTTCAACATATTTTCTTGGGAACTTGGAAAGTATGTATAACCTTCCAAGTGACTTCCGCTCAATTAAAGCAGCCTTACAAACACCAATCCCCACAAAACTTACGAATTTCGGCTCTGAAAAGGCCATAGGACACTCATAGCTCCGCCCATGGCCAAGTTCTATTTTGCCACCGCTCAATTATCGTAA
Source organism: Locusta migratoria (assembly GCA_026315105.1). NCBI lineage: Eukaryota > Metazoa > Arthropoda > Insecta > Orthoptera > Acrididae > Locusta > Locusta migratoria. The sequence continues at coordinate 402,703,185 of CM048747.1, read as the reverse complement.
CCGACGAATCTGATAATCAAGGTACAGTATATGAAATTTCAACTGACATCAAATAGTCTGTGTTGTCAGGTCGATCGATATATCGACCACCCCTGGCCCCGAAAGTTTTATCTGAAATTTTTTACCGTTGCTGACAACATCCATGTTCAATATTGCAACCATCAAATACTTGGAAAAAACGGACCCAGCTACATTTCAATAGGAATAGTCACCACCTATGAAGGACCCGGACTGCTATTAGTGGGCATTAAATACGGGATGTGATTGCCGTTCGCTATATGACTTCCTTGAGTCTGCTGTTGACAATTCCAGTTAGTTTATGTGTGTCTACCTCTGTGTGCAATGTTGGGGACCTTTGCTTTCCAATATATATATATATATATATATATATATATATATATATATATATATATATATATATATATATATATATATATAAGAAATGTTTTCAGCCCTCTATTGATAGCCACCGATTTCATTCTCCCACTCTCAGTCCTCCTCTCCAACTTAAAACCACTGTACATCTCGAACCCTACTGGCTCATTTACATGAGCTATAGCCAGTCTATATCAGTATTAATCGCAGCCGTAGTGTAAATGTCGTCTGTTCCTAGTGAAGGTTGAAAGTTATACACTGTGAATAAGCATGGTCTTGTACATGTATAAACTTCTTTCTCCCAATTCACATACATTTCGTAACAACTCTTGTACACTTATTTTGAAGACAGTTTCAAATCAAATGTTGTAAATCTATCGGACCAAACTGCGTGGTCATCAGTCCGTAGCTTACAAACTACTTAAACCTAGGTAAACTAACATAAGGACAAACACACAACCATGCCCCAGGAAGGACTCGAACCTCCACGGCGAGCAAGCGCGCGCTCCGCAGCGAGACGCTTTAGACCGCTCGGCTACTCCACCGCGGCCAAGACAGTTTACCAGTGTGGGTGACGAGTCGGACACTATATGAGACTTCCGCTCTTTATTGTGACACTTTAGTTGGATCCTTTAGCGGACTCATACGCTCGAGTGGACACTGTGGCGCAGATTTCATACAAGAAGATTTAGGATGAAGTTATTGGGACGAGCTACGGGAGGCGACAGTGCAGGAGTTGGAGAAATAAAGAAGTTTGAAGTGTTCCGGTTCTATTTCATTTTCATAGCTATGAACACAGTTATCTGTTATTCCAGCGCATTTATTTGTTTTAAATTCACTATACTCGGGTCTCGAGCCATAGTTCAAGCATCATATCTGAGTCGATCGCTGATCTACAAATTAGCATATCATAATAGCGTCTGATAAATAGCAACTGCATTTAAGTGAAGTGAAGTTTGGTACATCATTTATAGAAGCCCCTACATCAAATCTAGAAACTGTTGCAATGATGAAGAGCCGTTAGAATTATTTCTGCTTAATGTATTTATCACATTTAAACCTATAGGCAAGTCAAAGGTAAATATTTTTTTTTTATTCTGAGAGACCTGGCATGTGATGGTTGGTAAATGTCATTTTAATTTGCACATAAAGCATGTTTACCGCTGTTCTATTGAATGCTGACAGGTGCAAGTGCCCTCTGCTGTTGCCGATTCACGTGTAATGAGTCGAACGTGTAGAGTGTTTTCCTCTTTACAGTTGTTAACACAACATCATCGATCACAATTACTCTATGGGTATTTGCATATCGCTTTCCGTGAAAAAAAAACGTTGCCGTTACGTTTGACGTGACACCTCGTAATAGGTTGACTACTAACTGTACGGAGCGAATGCACCCTCGCATTATAACAGCTGTTCAATTGTCTCTAATAGCTATGCAGGCTTCACAGCGAAATTTCAGCGAACACCGTGCACTCTGTTATTGCCTTAAATGCTGTAACAAAAGGCAATAACGCTCACAACGGAAATGAAACCCATACAAAAACAAAGGAAAAGGATACAAAAAAAGAGCAGCAGTCGGGACCAATGTGTTTTTCCCGCTAAAAGTGCTCCATCCGTGACGCATTAGGCTGATGGAACTTTAATATTTGGCTCGAAAACGCCAATTACATTTTTTGTGAGTCTCTTTTCAGATCTGTTTTGCAGCTGGCGATGCAGCAGGGACCACTGCGTGGAACTGATTTCGTATTAACAGCGCGCAGGCTGCGTTTTCCGCTTGACCCACCACTACACGACCAACGACTTAGTATCTGTCAAATGCTGCAGATACTCATACTCACGCTACGTCTTGAAGCAACAACATTCGTGAACTGATAATAATTTATGTATCGTGGCCGTATAAACGTTTCCGTTCTGTCTTCCACAAAATTAACATAACGGTTTTAAGTTTATACTACTGGACAGTAAATCATTCTGAAATTACTGCAGCCAGTCGATTTTATTATTATTATTATTCTTTTTACTTTCATGTTCTTGATAAAGGTTTTTATTACACCATGGTAGTTTCGAAGTCCATAGCAGCATGTAATCTGATGGTAATACATTACATCCAGTGCAACTTAGTGAAGATTGCTGTACATCAGTGGCAAGACAGAAAACGAAAGTAAGTAAGCACTACATGTGGTAAAGAACGTAGAAACTATCTCTCTCTTTCTAAGCATTAATCCCGACTTGCAGGGTCTGCTACTTTGCTGCTTCTTCTCCATTTCTTTCGGTCGTTGACATCTTCTTACCTTAAACCAACAGCGTCCATTTCAGCCCTGATGTTGTCAGTCGATTTCTTTGCCGGTCTTTCTCGTGGCGCTTGTTCCTCTTAGGTTGATGTGGAGTGATGTCTTCACAATTCAGTTGTCCTGATCACCTATTAACTTTGTTTTAATTAACTCTTCACTAAATTCCTTGCTACGACATCGAGCTGGCGACCGTAAAACGATTTTTTTTCTGATTCATCTACTGCATTCTGTTTGCGCTGCATTTAGTAAATATAAATAATTTCTTAACAAAATGTTCCTTGTCATCAATCGATCGTTGTTGTGAGGTATGAAGGAGCAGCTACGATTCCTTTATAACCTACACTATATCATCGGCATATTTAACGATAGCCATTACCATCTGATTAAGAACGTCAAGCACATAGGTCGATATTTTAAGTGTTTTCTCTCACCGGTCTTGTAGGGGAGAAAGTCATATGTCGTATGTATTCTGATTCGGAATCTTCAAATACATCGCACATCAAATCGTTATCTTTGTCCGTTCATGTTATTTCTTACGATATCTAGCTTCTCATCTAGAACATCAACGCTCTTGATGATCCACGAATAATGAAAACAACGGAGGGCGGATCGCGGACCAGCGGAAACGGGCTTCCCTCTGTTTGTCTGTCTGTGATGGGCGCCACACCAGACTTTTGCCGGACCTCTGTATTTTTTCCTTGTTCACATCGAGTCAGCCCCATGAACCAAAGAAGCATCTTCATTCCCATCGTATGTAGTATTTCCTCCTGTTGTTTCATCATTGGGCGACACTCAGTCTGCTGCTGGACGTGTCATGGTTTTGTAAATTTTTGCCTTTAGAGGAATCTTTTTACCGCTGAGGCGTCCAGTGACTTGTCTCCACTTGACCCAAGTTGCATTCACTCTCTTCCGAGTATCGAGAGTTGTCTCACAGTCTGAGGTGAGAACAGACCCCAGGTCCGTAAAATGCATAGTCTTCTGCAGGTGTTCTTCCTCGATATTTATGGTGCCTCTGGTTTGGCAGCCGCATTCTAAGTATTCAGTCTTCTGAACATTGAGGTGCAGTCCATTTTCAGCTAGTCTGTCCTTCCACGTTTGAACCTGGTGTTGGAGTGCTGGGTGGGATTGTTCGGCAAGTACTACAACATTGACGTAAAGAAGGGTCCACGGATGTGAATTCTGTATGTCAGCTGTTGACGTATCCATGCAAGGGATGAATAGTAAAGGTGAAAGGGCAGAACTTTGATGAACACGCTCAATGATACTGAAGGGCAGAGAGATACCAACAGGACTCCGAACAGCAGTAGTGGAATTGCGGTACAGAAGCTGCACCCAGCTTACATAATCTTCAGGGACGCCATAACAATGAAGAGCTCGCCAGATAAGATGACTTAGAAACTACACATAATATAATATTGTATGACTGTTTGTATTTGTGTATTCCATATCTCTTCTGAAACTACCAGAACGATTTAAATCATATTTGTATTGCATACTGCTTGCAACAGCAGAACCAGCACCATGGGTTTATACCATAGGAGCTCCCATAAGAGTGGATCTAGGACACAAACGTGTTTTAGAGCCCCTGCCATATAGGTTGCCCTGCACAACCAGTGTGTTGTGTGTGAGTGTGAATAGTATCAGCCTGCTTTAACGACCTGCTGTTCAGGACAGTCTACATGTCAGGGGCAAAAAACACAGGACAACATGGGCAAAGAGAATGTGGAAGACGGGAGAGGAGGATTTGGACAGTGAGAGAGTGGGCACCTGGAGATGCTCAGAGAGAAGGAGATAGAAGAGGATGTATGAAAAAATGGCTAGAGCCAGGCGAGGGGAGGTTATATATACAGAGGAAGGGCCGAGGTGAATTGATCTGAGAGGTTGCAGTGAAAAAGATGGAAAGGGACGAGAAGGAAGGTATGGAAGAAATGGATACAAAGTGAGGATGTACACATGCAAATTAAATATGTAGATTTGGGTATTGGTCGAAGAGAGAGAGAGAGAGAGAGAGAGAGAGAGAGAGAGAGAGAAGAGAGGACGACGACGAGATGGAAGAATAGAACGGGAAAGAAGAGACATGAGATAGACAAGTTACGTAAAAGAAATGTGAGACAGAGTTGGACAGAGAGAGAGGAGGAGGTGTTGGCAAGAGACATTGAGGAAGAGGGGAAGATAGAGTTGGGAAGGAGGAGATTCAAATACGGAGGAGGGAGAGAGGAATGGTTTGATAGAAAAAGAGACAGTGAAGATCTACAGGAAGGATGAGGGTGAGATGGTTATAGATTAAGGGAGGACGAGGTGAATGAAAGATGTGGAACAGGAAATGCTTACAAAAGTGTCTTTGAGATACATGTGAGGATGAGCATACCTGAGCGTGAGAGGGGATGCACAATGACAGTTAAACAGAGAAAGTGGAAGAAGAAGATGGAAATGAATAGTACAGGGAATGGACATAGAGAAAGGGGGAGGAAGAGAGGCAAAGAAAGAGAGCTGGGAACAGGATGTGTGTGCAAGAATAAAAAAATATGTACCTACGCAATGTAGGGTTTCAAAGCTAGTGTTTAATACAACTACTTCTGAAAAAAAAGTTACTTACCATTTGGAGATTCATTATAAGTATATCGACTGTATTGTTTTCCTTCGGGTATACTTAATCTCCTACCTGTAGGTAATACCTTGAAGAGGAAGTTATATTGTAAATATTCTGTGTAATGTACCACATGTAGTGCTTACTTGCTCTCGTTTTCTGTCTTGCCACAGATACACAGCAACCTTCATAATGACTGAACCAAAACGCACTGAATTCTAACGCAATGCACTGCATGTAACGTTCGTACCATCTGATGATGAGTTGCGCGGAAGTTAGAATCCGTTAATGGTTTAATAAATTACCAAGGAAGAAGGAAAGGAAAAGAATGGAGCCTGTTTGCAGTAACTTCTGGTAAAGAACTATGATTATGACTAGCGAACGAACAATTTCGTCGAATTAAATCGAAATTTTACGATCAGTGGCGGTTTGGTACCTTAGTAGGTGCACTCCAGACATATGAAGGCCAGAAAGTTGACTCATATAGCCAAAAATTATTAATGAAGTACTTCCATGGTTATTAATACTAACACCCGTCTTGCGACGCAAGTATAGGTTTTTTTAATAAAAAAACTGCCATTATAATTCCATTGCAAACAGGTAAGGATAAGATAAGACCTAACGCTGGGAAACAAGATTGTGTAAGACGGCCTGTGCTTAGACATTTAATCGAAAGCTTTCTTCAAGTGCGAAAGCGAGCGAGCTGGCGCAGTGGTTTGTACACTGAACACTCATTCGGGAGGTCGGCAGCTGAAAGCCGACTCCGACCATGATGAGTTTTTCCCAGATTTCCCTAAATCACGTACGCTATAGATTTGACGTTTTACCATAATATCGTTTTTTCTTTTCATTCAGGTGTAAATGAGCGGAAAAGGTGTCATATTCTAAACGCTGAACACTTTGCCTGCCAAATGTCAACTAATCCAAAACTAACTAGAATACCTGTGGCTCAATTTTATCCTGCAGGCACTATGAATCAAGGCAAAAAGGAAGAGACAACTGTCTATGGTCACTGTATCCCGTCATTGGGAAAGCTGAAAATTGTGCCAGACCGGACTGGAATCGGAGACTGCCGCTCACTACGGCATTTAGCGACCGAGATAGACGAGGATTACGGTTTATCGCCTGGTCGACATTGCGGTCATTAGAGATGGGCCTTACGAATACAATGGTCACCATGTAATTCGTTAGGAAGCCTCCTGTCAGACCAAAATTATCTTCCAGACAGTACTGCTGAAGTGTCACTGTCGATTAACCTGATCGCTCGCTGTGTTTCTCAGACACCAGTACAAGTTTTTAACATGGTTTGCATCTGTGCTGAAGTGATAATTGCCTGTAATCTTCTAATTTATGCCTGTATTGTCGGTTCCAATTTTCAAAAGATCCCTTTCGACGAAACATCCGTCGTTTCTAAAGCGAAAGGATATTTCGGTAGTGTTATAAGGAAAGCAACTGAAACTGAAATATCGGAGAACACCATTAATGAGGACCTCGGCTTGCAGCTCAGCACAGTTCGTGACCCGGCCATAGCGAGGTTGAAGCGGACGTGGCGGACGAGGGTCGAAATTTAGAGCACAAGTGACGTCACAGACCAGAGCCAAATGCGGACGCAACCGACTCGGAACGTAAACATTACTTTATATGGCGAAACAGAAAGCTCCAGTAACGTCACAGTCAGCGTCGCAGCCATTTAACGACGATGCAGCAGTCATTTACCACTTGACAATGACCAAAGAGAATTTGGACGAAACCACGTAGGTTTATAACCACCTGACGCGTCTGGAGGCCCGAGAATATTTTATTTAACTATAAATTAATATGATACGGGAAATGTATATCGCCGGCCGCGGTGGCCGAGGGGACTGAGGCGCTCCAGTGACGGTCTGCACGGCCACTAAGTTCGGGAGTTCGAATCCCCCCTCGGCATGGATATTTGTGCCGTCCTTAGGATTCGCTAGTTCATAAGTAGTTTGTAAGTTTAGGGACTGATGATCCCGTAGTTAAGTCCCATAAGCTATACAAACATTTGAACATTTAAAAAGTATATCGATCCTACAGTGTGGAAGATAATGAAACAACTAGGAACAAACTTTAACTGGGAAATGAAAAACTTTACCTGTACGCCTTTGTAAATCAATTTACATTACAAAAAAGTTCAAATATTTGTAAGCGTAATGGACCCAATTGCTGAGGTTCCCTTGTCTTACATTCTACTTATTATGTGGACGACAACTATGGACGAGGGTGGACACGAACCTGCGACTGTATCGACCCCACAATTAATGACATGGTGCCTGACACTGCACAGCCATTTGTGCACAGCTAACTTGTTCAAAAATGATTATTTGAGTAGACTCCATAGATATTGTGAATATTTTCATGGGAAACCAAGGAATAACCGTTGACTTTAAGCTGGAAAATGTACCTATATAACATACTGAATAACCATTCCATAAAATAAATTATTTGATCAGATATCTGGACAGGATTTCTAAATGCTGTCACCCCTTAACATTAGTAAGCCCATAATATGGAAAGGGGGAGGTTCTTAGGTACGTTCAATAACATACAAATGATTTATATGTTCAATGTTGTGCTGACATCGAAGACAAAGACAGAATCGACCCTTCTACCAAACATAACATTCTGGAAAATTAGGCAACTACAAATGAATGTAATAAGGGAATCATGAATGGAGTGGTAGGATCAGGCTGTATTGGTGGTAATGGGAAATCAGGAATACATTGTAACTATGAACTTAAAAACCCTATCTACACAACATTTAAATAAATTAAAATTTCAATAAATAATTTACTTGACCAGACTGCTAGGAAATACATGTGATTGTGAATAAATCATTTTAAGCCTTAAGCAGTAGCTTATGCCACTTTAATTCAACTGATTCCATTTGTTACGAGTATCATCAGGAATTATTAGAAAACGAAAAACGTGTATAGCAAAAAGTATCCAGTCACAAAAGATAATTTATGTATGAGTAGAATCACATCTACTCCTTACAAAGCTCATATTAAAAAGACTCAAAATAATATTAAATCCAACATCACGGAGTGTCGCATTTATAAAAAGTTGTGTACCGGGATTTTACTTACTCCACTTGATCTATTGTCATAAAATTAAAAAAAAAAGAACATACATATCCTGACTATAAAATGTCAAAGTTTGCGTAAATAAAAGCCAATCGTGCAAAGGAACCTCTGTCCTCAGAGATTACCGAGAAAATTGTGACATCGAAGATTGGCAGCAGTTGTATATGACAACAAACATGACGTCCAAAACATCGGCGTTTGTGTTATCAAAATCACTTAGAAATCATTTTGCTTGCAAGAAGCGAAACCTGTTGAACAATAAAATGCCATAAAATACAACTTAAAGCTTAAAATGGTTTATTCAAAACACGTGAAAGATGTGGACAGTAACTAGCATAATGCTCTAATATTTTTTCATATTTCGGAAGCAAACCAGGAAAAACTTTAAAACGAAAATGTAGGCCTACCTGTATAAAATTATAAATAAATAACTATTACAATTAAAACAAATTAATTAACCCGACTGTTGAATAATATTTTTATAGTTGTTACGTCTTACAATTGTTTTTATGACAATGTGATAATTATATCTAATAGAAGGAGTTACAGCGAACTGAAAGAAAAAGAATGGATTTATTGAACAAAATACAACTTAAACTAAAATAACCAAAATTGCCAATTTCCCACAAACAGTATACAAAATTCGTTGAATGGACATCAAAAATAAATAAATAAAATAAAATAAAAAATACCTTGTTTTTAAAACACATTAGGCAGCCGATTATGACGTGGAATCATCTTTTCTTGCCACATCTGTAGCCAAAAACCGACGCTGAGACTTCCAAATCAACAGCTGAAACAGAGATTTGACAGAAAACTTCTACGTGGCCCAAGTAGATTGGATGATAAGAAGAACATTCATAATTCTTCAACCTGCTAAATCTTGGTTCAGCCTTGCATGGTCGTCACTTTCGCCATTTGGGAGGTATTGTGGGGGATTTTTTACTTTCCTTGTGGGGTAAAAATCTTTTCAGCCGATTCTGCAGCTGACTCGTCATTCCCCTTGTATTCACACTTTGCCGAGGTAGTTGTCCAATTAATTAATGACAGAAGGTTTTGCAATATAGTGGCGGCATTTGTAGCATCACCTTTTACACCAGGATGTTGTGTAATGATGTAGTGACTCTTTACCCTGTGAAAGGTAGGTGGTTTCTTACTCCACTTCGTCGTCCTATCTTTTCTACTATAATGCTCTTCTTCTTCTTCATCTTCCAGAGCTGTCCCGTCACCTTCCTGTTCAGTTGGTGAGTCCTCTTTGCTATCTCCTACCTCATCCAACAGTGGATGTCACTCTCGTCGCGTAAATCTTCTACGTGAGGCTGAAGCATCCTCGAGGAGGCGCATTATTTCCGGTAAATCATTGGGCATAGAAAGGTCATATACGAAGGCATTTCAAAGTAAAGATACAATGGCTCGTTTTCCTTAAATAGAACATTTATTTAGTAAACGTTAGTTACATCTTATTAACTGGATTATGTGATACTTTTCGACATAATCACCCCCGTTATCCAAACATTTGTTAAGTCGGTGCACAAGCTTTTGTATCCAACAGTCACAGAAGGCTTGACGCCTGTTGTCTGAACCACATTTCGGCTTCATCTTTGATCTCTTCATCGTCGTGGAATGATTTTCCGTCAAGATGTGACTTCAGGTAACGGAAGACATGGAAGTCGGTGGGCGCAAGGTCCGGGCTGCATGGCGGATGGTTCAGTATGTCCCATTTGAATTGTTTGAGTTACGAGCGCTGCGAGAGGCCAAGCGTTGTCATGAAGCAAGCGGACTCCATTTGTTAGCATTCCCCTGCGTTTGTTTTGAATTGCCCTTCGAACTCCGGCAATATGTAGCAGCATTAATTGTCGTTCCAGGAGGCATAAATTCTAAATGCCTTGTCTGTCCCAAAAAACAGAAATATTGATTTTCTTCGCTGAAATCGACGTTTTTCATTTCCTGGATTTTGGTGAATTGATTTCATTGATTGTTGGTTGGATTCAGGAGTATAGTGATAAACCCACGTCTCGTCACCTGTCACAATGTGATCAAGGAACTCATCACCTGCTTCAGCAAAGCGTGTGAGGTAGTCGAGTGCAAAGCCCATCCTTTTCGTGTTCTTCCGTTAACATTTTTGGAACCCATTGCGCACACAATTTCCTGTGCCCTAACTTGACAGTCACAACGTCGTAAACAGTTGTCATTGACACGTTCGGTATGATCTGATGTAATTCTTTCAATTTGAGACGTCTATTCGCATTTCAGAGAAATGACGACACCACTTCGTTACACTTTGTCGATTCATAATGTTCCCATGAACCGAAACAATTTCTTTGTGAATATCCACTGGTCGCTGACCTTTTGCATGAAGAAAACGATGACGAAGTGCACTTTGCATTTGACGGGGTTCTGAATCGGCGCAGCCATGTTAAACACGACCGTTCAACTGCCGAACGACCGCGAGGAGAAAGCTAACGGTTCAAGGTTAACACCAGCGTTGCAAACTTGCTCGCCAAAATTCTTCTGTTCTTCTGGCGTACGGTGTATCTTTACTTTCCGAAATACCCTCTTACTTTTCTGGGCACTTCATGAGGAAATATGGATCTGATAAAGTTTGGAAAGATAGAAAAAAAATTGAAGCTGTCTGCGACTCCACGTTTGTCAGACCACTCATTTTCCAAGGTATCGCCGAAAATCACATAGGACAGATTCAGTTTGATTGAAACGAACGATAAAAATAAAAAGTCTTGAAAACACTCACCTTCAAAACGATGACGTAATCCAGCGCAGATGGCCTGTGAGGCCAAGGGAGTTCCCCGTGAACCGTGTGGAAGCCGATGGCAGACTGAGGATCGGCATTATGCGAGGTTCGCAAAGTTATGCGAGTAAACGGAGAGGCGGGCTGCTAGAACACTATTTTTAATCATGGGGATGAACAATGTGGTTTGCTGCCCTGTGAGGCCGACTGCACCCGATAGGGGGTTAAACAGCAGAAACTCCGCCCGTTTGGAATACGTCTCTGACGTTATCTGCTAATGGAATAAGAACTTTATTTTTAAAAATGAAGAAAATGCCTAATTTCGAATAGTTTTGCACTATTAGCTATAAAATGGAGTACTGTCAACGTGTATGAAACAAAAGAGAACACTAAGACAGGTAGTTTACTGAAAATTAAGCGTAGCTACCATTTTTGTTTGGTGTACATAATTTGACAATATATACACCGCTAAAAGGATAGTTCGCATTGCTTTCTATGGTAACACGGATGCGACCATCATGATGCTGTAAACAGAACATTTTGCCAGTCGTACTCCCAGGTTCGTCGTTGCGTACACCATCTCAGGTGCTTCTTTCTGTGATGCAGCGTGTCAATATCAAATTTATTATAATAGAATGGCTAGATGAGTAGATTAGACTATGTATATTCAAAAAAATTTCGGAATGCGTTTATATACATCAAGCACTTTTTCCAACAAATTACCAGTTTGAGTTTTGAATATGTTTAGATGGTTAGGTGTCTAATATCTAGATCTTCCCTGTATATATAATATCTATTGGCTATATATGTAAAATGGGCTATGGTCCATAGTTTATTTCATACAACAAAAGATTAACTAGGATTCAAATATTTAATGTAAGTGGTAGTGTACACAAGACCTAAGTATTTATCTATATCAATCAATACTTAAGGCTATGAATAGTGAAGCAATACTATTTACTATATACTGATCTTAAGGATTTGTTGGTTTATGCAATAGATGATCCATACGAAGGAGGAATACTGGTGACATGTTGATACCTAAAAAATATAACATACCATATAATCATGCTGGGGAAAGTTGGGGGAGGACATAGTATGGGACTGACAAGTGCAGGAGATGTGATATATGTAGATCATACATATTAATAATTGATTTAAAATATTCCTTAATAGGTTGCAGGTATGTCAATAAAAATATTACATTATCTAACTTCATTACTAGATCACTTCACTTTTTACCGATATGAAACTGGAGTGGAGCAGTCATAATTGTAATATGCATAAATAGAAGTATTGGATAGGGACAAGTTTACAGAAATTAAGTCTATTGCCTATATCACAATTGTGTGAGATTGTTATTAAGGGGGTTCACTGTTGGGTGGATTTACAATAAACTTGAAATTATCCATAAATATTTCATTGTTTTGATCTTGTTTTTCATTTAGAAATTTCTCTCGTGACCTAAATTTGATGTTGTAGATTTCAATCTCTTCTAAAATGTAGTGTTGTGAATGTAACTATTGACTTCATAATAGAGAATCTATGAACCTTAAAAAAGTTATTCGAGAATTTAGTTCCCTGATATTGACCCAGCATATTCTAAAAGTGAAAAATATATCTGATGTTCTTAAGAAATTAATTAATGTGTGAAGGAATATATCTTACAGTTTTGGTCAGGAGAAACGTAAGGTGAAATTTTCTAAAGAATAATTCTATAAATGAAAAGGATCAGGCAAAACAGTACCTTTGTGACGGGCGTCAAATTATCTGAACTACCGAGACTCAATGATTCAAATTTTTATTCTTTGGTTTATTAAATATGAGCCCCTGAGAAACGGATTTTCATGCTCAAACATTACAAAAAGGAAAATTCAACAAAGATATAAATTTTATTAACTGTGAAGTACTAGGTCTACCAACTTAATTTTCATACTGAGGTGACAAATAGAATTTTCAACCTATACATCCAATACAACTGTGAAAATCAAGACGTAATCTACAGATTAAAAGTCGCAAGCTTATGCCAAATAAACGAAGTCAACACAACTGTCGCCCCAATCACCAAACCAAACCATGTCGCCGCCCAGTCACATGTGGAGAGACTGTTTCCTTTCAAGTGTACTGTAGTGGGACGGATTATTGTCTCCGCTACATATCTCATGTCAGCTCAGTTTGTGCATGATAACTTACTTATATTTGTGTTCTTAAATGATTTTTATGTAAAGGTTTAATGTTATATGATTCTTAAAAAAGTTTTTGGTATGTTTATTTTTATGTTTCATGTGCTGTGAGGCGAGTCAACCTACGAGGGCAACATCTTCGACGCCGATTCCAAGGAGTAAATATCCTGCCACATCAAGTCGCGGGTCGACGGCCACGAGGCAAGAAGATGTTGATCTCTGCGGTTGTCGTCGCGAGAGTTGACATTATTATCGACATTTTATGTTAAAACAACAAATTTTAAAAGTCAGTTCCCTGTTGTCTGTCAATGACTACATATGTAATGTCATAGAAAGCAATAAATGTTATCGTGTTTAAACTTGACGAAAGTGTCAGAGTACATCATTTATGAAGAATTAATTTACGATAAATAATAATGATAATAATGAAACGAGGAGAATATTTAATTTAAATATTCTTCAATCTGAAGGAAGATTTTTTATGAATTTTTATTGGTGGAAAAGTTACGTCAAGAAGACTTCAATAAATGTTTCTTTTAGAACTTTGAGTAATCGATCATACACATCGATCGATAATCATTGAAGAAATTGTTTTTTATCTGTGGCTATAGCAACGACCACAAACTGAAGAATTTCTTTTGGTCGTCTTATCTATGAGAGGACTTAGAAATATTTTAACAAGAGTGACTGTTAAAGACTTCTTCCCTCGGCGCAAGAATCTGATTTTGAAATATTGCAACGTATAAAGATTTTACATGAATATATATATATATTCAATTTTATATAACTTTTATGGGCGAGAGGACACCTCAAGGATTACGAAGTCTGACATGGCCACATGCAACCCTAATCATACAAGACGAGTGCTTTTTAAAAATAAGGTTTTAGCACACGTTCCGCCGTCGAAGAGGTCGTTCCGCCGCAGTACGTACACGACGTTAACGAAAATCTCCCCAGCAGTATTCGGAAATGTCCGTAGAGAGTGTTATTAGGAAGACGCGTAAGAGAACGGAACGCAGACTCCGGCAGTTTCTCGTTAGCTCGCCAGAAAGAAGTACCTTTGCGGCTGCAGCTGCACTCCTGGGCTCCAGCCTCGTTAGCACTGGCAGTAACCTGCTTTCCCAGACTGCAGGTGTCTGGAGCCCCTGGCTTCGGCACAGTTCTTCTTTGTGTAGGCTGCGCCCCAGGAGGCAGCCCGGAGAGTCTTCTGATTGGCCCAATATGCGCACCTCACGCTTCCCCAAGGCGGCCGTTTGTCGATGGGACTCCGTCGCCTCTGATGGGTGGGCACATCGAACAAGGTGCTACACACACACACACACACATACAGCCGTTACGTCTCCAAAGCACTTGTTCCGTTTTCATGTCTACGTAAATCCGCGCCACTGAATATCCGGGTAATGTTTGGGCTCCTTACAAGTTTTGCCAGTGAGTCTGGGCTGAAACGTATCTAACGTGACTATATTGTGATAAGAATCACTGTGGCATGTTTTACAGCCAACTTCTATGATGTTTATAAATATTTCGTAGAAAAATAAAACAATATCATTTATATAATATTAAATATATAAAAACTATAATAATACGTGTAATACTTTAATATGTTGAATTTATTATTATTTACAACATTATCTATTCTCAGAAATATTGATTACGTGGGCGATCAAAACACTTCTAAATATGGTCAAGTAATACTTAATGTTTAATATTACATAGGAATGTCTGTCATCCCGCTCACTTATTGTTACAACATTTTCCTCTTTTGTGCATTGAAATGCTCTTTTCTTTTATGTACCTTGTTCTGATATTTAATTACACACATTTTTCAGCTGTGGAGAAAACTTTCTAAGGTTTATTTATTCATTTCCCATCACGTACTTTGATCATCAGGTATTCGCGATATTTGCCTAATTTATTAATAATCTTTCAATTGTTTTATTGCTATTAAGCTATTCAAATATTTCTTTGACCTTCTGCAAAGTAATATTTTCTATAACTTTCTTTTCATTTCTTGTATTAAGGTACTTTTCTGCGATGTATTCACCCCTGCATGAAATATTGACCTCAAACCAAACTCCGATAGTCATTTAAATTATCTCCAGCAAAAATTAGAGCAATTTGAAGAATTACATACAAGTGTGTACCGACTATCAAAGCCAAAATATCGAAAAAATATCATACAAAAGTTACCAACACGTTAAATATATACAAACAGACCAAAGCCAAAGGGCGTTATCTTTTCAAATATTTCTGACACAGGCAGAGAAACGGATTAAACGTATGAGAGCAATCATATTTTATAAAAAATGTATAATAAAAATTTTGTACTCTTTGGGGATAATTTCCTTACACCAAAAAAAAAAAGAACAAATTTATGTCCAAGCCGTGAGGAAATGACTCCACGGTCTAGGGCGCCATGTTAGCCGTATAGCAGCTTCCATCGGAAGTTCGAGGCCTCCTTCCGACATAGATGTTTGTTATGTTTAGTGTAAGTTAGTTCAAGTAGTTTGTAAGTGTAGAGACAGATGACCTTAGCTTTTTGGTCCTTTAGCTTTACAAACATTTAATCATACATCCAAAAATCAAGCGCTTTATATTTATTTAATAATATGGCGTTCAGAGTTATAAAAGTAGCACATCTTTTAAAGAGTCATCTTCATCAGTCCACACTAAATGTCAGTTGTTCAAACATGATACTATAATCTTATATTAATACCTATCTCTTTAATACGTATGTACGATGGCATAGCTACTAAAACTAGCGAAAGAATACATTTACTAAAATAATGAACTGTTGAGTTTGATATTCCATATTAGTAATTTTTATGTGTACGTCACTTACAAGGAAAACCTGATTAGAACTATACGTAACTGTATTCAGTTATCACACATTATACTATATATTTTTACTATTTCTGTGATGACGTAAAATCTATAAAAATAAAAAGTCGAAGGAATATGGAAATATGGATTAACGCTACAGTTGTATCTCGAGCATTCCTCGGAAAGCTTCACCACTGCAACCTTACAAATTTTATGGATTATGAGTGAAAAAGAAAACGAATTATCCCAGGGAGTAAAATCTCTCGACCTCCGGTTGCAAGCAGGCATTTCGGATTCTGGGAAGCGTGCACTTTCTGCTCTTGTTTTACCAAAACAACATGAAAAACGTAAATTCAAGACGAAATACAGTATCGGAACACTGAACATTAACTCGGTAAAAATAGGAAAACATCAAGCACTGAGACAAGCATCATAATATCCAAATTCTGGAGCTACAAGAAACCCGCTACACTGATGAAAACTTTTGAAACAGGCAACTGCAGAATTTATAAAGGAAAACCAGCAGAGCATATCTTTGCAAAATGCCCCTTATTAGGTACAGCTTTTATTGTTAGAAAAAATATAAGGGAGTCCGTAATAAACTTCAATTCTACGTCCAACAGGCTCTCAACACTGACGATAAAATCTAAAACCAAAATGTATACGCTAGTGAATGCTCATGCTCCAACAGATACTGACAATAAGAAATATCCGATCAAAGTACAGACCTTCTGGGAAGAACTAGAAGACACGACTCAAAAAGATTCTATAGGTAAACGTCAGCATCCTGCTCCGTGATTCAAATGCAATCAGACAAAAGCTTTGGCAAAAATTTAAATCGAATCCGACGCAAATTAACCTGTAAAGGTTCAGAAAAAGGTAGAAAAAAGCATCCTAAACAATCAGAAACGAAAAGAGACTTTTCGAGAAATTATCCCTTCAACAAATACAGATACACTTCACTCGACACAAATCAAAAGACTATTACCAATCCTTGAAAAGACACAGAACTGGTATGCCACTCAGTTTAAATTTCGTGAGAAATCAGGGAAATTAGGTACAAATAAATGACTACGAAAACTGTAATATTTTAGCACATTATTTCAAAGACCTTCTCAATTGTAAAGCGCCCTTCGAGAAACCGGAATTGAAAACTACAGAAGAAATTCCTGCAAAATCACATCCATCATCTCTAGATGAAGTTCGGCAAGTTATAAAATCCCTCAGGAACAACAAAAAATTCTGGTGAAGATGGGATCACAGCTGAACTTTTGAAACTAGGCGAGGAAAAAGGAACACTAACCTCGGTATGATTATTAAAGAAATTTGGCGAACCGAGAAGCTCTCAAAAGATTGGAGGATTGCACTTATACATCCACTCCACAAAATAGGGTGATAGATCAGACGTGAACAATTTCAGCGGGATTTCCCTTCTATCCGTTCCATACAAGGTCCTTTCCTAGACATTATTAAACAGAATTAAACCAATTCTCGATGCACAAATAGGAGAATATCAAGATGGATTTAGAAAAGGGAGGAGTTTTCAGAGTAAATTGTAAATTTCAAACACATAATTAGAACACATGATGGTCACCAAATGTTAGAACGTTTATTGATTTTAGAAAAACATATGACTCAGTAGACAGAGAAAGACACATTAGAACTCTGGAGGAATTAGGAATTGATAGGAAAACTAGACTGACTGTTAAGCAAACATTGAGAGATACAAAGTCCAAGGTGAAATTTCGAGGCAAGATTTCAGACCTTTTCAACATCCAAACCGATTTGAGACAAGTGGATGGACTCTACCCAATCTTAAGCAACATCACTCTAGAAAAGATAATAAGGAAGACATCGGCGGAATAAAAACAAGAAAAAGTGAAGGGAATTTCTTTTGTAGGATCAGTCAAAGCGCTTACACTACTTGCACCAGCTGTTGCAGAATGATATTGCTCTACTGTGCACGAATATACCAGATGCATTTAAACAATTAGAAATCTTAGCAAAGCATACAGCTAAATTTAGTTAGTTTACAGATATCACACGAAAAAGCTAAATTCATGTCTAATAAATTTAAGGAAGTCAACAAATAGCACACAATTATTGGATGCATCGAAAGGGTCAATCACTTTAAATATTTGGGAGAAACAATAACAGATACTGGTATAGAAAAAGAAGCTGTCAAACTCCGAGTAGCTAAACGCAGGAGGGCGGAAATTTTAACAATGAAGCTGTACAACAAAAAATGCTTATCTCGAAATGCGAAGTTACTAAACTACAAGACAGTGACAAGAACAGAAGTACAATTGTTGTTGTTGTTGTTGTTGTGGTCTTCAGTCCGGAGACTGGTTTGATGCAGCTCTCCACAATACCCTATCCTGAGCAAGCCTCTTCATCTCTTTCCTGATGATCACATCCTCCTGAGTAGTCCCCGCCCGGAGATCCGAATGGGGGACTATTTTACCTCCGGAATATTTTACCCGAGAGGATGCCATCATCATATGTTCATACAGTAGAGCTGCATGTCCTCGGGAAAAAGTAACGGCTGTAGTTTCCCCTTGCTTTCAGCCGTTCGCAGTAGCTGTGTGGCAAAGCCACATTAGCTGATGTTACAAGGCCAGCTCAGTCAATCATCCAGACTGTTGCCCCGGTAACTACTGAAAAGGCTGCTGCCCCTCTTCAGGATCACACGTTTGTCTGGCCTCTCCACAGATACCCCTCCGCAGTGGTTGCACCTACGGTACGGCTATCTGTATCGTTGAGGCACGCAAGCCACCCCACCTCGGCAAGGTCTGTGGTTCATGGGAGTGGTAAGTACAATATGCAGCAGAAACACTCTCCTTCAAGAACAAAGGACTAGTAGATGAGCTCGAGAGGAATGAAAGAGTTATTCTGAGGAAGCTTCTTGGTAGACCCAAAAAATTGGCAAAACATAAGTAAAGATGAGCAATGAGAAGGTCTATCAATTTATTAAACCAGTTACAACGGAAATGAGAAAGAGAATGCTTATGTTCTTCGGTCATCTAGTGAGAATGGATGACCGTAGTTTAACGAAGAAAATCTTCAATTTAATTCAAAAAACACCCAACTGTTGGTTGCAAGAAATAGAGAAAGACCTAGTGGAACTTGGACTCACAGAAATTGACGCGATGAATAAAAATGTTCAAATGTTTGTTAAGTCTATGGGACTTAACTACGGGGTCATCAGTCCCTAAACTTACAAACTACTTATGAACTAGCTAATCCTAAGGACGGCACAAATATCCATGCCCGAGGGGGGATTCGAACCCCCGACCGTAGTGGCCATGCAGACCGTGACTGGAGCGCCTCAGTCCCCTCGGCCACCACGGCCGGCAACGCGATGAATAGGCACAAGTACAGAAAGGCAATAACTGATTTCGAGATTTTTCAGGAGGCCCAAAGAACGAAGACCAACAGGAAACTGACAGCTGAACATCTGTCAAAAATGGCAGCAGGCAAAAGAGCAACCCTAGACATGAGAAAGAATGAAGTGAATATGAAATAGAATTAGTAACGCGGTCCTTAGTGGGCCCATTCGTGTAAATAAATAATAGTGACAAGGGATAACTATACGCGTGCAATTTCAATTTACGGTTCCATGCTAACCAATTGTCCGTATATATGTTGTTATAAGTCGCCGTGGTTGTATAGCGATTACTTAAGCTCTTCATAGTTTCAGCCTAAATAAAGCAGACTCATTTTTTCATTAAAAAGTAAAGTAAAATAACAAAGAGAAATCGCAATATTTTCACACATAAGCTAACACAAAAACACACACCCAAGTTCTAGCAAACTCTCACTTTACAACAGAAACAAACAAAATACTAAAGAATCCCGTTATTTAAAAACAAAATGCACAAACTGTTTAATGCTAGGGCAAGGCAATATACCAGAATTTACCATACTTTTATATAAAAATGACATAATAAACTTACAATTATATATTTTTGACGACATTACAGCGTTCATTTTAATGAAATAAATCGCAATTTGCCATCAGTTATGGCTTCACTGTACTGGGTTTAGATGGAACACCAAAGTGCGACGAATGAATATTTGTGCCTCGCCGCGATCCGAACCCGGGACCTCCTGCTTACTAGGCAGACACGTTGACCACTCCGCCACCGAGGACACAGTGACCAGCCCCACTGCTGAGGACTCTTCCCTGCACGTCTCCCGCCACACACAAATCTCCATTCGCCACACTGTCTCTTTCCTACTAACACAGCCTATTGGTTCTGTAATGCTCGCAGTCACAATACTGTATTCCCGCACCAGGGAGAACAGGCCATAAGGTATAGAGACACTTAAATACATGGTAATCGTATTACCTGATACTGTTTATAGTAAAGCATGAGAACTGTACTTGATCATTAAAAATATAGTATCAGTAAAGTACTAGGAAATTCAGCTTCTTTAATAATGTGACAACTGACTTCCAATCACTATTTCAACATTCTATTATTTGTTGTACGTTCTATTCCTATGGGTTTCACTTTCTATTTGTATACGTTGTTTCTCTATGTCAGTACTAATCGCAGTGTTCGAAATTGAAGCAATGGGTACTGAGTGCAATATAGGCCAAGGGAAAAACAGCATTTTATTTAGCCAACAGAACACAGAAGTATCAAGGCAGGACAAAGCAAATAGTTTATAAATCCGTGGGTTCAAGGTTAAGGAAGTTGAAAACGAGGCGTAGAGTATTGTCACTGTAAATAGGCTGTTGGAGAAGAAACTGTAGTATTTTCAGGGCGAGAGATTGAGTTTAACGCTGATAAATTGTGGAAGTCAGAAAACTGCTCACTGGGTGACAGTTGTAGACCTATAACGAACGGTAGTAAAAATTCGAAAGAGAGAAAAAGAAAACTCCTGCCAAGTGAACTACAACTGGGAAGGAAATACTTTATGAAACAATGTATGCAAAGAGTCTGCAGAAAAGAAATTAGCTGTATAACAAGAGTTAGAAAATGAAGAGGAAGAAGCCTTACCTGCAACTAATAGTGTGATTTTATACGAATCTTCTAAACGATTTTGTATATCTCACGTTTATTTAAGATTAACTATTGACTAGCAATTACAAGTTTGAATGAAGTATTATTACTGTGTGTTGTCATAAACACTCGGAGTTTTAATTTGTAGGATGCGGTTCCTAACTTTGAGCGAGAGTAAAGGTACTAAAATTTTCAGACTCAAGATTCAGCTGCTTTAGTAATATGGACCACTCACTTCCCATCGCTTCACCGAAAGTTATTTGTTATATGTTCTATTCTTAAGGGTTTCGCTTTCTATTAATCGTTTTTTCTCTATGTCATAACCAATGACAGTGTTCGAAATACGTAATATTTACGTATGTCATTGATGAGGGAATTTTGGATTCATAGCTGAGGATTATCGAATAAGAAGAACTTTGCTCTTTGTAACGTATCTTACTTTCTTGTTAGGTGAAGGCAGATTTCGAAATACAAAATTTAATTTTCCCGTGGACTCTGTCGTACGGCACACTCTGGAAGTAGTTTCTTCAAGAAAAGCTTTGGGTGCAGACTTACTTGACGTTTTGCAGTGGAAAAAATATAATGAATTGTTGGTAAGACAGATGCCACACAGAGTTTCATTGGAAGAATCCTCGGGAAGTGTAGTACATCAGCAAAGGAAGTAGGCCACGAAACTCTCGTTCGGCCAGCGCTTGATGCTCATCAGTAGGGTTGATAGAAGACATAGAGAAGATCCAAGAAGAGCTGTACCATTTGTCATGGGTTCATTTAATAAGCGTGAAAGAGTCACAGAGATGATTAGTAAACTCGAGGGTCAAACAGTGGAAGAGAGATTTTCTGTATCGCGGTACGGGCTCCTGTCAAAGTTCCGATAGTGTACGTTTCATGAAGATTCGACCAATATATTGCTTCCTCCTCTTTACATTTCGCGAAGCGACCACAAGGATAAGATCAGAGAGATAAGGGTCCACACAGAGGCAGGCAATCATTATTCCCCGCGAACCATACGCTATTGGAATACGAGGAAGTGGCAATGGTAGTAATTACCCTCCGCAACTTATCGTTATGTGGCGTGCGAGGTATTGATGAAAATGTAAATGTTAATCCTAGACAGAACGGTATGTGTATACTGAAACACGTGGTAGCTGTACTAACAGTTGTGTTTGAAAGTGTGTAAATAATAATCAACGCACTTCGCAATTTTGCAATGTGCCTCCGTCATATTTTCGTAATATTCGTGTTGTAACTTGTAGTGGGACGAAATATTATTCCCGCTACTACCTTACATCAGTTCAGTTTTGTAGGCAAAAATATATTTTTTATGTTGTTAATAATTTATAATATAATAATTTTTGTGTTATGATTTTTTAAAACAAATGTGTGTTGTTTCCTGTGTTTCATGTGCGGTGACAATGGAGCAATCTACGAGAACAGCGTCTTCTCTGCGGAAGCCAAAGATGATATAGCTGTCCACCAATTGTCTTAGGCACTGCCTTCGTGATAAATACAGGCCATAGCGTAGAATTGGCGGGAACGCGATCAGCTGTTCCATAGAGTCGGTGTAACGTAGCTGCGAGCGTGTGTGATTCTGGTGGTTTGTGTTACGTTTTACGATTAAAATGCCTAGAAGTTGTTGTGTTCCTGGCTGCAACTCAAATTATTATAAAGGCGAATATGTGCCAGTGTTTTCTTTTCCTGCTGATGAGGGAAAGAGAATGAAATGAAGAAAATCCCGAGGAAAAATCTTGTAGTTACCAAGAACACAGGAGTTTGTATCCATCACTTTCCTGAAGAAAAAATTGTTCGAGAAATCAGAGCAACGCTACCTGATGGTAAGTAAATAGCCGGCCGCGGTGGCCGAGGGGACTGAGGCGCTTCAGTCATGGTCTGCACGGCCACTACTGTCGGGGGTTCGAATCCCCCCTACGGCATGGATATTTGTGCCGTCCTAGTTCGTAAGTAGTTCATAAGTAGTTTGTATGTTTAGGGACAGATGACCCCGTAGTTAAGTCCCATAAGCTGTACAAACATTTGAACATTTTTTGGTAAGTAAATATCTACTACAATGTTTTGTAGGTGCAGAAATGTTAGAATTATGGGTCAGCCGTGGAGTATCGTATGAAGTAAACATTCAGAAAAACAGCCTTTTGAAATTTTTTATGTAGTGGTCTTGCTGAATTACGACGACATACAATTATTACGCATCTAGTCTACTGTAGGGTGAGTTTCGAATAGTTTCTGACAATAGTCTTATTCTTTTTCTAGGTTCAGTACTAACACTTCCCCGCAAAAAGTCATACCATCGTAATATTTCGCATCGCACTGACCCAGATGATCGAAAAAGACAGTATGAAAAACGTGAAATGGAAAAATATACTAACTGGTTGTCAGAAGACTACTTCACCTCTTTAGATGAAATTATAAACAACCCAGGGAAGTTTCAACATAACGAGTGGCTAATTCAAAATCACAGTGATCGTTTACATTTCATGGAATTAGAATTTAATGAGTTCCCTTCTATTAAAAAAGTGTTATCCTTGGACAGTAATTTTGAGACTTACATAATGTGTGACAATATTAATAAAGATCCTAATAGGTTTAATTGGATTTTAGGTGCGGAACATACTTATAATTCGTATGCCAAATTACAATATTTATTAACTGCTGTGAAAAGCATTGGGTATAAAGACATTACCATCAAAGAAACAGTGCGTAGAATTCAAGCACTGCTTGTGGAATGCTTGGAAAAAAGTGATGATGATGATGATGCAACATTAGGCCTTAAGTTCTTAAGTGAGCAATTGCAACTACTCATTTCCAAACAGTTGAGGTACTCTCCAAACTTGCTTCTGACTGCTTGCAGTTTTTTCTTCTCACACCCAGCAGCTTACAAATTTTTGAGGAAATTGAATATTATTGTTCTTCCACATCCCCACTACTTGAAAAAGTTTAGTTTATCAGGCATCAATAGTGGAATTAATGAGCCTCTTAAGAAGTATTTAAAAACAAAACTTGAAGCTCTTGAATCTTATGAAAACATGATGTGTCTCTTACTGGACGAAATTTTTGTAAAACCTAAAATTACTTACAAAGGCAATAGATTGGTAGGGATGGCGAGTAATGCAGTGGATATGGCAGCTGCTTCTACTGTCCAGACATTCATGGTTAAATCAATTTTATTCCAAAACAAAGATGTAGTGGCATTAGTGCCTGTGAAGAACTTAGATGCTGAATTCTTACTTTCAACAACAATTAATATTCTCAGGATGCTTCATGAAATAGGATTTCATGTTGTCTGTGTCATTGCTGTTAACAATAAAGTCAATGTCAGATTATATAAAGCATTATGTGGTGATACAGAAATTCATACATATTTTTCTCATCCCTGTGATAACAAAAAAGTATTCCTTCTTTGTGATACTGTTCACCTGCTGAAAAATCTGAGAAATAATTGGTTAAATGAAAAGACCAGTACATTCATTTTTCCATCTATGTCTGATGTACACAATATAAAACAATGCAGTTTCAGGTACATCAGGAAAATGTATGAAGAACAAAAACTTGCTCTTGTTAAACATGCCCCTGGCCTTTCTTACAAAGTTTGTTATCCAAATAGTTTGGAAAGGCAGAATGTTAGCTATGTTGTGCCACTGTTTGATGAAAAAACTATAGCTGCTGTGTCCACTTTAGTAGGAAATGATGGTGATGGCACTAAAGAGTGGCTGCAAATAGTAAGGAATTGGTGGCTCACTGTTAATGTTAAGCATCCTAAAACGAGAGTGCATCTTCGAGAAGAGTATACTCACCCCGTTAGGAGCATGGATCAGGTTAATATCAAATATTTGCAGTCATTTTGTGCTTGATTAAAAAATTGGAATGAAGTGATAGTTACTGATTCTCCCAAGACCTGTGGCAAACTCAGTAGAGAAACATATGGAGCGTTACTGCATACCACTTACACGTTAGTAAAGCTGTGTGAGTACTTACTCCATGATGTAAATTTACATTATGCGATGCTAGGAGCATTCCAGACTGATGATCTGGAACAGCGGTTTGGAAAGTATCGAAGAATGAGTGGTTGCAAGTACAATGTTTCAATTCAGCAGATAATAGAATCTGAAAGAAAGTTGAAAGTTACTGTGGTGTCGCACAAGTCCAAAGTGCGCGCGACCTACTTTCGCCGCGCGCCGCCATGCACTTACGGCGCGGCGTTCTTACGACGACAGCCACGAGCGCCCTCTGCGGCAACTCCGCTCGTGGCCACCAGTGAACGACATCGTTCGCTTGGGACTGAGATAGCATCCAGTTAGGACCTTCGGAATCAGATAGGCACCAGTGAAGACTTGGCTATTGTACAGGCACTAGGCAGGCCTCTAACAACTATGTATCAACATTCTGCAGTACTATGTAAAAGTTAAGTATTGTATACATTCTGTGCAATATATATCTCTTCTAATTTACTCTAGTGTTTATAGTTTCTGGCTGCTCCCCTCCGTACCTGCACCAGCGTGCTATCTTTATTCCTGTGTCGGTCTCATTCCACTCGCCCACCGACACCTACGACGGAAACGAGACACAAAAGCGGCGACGAGGCTGGGACACAAAAGTTACCAGTTTACTGACATTGCAGTCAACGAAGGTGAAATCATTAAATGTCACTGACATTATTAAGGACATTAATGGATCATATTCGGGTAGTATACAGAGTGATTCATTTCTTTCTTTAGAAACTGATGACATAATATCAGAAGCAGTAGAAATGAATATTGATTCTAGTGACTTAGAGGTTATCATATTTATTGCTGGGTATGTTACCTTTAAAGTGTGCAGCAGATTGACATGTAATACATGCAAAAACCTTTTAATGACAGATTCAGATCTTGTCTGTCAGTTGCCAGCAGAAATGAGCTACCTCAAACGTTTGACTCGTGAAGGCTTGAAATACCCTTCTGAAATTTCAGTTGAAATTGGGGTATGCATCTACCATGTTTTTGAGGTTCTCATTTCTGATACATATGAGATTATGTTTATAGATTGTGAGAATCCAAAGGGATTTCTGAAATCAATAATTTTGGAGATGTTAGAATTAGAGTATTCCCAAGTAGAATGTGACTCTGGCAAATCTGTACTTGAAATTATGGATGATGGCATCAACATTTGGGTGAATGTGCTTTTAAATAACTATTCGAAGATAAAAACTAACAATTGTGTGGAAGAAAAAGCTCGTAAAACCACAAAAATAACCAAATCTGATAAAAGTGCAAGACAACCAAGGAAAACGTCAGTGTTTATGTAACTGTTGTCACGCCAAGTCAGTTGAATAACGTAAGAGGTCTATAATACCCTCTTCAATTGTTAAATAATGTACAAGAATTGTGTATTTGATCATGTACTTTAGCATTTAAGGTTTCACCCTTTTCTGTAATGTGATAAACGTGAGCAGTTCACTGCGTTTCATTTATAGACAAATATAGTTGCTATATGATGAGCTGTGTTTTTAATTTGCATTGGTCATTTTATGTGTGTAATATTACAGCCCTATACAAATTCAAGTATTAAATACTTTCATGTAAGGCGTCCATCCCAGAAATGAGACAATGCCCTATAAGGTTTGTAAATTTACGTTTATTTAGTAATAGAGATCCAGTTTGAATAATTTGACAGTATATTTAAATATTAGTAATGCAAAATCATGTAAGCCATTTGTAATGTTATGTACGAAAAGTGAGCAGATAAGCAGTTTAATTTCGTTCACATCTGCCGGCCTACTTCGCGCTTGTCTCTTGCCTGCGCGCGGCCGACTCAATGTGTGACGTCATCAAAGCTAAGCTGCGGCCTGTATTTATCACGAAGGCAGTGTATCAGGTCGACAGACAGCCGCGCAGTCAGAGATGATCCTGTTTGAAGACCTCTTTTTTCTTTTTTTTTATATTTCTTTTTACGGGCAATGATCCTTTAGTCAGTGGGGAGGGGTGGGCAAGTTTGAGGCCCTTACTCTTACTGAAATTAGTTTCAAAAATACGAGTTTGAATACTGTGGGCAGGGTAAAACTGGGAATTTGTGTCTGACATGAAGCGTGCTTAGGTTTTTTTTTAATTGTTTTTTTTTTCTCTTTCTTTTTCTCCCCAAGGCCAGGAAAAAATTTACTACAAAAAAGAAAATATAAATAAAGGGGCCTATGTGCCACCGCCACTTTTGCCCTAAGAAGAAAAAAAAAAAAAATTGTACCTCTTCAGGCGTTGGCTCCTGTCTATACCTATCCCAAATCAAACTAACCTAGATACACTAAATGATAGGAGGGAAAACATAGGAATGGGAAGGAGTTATTTGCAATAATTTTTTTATTCCGTTGCCAAACGTCACAATGAAATAAATAAAATAAATGTATTGTCATAAGTTGTTCATGATTGTATGTTCAGAAAAGCAGTTTCAGTCTTTATGTTGAATCCTTAGGAAAGAGATCGGACTATGTGTTATGTTATATTTGGATTTGTGACTTAAGAAAAAAAGAACGTTAAATTTTACTTCTAGAGTCAGAGTTTAGAGAACAGTTATTTCAGCTGTTTAGAAGAACGAGCTTTTATATATTGTGCTGAAACTATATTGCGAAGTTATTTACAAAGTTTTTTGGACTTTGGAGACGTTTAGAGACTTAGCTATAATTTTATTGATTAAAAGATTCGTATTTTGCAAAGCTATATATTTTGTCAACGGATTCAACGAACAATATCTGTGGTTTACAAAATATATGACGAAATTTCAGCAAAAACTATATACCAACTTTTGAACTTTGAAGTGTTTTGTTTTAGGAACAGTTTTATTTTCTCTTATCCACAAGGACCTAGAAAGAAACATTTAAAGATTTTTCTATAATTGAACAGTAAAGTTTCAGTTATACTTCGAGTCTAGTGGAAGGACCAGGATCGAAGTCGCCGGCCGCGGTGGCCGAGCGTACTGCAGCGCGTCAGTCACAGTCTGCACGGCCACTACGGTCGGGGGTTCTAACCCCCCTCGGGCATGTATATTTGTGCCGTCCTTAGTAGTAGCTAGTTCATAAGTAGTTTGTAAGTTTAGGGACTGATAACCCCTTAGTTAAGTCCAATAAGCTCTAAAAACATTTGATCGAAGTCCAACACGATCACACTGAAGAACTTTACTTTTGGACCTACCGGCCGTGTCCCACTACAAATGCCAAATATTCCAAACTGAGGCTACACCACGATTCCACGTACTTGCGGAATATCATACGTTGGTATCATTTTATCAGAAACACAAATCACGTTTTTCAAGCTGGATAGATAGCTCTAATTTATAAGGCTCAGTAAATTATACGATTTAATTTTATCACAACAACCCGCTCTTTCCAGCGAGTCAGATTCTTATATTACCCATTTAACCGACCTGATAAAATGTTTCACATCAAATATCTGATATAATTCGAAACTCTTTCATGCGTGCAATACTTTCGCAATAAATCTTTCTTCCAGCGAATTTTCCACAATGAAAGACGAATTAGACAAAGGCCAAAGCTTGCACACTCCCCGCTGCGGTCATAAATACAGCGGAGATTTTAAAATTATTCGGCCATCGCAAATTCAACAGAACCGCCAAGGCATAAATTACAGATTCCGCTCGCATTGTGCGGCGTTCGCAGGAATCGGCGCCAGAGTTCATTGCAGTCAACAAGGCAGGGGCGTCCACCCCGGTTTTTGTTGTGTAACTGATTTCTCGTAATTTATGGAAAACATTAATCAGCGTTTGTTGAACACGTGTTTTCATTAGGGGTCTGCATATGAAGCGGATCACGGCAAACAAATTTATGGCGCAATCGTAGCTCCGCGTTTTCAAACAAGGCACGTCCCCACGCCTCACGTCAATTAATGAAAATTCGCGTATGGGTTGCGGTGACACGCTGCAACCCTCTATCCGGTGTCAGCTCTTCGGATTACCTTGCCCACTGTATGCGAAAGACCGAGCAGCATAGCAAGTAGAAATCTAGGGGCGCTCGCCTAGGGGAGTGATCAGGGTAAATTTTCGTTTCCAAATTAACAATTATAAATGGACGATTTTAAAAATTGGGTAATTCTAAGCTTTTGCAGTTGCATAGGTGCGAGCAGCATATCAAGTAGAAATGTAGGGACGCTCGCCTAGGGGAGTGATCAGGGTAAATTTTCGTTTGCAAATTAACAATTATAAATAGACGACTTAAAAAATTGGGCAATTCTAAGCTTTTGCAGTTGCATAGGTGCTGGAACAGGAAAAATATAACATTTAGATAAAAGTATTTATTGTAATTTAAACAACACAGAAATAAACAGCAAAAATTGATATTTGATTATAAACAATCCAGCAAGATTTGACTCAAACTAAATGAGTAAATTTATCTTTTTTACCATGGTATTTAATGCAATTTCTTTTTATATACATGTATTGAGATGTAACGTTACTTTTTGTAGTCTAGGTTGACGTGGCTAGTACTTTTATTAGTTTAATGATAGCGGTTATGACAGGCTACGGTCCAACAAATATGATCAAATTTCAACTTCAGCTTGCGAGTTTGTTGATATATAAGACCGTGATGGTTTGGAAAAGAAATGTTCAAATGTTTGTATAGCCTATGGGACTTAACTACGGGGTCATCAGTCCCTAAACTTACAAACTACTTACTAACTAACTAAGACTAAGGACGGCACAAATATCCATGCCAGAGGGGGGATTCGAACTCCCGACCGTAGTGGCCGTGCAGACCGTGACTGGAGCCCCTCAGTCCCCTTTGGAAAAGAATGTATGAACGGTACTTGTTAAGTATTTACGTAGCAGTATTCTACCGATATGCTACAATAAGGCAGTAATAATGGCGTGGGGAACAAAAAGTAAGGAGTTACTACTAAAAGATATACATCCTAAATAATAAAATCGAGAATGATGAAATATGTTTGGAAAAAAAGCAAGCCAGTGGTGGTACCCAGAGGTGACAGAGAGGGCAAGAGACAAATTGGTATTAAGGGACGGAATACAGAAATAGTGGACCACTTTAAAAATCTGAGAAGTATATTAATGGATAATTCTCGTGTGGTGGCAGAAATTAGTAAAAGAATACAGTGAAGCAGTGCATTTTATATGTGTCTGAGGGGTTTAGCATGGGGCAGGGAGCCGGCCGCGGTGGCCGAGGTGTCTGAGGCGCTCCAGTCACGGTCAGCACGGTCACTACGGTCGGGGGTTCGAATCCCCCCTTGGGCATGGATATTTGTGCCGTCCTAGTTCGTAAGTAGTTCATAAGTAGTTTGTAAGTTTAGGGACTGATGACCCCGTAGTTAAGTCCTATAAGCTTAACAAACATTTGAACATTTTTTTTGGGGCAGGGAGGTACCAATGAGGTGCAACTTGGTGTTATACAATACCTACTTCACACCCATACTATCATATTTCAGACTTCCACTATGACTAGAAGAGAAGAGAGTGGGATACAAGCCAGTTAAATGAGCTTCGTAAGAAGAATTATAGGAATGACGGGGAGAGACAGAATGAAAAATGAAGATGTTAGAAAGGAAATTAGAGAGGGAAGCTGAATGGTTTTGGTATGTGAAGAGAGGGAAAAAACTTAGAATACTGATGAGTTTGAGATTGAGGGCAAGAGGAAGACCGAGAACAAGGTGGATCGACAGAATAAATATGAGTATAAGGAGGAGAAACTTGCTATGGAACCAAATAGTGGAAGAAGAATGATAGAAAGACAGAGGAAAGAGCAGAAGTACCTTCGACATGTTGGATAGAGGGGAAACGAAGAAGAAATTTTTATAAAAAATACTGATTATTCATTGGAAAGATCTCTAAACATAAATTAAAAAAATAGTAGGTGCACATGAGTCATACAGATTACTAAAGACATTTGTATTCCAAACACCCATCAACAGATTAAAATTGTGTGCCGGAACCGGGACTCGAACCTGGGACCTTTGCCTTTCGCGGGCAAGCGCACTACCGACTGTGCTATCCCGACACGACTCACGATGCCGCCTCACAACTTTACTTCTGACAGTACCTCGCCTCCTACTTTCCAATCTTCACAGAAGCTCTCCTGCGAACCATGCAAGACAAGCACTCCTGGAAGAAAGGATATGGTGGAGACATGGCTTAGCCACAGCCTAAGGGATGTTTCCAGAATGAAACTTTCACTCTGCAGCGGAGTGTGCGCTGATATGAAACTTCCTGGCAGATTGAAATTGTCCCAGGGTCGAGTCCCGGTTCCGGCACACAATTTTAATCTACCAGGAAGTTTCATATCAGCGCACACTCCGCTGCAGAGTGAAAGTTTCATTCTGGACCCATCAACAGTTTTCAAGAAATAAATTAATAACCAGTATTTTTTTTTAAATAACCTTTATGTAGGTAGTTGCGAACAGACATACCTCAGGCCCCTGAAAATGAGTTAAGGGTCTACCGCATGGCCATTTATTGTCAAGTATACTTGCTACAGTCCTTGAGAAAACTATAAAGTTTGCAGTTTTGGAACAAATTGCTGTGCGATAGTTTCAATTCATATCCGACCTCCAGATTAAGGTTTCCCATGATTGCCCTTAAATTTCTTCTTCCTAATTTCGAGTTGGTTCGTTTGAAACAAGACGGTCGAATTTCTTTCTACTCCTTGAAAATGTCCGAGCTTGCGCTCCGTCTCCAAATACCCCGATGTTGACAAATTGTTAAATCTAAATATTCCCCCCATTCTTCTGTGCTAATTTTAGTTTCTAGAAAAAATACAAATATTTCTAGACTTTCTAGGTAACTAAATCGTATAAAAATTTCTTAGTATCTTTGTGTGGACAAGTTTTCGTTCCAACTTCATACATATCTTAGTAACGTTCATTACTTCTTTTGACCAGGTATCTACGATTTTTTGAAATTTCTTGTGGTAAGTTACATTAAAAAAATGGTTTTAGTGTCAGGTTCACTTACATCCAGTATGTAGACCTGATCAAAAGTAGAGGACATTAACGCGGGATGAATAGTTGTACCCAAGTCCTGCATCAGTTATACGATTCACAAACATTTAGAAAAACAAATTCGCACCTTTTCACATCTATTAAATTATGTTTATTCCAGTTGGAATAATAAAAATAATTCCTTCAGTCGTCAATTTTGAATCTTTCTTAGGCTACCAGTTTCGGAATTTCATTATTCCACCATCAAACGTAAAGCAGCGAAGCGTCCAAAAATACTGCAAAGACAAGATAGCGACTGGCAACATGTCACGGTATCCGTTAGGCCTACTTTCATCACAACGACATTATCCCTTTCCTGATGAGTGAAGGGTAGGTCATTTTGCAAGACGTCTTCGGTTGCCGGACACATCTTGTTAATCCACATCCTCACTTCACAACTTTGGTGAGCATTTCATCTTTTTTTGTGATGGTCAAAAGGTGTGAAAATGGAGCAACAAAATGTTGAAGGTGGTAGCCTATAGAGTTCAAAATTGTCGGTTGAATGCATTATTTTATTTATTCAAACTGAACAGCCGGGATACCCAAATATCCTATACAATAATCGCTGTTGAATCTTCCGGGTTATGTGGTCGTGGTCGAAGAAACATATCTGCTCCTGACGTTTCGTCCAGAGTTGCGCTGGACATCCTCAGAGGTGCTACTGGTAGCGGTGAGTCTTGCAGACTGACGAGTAGGGCGTCGGAGAGCGGTATAAATACTGTCCAAAAGGGGGCGTATTTATACCGCTCTCCGACGCCCGACTCGTCAGTCGGCAAGACTCACCGCTACCAGTAGCACCTCTGAGGATGTCCAGCGCAGCTCTGGACGAAACGTCAGGAGCAGATATGTTTCTTCGACCACGAACACATAACCCGGAAGATTCAACAGCGATTATTTCAGCCGGTCGTGAAAGCCTTCACTGCATGATCCTATACAATGATAGACATCCACACACTCTCAGCTGGGTGTGTATATACGTATGTGGAGGAGTGCCGGACATAGGTACGTAGACGCTGAGGTCTGCAGCGACGATCTAAATGCGTGAAACGGTGTTCCGTTAGGTTCAGATGTTGCTTTATGACGGGTTCATTGTCATATTAATGCAACAATAATCGTATCAGAACAGTTCTTCTACTGTAGGCAGTACACGTGAGGTAAAATAAGTAAGTAACCTCCCACATTTATCATATTAGCGCAATAAGAGGATCAAACACTAACAACGAGAAAAAAATCCGCACACAGGAACACTACCTCTCCCGTACTTTATTGTTGCCGATACCCAAATCGGCACACAAACTTCCGAAGTAGTCTCTAAGACCAAACTTTTCCACCAGATTGCCACTGTCCAAATCACTTGTTTTCATTCGTCCACTTCCCAATGGCGTCACTCTTAACACCGCATAAAGGTCTGACCTACTGAAAGAGCTGCTCCATTATTATACTTCAGACTTCCTAAGCACAGTAATATGCTGACTGACTGTGATTCCTTATACTGAGATCATGTGACTTTTCTGAATACCAAAATGTTGGACAGTGTCTGTCTGTCACAACCTATTTGCCTAACCTTGATTGCTCCTTCATGTTTCCACTACACAAATATATGCACCAACAGTCGATTTGAGCACCTTTAGAAATGTTGAAATCTCACTGATGAATTTTATACTCAGGTGATACACAGTGTTATTTGCACGAATATACGTACGAATGGAAGATGTTTAAATTTACTGTGAAATGGTTTCGCATTCTAACCATAGAAATAAGCTGGAAATTGTAGTTGTAGTCTTCAGTCCACAGACTGGTTTGATGCAGCTCTCTACGCTAGCTTGTCTTGTGCAAGTCTATAAAAAAAAAAAAAAAAAAAAAAAAAAAAAATGTTCAAATGTTTGTTAGGCTTATGGGACTTAACTACGGGGTCATCAGTCCCTAAACTTACAAACTACTTATCTACTACCTTATACTAAGGACGGCACAAATATCCATGCCCGAGGGGGGATTCGAACCCCCGACCGTATTGGCCGTGCTGACCGTGACTGGAGCGCCTCAGTCCCCTCGGCCACCGCGGCCGGCTGTGCAATTCTCTCCAACTGAGAATAAGTTCGGCAACCTACATCCTTTTGAATCTGATTACTGTATGCGGCCGTCGGTTTCCCTCTACGATTTTTACACCACACACTTCCGTCTAATGCTTAGTTGACGATTCCTTGATGTCTCGGAATGTGTCCCACCAATCTATCCCTTCTCTTAGTCAGGATATTGCCAGAAAGTCCTTTTCTCCCCAATTCGGTTAAGTACCTCAAAATTCAAATGTTTGTTAAGCTTATGGGACTTAACTACGGGGTCATCAGTCCCTAAACTTACAAACTACTTATCTACTACCTTATACTAAGGACGGCACAAATATCCATGCCCGAGGGGGGATTCGAACCCCCGACCGTATTGGCCGTGCTGACCGTGACTGGAGCGCCTCAGTCCCCTCGGCCACCGCGGCCGGCTGTGCAATTCTCTCCAACTGAGAATAAGTTCGGCAACCTACATCCTTTTGAATCTGATTACTGTATGCGGCCGTCGGTTTCCCTCTACGATTTTTACACCACACACTTCCGTCTAATGCTTAGTTGACGATTCCTTGATGTCTCAGAATGTGTCCCACCAATCTATCCCTTCTCTTAGTCAGGATATGCCAGAAAGTCCTTTTCTCCCCAATTCGGTTAAGTACCTCAAAATTCAAATGTTTGTTAAGCTTATGGGACTTAACTACGGGGTCATCAGTCCCTAAACTTACAAACTACTTATGAACTACTTACGAACTAGGACGGCACAAATATCCATGCCCGAGGGGGGATTCGAACACCCGACCGTAGTAGCCGTGCTGACCGTGACTGGAGCGCCTCAGTCACCTCGGCCACCGCGGCCGGCGGTTAAGTACCTCCTCATTAGTTACGTGATCTACCCATCTAATTTTCATCATTTGTCTGTAGCACCACATTTCAAAATGATCTATCATCTTTTTGTCTCAACTCTTTATCGTCCACGTTGCACTCCCATACAATGCTAAACTCCAGTCAAAAGCTTTCATAAAGGACTTCCTAACACTTACACTAATATTGGTTGTAAACAAATTTCGGCGGCAGCGAAAAGAGAAAGTCAGTAATGAGATGTATGTATCGCACCATTGTTTAAGCTTAGTAACTTAGATTGTCCCAAAATCGGCACAGTCGGCGCCCCGGGACGTCTCGCGAAAATCGGCACATCTTGTAACATTACTTCATAAGGCCTTATTACACGACACATCTGAGGCGTACGGCTATGTAGCAACGCCCCAAGTGTGATTTTCTTTAACTACTTACTGCTTCACGTAGACCTATTAATACGATGCACGGCAGATATTCCTTGGCGAGTAATCGTTCATTCATACCGTACAAGAACCCGGGGGAAATTTATTTTTGGAAGTCATTGAAATTATTTCTGTGATATCAAGGATCGTATTTAATGAGAAGCTTTCTTTCCTTCTTTTTTTTAATTAATTGTTTTTCTCTTGTCTAGTTAGCACGAAACCGAGTTGCTACTGCTCTGAATGATAGATTTCCAGTTACAAACAGAGGCCAAAATGAGTAACGTTGAAGTAGATATCCTCGGAGTAGTGAAGCAACTTAAATCACTTAACAAAAACAAGTTATCTGGTCCGAACAGTATACCAACTAGATTACTATCTAATTATGCTGAAGCGAAAGCTCCTTACTTAACTTAACAGCCATATACAATCGCTCTTTCAAAGATAGATCTGTACCAAAAGACAGGAAAGTTGCACAATTTACACCTATATTCAAGAAAGGCAGTAGGAGTAACTCACTAAACTACAGACCTATTTCATTGACGTCTATTTCCATCAAAGTTTTGGAACATATCCTGTATTCAAATATTATGAATTATCTCAAACACACTGATCTATTGACCCAAGGTCAACACGGATTTAGAAAATATCGTTCATGCGAAACACAACTAGCTCTTTACTCACACAAAGCGATGAGTTCTATCGACATGATTCTCAAATTGATTCCGTATTTCTTCATTTCGGGAAGGCTTTTGACACCGTACCTCATAAACGGCTTTTAATCAAATTGCGTGGTTACGGTATACCGCCCAAGTTTGCGACTGGATAGGGGATTTCCTGTCAGAGAGAACACAGTTTGTAGTAATTGATGGTAAGGCATCGACTGAAACAGAGGTGATATCCACAGGGTAGTGCTATTGGTCCTCTGTTGTTACTTATTTACATAAATGATTTGGGAGAAAATCTAAGCAGTTCTCATAGACTGTTTGCAGATGACGCTGTTATTTATGGTCTAGTAAAATCATCTGAAGATCAAAACCAACTACAGAACGATGTAAGTAAGATATCACTATGGTGTAAAAATAGGCAATTGACACTAAATTAAAAATGTTTGTAAATCTATCAGACCAAACTGTGTGGTCATCAGTCCGTAGCTTACATACTACTTAAACTAAGGTAAAATAACCTAAGGACAACACACACACCCATGCTCTAGGGAGGACTCGAACCTCCAATGGCGAGAAACCGGGCGCTCCGCAGTGATGAGCCTTAGACCGCTCGGCTACTCCACCACGGCTGACAATAAATAATGAGAAGTGTGAAGTTGTCCACATGAGTATGAAAATAAATCCGTTAAACTTTGTTTGCAAGAGAATTCGGAATTAAAATGAAAAAAAAAAAAACAGTTAGATAATGACGTGGGGAGGCCAACCAGAGATTGCGTTTTGTTTGCAGAACCCTTAAAAGATACAACAGACTACTAAAGAGACTGAATTCACTACGCATGCCCCTCCTTTTTTGGAGTATTGCTGCGCAGCAGTTCGAAGCATTATCAGGTGGGTTTGACGGAGGACATCGAAAGACCCCAAAGAAGGGCATCTCGTTTTGTATTGTCACGATACAGAGGAAATAGCGTTACGGAAATGATACAGGATCTGGGATGGGAATCATTACCACAACGGCGCTTATCGCTGCTGAGTCGGCTACTTACGAAACTCCAATCGCCAACATTCTCCTCCGAATGCGAAAATATATTGTTGACTCCTACTTACGTAGGCAGAAATGATCATCAGAATGAAATACAAGAAATCAGAGCTTCAACGGAGAGATTGGGGTGTTCTTTCTTCCCGCGCTCTATTCGAGAATGGAATGGGAGATAAATAGTATAAAGGTGGTTCGATGAACCCTCTGCCAGGCACTTAAATGTGATTTGCAGAGTATCCCGTGTAGATGTAGAAGCAACTATTTCGTTTTAAAGTTCAAAGTTTTTGGAACTAAGAGGCAAACTGTTTAGGTCATCTGTCCCTAGACTTAATTTATGCTAAGGATAACATGTACACAAATTACACACGTTATAAGTTACGACACTTAGTTGCACAGTGTATGTATATCTAATATTACATTTATGCACCATTTTGAATATAGACGACTGTTTTCTGGAGATGGGACGAACATTTTCAGAGTGAAGTGGCATATTACGCCTATGGAGAGCGATCGAAAATTCATATAAGACACACTTCAACCAAGAGCGCTGGTTTATTTGCTATTGTTATTTTATTTTTATTTATTTATTTTACCGTTTTCGTTTTCATCAAGCTTCCCCAGTACCTCTCATGGTCGTGTGCAATTTCTCGTAAACGGGCCAGTCATTATATTCATAGTAATAGCATCAGAATTAATAGGATGTGTATTACCTTGAAGGCAAATATCAATCTGAGGAGCAACAGTTATTACAAAATTATCAGACATACCTTATAATGGCATAGTAATTGAGAAATTGTACAATTCTGCTCTGCTCCTTACTTAAAAGAAAAAAAAGGAAAAAAAAAAAAAGAGTTGGAACACAAAGGAAAGTCGAAAAATTCCAACCCAGCTCCTTTTCTAATAAGATTTTGGTTATTTGGCGTTCAACGTTTTTATGAACTAAAAATTTGGGAAAGTTACCCGGAAAATTTGAAAATTCTCAAGAAACTGAGAGAGCATTTTTCAGTGGGATATCAATATCACACGTCTGATTGCGATAAAGTTTTCATATTTGACGTTCAAAGCAACAGTACCGTTATTATGAAATAAAAATTTCTAAAAGTATCCCCAAAATTGGAACATTCAGAAAAAATAAAGATTTTTCTACAAAAACATCAGTACCATTCATGTGATTACGATAAAGTTTTCCACATTTTATCACCGTTTAAACCTTCGCTCAACTTGCACGAATGTGACATGAACATTATCCTCGATTTGTGTGCGTGATTTTCCCACTCTTTCCGCCAACTATCGAGCCGAAACTTGGACTATCTGATGATGCCTTTATAAAGATACTAGATTTAAATTAATATGGTTGACTTGAAGAGGTAAGTGATACAAAGTTCACCGCGTCATCTAGTAAATAAATAAAAACAGTAACTAAACTAGCGATGTTGGCTGAAGTAAGTTTGTTCTATGTAAATTTTTATATTAGAACACAGTTTGAGCCCTTCCTCGGGCAAAAGTGTCTGTGTTGTCTTCAGGTTTAAGTTAGTTTAAGTAGTTTCTAAGCTTAGGGACTAATAACCATAAACGTTAAGTCGCATAAGATTTAAAAACATTTTAGTTCTGTAGATCCGCAATAATTTCGGAACTCCGTGAGGAAGGATGTGGTCTCTTTTGAAGGACTGCTGTCTGTAAAGTTCTTTCCATATTACTGAGGAGCAAATGATTGCCGACATGACTTATTATCATGCAGGAGGTCGTGTGGTTTATACAAACACCTTTCCTGGAGTGTAAGCCTGAATGAAAAATGGTTCTCTGTTTCATTTCATATCTAAAATATGAAGAAACCAATATAAAAAGTCCTTTTCATAAACACCTAACAAAAATGTCTGCTGGCAAACAAATATTGTTTTTAGAATGAAACTTCACTCTGCAGCGGAGTGTGCGCTGATATGAAACTTCCTGGCAGATTAAAATTGCGTGCCGGAACCGAGACTCGAACCTGGGACCTTTGCCTTTCGCGGGCAAGCGCACTACAGACTGTGCTATCCCGACACGACTCACGATGCCGCCTCACAACTTTACTTCTACCAGTACCTCGCCTCCTACTTTCCAAACTTCACAGAAGCACTCCTGCAAACACGAAGACTAGCACTCCTGGAAGAAAGGATATGGTGGAGACATGGCTTAGCCACATCCTAAGGGATGTTTCCAGAATGAAACTTCACTCTGCAGCGGAGTGTGCGCTGATATAAAACTTCCTGGCAGATTAAAATTGCGTGCCGGAACCGGAACTCGAACCTAGGACCTTTGCCTTTCGCGGGCAAGAGCACTACCGACTGTGCTATCCCGACACGACTCACGATGCCGCCTCACAACTTTACTTCTGGTTCCAAGAGCACTGACGGTGTCGGATCTGCCTTCGTCGTCGGGGACAACCGTTTCCAATACAAGCTCCCTGACCGGTGCTCGAATTTCACGGCTGAGCTTTTTGCCTTCCACCAGGCCGTTTTGTATACCTGCCGCCACCGCCAACCTTTCTATGCCATATGTTCGCACTCCCTTCGTGCCTTGCCCTTTCTCGACCCATCCTCTCGTGTATCGGATCCAACGCTCCCTCCAGTTGCTAGCAGATGACAGCTGTCACGTTTCTTTCCTTTGGGTCCCTGGCCACGTGGGTGTGCCCGGGAATGAGACCGCCGACATAGCAGCCAAGGCAGCAGCTCTTTTGCCTCGCATGGCTACAATTTGCGTCCCGCTGGACGATGTTCAACGGGCTCTTCGCCGGAGTATCGTGTCGTCCTGGCACAGTGCATGGTTCTCACTGTACGACAATAAATTGAGAACTGTAAAACCGATCCCGACTGCTTGGAGGACCTCCTCACGCCCCTCTCGGCGGGAGGAGGTCATCCTGGCCCGGTTGCGGATCGGTCACTGCCGTTTCAGCCACCGTCATTTGCTAACCTCCGACCCTGCACCGCTGTGCTCCTGCGGTGAACTGCTGACGGTGCGACATGTTTTACTGTCTTGTGTTAATTTTAATCATCTCCGTGTAGCCCTTCACTTTCCGTCTACTCTGGAGGAAATTTTAGCTGATGACACACGGGCAGCTGCTCGAATTTTGCGTTTTATCAACTTGGCCAATTTATCAAAGGCTATTTAACCCTTTTAATTGTTTTTTATCTTTTGTTTTTAGCCTTCTCTTGATATTCTAACTGGCAGTTACCAATTTTTGAGACCTAGCGAATCTCTGTTCTTGTCTGGGTGCTAATGACCTTAGCAGTTGTGCGCCCCTAAAAAAAAAAAAAAAAAAAAAAAAAAAAAAAAAAAAAAAAAAAAAAAAAAAAAAAAGGGTAACGAAACAGTGAAGGTGGTAGATGAGTTTTGTTACTCGGGTAGTAAAATAACATGTGATGGTCGCAGTGCAGAGGATATAAAATGCCGAATGGTAATGGGAAGAAAAGCATTTTTGAAAAAGAGACATTTTATAACATCGAATATTAATTTGAGTGTAAGGAAGTCTTTTCTAAAGGCATTTGTGTGGAGTGTTGCTTTGTACGGGAGTGAAACATGGAAGATAAGCAGTGTGGACAGGAAGAGAATAGAGGCTTTTGAAATGTGGTGCTACAGAAGAATGCTGAACATTAGGTGGGTAGATCGCACAACTAATGAAGAGGTACTGAACAGAATTGGTGAGAAAAGGAATTTTTGGCATACCCTGACTAAAAGAAGGGGTCACTTAGTAGGACACATTCTTAGACATCGGGGAATCGTAAATTTAGTATTGGAGGGAAGTGTGTGGAGTAAAAATCGCAGAGGGAGACCAAGATACGCGCATAGTAAGCAGATTCAAGTGGATGTGGGTTGCTGTTCTTATGAGGAGGTGAAAAGGCTTGCTCAGGATAGAGTAGGGTGGAGAGCTGCATCAAACCAGTCTCCGGACTGGAGACCATAACAACAACAACCATTTCTTGCACTCTGCATTGCCTGTTTCAATTATTCCTTTCTCCTTTTCTGTCAGCCTGTATTCCTTATGACCTGCAAAATTCGTCATCTTAACTGCAGTCGACATTTTATATTAGGACTTATACATGCACACAGTCTTACAAAATAAATTCATTAGATCATTATTAAAACATCAGTAAATCTGCTAGGTTTAAGGGAAATCAGCTCATATTCATTAATGCAGTAGTATTACTTGCATAAAGCTCCTTTAAACCGCAGGAAAAATAGTTATAAAAACGCTTCAACTTCTGGGCCTCTGTTGTCAACGAAGCCGCGGGCGGTGTGGCCAAGCTCATTGCGGTGCTCCGATGCGCAGGGCCGTTCCCAGTCGGAGGTTCGAATCCCCTCTCGGGCATGCATGTTTGTGTCGTCTTTAGTATACGGTAGTTCAAAAGTAGTTTGTAAGTTAAGTAACTGATGATCCCGCAGTTAGGTCCTTGAAGCTTCACACACAATTGATTTTTTTTGTCAACAAAACATAATGACAACACACGTGCCTGCAGAGGACGCTAAGGAAGCATTACCGTAGTGCACGTGACACACTCTGTAATCGGAGAAATTGAAAATTCGTCATCTTAGACGCCACGTCAACTTACCAGACCTTTCCCTATTGCAATTATCAAAATCTACTAAATGGGCCAAATCCGCAACACAGTCCTAGCCACGAATGTCATACGCAAATAACAAGTCGAAGGCTTCCTGCAATACCCGTTTCTGCGCATACCCGATTTAGCGCTGCCTATACCCGGGCCGCCGAAACATTGCACTTGACGTTTCGCGTTACGGCAAGTTAAGTTGGCTACACTGCTTTAGCGACGTTGCAACACTAGCCTCTATACACACAGCAGACGAAACG
The DNA here is from genome assembly GCA_026315105.1 of Locusta migratoria. Lineage (NCBI taxonomy): Eukaryota > Metazoa > Arthropoda > Insecta > Orthoptera > Acrididae > Locusta > Locusta migratoria. The sequence continues at coordinate 402,661,201 of CM048747.1, read as the reverse complement.
GTTTTCAGTTGCATCTCGTAAATGCATGCTGTAGACCAGTAAAAGTGCATATAATAATTCGTTCTTGAGCAGCAATTGATTAACAGCATATTAATGAAGACCAGAGCGCAACAAGGCATACGCTTCCAATAACGGAGCAAAGCAATATAGAAAAAAGCATTACATCACGACGGATACGAAATAAACAATACTGAAGTTAGTAACTTCTCCCCATTACGTTTTATAATCAATGCTTTTGTCTCACCAATTTACGGCGACAATGGTACAATTACATCCAACTCCCCATCTTCACTGTTGTCGTCACTGCCAAAATGGTCATCAGCAAGACAAATCATTAACTGTTCATGATCCCTTCCATTGTTTGCGCTGCCCGAACCAGTTTTTCGACGTGCTCGACACCCCCTCGTTTTTTTTCCCAAGATGCAGCATCCACATTGGCAACAGCTTCATGCAACAGCTTTTCCACCTATGTCATTGTGAAAGACTTATTGTTCCTTAAGTAATTCTTCACGTCACAACATACAAATTTTATAGGGTTAAAACGGCAGTGAAATGGGGGCAGATTTATTGCATTGTGACGCTGCTCCTTTGCGATTTCGTCTACTGCATATGTGGGTGTAATAGGTTTATTTTGTTTCACGAGCGAATATAAAAGAAATTTTGACATTGACGTATCTGCAGCATTATTTCTTTCTTATAAAGACTGTACATAAGTTCTTTCCGATCGTTTGGAGCGAGAATGAACTTCCTGCTCAGAGCATATGCTTCGTTTATTGATACGAAATTGAGAACTTAGAAAACGTCACTAGACAAACGTCTTTTCTATGACATTATCCAATTACTTGAACTCGGAAAATCGAGTTAAACCACTCACAGTGAAGCAAATAGCACCGAAAAAAAGCACACACAACATAAACACGCGATAAACACGATACACAACTTTGTTTACGCTAGAACTGAACAAAGCTGGCAACGCGGGAACGTTGACGTCACGGCACGTGGTCACTGGAAGTGTTTACCGCGCTGTGATTGGATCGTTCCTAGCGACTAGCACCTCGCGCTTCTTGCTCTTCACTTGTTATTTGTAAACGTCAAGTGCAAAGATTCAGCGGCTCTGGTATAGTGCGCATGCACGAATTCACGAGAGTTTAGAACTGGTCTCTACTCCGGCGTGCGGATAAAGTGACTGCTGATAATCATGGTTCCGCCGTAGTTCCACATGATCTGCCGCTAGATGGCTGTCGCTCTAGACCTATACCTTTCGCGGCGGATCGTCTTGTAATCACCCCGTTTACATGGGCTCCCAAAACCGGATTTCGTAAACCGATTTCCCACTTCCGCTTTTGGTAGGTCATGTAAACACACCACAATCGATTCTGGAAATCCACTTCTCTAAAGCGGTTTTCTAGTTCCACAATCGATTTTCCTGCCCATGTAAACGCAATCGTTTTTGAAGCGTTCTTGGCTTGTCAGATTGTGTTTTTTTGGTAAGATTTTTCTAATGTGAAATAAAAGTATTAATATTAGAGTGAGCATGAATCTGTGTCTTTAAGTAAAGAAAAATAGCGGTTATTCTGACTAAATCGGGGACTGAATCAGCTGTTTTTCAGCCGCCATCTTAAGTGGATTAGGAAATCCGATTCAGGCTGTGCCATGTAAACACGACAGCGAAAAGCGGTTTACGAAAATCGGTTTTCGTCTTCCGGAAGATGTGTTACATGTAAACGTAGTGACTATCCCCTTCAGACACCGAACTGCCATCGAGGGAACTGCTGTAAAATCCATTACAAAGAAATCGTAGCAGCTTTTTTCTCTACCAGCCGGTTGTTAATTTCACCAACTGACTGGATTCGTGACTGAAGATCGTCCGTATTTACGCATGCGACATAGTACTGGTGTACACACAGCCCGCTGCTAGGGCTCGCTTCCTGGTGCCAGTCGACACGCCGCGAAACGGGAGCGTAACGCGCTGGTGCCATTATTTATGGGGCCGCAGCCAGCGCCCCTGTAATGGCGCATTTACTGCTCCATAAATCTGCCCCTCACAAAATAACCGCTATATTAGCAGCGTGACGCAGCCGGGGGTGGCAGCACTGCGCGGCGCTCCTGGGGTGAGCGGGTCGCGAGCCGCTAGCCGCTGGGACAGGGCAGCCAACCGCAGCGCCTCGGCGGATCAGCCAGCTGGCGCCACTAATTAACGGCGGTCGCCGCCGGGACGGGACTCTCCGACCGTGGCCGGATTTCGGGAGTTGGCAGTCCTGTCGCAGCTCCTGAAACTGAGGGCGACGCGACTTCGGCAAACGCAGCCGCTGCCGATGTTGATTTACCGTAGCTGTAATTAACCGAATAATTGCCGGACTGGTAGACGTTGTCGGCTGCGGTATTGCACCACAAACGCAGCTTTACCTCTCCCTTTGTGTAGCAGAACAAGTTCCAGAATTATCCCGTCTCCAGTGTACACTTGAGCTCGAAGTTTAAGGGAGGCACCTCCCGTCATGATACGCTAACTTATCGGTCTTCAGGGTTTGATACGAGAGGATTCTCAGGAACTGCAGGTAGCATGAGTACAACCTAAATTCTGAAATCATGATTAAAACGGCTGAAATGTTGTGATTCGAGTTGAGTAGCGTGGATCGCACCCTAGGAAATAATATAGACAGCTATTGAGGAATTTACACAAAATAAATTAAAAGAAGCGTGGGATGACCCACAGTGGTACACAAAACAGGTTACATAACTTTTATAAAAACAAAGAAGAAACCATGCCAAATTGAAATATGTACATTATACCCAAAACTGGCAATCTTTAAGAAAAATCGAAACTTAGCTCTAACTTCAATAATGCGACGAGCTGACAATAGTTTCCACAACGAAACCCTGTCACGTAATTTAAGGAGATATTCCAAAGCAATTCACGCCATATTTAAAGTATGATTGGACGAGAAGCTGCGTCTTCATCTTGTGTCCTGAATTAATAAGTCCATTATCGCAGACAGAGATGCGTATAGAAGAGCCGACAAAGCAGTTATCTCAGCTGACCATCAATCATGAAAATATTGACACTGTTAATAATGTGCATACCTCCGCCACAGATGATATTCGCTCTGTTTTTGTGGCTGCAGACATTAATAACACAGAAAGCTGCTCCGAGGTAGTGCGATACCATCCTCGCAGGCGACAACCAGTCAAATGTTAACTCCTGTAGAATGGTTGGAAGAGTTCTATTAATAAATTCCTTACGTTTCAATCTGGAAGTGATGTTCACCCAGTAATTTTCGTAAAAGCGTTTGACAATTCTTTCTCAGCTAGATGGAATGATTATAGGAAAACCCAATTTGTTTTACGGGCATTTAGAGGAAGAAGCTAATGAATGTGTGGTTCTACATCGGAATGAATTTAACAACTGGAGTGACTTTGACAAACGATTTAAAGAAAGGTATTGGTCGCAAGGGAACAGCAACGTTTAAATTTGGAGTTATTGGCTCCCCGTTACTATTCAAAACATTGGGAAAGCCATGAGGAATAACTCAATTGGAACTTAAACTGCACCTTATACAAAATACCATGCAAGTAAGTTTTACTACATTTCGACTGTCACTTAAACCGCGCTTTATACAAAATACCACACAAGAAAGCTTTATTACTGAAATAACCCCCCCCCCCCATTGGTATTATCAAGGGATTATGCAGTGCTGATGAGGTTAAATTACTCTTAACTCTCCCGCAGCATAGTTAAATACACTAAGACGATGCTACATGTCGATTTAATGGAATAGTAGAAAGCCATGTGGGCAGGGAGAGATGATAATTGATTTCTGAGAAGTTATGGCAATTACAATAAATATTAAGAGAGAAGAGAACTAATTTATTCAGGTATCCAATCACGTTTTGTTTGCAGTCCTCTTTGATATGTTCTTGTATGTATCTACATCTGCTCATTCGGTGCATACGCATTCTGACAGGCTTTATGGTAAAAGATTAGAGATATAGCTTGTACTAGTACTTACTTATGAATTCAGTGTTGCCAATCGGACGGTAATTACCCGAGTTTCGGGTAAAATCTTGGTCGATGGGCATTTTGGAGAGTTATATGAAATTACGGGTATTTTCTGCGTAATTTGATAATCTTAACATACATTTGTAGTTGTATTCAAATCGTTCTCTAACTTTTTTAAATGTAGTTAAAGACGCGGTATGCGAATATCAGAATATCTGACGTGTGCTATATTGTGCAATAATGAGCCTGGGAATTCCCTGGTTTCTCTTCTGTTGCTTCCGCTGTATGTTTCAACTGTAGTATTTCGTAACTGGTAAAGTCGTAAGCCCACTAGTCAGCTTGTTCGTCTTGTGATAACAGTGTCTCACCATTTTGCTGGACTTGAAGATTCAATGTAGTTGTGCGGGTTATGCTTGTGGTCAGTAATAGTACAGTTATTAAGATCCCATTGTTAAAATACTTTTCATAGTAGAATCTAGTGTATCCTAGTCCCTACATCCTTGCTCCTTGTCGTAAAGAGGTTTCCAGATCTTTATCAACTGTTAGCAGCTGGAATCTGAATGCAAAAATCATGCTCTGTTGGAGCACGAGAAATTTTCATTAGATGTATCGAAACCTGCCAATGTATACTGAAAGGAATTTTGACATGAAATCTGGAGCCACAAAGCAAAATTTATTACATTTGGAAAAAGTAATCTGCCTTCCTTTTTTCCATTGCCTCACTGGAACTAGAGTTTAATTCCCTTAACAACTTGCGAACGGCTCACAGGAAAAGACTGCATCTAAAATAATAATAACACTAATTGCCGCAAAAGAGGGAATAGAAGGCGAAGGAGAAAGTTTTTCTTTCGAACCGACGAGAGAAGTGATGAAAAACAGTGTATGCCATCGCACATATCATGTTAAGTAAAATGATTGATTATTAATTTTTCACGTAATTTATGATCATTTTATGGTATGTAAGCATTTTTGCAACTATTTTTGAAACGGAGGGTATTTTAAAGTCAAACTGGATAATTTGACGATCCCCGAGGTGGGTAATTTCATTGATAAGCATTGGCTTATGATAGGAAGGAGGATTTTCTCTCGCAGTGAAATAACTTTTCAATAACCATATCTATGAAAGTCGTCCGCGACGCACAGGATACCGTGCCCACGGGTGCGGTTCCTGTAGGGAGATGCTTGTCCACTTGTTGGTCGAGCAGATCTCTACGAGATTACGAGAGTAACTCGGGCGTCCGATCCTTGATTGTCGTGAGTGCATTCGTGTTCTCTCGATAATCCAATTTTCGTCCGGGGCAAGTCCCGGAGATAAATTAAATTGGTCCCAATCCCCCGGCTCCGACCAAGGTTTTCGGGAGGTTTTCCTTGGTTGTAAGGCGTATGTCGGAGCTGGTAAGCCCCTCCCACTTATTCCCAATTGGGATCCCCCTTTGCCCCACTATCAGCTTGTCTGATAATTGGCTGAATAGAACCGCGACTCTTTATGGGCCGGATCTCAAACAGCCCGCTCCACTCCTCGGAGTGGAGAATGAAAAGAGATAAGTTGAGCAATGGGTTTGTGAGATTAATGAGCAATATACTGGTAGTGGGTTAAATTGAAATTAAGTGTAAAAGTGGCAGTATCGTCTACTCATCGTTGACGTACATCACTCATTAAACGTTACGCGCAGCTTATAGTTTTAGATTTTAGTTCAGTTGTTTAACAACAGAAACAGTAATAGGTGATAGAATGAAATGCTCATAAGCTGCAATAAAAGAAGAGATATCCACAACATTTGTAATGCTCATAAGCTGCAATAAAAGAAGAGATATCCACAACATTTGTAATGCTCATAAGCTGCAATAAAAGAAGAGATATCCACAACATTTGTAATTGTGTACCTTTTGAGTAAGTAAATATTTATTTTATACTCTAGGATAGCTATGAAAGGCAATGAAATAATGCGTTGGAACCCACATCGTTTTTGTTTTACACAGGGACTGAGGTATACGTATATTGGAATGCTTATGGGCCATGAGTGCTCACTTGTAGAGGAAAGATAAGAGGTTTTTATTTTATGATTTTAGTGACGCTTGGAGTACGCCCTTTATTGATGCGTACTTAGGCATTCTCTATTGTTAGAAATTTATAGGTATTATCTCATTACCCTTTATGAGTGTTGAGTGGTAAATGATGGTGTGGAGTTGTGCACTAAGCAACATTCTTCCCCCCATAGCCTTTAAGAAACGCATAAAGGGTATAAAACACAGCAATACTCTAAATAGTAATTGAGTTTAATTTTTTTGGATGACAAATCTTCGTAGATAAATATATTAGTTGTGAAGTCATCAGCTGATGCTGTTGTAACAATGGATGCTACTTCCATTATTTGCTGGAATTGACATGGCTATAAATTAATAAAAGCCAAAAAATACTTTAAAAATTTAAACGAATGCTTGCCTCTTATAACTTGTACCAATTAAGGTAGACAATGTCACTTGAATGAAAGTAGACAGACATGATATATGATAACGCCTTGCAGAGGGAAAGAACTCTCCTAAATATAAAATAAAATGAAGTCTAATATCTATTATCTTTGTGAGTAAATAGTAAACGTTTTATGGGTATGAGTAAAACCAAAACGGAAATCTTGATTGGATTAACCGTTCTAATAAGAGGAGTAAATATTCAACTAAAGGCATGAATACTGAAGTACATAAATCCTCAAAAACAGTGTTTGTGGCTGAGGAATAGTGAGATAAAAATTGATAAGCCCCACTTTCCTACATCAGCCCTGTTTTGCAGGATACAATTAATAAAACATTTTGTTTCATGTATATACTAAGAATTCGTATACGTTTATTTGTGTATAAATGTTACAATGTAATGATGTGATACTTAAAGTGTTTTTTATTTGTTTTTGTTTCTGCTTCATATACGATCAAGGGTACTAGGGTAGCGTCGCCGTCGCAGCCAACAATGTTTTATCTGGTCACTATCGATAAACAAGCGACGGCTACGGGGCTACGAATCCGACTGCGCCTTCTCTTATTGTCGCGCGTCGATCGTTTGCAAAGAAGAAATAAAATGTCATTACATTCTTGTATGCCGTTGTGAGCTAACGTTTGATATGAGCATTGCTCTAGCTGACTTGCATGAGATCAGGTGACAATAAATGTAATTGTCTGTTGTCGTGATTTGAAAGTTTTTTCAAATTCATTACAATATTTATTTATTATATGTATTATTATTGGAAGAAGATGATTTCTATTTATTGAAAGTGTTGTACTACGCCAAGAAGATAATTTAAAAGTTATTTTAACATTGACTTGTCTTCAGATGTGGCAAGCTCAAGTACGTTAACTATTAATACATAACTTCAAGTGTAGCAGGCAGTGAACTTCGACGTTAGAGTTTGAAAAAGATCTGTATCAGTTGACGTTACCTGTGATTGATTTTTAAGAGTGAATATATAGTAACCGTTTTAAACTTAATTCTCTTGCCCCGTTCGTACAAGAACCTCATATATTATTTTATTTTATTATCTTCTGATCGAAGATAATAACTTACACGGCCAAATTAGCCGTTAATGTTGCTAGGTAACAGAAAACTTCATTTCAATAGCTACCCAACAAGCAACTGAAACGTAGTGCAAACATTTTATTTTGAAATGGTGTTCAGTTATAGCTTTTATTAAACTATTATAGATCTGAATGGCACTTTTATCATCGACCGTACCCAGTGCCACAGCAACTTTCGTTACAGTGTTTGACAAAATCTTCTGTTTTATTTCGATCTTAATGAAATTTTGCACATTTGATCATCAAAACAAACGGAAGGTTTGGCGGTCAGTGGAAGGTACTTTAGTAACCGTGCGGTCTTCAGAAAAAAAAAGGATTACTATCCCGATGAAATGTTTCACACTTGGCTTTGAAATCAAGAGGAGCGTCACTGTCTGCATAAATAGTAGTTTGTTGAATGACGGAGTGTACTTAACGTACAGTCTTCAGCACAACCTACATTTTTATGCCGATCTAAAAAGAAACGTATGTACACTTAGACTTGAAAATTAAAGCAATAGAAAGAGAGGATGGGAGAAAGGTGGGACAACTGGAGTATGTAGTAAATAAATACCCGAACAATGCTGGATATTCAGCTAGGAAACAATTAGAGATAGAAAATACTGCCACATCATGCTCTGTGTCCAGTATAAGAGGATGAGGTTACTTTGGGTTTGCAACAAACTTTGTTTCAAACCTTTATGATACTTCTGTTTGTCAATCACAACAAAATGATGAAAGGAAAAAAGTTTCTCGCTTATTTTTCCGCTGTTCATGTAGTGTAACTGCGGCATCCGTCATGACGTTACATTTTACAATGTCTACATAACTTGCTGTATTCGCGGGAAACTTATTGTGTGTGTGTGTGTGTGTGTGTGTGTGAGTGTGCCACTGGATGTATCTTCAAAATTATCTCACAGTATGAGAAGTATGAAAACATGAACAACAAACTTCTGCTAAAACCGCCGCATCACGCACGAGGTTTTAATATATTACTTCTTTACTACTTACTGCATTACTGCATTACATACATACAACAGATATACAAATTAATATCTAAGGCGCCTCGCTGCGGAGCTCGCGGTTGCTTGCTGTCGAGGTTCGAGTCTTCCTGGGTCATGGGAATGTGTGTGTGTAGGTGTATGTTGTCTATAACTTAGTTTACGTTAGTTAAGTTTGTCAGTCTATGCACTGATGATCATAGCCGTTTGTCCAATAGGCTTTCAAGAAATGAGCATTTTAGAACACACAAAACAATACATTTGACATCATAAACAATGCGAGAGGTAAAAACCTGCCACATCATGTACACGTTTAAATACCCTTCTTATTACTACTAATACACTCCTGTCTTCCAGTTAGCTTAAGAAAATGCCTGAAAGTTGACAGTGTTGTTGACGGTTTTGAATTGTAAATCGAAAACGACTGCCCGCCAAAGCAATAGTCTTCTGTAGAGATACGTTGCCATAGACAAGTCTATAAAATCCTATTGTAGGCACTCTGTTAAATATTGCAACGTGTATTTGACATCATTATGTTCCTCACACGGAAAACGTTACGCTCAAGGTTGGACTCACCAAAGAATTTACTTTATCAAAATGGAAAACATTCTGACGTTAATTAAAATTATTTATTGACTTGATATCCGGTTTTCGGCTTATAAGGCCGTCAACAGATAACAAATGAATGTCGCTAACATATCTTCACAGATGTACGACTTACAAATACGTTCTTTTGAAGCTGCAATTATTTTTTTTAAATTTATGTTGTCTTTTACTAATTTGCACAACAAGTTTGTTTCAGCATATTGACATTTTAAGTGCGCTGCAGATATTGATACATTGCTCATTATATACGTCTTAAGAAATAATATAAGAAGGTATAACATAATTAGAAGTTACAATATTACTTACGTCAAGGTGTTGGTGACATACATATAGCATCTAGTAAACAACTGTCAACTGTATGTTCTTATATAATAATTATAGTAATGAATTGTTTAGTAATTCGTTGAAACTTGACGTACTTTCGTATTTTGACAGTTGGAGCACAGATGCTTAATGTTTACTTTATTAGGTCTTTGGATGTCAGGAATGGTATATATGGCATAGATATTATTTAGTAAACGTTTACCAGTGGGTATAGACCTAAGATAACATAGACTGCGCATGTCCCTATCTCTGCTGTGTTGTGGTTTGAAACCAACATCTAATTGCCCCGAGTCACGTGACTGAGGTTCATTACGAACAACAGTGTTTCAATTTTACAGGTGAAGTCAAGCGTTGATTTTAGCAATAAAACGACTTCTCGTATTCCTATTACAGATGTAATATATTAATGTAACGTGATTTCTTGGTATTACTGACTTAATGCGGTGAGTATCGTTTTTACATGTGACCAGGCGAAAATTATTGTAAGTTGCGTTTACAAGCAACAGAATTACAGATCCTCAATGTTTGTGTTGGATTATGATTTTTTTTTTTTTTTTTTTTTTTTTTTTTTTTTTTTTTTTTTTTTTTTTTTTACCAACTGACCATTGTGATTTTCTTTAATGAAATATTATTTCAGCATGTCTTGACTGAGCATGTATGTCAGCAAGTGAATCATTTCTGGTGCAGATCTGCCATTAATCGCGCTACACAACACTGACGATGAATACAGACTGTTTATTATCCCTATAAAACAAGTTCTTCTGTCGTACATCAGTAATTTTTTGATCATATTATTATTATGTTAATGTAAATAGCCAATATTTATCTTGCTTTACGTTTTGTCTTCATTACATATGAATATGTTATAAAATATAAACGCAAAATCGGACATTATGGATGCAATCCGATTTCAGGTATATATAAAAGCATAACAAAACTGATCACATTTAATGTTGAAGAATCGTATGAAAACTGAAAAGAAAACGATTATGTATGGGAGTTATAGTCGGAATTGCTTAATTTTCCACGGAGAAAAGTGTTGGAAATATTCCCTTTCTTTTAAAGTCAAAAGTTGATATTATAGACACGTCGTTATATTTGTGATCTGATGCGTTACTGATACGTAACGCCTCAATCTACGATAGAATATGACCCAGCAGTTTAACTGCAATATTTTACAGCAGAATAGCTCTTCTTATTTCAGGTAGGAACAATATCTTTCGCCAAAATCTTAGTATAAATGCACATTCCGCGCCATATAGGACTAACCCTGTGCAGGCTGGTTGGGAGCGCGCAGTCCCACAATGATGTCACAGCGCTAGCAAATGGCAGAGCAGAGAGCTTACTGCCCAACCTTATGTTTGTTAGTCTTGAACGTTTACTACGCTGATTTTTCAAAAGCAGGTGTATTTCGAAATAATAAATGCTGCTGACCCCACCAACAAGAAACTAAAGATGTTATTGTCACAGAAGTGCAAGTGCTATGCTTTTACCACACTGAATTCCACTTACTAAAACATTGCTTTGTGATGTTTGCATGTAGAGATTTGATATTTTCGTTAAGACCGGGGGAGGGGAGTTGTTACATTGTGTTATAGTACTAAAATGGTAACATTGGATACATTAAACAAACTGATACATATTAAAGTTCATAACGAAAACTTATTTTAATAGACGGGGTACTAGCAAACTAGCGTCTTGTGCCTATGTTTATTGATTTCCGGTATTTCCAGTAGAGACATCTTACTTCTTTTCCCGACAAAATGCAGGTCTGAATTTCGAGATTTTAGCTTTTCAACAAGGGTGATCTGAAATTTTTTGCAATTATAGGATGACTACTAACTTTTTATTGTTGGTCAGAATAAAAAAAAGTGGTGTAATTTTTCTCATTTTCTTGTTATTTAGTATACTGTCAATCGGGTCAGGCTATAGACATTAATGGATTCTGTGTGTATGTGATGGTTTGTAGTTCAGTTTGAAATGCCGAATCAGATAACGGAACTGATCGGACGCGATGCACCACTGAATGGAAAGCTGCATGTTTACGGCTGTCAGGGTACTGTGAACTAGCAGGGATAAATGTATCAGTTACTATGTATTTCTGTAAATACTAAAAAAAGTGTTTCCTCTGCTGATATAAATAGCAAGAAACAAGAAATTTGTAGAGGATCCTCCTAGTTCCATTGCAAAATTAATTTTCTTATGATGGGAATTTAAATGCCGTAAAAATTTATCCAATTGTCTAGAGGCACCACTCCATGAACATAGCACATCATCCACATAACCAAACCAGTATCCAATTTTGCGAATCAGTGGTTCTTTATGTAAGAAAATCAGCTGGAAATTATCCATGAAGATCGCAGATGGAATGGGACTAAGCGCATAATTTTATGAAATTTTTCTTTTTGATAATATTATTATGATCTGTCAAACAAAGACGGAAAATTCAATTGAAGAATTTATTATTACTAGCCGTTGCTAACCGAGTTTTGAATTAAATGAATGTTGCATACGAATTCTATTATAATTACTATCTTTCTTTCTTTTGGTCCCTTATAATTTTTAACATTACGCACATTTCTTCGTTTCACTGTTTCATAATTTATGTTTTCATGGACACATGAAAATGAAATCTTTCCTAATTTTATTGTCGTTACTAATACAAGACTGAAAAATGTATACCCAGTGTTTACCTGCTGGTAACATTATGAAATAATAGTGAGGTACACCTGTTTATACCTGTAGCATATTACTCAAATCAAAGACATGAAAGTCACACAAGACCAAGCCATGCAAAATTAGTAGCTTGCAGTGTTTACCTGCTGGTAACATTATGAAATAATAGTGAGGTATACCTCTTTATACCTTTAGCATATTACTCAAATCAAAGACATGAAAGTCACACAAGACCAAGCCATGCAAAATTAGTAGCTTGCAGAAATCCATTTAAATTAGTAAGTTAATGGTATCCAAAGATAAATCATGGTTACTGTTAAACTGGTTTAACATAATACAAGTAGTAGGGTACTCTTGTAACGAAACCATAATTATATATGTGACGCAGAAAGGACAGAGACATGCATGATAAGTGGGAATAAAATACGGACCATAAGACAAGGTTAATGAGCGGAAAAGTTGAAGTATATCAGAAACCTAATTAGTCACGTATGAACACCATGTTTTCCAACTTATTTATGAAAGACCAACACTATTTTTCTAAGAATTGAGTAAATACTACACTCATTTTCCTCAAGCAGAAAAAAACGTTCAAACGTTTGTATAGCTTATGGGACTTAACTACGGGGTCATCAGCCCCTAAACTTACAAATTACTTATGAACTAGCTTACACTAAGGACGGCACAAACATCCATGCCCAAGGGTGGATTCGAATCCCCGACCGTAGTGGCCGTGCAGACCGAGAATGGCGCACCTAAGTCCCCTCGGCCAGCGCGGCCGGCTCCTCAAGCAGAAAAGATTACTCTGCATGATTATATCGATCACAAACAGCAGGAGATGCAGTAGGCGATGGAAAACTTACGAAATAAAATAAGATCAGTCAGATTGGCGGGCGAAATAAAATATTTATTTTATAAAAATTAACATATTGATTTCCTGACCACTACGGTCGGGGGTTCGAATCCCCCCTCGGGCATGGATATTTGTGCCGTCCTAGTTCGTAAGTAGTTCATAAGTAGTTTGTAAGTTTAGGGACTGATGACCCCGTAGTTAAGTCCCATAGACTATACAAACATTTGAACATTTTTTTGATTTCCTGACTTACAATCTGCACCCATGATATTTCATCATAGGAACGAAATCGATATGTGCATTTTTGTAAAATAAATATTTCTTATTGCTCACCAAGCTGAAACTTCTTATTATATTGCAATATTGTGGTGGGCTGGCACAATCTCCGTTATGGAATCAAGTTACAAGAAAATTTACGAAACATTATGGAGAGACACTTACGGTAACCTGTCACACTGACTGACGACACCTATGTCTCGCTTATCTCATACATGCTACGGTTCGTTACGTTTTGATTCATAGGACGGCACGTTACTACCCAAGAAAACCGTTGCCACACGTACGGTATATGTCCAGAAGAAGATCTAAAAGAGTCTGGATAAGCTGGTCCTAATGACGCGTTTTCCGCTACAAGTTATTATTTTCCGATCATTCTTCCTGTTACTTTGACGCGACCCACCACTGTTCTTCCACCCCTTTCTTCTTAAAGTAGATTTAGATGCTATTGTTTGATCGATATATTCTGTCTTCCCCTAGAGTTTTTGAGCGTGAATATTACTTCATAATTTCTTCGTAATATGTCTTATTATCATACGGTTTCTCTTAGTTCGTTTATTTAAATTTTCCTTTTTTTAATTTTAATTTTTTTTATTTTTTTTTATTTTTTTTTATTTTTTTTTTTTTTTTAATTTCAATTTCGCGCATAATCTCTCTACTTGTTACGCAACTGCCAGCAAAATTCCGCTACACCTCAATCAAAACGCTTAGATTCTCTTCTTCTGGTCGCACTGCAGCTCACAATTTATATTAAATGACTTTATTGAGAAGTAATTTCTCCATTTTATTTTATTTTATTTATTTATTTATTTTTCATAGATTAACTCTAGTTCACCTTTGGAGAGAATGTTATTTTGCTTTATATAATTCTTATGTCTTATTCTCTTAGTCCGTCATGTATACCTAGACTGCTACGACATCGCCAGTTTTGATGGGATATTTCAAACTTTTCTTGTTTGCAGGTACTAAAGAACAACGAATGGTTAAAGATCACAGAGATCAGTGTATGAATGGAATAGAAGGCTACGTTAAGGAAACGTTGATACACGAGGATATATGGCTACATCAAAGAAAAGTTAATACACGTGGATAGATGGCTAAAGACAAGTTGATACACGAGTATTCTGTATTCATCATAGTACAATTCCTAGATTTCTTCATACAAAATGTGCTGCACCCTTTCTCCAGATATTCTCCCGCCACCACCCATTATCTGTGTTTAATCACTTACAATATTTTCTCGACGTTTTACTTGTGATTTTAGTTTCCAAAAGTTCCTCACGGCAATAAACAATTTGAATTTACACGCATTCACCATTTTTGGATAAACTTCTATTGACTTTGAAGTTTACAAAGGACGACATTGTAATTGATCCACTGGAACGAAATACACCAGTTGATGAATTTAGAAAGCGATTGACATATTCCATTTCTTAATACTCGTCATAAAATGTACTTGACGGGGAAGCATTGGGGTTTATTTTTCCTACTTTCTCCTGAAAACTCGATGAGACGATTCGTTTCTGGTTGGAATGCTTATATAGGTAATTTTCCTATCCACTTCAGTAGCTGATATTTTTACGTCCCTCGATGACGTATGAGAAATAATGATTTTATTTTATTCGTGTATATAGCCATAGATATACTGCAACTATTTATGATGCGATCACTGCGGACATCACTGTTTGTGTGCCTCGTTGACAGACGTGAAAAACTCCTACATTATGTCGGTTCGCGTGAGTGAAGTGGGTGTAGCAAGAACTACACTAATTTCCAGTTGTGATGATTAGGGAAATAACCTCTCCTCAATTAAATATTAGAGCAATTGACGTCGTTCCGAATAAAACAGTAACGATTGCTGCCCCAGCGCACGCAGCGTATACGTCCATCGGAAATTTTTCCAGTACAACTGAATGAGAGCTTAGCTACAGGGGCAGAAATAGCATACCTGGAAATAAAGAAGGAAATATCATGGTTGTTTTTATCAAGAAAGGGTAATCGTAGCTGCCGTCAGAATTATAGCTTGTCAGAAGTACACTTCCGTACAATAGCGTTACTGTGGATAATCGGGAAGAAAGACAAGAATATCAGATTTCGACGTGCTTTCAACAACAAGGTCATTCAAACACAGAGAGTAAGCTGATATTTTTCACATACAGATGACACGTCTGAGTAATTGCAGAGCTACGAAATTGCGGAGAAAAACGAGATTATGCTCAAATGAAATTGTAAACAGTAAGTGAATGTAAAGACTCCTCTTTGTTAAATAATAACACACTGCTCAAACACGGGCTCAAATGAAAGCCCTCATTCAGTATTGTTAAGTGGTGTATATACTATTTTTCTTAAACTCAGGGTATTTGAGTATGAGACCGTAATGTGATTTTCAAGCATTACGAAAACTTTCGGTAATATCAAATAATTTAAAAGCAAAATCATGTATATAAATTCTTATGGCATTTCTGAATTTTGAGGAAATATTCTGTTCTACTGATATCTAACATATATTTTTTTCATTCACATTAAGTGTAGAAATGAGTGTTTTGTATTGAATAAACGATGATTTGACTCCAGAGCATTGCTACTTGATCATTTAAAGGGACAGCCATCGTTCGCATCGTTCAGAGCGCGACAATGTGCATGTGTTTGTGTGTGTGTGTGTGTGTGTGTGTGTGTGTGTGTGTGTGTGTCTATGTGTCGAGCGACAAGGCTGTCACCTGATACTCGGAAATTTTCGGCGAAGTTAGAGAACTTAGAATAATTTTCGAAGTTACGTTTGTAGAACTTAACCTTTTTACACCCATTGTGGAACTTGGAAATATTTCGTTTTTAGAAATAGACTGTAGACTGGAATTAGAGAATTTTGCGGTGTGGATTTCGCTCACGGGACTTGTAATTTTTATCTAAAGTGGCATTGCTGGACTTAGAAACATTTCCGGTGATAAACTTTGATTTTGGTTTTCGTGAGTTGGTGCCTTTGGGTAACTTGGGCATACTATGGACTCGAATGAAGGACTTAAAGAATCGTGTTTACGGACAGTTGCCTGATTAAACGACACATAATAAAGAAAGAATGAAAACTAAAACTTTATCCTACTTTCAGTAAACATTCCTGCCTGCTAGTATTAATAATTTGTCACATAATTTTGGGTCATTGCGACGGATGTACTTGGTGCCCCCTCAGACTTGAAAGTAGCCATTTTATTTCGAACCCAACCATACCTCACGGGGACCTGAAGGTCGTAAATGTCATTTTGAGTGGATGATTAAAATTGTTTGTGTTGTGTATCAGCACATGGGGGCCTCGAACTGTGTAATTATAAACGATTATATGAACCATTTGATTTTTTTCTTACACCATCACCCTATGCAAATATTATCCGTGTATAAGCTCGAAATACCGCTATTATTATTAGTGTGAATTATTTGGTTTGATCCTGGTTAGATGTAACATAAGGTATTACAACCCTAATCTGATAAGGCTAAACAGGCAATAAACAAAATTCATGTGGCCACTTCAAAAATTATTCGCAGACTTTGAATTGTACTGATACTATTAATTAAATTTATGTTTCGTGATTTGGTCCTGAAGACTGAATTCGGTATAGAATTAAGCTTTAATACATATTGGCGTTAGTCACTGTTCCTACAAGTATCCCATAAATCAACGAAACTATGCTGTCTCATGCCTGAAACATTTCATTAATAGATGTACGAGGGGTATTGCCGTGACCTTTGTCGGCTGCACCAGATGTCGTTGGTTTACTGTCAATGCTTGAGCCCATCTCTTTCACATGTCGGTGGTTCTGTTGCTCTGCGCTATATTGCGCCAGCAAAGGAAAGTTTCAAAATGGAGTCTGTTATGGATGATCTTATAAAACAGCGATTGTGATTGAATTCCCAACTACTGAAAAAATTGCGCCGATGATGTCCATTGACGCTTGCTACAGGTGTATGGAGACGATAAAATAGACATGAGCGATGTGAAGCGATGAATACGGAATTTTCAGGGTGGTGAAAATTATGGTCATGACAAACCCTGGCACGATTGACCTAGTACAGCTGTCATCCCTCGCAATGAATAACGTCTTGATAAATTTATTCGTACTGTGTGCAAACCTGAGTGTTCATTCTAATGGCTTAGAAACAATTTTGAACATCTTCGTTATCGCAAAGTGTATGCGAGTTGGGTCACGCGGCTCCTCAAAGAAGAATAAAAATCTCACCGAATTGAAAACTGTCGGGACCTACTGGATAAATATGAAGATGAGGCGACAATTTTTCTGCATAGTATTGTCAGCTAAGGATGGCATTGTCAACTCTGCAAGGAAGTAGTAAGTGGTAAGCAGTGCTGTTTCATCTTTGGCAGTATTTCTTAAGGAATGATGGTGAGTATGTAGAACAATGACAATCCGTAGCTGAAATATTGTTTCATGTACATGTGCTGTTGTCATTTACATATCTCCATTAGATTCCATAAATAAAAATAGGAAGTATTACTTTCGGGACGACCCTCATGCTAATGATAGTTACTGTATATGTAGCCGAAATATCACTGCTAAAAACTACAGGGTGGCGCAGTCACATATCGGAGGCAACGATCGTGGGAGACTAGTCTCTTCTACCGGTCTTGGTATAGGGGTGATCAATCATCCAGAGTACGTGACGTTAAATATGTACTGCACAATTTTCGCATTTAATCCTCTACTAGAAGAGTAAAATCACATTGAAAAGGCTTGTCTGACAAAATACGTCGTCTAACATATACAAAAAATCCCTCAAATGAATACACGTAGTTTTTTATTCTCCACAGAAATTTGCATGTAGTAACGGCTTTGGTGAAGTTCCTGAAATATCGCTGGACACAATACACAGCTTCGCGCCTCGACAGCCGTGGACAGAGTAATGTACTGGCCGGAACTCTTCAAAAGTTTTCTGGCTGCGCCGGAAAGAAACCTCGGGCCAATTTCCGTCCGTTGGATAACGGCTTCTCTTCATAGCTTTACATTTTCTTTCCCCGCCAGCACTCTCTGTTAAACCGAGGGCCGAGCCGGCTCCCAGAATCACACTAACAACAAATCAATACGACGGATTAATGGAGGGCGCTTTCACAAAAAGAATTATAAAGTTGGGAGGAATTCGCCTTTTGCGAGGGAAACTCTGAGGGGAGGCCCCGAGTACTTAACGTCGCTGAGGCAGCACAAAAGGAATCCATCAGACGAAAATTAACGAGCTGTCCTGAAGATTGATGCGCCGATGAATATGTAAACAAATAATTTCTCACATGCGTGTGTGTTTGTGAACCCGTCCCAGGCCTGAGATTTCTCTCCTTCTGTATCAGCCTTCAACCCCAACATATCTTCATTATTCAGCCATATTTCTTTACCGAAATCGAGACTGTAAGAGAGCTTTAAACCTTTTGGATGTTTTCTATGTTGTTTTCAATGGCCAATCTAGCACTTCTTCACCACAATCAGTAAAAATCAGTACGTTCTTCTAATACATCAAATCAGAAAATACTCTCCGAAAAAAAAAGAAAAAGAAATACGAAGGCAATCATTATAACCCTGGTTTTCCATGTCTCTTTCCCATTAATATCTGCATTTGTTTCAAACAGTAGTTCATTTTAATCTCTTGCATACAAAAAAACTCAGATGTGTGTCTTTTTAACTTTTTGTTTCACTTTACTGAAAGTACAACTTTTCCTCTCGCACCATCTCTCTGTCCATCTGCTCTACTTCAAACACTACATTCTACAGCATATCCTCGTTTAGCCGTTCATCCTATCTATATCTGTCACCTTCCCCTTATCAAGATATATACGATACTTCATGTGAATCATGGGAACATTTGTTACAAAACTCCATTAGTCCATCTGTGCTTTCTCGCTTCCCCCCCCCCCTAAAAAACAAAAAAACAAACAAAAAAAAATGAAAAAAAAATATCTGTGTGTCATTCTTCCCCTCTTTCTCTTGTCGCCTCCTCTCTTTGTCTATCCTGTCAAATAACAAGTATCTGCCAACATTCATGCTTATGAGTCAAACGTTATCATAGCCAATGTAGGGTACTCTCCGACACTCACCAACCGTCTCCAAGGTTTGAAAGGTACCTAGCTATCTTCAATGAATATATTTAAAATTAGCCTCAAAGATTAATTCGAGGCCAAGGGCACGATTACGGGTAAGGTCACATGTGAAGATAAAATTTCAGGTCTTTCCAAACCCACAATTACAAATGACGTTACCTTGTGAGAAAACATATTTGACATTGGAATGTCTTGAACATCGTGTTCGA
The DNA here is from genome assembly GCA_026315105.1 of Locusta migratoria. Taxonomy (NCBI): domain Eukaryota; kingdom Metazoa; phylum Arthropoda; class Insecta; order Orthoptera; family Acrididae; genus Locusta; species Locusta migratoria. The sequence goes on along the minus strand of CM048747.1, from coordinate 402,641,631 downwards.
GAAGAAGGTCAGTTCATACCACGACCTTAAATTTTGTGGTTTTTTTTTTTTTTCTAATTCCACAGTAAATACGGTGACTCTCATTTTAAGAAATAAATTTAACATTGATATGCTGTTCATAGTCATGGTCAAGATCATTCGCCATGTGTCATAAAGTCTCAACTTTTTTATTAAACATTTTTAAATTATTCATTTCTGACGAGTTATTCCAGGGCATTCCATACTTTTGTGCTATGGAAAAAATCCTACATATTCTGCAAAATCTATACAAATTTGTGTGTGTTTGACAATTATGATGTCAAATGTGTCATTGTTACCAACTACAACATATAGTTTCGGCAGATTATACGAATTATCCAATTTCCATTTGTAATTTTCCTAAAATGACCATCTCTAGGACTACTATCCATACATCAAGATAAAAAAAAATGAGTATACATATGTAATGATTCAAATTTGTCCTTGCTGATTTGCAGCAGATTGAGATCGATGTCCTTGGTGGGGAACCATAGTCATGTAAAATATTTTAAATGAAATATTCGCAATTTTGCTATTATGGTTTATTATGAAAACACAAACACGAATAAAACCTTTTAGCCATTGTAATATCTGACATAAAGTGAACTATAAAATTGAGAGATCAAAACGTAGAGGAAGTAGTCAACGAAAATCATTACATAAAATGTATAGTTATTCCTTACAATGTAAAACTATTAGATACACCATTAGTACGTACACGTCACAGACAAATTAGCATACACTTGGCTTCATAAAACCAGTTGGCAAGTTATATCAATAAGCAGAAACTGAAAATAAACTACCTTGCTGCATTAATACGCAGAACCGAAACATGTAATAAAAGTAAAATGAATACATTATAATGACCCTCATTTCCCTAATCCTGCACCCTAAATTAGCTTTACCTTTCACAACAACAAACATAGAGTTTTTCATAAATGCCATTATCTTTTGAACATTAGAAACTTTTGCTTTCATAACGGATCGATATGTTGGGGTTATTTATTTTGCTCATTCACTAACAGAAAACGTGGTAAGTATGTCATGGTAAAATATAAATTAAATTTACTGCGCGATTATTGATTAATAATAATAAAAATATGCTATTTATATTGCAAAGGCGGTCTAGTCTAAGGATACTCTACACAGATCAACTGGAATCCAGTTGACAGCCAGTTCAGTGAATAATCGTTTGGAAAACAATGTAAAGTAAAATTGTAACGTATAAGTTTTGGTCATTCATGAATTAAAAACTGCAAAAGGTCTTCAAAACTAATGGACTTTAATCTACCAGTATTTATCACTTCTAGTTAGAAAAACATAATATCTTCAAAATACTATTTTGCAATTGTGGAAGTGACTTTGTGAAATCTACATTTCATAAACAGTAACATAAAAATAAATCATGTCATACCATGAAATGAGTGAGATAGAAATTAATTACATACGGATTAGTGGCTATAAATCTTTTTACATAATGTTGAGAGGTCATATAATTGGTCTGTTAACAATGTGAGGGAGCCACACAAAGCCAGCCTTTCTTTCTACGTCTCAGCTAGGTTCTCTTGTACACCTATCACATCAGTGTCAATGCTTGGTGAGTTTGTACCTTCAATTGCAATCAACTACACTATTCATACAAGTCAGTCAAGTGTAGTACTTTTTCTGCATATATTGGAGGGTATTATGAAGAAACATAAGTAGTACATCTATCAATAAATATTAATATAAACTAATAAATACTAGAATACTTTTCCTGTAATGTTATTGATCTCTCAATCTACCCTTCTTTGGAGAGGTTCTATAAACAGTTCCAGAGGTGGTAGATGATTACTGATTTAACCATATGGAACTCTGCACTGGTTGAAAAATGTCACTTCTCATAATGTAAGCATTTATATAAAATAATTCCAGTCACTTAATTCAGGAAAGATAACGATTATGGCTTACAGAATGACAATTGGTTACTTAATAATTATAATGGATTGCAAACTGCCAGTGTTAGAAACCCAGTAAACCAAACTAAGAGCATCAGTTCCTCAAAGAAAATTATATCTTTCTTCTAATATATAACAGAGTGTCGGTATGTGTGTATGTGTTGCATAAAAATCTACAGTTTTGATCCAATCTTTCTCAAATTTTATACAAGTAAGCTTCAACTCACGAGGACGGTCGCCGTAAGTGTAAGAATCACGTACGATATATAGTTCACGAGATATGACGTCATAAACAATGAGATGCGCGAAAAACTGCTGCATTTTGCGACAATGCTGCTCATTTTCTCCTAAACCATTGGACCGATTTCATCCAAATTTGGTACGCACATTCCTTACCGTGAGGTAACAATTGCTGCATGGTTAAGAATCATATACGGTACTTGGTTCAAAAGATATTACGTCATAACCAATAGAAATCGCAAAAAAAATGCCATATAATGCGGCGAGACTTTCGAAATAGACTGTATGAAAATGACAGTACTTAGCGACTTGCAACAAACTTTAAACATAATTTCAAACGTTTATTAAACTTTTTCTCGCTGGCAACCATAGTAAAATGATGAAAGGAAAAAAGTTTCTCGCTTACTACTTTTTCGCTGTTTGTGGAGTAAAACTACGGCTCTATGACGTTACAATTTATAATTTGAACACTACAAATTGTAGCGACAGGAAATTTCACAGACAGTATACACATATATAGTTGAATGTGGCTTCTAAATTGTATCACATTCCTACACGTAGTTCATTAGGTATGAGCACGTAAACAGTAACATTCCGCTGTTCATGGACTAAAACTACGGCATTCGGTATGACGTTACAATTTATAATTTCTACACTACAAATTGTAACTGCAGAAAAATTTTACAAACAATATATGCGCATATAGTTAAGCGTACCTTCTAAATTGTGTGCCCGTACGGCACGTAGTTCATGAGATATGAGCACATAAACGGTAGCGCTCATGGAAAACCGGCCCATCACGCGTAAAGTTTTAAACTATTACTTGTTTACTACTAATTGTATTACCAAGAGATTTTACAGACATATAGCTCTTATACAGATAAATATATACCTGAAAAAATGACAGGAATAAATAAATAAATACCCGGGACGCCTTGTTTTCAGCTAGTTATATATAACGCAGTGTGTCCGTATGTTGGTGTGCTTGTGTGTACGTGTTGCATACAAATCTACAGTTTGGATTTAGTCTTTTTCAAATTTTGTACACGTAAGTTTCAATCCATGAGTACGGTCGCCGTAAGTGTAAGAATCACGTACGATGCATGGTTCACGAGATATGACGTCATAAACTATGCGATAATCTGCTGCATTTAGCGACAGTGCTTCTTATTTTCTCTTAAATCACTGAACCGATTTCAACCAAATTTGGTACACTCATTCCTTACCGTAAGATAACAATTACTGCAGCGTTTCAGAATCACATGAGACACATGGTTCAGAAGATATGACGTCATAAACAATCGCGAAAATCTGCCACATAATGCGGCGAGATTTATAAATACGCTATATGAGAATGAGAGTACTTAGCGACTTGCAACAAACTTTAAACATAATTTCAAACCTTTATTAAACTTTTTCTCGCTGCAAGCATAGCAAAATGACGAAAGGAGGGAAGTTTCTCGCTTACTACTTTTCCGCTGTTTATGGAGAAAAACTACGGCATTCGTTATGACGTAACGATTTATAATTTATACACTGCAAATTATAGCCGATGGAAATTCTACAGACAGTATACATGCATAGTTCATGAGATATGAGGACATTAACAGTAACGTTCATGGAAAAGCGCCCCATCATGCACCAAATCTTTACTACTACACATTGTACTCCATTCAATATGGTGGTGGTGGCGGCTGGTGAGGCAACAGTGTTGAATAATTAAATAATTCTCAGTTTCTGTTGCAGTTGAGACAGAATTATTTAATCTTTACTATTACTTGTATTCCAAGAGATTTTACAGACATACAGCCCTTGTACATATGAATATATATCTGAAAAATGGCAGGAGTAAATAAATAAATGCTCGGGGAACGTCGGGATTTCAGCTAGTTTTGAACCAAAAATCCGTCTTGTTTCTACAGTAGTTTATTAACAATAAATGTGTTTCGCCCATACTGTCGGGCTTAACAGATTATTGTGTGACAAACGTAAATAAAGTTTACCAGACAGTTCAAACAGTGAAAGGGGAGTGGGTATGTACTTTTTTTGTGCTAAAAAAGACATCAACAAAAAGATAAAAATCTTACAAGACACACACTATGGTATGACATAATTCAGGAATTATGACATATGGACTTTAATCGCTTATTTGCATTTCTGTTTCTCGAAAAATAGAATATGGTAGGCGAAGCGAAGTAACCAATATGTGATCATGACCATAGGCCTGAAGCAGGAGACTCAGGTTTGAACATCACTCAAATTTTCACTTGTTGACAGTGACGTATTTCAATTCAGTGCCCTTAAGCAGCTGAAGTCATTCCTTTTTATCTTTTATGCACATGTCGCAAAAATCAGTCGCCCTAGCATCTATATAGCCATATTTATATATTTTTTACTGCGTTAATAGCTGGTCGCTAATCCAAGTAATAATGGGTTTAAGTGAAATGCTATATTCATGTATTTTCGGTTGGGACCAGAGTTTTATGGCATCAGGTTTCAAATTAATACAAAATCTGGCTTCCCTACAAGTGAAAATGAATATAACAGTGGCAATGGGATAATTAATTACTTTACTAATGCTGTTTCACAAATATATCTCTTATTGTAGTCTCATAATCAGTCTCTAAAATAATGATGATGATATTGCCCTTATGTGATTTGACATTTATTGCCTCATTAATGCACCATTCCTCATTAATACATTTAATGGTGTTATTAACTTACTAAACCAAATTGCAGGTACTTTTTGCTTGTCTTCCTGCTGTTTTACTAACCTAGCAATTTTACTGTTATGTTGTTCTATAATTTGATGGGTAGGTTAGCTATAACCATGCAACTCCTGTATAAGCAACCTGCCTGCTATATCAACTTACAGCCCTCTGTTTAAAATTTCTATTTCTTCCTTCATAAAAATACACCTTCCTTACTTTGTTAAGCAAATATCGCTGATGAAATATATATTTTACTTGTTACCGGTTTCGGTGATTTTAGTCATCAACTTCAGAAGGGTTTCCAAGGTCATCACTTAATCAAATAAAGAGGTTCTCATCGAAATATAAAATGAATAAAAATGTATTGTATACATATCAACAGACAGTCTTACACTTTCGTGAGAAAAAGTCGTATTTTACCTTTTAATCGAATATGACGATCCATCTCGGTGGCATATATTTTAACATGTTGATCAAGCATTTCGACGAGAAACTCTTTATATTACTTGTTCTTGTAAGTGGACAATTGGTACTTCGCATATTCTGTTCAGCGTCATCACCAGTAATTTGCGTTTGACGTGTATTTTATAAATTTATAACTTAATCCGCAAATAAAAAAAATAAAAAAAATATTTTCTGTAATATATATGTTTTTCAGGCATCCTAAAGGTAAATCTGCTTATTTCTTAGCAATTTTTATCAAAGGCAGAAGACGTAATAATCCACTTGAGATTCTTTTATTATTATTCGTACATTTTTAGTAATCATATGCTTCATTTAAATTTCAGTTTTTGAGATAGATTGTAATCATTTTCCTATAATGTAGTACAATAACGTTAAAAAATAGATTTTTACCTTTCCCCCTTATCTGATGTCACACTTAGGTGGCTGCAAACTTTTAGTTGCGTGAAAAAAATTATAAAGTAATAGTAGATTGTTATATCAACTGATTAGGAAAAGGGATTTCGCTTTCGAAATATGTCGACTGCAATAATGTCATCTATACTTTTTGTTGCAGAAATTACTGTTCAACTTTTAAAAACAAAGTACTCAGTTTCTAAATATTGTTATTAACTGTAATTGGATATTAATTATACAAAAAGGTAACGATGAACGACTAAATTTTAACTGTTACAAGAAAGGAACGATCTACAGCAGGGGTGGCCAACCTTTGCAACAGGCGGGCCAAATGTTCGAGAGTGGATTGCCCCGCGGGCCGCATTACCGATTTTTGTTTTATGAACAAAAAAATCAAGAAATATTAATTCATTTTTAAAGAATATAAAACAAATGTGATTAAAGAACACTTATTGTACATATTATTACACAATTTTATGAAATACAGTTTACTGGGATGTCTGGCTTCGTTTCACTGAAGTAAATTAGTCATGTTGACGTCAAGTAAAGTTGTTGCTATACAAAAGCGTTCTCCAGGTGAAAATCAGTAAGTCGTGTTCTCATATATGATTTTATGTAATTCATCCGACTAAAAAGCCATTCACTCACACGTACGTGTTTCGAAATAATGAAATCATATTATAGCATGTTTGTAACACGCTGGATTTTTTCGTCTACGTATGTTTTATAGAACGTTTCCAAAAGAACGTGATAAGATTTCCTTTAAGTGTGCATCGCATTGCATTTCTCAGCACTCCATTTGTAAATGTACAGGTAGTGAACCCATGTCTACAGACAGGGGCGTAGCAAATACAGAAAAAGGCAGACGATGTTTCTTGAATGTTTAAATCAGGTTTAGAATTCGTATTTCAAGTCAGACGTTAAAGAAGCGTATTTAATCGTTGTCGTTGTGTGATTTCCGATTGCTTTGACAGTGTAGGAAACTCTGTGAAGTTATTTGCTCGGAACTGTTGCTCCCAAAGCCAAAGTTTCGTTTGGAATGCCGAAATAAGATCATACATGACCATCTGCTGATCTTTACCTTGAAGTCGAGCATTAAGATCATTTAGGTCGCTAGTTATAGCAGCCAAAAACGAAGTTGGATAGCCATTCCTTATAAAGTGTTGAATATGTAAACTCTTCGGTGCACCAGATACTACCCTTCAGTGACTGGAGACGATTCAAAAGATTTATTTTCGAACATTTAACGCTAAGCAGTAGCTGAAGCGATTGTGTTTCAAAGAATGCAACATCAATCTGAAGGGTCCTCTGTCGCACGGTGCAGCGAATTGTTACCTTCTGTCAGATCGAACAGGAGCTGTAGACACCGTTGTGTATTCGGCGTGCTCAAGCTGGGGCTGATGTGTCAGCAATGAAGAATCACGCTACATGATTCCAACCTGCAGTCACCACAACCGAGCGCTCTGGATTTCTAAACCCGAATGATCACTTCCCTCTTCTCCTCACCCGCCCGCCCGCCACGAGGCTAGGCAGGTACCACAGCTGCCCTTCTTTCCGGCGGTCCTCTCGCCGCACTCACGACAACACGGCACGGCCGGCGACACCCGCATGTCTGGCACCGCCACCCTCCATTCACTTCCGCAAGCTGGACACTGGACTCCGCGGAATTCACAGCTGGCGGATGGTCGCGCTGGTCCAACGATGCCTCTCCCGCCCCTTACTACTCGCACCGTCAACCGCATCAGCCACATGCTGCTCAAGATACTGTAGTGTATCTTTTTAACGATAGTTGAATCGTTGTTGTTATTATGGTCTTCAGTCCGGAGACTGGTTTGATGCAGCTCTCCACCCTACTCTATCCTGAGCAAGCACGCCTTTTCATCTCCTCAAAAGAACGGCAACCCACATCCACTTGAATCTGCTTACTATACACGTCTCTTGGTCTCCCTCTGCGATTTATACCCCCAAAACTTCCCTCCAATGCTAAATTTACGATTCCTCGATGTCTAAGAATGTGTCCTACCAAGCGATCCCTTCTTTTAATCAGGGAATGCCAAAAATTCCTTTTCTCACCAATTCTGTTCAGTACCTCTTCATTAGTTATGCGATCTACCCACCTAATCTTCAGCATTCTTCTTTAGCACCACATTTCAAAAGCCTCTATTCTCTTCCTGTCCGCACTGCTTATCCTCCATGTTTCACTCCCGTACAAGGCAACACTCCATACAAATGCCTTCAGAAAGGACTTCCTTAACCTTAAATCAATATTCGCTGTTAACAAATTTCTCTTTTTCAAAAATGCTTTTCTTCCCATTGCCATTCTGCATTTTATATCCTCTGTACTGCGACCATCGCATGTTATTTTACTACCCAAGTAACAAAACTCATCTACCACCTTCATTGCTTCGTAACCTAATCTAATTCCTTCAGCATCGCCTGATTTTCTAAGACCGCATTCAATTATTTTTGTTTTGCTCTTGTTAATGTTCATTTTATACGCTCGCTTCAACACACTGTCCGTTCCATTCAACTGCTCTTCCAGGTCCTTTGCTGTCTCTGAAAGAATTACAATGTCATCAGCAAAACTCAATGGTTTTTATATCTTCCCCCTGAACTTTAATCCCTATTCCAAATTTTTCCTTGCTTTCCTTCAGCCGCGGTGGAGTAGCCGAGCGGTCTAAAGCGTCTCGCTGCGGAGCGCGCGGTTGCTCGCCCTGGAGGTTCGAGTCCTCCCTGGGGCATGGGTGTGTGTGTTTGTCCTTAGGTTAGTTTACCTAGGTTTAAGTAGTTTGTAAGCTACGGACTGATGACCACGCAGTTTGGTCCGATAGATCTACAAACAAACAAACAAGCAAAATTGAATAACATCGGAGAAAGGCTACAACCCTGTCTTGCTTCCTTCCCAACTGATACTTCCCTTTCATGCCCTTCGAGTCTAATAACTGCGGTCTGGCTTTTGTACAAGTTGTAAATAACTCTCCTTTCCCTATATTTTACACCTGCTGACTTCAGAATTTGAAAGAGTGTATTCCAGTCAACATAGTCAAATGCTTTCTCCAAAGCCACAAAAGCTAAAAATGTAGATCTGCCTTTCCTTAATCTATCTTCTAAGATAAGACGTAAAGTAAGTATTGCCTCCCGGGTTCCTACATTTCTCCTGAATCCAAACTGATCTTCCCCGAGATCAGCTTCTACCAGCTTTTCCATTCTCCTGTAGATAATCAATGAAATGATATATACCTATTGTAATCCGATATGATACGAAAGGCGCTTGATGGAATGCTTAACTGCCCGCGGGCCGCATGCGGCCCGCGGGCCGCGTTTTGGTCCCCCCTGATCTACAGTGACTTAGTTCCCAACAATGTTTAATGTTCAAGACTTGTTTTTGTATTCTCCAGATGTTGCTCCGTGTACGATAGGTTCGGGAGTTGGGCCGTGGCTATCAACGATTGTGGATAAGGTCTGCAACTGAAAGAATTTTCTCTGCATCAGTCAATAGCAGTGTCCGGGTTGAGCTAACGTAGACGGCAGGCTCGCTGTAGACCGATCTCTGCTATACAGATGTGGGCCTACTCTTCCGTTGACTCGTTGACCGGTAGACTGAACTGTCCTCCAGTATACTGCTGTCGTGGCTGTCGGTGCGCCGACATATCTTGGCGAGCCCTCTTCTTCTGATTAGCCGGCGCGCGAGGAAAGGGTGAGAGGTGCGAGACAGCAGTTGACCGGAGTTTCCTGCTGAAACGTTGTTGTGATGCCTCGAGTAAGGAGGAGAAATGCGTACCCTCACGATTCCGACTTTGTAAAGGTCAGATTGTAGCCTATCACGATTGCGGTTTATCGTATCGCGATATTGTTGCTCGCGTTGATCGCGATCCAATCGGTGGGTTCAGAAACGCCGTTGATCTCAACGGCCTTGTATCACTAGCGGTAGAGATGACAGGTATCTTAACCGCATGGCTGTAACGGATCGTGCAGCCACGTCTCGATCCCTGAGTCAACAGATGGGGATGTTCGCAGGACAACACCCATCTGCACGAACAGTTCGACGACGTTCGTAGCAGCATGGACTATCAGCTCGGAGCCCATGGCTGCGATTACCGTTTACGCTGCATCACAGACAGGAACGCCTGCGATGGTGTACGCAACGACGAATCCGGCTGCACGAATGGCAAAACGTCATTTTTTTCTGATGAATCCAGGTTCTGTTTACATTATCATGATGGTCGCATCCGTGTTAGGCGACATCACGGTGAACGCACATTGGAAGCGTGTAATCTTCATCACTATACTGGCGTATCACTCGGCGTGATGGTATGGGGTGCCATTGGTCACACGTCTCGGTCACCTCTTGTTCGCATCGACGGCACTTCGAACAGCAGCCGTTACATTTCAGATGTGTTACGACCCCTGGCTCTACTCTTCATAAGATCCCTGCGAAACCCTACGTTTCAGCAGGATAATGCACGACCAGATGTTGTAGGTCCTGTACGAGCCTTTCTGGATAACGGAAAATGTTCGACAGCTGCCCTGGTCAGCATATTCTCCAAATCTTTCACCAATTGAAAACGACTGATCAATGGTGGCCGAGCAACTGAGCAACTGGCTCGTCACAATACGCCAGTTCTACTCTTGATGAACTGTGGTATCGTGTTGAAGCTGCATGGGCGTCTATACCTTTAAATGCCATCCAAGCTCTGTTTGACTTAATTCCGAGGCGTATCAAGGCAGTTATTACGGCCAGAGATGGTTGTTCTGGGTACTGATTTCTTAGGATCTATGCACCCAAATTGCCTGAAAAGGTAATCACATGTCAGTTCTAGTATGTTTGTCCAATGAATACCCTTTTATTATCTGCATTTCGTAGCAATTTTAATGGCCTGTAATGTAATAGGAGGGTGGGGGACATCCATGTGGGGTGAAAGCTGCTGAGAATGGGACACATCAGGGAGCGCTATGTGTAGAGGATGGTGGATGGGCTGAGACCCCATGTCTGCCCAGAGAGGAGTTTGAGAAGGTAGAGACGGGAAAGCGCTTTCTGGAAGACAGTCTTGAGGTGGGAAATCCATTCAAGGAAAGGTCGAGGGTGGCGCCGAGGTTTGTTGTTATATCCGCCTTATGCAAAAGGTCTTTTTTGTTTGTTTTATCACCCAAACATGTTTCGGCGCTTACTGTGCCATTTTCTGTGCGTTTTTGCCTTTTATTATATCATTCGCAAGATTTGCATCTACTAAAATTGAGGAACAACAAGTTTTTACAGCTTGTCATATTAAGAGCTGTGATGTTGCTGCTTGCTCGTTTGTAGCGTGTTTTTATGTTTTATGATTTTGTGCGCTTTTTGTTGTGAACTGGCACTGTTTATATGAACAATTGAAGATATAAACAATGCCAGTTCACAATAAGTGCAGTGACCATCATAAAATATTAGAACACTCAACAACCAAGTAAGCAAGTAAGTCACTCCACAGCTCTAAATATGACAAGCTGTGAAAACTTGTCATTCCTCAATTTAAGCACATGCAAATCCTGCGAATGACATCATTAAAGAGAAAAACCAACGGAAGATGGCATAGTAAGCGCCGAAACATGTTTGGGTGTTAAAAAAAACAGCGGCCGAGCCCATTGAGGTGCTATTCTACGATGCGCAAGGTCGTTCCCCGTCGGGGATTCGAATCTCCCGTTGGGCATGGATGTCTGTGCCGACTTTAGAATAAGGTAGTTCATAAGTAGTTTGTAAGTTTAGGGACTGATGACCCCGCAGTTAAGTCCCATAACCTTGACAAACATTTGAACATTTTGTTAAAACAAAATAAGGCAGATCTAACCACAAATCTAACACTACAAGCACGGAAGATACAAGATATGCACCATCACAAGATGATCATGAGGCCAAGGCATTTGACGTGGTATGTAATTTGACTCAACATGACTTTATTAATATTGGATCAAATGTTCAAATATTTATTAAGCTCATGGGACTTAACTGCGGGGTCATCTGTCCCTAAACTTACAAATTAGTTATGAACTAACTTATACTAAAGACAGCACAAACATCCATGGCCGAGGAGGGATTCGAACCCCCGACGGGGAACGGCCTCGCGCATCGTAGCATAGCGCTTCAATGCGTTCAGCCACTCCGCCACGGCAATATAGAATCACGGAGAAATATCGTAATATAATTTTTTTATTAATTTGAACACGCTCTTTGAACAATTACTTCACGAACTGTCTTGGTGATTCGCACGTGAATTTAAGAGTGGCTTGGGGCAAAATATAGGCTTCATTTTAGGTTTATTACACGTGCGGTGTAATACGCAAAGAACCAATAGTGGCTCTGTTAGTAACGTAGCCCCGCAAACAAACAATAGATGCCCCTGTTGCATGTATTACCTCAGTAACAGAAGTATCTTGGTGGGCGCACGTTGGTGACAGAATTAAGCGCCGCAATATTATCTCTGGCAATAAAAACTCACATTGATCAGCGAGTTATTCATTTCGCTACGTGAACTTAAAAAAATAACTTCACTGCTTCGCTTATTTCGATAGATTGCACTTAACTAAGAATTCTTTGCAAGAACAATCGAAGTTACGTAGTTTGCTCTGTCCTTCCCGCGTACACCTATTTGATTTTGAATCGGTTCTGTTTACGAGTAACCATGCCCAGAAATCTGTCGAATCTTTCGTAATACACAAGACCGGCTAAGAGTCTCAGGATTGTACAGTATGTTGGCTGGAACAGCTGAGTTTATTAGCCAGACGATCCAACAAGGTTTCCATTTTTACTCGCTGAGGTCCGGAAAAAGTAAAAGAGATGATATGCGGAAGCCCTAGTTTAAGATCCGCTGCGAAGCATAATCAGATACCTAGTGTAAAATATGTTGCACTATGTTGTGATATGGTATTTACAACACAGAATAACGATACGATTAATACTTTATTAATCGACGTGTATAATAATACAATTAAAAGAGTGGCAACATGTCAAGTTTGTTAGATTGTTTTATTTAAATGTCTTAGAATTTGTCAGATAAATCGATATGCTAGATCTTCTCTTTCACATCTTTGCGCTAGACATCTTCGCCTTTTCTTCTGCCGAGGTAGGAGCTTTCTTTACTTTTCTACAAATGTTGTGTAGCTGTCGTAGAATACGTTGCAAATTAGGTCTTCAAAATGTCTTGAAGACACGCCTTCGATACGCCTTTTTTGGTGTATTTACAGTCTTACTATAATTAACGTACAACCAACGATAACTAGATGCTGCAGTTTGAACCAATTCTTACGAGTTTGAAGTGTTGAAGTGGTACGTTTCAAAAACTTCCAAAATCAACCAAAAACGTTTCACCCCATTATCCTATTCGAACAGGACCGAAACACCAAGACTCTCCCAAACTGAAATTCGCTAGTGGACATTTCAAGCATAGTTGTAATAGCGTTAGAGTGAAAATCCAATTTGAAGATCGCAGTCTTCTAAGTTAAAACAAGCGTTAACTAATTTTCTCAATACACGTTTAATTTAAGTAAAGCTATTGTATATTGTCATCGGTTTTGTCCAGCAGAAACGTTTAGTTGCAAAAATGGTATTAGTGTATACTGGCCTCAACTAGCAAGAAGGTGTTGCAACTAAACAATAATGCAAAAGAAAATGAATGGGAGTAGAAAACATTTGTGTCATAGTTAACGATAGTAGCTTTAGTCTTGATAAGAAAATAAATATAATATAAAAAAAGAAAAGAACCAGGTTCACATAACTTGATGTTGCAAGGTAAACTAAAATGGAATTTCGCGTTATTAATTTGTGCTGTCTACTGGTGTTAGGTAAAGCTTCTGCGTCTTTTTGTCTGGGTGCAGCGGCAATCAATCTCTACTACTAGCTACAACCGGTACCTCCTCCCAGTCCTGTAATATTTCTACATCATATGGTGGTTCATTTTTTTCATGTAACCCACAAATTTTATATAAGGCCTCTTCGCATCTTCTTAGTAACGTCTAGACGCAAAATTCAGGCAATATGCTTGCTCGCAGTTCCGTACCGAACGTAGCTTTATATGCCTATCGTTTAATATTATAATTAATCTCCCAGTTGTACATAGTGAAGAGCTTTTGACTAACTAGTAGTATTGTTGTCTCGTATCCAAGAAACCAGCATTTTCCCAAAGTCTTGGTTAGCGCTTTGAACAGACCCGAGGTTGTGGATGTCCCTTGCTTTTCCCTGAACCATTTTGCACTTGGGCCAAAATGAGACAGGCACGTTGATGGCAGATCTAGTGTTCTGTGACGTTACGAGAAAGAAAAATGCAAAGAGCGCCAAGTGACAAAAGTATGTCATTTCCTGGGCGTTTACAAGTCTGTGAGATCAATTTGGCAACGACTGTTAATTTCTGAATCAAGTATTCCTTCATCATCTTCTTACGTTGACAGGTTCTGCACACAGAGCGTTGTTGTTCAGTTTGTCTATTAGCTTGAAGTTTCAGTTCTTTCTCGACTTCCATGACCTGCATGGAAGAAATGACTCCAAAACTGTTTTCTGTGACTGATTTTTCGCGTTATATATATATTTATATAACAGCTACACATTAATAAAGGCAAAATGAGAAGTGGCTTGGACTATTTGATTATTCCTTTATTTATTTTGTCCGTTTACATACAGCGGCGGTTAACAAAATAATAGAATAGAGAAAATTTATCCCTGCAGGTAAAAAATCTAAAATACGACGCCATTATCCTGTACTGTTCTTTGGCAATTATAACCGTAGGTAGAATAAGGGGCGCACTGCTACGTCTTTGATACAACACAATATTAAGACGTGAAGACGACAATTAAAGTACCGATTTTAATTATCTATTTGTGTATTTGTTTGCAGTTCATGTAACAAAACTGCTGTTTTATTCAGATCTTGATGAAATTTGGCGCAGCTGAACTTCAAAACAAGGGGACGTTAACTGTCTACATTAATGTCGTGTGATGTATGGGGGAGGGTAGTTCACTTACAGACCTACAAATATCTACAGTTTTATTGCTGTCTTGGGAAAATTTACCCGCTCGATTATCCGTGTGATCTAACGCACCACTTTTCGAGACGGGCAGGCGTACCGGCCCCGGTTTGAAAAAGCTCCGTCGAACAGATCTGCAGAACTATTGGCCTATATCTCTAACGTCGGTCAGTTGTAGAATTTCGGAAAACGTATTAGTTCGAGAGTAATGACTTTTCTGGAGTCTAGAATTCTGCTGTGTAGGAATCAGCATGGGTTTCGAAAAAGGCGATCGTTTGAGACCCAGCTTTCGCTATTCGTCGACAAGACAGTAGCTGCGGCACGCTTAGCACTTTGGTGGAGCCCAGATCGTGTCACGGGACCGTACTAGGGAGAACTGACTTTACTGTCCGGTAACCGCGCTGTACTAGTCGACATTTACGTAGGGGATAAGATAGCCTCTAATCTTCCTTCTTTTCTCCCTAGTATGGTCACGTGACACGATCTGTGGAGTATAAAAGAATGCATGATCGCCTCCGCTGATCAGTCGTCTGTGGTAGCCGCAAGTGTCAACATGGGCTCCTCCAAAGTGCTAAGCATGCCGTAACTACTGGGAAGGAAGACAAGACCAACGGACGAACGTTTTGGAATGTGGCTCTTGCTGGAAAACCTCGACAATCTTGTTGCTGTCATTGGTAGCGTAAATTACGTCGAAAATGCTACGCTGCTCTAAAAGAACAACTTGGAGGTCCCTACGCCGATTACAGAACCTTTTTGCGACAACATTATGGTAGTTAAAATCTGCGATCACCTGAACTGCCGGGAGCAGACAGGGAAGAGCCGGTCTGTAATGTTAAAGAAGGAAACGTGTGGATCTTTCAACTTGTACCTACGTAGTAAATTCGACAAGTTCGTCACTGAAAGACATAGTGTCAGGTCAAGTTGCCTTCTCTCCTACATTGTGACACCAGTGTGGGACCAAGAGGAATACTTGAAAAATTCGGCAAGGCAGAATTGGATAACATCTTGAGGAAATATGCAAATCCTGTGGCAATACCTTATAAAGCGGAATTAGCTGATGTTTTAATGGAGAAGCTCCCTACTATACTGCAACAGCTTCGTGAAGATGACTTCCATCTACTGGATTTGGACATCACACAACATTTTACAAGGATTTTTAACAAAGTGGAGATGTGCGACTATCTCGTATCCAAGCACAAGTTTTGCATGATAGGAGACTGCACAGGAAACAGCAACGTGATTGTGGTCAACGATAAGACAATGGGGATAGGTTGTTTAAGGTGGCTAACATCGAATTGCCGAGTAAAAAATATATGATAAATTTATTTGTCAAATCACGAGCCCTGGTGTCAACAAAGGCATTGGTAACCACATTATCTATTTGATAAAGTGTCCAGACAGGCGAATGCGAGAGACTTTTACTTCTTTGCTTGGAGAAGAACATGAAATTACCAGGCAGGAGGCTACGATATACAGTTACCGGATGGATGGTGTTTTCGACGCTGTGCAAGTTTGTTTAAATGTTTTAAACTAAAACAAACGGTATCTGCAAAGTGCACCCCTGTATTGTGTGGCAATCTCCTCCATGTGAATGCGTTTAATGTTAAAAAAAATGTCCAAATGTTTGTACAGCTTATGGGACTTAACTACGGGGTCATCAGTCCGTAAATTTACAAACTAGCTAATATTAAGGACGGCACAAATATCCACGCCCGAGGGGAAATACGAACCCCCGACCGTAGTGACCGTGCAGAACGTGACTGGCGCGCCGCACACCGCTCGGCCACAGCGGCCGGCTGCGTTTAATGAATTCGCTACAGAACAGTTGCTGTGCTGTGTTTTATCGTGTTTTGCAATTTATTTACTGGGGTTATAAGAATACCGGAAAACTGACTGATGTACAGGTAAATCCACCAGACACAAAACACGGAAAAAGCTTATAAATTATGCTCTGTCAGGTTTTAGTTTCAACTTTCTACCTGTAAATTACGTGGAGGTTCGTAATACTAACTCCAGCAAGGACGATATAAGTATTATGCAGAAGAGCTACATTAAAGCAGAAGAAACATATTTCTCGCGTTCCAGGACGTTATTCTCCACAATACGGACAGATGTCGATATCGCCGAATTGAGTCTAGTACCCATAGGCAACGTTATTCCACAAGTCCAGGGAAAAAGATTAAATCCAGCAAACAGACTTAAGCCTTTCCCCATTAAAGAAATCACTCCTCTAAGTGCAATAAATGTGCTGTGTGCACGGAAAAGATGACTGGAAATGGAGGAGATGGACGTCAAGGAACGAAAACCGGATTATATGGTGAAGACAACTGCTTTAAAGGAAGAACACCAATTGCAATTGGAAAAAGCGGAGGCTATTGCAGATGTCCAAGCACGACTCACTTATTGTTTTAAACACACTATATGGAGAAATATCGCTGTGACTGAGGAATATAAAATAATTGCATTTACAGTAAAAAGCAAGAGAGATTGGTCACATGTTGGAGTACTGGCCGACGATAGTGTTTACTACATTAAGGGATACACAAAAAATGTGTTTTAAGGCTACAGTTCCATTTTGATGTGCTTAAAAAGAATCGTTACGTTGTATGTAAGTGTGGCGGATTGGATGTTGTTCATCTACCTACGAAAAACCATTTGCGGAACTAGAATCAGACGGAATAACAATATTTAACCAGCATTCGTTTGCAAAAGTTGTAAAGTTCTTTACGGAGATGCCAGAAGATTGCGTATCAGAAGAGATGACAGCGTACACACAGGAGGATGTGGAGTGCTATAACGGTCGTGCTATGCAGGAAATAAGAGGAAACATTAAATTACTCAGATATTCTCGTCTCGAAGAGCTGCCAGAAGGAAGCGAACTGATTGTTAAAGCTATAAAAGAGGTACTTCACTGGAAGAAGAGGAAATACGTAATGGAGTTCGAGAATGGACCTTCTTTGTACTTATCTAATTACTGGTTGGAAAAGGAAAAGGAGGATTCCTATGTGGATTTCAACTATAAATTAAAAATTAATTGGATGTTACTAAAACCACGCCAAAAAAATATAAAGAAAGACTTGTTTTCTGTGTGCAGTTGTATATAAAAGAAATTAATAAAAACAAATTTTGTAGACGAATATTTGTGTACTTATTTTTTAACCTACCAAAAAACATTAAAAATGCTCTATTTGCTGTGATCTATGTGTACATAATTTGGTTATAATGCCCACTTCTATGTAGAAGATGTAAATTTTAAATCCTAAGCAGAAATTTCTGTAAAGTGTGTACTAGACTTGTTTTAATAGTCGTATTTTGTTGTAAATAAAATGTACAGTTAAAATTATCAAATTCTCTCCATTGTAAAAATGGCAAGTAGTTACTATTAAAGCAGTAAATGTTGTAGGTAAATCAGAACGTATTGGATTTCGAAAACTTACCTTCGCTGTACTTATCGATTTAATGGCTGCAAGCAGAAATTCAAAAGGAAGATATTAATTTTAGCTAAAAGTTTAAACTTTACTGGATGTTATAGGAGATACGCCAAACAGAAAGAAACAAAAGGAAAATAGTAAGATAGCACAAAAATAATACACTATTATACGTGCTTACAGTATGGAATGTTGGTGTGTTGGATGATGCTGAAAGTAGCCGAAACTCAGTAGCTGAGATCGTAGCGAACCCCTTTTTTTACCTGTATGATATGCAAATTTAATAAAATTAATTAGGGGTGGCACTCGCACAAGTGAGCATTTGTGGGGGCGGTGGTGCGGGAAAATGACGGTACATCGGCGGTCGGGCAAGTGAGGTGCCTCTGGCGGCGGGGCCGGTAGGGGAAGTGTGCCCAGGTAGCGAAATAGTACCCTGGTGTCGTAGCCCTATTGCCCTACTACTCATCCGGCCAAACACGCAACGCCGATTTGTCCGTGTGTCCCAGTCGACAGTTCCTTTTGTGTTCAGTTAGGCGAGTATTGATACTTCTTTTCGTTGTTCCAATATAAACCTTCCCACAACTAAATGGAATTTTATACACACCAGGAGTAGCTAAAGGGTGTCGCGCATCTTTCACTGATCGTAAGCATTCACTGATCTATTTGGTGGGTTTGAATATTGTTTCAACTATAAACTTGGCCAGTACTTTATCGAAACGGTCCGTGATATTGTGGATGAATGGTTGTTGTTGTTGGACGTTTGCAGACATTTGTCTTTTGGGATGGAGTGCTCGATCTATCTCCTTATCACTATATCCGGTTTTTTTTTTAAATGCGGTTCGAAAATGATCGAGGTCCTCTTGCAAATAAGCTGGCTCACAGATTTTATTAGCCCTGTCCACCAATGTTTTGATAACACCTCTCCTCTGCCTGGGGTGATGATTCGAATCTTTATGAAGGTACCGATCGGTGTGCGTATCTTTCCTGTATACGTTATGACCCAGAGTTCCATCTGCTCGTTTAATTACTGAAATGTCTAAAAACTTTTTCTGTCCATTACTCTCCGTCTCCATGGTAAATTGTATTTTTGCACTGATGCTATTCAAATGCTTAAAAATCCAGTTTTCCGTGATTCCATTACAGAATCGTTGTGGGAAGGCTTATATTGGAGCAACGAAAATAAGTATCAATACTCGTCTAACTGAACACAAAAGGAAATGTCGACTGGGACACACGGACAAATCGGCCATAGCGGAACATGGTTCTGAAAACGGAGATCACGAAATAAAATTTAGTGAGACGAGCGTGCTAGCTAAGACATCGCTTTATTATGCACGTACGTATAGAGAGGCTATAGAGATCTTTAAACACCACAAAAATTTTAACAGGAAGGAAGAAGGCTTGACGTTAGATAAGATATGGCGGTCGAATTCGTACCAAAGATGATCGAGAGTAATTTCGCCAGCCAGAGCTAGTTTTACTGTAGACATCACGTGACGAGTGGTGGCGCCTTCTATGAGTCCATATAAGCAGGACCCCTACGACACAGCAGCCAGTAGTCGACTCACCTCGGAAGATGTTGCTCGCAGCCGGCAATGAATCGTAAGGAGAAAGAATTTCTACTGTTCGACCACGGCCTCTCAGCGCGGTAGTTTTAATTACAGAAAAGGGAGAAATAACAGACGAAGGAGCAGTCGAACAGATTTGCTGAGATAGGTAATAGAATGCTTAGAATTTGGTATAAATAAATACTCAGGAAATGCCGGGTTTACAGCAACTAAGAATTAATAACCTTAAATTAACGTGATCTTCTATACCCTTTCCGTTCCTGTTTTAAGCTAATTTCGTCAACCAATTTTTCATAAATTTATTTTGTCACAAAATTGTAGTGCTCTTCTTTCTTCATATTCAATAATATGTGATGTTTTTTATAAATATATACATATTGTCCATGCCGTTTTTTGATTTACACATGTAATTATTAATGCGTACGAGCCTTAAGAAATGATTAATTGAGCAGGTGTGTTGAGGTTGACAGCAGTTCCTAAATCACCGTTGTTCAAATCCGTCACCTGTAAGGAAAATGCACCTTCATATGGGTCGCCTTAAATTGTGAGCAACTTTGTAAAATCGCGTGTATAACTAGTGCAAGTGTGAATGTCATTACTAAACAGTTTTTACCGCTTTTGTTTAACACTTGTGTCTTACTAAAAGTAGTTTTAAGTGATCTTCATTGTCTACCAGCACTAAAATGTTCAAATGTGTCTTAAACTTATGGGACTTAACTACAGGGTCATCAGTGCCTAAACTTACAAACTACTTATGAACTAACTAACTTATAATAAAGACAGCACAAACATCCATGCCCGAGGGGGGATTCGAGCCCCAGACGGGGAACTACCTCGCGCATCGTAGCATAGCATGTCAATGCGCTCTGCCGCTCCTCTGCGGCTTACCAGCACTAAATTGTAGTTTTATCTCGGACTTTCAGTAAAAACGAGTTTTAACTAGAAGGAACGTGTTGCAACTAAAAACCGATTATCACATGTTCACTTCAGTCGGAATCTAGAAATACTGCGTATCGATCTTCTTTAATAGAGAAAATACGAGGCGCGTCCTGAAAGTAAGTTCCGTTTCAATTTATCTCCTCTGTAGCGCTACGATTGCAGTTCCGCACATGCGCTGTAGACGATGTGTATCAAGGGGAAGAACGTGCGCCATTTGGAGATCGCTGTCAGTTACGTACGCTTTGTTGTGCTTGTTTGAAATGTCGTCGTTGATTGAAAATCCCGCAGCCTGTGAAATCAGGTCGGTGATTCGGTTTCTGAATGCGAGGAAAGTGAAACCATGTGAAATTTAGCGGCAAATTTGCGTTGTTTACGGACCAAATGCGATGAGTGATTCGATGGTGAGAAAATGGCGGGCATAGTGATATACATCATGAAGAACAAAGTGGGCGTCCAACTTTGGTTACAGAAGAACTGGTTCACGTGATTGATGACAAAATCCAGGAAAACCGTAGGTTTACAATTAGTGCTCTCGCTATGGACTTCCCCCAAATTTCACGGTCACTGATGTTTCCAACTGGTTGAAGACACAGGCGGCAGATTTCTACGAAGAAGGTATACAAAACCTGGTGCCACGCTATGACAAACGCGTGCAAAATTTCGGCAGTTATGTGTAAAAGTAGTTTATGAGTTTTAGAATTTTGTGCAATAAAAATTTCTTCTGTATCTGTGTACAATTTCATTTGATTACCAAACGGAACTTACTTTCTGACGTGCCTCGTATTATGCATTAATAACGTCGTCACTCTCGCTCCAAAGACTGTGTCGTTATTTCGCTTTTAGCTGGGTCTCCACACCTTGCGGCACACCACCCCTCCCCCTCTTCCCTCCTTACACCTCCCGCCCTTCCCCCTCTCCCCCTACCCTCACCCGCACACCATCACCCGCCTGTCGGGCGTCTCCAAGGGACCGATAAATTCTGCCAGCAGGCGTTAACAGTTAACTTTCCTCGAAGCTTTCTCCGGCTTGCTATTTCCTCCTTTTCGATTCAGTTCGTTTCCCCATCTCCTTTCCTCCGTGACACTCCAGCTATTCAGCTATATTCCCACTACGCACCCGCCAAAATAAGTAACAAGTACTGCGTAAGTTCCCCGTGCGAACGTCGTCTAGTTTAAAAAGAATTTATGGAGCAAACTTTTCCTTGAGCACAAGCAGAAAGCCTTTTCGTTGCGTTTATTTCACGAAATAGTGGAGAGAACTTCTTTTTCTTGTCTGCTATCGTATGTTACAAAGAAATGTAGATACTTCGTGATATGTGAGGATACATAGATTTGTGAAACTATACCCCTGTTTTTCTGCAACTTCAGGTAAGAATCGTGGCACTGATACATCCAGTAAATCGCCATACGTGAGTAAACTACTGCTGCACAAGACTTTACAAGTCAATGTAGTTCATGTTGTTTTGATATAAGAAAAAAATATGTTTAATGTTGGGATGAGGATCAGCTATCGAAAGACTACTTGAGAACAGTTTCAATCTTTACAACATCATTGTAATTTCCGGTTTGTGGAGTAATGCCGCCGCGGCGAAGAGGCCGAGCGCATTGAGGCGCAATCCTACGATGCGCGAGGTGGTTCCCCTTCGGGGGTTCGAATCTCCCCTCACGCATGGATGTTTGTGCAGTCTTTAGTATAAATTAGTTCATAAGTAGTATCTAAGTTTTCAGCCAGCAGTTAAGTCCCTTAAGCTTTGCAAACATTTGAACATTTTTGGAGTGATGCCGTGATGGAATGGTTGAGCGCTCTAAGGTGCCTTGCTGAGGAGCGTGGTTGTTCCCCGTCGGAGGTTCGAGTCCTCCCAGTAGTTAGCTCCCATACATTTACAAACATTTAACAATTTTTTGTTTCTGGAGTATACTCCTATTTTCACGTAGAAGAGCCCTTACCTTGCCTTTATTTTTCATTTATTTATTTATTTATTTTTATTTTTTACGAGGAACATATTTTATTTTCAATCACATTATTCGCTCATAATGGCGATTGTAAAAACGTATGTTTTTGCACGTTGACTGATAATTAATTGATTGAGCCGGCCGCGGTGGCCGAGGGGACGGAGGCGCTCCAGTCACGGTCTGTACGGCCACTACGGTAGGGGGTTCGAATCCCCCCTCAGGCATGGATATTTGTGCCGTCCTTAGTTGTAGCTCGTTCATAAGTAGTTTGTAAGTTTAGGGACTGATGACCCCGTAGTTAAGTCCCATAGACTCTACAAACATTTGAACATTTAGTTGAATGATGTAACTCTTCTGAAATGGCATCAACGGTGGTGTCTGTGCTTATGGCTTCTATTTGCAGAAAATGAAACTACGTGGCAAAAGCTAGGATGCAGCGTATACTTTGAAATCATTAGTTTATTATTCATTGTGTTTAGGAGACTGGGAATTATGTAAGTGCACAGAAATAAACTGCATCTTTGGGTACAGGGACTGTGGACAGCTATGATCGTCATGCAATATCGGAAAGCTATCGCAGATCGACGCTATGTACAATTATTAGCATTCAAGTTGTCCTAGTGGCAGAACTGCAAAATTCAATTAACAGTAAGATAAATTTTACATTATCTATTTCGTATTGAGACGTTTCTGCTAGAGATGGAAACAGAATGAAATCTTTTACTTGACCTATACTTCGCAATTATATCAGGGTTGGAACTTAAATAGAGGCAACTATTTATTTATAATCGATATTAAAGCGTTACATGTTTACACCTATTACTGCCCTTCGAAGTAATCACTGGCGTTGTGTAGATGCCCGTTGCTAGCGATGTGGAAGTCGTAGTTTACCCTTAGCAGAGCCTGTTATGTTGATCGTGCGAATGGAGCGGTCTACTGCTTATCGAATTTGAACAGCTCTGAAGCGCACGAAATATCAATATAGATTTCGGTAGTTAAAAGAGACGGTGGACTGGTAATAACATTCAGGAAGAAATTGTTCCACAAATAACTTTATAACATTCGAATTTTTATTACACAACCGCTTTCGCTCCATTAACGGTGAAATTCTGGTAAGGTACGTTCTATAGAAACGTATATTCATTCCACATCGTTTCCAAGGATATCTGCATGAAACGTATCATGAATTTTTGTGAAGTGACGGAAGCAGGTTGGAATAAAAGAAAAAAAAGTGATTTCCAATTCATGGTTTGGTACAGTAACCAGTTCAAATGTTCATGTTGAAACCTTAAAATGCTTGTTAAGCTTATGGAACTTAGCTGCGGGGTCATCAGTCACTGAACTTACAAACTACTTACATTAAAGACAGCACAAACATCCATGCCCAAGGGAGGCTTCGAACCCCCGACGGGGAACGGACTCGCGCATCATAGCATAGCGCCTCGTTGCGCTCGACCTCTCCGCCGCAGCAAATGTTCATGTTTGTAAAGCTATTGACCAAATGCTATTGTCATCAGATTTCAGACTTACAAACTACTAAACTAGCCTATACAAAGACAACTCACACCCCCATGCTCAAGGGAAGAGTCGTAACTTTGGCGGCAGTCCGTGGCATAACGCCTTAGACACGTGGCTATTTAGCTCATTGAGCAGCTAATGAAAGTATAATATTTTGAAATAAAAGCAGTCTGGGTTGCACAATATATTTTATTCTTCAATGACGCGTTATCCCTATCACCAGAGCAATGTCAGATGCAACAAAAAAATTATAAAATAGAACAGTGATAAAAAGGGCTGACATTGACTTATTTGGTGCTAAGAAGATGTGTATAAATAAAAATAAAAAAATAAAAATAAAAATTATAAGGCAAGGCAGTCTCTATGGTGTGACACCGTATGTTGGCTTCTAATGAAACTGCGTACTTATGGAATATAGCCCCAGTTGTGCGATTGGATTCACGATTTCGTATCAGAAAGTCGTAGTAATTGACGGTAAGACGTCGAGTAAAACAAAATTGATATCTGTCGTTCCCCAGGGAAGCGTTATAGGTCCCCTACTGTTCCTTGTCTTTATAGACGATTTCGGAGACTATCTGAATAGCTTCCTTAGGCTGTTCGTGGATGATGGTGTCATTTATCGGTTAGTGAAGTCAACAGAAGCAAGTGCAAAGCGATTTAGACAAAATTTCTACATGGTGCGAAAACTGGCAATTAACACTAAATAATGAAAATTGTGAAGTAATACACATGACTTCTAAAGGAAGTCTGCTAAACTTCAATTACACTATAAATCAGTCAAACCTCAAGGTCGTAAATTCTACCAGATACC
Organism: Locusta migratoria; assembly: GCA_026315105.1. Lineage (NCBI taxonomy): Eukaryota > Metazoa > Arthropoda > Insecta > Orthoptera > Acrididae > Locusta > Locusta migratoria. The sequence goes on along the minus strand of CM048747.1, from coordinate 402,616,663 downwards.
TAGGAGTTACAATTACGGACAACTTAGACTGGAGAGAACTAATAGAATATATTGTGGAGAAGGCGAACCAAACGTTACGTTTTATTGGCAAAACGCTTCGAAGATGCAACAGCTCCACCAAAGAGACAGCTTACATCGTTCTTGTGCGTCCTCTCCTGGAGTACTATTGGCCAGTATGAGACCCTCACCAGGTGGGATGACGGAAGACATTGAGAAGGTTCAGAGAAGGGTAGCTCATTTTGTTTTATCACGTTACAGGGGGGAAAGCGACACGGAAATGTTGCACGATTTGAGGTGTATATCATTAAAAGAAAGACGTTATTCGTTGCGACGAGTTCTATTTGCGAAATATCACTCACCGAAATTTACTTCTGAATTCGAAAATATTTTGCAAGCACCCACCTAAATAAGGAGACAGTACCATCCCAATAAAATAAATCAGATCGAAAAACGGAATGATTTAGGTTTTCTTTCTTCCCGTGCGCTATTAGAGAATGGAACGGTAGGGAAAGGTTATGGAAGTGGTTAATAATCCTTCTGCAAGGCACTTAAATGTGATTTGCAGAGTATCTATGTAGATGAAGAAACAGACGCTGCAACGATGTTAAACAGAATTACTTTAAAAGGAGTGGCTGTAGCTGTAGACGTGAGTTAAGTCCACGTTTACTGTTTACATTTAGGGACAATAAGCGGGCACGGTGTACCGCTCTGTTCCAAAATGTTTAAAATGTTCAAATGTGTGTGGGGTCTTATGCAACCAAACTTCGTGGTTATCAGTCGCTAGACTTATACACTAATTACTTGACTAACTTAAACTAATTTACTCTAATGACAACACAAACACTCATGCCCGAGAGAGGATTCGAACCCCCGACCTTAGCGACGGGCCGAATGTGACTGGCGCGCCACGGTCGGCTGTACCGCTCTTCCAGCGTGTTCCGACTGAGTATGGGTGGGCAGCGACGTAAGAAGAGGGGAGGATTGCAGCTGTTATATTATTTGTCCTTTTTTGGTTACTTCCTTAGTAGAAAACAAGTCCACGTCCGCCTCCCCTTTGTTTTTACTGTTCTGTAATTACTGTTACGTCTGGCACACAGGTAATCTGATCGTGTACAGCTAAAGAGGGAAACGCGTCATTAAAGAGTAAAAAAAGCCTATTGAAAGAAGACGGCTTTCATCTGAAAATAAAAAGAAGAAATATATTGTTTGTGATAAAGCGGTCTCTCCAAATATGTCGTTCCAAAAAGGACCAATAAGCTGTCATAAATCCCCACTGAAATAAAATTATTTTTCGAGGTATTAGAATGATTTGAGTACTCCGGCATACGCATTGTTGTCATCCCAGAGGCGAATACAGTATATATTTTCGCGGAGGGGGGGGGGGCGGTGTGAGGATACCAAGATTATTGTAAATAATAATGTTGAATAATGTTAAGTAGACATTCCATGATACGAGGATTGGATCTTAAATAGTGATGTAACTGCTGTGGAAAAACTGTGCAATGGAATCTACTATTGCCGCTGTTAGTAGATGTTGTTGACATACGTACCTTATCTCGGAGCAAATGGATGTAGCCATTTAACGTCACCGGCGTGCGCACAATCACCGGAAACAGTCACTTCTGAGTGAGCGGGCTAATATAACGGTGACATTATGTTTTCGAAACACAAACAACTGAGCTGGATCAAAATTGAATGTGCCAGAGGTCGTACAGCGCGGCACAGTGTCATCAAGGTCTTCAAGAGGTGTGCTGGCAATCGATAGGCAAACTTTGGCAGACATGCTTCTGGCAGGTCTTACTAGCGTCTTAGCACACTGTTGCTACGTTTATGCACAGTGACCTACGCAAGACGATTCTTCAGAACCCATCCTTACTTTGCACAACAATGCCTGGGCGCATACACAACGCATACTTCTCGGACTCAACTCCTTGTGACTTTGATTTGATTCCGAAGGTGAAGGAACAACTTCGTGGCATTCGCTTCAGAACTGCTCGAGAGATTCTACAGGCAATAGTCCGTTCCACTCCCACCACCAACTGAACAAGATGTGGTATATTACGTCTTCCACATCGTTGGCAACGGGTTCTAGACAACGGTGGTGACTAAGATGTGGGACAGTAACAGGTGCAAACGTGTAACGCTTTTGTATCGGTTGTGAATAAATAGTTCACTATTTAATTTTCAGCCCTCGTACTTAACTGACATTCTTACTGTTGACATTAAATAATAAAAGATATTATTATTTATTCTTTTAACTCCTTATGTGGAGCATAGGGCTGCAACAAAGGATCGCCATGTTGTTCTATCTTGTGCGAGTATTTGCACTTCTTCCCATTCGACTCCTTGTTGTTGACCTTTCGCTTCAACTGATCGTCTCCACGTCACTAAGGGTCTGCCTCGACTTCGTCGCCCTTTCGAAATCCAGTGAAGTGCTTCCTCCAAAATAGGTTCATCAAGTCTTCTGAGTCTTCTACCCATCTCCACTTCCTGCTTCTTATTTGTAGCTCAATTGGCTTCTGGCTTGTTCTTTCCCACAGTGTTTCGTTAGAGACGACATTTGCCCACCGTATCCTCAGGATGTTCCTCAGACATTTGTTGTTGACTGTCTGCAGTTTCTGTACTACCTGCTTTGTCACTCTCCATGTTCCACATACATACAGAAGCACAGATTTTATATTACTTTAATATATGCGTTACTTCTTTTGATCTTCATATAGTGCGGAGAGTTGTAAAAACGTCTTTGGATTTGTTGATGCGGCTGTTAATGTCCTCCGTTGCACCTCCATATGGTATGACCATGTTTCCAAGGTAGCAAAACTAATCCACACTTTCGATTATTTGGCTCCCAAGCTTAAGGTCTGCGGTGGTATTATCACCTGCTCGCATGTTTTTGCAAACCTACTTCCTTCGCTGCAGATTTCAGATCTTCTAGATTTTCCTTCATGTCCTTGAGGCTGTGGGATAGAAAGCAAAGTTCGTCTCCAAAATCTAGGTCTTCTAGATGTGTTCGATTTTATTCCTCTCACTTCGTCCATTGATTGCTCCATTACAAGATTCAGTACCATGTTAAATAATATAGTTGAGAGCATGCAGCCTTGCTTCACTCCTGTTTTCACTGCTATTGGATCCGAAATCAGACATTGATGTTGAACCTGGCATGTGTAGTTTTCATACACGCATCTGACAAGAGTAATTATTTTGTTGGGAATTCCAAAAGTTTGCAGAGAGCTCCAGATTTTTGTTCTAATTATACTGTCGAAGGCCTTTTCCAAGTGTATAAACAGTATGTAAAGTGGTGACTGGCATTCATATGAATGTTCGGCTACTATTCTCATGGTGTTTATCTGGTCAATGCAAGAGCGACCGTCTCTGAATCCTGGTTGTTCTCTTCTTATTTTGTTGTCTACATGTGCTTTCATGTGCTTTTATCCTTTTTAGGATTATTCGCGAGAGGATCTTGCTTGGGATCGACAATAGGGTCTGTCTTTCCAGTTATGACAGACCGATAGGTCTCCTTTCTTGGGGAGCTTGACGACCAGACCTCTGTTCCAATCATTTGGTACTTTTTCATTCGACCATATGGCTGTCAGGAGCGGATGCAAAATTTCTGCTTTTATAGATGAATCTGCTTTAAATAACTCTGGACTGATGTTCAGGCCTGGGGCTTTTCCATTTTTTTTTTTTTATTTGTTGGACTGCTTTGGCGATTTCCTCTTTGGATTGCGGTTCTACGTTAACTAAAATATCTTGTGGGAGTCCTTCCGCGTCCATATTCAGTTGAGCCACATTATCATCTGCAATTTAGTGGTTCAGAACGACCTCAAAATGTGCTTTTCACCTCTGCACTTGGTCTTCTTGGTTTGTGAGCAGTTTTACTTGCTTGTCCTTGATTGGCATATCATCGACAAATTTCTTGAATGAAACTTTCACTCTGTAGCGGAGTGCGTGCTGATATGGAACTTCCTGGCAGATTATAATTGTGTGCCGGAACCGGGACTCGAACCTGGGACCTTTGCCTTTCGCGTGCAAGCGCTCTGCAGACTGAGCTATCCCGACAAGATATTGAATTGTATATTTATTTTTAGAAGAACTTTCATACTTTAAAGGGCTGGGGGTTTCCCAAGTAGTTTATAATTAAATGGATTTTGTTTCCTTCCTCTGTATTGGTGCAACTTGTGTAATTTCTGTCAATTGAATTAAGAACCGTATTTACGAGGGGTGTTCAAATAAAAAGGTACGAAATGAAACTGTGGGTATAACTGAAGTCTTTATCTACATGGATACTCTGCAAGTCACATTTAACTGCATGGCAGTTTCTTTAGTAGAACTGTTTCATCTTGTAAGTGTTCTGCCAATGACACTTCCCTGGGGAATGCCAGATATCACTTCTGTTCTACTTGATGTCTTACCGTCAATTACAACGTACTGCGTCCTTTCTGACAGAAAATCACGAATCACAAGAATCACAGTCTTTATTTAAAAGAAACCACCAGAGGGCTGAGCACAACTATGCCACTTTTTAACCAGTTGAAGGATTCCCTGCTCCCAGAATTCCTGTGGCTGTGACAAGAGCCAGTCCTCCACAATATCCTTCAGTTACGATGCCGTCCGATGCCAGTACCTCGCCTCCTACTTTCCAAACTTCACAGAAGCTCTGCTGCGCAACATGCAAGACTAGCACTCCTGGAAGAAAGGATATGGTGGAGACATGGCTTAGCCACAGCCTAAGGGATGTTTCCAGAATGAAACTTTCACTCTGCAGCGGAGTGTGCGCTGATATGAAACTTCCTGGCAGATTAAAATTGTGTGTCGGAACCGGGACTCTAACCTGGGACCTTTGCCTTTCGCGGGCAAGCGCTATACCGACTGAGCTATCCCGACACGACTCACGATACCGCTTCACAACTTTGCTTCCGCCAGTAACTCGCCTCCTACTTTCCAAACTTCACAGAAGCTCTCCTGCGAACCTTGCAAGACTAGCACTCCTGGAAGGAAGGATATGGTGGAGACATGGCTTAGCCACAGCCTAAGGGATGTTTCCAGAATGAAACTTTCACTCTGCAGCGGAGTGTGCGCTGATATGGAACTTCGCCGGCCGCGGTGGCCGAGGGGATTGAGGCGCTTCAGTCACGGTCTGCACGGCCATTACGGTCGGGGGTTAGAAACCCCCTCGGGCATGGATATTTATGCCGTCCTAGTTCGTAAGTAGTTCATAAGTAGTTTGTAAGTTTAGGGACTGATGACCCCGTAGTTAAGTCCCATAAGCTTTACAAACATTTGAACATTTTTGAACATATGAAACTTCCTGGCAGATTAAAATTGTGTGCCGGAACCGGGACTCGAACCTGGGACGTTTGCCTTTCGCGGGCAACCGCTCTACCGACTGGGCTATCCCGAAACGACTCACGATGCCGCCTCACAACTTTACTTCCTCCAGTACCTCGCCTCCTACTTTCCAAACTTCACAGAATCTCTCCCAGGTTCGAGTCCCGGATCCGGCACACAACTTTAATCTGCCAGGAAGTTTCACGAGAAATTTATTATTTAACAGTTTCCTTCTGATGTTGTACAGTGTCTTGTTATCATCTCAGTTAGCTGCTGACTTGCCATAGCCATTAAAAAAAAAAAAAAAAAAAAAAAAAAAAAAAAAAAAAAAAAAAGGCATGAACGCCACACCAATAACACCTACTCCCACCATTAATAGCATCGTGATGCTTCATGCATGTCGTTAAGATAATTCAGATACAGTACTAATTCCTTTTCTTCTCATTCATTTTCTGGGAGGCAGGCCTAGCCATTGTTACATACGGCACTGGGGCCAATGAGTCATCGTTCACTGGAGCGGACTGCAACCACAGTAGTAGAGTATTAGGAGACAGCGCCAGAGTAAATTCAGCGGGAAGGGGTAGGAGGGTGTGAGAAGGAGGAGAGGGTGTGTTCGCTTTTCCGCCTCGGCTGCCGGCTGGCAGCAGCGGGGTTTGCCGTGGGCCACGTGCGGCCCGCGGGTCATTGGTATTCCGTGCGCGGACCGCTGCCGCCGCGTCTGCGGCGCCCCCGCGTTGCGTTTCTTGCGTGCTCCGGAATTTCATTATACCGCGTAGGAATGTTTAAAGTCATATATCAGATTATAGGCGGGCCAACCTGCTCGCCGCAGCGCGCCGCCCATCCTTCTTGTGCCCGCCTTACCCTCGCTGGGTTCCCCGGCCCCTCGTGCCCCGTCTGGAGGCTCACGCACTCCTCCCAGGCCGGTGCGGCCGATTACCCCGCGGAATTTCAGTCGCAGCTGCTGTTGCGTACTTTCCATTTTGTTCCTGCGCGCACACATACACAGACACACCAGCACTTATTTTCCCTTCCGTAGCTGACAGGAATTTTAAATTGCATAGGCTGCACAGGTTGCATCAGGCATTTTTCTCGTAAACGATACTGTAGTATCATTCCATTTGACTTACTTGAATTTATACGAGTCTCATGCAAGCCACAGTGTTGTGTTGTAGTGGGACGGATTATTGTCTCCGCTACATATCTCATGTCAGCTCAGTTTGTGTAGGATAACTTGCTTATATTTGTGTTCTTAAATGATTTTTATGAAATGTTTAATGTTTCTTAAAGAATTTTTTAAATGTTTTTATGTTTTATGTGCTATGAGGCGATTCAACCTATGAGGGCAACATCTTCGACGCCGATTCCAAGGAGTAAATATCCGACCACATCAAGTGGCGGGTCGACGGCCAAGAGGCAAGAAGATTTTGATCTCTGTGGTTGTCGTCGCAAGAGTTGACATTATTATGGAATTTTTATGTTAAAAAAACAAATTTTAAATGTCAGTTTCCTTTTGTTTGTCAATGACTACATATGTAAAGTCATAGAAATAAATAAATGTTGTTGTGTTTAAACTTGACGAAAGTGTCAGAGTATATCATTTATGAATAATTATTTTACGATAAATAATATATTAATGAAACGAGGAGATGAATCAATTTATTCTTCAATCTGAAGGAAGAATTTTTTTATGAATTTTTATTGATCGGAAAGTTACGTCAAGAAAACTTCGATATGTTTTTTTTTTTTTTTTTTTTTTTTTTTTTTTTTTTTTTTTTTTTTTTTTTTTTTTTTTTTTTACTTTGGTGAACCGATCATACACATCGATCGAGAATCATTGAAGAAATATTATTTTTTATCTGTGTCTATAGCAACGACCACAACCTGAATTTCTTTTTGACAGTCCTACCTTGCCGGCCGTGGTGGCCGAAGGGATTGAGGCGCTCCAGTCACGGTCGGGGGTTCGAATCCTCCCTCGGGCATGGATATTTGTGCCGTTCTTAGTATTAGTTAGTTCATAAGTAGTTTGTAAGTTTAGGGACTGATGACCCCGTAGTTAAGTCCCATAAGCTATACAAACATTTGAACATTTTTTAGTCTTACCTATGAGAGAACTAAGAAATATTTTAACAAGACTGACTGTTAAAGACTTCTTCCCTCGGCGCAAGAATCTAATTTTGAAATATTGCAACGTATAAAGATTTTCCATGAACATACATTATTTTTTTATTTCTATATAAATTTTTATGGGCGAGTGGACACCTCAAGGGTTACAAAGTATGACACGACACATTCAACCCTAATCATACAAGACGATTGGTTTTGAAGATAAGGTTTTAGCACACGTTCTGCCGCACGAAGAGGTAGTTCCGCTGCAGTGTACGCATTACTTTCTAATTTTATTTTTGTGTTTCACCTTTCGTGCCACCGTAATCACTCATTTCGGGGCTAGTGCTACGAGCAGTGGAGACAAGAATGCATTATGATTATTATTGCTATTGTAATTACAGGCATAATAATTGAGCCCCACTCACATAAGGAGCTTTGCTCCACAGCACCCATCTCCCCATCCTACCAAGTGTGAGTGTGTATGTATGTGTGTGTCTTCTAAATTTAAGGGACTAAAGTGCTGCGGTTATCAGTCCATAGGCTTACAAACAACTCAAATTAAATAATGTGAAGGACAACACACACACACACACACACACACACACACACACACACACACACCACCCGAAGGAGGACTCGAACCTCCGACAGCGAGCAACCTAGCGATCCGCAGCAAGGCACCTTAGAACGCTCGGCCAATTGCAGGGAGGCACCATGAAAATCAAAGTGTCCCATTGACGAACTGACGGTCTTTCAGCGTTATATAAATGCACGAACACGATAATTGAATTACCGTTTTCCATTATTAATTACACATCGACGTTAATTAACATATACAAGTAGTACAATTTTGTGTGTGTGTGTGTGTGTGTGTGTGTGTGTGTATGTGTATGTGTGTGTCTTCGTGTGTGTGAGGTTGCAGCTGGGAAGACAGAGATGCTCGTAGTTAGGTTAGCAAACTTTATTTCTGTATTGGACAGAGAGGTCTCTTGGTAGGACGTGGTCGACAGGTGTCTGTGATTTGCGATTCCTCCACGATTCGCAAGTTGGCAGGATGATCCCGTTAGGTGACTGGCCAATTGCAGGACGACTCCAGCCAAGATGAACGGAAAGGGCGGTTAGGCTAGAGGGCAGCCATATATTTCGTCAGAATGTTTCCTGGGCTGGCTGAGGACGGACGGGAGTATGTTGGTCTCCGAGGGTAATGTATTTGGAAGTGTGTGTGATATGTGGCAATTTTTGAACAAATTAGCAGGTGAATGGTTCAGTAAATGCACAATGTTAGGAGAAGTCCATTTTCTAAATTTTGGGGAGCGTTTCCACGGAATTGGAGCGAGTTCTATTCTTTGTGGATTAGGCTCAGTTCATGTGGGGATCTCTTGTGTACCAAGTTGGGTTATTTCAATATAGTTAGAGTGGGAAGTGGAACGATGTTCGCTTTGTCGATTTGAGATCCTACTGTGAGCACGGAGGAAATTTAATGAAATCTCGTGTGGCTTCGTTTATCGTTTTGTCGTCCATTTAGATTCACGTGCTGGGGACCATGCGACAGGGTGGGGCAAGATACGCAAAGAGAAGTGGACATAAAACCCCCTTAATCGGATTTAAAGTAACTGCAACCGATAGCTAGTGAGTAGTAGGTATCCGTGACGTAGAATTCTGTGTGGATTTTGTTTGTGGCACTTTGAATTTACTTGTTCGTCGCCACGTGGGTAGTACATCATGGCACATCCATTGAGTTAAGTTACTGCCACCGCTATCCAATTAGTTGCCATAGTTTCCGTGGTAAGGCGAATTCCGTTGCGCGTCATTTATTTAATCAGGGCACTAAGATCTGCTTTAACATCTTTTTATACCCGGATCAGGGTGGCAACTGATAGGAAAGCGGAGGGTGTTTCCAACTTACAGTGGAATGGCAGAGCTCTATAAGGAACCTTGTTGCCGAGCGCGAGATCGCTCTCCGTCGAAGGTTCGAGTCCTCCCTCGGCGTGAAGCTGTTACGTTTGTCCTTAGGTAAGTATAACACGTTTCTAAGCCTGGGGATTGATAATGTCATAAGGAGACCACAAGGGTATGGGATTTTAGAAGTTTTGTTATTTATGGTACATGAAGTTCAGAATTTAAATAACAATCAACCAAAGTCATTCGACACTAAAAAAATTCTCCTGAAAATCGATTTTGAAGTTTTGCAAGTCACTTAAGTACCAATAATTAAAATAATTGCAGCATCTGTCGGTGTAGCTCAGATCCTGGGCGCCGTGGCTCAGCGCGCCTGGTGAGAGGACTCAACGCCCTCTGTAATTAAAAACCTGAGTCACGAACCCATCGAACAACAACCAACAAACCTACGACGGCAAGGAAACGAACTACCAGTAAAACCGCATTTCGAAAGCGTCTATACTCTTCTTGCCTGAACAATTTATCGTCCACACAAATGCCATCCAAAAACACATCTTAACACTTGAATTATCATAATACGTTAACCAATTTCTCTTTTTCAGAAATCTTTTCTTCCCATTGCCATTTTGCATTTTAAATCATCTGTAGTGCGACGATCGGATATTCTTAAACCGTGCGTGTAACAGCCTCTTGCACAACCTTCATAATGTCGTTATCTAATCTAATTCCTTCATAAGAAAACGCACCATTTACTTTTATTTAATGCTCTGCAATACGCGTATCGAGAATTTATCCCATTCTTCGGATGCTTCTTCTTATATAACTTGTAATTCTTTTTGACAACATTATGCATAACAGCGATCTTACAAGCAATTATTAATTCATGTAACAAGACAGTGTGGATCGCAATTTTATTTCTCTGCTAACCGGTTTCGATTACTTACATGACAATCATCAGACCACGACCTTAATGCTGGCCACTGGTGGTTTTCAGCTGGAACTGCCCAAAGGTTTAATGTTGACTGACTCGAAACGCGTAATGCTGAGCATTAAAAACAAGTAACTGGTGCGTTATCCTTATAGAAATCGTGATTGTGGAGAAATTAGATTAGTTAACGACACTATTACGGTTGTGGTTTGATGGCCATGTAAGATACCGAAACAGGGTTACTACAAGAGAAATAATAATAAAAAAAATGCTATCGAAACTGTCTTGTTCTATGAATACATAGTTAGTATTTATTGTGATGTCTGCATTTGTGGTGTTCTTTTTCTCCTGTCATGTGGTTTTAATATTATATGGTACTGTGCCTTCTTCATTGTACAGACTGTCACACATATAGAGAACATCACTACACAGTTCTTGTAAACAAACATGTTAAATTGGTGTTTATATATCAGAGATCTGTGCTCAAGCTTTCTCCAAATCTACAAAATCTCACTGTATTTCACGTTATATTCTGAAAATCAAATATTTCTATCCGATAGCTGCCGAACATCACAACATCACCCACCAGTTTAATTTCAAAATTGACTGTTTCACTCAGAACTGCTCGTGCCGCATTGGAGTCTACAGGCAACTTACGGACATACATACAATGACTTTTATTCATATAGAATCGTTTATTTATTTTTAGGAGAACTTTCATACTTTAAGGGGCTGGGGGTTTTTCACGTGGTTTATAATTAAATAGATTTCGTTTCCTTTCTCTGTACTGGTACAACTTGTGTAATTTCTGTCCTTTGAATTAAGAAACCGTATTTACGAGGGGTGATCAGTTACGAAACGAAACTGTGGGTATAACTGAAGTCTACTTGGATACTCTGCAACTAAAATTGAATGGCATGGAAGTTTCTTTAGTAGAACTGTTTCATCTCCTAAGTGATCAGGCAATGAAACGTAGGGGCCCTGTAACACTTCCCTGGGGAACGCCTGATGTCACTTCTGTTCTACTCGATGACTTACCGTCAATTACAACGTACTGCGTCCTTTCTGACAGGAAATCACGAATCCAATTGCACAACAATCACAATCTTTATTTAAAAGACAACACCAGAGAACTGAGCACAACTATGCCAATCTTTTAGTTGAAGTATTCCCTGTTCCCAGTATTGATGTGGCTGTGACAGGAGACAGTCCTCCAGTATATACTTCTATTCGTCATCCGAGTTGTAGCCTTCCCTTTGCGATTTTTCTCTTACTGAACAAAACATATGGTAGTCACATGACAAAATGTCCGGTCTGTAGGTCGGATGATCTAGCTGCTCCAACGTGAATTTGGCCAGTAAAATTTGTGTGACCCTGGAGACGTGTGGACACGAGTTATCATGGAGAAGAATCACTCCCTCGTTAGGATCCCTTACCGTTTGCTATTGATGGCCTTGCGTAGACTGTGGCGTGTCTCACAGTACAGGTCAGTATCAACGGTTTTCTCGTGCTAGAGGAGTTCGATGAATATCGGGCACCAGACGTCGAAAAACGACGGTATCACATTGCCAGTTGAGGGCGCATCCTTGAATTTTTAAGGCCCATACACATGCTCCGATTTATCGTCTGGCCCACCAACTGACCAACGAACCAACGAAATTCGTAGCAGCCTACTCACGTTCCGACCAATTGTACTCAGCGATTGCAGCGGCTCCATGTTCTGGTGTCTATTCAAGAAAGGTTGTAGGAGTAACCCACTAAACTACAGGCCTATTTCATTGACGTCAATTTGCAGCACTGTTTTGGAACATTATTCAAATATTGTGAATTATCTCGAACAAAATGATCTATTGACCCAAAGTCAACACGGGTTTAGAAAATATCGTTCATGAGAAACACAACTAGCTCTTTACTCATACGAAATGATGAGTGCTGTCGACAAGGGTTCGCAAATCAGTCCCGTATTTCCTGACTTCCAGAAGGCTTTTGACAGCGTAACTCACAAACGGTTTCTAATCAAATTATGTTATGGTATATCGCCCCAAATTTGCGACTGGATAAGGCATTTCCTGACAGAGACGACACAGGTCGCAGTAATCGATGGTAAGGCATCGACTGAATCAGAGGTGATATAGGGCATGCCACAGGGTAGTGTTATTGGTCCTCTGCCTTATTTACATAAACGATTCAGGGGAAAATCTAAGTAGCTCTCTTAGGTTGTTTGCAGATGACGCCGTCATTTAACGTCTGGTAAAATCATCTGAAGATCACATCCAACTCCACAACGATCTGAATATCACTATTGTGTAAAAATTGGCAATTGACTCTAAATAATGAGAAGTGTGATGTCGTCCATATGAGTACGAAAAGAAATCCGTTAAACTCTGTTTACAAGATAAATGAGTCAAAAGTGAAGGCCGTAAACTCCACAAAATACCTAGGAATTACTATTACTTCAAACTGGAAAGATCACGTAGATAATGTCGTGAGAAAGGCGAACCAAAGACTGCGTTTTATTGGCAGAACCGTTAAAATAGTATAACGACGGTTCGGTGAACCCTCTGCCAGGCACTTAAATGTGATTTGCACAGTATCCCATGTAGATGTAGATGGTCGGACTGTTCTTGTTTCAGCGTCTTCGCTGTGGAGACGGCAGACGAACGCAGGCAGATAGTTTGTCGGGTTGTGCTACACACGCACAGTTTGTGGTCTGGAATGGTGGGGGAGTTGGATGTTGGACGGCCAGGCCCGACCAACACCCGACGAGTATCGTTGGTCGGGAAGCGTCTCCACATACCCCATTGATCGGACCGCCGATAAATTAGTACCGACAAATCGGACCGTGTGTAGGGTCCTTTAGGGGGAGGTGACGTCTCGTACCTATATGTTGCACTACGTTATTCCAAAGCGGCATATTCCAGTTTCAACCGGTTTGGTTGTTAACCCTATGTTGTTTGACGGTAAAGTATCAGTAAGTTTTGACTCCCATTATTTTCTTATAGTTCAGTTTCATAATCTGAGAGCCAGTGGGGACATAGTAGCACCTCTGCTCTACGGTTTCAGAGATGTTACTGCGCGATACATAGGCCTCTCTGGTAGCCAGAGTTTTTAATTGTTTTTCGCGAGCTGCTGTGAAAACAGAAGATTGTGTGTATTTGTTTCCATGCTGTTGCGTTGCTTTTGTGTGCAATTTATTGAAACTTCCGTTGAGTTTTCCAATGTTAGTACATACCCTCTTTGTTTTTTGACAATATTTTGAAGCATTACATTACAAGCACGTGAGATAAAGTGGAAATTGTAAAGTGGATTTATTAGTACCATCAGATAGTGAGAACACATTATTGTAGCTACAATGTGTTCATTTCTCTAGTTCTTCTGCCCACTTTTTATCACATAGTGGGACGAAAATCGGAAAACAGGTGCCTATTTTCGACCTCAGACTCATGCAGAGATTGAACCAATTTTGTATAAGGGCATTCGCACTGATATTTCGGAAGATATTGACATGGAGGGACAACAAAGTAGTGTATTTTGCGTCAAACTTCCATGCCACGGAACAGAGTGTAGTCTCTAGAAAGCAGAAAGATGGGACTAGTATGCAATTACAGTAAAAATATGGTGGGGGTGGATCTTGCAGACAGATTACGACGAACTTATGGTCTTGACAGGCGATCAAACAAATGGTGGCACCAACTCTTCTGGGGAGCAATTGAAATTGCTTTTGTCAATGCTTTGTCATTTTCAGTGATTTATATGGGGCACTGCCAATGCTGAAGTGAAGCATGTTGTGGCACTAGGGCTAATGAATGAGCAGCAAGTGCCAAACCTCAGAAAAAGGAATTCTAATACTAACTCCCCCAAAGACAAGGAAATATAACTTTTCTGTTCCTAAAGATATAGGTCTCGGCAAACGAAGAAACCATTTTGTAGTGTTCAGTCATAAAAGAGGAAGATGTGCAATGTGTGCAAAAAATAAAATTCAGTCGAGATCACATTCACAGTGTAGTGCATGTAACGTGTATTTTTGTCGCAATGACAAAAGGAACGGTTTCGTACAAATTCATGATATCACTAAACATGTAATATGTGTTTGAACATCGCACACTGTCCAAAACGTTGCTCTAGAAGCAAAATTCCACGCAAAAAATTACAGAAAAAACATAAATATTTTTTTCTTAATTAATTTTCTTATGTAAATATTTTTTTTTTAATTTTACGTGAACAACGTACACGTCTTACAAATTGGAACATTTTTCTGTGCACGTTGTGAATCTGTCCCTGGAGCCTGACGGCACTTCTGAATACCAGCAGTGAAAAAATTTGAAAATAATAAAATAAAATTTTACAAAAAATCGTAGTGTCTTTTGAGGCTACAACAGGATAAATTCCACAAAGAAAATGTTAAAAAAAGTAAATTTTTCTTGTAAGGAAACAGAGGGTTAAGGTGTTTCGTACTTTTTCATTTGAACGCCCCTGGTCTAAAAACAGCGGCCGCCCATTCAGTTGGGCGCGTGCTGGAGGTGTCTGGGGAGACGGCGGCTGGACCCTGCGTCAGCCGTCAGCCGTCAGCCGGCAGCCTGGGTTGGTTTCCCGTGACTTCCCGCCCCCCCCCTCCCACCCTTTCACGTCGGCCCTGGAGAGGGCGGCCGTTTGACGCACAAGTCGGCGCCCTTTGATGTCCGAACTCCGGGCCGAGGATGGGCTCCTGCGGAACGTCCACCGGACCCGACGGCCGCGGCCCAGGAATGTCTGCGCAGCCAACTCCGCCTGTGAAACGCTACGCGCTCGCCAAGTACGCGCACTGGAAGGCGTAGCGTGGCCGGCCTGAGGTTCTTCCGCCAGTGTCACTCTTAACTGTACTGTAGGTGCCGCGACGTGCGAAACGACATATAAGAAAGAAAGTAGTGCTGAAAAGATGGCTTGGAGATATATTTCTGCAATACTACTAGCCTTAGTGCCTGGCGTTGCACGAGTATGTATTGGCAAAGTGAAAAATGTATCTCTTTGGGCTAAAAGATAAATAGTTTGAGAGAAAATTTGGAAACACGCTGCCTCAATCCTCTCTCCGCCTTTTTTTTTTTTACCAAACATTTTTCGCATTCGAACGTATTCACGCTCTTTTAACATGGTAAAAAAAAGGTAGAGCAGTCAACAATCCGAAGATTGGTTTGATCACCGCAGTGCTTTACTAAGCATGTTCCTGTTTGGAGGTGGTATGCCGCTGCCTTCCTCCGACCTTGGAACTGACTTACCCAGCCAGTTATAGGGGGACCTACAGTTTAATGTGGGTTCCGAACCACGGTGCTACTCGGTATTTTTCACATAAGCAATACTGTCAGAGGTGAAAGAAGTGGGAAATGACAGATAAAAATCCTAGGACCTGGCGGGGATCGAATCCGCGACCTTTGGATTTGTAGTCTGGCACTCTAGCACTGTGCAACCGAGGCGCAGAATCCTTTTATCCGATCTCTCGCTGATTGGTACTTTACACACACACACACACACACCAACATGATCTTTTAACTGAAGTCTAAAAATGCGTTTCTCCCATTCTCTACTATTTATCCCGTTGGCAGTTTCTCCTTACTGTCTCCCCCATTGTCGCTCACTTCATGCCTTTCCCTCGATCTTCCTTACCATTGTCTTTGCCACTTTTATTGTCTGTCTGCTATAGTCTCATTCTTTCTCACGGTCTGCTCCGTTTATTCATCATTTCCTCTCCTCCACACATCGATTTGCTGTTCGACTGGTCGCGCTTGTATACCTTAACACGTATAAAGAGTATGGGGAAAAGTAATAAAATGTACAGAAGTGGGCATCCACAAAACTTGTAGTTTTTGCACCAACGTATCACGGTTGCTTTCATAGAAACGATCCATGAACAAAGGATGCTTTTTCAAGCCGCATAAACACCACCGTAGAATACACGTACTGTCAGAAAACTAACCGATTTGCTCAATTCAGCTGGGCTGCAGATTACATACAGACATACGAAATTTCCCAATGATGTGGAACGTGTCAGTTTAATAAATGGTACCTGTAAATGACACTCAATAATTTAAGTAATCTTTTAAATTTTTATTTTAATATTTTGTAGACTGTAGAAGGAATTGCCATTTAGAAATTCTTCTAATTTATTTTTAATACTAGATGGCAATCTGCCAGACTTTTGAAGCTACTGAGTAAGTGACCGAAGACTTTCGTGGCCGCATAATTCATACCTTTCTGTGCCAAAGTTGGATTTAATCTTGAATAGTGAATATCACTCTTTACCCTAGTGTTGTAGCTATGCACACTGCTATTACTTTTGATTTGGGTCGGATTGTTAATAACAAATTTCATAAGTGAGTATATATATTGTGAAGTTACAGTGAAGTTCCCTAGATCCTTAAATAAATGTCTGCAGGATGATCTTGGGTTGGCTCTAGCAATTATTCCTGTTACACGCTTTTATGCAATGAATATTTTTTCTTCAATGTTCAATTGTCCCAGAATATGATGCTACATGAAAGCAGTGAATGAAAAAAGGCACAGTAAGCTAATTTATTGATATGTATATCACAAATTTTGCAATGATTGTGATAGCATAAGTAGCGAACTCAAACGTTTCAGCAGATCTTCAACTTGTTTCTTGCAATTCAATGCCTCAGCAATGCAAACACCTAAAATTTTGGAATATTCTACCTAAGCTACAAATCTTCTCCCGGACAGGGAAACATGTAGCATTTACATTTTGTCACTGTTCTGTAGAATATCTAAACCATGCCAGTACTTCTGTAACACGTACAAATAACCACTAGGGCAAGAGGCTTCCAAAATAGTTCTTATCTTAGTTATCAATGGAATGCTGAAGAATCGAGATTTCTTACGCGGCATCTTCGATTGTTTGTAGAGCTTATGGGACTTAACTACTGGGTAATCAGTCCATAAACTTACAAACTGCTTATCAACTTGCTAATACCAAGGACGGTTCAAATATCCATGCCCGAGGTGGGATTCGAACCCCCGAACGTAGTGGCCGTGTAGACCGTGACTGAAGCACCACAGTCCCCTCGGCCACTGCGGCCAGCTATACTGGCACCTTCAAATAGCAGGCAACACAGTGTTGATGAAAATGACACATTAATGAAAAGGTGGTTTAAAAATGGTTCAAAGTAGACTTATTATAAAAATGAATGTGTGTATGTTCAACATCTTCTCCTAAGTTACAGGACTAATTTCAGTTAAACTTAATTTTAACTTAACTTGGTGCATGTATTCCTTACTGTCAGACAACAATTTCCATTGGAGTAAGAACCACTTAAGACACGCTGTTCAGGAGACATTACTTAATGAGCAGTGAACTACTACCACTTCTTGCTACACTGTTTCACATTTCCTCTTAAGCAAATTGACCTATTTCAAGCAATTTTGTACACATAGTTTTCATAGTCTTATAACAGTAGTAACGTGCGTAAAAACCACCTACTACATATGTTTCCCTAGATATGACTCCATAAACAATGAGAGTTACAAAACATTGCAGCATCCAACAATACATGAATAACGAGAATTTATTCACTCAGTGTCTTGCAACAATGTATACATATAATTTCAAACCCTTGCGAAACTTTTCTCGCTGATAACCCCATAAAATGATAAAAGGATAGTAGGTTTTTGGTTTACTATTTTTCTGCTGTTCATTCTGTATCGTTTCTATCCCCTACATAAATATATATCACTGAATGTATATTCGAAATTGTCCCATAGTACATGAGATATAAGGTCCCAAACAATTAGGTTTATGTGAAACTGTACCTCTTTACTACTAATTCTATTCGTGACGTACATTGTAAACTGTACGCAGATATACCACGGAAAGTATTTCCGAAATTAAATCAATAGAGCACGTTGTTCACGAAACACGACGCCAGAACACTAAAGTACATGAAAATACGTCCTATTACGTCTTTACTACCAACTACATTCGCGACATATTTTTCAAACAGTTTCTTAATATTCCACTTTACCAACCTTAAGAATTGTATTATTGCATAACACATAGTTCATGAGAGAGGAGTATTGAGCTATATTAAAATGCAACTGAAATGAAGAGTAAAGGCTAAGAATAGAGAAGGACTAATTTAGGTAGGGAATAAATACTCGCCCAGGCTACGCCGCTATCTGATAACATTATCTATAATATTCCTCTGTTGTTAACTTTGTGCGTTACTTCTGCGACCATAGATACAGATGTGTTATGAACACAGTGTTGACTGCTAACTAACGTTGGCAGCGAACACCAGATAACATCTAACTCCGTCAGCCACTAGCGAAGTTTCTTCTTAGAGGAGGCCTATAGTATTTTATCCCTGCAAGCGGGCTGAAACTACAATAATAGCAGCACTTTCATTTTGCCTCCAATATTGTTTTCTCTGTAGTTGCGCTTTGTGAGGGTAACGTCGCATTTGCTTAACAGATTTCCATTTACGTTTCGCGATCAGTTTTGTTTGCAAGCGGAGAAAAACAACAATGGTAGCAGCACTGTCATTTTGCCTCCAATATTGCTTCTCTGTAGTTGCGCTTTGTGGGAGTAACAGATTTTTTACGAGATTTAAATTTACGTTCCACGATCAGTTCTGTTGCACTTAAATCTGTTACGAACAAGAATTCGTTCGATATATTCCTGAATGCATAAATGCGAGCCATTACCAATCTAAGTTCATTTACGCTCTCTGTAAGTTAGTATGGCTCTGTTGAATATTTCTCATTTACATATTTATAACTGGAATTTTCGGAAGATGTTTGAAACTTTTTATTATTATTATTATTATTATTTTCTTTTTCCGGGGGCTGGGTCTCTGATAGAGGTTTTTCATGATTTCTGTTGCAGTCTTCCGTCAGACTAGCGTCAGCGTAACACTGTTCATGTTACTATTGTCTATATACTACTTTTTATAAGTACCCCATTTCATAGATGAACTAAATGTTCCATTTTCGAACTAGTAAACGCCTCCCACTTGTTTTCCCTAACAACCATCCTTCCGAATATGAGTCCAGTGCGTTACCATTGTGCCACCTCACTCGGTGTAAAATAAACAAGCACATAAATGTGGGGAGACAAAATTAAGCACACACCTTGTACAAAAGTGAATTAAATCATATAATTACTGCCCGTATTAAAAAATTTTCTGTCCTTTCTGAATATGGACCTTACGTGGGACGAAATTTTCACACAAAATGGGTAGCTGAAAGCACATTCATTCATTCACAGACATGCACATAATGTTTAGCGGTACATTACTCTCCAGAAACACTTGTAAGCAGCAGCGAAACTAAGCGTAAGCGGCGTCTTGATGAAATGGCAGGTGTCTTGATCACTAATTTTAAGTACACTGTGCACTAAATGTACTCATGTTCAGGGAGGCAGCGGCTCACTATTCTTAAGTTCCATGTGGTGTGCGACCATGCCGCATTTCATAACATTTTCAAACAGAAATTAATTTAGAATAAGCAAGTAAAGCACACGTGAGTATTCTTATAGAAGAAAGCTAGTTTTAACAAAAGCATGACTGAAGGCCGAAGTAATGCTCATTACGAAAACATGTGGCGAAATCGGTCAAATAAGACAGGAAAGACAGAATTAAACAAGAAAATGTAAGAAATATTTAGCATTCTCATGGAAACAGACACGATGTGAAAAGTAAGTTAAAAACACAAAGGTAATTCAAACATTCTAGGCTTACACAAAGGCTCAAGGCCACACACGTGTACTCTAACGAGCAAAACCGGACACACAATCGTCATTGGAATGAAAATGAAAATAATAAATTTACACTGAATTTACTCGAGTTCCTTAAATTAAGAAACACTTCGCCTCTCATACCGAAAGAATTACTCAGGAGATATAAATGTTCAAATGTTTGTTAAGCTTATGGGACTTAACTACGGGTCATCAGTCCCTAAACTTAGAAACTACTTATGAACTACTTACGAACTAGGACGGCACAAATATCCTTGCCAGAAGGGGGATTCGAACCCCCGACCGTAGTGGCCGTGCAGATCGTGACTGGAGTGCCTCAGTCCCTCGGCCACCGCAGCGGAGAAATATCACTGGAAAACCAAGACTGTCTGATCACAAATAAATCAATGTCCTAACAGCATGCCTGTCCCTCAGCCAGAGCCAGAATGACGAGTCAAGAGTGTAGCTCTAAGGTTACGGAACTCCCCCCCCCCCCCCCCCCACCAAGACAAAGGATGTACAGCGCGCTAGAAGCGACACAGAGTGCGTTCAGAGACTAGTGTTTACCAACCCTTGCCACCTGGCCAAGACAATTCCCTCTACAACCGCTCCCAGAGAGTTGTCCTGTCACCTCTTTCGTCCAAGATTAGGTTGTTGCCACACTAACAATACGGCCACCTGGCCACCTTGCCAAGTAAGCACGTCTTAGGCCATCGAGCAGACACCATCACAGACGACAAACGAAGTCATGCGTTATTATATTCAGCCAAACGAGACCTAAATCGTGAGGCGGCGACGGTAAGCCATTGTGCGGCAGTCAGTCAATATTAAGAGCAAATATCCTCATTCACATGAAGACACAAATTCAGTCACACGTGTGGAAACATTTATAAATATGGGGAAACATATTTAAACGTGGGGCATTGATCATTAATAAAACGAAATAAAATAATTAACACACACATTAATGGTACAGAAACACTTTAGATTAATCAATAAATCAAAATGGAACACGACCAAAAATCAGTGGCCGTGATTCACTATTACATACAATGTCGAAAGTCAAATGCCAAGAAATTGACTATACATTTGAATTGGAGCTGTTACATCTAGAGAATTTTGCGACAATGTGACAATCTGTAATTCTGTAGCAATTACTATTTCTCACCTGATGGAACAATTCCATCGGTACTTATGTACTATACCAGGCGTTTCATTGTAATATATATATATATATATATATATATATATATATATATATATATATATATATATATATATATATATATATATAAAGGTATCAAAGAAAGCCAAAAATATTTCCCTTTATTTTGTGATATCTATATTTTCTTATAGTATTTTGCTGTTGATGAACCGACGAAATAGGTTTTGCAACATGTTTAAAAAAGTGACTTCAAAATTAGAAAGTCCAAGAAGGTGTTATTTCAAAAATGTCCGTATTCATCTATACCCAGGACTCAAAATGCGGCATACGTCTTGTTCTGTTTACCTACATACTATGTGTATGTGGTCGGTGTTTACAACTTTGCGATTACGGGATTATAGAAGAAACAGAAGAGTTAGTGCTCATTTTATGTACTTAGTCCTTTCCTCGTTCTTTCAAAATGTTCAAATGTTTGTTAAGCTTATGGGAGTTAACTATGGGGTCATCAGTCCCTAAACTTACAAACTACTTATCAACTACCTTATACTAAAGACGGCACAAATATCCATGCCCGAGGGGGGATTCGAACCCCCGACCGTAGTGGCCGTGCAGACCGTGACTGGAGCGCCTCAGTCTCCTCGGCCACCGCGGCCGGCTCCTCGTTCTTTGCAAATGTTTGCAACATTTAAAGTAATTCTATTTTACATTCTAATCAGTGCCAACATTCATTTTATTGTAACTCTTTTTTATAACTCAATTAATAATCGTTTCATTCTGCTCCTTCAGTAAATATTTTTATTCAGACTCTTACACTTTTTTCTGTATGGGGTGGTTTTTTTTATATTAATTGCCAACAGGGTCATAGGTTATGCTTAAAAGAAAAGTTCAGAAGCCTCAGCTTGTTAACTACTGTATGTATTACAAACTAATCTTGGAAGTAAATCTATAAACTTTAGTTTCAAAATCGGACAACTCCAACAATTTATACCAAAGCTCTCCAAATCCAGCTTTTAATCCGTTTTTACAACTTAACTAATGATTTTAAGACGTTTTCGTTACTGAATATCGTTTTTGACATACAAGACTGAGGACAAAATTCTCACAAGTGAGTGTATCTTGCTAATACGTTTTCACGTTTTCTGTCTTTCCTGGAACATCATTAAAAGTGGACTTGGGTGTCTTTGATATTACTCTCCTCAATTATTTTCCCTTCTTTCCTCTCCATTTTTCACTTTATTTCATCTACCAGCACTATAGATGGCGTCATGTAAGAAGGCGCTTCCGCAAATAGAGTCGGAGCGATAGGGGAAGCGTGGATGGGAGGAGTTAAGGCCAGCGCCAATATTTAAAGCCTGTGGGAGAAACATTGCATAA
This sequence comes from Locusta migratoria, assembly GCA_026315105.1. NCBI lineage: Eukaryota > Metazoa > Arthropoda > Insecta > Orthoptera > Acrididae > Locusta > Locusta migratoria. The sequence continues at coordinate 402,594,142 of CM048747.1, read as the reverse complement.
CTCGCGACCAGCCAAGCGCTTAGAACAGTGTTTCTCAACCTTTTCCAATACGCGACCCCCTTACTAGTACAAATATTCCAGCAGGTGATGCTCCAGAAACGAACGGTAATACTGTGTATAGACCGTTCCGAATTTCAGGTAAGGCTTAAAAGCGAATTATTTTCATTAAGAAAGGAGTAGCTTTTATTCGAATTTTTCTGACTTACTTCGTGTTATTTTACGTATCGATTGGTTCCCGAAAATAGTTTACATAACGCTTGTTCATCATTAACTCCATGTATTACAAAACGGTGTATGATTTATACAAATCATAATTAATGTTAACAAGGAATTCCGTAATTTTCAGTTTCAATAGTTTTCACTGAGGCATATGTTTGTGTATTAGTGTACACCTAGTCATGAGGATAGGAATTTAAATAAGGGCAAATATTTATTCACAACCGATACAAAACCGTTACATTTTTGCACCTGTTAATCTCCTTCAAAGTTGTGCAAAACCTGTTGCAAGCGATGTGGAAAGCGTAGTGTACCGTTAGCAGAGCCTTTTCTGTTGTTGGTGCGAATGGAGCGCTCTAATGTTTTTCGATTCTCTGGAACAGCTGTGAAGCGAGTGCCACTAAAGGGTGTCTTCATCTTCGGAATCACATCTAACTCACAAGGACTTCAGTCCCATCGACCGAATAGAGCAGCCACAGCTTGCGCTGTATGCTCCCGCGCATTGTCGTGGAAAATGATGGGTGGGCTGCGCAGAAAGTGATGCCGCTGCTTTCGCAAAGCTGGTCGCAGGTGATGTTTCAAAAACGAACGGCAATACTGTGCATTGACGGACTGCCGTGGGGGAACGTAATGCGAAGCGTAGTCGTATGCTCTAATCCGGTTTCGTCGGCGAGCACAGGAATTGTCAGGCACCGATCACTGTCCACAAAACCGGCAACAATATGCACTTCTTCTTCATAGACGCTAGGACGGCCTGTCCGGTGCATGTCTGCCACAGTTTGCGACCTTCGTTGAAAGCTTTTACCCAACGTGCCACTGTTATGTACAGCAATGCCGAATCCCCCCAATGCCTCCTGAAGACCTCGATAATACTGGCACATACAATCTTGATCGAACTCCATTGTTCCTGTTTCGAAAACATAGAGTCCATTTGCTCGGAGGTAAGATAGGTATGTAAACAACGTGTACTGCCAGTGACAAAAGTTGATCCCATTGTGTAGCGTTTCCATTACATTGTTGCCACTAATTAAGTTCCAACTTTCGTAGTTTACGGTTCAAGTGCATCCTTCTTTGATGGCGACACCTCGACCAATATTTTGCGACCCCTCCGGGGATCGCGACCCACAGCTTGAGAAACACTGGCTTACAGAATGAATATTAGTCGGTGCCAGAGCGGTAATGGAGGGGAATGAGCGCAAACTGGGCCGTCCTCCGACATGACGCGTATTTTAGTTCCACAAATATTTTCCTCTGCAGGTGGGCGCCACACAGTTACTACTCTAAGCCATTAATTCTCTTACTACTCCCTATAATTGCACATTGTATTATATCGTATTTCATATGAAATTCCTATTTCCCGTATGTTGACCTTACAAGGAGCGCATAGTCCTCTGTTAAGCAAGGTTGTTTTTTTCTCGACCCAAAATTTAAAATACAAACATTTAAGAAGTAATGAATGAGATGTGAGTGACCATTGAGTCTTTTGGAAAAAAAAAAAAAAAAAACCCTCAACGTCAGGGCCACAACAGAGGGCCAAATAGCAGCGGGTCCAGGACACTCTGTCCTGGCTTTGCTCGGCACTCCTCCAAAGTACTCAATAAGACGCGACATTTCACGTTGTCATGCGATGCGGCTCTGTTTGTTCCGGCTTATGGCACCGTATTTTTCCAAATGCTAGTGCCTATTTCCCTGAGCATTCTGCTGTTACGAGGACCTCGACGTGAACAGGCTGCATTTTCATACCTTGTTTTCGGTGCACATAACACTTGATCAACAATGCGGAGGAAGTTGCATTTTGTACCAACGGTCAATGTGTAACTCGCCTTCTTTATATTGATTTTGGTTTGGTGGTAATTCGTCGGGGATGAAGAGGCTCTAAATTTTACTTGGATTGCCTGTATGAAAATTGTATGTAGGTTGGTATGCCCGATAATCCTTCGTAATATAATACTGTCTCTTATTTAACTTTATACACTGCGCAGTATTTAACGTTTTTCTATTTGTTAATTTAAGACTGTTGTAATGATTGAACATGAGGGGCTTCTAATTTCATAAGATAATATTTGAATCTTTTTTTTTTTTTTTTTTTTTTTTTTTTTTTTCTACAGTCTCGGTAGTTCATTTATGTCGAAGCCAGTTACAAAAGAAATAGTTTATGCCTGATTTTTATCATGGGATTGAAGTTGCAGATTAGATTTCAGGTAAGTTCCTTTCACTACGTAGCTGATATATTATTCTTCCACATACATTTAGTGGTCTATTGAAAGTCCAGGATATTATCAATGCAATGAAGGATTCTAATTACTGAATGATTTTAAAACATTTTAAAATCTCACTCGTTTCTATATTCTTCAAAGTAACACAGTTTACAATAAATGCACTCAGAGAGATCTGAACTTAACAGAGAGAACTGAACTCATAGAAATCTAACCTTACAGAGAGCCTAAAGTACAGAGAGCTAAACGTACACACACACACACACACACACACACACACAGAGAGAGAGAGAGAGAGAGAGAGAGAGAGAGAGAGAGAGAGAGAGAGTAACCCAACTGCGGGTATTATTTATACTAATATTCTGACTAAATATTGCCGTTATTTAAGGAGTTTTGACTATCTTGTTCTATGGCCTCTATTACATGGATATTAATTGATTTCTTTAAATTTTTCAAAAATAAGTAATTTCTGCCTCGTAAAAATAATGAAATATTTACAAATGACGGAAAATGGCGATCCTAATGCTACGAACGCAATGTAGTGTTACAAATGCCATTAACTCAAGCTGTAATAGGAAATTCATTGAAATGTCTGTTATACTTTAAGAATTTTAATATTTCGCCTAATAGCTGTTTTGATAATACACGTTCGGATTCTGGAAAAATTTTCTGATGCATAGTTAGTCTAATAGCATTTATACTGTGGCAGGCTGCTGTCAACATTCGTAGGAACACTTTATGCCTTTTGTTTTGTAGTTTGGAGTATATCTGAGAAAAAAGAAAAACCCTCATTAAACTTCATTGTTATTTTGTCTAAAATTACCGGTAAAATTACATACAGAATGAGAGAAAGAGATCATTCCTGCAGTGTATTAGGCATAATACAAAGATACTGTCCCACTCTTTAATTGGGAGAAATTTGGTGCACAAAAGCTGAAACCACTGTGAATGTATGTGTAACTAATGCTCTGAAAATATAGTTTAGAGAAAAGATATAATAACGTTCATGGTGTTTTTGACTCACTGTATACCTCTTTCAGAACATTCCAGTGGCATAATATTGTTGGACAGCTGCTTCTTTATCCTCTGTTTCAGGAGTCTTTTCCTTACCATGGGCTCGTTAGTGGTGGCTTCCGCAGCCCTTGCTTCAACTAGTCGCTAACAATCTACGCCAGTCAGAGCAACTACCATATTATTTCCTGGTTGGATGCCTAATTGGTCCATTACTTTTCTTCTGGTAATTGCTCCATCACTGAAACAGTTAACAGCATCCATCACACTTATTTTGAGTAGTGTCCATCCAACAAACACTGTTTTTGGTACTCGTTTCCACACGAAGATGTTGAAACTCTCATTAGTATTTTGTGTACAGCCATGTAGACTTTTGTTAACTAATTTTGTGTCTCCAAGGTGCCTGTACATTGGTTTTATTGTTTCCATGACTGTGGCAGGCATGGAATGTTTATGGTGGTATACCTTGCCTGAAACGTTAGCGTGGCCGGTGTGCAGACATTTGTTCAAAGAGCGTTTAAAATTATAATAACTATTTAAAAGTAAATAAAACATATATTTTTTGGGAACGGGAGAAATTTGTATTTCAGATGGAGACAAAAGTATTTTCACGTCCTGGTCCCCTTAAAGTGAATTCAATTTTTGTACAATTCATATGAGAATGGTACATTAACCGAAACCGGTAGCTTTCAGTTAATAAAGTAAGCAGCTGTGGTCAACATGTCATTTTACAAAAAATTCATCTCAGTTTTGGAAGAAATACAGGAATAGTTTTCAAATCGTTTTCTGGTTACTACCAACGTCGCGCCTCTTTTTGAGACGTTTTGAAGACATTTTGCTGTATCAGTTGAAGGTGAGACTGTCCATTATCAGATGGAGCTGATAGATTTGCACTGCAACTCCACATAGAAAGACAAGTTATGTTACGCAAAATGTAGATGTTCTACGAAGGATTTCCTCGAGAAGAATTTTCACATATTGATAATGAGGCTGCAAAGATAGATCCATGTTTGGCTCATATTATGCTTCTGAAAGATTAATTGGAATTAAATAAGCTAGAGAGATGACAATCTGATAAACTGCGTCCTCATGTCAGTGCTTCTACTAGATACAAATTGTGCTACATCTTCAGTGAATCACAAGTAATTGGACGAATGTTTGTTTTGTTAAATATCTTGTAAGGGACGTAGTCATGACATTGTTGGTAGGAAAGTGCTGGGTACGTTTAGTTTATTCTCCACGCACTCACGTAGTTGTGATAATTTAATCCATCCCTAAGGCCCTTCTGCAGACGCTATACTTTGTTTTAGCCTGTCTTTATAAGCCTTAGTAAAAATTTGATAATTTTACATGGAACAACATGGCTCGCATATACCACTAGTACAATCCAGTTGCTAACAACATAATTCTATATTTTTCGTTTATACCACAAGGCAGTAACGGTATAAATTTCGTGGCCGCCCTTACTCTACATTTAACTTACAAAATAGTGATGATCAAGAGATATATACTCTTTGTAAAATGTCTCACGAATGAAATCACCTACGTAGAAGTAGTGCATGGGTACGTGATGTAAAATGACACAGTTTTACTAAATGAACAACAGAAAAATAGTAAGCAACCTACTATCATTTCATAGCGTTTTTGCGGTTAACAGCGATGCAAAGTTTCGCAAAGTTGTGAAATTATGTGTATACATTGTTGCAAGTCACTGAGTGCTTTCTCATATAGTGGATGCGCCGCATGGTGGTCCAGTTTCTTGTGACTGTTATTATTCATGACGTCATATCTCGGTAACTACGTGTAGTAGATGGTTTTCACGCACATTACTACTGTTATAAGACGATAAAAATCGTAACAATTAATGTTTGTATAGCTTATAGGACTTAACTACTGGGTCATCAGTCCCTGAACTTACAGACTACTTACAAACTACCTAATACTAAGGACGTCACAAATATCCATGCCCGGGATTCGAACCCCCGTACGTAGTGGCCGTGCAGACCGTGACTGGAGCGCCTCAGTCCCCTCGGCCACCGCGGCCGTGTGACACATTGTAGCATGAAGTTGCAGTTGTTGACTTTTCATGATGTAATATCTCCTTACTCGAATGTGAAAGTATAGTGCTTCTCCTAACGCACTAAAAGTGCTACTCCATGGAAATGCATCACTGTAATGTAGTGATAGGGTGTCCCACTCAACCGTTCCACCCGAGATATCTCTGAAGCTACAAGAGATATTGAAAACCACATTCACGGACACGAACATACGGCAGGGGCTTAAGAAAGTAGGTACTATGATACATTCTAAAATGTGAAGAAATATTATTTCCAGCACAAACATATGTTTTTAAGTGGATACCCCATATTATTTCTTAAGCAATCAATAGGATGAAAAATCACAAAAGGAATGGCGTCGGTTGCATCGTGATGTGTCAATTACATCCGGAGAAACTGGGAAGCGAATTGTCGTATGAAACACATGAGGCGCGGTGCTAGCGCGTATCCGAGACTCAAGCGAGACTTACGGTTGAGTCTCGGACACGCGCTAGCAGCGCGCCTCATGCGTTTCAAACTTCAACTTCGCTTCGCAGTTTCTCCGGATGTAAAAACGCATCGCAATGCAACCGACGACATTCTTTTTTTGATTTTTCATCCTATCGATTGCTTAAGAAGTAATATGGGGTATCAATTAAAAAAAAGTTTGTGTTGAAAATAGAGTGTCTCAAAGTACCTACTTTCGGAAGCCGCTGCCGTAAATTCATGACCGTAAAAGTCGTTTTTCAATATCTCGTGTAGCTTCACAGATATCTGGGGTGAAACTGTTGAGTGGGACAACCTGTATAACTAAGCTTATGGGACTTAACTGCGGGGTTATCAGTCCCTAAACTTACAAACTACTTATCAACTACCTTATACTAAGGACGGCACAAATATCCATGACCGAGGGGGGATTCAAACCCCCCACCGTAGCAGCCGTGCAGACTGTGACTTGCGCGCCGCAGACCGCTTGGCAACCGCGGCCGGCTGTATAAGTCACTTATTGCACAACGTGGGGTACGGTTATCACGATACAGCGATATACATGACTGACCAAACTTACTAAAAAAAAAGATTGGAAATTATATTTATTTCTCGGAGACATAATAACGCTTCTGTAAAAGGTTTTCCTTAAGCTTATATGCTGACACCTACCGAGACGATGCAGCAGCGAAAACAAGAGAGGCTTTCGTAAAATAGAAGCCAAAAACGAACGCAAAACGAGTCTGATTTGTTTCCTGGCTAAAAACAGAATAAAGTATGCAGTATGTAATTCGGTACAAAATGAGAGCGTGAGGTGTGCAGCGCATACAGACCTTTTGCAGCGGCCGGTCGTGTAAATTCCCGGAACACATATCGGATCGGTTTCGTGTGTGACAGCCAGCGTTGTCTGCGCACCTGTTCCACACATTACGCGGGCCTTCCGGCCGTGCTTCCATAAATGTTATGTTATTAGCACACTGGCGCGGAGCCGATGTTTCACACAGGTGCACTTTATTAACGCGACCAGCCGACTGCGCTAATTCTCCCTTACATACACAAACACAAAACTCACGGCTCTTTGACATTTCGCGAATGCCGCGTGGCCGCGTAATTCGTGGAACAGTTTGTGTTGTATCATTTGCCTTATTGATATGGCAGTTTATATTACGTATCTCTTATGATACAAAATGGAACGTCTACTCTAAATAACTGAATAACTAAGAGGATGGTATTCCACATAATATAAGAGAAATTTGTTTTTGGGAATATCACCTTCCGTCCATTTTTGCGAAGAAAGGATTTTCCGCTGGAAGTGGTAGGAAGAAACCATGAAAGTTGCAATGAACAAACTCATATCCTCTTTCCGTAGTAACTAATTAAAAAACGGATGATTCCTGCAAGCGTTGCTGTGACTCTAACGCTCATAACTTAAATTTCATGCAGGCATAATAATAGTCTATGTACTGTACGTATTCCTGTCATTGCATGTCATATTTATTTATTTCCACATCAATTTACTCTCACGTTTCTTCACATTTGTTATGATATCGCCGATGAGTTCACACTTTACTGTCAGCAAATATGTTAGTGTTGAGATGTATTTCAAAGATTTGTGAAATGCAGCGTAACACCATCATACAAATCGACAAATTTCATGCTGTGTTCCTGTCTAGAACAGAGAATTAATTTATTTTTTTCGGTACAATCCAAACCTGGAATCAATTTAGAGAATAACTCTTTAGCGGACAGATTTTCTTGGGGAATATATGCATCAGAGTACGCTGCTTATTTCAGTAATGTGTGGCGGTAAATTAGTCTGTGGAAATTAACACCCATAAAATTGTAGCCAATAGGATGTCAGTCTCCGTTTTTCTTTATTGATAAGCGAAAAATAAATATCACGATACAAAAGTATTAGCATAGTGGTTTGCAAAAAATGTTCAAATGTTTGTTAAGCTTGTGGGACTTAACTACGGGGTCATCAGTCCCTAAACTTACAAACTACTTATCAACTACCTTATACTAAGGACGGCACAAATATCCATGCCCGAGGGGGGATTCGAACCCCCAACCGTAGTGGCCGTGCAGACCGTGACTGGAGCGCCTCAGTCCCCTCGGCCACCGCGGCCGTCAGTGGTTTTCATATTTTCACCGAATCATATACGGTAAACTTTATTCGGTCTTTAGCTCTCAAGGCTCTGAGAAGTCTTCTGAGTTTCATGTTATCTTGAATGCTTTACCTCAAAGATGGAAATTTTATTTCGCCCATATTGACAACAATCAGTAAGGACTGGATGTCATCATTTCCCGTTGTCTTCTAAAATTCCATCCCAGTGGTATGCTGTTTTCATTTTCTCAACAATGAGATGACACTAAATCAAAGGCTTTTCCCGTCATATTCTTTGTTTATGGATGATGGCACTAAATATATCTTCTACTGTAAAGCATAGCAACGTCCTCGACTTAGTCATGATTATCTATGTGACCTTATTACATGGGGAAACATTCATCGCCACCCTTTGCTTCGCTTAACAGGCATTGTCTCGTACTTGCCAGTGTGCATGCTTGCCATTTTGGGAACACTGTTGGTAAACAATATTATTTCAGGTGAATATTATCTCATTGACTGTCTTATATAATGTATAAAGACACTGACACTGAACAGCTTATATATAATTTGAATTACCCGTCCTTTCAATATAACATTTGAAACTAAACAAATACAGCTAGAGATTGTTGCGATAATACTTGGTGACAGTCAGTAATTAATTTTATTTTTATACGAGAAGTTACAGATTAGGTAACATTTACTTGTCACTTGGTAGAGTAATAAATTTAAGGAATTAGCAAGTTTGTTGAGATAACGATAAACATATTATGAACAAGTTCAATCACCTATCTGGAGGAAACTCAAATTTGGTTAGTTTCTAAGAAATTTGTTCTCCAAGAATAACACCGTTACACAAAAAATATAAACAGAACAAAGAAAGTATTTAATATTTACAAGCAAGTTCGAAACCTAGCCTGCGACGAGAAAATACGCCAGACAACAAAGGCGACATTCTATACACTGACGTTCCCCAATTTCTATGTATGCCACCGAAACAGGACTAAAGCAGAGTCCAATCAACAGAAATCAGATGTGTCAGGAGTATGAATTAAAGGATTAGGAAAGACACTATGAGAAATGAGGTACACGGAGAAACACCTGGTATAGGGTTTCTGTTGCCAACATCACTGGAAAACGAAGACTATAGTGTTACGGCCATGTAATGAGAAGTGATAGAAAAAAAAGCCTCTCCTCCCCCACCCCCCTTTCATAGTATCAGTCACATGTCCTTATTACTCGACGCTGTTACCAGTACTGACTGTATCGTTGACCTAATATTCATAATAGGACGATTACTGCATGTGTTCTACAATTTTTATGTTTTTATTAAGATATTGAAATCAATTTTATACCACATGAAGATCACGGCTGTTGTTGTTGTTGTTGTCTAGAGACTGGTTTGATGCAGCTCTCCATCCTACTCTATCCTGAGCAAGCCTATTAATTTTCTGATAAGAACGGCATTCCACATCCATTTGAATCTGCTTACTATGTTCACCTCCTGGTCTCTCAGTCTGCAATTTTTCGCCCCACACACTTCCCTCCAATGCTAAATTTATGATTGATGTGTTGGAACGTACTACCAATCGATCCTCTCTGTTAGTTTTGTCGTTGTCAAAACAGAAGATGCAACAATTCTACTATAGAATCTGGCTATACTACACTTATGAGTCCCATTTTGGAGTACTGCTGCGCATTGTGAGATCCACACCAGGTGTAACTGGCGGACGATTTAGTTCAGAGAAGGGCTGCTCCTTTTGCATTATCGCGAAATAGGGAAAAGAGTATCATGGAAATGATTCATAAGTTAGCGTGGAAATCATTAACAGAAAGGCATTTTTCTTTAGCGGAGATCTATTTGCGAAATTTCTTTCACCAACGTAACCCACAGAACGCGAACATCTATTGTTAGAACCCACCTACATCATCATCATCATAAAATAAAAGAAATCAGTTCGAAAACAAATAATTAAGACTTCCTGTGTCCCGCGAGCTATTAGAGAATGGAACTATAGAGAAATATGATAAAAGTGATTCGATGAAACATCTGCCATGCACCCATCATATATTAACATGGAGGTAACCGCCTTATGTAGTAATAATGGACTATAGCTTTTAGTTTTTACTGCCCATACAAGTCACATGTTGCAACCACTATTAATAACTGACTATGACCACTACAGACTGCCTGTAGTAAAGGCTGCAAAGATTATTTGGTCTCTAACCCAGGATCCGTAATTACAACTCAAGAAGTAGCCGGAATATTTGGAGAATCTTACCTAAGATTGAGTAAGACCCAGATCGCTGTGTCAGAGTTCGGAGGATTCTGGTATTGAGCCTCCATACATGTTCACTGATTACGATTTTAAAGCTACGTGTAGTACAGATCTTGAAGACAACCGACGGGATAATTCTGCCGTTCGTCAGCAGCTCTTTTCCTTGGCTTATTTTCCAGACTCCACAATGACTCAATAGTTTAACATTTCTTCAAGTATTCCTCTAGAGCAGAGGTCGGCAACTGGCGGACCGCGGTCCAGGTGCGGACCGCGGAAGGCTAAAAGCAGAACCACCAAAATATTTTGAAATTGTAAGTTACATACTCAAATTATAAAAAAGAAACTTTTTCTGTAGATAACAATTCGTACGAGAGCCACCGTTATACTTTCTTTTTATAGAATTTTACAATTAAATGCTGAATAATTAGAACCCTTAATGATCACTATGGGTAGATAAATTTGTTAAATGGCAATCTACAGCCGTGATGTACTTCGAAAAAAATCATTCGTTTGCCAAGGTTTAAAAATATGTTTATATGTTATATTCTACCAGTTTCGGCAGTTGCTGCCATATACAGGAAATCAACAAGCATACGATGCTTGCTCCAAGGCAATCTTCTCCGATGGACAAAAGTAGTCAAAAATTTTCAACGCAAAAGTTTTTCCGAGAAACGAACGTTAGCGAGTGCACCACGCCTTACTGGGCAAACGAACACCTTTCAGCGCTGCACTCAAACACATGCCTCGGGCGATAAAAGCACTGTTGGACGGCTACTTCTGGACAGTATTGCAACAATGGCACCAATGCGTACTAGTCTGAACATTATCAGTTGGAGTGTTGGCAGCTGCGTTGAACATGTGTAAAGCATGCTTTGATATTTGTTTCATATTGATGTGGTTGACGGCGTTTAAGTTTTGCATATCCATTAGATGAAGCGAAAACTTGTGAGGCTGAATGAGTGATTGATTTTGCAATGATAATGTTCAGACTGGTACGCATTGGTGCCATTGTTGCAATACTGTCCAGAAGTAGCCGTCCAACAGTGGTTTTATCGCCCGAGGCACGTGTTTGAGTGCAGCGCTGAAAATGTTCGTTTGCCCAGTAAGGCGTGGTGCACTCGCTAACGTTCGTTACTCGCGAAAACTTTTGTGGTGACAACGTTGGACTACTTTTGTTCATCGGAGAAGATTGTCTTTGAGCAAGAGTCATATGCTTGTTGATTTCCTGTAGATGGCAGAAACTGCCGAAACCAGTGGAATATAACAAAAGTATTTTACAGCCTTGGCATAAGACTGATTATTTCTATATTATAGATAGAGTAAATAAATAGTTGTAATTATGTGCAACGCTGGAGACAACACTGACGAGTAGCAGCAGAACGGAGCTAGCTGGCCTTGATCCACGTAAAAGCTCTTTGGTACACACGAATGCAGCACAAGAACTTTATTTAATGAACAAGGAAATTCCGTAAATCAACTTCATTCTCTCATAATTTCTGAAACCTCAAAATAAGCATCTGGGCAAAGCCATTTGAACATCATTTTTTGCTCCTAACGAACGAAAGCCTGAAACTACTTTGCAAAATAATAGAAGTTTATTCTGGATTTTTTATACATTTCTATTTCACATCTATTGTATTTCATTGTAGTTTGACAGTGAAAAATGAAAATAAAAACAAATTAGTGTACTTTTTCTCGTGTTTTGAATACAAATATGCCTGTGTGTTGTATTTCATATTATTTTGTTAATGAAAATTAAAGTAAAAAATCAATAAGGGATATGATATTTTACTCGATTAAAATTTTCCAAAGTACCCGGACCCCATCTAGGATCACTTGCCGACCTCTGCTCTAGAGCCATTGCTCCGTCGTCACTTGCTGTGCACATTCTCACTTACTCAGCTCTTCCTCCATTACCGATGGCCAGCAAGAAGTCAAAAAGGAATTCAGGAAAATACTGTTATTTTTTACCATATTTCTGAATATCCTATACAACATTTTCTTCAAAAAAAGAAGAAAAGTGTTTTTAGAACTATGTAATCAGGAAATGATGTTCGAGTAAAACAGAAGTGATATCTGGCGTTCCACAGGGAAGCGTTATAGGTCCCCTACTCTTCCTTGTGTTTATAAACGATTTAGGAGACAGTCTGAATAGCTCCCTTAGATTGTTCGCGGATGGTGCTGTCGTTTATCGGTTAGGGAAGTCAACAGAGGATCAAAAGCAACTGCAAAGCGATTTAGACAATATTTCTGCATGGTGCGAAAATTGGCAATTGACACTAAATAAAGAAAAGTGTGAAGTAATACACATGACCACTAAAAGAAATCCGCTGAACTTCAATTACGCGATAAATCAATCAAACCTTAAGGTCATAGATTCTACCAAATACCTAGGAGTTACAATTACGAACAACTTTGACTGGAGAGAACACATAGAAAATATTGTGGGGCAGGCGAACCAAAGGTTACGTTTCATCGGCAGAACGCTTCGAAGATGCACCAGCTCCAACAAAGAGACTGGCTGCATCACACTTGTGCGTCCTCTCCTGGAGTACTGTTGTCCCTTGTGGGACCCTCACCAAGTGGATTGACTGAAGACATTGAGAAGGTTCAGAGAAGGTCAGCTCGTTTTGTTCTATCACGTTACGGGGGGGGGGGGGAAGCGTCACGGAAATGTTGTACGAATTGGGGTGGAAATCATTAAAAGAAAGACGTTATTCATTGCGGCGAGATGTTTGCTAAGTTTCAATCACCGACTTTTAGTTCTGAATGTGAAAATATTTTGCTAGCACCTACCTACTTAGGGAGACATGACCATCCCAATAAAATAAGAGAAATCAGATCGAAAACGGAACGATTTAGGTGTCTTCCCGCGCGCTATTAGAGAATGGAACGGTAGAGAAAAGTTATGAAAGTGGTTAATAAACCCTCTGCCAGGCACTTGAATGTGATTTGCACAGTATCTATGTAGATGTAGATGTAGAAGAGATTGAAAAAGAAAGGTGAAACATCAGAATAAAAGAAAATTACATCTTCTAAAGTAATGAAAACAATCAGCCGCGGCGGATTAGCCGTGCGCACTGGGGCGCTGTCCTGAGGTGCGAGCAGACATTCGCCGTCGGCGGTTAGAGTCCTCCATTGGGCATGGGTGTTTGTGTTGTCCTTACGTTAGTTTACCTTAGTTTACGTAGTTTGTAAGATACGGACTAATGACTAAGCTTCTGATTTTGTATACGTCAGGAGCCTCAGTCAAATAAAAGTTTTGAAACAAAAAATCACAAAAAAACAAAACCAAAAAAAGAGTCAGTCAAATGGCTGTCAATTCGTTAAAAAAATAATGACCAAGTAGTTGAGTCCGATAGATTTACAAACATTTGAAGATTTTTTATTTTTTTATTTTTTTTAAACAATAAAGGAATTGTGTAACATGTCGCCTGAATTACTCGCCATTTCAGGAGCCATCACAAAAGACGTTTTATATGGACGACAGCGACTCTGATCTGCAAGTCAAGTCTGCATTATTTGTGGAGACCATAGAAAGGAGAAATTCTAGTATCAGAATGGTTCTAACATTGTGCATATGTTGCATTTTTCGACTGAAATGACAGGGAAGCGAAGGACCGACCCTGAGTATATAATTTTTGTGTTCGTATATGAAGTATCAGGTTTACTAATACTTGTTTTGCGTCATGCCGCACTTAAATACGTTAAATTGTGTTTCTAACTTTTGAAAATAATGTTTCACTTTTTTGATGTAATTTTTTAACTATTCAGCATCTTACTCACACTCTTCGTCAACTTACATCTCTCCGCCACCCCCACCCCCCACCCCCACCCACGTCGTCTTACTCATACCGAAAATTACCCTTTAGTTTTGTTTTTATTTTTTATGGAGTATTTTTACATATTTTTGAAGCCCTTTCAAAAACTACTAGCTTTAGATGAACTTCTGGAGAAGCTCGGACAGAATTTCCAGAAAAGAAAAAAAAGTAACGCCGATGTAATTGAGAGGATGAAAATAAAAGAAAGAGTAGATGAAGTGACAGGAAGAAATGTACGAAGAATGGAGGACACCAGGATACCGAAACTGCTATTGGAGTGGTAACCTGAGAGAAGAAGAAGACGGCCTGTGACTAACTGGCTCCAAAATGTACAGGTCACAGTGAGAAAACTGGGCTCAGATGAAGAGGATACACAACATCGAGACACCTGGAAAAATAACTTGAATATTTAGTTCAAAATCTCAGGTACTCACTTCAGGGTTAATTATTATGTTGGAGATGAACGACTGTAATAAGAGACTTCCCAAAAAATATTAAATATTTAGAGTGGGTATTCAAGAAAGTTTCTGGATGGTAGTGTCAAGGAAATTATGCACGCCGGCCGAGGTGGCCGAGGTGACGGAGGCGCTCCAGTCACGGTCAGCACGGCCACTACGGTCGGGGGTTCGAATCCCCCCTCGGGCATGGATATTTGTGCCGTCCTAGTTCGTAAGTAGTTCATAAGTAGTTTGTAAGTTTAGGGACTGATGACCCCGTAGTTAAGTCCCATAAGCTTAACAAACATTTTTTTTAAAATTATGCACGACTTTAGGTAAAAATCGTTAAAAGAAAGGCGTTATTCAATGAGACGAGATCTGTTGGCGAAATTTCTTTCAGCAACTCTATACGCTAATATAGTTTGTGAACACCCACCTACATAACAATAAGGTAAGAGATAGATCGAAAAGATTTACGTGTTCCATTTTCTCTCGCGCTGCTAGATAGTGGAACGGTAGAGAAATACAGAGTGTTTATAAATAAATGTCGGGGTTTTAACGCTTCATAATTGGTATTATATTAAACTCACAATTATAAATAAAAAAGTTTTGTTTGGCATCCGTGCGCATGCTAAGTACGCAATTTTTCCGCCGACATCCGCTAGATACTGGTAGTGGCAAAGACCGCAATGGGCCCAATGACGGGGCTTGCTTTGCATGGCCTCCGCGTTCACCCGACTTATGGCCATGCAACTTTTCACTTTAGGGCTTCATCCAGGATTGTGTGTAGGTGCCTCCGCAGCCATCTGACCTCCTTGAATTAAGAAACCGGATTGAAGCAGCTGTTGTTACAATCACTGAAGACACGTTTATCAGCATTAGGGAAGAACTCTGCTATAGGCTTGATTTGTGCCGTATGACAGATGCTGCTCACACTGAACATTTATAAGGTTCTTGGTAAAACTTTGAGTTACTCCTTTATTTGACATTTTACTTATAATTGTACGTTTAATGTAATAAATATTATAAAGAGTTAAAACCCCCGATATTCATTTATAAGTACCTTGTATTATGAAAGCGGTTCGATGAACCCTCTGCCAGACACTTAAATGTAATTTTCAGAATAAGTATGTATATAATGAAAGTTTTTTGACTGAAAACAAAGGTTTAAAGAATTGTCCGCAAGGCCTCCCACGTCGAGGGATCGAATCCTCTCTCTGGCATGGATGTTTGTGTTGTACTTAGGTTAGTTTAACGTAGTTTAAGTAGATTGTAAGATGCGGACTAATAACCACGTAGTTGAGTCCGATAGATTTAAAAACATTTGAACATTTTGAAAGAATTGTCCCTTCATGTTCTAAGTTTATAAAGCAATTACTAAGCCGAAAACGGCGAAGCTGCTGCATCTTTGAATTTATGTCGACTACAGTGGAAATCCACAAGGATATGACGTCACTGTAGTCGCATGAGTGCATAAGTTGCTGAAAATGTGCACATCTACATCTACATGGGATACTCTGCAAATCACATCTACGTGCCTGGCAGGGGCTTCATGGAACCACGTTGTTTCTATTTATCTCCCATTTCATTCTGGAATAGCGCGCGGGAAGAAAGAACACCTGAATCTCTCTTTTAGAGCTCTGATTTCTCGTAGTTTATGCTGATGATCATTTCTAGCTATGTAACCCAGGGAGTCAACAATATATTTTTGCATTCGTAGGAGAATGTTGGCAATTGGAGTTTCGTAAATAGCCCACACCGCAGCGATAAGCGCCGTTGTTGTAATGATTCCCATCCCAGATCCTGTATCATTTCCGTAACGCTGTCTCCCCCGTATCGTGACAATACGAAACGAGCTGCCCTTCTTTGGACTCTTTCGATGTCTTCCGTCAAACCCACCTGATAAGGATCCCACACTGGGCAGCAATACTCCAAAAATGAACGGACAAGCGTAGTCTATGCAGTTTCCTTCGTAGTTCTATTGCATCTTTTAAGGGTTCTGCCAATAAAATGCAGTCTCTGGTTCGCTTCTCCCACGACATTATCTACGTGTTCTTTCCAATTTAAATATGAAGTAATAGTAATTCCTAGGTATTTAGTGGAGTTTACGGGCTTCAGTTTTGGTTTGTTTATGTTGTAAACAAAGTTTATCAGATATTTCTTATCGAACTCGTGTGGACGAATTCACACTTCTCATTATTTAGAGTCAATTGCCAATTTTTACACCATAGTGATATCTTATTCAGATAATTCTGCAGTTGATTTTGATCCTCACATGATTTTACTAGACGGTAAATGACGGCGTCATCTGCTAACAATCTAACAGAGCTACTTAGATTTTCTCCCAAATCGTTTATATAAATAAGGAACAGCAGAGGACCAATAACACTACCGGATATCACCTCTGTTTCAGTCGATGCTTCACCATCGATTACTAAAAACTGTGTCCTTTCTTAGTGGAAATTCCCTATCCAGTCGCAAATTTGGGGCAATATACCATAACCACGCAGTTTGATTAAAAGTCGTTTGCGAGGTACGGTGTCAAAAGCCACCTGGAAATCAAGAAATGCGGAATGGATTTGAGAAGATGCAGAGTCTAACAATGAAGCATGTAACAAAATAATGTCGTACAATGCATTAGATTTGAATGCAGTGTATTGTAACGTCTATGATCCGTGTAAAATCCTACAAAGGAAAATGATCGATAAATGCGGAAGGTGTCAGAAATTTGATGTTCGCGCGCTCTTGTGCTCCTACCCAGCTGCCGCCATCGGGAGCAGGGGGATTCAAAATTGGCCCCCCGCCGCAGACGGAAAATTCGCATGAGAGAGGTGCAGTCGCAGGGAGCAGTGACATAATGACGATGGAGTGGAGACAGCGCCCGAGGTCTCCGCCGACAATGGCCGCTGCGACAGGCGAACAGCTGCGGCGCCGGCGCAGCGCCGGAGGCGATAACCCGCAGGTCGGGCCGGGAGGGCGACGCAGCTGCCGGCACAGGGGTAAGAGCCCTCGTCCCGTAAACGTATTCTTTCGGAAAATGGAGTCCGGGCATCTGGCACCGGGCAATACGTTTAACATTCAGGCCCGAAAAACGGCGTCGCGCGCTCCACCGGCGGAATGGAAACCGGGGGCGCAGTTTCTGCGAAATCGGAAGGAAGGGATGGAGGAGGAGGATGCGCTTAAAGACCGGTAGTCAGCTCCGAGTGGCGGGGGAGGAGGGGGCGGCGCCGTAAGCTATCCGTGCGATACGGCCCCAGCCGGAGTGGGGAATCCACCGCCCTCTCTGCTGGAGTAGGTATGCCACTGACGAGTCCCCACGACGATCGCTGACACTGGTAAGTGGAGGACCGTGAGTGCTACGCTCTGCAAAGAGTGCTGCTCACCGGATATCAGTGCTCAGTGTTGCAGTGTTGCAATGCCAGTTGGAAGGATTAGCCAGTGAATCACTGTTGCCCAGGCGACGCCCGAATGCGATAATGATGTCTTAGCACATTCTTCGGGGATGCTCCTTCCTTGTCCCCCGGTTGCTACAGCATTATAACACCATACTGACGTCTGTAAAACTACCAACAACATTTAGGGCAGCAAAGGTAATAGCTGTCAGAAAACCTGGTAAAGAAGGCAGCGAAGCATCGCGCCACAGACCCGTATCACTACTGAGTGTAGTCTATTAACCGTTAGAAAGAAAGTTGTTAGACAGAATCCAACCATTAATTGACAAAGCAACACCATTGCATCAAGCAGGTTTCCGAAAGAATTCCACATTTTCTGTGGCCAGGTATTGGCGTTAACATCCTTTATCGAAGCATGGTACCAACGTAAATTAAAGACTGCAGTAGCATTTGTTGATCTTACTGCCGTATTTGGCACAGTATGGCGCCATGGCCTGCTGATTAATTTTGCAGAGGCTATTCCCAGCCAAAAGCTGGTTAATTTAATGGATAGCATGCTCAGCAACAGGCGATTTCAAGTATTCCTTCGAGACAAAGAGAGCAGATGGCGAACGCTGAATGATGGACTACCGCAGGGCTCTGTGCTATCACCAACCCTTTTTAATCTTTATACGAGCGATATGCTCAACACTAGCGCTAAAAAGAGACAATTTGCCGACGATATAGCACTAGCTTATCAAGCAAGAAACCTGGAAGATTGTGAGGGAACCTTGACTACAAATATAATGGGTGACTATTTCCAGAGCTGGAGACTGAAGCCAAATCCAACTAAAACAGAGGGTAAACGCTTACCGCCTTAATAACCGCGAGGCAAATCGCAAATTGAATGTGGTCTTCGAAAGTGTCCCCTTGGAACATAACCCATACCCAGAACCATCTAGAATATGTAGCAAAAAAAGTGAACACCAGAATCGACATTGCTGGTACAGGATGGGGTGCAAATGCAGAAATGCTGCTACATTGGCGTTAGTTTACTACACGGCAGAATGCTCCAGTATGGAAGAATAGTGCACATGTAAGAAATGTCGACGTCAAACTATATCAAGCTATGAGAATAATCAGTGGCACTACAAAGTCTACACCACTTCCATGGCTGCCTGTATTGTGTAATATTCCACCTCCATCAATAAGACGAGAAGCAGCAGCAGTAAGAGAGTTCCACAAGAGCTCCACTCACAAGAACCCACTTCTGTACAATCAACTGCGGAATATACCTACCAGCAAACTCAAGTCCAGAAAACCACCATGGCCAATGCAAGATTTGCCCCTTGGAAAGATTTTGAAAAAAAAAGACTCTCGTCTTATAACTGACCCTACAAAACGTGTGAACGGATTCAGTCTTCCCAGAAAAGTATGGACGTCCCTGAACTGATTCCGCACAGGGCATGGAAGATGCAGTGCCTGTTTGTATGACTGGGGATACAAAGATACCCCAGCGTGTGACTGTGGTGCTCGTGTGCAAACTATGCAGCACTTGATTCAAGAGTGTCCATCATGGAAATATCCTGGAGCACCAGTGAGCTGCACCTGGTGACAAAAAGAGCTGTAGAGTGGTTAAAAGACGTAGATGTTCAGATATTGTTTTTTTTTTTTTTTTTTTTTTTTTTTTTTTTTTTTTTTTTTTTTGATTTCTTTTATTATTCATATTTGTACACAGTTTTTGTATTTCTAATTATATATGAATATTCTTAAATAAGACTGTAGCATGACAATGTAAGCCATGCAAATAAATAAAATAAGTGCTCAGTGTCTGGAATAGATCACTACAAACTGATAGCTTTTTGCTTAACTTATGATTGACATCATTTGATTTACAACTAGAAACTAAAACAGCAACATTATGTGGTTATTGTTAGATAAAATAGACTAGAATGAGGTACGTCCGCGCTGCGGGTAAGACTGTGCAACCCATGTATCTCAGTTTTAAAGATTCAGCAGTTGGCTGCTGTGCAGGGCACGAAACAGCCTCTGTCGCTGATTCTTCGTTGGCATAGTTTGGTTGTTGTCGTAACGCTTACGGCTCTGCAATGCGGTATGAAATATTTTATATTATTTTCATGTAAAAATTCGTCTTGCGAAAATAGCTCTACCTAAGACAGTATTGAGCTCCCGATGTTTATATTATAGTGAAGTATGATTTATTGTCAGCCTTGTGATATATTGAAACATTGAATTTCGTGCAAAGCGTTTCCATATGCAGACAAAAGCTGCAGTCTCTTCCTGCGGAGCAAGCTTACTCGTTTTGGGTGGGGTAAAACTGCGCAGTGCGTAATCTTACCCCATCGGCTATAATTATTAGTTTTTTCGTTGTTGTGAAGCTAGAAGCGTTTATGAACATTACAAGTCGACACTGTACATTGACAGTAGTCTTAAAAAAAGAGATAATTTTTTTTCTATTGTAGTGCTTACAAAAGAAAAACTGATCGAAAAGTATGCACTTCAGAAATGCTGGAAGCTGCAAAAGAGGGTCTGAGAAACGGAAAACCTAAACGAGAACTAGCGAGGGAGTTTGGAATGAGTGATTCTGATCAAGCTGAAAATTACAATAATCCGCCAACAGAAGATTGGATTCAGTGTCTGAAATGCGAGGAGTAGAGGCATGAATCCTGTTCTCGTTTTGTAGGATCTGGGCACTTTATTGCTGACCTCAGTTAAAAAGCACTACTTCCAATTGGAATATTATTCTTTAGGTTCCATTTCACAAGCTCCACAATTGTTCAGTTAAGCATATTTTGTAGTAAAACTCATTATTATATACCGAGAAATACGGGGCATTATACTCATGTATACGATGAATTAAATAAAGAAAAATGATTGACACTTATGTTTATATCATTTTATTAATAACACGCAAACTTACCCTACTGGTTGGGTAAGTCTGTGCATTTGCGAATTACGGTTTATAGATATGACTTTTGGATTCCGTTATATACCAAGCAAAAGTCAGATGAATTGCCAATTAAACTATGATTGTAATTTGTGAAGTTTTCTTCATTATCTCTCTAATTAAACAACTTTTGTGTCCCAACTTCGTCGCCGCTTTTGTGTCCCAGCCTCGTCGTAGGTGTCGGTGGCCGAGTGGAATAAGACCGACACAGGAACAAAAATAGCACGCCGGTGCAGGTACGGAGGGGAGCAGCCAGAAACTATAAACACTAGAGTAAATTAGAAAGAGATATATATTGCAGAGAATGTAACAATACTTAACTTTTACATAGTACTGCAGAATGTTGATACATAGTTGTTAGAGGCCTGCCTAGTGCCTGTACAATAGCAAAGTCTTCACTGGTGCCTATCTGATTACGTTGCTATCTCAGTCCGAAGTGCTCGGTGTCTTTCCGTGATGGCCACGAGCGGGGTTGCAGCAGAGGGCACTCGTGGCTGTCGTCGTGAGAACGCCGCGCCTTGCGTGCATGGCGGCGCGCGGCGAAAGTAGGTGGCGCGCACTTTGTACTTGTGCGACACCACACCCCTCCCCCCCAAACCGCCGCGCCGTCGTGGCGTAGGGCTGAGGGCCACGGCGACGGCACTGGGAGGAGGGCCTGGGCGGGGGCGTTACTGGTGGGACGGGCGTCGTAGCTGAGGCCGGGATCGAGACGGCGTCCGCGCCCCGGCATCCGCCTTGAGATCCTCCAGGGAACCCGCCGAAACCTGGGGAAGGGCGCCCGCCCCCGCCCAGAGGGAGCAGGTCATCTTCTTCTGAGGTGCGTGGCCCAGGCGGCGGCGGCGGCACGCACGGTCCCGGAGTCCCTCTCGGTGACGCTGTCATCTGCGGCGGGGACAGCGGCGGCGTCGTGTCGATCTCCATCGGGACGATCTCGTAGTCCGGGGACGAACGATGTGGTTGTGCTCCCTGGCGGTGAACTGGGTCTGGAATCAAGAAACCGGAGACAGGATCGCGCGGCCTGTGCAGGCGCAATTGGTTTGCGTGGCGCCGCAGCTCCGACCCTGTGGAAGAACGTACAACATACATATTGCTACCGAGCACGCGCTGAATGGTGCCCGGCAGCCATGTCTTCTTGTTTCCAGCAAACACCCTGTACAGCACCGGCGTAGAAACCTAAAAACGCGTAGCGCCATACGAACCGACTCGGTGCGTGGGAGGCTGCAGCAGGTGAAGGAGAGTGCGGTGACGGCGGCCGTGTAGCAGCTCGGCAGGAGACGGGCCGTCACGTGGCATGCATCGATACGTAGACAGGAAAATTTGAAGAGCTTGCTGCCTGGAGTGCTGACCTTTCATCTTTTCCATGTGTGACTTGAATGTTCGAACGAAACGTTCTGCTTCACCATTGGACTGAGGGTGAAAAGGTGCAGTGGTAATATGCTGAATGCCATTCACACGACAAAACTGTTGAAATTCCGCACTAACAAACTGAGGTCCATTGTCACTGACGATAGTTTCAGGCAAGCCTTCGATGCAAAACACTGATGTTAAGGCACTGATTGTACTAGACGCCGTCGTTGAGTTCATGGCAATCACAAAAGGAAACTTGCTGAAAGCGTCTACAACAATTAACCATCGCGTATTCCAGAAAGGTCCGGCAAAGTCAATGTGTAAACGTTGCCATGGTCCCTTGGGGCGTGGCCAGTCTGAAAAACGTTGCGGAGGAGCCGCCTGATGCTCCGCACAAACAGTACACTGTGACGTCATGTTCTCTATCTGAGCGTCCATACCAACCCAGGTACAATGACGTCTGGCCAGTTGCTTTGTCCTAACAATACCCCAATGTCCTTGAAGCAGGAGGCGTAACACTTCTCGTTGCAGGGAACGAGGAACAATCACTCTTGCTTGGTCGTTGTCAGTATGCAACAACAGTACACCCTGACTTAAAGATAATGCATGACGTTGTGCAAAATAACGTCGAACCAGAGGCCGATCAATGTCTTTGGCTCTGGCAGGCCAACCAAATCGAACAAAACGTGCTACCACACTTAAGTCTGCATCCGCAGCTGTTTCCTGTGCGACCCGACGAGAGTTCAAAGGGAAATCTGCGACAGCGGTAGCATCTCTGGAGTCTATCTGACAACATGCCATTTCCGAAGAATCAAACGACACATCCTGGCCAACTGGAAGTCGGGAAAGTGTGTCCGCGTTGGCGTGTTTAGTGGTAGGTCGGTACAAAATCTCATACTGATAATTAGACAATATCAAGGACCATCTCTGAAGCTTTTGTGCCGTACGGGGCGGAATCGGCTTTGTGGGTGAGAACAACGACGTGAGAGGCTTGTGGTCTGTCAACAAATAGAATTTTCTGCCATAGAGATAATGATGAAACTTTGTGACGCCGTAAATGATTGCTAAGGCCTTCTTTTCTATCTGACTGTAATTCTGTTGCGTTGGCGTCAGTAGCTTGGATGCAAAGGCAATAGGACGATCGTGAGATCCTATGCGATGTGAGATTACCGCGCCCAGACCGTACGATGGGGCGTCAACTGCTAACACGACAGGCTTCTGGGGGTCAAAGGGAATCAGACATGCATCACTGAGTACTGCAGACTTTAAGTTGTCAAAGGCAACCTGGCAATCTTTGGACCAAACAAAAGGAACATTCTTCCTACGTAAGTGATGCAGTGGAGCTGCAATCTGAGAGGCATTGGAAATAAATCTGAAATAATAGTTAAGCTTTCCCATTACTGCTTGCAATTCCTGCACATTCTTAGGAGGAGGCAAGTCTTTGATTGCTCGAAGATGTGACGGTAAAGGATGAATTCCTTGGGCATTAATCACATGGCCTAGGTACTCTATTTCAGTTTGAAAAAACGAACACTTTGCTTTATTGCAACGTAGACCTGCTGCAGTCAAAACTTTGAAAAGGCACTCCAGGTTTGCTAAATGTTCTTCAACTGTACGTCCGGATACCACAATATCATCTAAATAGTTCGAACAATACGGTACAGAAACTGTCAGCTGTTCCAAAAAGCGCTGAAAAATAGCGGGAGCGGAAGAACTGCCAAAGGGTAGGCGTTGAAATTGAAAAAGGCCCATGTGAGTATTAATGACGAAAAACTTTTTGGACTCGTCATCAAGTGGAATCTGTAAGTATGCCTCTGCTAAATCAATCTTAGAAAAGAAACGAGACTGTCCTAATTTGTCCAACAGTTCCTCAGGTCTGGGCAGAGGGTAAGTGTCTACAATTGTTTGACTGTTCACTGTTGATTTGAAGTCCGCACAGAGACGAAGTTTTCCTGACGGCTTGGGTATAATTACTATAGGCGAGGCCCACTGACTCGCAGAAACAGGAGAAATCACCCCACTATCTTGCCAACGTTTAAGTTCTTCGGCAACTGTATCACGCAAGGCGATAGGCACTGGTCTAGCTTTACGAAATTTTGGAACTGCAGATTCTTTTAAAGTTACATGTGCCACGAAGTCTTTTGCACAACCTAGTTCCGGCGATAACAAGTCACTATATTTGTCACACAATGCATTGATTTTATCCTGAGGCACTATTGACGAAATTTGAAGCACATCTCTTTGAATTGATAAACCAAACAAGTCAAAAGCATCTAGTCCAAAAATGTTCTGTGTCGCTTTGGCCTGAAGAACTACAAAAGCAACTGTTTTTGATACACCTTGAAAAGAGGCAGGCAGGCTACACGTTCCTAGCACCGGAATAGTTTGTCCTGTGAACGCTGTTAACACTTGCTGTGACGGCGACAATTTTGGCGAACCCAGTAGTTCATAAGTTTCTTTATTCATTAGTGTGACAGCGGAACCAGTATCAAGCTGAAATTGCACCGTCTTATTTTCTATGAAGAGACTCACAAACAGTTTTTGCTTGCGGCGCTCGACAGGTGCGCGAATGTGGGCAACGTCTGCTACGGTTTGTTTGCTGCGTCTGCGCGGGCCGCGTAGTGAAGTAAGCGGCGCAGACTCGGCACACAACGGATTAACCACACTGTCACTAGATGACACTACCGCCGGATCGGCGTCCGCGCAATGCGAAGCTACTCCAGATGTACTAACTACTGCACTACACTTTTGAGTAGCTACTTGATGTCTACTGTCACTAGCTACACAGTACTGGGCACTATTACAAGGAGCAGTTGCAGAAGGCACTATTTTCACTACAGGAATGCACTGTTCATAGTCATTTTGCTTGTCCCGAACCCTTTTCCGTTGCACTGTTTTACGCGCTCGTCGGCGCTTGCTACGTGGTACACTATATAGTTTTGCCATAGGCGCAGAACTACTTTCTTGAAATTGAGATCCAAGGAAAGCACTGTTCAATTCCACAGCCCGTATAACATTTACCGAATGAACCGTTCTCGCACTCTGCGAAGCACTGTTTCTAACGTGTCTGTTCTTTGAGTTTTTAATTTGCATACACCCAGACTGTACATGTCCTGATTTGCCACATTGATAACAGGTTGCGTTGCGACTAGGGCAATGAGCACGCTTGTGGCGAGACACACACTGAGGGCAAGATTTACGTACATTTTCTGAAATGAGCGTTGGCGCCCGTTATTCAAATTACTGTTTCTAACACGACGGGGCGACCTTTGCGTCGCACTTTTACACTGGCTACTGTTCACTGTCTGTTCAGCACGGCCGGTAGAAAAATAAGAATCACTAGTGCTATACTGAGAACTACGGCTAGGAAAGCGTCCGTTGCGGCGCACTGAATTTACACTATGGCTTTGCATTTCTACATCAGCTAAGTCAAAAGTATCATGCGCTTCTATAAGCTGCAGTACACTGTCTAAGGAGGGGTCAGACTGTTTCAGAATTGCTGCTCTAATTCTGGGGTCCTGAATATTCTGCGTAATCGCATCCCTCAACATCACGTCACTATACGAAAGTCCACAAGAGCAAGTAAATTTACATTGGCGGGTTAAGCCCTTCAATTCCGTGATCCATTCTTGGTGTGACTGCTGCGGTAATTTTTTAAGTCTGAAAAATCGGTACCGTGCCGCAGCTACGAGAACTTTTCTCTCATAATGAGCATTTAGTGCCTCTACTATTTGTTCAAAGTCTACATCACGAGGAGATGCGTGAGGGAATAGTTTTTGCAATAATACGAAGGTCTGGGGGCCCACTACAGATAATAACAGATGCTTCACTTTCTGACCTGTAGTTTGATGAGCCGCGACGAGTTCTTGAAACTGTGCGAAATAGTCGCTCCATTCTTCCTCACGTTCGTTGTACTGGCGGAATGTAGGAAGCGTTACGGCGGCAGGTGTGGGCTGCTGAAGCGGCGGCTGTTGTTGTTGTTGGTTGGCTGCTTGCGCTGTGAGCTGGGACACAGCCTGTAGGAGTTGCGTTATTTGCGCCGTCTGTAACTGAATAATTTCCATTAAGTTTGGGTTCGGAGTAGTGGCCATGCTGACCGATTAGGCGCCGCGTATACAAGTAAATTATAACAAAACACAAATGCAATATGAAAGAGGACGCTCTGCAACAAAAAAAGTTCACAAAACACGTAACTGAAAATGTTCCCCCAAAATTCTTATAATAAGGGTGGGTGGGCGGGAGCAATTTCTACGTGCTCCGACTGCTGCTGTCTGGCTGCTGTAAGCGGGATGGTCCAAGGTTCTATCACTCCTCGTCGCCACTTTTGTGTCCCAACTTCGTCGCCGCTTTTGTGTCCCAGCCTCGTCGTAGGTGTCGGTGGCCGAGTGGAATAAGACCGACACAGGAACAAAAATAGCACGCCGGTGCAGGTACGGAGGGGAGCAGCCAGAAACTATAAACACTAGAGTAAATTAGAAAGAGATATATATTGCAGAGAATGTAACAATACTTAACTTTTACATAGTACTGCAGAATGTTGATACATAGTTGTTAGAGGCCTGCCTAGTGCCTGTACAATAGCAAAGTCTTCACTGGTGCCTATCTGATTACGAAGGTCCTAACTCGTTGCTATCTCAGTCCGAAGTGCTCGGTGTCTTTCCGTGGTGGCCACGAGCGGGGTTGCAGCAGAGGGCGCTCGTGGCTGTCGTCGTGAGAACGCCGCGCCGTGCGTGCATGGCGGCGCGCGGCGAAAGTAGGTGGCGCGCACTTTGTACTTGTGTGACACCACAACAACTGCGTATTATTGCCCCACTTTATTGTGTATCTTTATTCGTCGTCGCTAGACTCCATTCTCTTTCTCTCTTTTGTACCAACAACGTTTGGAAGATGACAAAATCATTCACATAAACATTTTGTTTTTTTTTTTTCAAAAAGTGCTGATAAAAGCTCAGGTAAATAAAATGTTCATAATTGTACCGGAAGCAAACAACACCTTTCATATTGAAAAATGGCTGGTGGCTGGTACAAAAACAGGTTATGAATATCTCCCGAAAGTCAGTCTCAGATGCAAAATTTTCTTTATTTCAATGACGCGTTCCGCCCTTTTGAGGCATCATCAGATAATGTAAACGATATATGATGAGCTATCCGTCGTTATTAAGAAATAAAGTATTTAGGCTGGAAAAGCCTAAATTTTAAACGACTATGACGACAGGTTTCCATGCTAAATAGTTTATTTTGTAATGACGACATCTAGCTGACCACATATCGTTTACATTGGCTGATGATGCCTCAAAAGAATGAAACGCGTCATTGAAATAAAGAAAATTTTGCAACTGAGACTGGTTTTCAGGATAGATACTTTCATATTTTCTATTTTAAATATATTCCTGTCTTTGGGCCACTGTGCTTTTATACGACAAAACGAAAGTTTCGTGTTGGCTTTATGATCAGGTATAGAAAGAAGAATTCCACAGTTTTCGGCAGTTCGGAATAACAAACAATAATGTAATAAAATTTCCTGTATTCAACGGTCTTTGCGAACATAAGCATACAACGCTGCAACTGCAGTATGTTGAATTTGACGCCGTTTAGAATAATACGATCCAATTTTAACCCTTACGATACTTTTACGAATTTTTAGCAACTGAAATGCGCGTTCTAGCAGGTCACATCTAACATTTTATCGTTTCTTCTTCTTTTGAATAATTTTTATTTCTCCAAGAGTACACTTACTTTGTTTTCGGCATTTTGCGTTTCAGTTCGTGTATTAATTTGATGCAAAACTGCATAATATACACATCTCAAACAAACAACATAACTTTAATCCCAGCCAAAACGTATAGCGAAAGCAATAGCAAGGAATATTATCCAGAAGACAGAATACACCGGGTCAGTGCAGGATAGCGTAACAACACCTATCTAGGTGGTGTTGGACAGTCACAAATGTTGCAGTATTTCGATTGTGCCTTCTCTTCATATTGGAGTCAAAATGTTTAAATAAATGTTTTTATTCGATTCTTTTATATTATTTCATTTCTCTTGATTCGATATGAAACGGGTGGTGTTGGATAGTCGCAAGTGTACAGTATTTTATTTGTGCCTTCTTTTCATATTTGTATCAAAATGTTTAGATAAATATTTTTATTCGATTCCTTTATATTATTTCATTTCTCTTGATTCGATATAAAACGGGAAAAAATAATATTGTAGATGGATGCTTGTTATTGTAACATACTGGACGCCGCGACAATGGATTCAGCTATTTCTTTGAAAACTAAGAACGTAAACTGAATCTGACACTCCCTTGCTCACAGGGGGAGTAAATTACGTAACTTTTAGCAATATCTTTTCATGAAGTGTTGCCTCAAATGTGTGAAGGTTCTTGCAAATGACAGCGAGACTTATAAAGGGAATGGAAATGGCATATAGTTTCTGGCGTATCTGATGACATGCGCTTATGAGCTGTTGGAAAACATTTTCCAAGAAAGAGCACAAGAAGTGGATGCCGACATGCAGCACACGCAATCAAGAGACTTGGGCTATTTTCATACGTAGCTACTGCTAACTAGCTACTACTATGTACTCAGCCTTGTTTTGGACAATTTCACAGCTGCGCTGGAATGGTCGAGTGTTCCAAGGCGCCTAGCTGCGTAGCGCGCCGCTGCTCTCCTTCGGAGTTTCGAGTCCTCCCTCTGGCATGGGAGTATTTGTTGTCTTTAGCTGAAGTTAATATAGTTTGTGAGCCTAGGGATTAAGTCCGATAGATTTACAAACAGATTTTCACTTTTTATTTATTTATTTATTCATTTATTTATTTACTTATTTTTTGTTGTTGAGAATGTCACAAAAGTATTAAGCTGTGGACAAATAAATAGTTTCACTTGACAACGGTATTAACAGTGTTATTTTTACAGATCCTAATACCTACTAAGAAAAGTCGGTTCACTAAAGTTACTCCTCCTCGAGTCCAGTTGTACATATATGTCCAACTTCAAATAATTGCAAAACTATAAATAACAACCAAAATTTAGAAATGGCCATGACTAAGTACCATTCCAAAAGAAGGAAAGCACTTATTTCAGTAAGATGTGAAATTTTAAGGAATCGATCACGAAAGGGATAAACACTCCTGCTGGACACCATACTCCCCAAACAAGGTCCTCCAGGATGCGCTGTCACTACCTTGCAGCAGTACAGTGCCACCCCCAATATCCGACCTTCACGGGACCGGGCCGTCGTCGGAACGGCCAAAAAGTCGGATATACCGAGGAGCAATAAAACACGTTTTTCCGGTCAAAACAGCCGTATAATGCACTAAATTATAAGTATTGTACAAAATACACACTCAATACACACAGTGCTGCTTAATCGTAATTACTGTATTCAGTAAAAAGTTATTTTACAGTACACATTCTAATAAAAAGTAAATATATATAAAATGGGAAAGTTTAATTTTTATATTAATTAACGAAAATATTAAAATACAGTACTGTACTGTTTAATCAAAAAGGCAAAGAATTACGTACAGTATGTACAGTACATCATTTGAAGAAGTCCTTAACACTCTTTTGCTTCAATTTACCCAATCTTGATTTCCCTGAAAAATCACGCCCACAACACGTCCATAGGGGTGGCTCTCGGGTTCTGCTCCAAATATTTTAACACAAATGCATCTTTAGCCTCTGAATTCGTCACACCAATACCATGATGAACTTCTTCTTCAGCGTCGCTGTCTTCATTTGTTGCGCTTTGAATTACAGCAATTATTTCGTCATCATTGAGGTCTTCATTTGTAGACTCTGCCATGTCAGCTTCAGTCAGCCATTTCTCCACATTTCCACTTTTTCAGATTTTTTAAAGCATCTTCCGTTTCAACTGTCATAGAATAACTTTCAAGGCCTTTACGGTTTTTTCCCAGTCTTTTACAGTAGTCACGCCGACCCCTAGCTCTGTGGCTAATTTGACTAGTGACTCACTACGGTCCAAACGTTGAGGCACTTCAAGTTTTTGTTGAAGGGAAACGCACACACGCTTAAGTTTTTGTGAAGACATAGCGAACTTTCACTAATCGCACAACACAGTTTATCACCAAAGTTACAGTAATCACGAAAAAAAATCATTAAAGTATAGCAACGTTCACGTCGACAATCAGAACACAACTGGTAGTTTAACAGAGAAACAATGCACAGCACTGTTCAGTTTGACTCGTCGCCGGAAGAATACAGTCGAGCACATGGTAGGATATCCCGAGGAGTCGGACATCCCGAGGTCTGGTATGACGGGTTCTATATCCACAAATCTATATCCACATAAATATTCTGCAAGTCACATTCAAGTGCATGGCAGAGGGTTCATCGAACCACTTTTATGATATTTCTCTACAGTTCCATTCCCTAATACCTAAATCTTTCCGTTGCCGATCTGATTTCTCTTATTTTACTATAATGATCATGTATCCCTATGTAGGCGAGTTGTAACAAGATTTTTCGCGTTCCTAAGAGAAAATTGGTGAAGGAAATTTCACAAATACATCTCGTCGCAACGAACATCGCCTTTCTTTTAAAGATTTCCGGCCAACTCGTGCATCATTTTCCGTGACACTCTCTCCCCTAAATCGCGAAATACTAAACGAGCTTCCCTTCTCTAGTCTTTCCCTAAATCGTCCGTCATTACCACCTGGCGTGAATCCCACAATGCGCAGCAATATTCCAAAATAGGACGCTCGAGTGTGGTGTAAACAGTTTCTTTAGTAAAACTGTTGCGTCGTCTAATTGTTCTGTCGATGAAACGTTGCCTATGGTTCACCTTCCGTGGAATATTTTCTACGAGTTCTTTCCAAGTTTTCGTATATTTTCGGAGATGTATTAATGTACTTCAGACATCAGTCGAGGCGATGCCATTTCGTGTTGCGTTCTTTGGGTGCTCGCGCCAGCCCTACACGATAATAGGTACGTGTACCCATTTCTTTAGCTCTTAATTGTACTTGACGAAAAAAAAATATTGGTTGAACAACATTACTCCATTAAGGCACTGGTCAGTGATCTGCGCGGCAGATACAGTTATTAGAACTTAAACAGCAGCAGGCTCCCGGCTGCATTTGAGACTGCTGCCGCAGGAAATTGCAAGAAAGCGATCGCTTTTAGTAACACGATTTAAGAGCTCGGATCATTGTTTCGGTACATCTGAGCTGCTGCGCACGTACGCGGCGGGTCTTTTGCCGGAGGGACGAAAAGAAAGGCGGAGACGCGGTTTTGCACAAAAGGCGAGCGGAATCTGTCATCGCCGTAACGAATCGCGTTTCGGCGCTGTGGGCACAATGGCGGCGACGGCGCGCAATAACTCGCCGGCTTTTTGCGTCAGCCGCGTCGCGGGCCGCGGGACGAGCGACGGCCGGCCAGTCAGCCAGCGATAAATAATGCCGAAGCAGGGGGCACCGCGCAGATAGCCCGATGGCTGCAGCCAGTGCATTAATACCGGCCGCTGCTCCGTCCGTCTGCAGACCCGCACCGCGCTCCATACATTAAACATGGACATTAGTCTGAAATCGTAGCGCATCGGAAATGTTGGCTAAGCCAGTGAGGGAGGATCTAGTTCATAGCACGTGGACTAGACGTAGTCGAACTACACCGCTCATGGTTCCAGGCCGAAATCACTGTCATCAGGGCGTGTGTGGAGGAGAAATTACGTAGGTGCTATGAAGATCGTAGCATCTACATCTATTCAGACAGCGAGGCAGCCCTGAGATCACTGGCAGCTCCTGCAACAAGGTCTAAAATTGTTGCAGAATGTCACAGGGTTCTGGTGGAGCTAGGGGAAAGTAATAGAGTAAACCTATTGTGGGTCCCTGGTCACTCGGGGATCAGTGGCAACGAACATGCCGACAGATTAGCCAGGATGGGGGCAGAGACTCCATTTATTGGACCGGAACCTGTCCTGACAGTCTCCAATGCAATGATCAAATTGGAGCTACGTAACTGGCTCAGAAGACAGCACGTAGAATATTGGACCAAAGCCCATCAACAAAAACATGGCAAGATAACGATGCCAAAGCCATGTTTTAAAAGAAGTTCTGCAATCCTGGGTCTGGGAATTTCAAAAAAACACCTACGTACAATGGGAATAACAGAAGAGGACCCTAAATGTAGGATCTGTGATGACGGTGATGAAACTGCATCACATCTAATCTTCGAATGCATTGCATTGGAGAGTAAAAGGCACAGAACATTTGGGACCACTAGACCCGAAGAAATTGTGTCTAATAAAGAACTGGTAAAGGGACTCCTTGCTCTGCTCAAGGGCATTGGTTGGGTTTAATAGATAAATAGGGAGCAATACCGCACAATAAACTTAGTTTCGGTGCGGGCAGTGGCGGGTTAGACGAAGACTGTTTTGGCTTCCCGGAAAAAATCAAATCAAATCAACACCGCTCATAACAATTAGGGGATCAGGTGAGATATGATACACAATATACATATGGTAACGTATTATATTCAAATATTGGTATCAACTGTGGATGGACAGTATGATGTTATCAGTTCTTGAGAGATAGTTGTCCATTCTCCCATGAGGACAACATCAAAGTCTGCAACCTTTCTCAGAGGTGCTGGCCTGGCTGCGTACTGCAGCGTGTCGCCTTAGGGCGCTCGGCCATTCCACCGCGGCCATTACAGTCCCCTCCCAGATATCCAGACGTGGTGAAAATCCGAAATCTTTGGTGAACTGGTAATTGACTATGACCCATGACCTCAAATATATGTTGTCATTACTGCAGTATGTTTCCTTACCCTTGATCGTTGCAGATTTGCTTGAAACGTAGAATGCGATGTGGAAGTGGAATTCGGAACAATCCTGATTATGTGCAGGGAATAACACCGTATCACGATGGTAGAAGTATGGCGTGGACAGGAGTCAATATTGGCGCACGTACGGACCTCTTTGTCGTTCAGAATGGCTTTTGGTTCTACATAACATGGGTTCCTCGTCCCCACAGAACTGGTGGTAAACGTGCTTGAAACTGAGGGAATGGAACGAATGAGGTGGCCAGCTTGTTCTGCAATTGAGTAAGTCTGGGATGCACTTGGGAGACGCATTGCAGCCAGGCCATCACCTCTGACAACGGTTGCAGACTTGGATGTTGTCCTCATGGCTGTTAATGGGACATGGGAGAATGAACAAATATCCCTCAAGAACTGACGTCCTACTGTCCATCCACAGCTGAAACCAATATCTGAATACTAACTGCAAGTACCCGGCTTTGCCTGGGTTTAAAATAAAGTTTTCTGTAGAAGCGTACAGAATCGTTTATTTGCATGTAATAAAAAGGTACATTTATGTTAAAGTAATGTCATAAACGCCGGTTTGTAAGCTACGGACTAATGACTACGCAGTTTGGTCCGATAGATTTACAAACATTCAACATTTTGAATGTGATAAACAACATTGTTGGCAATTCCATTTGGAGTATGTACAAAAAGTACTCTCCCCCATGCACCGATAGAAATTTCATGTAGACAGTAACCTTGATGTTGTTTTCAACGTCAAGTGTATAAAATTTCATTAAGATCGAAGCAAAACTTTGGATTTTGGCGAAATCCATAAGCACCCTCCACCAGGCACTGAACTAAATTTTCTGTAGACAGTGCCCTTCCTCTTGTTTTGAAGGTCAATTTTTGCAAAATTTCATCAAGAGCAATGCAAAGATATAAATTTACACTGAAACATTGAAATCGCAATTCCACTTTTTCGCAAATTTTCCGGTTGGTAAAAAAAAAAAATTGAATTGTAGGGCGTACCCGGGAGAATATTAGACTTATATCATAATTTAGTACTGGTTAAGAGTTACGCCAAGTTTAAGAAATATCTTTGTGCCGAGAGAAACAGCCAAAGGATTTAAAAAAAAAAAAAAAAAAAAAAAAAAAAAAAAAAAAAAAAAAAAAAGCACTTTACGTTTCAGTGTCAACTGTACCTTTCCTTGGACTGAAGAGGAATTACGCCTTCTAAAAGAGTCGTTTCGAAAGAAATATATTAACCTAATGAGGAATCATGCGTTTGAAATACAGAATCTGGGATAGCAAATAGCACAGCGACATTTCAGTAGAAGATGAATGGAAGCCACTAGCAAGGGCAATCACAGAAGTTGAACAAGGAAACTTCGGTGAAAGAAAGGTAACTGCGTTGAAACCTTGGGTATCGTAAGGAATAATTCAGTTGAAGGATAGAAGATTAAAGTACAAAAATATTCACGCAACGATATGCAAGTAACTTAGGAATAAAGTTATCAGGAGGAGAGGGAAACCATCAATTACAAATGCGTTGTCTGCTCTTTTGGACATATCCGAAAAAGTATATTTCGTAATTAAATAAAAAATTAGAACGAAGTGCCTATGTGTGATTGGATTTTCTATTCTTCTTTAAATAATTAAAGCTCTGTGATAAAATGTGTGTAATTATGAGAAGTTAAAATTGGGCTGATCTGAGAAGTTATTGTTAGTGTCATTATTTTGAAGTTACGATTCTTTATTCAAAACTGCGGGCGCCTAACGTAACAAGACACAAAGGCACAAGTTTCACCAGTGTCATCCGAAATTAACATAATTACATTTCGTGGTCGGAACACTGCAGCGCGTTTCGGAACACACAATTATGGAATACGGTGCTGTAAAGAGAAATGATTATTTTGCCTACGTAACTTCATCAAAATCAAATATGAGTCCGTTAGGTAACCTAGAATTTTCTGCAAGTCTTTGAATTAAAGTAAATTTCACGATTATTCCATTTAAATAGTACTGTCAAGAGTCAAAGCACGAGGGACAAAGAGCTTTACATCAGCAAAGCAATCGAACCCAGCATAAATTCAATCAGGTCTCTAAACGAACGACTGCTGTGGAGAGATTTGGCCAACAAGAAAATCAGGACTGTGTCGGTTTATTCGACCTGTGAAGATAGATATCAAGATGAGACGGATAGATTTTTCAACGCACACAATGATATAGTTGTTAAAGGATAAGGACAGTGCTCAGTTTATGGGCGATGTCAACACAAGGGTAGGAAATCAAGCAGAAGAGTATGAAATGGTTAGGGGAAAGTTTGGAGAGGATATGGAGGCCAAAAGGAATGGAAAACAGTTCTTGCATTTATGTGCCAGGATGGGCTTTCTGAATATAAACTCATTTAATAAGTAAAAGAACTTTCACCAGTATACTTGCGAAGACAGGGGAACCAGATCTGTCACTGACTATACAATAACAGATTAGGAATTCAGAAATGTATTCAGAGGGTTCTGAGGGCCCTGACCATTATTTTAATATGCAGAGAAATTGGTTTCGTGAGGCCAAAAGTGTAGAAAGTGAAGTCGATATGTGGAAGGATAATAGTGGAGAAGCTTCTGGACAAGGAAATCAGGTACAGGTATATGAAATTGATGACAGAAAAGTACCAGTTAGATGAATGTAGTCATTTACTGTAATTGAAAGAGGAATGGACGAGGTACACGGCCCCACTACTAGAAGTCGCTAGAGTATGTCATGGAACGGTAGTGTATAAAGGCAGAAAGAAACTGACTGCTTGTTGGAATGACACAATCAAGGCGGCTTGTAAAAGGAAAAAAAAGAGAATGCAGTTAAAATGGCCCCATACTAAAACCCAGGCAGACAGAAACATATTTGAGAAAGGTATATGGCCAAACAGATAATTGCACAATCGAAGCCGGCCGCGGTGGCACGGTCTGCACGGCCACTACGCTCGGGGGTACGAATCCCCCCTCGGGCATGGATATTCGTGCCGTCCTAGTTCGTAAGTAGTTCATAAGTAGATTGTAAGTATAGGGACTGATGACCCCGTAGTTAATTCCCATAAGATTTACAAACATTTGAACAGTTTTTGAGCACAATCGAAGCAGAAATCTTGGAGAGACTTTGTAAATAAGTTAGATAATTTGGGCCAAGAAGTAGGAAAACAACACCGTCTTAGTAGTCTTGTAAACGGGAGGAAGAAGGAATTAACAAGTATTTAGGACAAGACAGAAAAGTTGCTAGTGAATCTGTAGATGGCTTGGGGAGATGGATGTGAAAAGTTCAATGATGTGCCAGATTTTGAGGTAGAATGGGATAGGAATGATGATGGAAATATGATCACGTTTGAGGAAGTGTAGAATATGGACAATAGATTGCAGTGCAATAAAGCGGCTGCATCAATGTTAGGAATGAGTAGGGGATCAAAATGTTCAAATGTTTGTATAGCTTATGGGACTTAACTACGGGGTCATCAGTCCCTAAACTTACAAACTACTTACGAACTAACTAATACTAAGGACGGCACAAATATCCATGCCCGAGGGGGGATTCGAACCCCCGACCGTAGTGGCAGTGCAGACCGTGACTGGAGCGCCTCAGTCCCCTCGGCCACCGCGGCCGGCAGTAGGGGATAATGGAGGAATTATATTAGGGGGAATATGCTCCAGATTGAACGTTGAGCGGCATAATCAATCTCTATTGATGATGATGATTTTAATAAATACAATTTCTTCAGAAAATACGGCTGCAATGATCGCTGCACTGACTTTGCCAATCATCTGCTGTCATGAGCCAAATGAAATGTCTTCCCACATATAAAAGTTGATTTTTAACTTTGTCTATCTGCTGAGAGAAATTAGAACACTTTTTGAAAATTATATTTAAATTAAATGTTCCAAGGCGACCTGCATGAGCCCCAACGATAAAACAGAAGTAAGTGAAATCGCATTCATTTACGCTTCTTTTCTCTTCACAATAATCACAGTCTATATTGTTGTACAGAAAGGAATATGTAAAAACACTGTAATATCACATTATTTAGAAAAATTCGCAATAAATGTTCCATGTAAGGTTTAGTAAAGTTTTCTATAGATATGAAGGCCTTTATTTTATTTATTTATTATTTTTTTTAAGAAAACTCCTTTCCAGGAGAGACGTTATAGGACACAAAGCGTGTCTCCAAAGCCTATCTGTTTAAGGCAATCCCGGTTCAGCACAAATTTTCAACATCGCCACGTAATTTATTTCATTGCCCTGTTACAATTGGCTCTAAATATTTCAAATTACAGAGAAAAATCACTACTTTGAAGCTAGGGTAATCTATGAAGAAATGATGATAGTCTGTAGACAAGTGAAAACAAACTACTCCGAAATTAAAAGCAAGCTCACTAACATTAAGACCGTAGTGGTAACTATGTACCCTTTTCGTGACTACTTTGATGCTCTCATTGATACGTAACAGCGCGCCCTACTTTGACGTGGAATCTGATTGCACCTACTTTCGTGATCAAGTTACAGTAGTTTCTCGGTACAGCACAGAAGGAGCTCGCGTTACCGTATGATATTGGATTTCACCATCTCAGGTTGTATCGTGCGTGTATCACGATAAAGCACACATTACAGGGTTTCATAATACTATCAATGGCGTGTATCAGACGTTCACATATAGTAGAATATACATTCACAATTGAAATACGAGGTATGTCCACAAAGTAAGTTCCGTTTGGTTATACAAACTAATCGTGAACAGATACAGAAAAAAAATTATTGTATACAAATCTGCAACTGTTCAACTACTTTTCTACATAACTTCCGAAATTTTGTAGGCAGTTGTCATAGGGACAAGTTTTTGTGTGCCTTCTTCATAGAAGGTTGCCACCTCTGTATTCAACTATGTGGTAAAATGTTCTTTCAGCTCATCATCATAGAAGTGTTGACCACCAAGGACAGATTTTAGGTTTAAGAAGAGATGAAAGGAGTTTTCTTTTTTCCTTCACGTTACCGCCCAAACTCACAAGGCGAGTGTGACCAAACAACTCTTACGGGAATTTCACTGGGACGTCTTTGATCATCCTCCGTACAGCCTCCCTACTAGCGACTTTCTTCTTACACATAAAACCTCTTCATGGTGGTCAACACTTCAATGATGATGAGGAGTTGAAAGAACATGTTACCACATGGTTTAATACACAGGTGACAACCTTCTACGAAGAAGGCATACAAAAACTTGTGGCACGCTATGAAGAATGCCTGCAAAATTTCGTAAGCTATGTAGAAAAGTAGTTTAATAGTTGTATATTTTTGTACAATAAATATTTTTTCTGTATCTGTACACGTTTGTTTTATATAACCAAACGGAACTTCCTTTGTGGACATACCTCGTATTTAATCTCTTAATGAATTAATAATATTTTATACTGATATATTGAGCTGCAAGAAGGACACAAAGTTTGTGTAAGCTTATTTCAAAACAGTATTTTCAGAACCCCGCAATTATCTCCCATTGCGATTCAGATGTTTGAAATTAGGCTGAAATATACATAAAACCTTCAAACGTAATGGTTGAAAAAAGTGTGTCATGCTGCTTCAAACAATAAGGTGTTGAAGCTTACGGGAAAAGGCTAGGGATTTAACGTAAGTTAGTGATGTTACATTGCCATCAAATATTACCAGAAATCTGACCAATGAAACCGTCAAATTTTCACATACTAGAATTGCCCTCTTAAGCCCTTTTCATGGCCTCTTTCTCCGCCTTCGTGATATACGTTAAAACCGTGGCACCCAGAATGAAAGCCACCTCTTACCCTGTGGGTGACGGAGGAAACGAGACAAACCGCTGGTAAGAATCGACACGAAATGGTCTCAGGGACTGGCAAACAGGGCGTCAGTGAAACAACCCCTTTTCTTGGTACATCGATTTCGACACAGTTCGCAGCCAAAAATCACATTTGGCACTGAAATGAGCAACAGGACGACGTTACTGATAGCCTCTGACACCCACAGGATGAATCAACACTGCTAGACATCACATGGTGCGACCTCACTAGATGTAACTGCACCGCTTTAGAGTGTACGCCGACAGCACTTTTAGTTCCGGTATACAATACAGTACCACTGGGATCCGTTCTAAAATATTCCAGGAAATCGTAAAACACATAAAAACAGCAAGCTTCGGTAATTATCTTTTAACTTGACCGAGGAAAACTTTTAAAAATATTTCTCTTGCGTACTTTTCGTGTGCGCTTTCCCGCAGTTACAAATTGCATGGAATGCATTGTAATTAAATGACAACCAGAACCGCGTTTATTTTTTGATTGCGGTACCTTATAACCAACATTGACAAAGAAATGTATGGCTAATTTTATTTTTATATTTTTTGGCTAAATTCATCTACGTATCTTTTCATTGGCTATCAAAGATGTTTGGAGTTGGCAAAAAAGGCGGAGCCTCGGCTATTTAAGAGCAGTAAACCTTGCTCCAGCCAGCAGTGACGCACTGGAAGGCTCCCAGTTACCTGCCAGCTTCACGACATTGATGGGATAACATCGTTTTATTTCTCTTTATTTAGTTTAATTTTGACGCTAATGTATATGTGTAACTGTGATATATTTCAGAGTTAAAATTCCTGAAGATGGTCTAAAAGAAGACCAAAACTAGATGAATAAAATAAATTATTGCACTCTAGACTGTTCTCTATATATAAATTTAAATAAGAGTGCTGTTGCCCAAAAAAAGGG
Organism: Locusta migratoria; assembly: GCA_026315105.1. Taxonomy (NCBI): domain Eukaryota; kingdom Metazoa; phylum Arthropoda; class Insecta; order Orthoptera; family Acrididae; genus Locusta; species Locusta migratoria. Next base: position 402,554,317 of record CM048747.1, on the reverse strand, counting down.
AACCAAAAATGTTTCCAAAAGTATGTGATATCAAAATGTAATTTTGGACATTAAAATAACTAACTATAACAGCGCAAATAAATGTAACATATTTCGTAAACCAACCACTAGTGACTGTACAGTACATGACTCACTGTGCCAGCCTCTAAAACATAAAACAGCATACTTTCAGTCCACGATACATCGTACAATTAGAGTTCCCCTCACTAATGGAAATAGTAGAATAAAGTGAGATAAAATTAGAACTACAGCAGAATCAAATGTTCAAATGTTTGTATAGCTTATGGGACTTAACTACGGGGTCATCAGTCCCTAAACTTACAAACTAGCTAATACTAAGAACGGCGCAAATATCGATGCCTGAGGGGGGAGGGGGGGATTAGAATCCCCGACCATAGTGGCCGTGCAGACCGTGACTCGAGCACCTCAGCCCCTCTCGGCCACCGCGGCCGGCTATAGCAGAAAATTGTCGCTATAATCACAATGAGTCGATTATATCTGAAGAAAATCAGTATAAAATGAGCAATGAAAATTGAAGAAATTGTAAAAAAAAAAAAAAAAAAAAAAAAAAAAATAAATAAATAAATAAAGAAAAAAGACAGACGAAGCAGAGATGAAAAAAAATTGTTACACTGCCATACCTGTTAAATATCTCTAAAAAGAAATAAGCAGCACATTTCACAGTAATAACGATAAAATTAGCTTCAGCACAGAGAATAAATTAGGAATGAAGAATACACACGAAACGGACACGCCTCAAAAATAAGGTCAATTAGGCAGAGACAAAATTAAATGCAGTAAGTTTGAAATGTTTAAACAAGACAGACAGGGCGAAAATTTACTTGAAGTTACGAAGAACATATAAACAGAAGTGAAAACAACGTCTCAACATTTGGTATACAGCTACGACAAAATCAGCATCCTCGAGAAGATAAACATCAAATGTTATTCAAATTTTTGTTAAGCTTAAGGGACTTATCTGCGGAGTCATCAGTCCCTAATCTTACAAACTACTTATGAACTACCTTATACTAAAGACGGCACAAACTTCCATGGCCGAGGGGGGAGTCGACCCCCCGACGGGCAACGGCCTCGCAGATCGGAGCATAGCACCTCAATGCGCTAGGCCACTCCGCTGCGACAGATAAACCGCCTCCGTAGTCCAGTGGACGGCGTGGTAGATTGCCACGCAGTGGGCCCGGGTTCGATTCCCGGTCGGTTTGGAGATTTTCTTCACATAGGGACTGGGGGTTGTGTTCTCTTGATAATTTCATTATCATAGACACGCAATTCGCCCATTTGGCCTCAGTTTAACACTTGTACCCCAGCTGGGGTCTAACGGCCAAAAATGCCACACGAAATCATCATCATCTCTCCATTCTTCATTGTTTCAAGAAATGAAGAATGGAGGGAGAAATCGAAATTGAGACACATTTAGCAAGATACACAATTAAAATCTATAATGAACAAACAGAAAACACGAATAAAATGTATATTTAAAACTTTGACAAAATTCTTATCGATCATAGATGATTCTGAACAAAAGATAGATGTACATTTGTAAGACATAATTCGGTATACAGTAAATATAGAATTTAGAAGCATATATTATCTTTGTCAATAAGTTAACTCCTCATCTCAGACAGAAATCGATATTATAATACACAAAAATATATAACTGCTCATAAATAGTAAATAATATTAGCGGGCCAAGGAGAAATTTGGAGAGGGAATTGAAAGTCAGGGACAAGAAGTAAAAACTTTGCGGTTTGTCGATGAAACTGTAAATCTGTAAGAGAAATTAAACAACCAGGAAGAGCAATTGAACCAAATGTACAGCGTCTTGAAAGGAGGGTACAACATAAACATTAACAACGGTAATTGAATGTAGTGTAAGAAAATCAGGTGATGCTGAAGAAATTAGATTAGGCAATGGGCGAAGTAAAGAATATATAAAATGCAGATGGCGGGAAGAAAAGCGAAATTTGTTGACATCCAATATTAATATAAATGTTAAAAAAGTCCTTTCTGAAAGCATTTGTCAGCAGTGTAGCTTTGTATGTACAATAGAAGCTTTTGAAATGTGATGATGCAGACGAATAATGAAAATTAGATTGGTAGATCAAGTAACTAATGAGGAAGGTGCTCAACAGAATTGAGGAGAGAACGAGTGTCTCGCATATCCTGACTAAGAGGAGGGATAAGTTAGTGGAACTCAGTCTGAGACATCGAAGAGACGTCAAATTAGCATTTGAAGGAAGTGTATGGGATATAAATCGTAGAGGGAGACCGAGGGATGAATACAGTGGTGTCGCGAATTCTGGGCCCAGTGAATTCTGGGCCCACTGAATTCTGGGCCCGGAAAAGGTCGGGCCACTAATCCTCTTCCCCCCCCCCCCTTCCTCACGCCGTGATGGGTGCCGGAACTCTGTGGTGCCGGCCGGCAGGTAAGCGAGCCGACTTCATTATTTTGCGCCGGTAGCTTGGTTCATGTCAACACACTCGGCCCTGAAATACTTTTCTACAAAAATTACAAGGCAACAGTGACCGGCATTGTTATAGTACATGTGGCTGCAATTAGAGTGGTTCCAATGTTGCCAGAAAACATTGTGGGCCAGTGTTGTCGGCAATAACAATTTTTATGGCCCGTGCAAACGTAGCTTTACGTGCTGTACTGATGAAAGAGGTGTGGAAATGATCAAAGAAGAACCAAAAGTGATACAGTTGGAAGTGTTCATGTAATTTTTGTTTGACAACTTTTACTTATGATTGGATATTCAGAAGCTATAATGGAAAACCTGGAAACCAAATTACAAACAGAATTTTAAAATCACGTCTGTTTGACAAAGGACATTTAAATTAACGTGAAATAAAATATGTTCCACACCTGCGAATGTTAGACCTACATGTAATGTACATGAACCAGGAGTGTGCACGTATAGGTGAAATAATCTGCGTATTGCTTCCCATCTCACTCATAGCGCTAAATGTGCATGGCCCCCACATATGACTTCGAAAAAGGAAATCCCTTTCTATTTTGTAATTATAATCCTGCATAACGTTATTAGTATTGCCGAATGTAAAATATATAGAATCAGCAATATGAACGCGCGAATTAAGACATACATTAAAACGAGAATGTGTGAACCATAAAATAATTTACCTAATAAGATTGTGTGTTTACGGTACAATGAATGACATCATTTTCCACACATGACAGAGAATGCATCGTGAAACAAGGGAAAACATAAAAAATTAGAGCCATTGCTATACGCGTTTAAAAGAGGGGATATCGTTGAACATTATGTCAACATTCAACGTTGTTTTTCCGGCAGCAGGACATTTTGTTTCCGTTAGTGGTCATTTGAAGGGCGGTGTTAACGCGGCGGTGTTAACAGGACGGCATAACATCATAAATCTTAAAGTAGGCCTTAGGAGAAAATTAATTTTGCTCATTTAATTTTGCAATCTGTAACTCCAACGTAGAGTCGCTTTTGTGCACCATTTCCATTTGATCTTCAATATTATCTGTGCTAAATTTCTCCTTGTCAAAATGCAAACCTAATGCAATTTTCTTGCTACCATAAGTATTTTCTTCGAATCGCCACATATGAAGGACCTTCGAGACTGGCCAGTGGAGGGCTTCTCAGCGACAGGACATTCATAAACCCCGTAATTTGCCTATTTGGCTTCGTTTGTGGTATATTATCACGCAATCGCCCTTTAAGATTATGTGTCGTTCTGAACGCAGTTTTAACTCTTTGCTTCAAAAAATGTATGTTTTAGTTTTTCTGACGGCTTGCCAGTTGTTATTCTGTTTTGAAATCACGTACAGGGGATATGCGCATATAATGGTAAGAGCGAGAGAAGAAGCCATGTTCAGCTTAGGTCACCTACGCACTGTATGTGAGTTATATCCAATGATCTTTAATCATGTGCATAATCCTACCCTTTTTTCGTACGCCATCATATTATGTTCTTTACATTACATATACCATCCAGAGGTATGAGGAGTATATTATTTTAATTTATTTTAATAAAAAGTTTTGTAAAGAAGAATAGATACGATTTTTAAATTACATTTTTGTAATTAGGTTTTTAAGTTTCCCATTGTTTTTGGAGGTAGTTGACATTGGCTGAAACTGGGCTTAAGTAAAACCTTTTTGAAGATTTAGATGTAAATGATTGCGTCAGAGAGAAAATATATTACAAAAAGTCACAGTGCTCCATATAAGAAATTCGCTTTTTCCAGGAAGTGATCATGTTATGTTTATGGAATTTTGGTAATAAACAGACTCCCATCATACTTTATTTAAGCTTTGGACTGGCTAAATGAAAAGAATACTTTGTCATTCAGGCGTGTTTAAAATCAGGTTTTTTATTTTATTAACTTTAAATTATTATTTCTTTGTACATTTTTTCACATACGTTGTCTCAAACTAGGCCAATGAATTTATTCAAATTTTTGAAGGTAAGAGATCGCTTTCAAACAGGCCCTGATGTCACCATCCTCTTCGTACTTTTGTACTATTTTTGTCATCCTTTCATCGAGTTTCACATATGTTTTTTCTTTCGTTTTCCCTCCATATCTAACTCTGATCTCATTAAAGCACCTGCCGAGTTCTCTGCTTCCGTCTTCATGCACTTGATTACGTCTTTAATTGTAGGATCGGTTTCCCAAGCAAATTATTAATTTTGTTGTGCCAACCTTGTACAGCGTTGGTAGTACGATGGCGCAGTCTTCTGTAGCAGCTCCAAACTCTGATCGGAACTTCATCGATTTCTAACCACCTGTCTACGAAATAGTCGAAAAACTGAGACAGCTTGGGGATATCTGGTGCTTGTGAATGGATTTCGAGCCAGCTATCGCAGACATCTTCCGGTCAAAGGAATGCCAGAGGCCGGCCGCGATGGCCGAGGGGATTGAGGCGCTCCAGTCACGATCTGCACGGCCACTACGGTCGGGGGTTCGAATCCCCCCTCGGGCATGGATATTTGTGCCGTCCTAGTTCGTAAGTTTAGGGACTGATGACCCCGTAGTTAAGTCCCATAAGCTTAACAAACATTTGAACATTTTGAATGCCAGAGAAGCACACATCTGAATTTGCAACCTTACTTCTTCATTTACTCTGTATTCGGAAGCAACTTCCAAGTCTTGCACTTTCCTCCAGAGAGATTTCTTCATGTGGAAATGGCAGCCATGAACTTGAACCTACGGGAGCACAACTTTTAATGCAGAAATAGCAGCAATTTCATAATCAACGGTGACATTTTGAGGATTCCATACTTTTATATTATTTTTAAGATTGCTGAAAAGACGAATATATGTCTCTTTTCTTTTGTTGGGTAACAGTGCAAAGGCCATCGGATAGATATTTGTTTCATACTTCCAAAGTCTGCATGTATCGTATATATTTGAGCAAATTACTAGCTACAACATTTGAAGGTCCCATACATAAAAAAAGTCTCGTTTAGTCTTTAAAGCCTCTCTTCCTGCTTTTCCACTGAAGACTATCACCCTATCTTCATTGTTGTCATCTCTCAAGAGACAACTGCTACCGTCATTATATTTAGTAGCTCAGGCAAAAGATCGACTTCTTGTCTCGTCTCTGGCTCTTTCTGATCTCCGCGTGCTTTGGACCGATGCTTGGATAATATCCGCTTCGTTGATAGCTCTTCTGGCATTTCAGACACAAAATGATACCCTCGATTGTGGAGGTCACCTAATTCTTCAGTATATATTTTAGAAATCAAAGTCTCTTCGTCTCTTGATCTCTTCTTAGCCCAATTTACGGCCGGTGCTCCACATTGATGCTCGTTTGAACTAAGCACCTCAGTCTTTCGTCTCAAGCATTCCTCGGCAATACTTTGTTCTTTGCTTTGAACAGCGCCATTCACAGTCTCATCTGCTTTGGTTCTCCTTATGGTATATGAGTAGCTGTCATAGTGCGCACATGGCTTACCACGGATGGTCGTTGACACTTCCATTTCGAATTTAATGCACACTGGGAGACAAGATGCACGAACTGAATACTATGCAAGTTAGAGTCGTACTGGCAGTGGCTGTCTCAGCGGCCAGCCACTGCGTTGGACGAGACCTTCGGGACCGTGACTGACAAGGAGCGTTCCCAGGGGGGCAGGGAGGCTCTGCCCTCGCGCAGGTAGTTTCCAGGAAACTGGACCCTGAATTCGCACATTTCTGGTTGGGCCCAGAATTCACTGGGCCCAGAATTCAGTGAACCGAATACAGTAAGATGTTCAAAAGGATGTAGGTTGCCACTCTTATTCTCAGTTGAAGAGACTTGCACAGGACAGGATAGCGTGGAGAACTACATCAAACCAGTATGCGGACAAAAAATAACAGTATAATATATTTTCTATATGACGTTGGTTTTAAAAGTTTTCGGAATCACCACGAGAGGTCATCGCTAGTGCAACTAATGTTTCACGTCATATACACTAGACTGTTTCCTGTAAATACGTGTCACTCAGTGTTCCTGGTAGAGAACTGTGGCGCTGACATGGTTCTGCTGTTGTTCCCGCGTAATGATTTGCTAAGATAGAAAAATATCGACATTCTAGCAATGGTTAAGTACTTCGTAAAGAATGGTATGAAAGCAAAAGACATTAATGCCAATTTCTGGTATGCACTGGGGGACACTGATCCTTCATATGCAACTATTTACAGGTGGACAAATGAACGAAAATAGTCATGGAGGTTTGGCGAATGAAAGTTCGTGAAAGTTCGCGCATGTAAGATGTCTCTGAAAAGGTATATCACATTGTAATTGAAGAATTAGATATGAAAACAGTATGTGCAAAATGGGTTCCGCAACTCTCGACGCTCAATCAAAAACGCATGAGAATGGACAGATCGGAACAATCTTTGGCCTGTTTTATGAGAAACGAACAAGATTTTTTTTTGTGCCGTTTTGTGCCCGCAGATGAAACTTGGGCGCACTACTATACTCTAGAGACAAAACAAGAGTCAAACTATTGGCAACATGCTCATTTTCCGCCGCGAAAGAAAGCAAAGACAATTCTTTCAGCTGGAAAGGTCATGTCATCAGTATTCTGGGATGTGAAGGAGATTCTGTTTCTTCGTTATATGTCCACTAGGCACACAATTACTGGAGAATTCTATGCTAACCTTCTGGACAAACTGCAACAAAGGTACCGTAAACTGTGGTTACTTGGAACCAAGCAGTGAAAATTTTTGTGTACTTAGTACCAAAAAGCGCCTAAAGCCATTAATTATGACGTTATCTTAAATTCTTTTATATTTGTGTTGTTTTACTAGCACTTTACGTCTGTTTCCGACCAAATTTAATTTTTTAATGTGTGTAAGGAATTATTGAAATTTGGGTCCAAGTAACCCTAGAGATTGGTTAACATGAACCCATACATTATTCTTCTTCTAAAAAGCAATTTAAAGGTGCATCGGGTGCAAGTAGGACCTGGGCTCTGGAAATAAAGACATAAATATATTTTGGTGTAAAGAATGTTCCTTTAATTTGACATTAATTGGAAAATATCATAAAAATACATCATAAACGGTGTTTGTTTGAAAGAAACGTATCAGCATTCGTTTACGCTGTGCTAAATATTCATAATAATAAATTATTGTGCATAATAAAGTTAGTTTATGTTACCACTGAGAACAAACCCCTTGTAATCAAAGTGTGTGATTTTGTTAAACATCACACGACTTGTAGAACAAAACGTCCTTTTCTGAAGGCCATGCCCAGGCCTTGCTTGTCGGTGTCATACAGTCACCAGTGGCACCGTTGTCGCATGCGGTCATTACTTGAGCTATAAACAAAACATTGCTCCAAGCCACAAAAACAAAATCCTGCTCCTGTAGGAAACCTTTTAGCATTTCTTTGTCTTCTTTCCTTTCGTTGTCTGGAAGATTACTACGCAGAGGTGGATAAGTGGCCGAAAGTTTATGATGAATTGGAGAACGCTCATTTGTTGGCGTACAAATTTCATCTTCAGATGTAAGTAACTTTCTCCGGAGTTCCTAATACTATACTCCATTTTTAGGTTATAAACACGTTGTTTCCTAAATATATTAATTTTACTGGGCGTTCTTTATCTACATAATTAGAACAATTGTTATTTTGGGAAGTTATGTATATAAAATGTAAATTTTACTTTATCTCGCATGCAACTTCAGCGGACAGCGGACAGAAGTTTTGTGGCAGCGACAATCCTAGGTTTCACTAAATAACAGTGTAGCATTAACAGTGAGAAGACGCAAAAAGCAGATGCAATGCTGAGGGCACTAGGCACTAGCTAGTGCTACTACCTGTCGATGTAAAGGTCAGTCAGCTGTATACGTGAATTACAGAACGCCCAGAACTGATTTAAAACATTTTTTTCTTCTGGGTCCAAGTTACACGCCTGGGTTCAAATAACCTGAGTTTACGGTACTCGAAAAGAAGGCAAGATTTATCAAGGAAGAAAGTCAGCCGGCCGCGGTGCCCGAGGGGACTGAGGCGCTGCAGTCACGGAGTCACGGTCTGCACGGCCACTACGGTCGGGGGTTCGAACCCCCCCCCCCCCTCGGGCATGGATATTTGTGCCGTCCTAGTTCGTAACTAGTTCATAAGTAGTTTGTAAGTTTAGGGACTGATGACCCCGTAGTTTAGTCCCATAAGCTTAACAAACTTTTTTTTTTTTGTTTTGTGTGAAGAAAGTCATCTTCCAGCAACACTCAGGTGTCGTCGTAATGGCAAAATTACACGGAATAAGATATGAACTTCGACAACACCCGCCTTAGGCACGTTATATGGCTCCATCATACTTCCATTTCTTCCCAAAATTGATTTTTGTAGCCGATAATTCTCTTCAAACGTAGAACTGGTAGCCGGACTTGACAACTATTTTACAGACCTGGAGGAATCTAATTCCGAGATGAGATCAACGCACTGGAACATCGTTGGACCAAGTGCATTAATCCATAAGGAGACTACACTGAAACATAAAAAAAGTTCAGTCGTGTAAGAACTCTTTCTCTATTCCTTTCCGAGAATTACTCAAAAGACCCTCGTAGATTTATGCACTGATAACAGCTTCTTTACAGTTACCGCTTGAAAATGAGTAAAACTTGAAACCGGTAGCGCACGCAATAGAAAAAATCTATAATAAACGCAGCTATGGTGGTCATTTCATTATAATGAATTTAATACTTTTAAATATGTACTTCATCACTCGTGTGAAAGGATCCGAAATAGGAAACGAAGTTTGCATTTTCCCACAGTTCCCGAATAGTGTGTCGACGAACTGGGATACTATGGCGTCGCATCATGGTCAATGGTCGCCATAGCTTTTGATGACCTTACTGTTGGAGATTAGCGACGTCTAGATGTGCATCTCGATATTTACTCTGCATATCTTTTTTAAGTGGCTGGCAGAGGATGTATCGTACTACTTTAAAATATGTCTTCACCGTTCCATTGTCTAATAGCACACCGGTAAAACGAATGAATAAATATTTCCGGTTTCGATATGATTTCTCTTCTTATTATGATCATGTCTCCCTATGTACACGGATGCTAACAAAATATGTTCGTATTCGGAGGATAAATTTTATGAAACAAATTTAACTAACAGATCTCGCCGCCCGCAACGAATAATCCGTTTATTTTATTTTATTTTATTTATTTATTTATTTATTTTTGACGACTTCCACCCCAAGTCGTGCATCATTTCCGTCACACTCTCCCCACGTTTAGCGATAATACAAAACGAGCTACCCTTCACTCAGACCGACTTTACGCGTATTCGCTAATGCACACCGATACGCTAAGACAGCACGGACAATGTAATGTAGGTAGGTTCTTTAGTAGATCTGTTGGATTTTTTAAAATGTGTTTTAAAAGTTAAACGCAGTGTTTGGTTCGCCTTCCCCATGATATTTCCTGTGTGTTCTATCTAATTAAGGTTTCTAATTTTAATTCCTAGATATTTAGGTGAATTTGCAACCTTTAAGACGTATAGCACTAGCTTGGGAAACGATAGGTATCACTTCCGTTTTATTCGATGACTTTCTGTGAGTTACTACTAACGATGTCCTTTTTGACACGATATCCCTGCTCCAACCGGACAACAGTACCACGCAATTTGATTAGAAGACGCTTTTGAGGTACAGTGTCAGAAGCCTTACAGGAAATGTTCAAATGTTTGTATAACTTATGGGACTTAACTACGGGGTCATCAGTCCCTAAACTACTTATGAACTACTTACGAATTAGGATGGCACAAATATCCATGCCCGAGGAGGGATTCGAACCCCCGACCGTAGTGGCCGTGCAGACCGTGACAGGAGCGCCTCAGTCCCCTCGGCCACCGCGGCCGGCTGCCTTACGGATATACAGAGTGTTTCACTAAGTGTGTTTGCCTCTGTACCTTATAAAATAATAGGTGATGGGAAAGTTTAATGCTGTAGGTCAACACAAGAAATGTTACACTTTCTGCGGAGCTATGAACATAGTTTATTTTATCATTTTCCAAAAGAGTTACAGCACAAAGATATAATTTTTTGAATGGAACAATAGTTTTTTCTATCGTGCATTGGATTCATTGAAACCAGCTGCGACCAAATCAATTTACATTCCTATTACTGTTAGTTTGGGAGCTACAACCCTTCAAAGTTTAGGGGGCGGAGGCTACGACAGCGTAGCTGACTGGCTGGTGGTCGTAAGACAGTGGGACGTGCCCTAGGGGATAGCCACTCGGCCAGTCAGCTACGCTATCGCAGCCTCCGCCCCCTAAACTTTGAAGGTTTGTTGCTCCCAAACTAACAGTGGTAGGAAAGTAGTTTACATTGATTTGGACGCAGCTGGTTTAAACGAATCCAATATACGATAGAAAAAATTTATGTTCCATTTAAAAATTATATCTTTGTGCTCTAACTCTTTGGAAAATGATACAACAAACTATATTCTTAGCTCCGCAGAAAGTGTAACATTTCTTGTGTTGACCTACCGCATTAAAGTTTCCCGTCACCTATTACTTTATAAGTTACAGAGGCAAACACACTTCGTGAAACACCCTGTATATGGAATCGATTTCATAACCCTTGTAGACAGCTGTCTTTAGTTTATTGACTAAAGGGTTAGCTATTTTTCATGGCAGATGGCGCACCCTGCAAATATTATGGGGAGACACACAAGCGGAATCCCTAGTTCGTGGTGAAGGGAACAATGGGTTATGTCTTCAGTACATCTTTATTCGTGCTTTGCTGACATTCACCCCACAGCGATGCCTCAGGTATTATGCACTAGCGCTTGCCATCCCTGAAGGCCCTACTCACTGCGATGATGTTCCAACAAGATAAAAGGCGCCCACACACTTGCTAATGGACTACCTGCAGGATGTAACAGCCCTCCCCTGCTCAGTGTGATAAGAAATCCGCCACCACAGTTGTCGAAGTAATGACATTGTCCTTGGGAATCTGGCATTTTGCACTGAAGAGCCAAAGAAACTGGCAAGCGTATGCTAACACAGATAGTTGTAAACACTCAGAAGGCGTCGCAAAGCCTATATAACACAACAGGTAACTAGCGTAGGCGGTAAATCGGTTACTGGCACTACAGTGACAGGCTATCACGATATAAGTAAGGTTGAGTGTGGTGTTATACTAGGCGCGCGGCAGATTGGACACAACATCTCCTGAATCGTAAATGTCGAGACTCAGGTAAAACGCCAAATCTCCGACCGGAAAGAAGATTCTGCAAGAACGCGACCAAAGACGACTCAAGAGAATCGTTCAGCTTGACAGAAGTTCAACCCCTCCACAGACTGTTGCGGATTTCTATGCTGGACTTCAAAAAGTGTCAGCCTACACGCCTTCAACGAAAAATGAACTCTGAGTGCTTTCGGTCCTCTCGCTTACTGTTCCTGACTGCACAACTCAAAGCTTTACTATTCGCATGGGCTCATTGACACCGACATTGACAACTGGAAACATGTTTCCTGGTCTCACGAGTCTCTTCCTCATTTGTATTTAGCGGATGGAGAAAATTTCATGAATGCATGATTCCTGGTTGTCAGTAGGGGAGTGTTCAAGTTGGTGCAGGTTCTGTAATTATGCTGGGCATGTGCAGTAGGTTTTATATATGACCCCTTGTGACAGTACGGACCCTTAATTCAACTAACTTTGTCTTAGGGGATGACTTAATCCTACTACCTTTAGGTTGTTGCTCTCTGTACACTTATACATTTCTTTGTAAAACTTAACTTTCAGTTTCAAAGTCAAGACATTTTTAACTAGGGCAGCATCTACGAAGTAACTGACTACATCATACGCGTTGCGTTTTTACTAACATTGTTTATTGCCCATTGCATGATTACGTCTGGCGAGGAGCATTAAATTCATTAGACTCCGTCTGATATAATTAGCTCGAGACCTCAATATTACTAACAATATAGGTATACGAATATTAAATATTTGGGTAATATTCCTAAAATGATTGCTATTAAAGTTAATTGTTCTATAAAAAATTAAAAAAAATCTATAAGGCGATATAAAATTTCTGAGTTCCCACTCCTATTGAAAATTAAAGTCCACATACGTTCGAAAATGTTGCAGAGTTCAGCGCGGCGGGTTCTGCTGCTATGTTGAACACCTACCGTCTAACTCAGTTTCATTGCACTCGCGACACACGTCAGCCATCAAGATTACACTGCCGTCGACTGATCTCGGTCGCTACCAGCACTCACTTATCAACAATCTGTGACGTCATTCCATTAATGCCGGCACGTCAACTACCGAGCTTCAGTGATTATCGCGATAGTGTAGAAAACTTTTTAAATGATGACTGAAATGTTGATATAACGGCATAGTTAAATGTACTCCAAAATTCTAATGGAAATACTTTAATTTCTAACTTTAATAATACCTCCAAACTCTTAAATTTATACAAATAAGTATTTTCAGTATGACCGATCAATAAGTTTTTCGGCCATTGCACAATGAATAGTTAAGCAGTCACTTAGGTAAAGTGTTTTTCAGGTAGATTTTCCAGTCCTCTTTCCAGTGCATTGCTCCGAATAACTAAGTTCATAAATTTAAACAAATTACGATCTATAAACAAAATACTTTAGTTTAGACAAAGTTAACATGATAAAATAAACAAAAATAATACATTCTAAACAGGTCATAAAGTGTGTTTACGAGACCTTGCATTTGAGCCCCCGTTTGTTACTGTAATTCAGTTAGCTTAGTCTGTGGATTTTTCTAACTGAATAATTGTTATTTTTTTAATAACTTTTGATATAAAATTAATGTAATGATGTCAAGACATCACATTAACCGCACTGTTCTCCTCTTTCATTTGCTTCTCCGTGCTGATCGGTAACTTTAATGCTTTCAGCGTAGTATCTAAAAAATAAGAAAAACGCCGCATTTTTGGCGGCAAAATAGTAGTTGAACATGACGTTACGTCCGCCAGCGTTTTCTTCGTGTGGTTTTATGCCAGCCGATGCGAAGCTGGGCGAGGCGTTCCTCCTCTCCGCTGTCAAACAAGCGAGTTTAGCAAAATGTTCAAATGTTTTAACTATGGGGTCATCAGTCCCTAAACTTACAAACTAGCTAACACTAAGGACGGCACAAATATCCATGCCTGAGGGGGATTAGAAGCCCCGACCGTAGTGGCCGTGCAGACCGTGACTGGAGCGCCTCAGTCCCCTCGGCCATCGCGGCCGACGCGAGTTTAGCGCTCCAAATGAGAGTTGTATGTTGTTGTAACGTGCCACGCTGATACCTCTAGATCAACAGTTTACACGTGCGTACGCATCCTGGCTTATCATCTGAATTCATTCATGTCATTGTGGACTGCGACTTTGCGACCACACACGAACTACCTCCGCTGGCCGCCATACCCCCAGACATGAACATTATTATTTCTAGCATAACTTGCAACGTTCTGTTCAGAAGAGACCTTCATCCCCTCGTAGTCGTTCGGAAATGGGCAGCAATGCATGATGCAAGGGTATCAATTCCCTCTAGCAGTCCTTCACGCAGTAATCGTGTCCGTGCCACGTCGTACTGCGGTACTTCCGCGGCGTACTGCGGTACTTCTGCTGGGGCCCTACACGGTATTAGGCAGGTGTACCAGTTTCTTTGGCTCTTCAGCCCATTTCCGATGGTGTATTGTAGTTCCTTTGTTTTCTTGACGCAGCTCGCCGCAGACAAATGTTTGCCTCTCGGCCACTGTGCGCTGCCTGCGGGCTCCGTGAACAGGTAGCCGGCGCTGGGCTGGCTAGGTGTAGGCTAGTCGCCTGCCGCGGTGGGTTATGAAGCGCGTCGGCGGGCTCGCAATTTGTATCTCGGCGAGGCGCCGCCGAAATTGTGCTGTCACACATTCTGCCTTTTTTTATGTGCTCCCTCACTTCCCGTCTCTCTCTCTCTTTCTATCTCACTCTCTATCCACCTCCCGCCCACATCTGGCAGACACGTTCTCCTTTTCGCTTCTCGCCTTGCCTTTCTCCACGCATCGCCATTACTTTCATGTTTTCTTCCTCTTTCTTTTTTTCCCCTCCCCATCCCCTCTCTCCTTATTTCTTTTTTATTTCCTGCTTCCGTCAGTGGCGCATTTCGAGAGCCGCTACGGTGCCTCCTTATTCTTCGGCGGCGACGGTCGGTGCATTGTGAGGGAAATAGAATAACGCCAGCGTGATTTGTTGTATTCGATGAGGCGCACGTGCGGTGCCAACGGAGGAACAGCAGGCGTGTGCGAAGGAGTGGCTCCGTCCAGGCTACTGAATGCGTGTGCCGCCCTGCAGCGTACGTGTTTACTGAAGTTTTTGGCTGACACTTCTGGACACCCCTGAAGAGCCTACGAGGATTTCTTTGAAAATTACGTGCAAAAATTGAAAGTACTAACGTGTTTGCGGAAAACCATTTTTATTTTACTACGTAGTCTCCTTTCAGACTTATACACTTCGTCCAATGCTGTTCTAATTTGTTGATCCCTTCCGAATAATAGGAATTGTTCACCGTGCAAAATTTTCTGTAATCACCTCATTGTTAAATCTTCGTCCCGCCAGCCATTTCTTCAAATTGAAATTGGGGAACAAGTTTTAGTCCGAGGGAGCCAAGTTGGAGAATAAGGGTGGGGGGCATAAAAGTAGCCAGCAGCACGCTTACCGTACGTAAAAAAACGTCACAGATCGGATTGCTAAACATCTTCGACGGGTTGGTGTCCAGCTCTTCTTCTATAGTAGTCACAAGATCCAGGATGTACTTGGTTCCACAAAGGACAAGATAGAGGCACTAAACGCATCAGGAGTATACAAGGTGGAATGAGAGTGTGGGGAAGTATACATAGGTGAGACAGGGAGGGCAGTGGCAACGCGCATACGCGAACATGAACGCTACATTCGACTAGGCCAACACAATAAATCTACAGTAGCCGAACACCAGCAAGATTGCAGCAAAAAGATAAAATTTAACGATGCTAGAATACTCGCCAAGCAACCAGGGATAGTTAAACGCAAGATAAGGGAAACCATCGAAATTGTAAAACATCCTAATAACATGAACAGAGAAGACGGACTCAGGCTGGCCCCCCCTTGACTACCAGCCATCAGAGCGAAGTAGGCCGCACTGACAACACAACACGCTTGACACCCTGCATGAAGACTCAAGATCTCACGACCCCAACCTGACCTTGCACAAAACCGTCAAAAGTGCCGACAACGAGCTAAAACAGCGCACCCTGCCAGCATGCGGGACAAACGCTAAGGAAGAGATACCCTCCTCAATAACCTATGTCTGTACCTGGGCCAGAACTCTAATACCACGAAGGATCTCTCGAACGTGTACTTCCTAAATTTTTCGCATACCGTTCATTTATCACTGACACTGGATCACTGCAGCCACTTACTGCCCGAACACGAATCACTGTACAGTATAGTGAGAACCACATGTCTCCCATTCACCGTACGCTGAAGGGGGGAGAAGAGTATGGGGAAGACAATCTGCGCAACACGTTTACCAATACTGTTCGAGAACGAACGGTAATTTTCGAAAAAAATTATGGCTGCACTGACTAAAATCCCGGGGTTCCTTATTACTTATTTGGTGTATCTTCTGTTGGTCGATTTCATGCACCCTTATCCAAACGCTGCCACCCCCACCCCATTTTTGTCCATCTCCTGCCTCCCCTCTACCTCGCCTCGCCTTTTTCTCCTCCTACGGACCAAGGGAGCGCAGTTCCAAAATACTGATGACGGCGGTTCAAACCCGCATCCGGCCACCCTGACAGGTTTTCACCGGTTTCCCTAAATCAGTCTAGGTAAATATTTAACTAGTACTGTTCTGTTTAACACATATACACTCTGTATTAAAAGTTCTTGCAATTTTTATTCTCAGGATTCTCGTAACTTTCATCACCAGAAAAGGAACCTACTTGGGACTTGGGAAAATCACGGTGTGGTACAATGTTTCTTGATGGATCAATCTATTGTAAAACTTTAAACAAACTGCTGGTTCATCCATGTATACAGAAAGATACGTTACTTGCAGTACTGTAGGTGGCTGATTAGGTCATTTAGTGGCCACAATACGCTTCCAGAAAAAGTTCAGTAGTTGATGTGGCTGGGTGAGCTCATTTCCTCTTTGTGGCGAAGTTAGTATTGCACAGTAAGCCAACATGACAAAACCACATTACTTGCATCCGAGGCTGTTGGTAACTTGCAGCAAATTAATTTAGGCTCCAATACCACACGTTTGCCTCAAAAGCCAATATTTCCACTTAACTTGGTAGTTGGCTACTTCTGTACTTCATACTCGACTGCTCACGGCTACCACTGAACTACGACTCCGCCAAAATTGCCTGTTACCACCTATCCAGAAGCGTCTCCGCCAACCAATCACCTTTCCGTTCTAGGTACTGCTCTCCATCTTTTAACTACAATTACTAAATTTGCCCTAATATGAACCAGCACACATTATTCCATATTTTATACAGAACAATTTATATTATAACAACTGCAGTATGCTTAAAAAGAAAATAAACATTGTCACAGAAAAATAATTATTTTTTACAGTTTCTATCAGAACACTTACTTCTGCTAAGTCAAGGATTATAAACACAGACATCAGTCATTAGAATACAATTGACAATCGATATATATCAAATCATTAAAATCAATAATTTAGTAACAGTTGCGTAAAACAATAATAAACTATGGATTATCAGGGAAAGGAGTATGTTATAGTGTTACAGTACCTCAAAGCTGGTTTTAGCTTTCTAAGTATTAGGTCCGCCTGATATGAAAAACACTACTTTACTAGTTGACCCGTGCGAATAATTTGCACTGTATGCTAATCAGTCACAAATAAGTATGATAGTAAAGGAGAAAACGCAGATGCGAGTACATATGTAGAAAAGAGAGTAAACTTTGAATGGTAGTAACAAATATTAGTCTCATTGTAAGATAATTTATATAATGAAATACAATATGATTAATTTTGACACAATTAGATATTGAACTTTCATGTTTATGTATATTAAAAAAATTATTTTACAAAACTTCTATAAAACCGGTGTTAGCAGTTATAATGTGATCATCGTTTACTTTTTGGTCGCATGTGTCTTTAGCACAAACATAAATAACACTGAATGACCGTACTCACGAAAAAGCCACGTATAAGTCAACTGTTCATGCAGAGAAATAGGTTCTGGTAAATATAATCCCGCCCTTTGAAGCGTCTGACCTTGTGCTCTACTTATGGTCATAGCGGAGGCTACTTTTATTGGGAATTGTCTTATAATTTGGAGAGGCATGGTTTGATCAAGGTGTGAGGTTAATGCGGGGTATTAGCACAGTTTTTTCAGAGTCCCTCTCGACCTAAATGTTGTACTCTGTGGCATGTTGGAAAACTACAATACCGAGGAAAAATAAATAAATAAATAAATAAAAATTATAAGAAATAATACGTCCCGGCACATAACGTTGCGCGCACTCTAAAGCGGGGTATTAAAAGTTAAATAAATCATCATAAGTTATAATAGTAGGCGGTACTTACCTATGATGATGAACTTGAGGTAATTCAGTTCATCCACGCAGTACACAAAGCAAGGAAGGAAGCTTAGGGTTTAATGTTCAAATGTTTGTTAAGCTTATGGGACTTAACTACGGGGTCATCAGTCCCTAAACTTACAAACTACTTATGAACTAGCTTTTACTAAATACGGCACAAATATCCATGCCCGAGGGGGGATTCGAACCCCCGAACGTAGTGGCCGTGCAGACCGTGACTGAAGCGCCTAAGTCTCCTCGGCCACCGCGGCCGGCTTAGAGTTTAGCGTCCCGTCGACAGCGTGGTAATTAGAAACGGATCTTAAACTTGGATTTTTGGGGAAGGATGTGGAAAGAAATTTGCCGTGCCCTTTGAAAGGAACCATCCCGGCTTACGTTGTAGGAACAGTGCAATGTTTTCAAAATAAGGTTTTTTTTTGTGTCAAAACAATAATTTTAAACTCTCTGTGTATTTTTCGTCACTAGTGGAGAACGAAACCTTGAAAATGACACCTTAATCATTAATTTTGGATAAGTAATACGGGAGGTATGGTGTACCCACAAAAAAACACGATAAGAAATAATATGTATGACTTTACACTCAAAGTTGTTTTAGCACATCTGTGTCATCATCAGTGGAATTTTCATTTATTTTTTGCTGAGAAAAAATACATTGATATCAGTACTATACTATATGTAAATTTAGGCCTTGGTCTTATTTTCGTTTTTAACTTGTTTTTAAATTCTGTGGGCATGTAGGACCATTTCCACATAATTAAATACTAGTAGCGTTGTCATATTGAATCATATAGTCTGTCTGAATCCTGTGAGGATTTTAAAAACGCTGCTTCTAATGTGCAAACTTAAATTTAGCTATTGACTATTACTTACGGGTTTCTTTTGGTGTACACTTTTATCTTCCGCATTTTTGTTAACAACTCACATGTAGTACACATATTTTGCGGGATTTTATTTTAACTTTCTTTTAATTTTTAATTAATTAATTTTATTTATTTTTTATTTTTTTATTTTCCATGGCCACTTCCCACTTAAGCAAATTCAAGTGTGTACACTTTGTTAGTATGCGTACCTATCAGTAGCCTTCACTTGTTCTCCATTGGATTGTGGGGTAAGTTGTGGCTTGATTTTAATACTTTTAGGCCTATTTTCGTTGTGTGATGGTTTTGGGCTGCAAATGTGATACGGGATCTGTGACTATTTACTGCCCTGAGGTGTTCTAAATATCTGGTTTTGAAATTCCTAGAAGTTTCTCCAAACCGTATTGATTGACAAGAGCTACATGTGAGTTAATATCTGTCTGATATGTTGAATTTAACTGTTGGTGTTGTCTGTATTCTGAATTTTTTCAGTACTGTGCTGTCTGTCTTATTGGATTCCCTGTTTCTTTAATATGTTGCCTACATAAATTGAGGTCCTACGTTCATTCTTGTATTTTTAAATTCAGTTCTCTTTGTGCGGATGCACAGGAAAAGGGTATTTTGTTAAAGACTTAGAGCAACGCACTGGTGAGCCCAATTGAAATAATGAAATCCGCTGTAATCATGCAGTTCGATGGTTACTGACACTGTTTATGGTGGCCATTTAATCCGTAGCAATAATTCAGAATGTGATAGCCACTGACTGTGTTTGCTTAACTCATCTAATCCGTACTATGTATTCCGTTAATCATAGATTGTATAATCACATACTTTTCTTTCATTATATACTATTAAGTAGCAGTGCTTAAGAAGATACTCCTAGAAAGTAAAAAGTACTTGATAAACATGGAGGCTGTATTTTTCCCACAATCTATGTCGTACAGCGGTAGTAACGTAGCACATAACTATTGGCTAACTTCACATGGCTGCCATTTAATCAGATTTTTGTCTTATAATACCGAAAAATATTTTTATTAGGATATTCATAAGCCTGCATTTCCCAATGTGCCAATTTTTTCTCTATCCGTCGCATATGATATTGGTAACTGGGCTTGATGTGTGAACATTTTCAATACTTTCATATAGCATAAAAAATGATTATAAAACAGGCGACACACTTCCCTTCTGAAGGATATAGCAGCCTTACAGCCTGTGTTAAATCAAACGATATCTAGGCGTAGACTACAATTCGAAAACAGTATTTCTGCTTCAGTCTGTAGGTTTACGGCGCTTCTGGTCCACGGCGAAGCCATCAAACGGTGTTATGGTTGCGTGTCGGCAGATTTGGACGGGATTTTCGATAAAAGAAGCTCTTACCTGCCATAAATCCGTTGATGGTATTGTTTTCCGGTAACTTCTCCTTTTCTTCTAGTTTGAAGAGTTTTACTCGTGCTATCAAATAGGGGCGTAAAAACTTTGAAGATCACAAATCTCTCTGTTGAATGAATGTTTGCTATAAAGCTCTTTCTTCTCTCCCTCTCTCTCTCTCTCTCTCTCTCTCTCTGTCTTTCTCTCTCTCTCTCTCTCTCTCTCTCTCTCTCTCTCTCTCTCTCTCTCTCTCACACACACACACACACACATACACAAACTTTTTCCTTGCACGATACGGGTGTCGTTGTGATATGCCACAGCAGGTAATGGGAAAATATATACGCAGTCAGTTAGTAAGGATTCACTGCTTCCTTACTTATTTTGGATGGCTTAATATGGTAAAATTAAAATGTCGTTGGTCATCTCCACTTCTTACGTTCACACAAGTAGTAGGCATTCTACCAAGGCATTCTTCCTACTCGAAACGAAGTAGTCTCATAGCATACCACTCTTACTGATACAGTGTCTTTACTAACTCTTGCTATACTTTTCTTATATGATTTGAAGAAGCACCGAAAAAGTACCAAGGTAAAGTTACTGGCCATCTGCTATTGAATCGACATATTTTCCTATGAAAACCTCACAACAAATGGTTTTAAGCCATGATCGGTGATTTTACTTTAAGTATTGTCACCGGGTCGATGCTCTATTAGAACTATCATCTGATCTTAAAAATTGAGTTTAAAACTTGCTGTGCAAAGTACATGTCATGTAGATGAAAAAGTGACCAGAGAACATGACATGTACTTTACAGAACAAGTTTTAAACTCAGTTTTTAAGATCAGATGATAGTTTTAATAGAGCACAGAAACCGGTGACAATACTTAAAGTAAAATCACCTATCTTCAAACAATTGTTTTCCGAAATTATTTGGTCGCCCCAACTGCACCTAACATGTTATCCACACATAAAACCTTAAAAAGGTCGTCTACTATATCACTTGTGAAAAAATATTAGGGTCCCTAACTAAGTAACACACCTGCATAGCTTTTAAAAGAAGAAAGGAAGGAAGCTTGGAGTTTAACGTCCAGTCGACAGCATGGTCATTAGAGACGGAACTTACGCTCGGAGTATTTTGGTAAAGACGTGGAAGGAAATCGATCGTGTCCTTTCAAAGGAACCATCCCGGCATTTGCCTGGAGTGATTTAGGGAAATCACGGAAACACTTTTAAAAGAATTGAATATCATTGCAAAATTTTGATAAATTTCCTCAAATCATTAAAAATGTAATACGAAAAACGCTTAGGCATTGATGAAAAAGGCTAGTAAAAGTCATATAAGAACACGGAGGGAGGGGCGTGAGGACCTGAGATTGGGAAGGGGAACTAAACTGAGATTATATGTCGTTTAAAATGCTGAGTTTTTACCTATCAGATGATCATTCAGTGGTACATCAACCACAAAAATGTTATTTTGCCAATTTCAATTTCTTCAACAGTAACGTCAGAGTTAATTCTCCGTCCGCAGCTGCACAGTCAAAAACGGAAAAAAATGGATTCTCCTTCAATACCTCCGAATCTTCTCTAAGGACACAGTCAAAGTTTCTCGAGATACAAACATACGGATAACCTGTACCGTTCGTCCTAATGTTTAGCATTAATTTCTTCACACTGAGCAGACATACAAACGTAATTTCATTAAGTCAGACCAGTTGTGAACTGACTAGAATTCTCACACTCTGTAACTGAATATATTGGTGACACTGGATGGGTGTTGAGGACCAAGTTACAGGAACACGTTCTCTCTCTCTCTCTCTCTCTCTGACACACACACACACACTCTCTCTCTCTCTCTCTGACACACACACACACACACACACAGAGAGAGAGAGAGAGAGAGAGGGGGGGGATGGAGAGGAAAATAGCATTAACCTTTTGCAGAGCATCTAAAGACAATTGATCACTCCCAACCCACTATTAATAAAGTGTAAATTCTATATTCTATATTTTGTTTATACCATGATGCCCCTTTTAAATTAAATATAATCTGAGCTTTGTTACCGTAAGTCCATCCCCTCTCTCAGTTCTTGAGTGATTTTAATGAAGCGGTGTACCTTCAAGGAGAAAAATTTCTAGTTGTAGTAGTTCGATGATTCCCTCTAACTGTCTCAAGTTTTCGGCTAGATGTACACGGCCCAACCCAGTATATACCATTGACGAACAGACAACACGGATTCAGAAAGTACTGTTCTCGTGAAACCCAGCTACTAACATGATGTGATGAGTGTGTGAGATTTCCGGAACGCTTTTGACACTGTACCTCACAAGCGTATCTAATCAAGTTTCGTGCTTAAGCAATATCGCCACCGTTGTGCGATTCGATTCGTGATTTACTGTCAGAAAGGACACAATCCGTTTTAACTGACGGTAAGATATCGAGGAGAACAGAAGTGATATCCAGCGTTCCCTAGGGAAGTGTTTTTGGCCCCTTAGTCTTCCTTATTTTTATAAACGATTTAAGAGACACTTTGAGTAACTCTCTTGGACTGTTTGCGGATAACGCTATCATTTGTCAGCTAGCAAAGTTACCAGAAGATCAAAAGCAACTGCAAAATAATATGGATATCTGCATGGTGCAAAAATTCACAATTGACCTTTAATAACGATAAGCGTGAAGTCATTAATATGGCCACTAAAATAAAATAAACTTACACAAATCTGTCACATGCACAGGCATTTAATTCACCTAAATACCTATGAATCACGATTACGAACAACTTAAATTGGAAAGATCACATGTAAACCACTGTAGGAAAAGAGAACCAAAGGGTACGTTTCATTGGAAAAACACTTAGAAGATGCAACTGTTCTACTAAAGAAACCATCTACACTACACTTGTGCGTCCTATTTTGGTGTATTGCTGCGCATTGTGGGATCCACACAAAGTGGAACTGACGGACGATTTAGAGAAAATTCAGAGGTCAGCTCGTTATGTATTGTCACGATATACGGGGAAGAGTATCAAGTAAATGATGCAAGAAGGGGTGGAAATCATTTTATAAAATGTCTTATTCGTCGTGGCGAGATTTATTCGCGAAATTTCTTTCATCAACTTTCTCTTCCGAATGCGAACATATTTTGTTAGTACTCACCAACAAAGGCAGTCATGTTAATCATAATAAAATAACTCGGAACCAAAGGTATAGGTCTTCAGAAAGGTGTTCCCTTTTCCCGCGAACTATTAGGGAATGGAATTGTATTGAAATATAAAAGCGGTTAAATTAAATAATTCTCAGACTCTGCCGCTAGCACCATCATCATGGAATGGAATGAAATGTATAAAAGCGGTTCGTTGAACCCTCTGCCATGCATTAAATGTGACTTGCAGAGTATGTAGATATAGATAATTTTGTGACTGATATCTTAGATAGATATTTTATTTTGTTTTATGGTGGTACCCTTCCGTGCCTTTTTTGGTTCTGTGCCTAACTAAAAATAAAGAATGGAGCCCCTCCACGCCCACACCAACGTGGTGTCCAACTCAGAAGTTCTACTGTCACCTCCGTATTTGTTAGTTTTGTTATGGTGGAAAACTAGATGTGAGGGCCGCGATGTTATCCGTACGTGTGGGCACGATAACCCATTAATACGGCGCATCTGCAGATAGTAGTGGTCGAAAGGTAGACGAAGGGTAGGTATGTAAGGGCAGAGGGAAAACAGTTCCAAGCAAGAGCCAAGAAAAAAAACCTATGCGACAGTGGGATAGGTTGCAAGGGAAGTATCGGTATTTTTCTATCTGCGACAGATCATGCAAGGATTTAGTAATGTTAGTAATGGTTACCATTAACTTGCATATGTTTGTCATACAGAATCAGTCCGGTTGGTGCGAGGTTCTGCTGCAGCTATGATGTCTCCTGAGTCGGCTGCGGCAGTATACCTGTAAACATAGCCAAGTTTGTCATGATAGTTACACAGTTCGGTCATAGAACTGGCTAATTATGTAGGATTATATAGGTTTGTTTGTGTTCAGTGCGGTGAATATGGTTTCCTTGCTTTGACTATTGGTCGGCTGTAAGCTCAGCTGGCATTGCCAGTCAGTTTGCTATTCCGCAGGGGTTCGCCATATTCATCGTGTTTGTGAGTTGGTGGTCCCTATGACCTTAGTTGCCTAGTCTCTGAGGAGTAGTGTTTTTGGTCGCTTATGTTTCCACCTATATCTACATACATACTCCGCAATCCACCGTAAGGTGCGTGGCGGAGGGTACACTGTACCACTACTAGGCATTTCCTTTCCTATTCCACTCCCAAATAGAAAGAGGAAAAAATGCCTATATGCTTCCGTACAAGCCCTAATTTCTCTTGTCTTTGTGATCACTAAGCGAAATGTAAGTAGGCGGCAGCAAGATCGTACTACACTCAGCTTCAAATTATGGCCCTCTAAATGTACTTAACAGAAATTCATGAAAAGAACGTCGTCTTTCCTCCAGCGATCCCCAAATGAGTTGCCGGAGCATTTCCGTGACACTCGCGTATTGGTCGAACCTACCGGTAACAAACCTAGCTGCTTGCCTCTGAACCGCCTCTACGTCTTCCTTTAAACTGATCTCCTGCGGGTCCCAAACACTTGAGCAATACTCGTGGAGTGGCCGTACAAGCGTTTTATACGCGGTCTCCTTTACAGATGAAGTACGTCTTCCCCAAACCGAAGTCGACTGTCCGCCTTACTCACAACTATCCTTACATGTTCGTTCCGTTTCATATTGCTCTGCAATGTTACGCCTAGATATCTGAACGACGCGACTGCAAAAAAAAAAAAAAAGTGTTTGTAAAGCTTATAGGACTTAACTACGGGGTCATCAGTCCCTAAACTTACAAACTACTGACGAATTACTTACGAACTAGGACGGCACAAATATCCATGCCCGAGGGGGGATTCGAACCCCCGACCGTAGTGGCCTTGCAGACCGTGACTGAAGCGCCTCAGTCTCCTCGGCCACCGCGGCCGGCGACGCGACTGCATCAAGAAGCTCACTACTAATTCTGTATTCGAACATTATGGGATTGTTCTTCCTACTCATGTGCATCACCTGACATTTTCCTACATTGAGAGCTAGCTGTCATTCTTTGCACAAACTAGAAATTTTTTCTAAGTCATCTTGTATTCTATTACAGTAAGTTAAAGACGATCCCCCCCCCCCCATACACCACAGCATCATCAGCAAACAGCCTATGGTTGTGATCGTAGTTCCCCAAGTGTAGTACGAAGGGATTGTTCGAGTGTCTAAAGTATCTGTACAGTCGTGGAGCGAGTTTCTTGAATAACACCGTGAGTCGCTCTAGGCGGTATTCTTTGTGAAGATCCACGGTGTGTGTGTAATGTGGAGCGTTGCTTATGATGCGTGGTACCTTTTTCTGTATGAGCTGCCGACGGCGTAACCGTGTTGGCACCGCGTATGCCCAGCACGGAGCACCGTACGTCATCAGAGGTCTAATATATGTCAAGTACATGTTCCTCGACACCAGTCTATTTAGTTTGCTTTGCCTGTTGAGCATTGGGTAGAGTTGTTTGAGCCTCGCGTTTGCTCGGTTGGTCACGTGTTGTATGTGGTCCCCCATGTGAGTTTTCGGTCCAGCCAGACACCGAGGTATTTGACTTTCTCACGTATTGGGTGTGCGTGTAGAGTCAAAACTGAAAACTTTGACCCACGAGGATTTCTGCACTTTGTCGGCCAGTGTTGGTAGGTTTGTATCGTTTCGCGAATACTTGAAATTTCTTTTCGGAAGAAAAAATTTGCCGGTTTTTGCATTGCAATTAAAGTGAGAAAAGTCTCGTTTTTGTTCGAGAGTCAAGGCATGAAGCACAAACATTCATAGCTGACTTTTTCGTCTTCAAAGCAATCTTGAATATGTCTTGAAACCTTGCTTTAGCGGTGATCAGTTTCTTGCTTGATAGCGGTTTGTGAGACACGTTACGGCCGTATCTCCACTTCTCAGAACTACTTGTTCCAGCTTACTAGTCGAATGCACATCTTATAAGAGAGAAGTTAAAAAAAGCTGATTGGCTGCTGAGAATGAAAAAATGCAGGTAACGATAAAATCTTTATTCCTTTTGTACTGACGCGTTTCGGGCGTAGCCCATCTTCAGAGTACCTTGTAAGCGTAAAAACTAAGATAATACATGTACAGTCAAAAAGTTAAAAGTAAACGTGTATATATGGAATGTTATATTCATATATCTTTATGACGTCTTAGGTGAGGTGCTGCCCTCACATGTACTGTATTCGCCTTAACGACACTAAAAAATATTTGATTTCAGTTTACTTTTAGCTTTCAACGAATGTACTAAGTTTTGTACACACATATTAATGTTATCAGTGTTTGATGAGTGGCCAGCCTATACTGGGCATTGCGTTTTGTCTATACTTAAATGGGTAGTGTTATGGTAAGTATAAATTCTATCTTGTGTCATTTCTCTTTTTGTATCACGATTTACATCTACATCTACATCTACATAGATACTCTGCAAATCACATTAAAGTGCCTGGCAGAAGGTTCATTAACCACTTTCATAACGATTACTTTTAACTGTTTGACTGTACGTGTGTTATCTTAGTTTTTACGCTTACCAGATACTCTGAAGATGGGCTACGCCCGAAATGTGTCAGTACAAAAGGAAGAAAGATTTTATCCGTTACCTGCATGGTTTTATTGTCAGCAGCCAATCAGTCTTTCTAACTTTTTTTCTTATTACATTGATAATTAGCTGAACCCTCGCTGCTTCGCATGCGTAGGTTTGTTGGTCTGCACCAGTTGTTTCTTTTTAATCCTGATGAAGGATCCTTATCTTATGTTTCGTAGTTATAGCTTGAAATTTGAGTTAACAGCAACATATTTTTGAAAATCAATTTTTGCACCCCGCATTTCACCCCCCCCCTCCCATATTAGTCTAATCTCCAAAAATACCGAAACACGTGTTTTTAAATTCAAACCCCGAATCCAAATGCGAAAATTTGTAGTTCTAACTTCAAACTTGCCTAAATAGCAACATATTTTCGAAAAACATTCGCTCTCCAATTTAACCCCCTTGATGGTTGAATTTCCAAAAATATCGAAAAAAGGAATTTTTTAACGTCTAATCAACTATACAAATATCAATTTTTGCAGCACCAGCTTCAAAATTGTATCAATAGCAACGTGTTTTCAAAAAGAATTTTTGATCCTCTATTTAACCCTCTCACTTGTTAATTTCCAAAAATACTAAAAATCATGGATTTTTAATCTTGACCAAGATTCCATATCCGAAGTTTCTTAGTTGTAGCTTAAAATTTGAGTTAACAGCAACTTATTTTTGAAAATCAATTTTTTGCGTCACCTATTTTACCCCCTTATTTGTCGAATTTCAAATAAATGCCGAAACACGTGTCTTTTAAATTCGAATCCTGAATTAAAATCCGAAATTTTGTAGTTTCAGCTTCAAAATTGCCTAAATACCACCGTATTAAAAAAAAATTTCATCCCCTATTTCACCCCCTTACGGACGGAATATCGAAAAATCGCTTCTTAAATTATGCTTACAGAGTGAGATCAACACCCTCCACGAATTTCAAGTTTCTCTCTTCAGTGGTTTGGGCTGGGCGATGATGAGTCAGTCAGTCAGTCAGTCAATCGGGAAACTTCCTTTTATATGTAGAGATTATGGCTGCACATCTCCATCAAGACTTCAAGTCTGACCTGCGAATGCACATCTGTTTACAACTGTTGTTTACAGAGTAGTTTCTTCTGAGCCATTAATAAAATCTGTCTCACGTTTCTGTGGACAGACGCCGTGTTTATAACGCGAACGCCACACTTTTTAACAATAAACTACAGAGTGTAGGAGTGTGCCGGCGCGTTACAACACTTTGTGGACGGGTAGCTGGTACGCAGGCAGCGGGGTCGGGCCCGAAGCGCGAGGCCGCGAGAGCGGGCCCTATTTTCCGGCGCGGACGTGGGTTATGCACGAGTGACGGCGGCGGAAGGTGGGTTTTACGAGGGGCCTCATAAAATCCGTGGGCCCACGTCGCGGCCGAGGTCGGCGACCCCATAGCGAAGGGATTTCTGCGGTCAACACCGGAACAGTTAGGGTTCCTGGAAGCAGAAGCTGAACGTATCGAGGCAAGGCTGCAAGACCTCTATCTGGAGCAGCGGTTCCCAGGCTGTAGTATTCGGATCGCAAGTGGTACACAAGAGCTGAAACATGGTCCGCGAAAGAAATAACATTTGAAATTGTAATTCCTTATTACGTTGTTAGGGAATCGTATTATGGTATACGATAAATTGCATACTTTACTTATGATGCCATAATTGGTTAACGTCGGTACCATTTGAAATACATTTCTGTCCTACTGTTAAGAACGTTTATGGCGCCGGCCGCGGTGGCCGAGGGGACTAAGGCGCTCCAGTCACGGTCTGCACGACCACTACGGTTGGGGGTTCGAATCCCCCCTCGGGCATGGATATTTGTGCCTAGTCTAAATGTTCAAATGTTTGTACAGCTTAAGCGACTTAACTACGGGGTCATCAGTCCCTAAACATACAAACTACTTATGAACTAACTAAGACGAAGTACGGCACAAATATCCATGCCCGAGGGGGGATTCGAACCCCCGACCGTAGTGGCCGTGCAGACCGTGACTGGAGCGCCTCAGTCCCCTCGGCCACTGCGGTCCTTAGTCTTAGCTAGTTCATAAGTAGTTTGTAAGCTTATGGACTGATGACCCCCGTAGTTAAGTCCCATAAGTTCTACAAACATTTGAACATTTGAACATTTATGGAATTAGAACATGATGGGTATGTAAGAACGCTTTTGTAACTACCATCTTGGGCATTTATGTTGTAACGAGGCAAAATCAAAATATTGAAATAATTCGACCGTTTCAGGGAGTTGAAAGAAATTCAACGACAAAACTGAAAATTTTTGCTGGACCAGGATTCGATGCCGGATTTCGCGCTTCGGGCCAGCGGTCACCTTAACTAATTAGGTTATCCAGGCACGATTCCCTTCCAACCCAAATTCTCAACTTCTGATCTCCTATCCATTGATTCCTCTTGCTCGCAGCGTATACTAGATTCCCGCAAGGAATCGAGCATTTGAATGCGTCCGCATTGATACTGTTGTTGGCATATATGGTGTCTGTTACTTTCGGACATGTTTGAAGAGCAGAAACAAAAAATTCACATAAATGGCCGTAAATTTACGAAATCGAGATATTGAAACATTTCGACCGTTTAGGGGAGTTGAAATAAATACAACGGAGAAGTTGAAAATTTATGTATGGAATCTGCGGTTCGTTGGGGCGATCTAAATCAATTTATACAGGTTTACAGCCAAGATCTCGTTTTTATTTCTTAGTATGACCGGTTCAAATGTTTGTGTAGCTTATGGGACTTAACTACGGGGTCATCAGTCCCTAAACATACAAACTACTTATGAACTACTTACGAACTAGGACGGCACAAATATCCATGCCCGAGGGGGGATTCGAACCCCCGACCGTTGTGGCCGCACAGACTACGACTGGAGCGCCTCAGTCTCCTCGGCCACCGCGGCCGGCAGGGTGACCGGTTTCGATGTTATTTAGACGTCTTCTGATCTCATGTATCTCACAACGTCACGTCTCATATGGCTTTAACTATATACACTCATCTGAGATCGGACATTAAGAGATATAGGAGATCATAAGATGACGTCTAAATAACGTCGAAACCGCGATCTTGGCTGGAAACCTGTATAAACTGAAAGTATATGATTCACCGGGATTCGAACCCGTATTTTCCGCTTTGGGCCAGCGGTAGCTTTAACTAATTACGCTATCCAGGCACGTTTCCCTTCCAAACGAAATTCTCTGCCCATTGAGTCCTCTTGCTCGCAGCCTACACT
This sequence comes from Locusta migratoria, assembly GCA_026315105.1. NCBI lineage: Eukaryota > Metazoa > Arthropoda > Insecta > Orthoptera > Acrididae > Locusta > Locusta migratoria. The sequence continues at coordinate 402,524,112 of CM048747.1, read as the reverse complement.
GGATTTCCGCAAGGGATTTTGAATGTGTCAGCATTGAAACTGCCATTGTCCATTGTGGGCATATTTACAATTAGTGACTAGGTGTCTGTTGTTTTTGGACTTGTCCGGAAAGAACAGACACCATATCAATAATATGCAATAACATCCCTGAAATCGCCTCCAGCGATGTTACGATTTTACCCAAAACGTATTTAGGTGAACAAGGATTTCCTGCTTCAAAACAAATCCAGGAACAGATCGAAAGTTTTGTATAGGATATGGGACCGTCATTTGCAACTGTAAATTAGTCTACTTTAGACCAGACGCGTTACGCTTTATTTTATAGCATGAAGATAAAAACATAAAAAATTCGTGAGTAATATTAATAGTCAAATTTATTCAGAATGAAAACAATCCAATTGCATGAAAACTGTTACAGATCGAATTTCATAATAACTAAAACAAATAATGTAATACAAACCATTTATTGTACAGCTGACCACTGAAGATGCTTTAAAATAAAGCGAAACGCGTCTGGTCTAAAGTAGACTAATTTACAGTTGCAAAAGACGGTCCCATATCCTATACAAAATTGTATAACTGCAACTGCGGAAGACAAGGCCAAAAAACGAAGAAATATGTAGATCGAAAGTTAGTGATGACAAACTTGTTTTGAGCAATAGTATTAGCCCTGGTATTATCGAAATTAAAAGCTGCAAAATCACTTTGCTGAAAACGAATTTAATAATCAACTAAAGTAATATGTAATAGTACTGTGAATCCATTACACTTTTTAGTTAAACGAATATGTTAAAACCTCTGACGAAAGTTTTTTTAGGATTAACTTATTGTCATGATGATGTAAAGGTTGTTCCAACGTAACGCATTCCAGAACATAAAATTAAACTACTGCAAATCGTACATGAATCAGCTTTTAAATATTAAGTTTCTTTAGATTATGATACAATACAAATTACCTGATTTATTCTGGCTGGCCAGAGCCTAATCCATAATGGCAGATGTCATAGATCACAGGTGTTTCATTGAATACAAATAAATATGCAAAATTCCCTAGAAATGGTGGTACTGTACATGGAAAATACATGTAGAGATTCATATACTGACAAGAGCAGTGAAAAGGGTAAAGTCAGTCACATGAAACTAATATGGCTAAGAAAACACAAACACTTCAATTTAGTTATTGTAGGACTAAATTTATTGAAATGTAAAATATTTTATTAAGAAAATGAGGACGAAAATTATTTGAACTATTTTCAAAGTCTCCGCCGATCGATACACGTAAGGTGAAAATCTTTGTAGTATAGCTTTCGATTCTGTTGTCATTCTCTCGGCATTTCTACGTCGGCACATGTTGTGTACAGGACAATCGAAATCACGTAATATTGTAATTCATTAACATTCAATCTTGAACCACCATAATCCAGAATATTCCTCTCACATGCAGAATCACTTCGACTCACGGAATATGAAGAGGAGTTTCTTCCGCATGTATCAATGTAGGTTCAATGTAGGTTTTTATAATACTCAATGCAACTAAATTTGTAGTAATGCTGGAACAAAGCTTGTCATCAGTCGACTACTAAAGTCAGTACATTTAGTTGAAATCAAGTTAAATGTTCAAATATTTGAATGGCTTATGGAACTTAACTACGGGGTCATCAGTCCCTGAATTTACAAACTACTTATGAACTAGCTAACACTAAGCACGGCATGAATATCCATGCCCGAGGGGGGATTCGAAACCTCGACCGTAGTGGCCGTGCAGACCGTGACTGGCACGCAGCAGTCCCCTCGGCCACCGCGGCCGGCTGAAATCAAGTTAAACAATCTTTCAGATTTCTGTGTGCAGTAATACAAACGATTTGCATTGTTTTAGCAGTAGCATTTGTGTACCAAAGTAGATCCACCTGGTAATTCCAATCTGTTGTTTCAGACAGTGTCATCCAACCACATACATAATATTTATTTAAAGAGCAATCCCGTGCGGTCTAAAAAGCCTGGCTGCGGAGCGCGCGGTTGCTCGCCGTGTAGGTTCGAGTCCTCCCTGCGGCATGGGTGTGTGTGTTTGTCCGTAGGTTAGTTTACCTAGGTTTAAGTAGTTTGTAAGCTACGGACTGATGACCACGCAGTTTGGTCCGATAGAATTACAGACATTTGAACATTTGAAAGAGCAATCTATTTGACGAATAGTGAAATCATATGTTACAGAAACTCTTTTTAGTACCGAAATCGCAGTAATTATTTTCTTACTTAGGACGATCACTCTTTAATTTGTTCAAATTTATCTTGGTTTGCACGCTTTTCTATCTTCGGAAAAGACATTCTCTTACCATTATCACGCATTTTCGTAAGCTCTAATATGATATGTTTATTACACGATAAAGAGTCGAAAATACATTTTAATCATTGAAGAAGGTGTCACTATACACTGCCGGCCGCAGTGGCCGAGGGGACTGAGGTGCTCCAGCCACTGTCTGCACGGCCACTAAGGTCGGGGGTTCGAATCCCTCCTCGGGCATGGATATTTGTGCCGTCCTTAGGATAAGCTAGTTGATAAGTAGTTTGTAAGTTTAGGGACTGATGACCCTGTAGTTAAGTCCCATAAGCTATACAAACATTTGAACATTTTCACTATACACTTTGCACCCTACGTATCCACAGTACGGACTTCGAACATTTCTAACTTGCACTCGTTGTTCGTCTTACTTTTAGAAAGAATCGTCTTCCACATCGCTATTCAAATACGGACTGCCCGATGCTTCCGTGAGTTGCTGTTTAAACACTCTGGTCAAAATAATTTGTGGATCAGTTTAGATATCTAGGTTCCAGAAGTAACTAAAATGATTCGACGTCTTTCTGTTGGTTCTACTGAGTGCAGACAACGAAACTACGGCAACGTACTGTTGATAAGAGGAAGTTGCTACAGAGGCGGTTGGCGTTGAATTACCAAAGCTATTAGGTTCAGATAGTGTAGTGAGCAAGTAGGGCAATAAGAACATGACTTACCCGAAGTTATGACATGCAGAGCCAAAGGAAGGTTGGAAGCGGGAGAGACACAGCAGCAGGTGGCTGCACTATTGGACTAGCAAACAATCACAAACAAAACACCGGTGTGCGTCACTTCAAAGCAAAAAGTAGTATCGTTGCGGATCCCGCGGATCCCGTGTCAGAGGTTCAAATCCTCCCTCGGGCATGGTTGTGTTGTCCGTAGGTTAGTTTAACTCAGTTTAAGTAGTTTGTAAGACTACGGACTGATGACAAACGTAGTTTGGTGCCATTGGATTATAAACATTTGAACATTTGAACAAAGAGTAGTTTTCACGACCTGGACGCGATTTCAGTTTTGCTTTGGGTATTTTAAATTTTTGTCATGATTTAACAACCACTTAATTTGCCTGACATGTTTAAAATTCAACATGAAGACTTTATCGGACAACCTACCTTATTCAAACTAAGAGAAACGGGCGTATGAATAAGTAAGAGCACATACTTCAGAGAAGATTCTCAGGGCAAAAGACCTTTCTCTGAGTAAGTTGTCAATTTAGTATGAATAAAAACTTCAAATTCTCTGAGAAGGAAGTTCATTCTCGCTAGTTCTTCTCCTTCTTGAGTAAGTTCTTCGTGTGTCATGTCCGGTACAGATCAGCTGTTCAATCGTGTATTTCTTTAAACTAGCGAAATCAGGCAAATTAATCAGTGTACAAATATGGAGTAGGCAACTACATCTTCATAAAGAACGGTACTATATTTTCATATTAGTTTGTTGTGCAGCAGTATATTATTAAAACTAAATATGGACTTTTTACGAAAATTTATTCTTCTGGCCATCTTACAAAACTTTCGTCATGCGAGAAACTTTGTTATTGAATTTGGCGAACTAAATTATAAGAGTGCATTATATTCTCATCTAGAGTGGAACGCTGTCAGTGCTTTCCCCACAACATACGTTTTGTTAAATATGACACACAATGGTCTGCTATGCGATTTAGTTACAAGACAACAGACTGCTAGGTATGTAATTAAGCAGTTATTTATTTTTCTGTCGTGTACACTTACATCTAACATAACAGAAATTACAATTACAAATTCAGGAAACTCATCTTAAATAGGCCAACCGATTTGCGTAGAATGGACAAGACCAGTACAAAAATACTTCAGTATCTTGCATTGCAGAAATATTTATTTTGTGATGCAGACTGTAAAATCCTGGGATGCACATTATTTGGAACTAGCTTATATGTCCGTGCTTCGCAACGGTTGTTGAAGGAGGACCTGTGTGTATCATGGCTTTTAAGGGTTCCAGACGTGTCAGTAAAAATAAATTTCTTGTTGGATCACTCTGTCAATAAACTCAGTTGTCCTAGCCAAGATGTCAAATATAAGTAATAGTCATTGTCCGAAACGATCTATTTTCATAAATTTTTTGATACAAAAAGTGGAACGTTCAAAAATACCCAAAGAAATGTCGATAAGTATTTAATACACAAAGCGAAATCAATAACACTATGTTCAATGTATGTTGGTATTCGTAGACATAAGATTACTGAATTCTCTCACAGACCAGCGCCTCTATCGCATGTTTACCGTAACCGCGTTTTTGTAACTGCAAGATACCCTCACGTTTCCTGTGAAAACCCCCTGAAAATTATTACTTTTGGAGATGAAAGAGATAGACGTGACGGTTGTCGATGAAAAACGTTAAATTGTGATGTTCTTCTGTCCGTGATCCAATTTTTATAAAACTAAGTCTATATGTTGTCCCAAGGTACGCTAAAGTTACCTGTGAAAACCCCATGCGAATTCGTGAAGTAGTTTTGGAGAAGTGGTGTCTAATAGATGAACAGACAGACACGATGGTCTATGAAAACACTTCGTGATTCTATTTTGATGAAATCATGTCTAGATCCTGAACCAATCTTCGCTCATGTTTCCTGTGAAAACCGTAGGAAAATTCGTCCAGTAATTTGGAGACTGAAGCGAACAGCCTACATTTACAGATTTATTATTTAGATATGTTGTACAATTGAAAACTTTTGCAGGAGAGTATTGAATTGTATAAGTGCAGCATGTCGTTAAAATCTGCTGCAAATACGGTTAGTAGTAAAGAAGTAATAGTTTAAAACATGATGCGTGTCGTACTGTGATACAATTTCGAACGTACATTTAGCTTTAAGTGTGTATTGTGTCTGAAAAATTTCCTGCGAGTACAATTGGTAGTGTAGAAATTATAAATTGTAATGTTATACCGAATACCATAGATTTGCTCCATGAACAGCGGAGAAGTAGTAATCGAGAAACTTTTTCCTTTCAGTGTTTTGATGTTGTTTTCTGTGAGAAGAAGTTTAATAAAGGTTTGAAATTATGTTTAAAGTTCGTTGCAAGTCGCCAAGTACTCTCATTCTCATATAGTGTATTCATAAAGTCTCGTCGCATAATGTGGCAGTTTCTTGCGACTCTTATTGTTTATGTTGTTATATCTCCTGAACCATATGTCTTATGTGGTTCGTACTCCTACAGCAATTGTTATCTCACATAACGCATACGTGTATCAAATTTGGTTGGAATCATTCCAGTGTTTTAGGAGGAAATGTGCAGCATTTTCATTTGACGCAGCAGTTTTTCGTGCATCTGATTGTTATGACGTCATATCTACTTACGTATGTGTTTTATGTGATTCTTACCCCGACAGCGCTTGTTTTCTGATATTAAGAAACATTTGTACCAAGATTGGTTGAAATCGGTCCAGTAGTTTAGGAGTTGTGGAACATACATACATACACACACACACACACACACACACACACACACACACACACACACATACAGCCTACTATGAAAGATTAACTTAATAAGGCGTTATTAACAGACTATTTAAAAACATACAATATTATTTTGCTATTTAGATATTTACAACTGTAAAAATACATCCTAACAAACGGGTAAAACACGCGGCTGAATCCACGTGTCATTCATTTCTATGTCGGTAATGGAAAAACTCCTCTGACATCACTCTCGTCGCTACATAAAATACTTGATGTGTTACACTTTTGACTATTGTGAAGGAAGCGACTCGACAGCAAAATGTTTTTATTTGCATAAACTTTTTAGTTTCTCTCGTGTTTCTTCAGACTAGCCTATGTATAACTGAAGTTTTTTGGCTTCTGAGCAACAAAAATTTGGTCATTTGTACTATAAGACAGAGTAAAACGTAGCTAGAGAACAAGAGACCTAGAGAGCTGACTTTAGAAAACGGACAGTATTCTCTGGTCGAGAGAAACGTCTCTACTTTTATTCATACTAAATCGGAGAATGGTCTCTGTTGTGAACAACGTCCCCTACCCTTTTACTCACGCTGAGAACATACTGGGTTGAACTATATTCTCCGACTCGCTTTATTCGTGCGAACCTGAGTACGTTATCTGGAATTCAGAGTATAAAGTAGATACTCCGTTTTATTCATGCGACCCAGTGTCTCGAAAACACCAGAAAATAGTGATCTGCTTTTCTGTCTGGTAATTTATATTTCATTCCCCGGCTTGCAACCTATTGATGAATTTCAAATAAAAGCGTCTCCGGTGATATTAACGGTCGAAATCGTTTGCCAGTTATACATTACAAGACACGAGTACAAATGCTGATTGAAATGCTTCACTGTCTCTACCGTTACATGCCATCAAGATTACGTAATCTGTCACCGTTGCTTGGGCCATAACCCGTAATAACATAAACCGCAGCATATGAATGGAATAGAAATACTTTCCGGTTTCCTTACTGTCGCAGTTTGTGGGTGGGACTGTTCCTTTTTTTTTTTGTTAGTAGCAAAACAGTTTTAACTTAAAACGACAAACGCCTAAGTTATCGCATGTGAGTTTCCGCGCTGGATGGATCGGGACAAACAGGCTATCGTGCAAAATATTTGCCTTCCATACTAGCACCCGCAACCACTCTTGTTTTTAATTTTGAAGCTTTTCATTTTCATTCGTACTACGCAAACATTTGAACAGCTACACGGAGCGACAGAGCAAATTTGCTGTCCCTTTCTGCTTTGCTCTTAAATATGAAATGTATCGCGTACCCCTGACCACGTACCTACTGCCCGCAGGAACGTCCAGATTGCAGTTATACCGGAATATATTGGTATGCATTAGTTGTATAATAACGTAAGACGCATCGTCTTTGTAATTAGTTGACGTTTTACTAAACAACAATCTCATTTTGCTTTGAAAAAGAAGTGTTGTAAATAGATCATTTAAGCGAATCCTGAGAAACATAACTTGTCATTTAATGAAATTTCAGAATAGTACCACTAATGCTTTGTTTTGCCTATGGTGTGAAACTTTTCTCATGGTGATTTCTCTCTCAACTTCGTACATAATCGTTGTATAAATGTATGCTAATGGCAACTGTCTACTCACATGTAGAAATCAAATATACAGGGTGAATCACCTAACGCTTGCACCGCAAATATTCCGGAAACAGAAAGTGGGACTGATGTGCGGTTTTCACAGAATGGACTGGTAGTCAAGGACTCATATTGTTGGCCAATAAACAGATTGTAAAAATGTCTAGAAAGTGTTTTTATGAAAACATACAATTTTTCAAAAGGGACAATGGTTGTTTCTATCGTGCACTGGAATTTTTGACAGCAGTTGTGTACAAAGAAGTTTGAATGGCATTTTTATCACGTTTAGTTTGGCAGCTACGACCATTCAAAGTTTTGGGTGTAGAGGCTACGACAGCGTAGCTAACTGGCTGGTGGTCATGAGACAGTGGGCCGTGCCCTAGTGGCTAGCCACTCGGTCAGTCACCTACGCTATCTCAGCCTCCGCCCCCGAAATTTTGAACAGCTGTAGCTGCAAAACTAAACGTAATAAAAATGTCATTCTACATTCTTTGTACACAACAGGTTTCAAAAATTCCAGTGCATGGTAAAAACAACCATTGTTCCGTTTAAAAAATTGTAAGTTTGCATAAAAAATACACTTTCTAAGTAATATTACAGTGTGTTTGTTGGATAAAAATACGAGCCTCCTTTTGTGTCCCAACTTCGTCGCCGCTTTTGTGTCCCAGCCTCGTCGTAGGTGTCGGTGGCCGAGTGGAATGAGCCCGACACAGGAACAAAAATAGCACGCTGTTGCAGGTACGGAGGGGAGCAGCCAGAAACTATAAACACTAGAGTAAATTAGAAAGAGATATATATTGCACAGAATGTAACAATACTTAACTTTTACATAGTACTGCAGAATGTTGATACATAGTTGTTAGAGGCCTGCCTAGTGCCTGTACGATAGCAAAGTCTTCACTGATGCCTATCTGATTACGAAGGTCCTAACTGGTTGCTATCTCAGTCCGAAGTGCCCGGTGTCTTTCCGTGGTGGCCACGAGCGGGGTTGCCGCAGAGGGCGCTCGTGGCTGTCGTCGTGAGAACGCCGCGCCGTGCGTGCATGGCGGCGCGCGGCGAAAGTAGGTGGCGCGCACTTTGTACTTGTGCGACACCACACCCCTCCCCCCCAAACCGCCGCGCCGTCGTGGCGTAGGGCTGAGGGCCACGGCGACGGCACTGGGAGGAGGGCCTGGGCGGGGGCGTTACTGGTGGGACGAGCGTCGTAGCTGAGGCTGGGATCGAGACGCCGTCCGCGCCACGGCATCCGCCTTGCGATCCTCCAGGAAACCCACCGAAACCTGGGGAAGGGCGCACCCCCCCGCCCAGAGGGAGCAGGTCATCTTCTTCTGAGGTGCGTGGCCCAGGCGGCGGCGACACGCACGGTCCCGGAGTCTCTCTCGGTGACGCTGACATCTGCGGCGGCGACAGCGGCGGCGTCGCGTCGATCTCCATCGGGACGATCTCGTAGTCCGGGGACGAACGATGTGGTGGTGCTCCCTGGCGGTGAACTGGGTCTGGAATCAAGAAACCGGAGACAGGATCGCGCGGCCTATGCAGACGCAATTGGTTTGCGTGGCGCCGCAGCTCCGACCCTGTGGAAGAACGTACAACATACATATTGCGACCGAGCACGCGCTGAATGATGCCCGGCATCCATAGTTTCTTCTTGTTTCCAGCAAACACCCTGTACAGCACCGGCGTGGAAACCTGAAAACGCGTAGCGCCATACGAACCGACTCGGTGCGTGGGAGGCTGCAGCAGGTGAAGGAGAGTGCGGTGATGGCGGCCGTGTAGCAGCTCGGCAGGAGACGGGCCGTCACGTGGCATGCACCGATACGTAGACAGGAAAATTTGAAGAGCTTGCTGCCAGGAGTGCTGACCTTTCATCTTCTCCATGTGAGACTTGAATTTTCGAACGAAACGTTCTGCTTCACCATTGGACTGAGGGTGAAAAGGTGCGGTGGTGATATGCTGAATGCCATTCACACGACAAAACTGTTGAAATTCCGCACTAACAAACTGAGGTCCATTGTCGCTGACGATAGTTTCAGGCAAACCTTCGATGCAAAACACTTATGTTAAGGCACTGATTGTACTAGAAGCTGTCGTTGAGTTCATGGCAATCACAAAAGGAAACTTGCTGAAAGCGTCTACAACAATTAACCAGCGCGTATTCCAGAAAGGTCCGGCAAAGTCAATATGTAAACGTTGCCATGGTCCCTTGGGGCGTGGCCAGTCTGAGAAACGCTGTGGAGGAGCCGCCTGATGCTCCGCACAAACTGTACACTGTGATGTCATGCTCTCTATCTGAGCGTCCATACCAACCCAGGTACAATGACGTCTGGCCAGTTGCTTTGTCCTAACAATGCCCCAATGTCCTTGATGCAGGAGGCGTAACACTTCTCGTTGAAGGGAACGAGGAACAATCACTCTTGCTTGGTCGTTGTCGTTATGCAACAACAGTACACCCTGACTTAAAGATAATGCATGACGTTGTGCAAAATAACGTCGAACCAGAGGCCGATCAATGTCTTTGGCTCTGGCAGGCCAACCAAAGCGAACAAAACGTGCTACCACACTTAAGTCTGCATCCGCAGCTGTTTCCTGTGCAACCCGACGAGAGTTCAAAGGGAAATCTGCGACAGCGGTAGCATCTCTGGAGTCTATCTGACAACATGCCATTTCCGAAGAATCAAACGACACATTCTGGCCAACCGGAAGTCGGGAAAGTGTGTCCGCGTTAGCATGTTTAGTGGTAGGTCGGTACAAAATCTCATACTGATAATTAGACAATATCAAGGACCATCTCTGAAGCTTTTGTGCCGTTCGTGGCGGAATTGGCTTTGTGGGTGAGAACAACGACGTAAGAGGCTTGTGGTCTGTCAACAAATAGAATTTTCTGCCATACAGATAATGATGAAACTTTGTGACGCCGTAAATGATTGCTAAGGCCTCCTTTTCTATCCGGCTGTAATTCTGTTGCGTTGGCGTCAGTAGCTTGGATGCAAAGGCAATAGGACGATCGTGACATCCAATACGATGCGACAAAACTGCACCCACACCGTACGACGAGGCATCAACTGCTAGCACTACAGGCTTCTGTGGGTCAAAGGGTTATCAAACATGCATCACTGAGTAGTGCAGACTTTAAGTTGTCAAAGGCAACTTGGCAATCTTTGGACCAAACAAAAGGAACATTTTTCTTACGTAAGTGATGTAGTGGAGCTGCAATCTGAGAGGCATTGGGAATAAATCTGAAATAATAGTTAAGCTTTCCCATCACTGCTTGCAATTCATGCACATTCTTAGGAGGAGGCAAGTCTTTGATTGCTCGAAGATGTGACTGTAAGGGATGAATTCCTTGGGCCTTAATCGCATGGCCTAGGTACTCTATTTCAGTTTGAAAAAACGAACACTTTGCTTTATTGCAACGTAGACCTGCTGCAGTCAAAACTTGGAAAAGGCACTCCAGGTTTGCTAAATGTTCTTCAACTGTACGTCCGGATACCACAATATCATCTAAGTAGTTCGAGCAACACGGTACAGAAACTGTCAGCTGTTCCAAAAAACGCTGAAAAATAGCGGGAGCGGAAGAACTGCCAAAGGGTAGGCGTTGAAATTGAAAAAGGCCCATGTGAGTATTAATGACGAAAAAAGTTTTTGACTCGTCATCAAGCGGAATCTGTAAGTATGCCTCTGCTAAATCAATCTTGGAAAAGAAGCGAGACTGTCCTAATTTGTCCATAAGTTCCTCAGGTGTGGGCAGAGGGTAAGTGTCTACAATTGTTTGACTGTTCACTGTTGATTTGAAGTCCGCACAGAGACGAAGTTTTCCCGACGGCTTGGGTATAATTACTAAAGGCGAGGCCCACTGACTCGCAGAAACAGGAGAAATCACCCCACTATCTTGCCAACGTTTAAGTTCTTCCGCAACTGTATCACACATTGCGATAGGCACTGGTCTAGCTTTACGAAATTTTGGAACTGCAGATTCTTTTAAAGTTACATGTGCCACGAAGTCTTTTGCACAACCTAGTTCCGGCGAAAACAAGTCACTATATTTGTCACACAATGCATTGATTTTATCCTTGAGGCACTATTGACGAAATTTGAAGCACATCTCTTTGAATTGATAAACCAAACAAGTCAAAAGCATCTAGTCCAAAAATGTTCTGTGTCGATTTGGCCTGAAGAACTACAAAAGCAACTGTTTTTGTTACACCTTGAAAAAAGGCAGGCAGGCTACATGTTCCTAGCACGGGAATATTTTGACCTGTATAAGCTGTTAACACTTGCTGTGACGGCGACAATTTTGGCGAACCCAGAAGTTCATAAGTATCTTTATTAACTAATGTAACAGCGGAACCAGTATCAAGCTGAAATTGCACAGTCTTATTTTCTATGGAGAGATTTACAAAAAGTTTGTGCTTCTGGCGCACGACAGGTGCGCGAATGTGGGCAACGTCTGCTACGGTTTGTGTGCTGCTTATGCGCGGGCCGCGTAGTGAAGGAAGCGGCTCAGACTCGGCACGCAGGGGATTAACAACACTGTCACTAGATGGCACTACCGCCGGATCGGCGTCCGCGCAATGCGAGGCTACTGCACTAAAATTACTTTCAGTATCTACAACAAGTCTACTGTCACTAGCTACACAGTACTGGGCACTATTACAAGGAGCAGTTGCAGAAGGCACTATTTTCACTACAGGAATGCACTGTTCATAGTCATTTTGCTTGTCCCGAACCCGTTTCCGTTGCACTGTTTTACGCGCTCGTTGGCGCTTGCTACGTGGTGCACTATATAGTTTTGCCATAGGCGCTGAACTACTTTCTTGAAATGGAGATCCAAGGAAAGCACTGTTCAATTCCACAGCCCGTATAACATTTACAGAATGAACTGTTCTCGCACTTTGCGAAGCACCGTTTCTAACGTTACTGTTCTTTGAGTTTTTAATTTGCATACACACAGACTGCACATGTCCCGATTTGCCACATTGATAACAGGTTGCGTTGCGACTAGGGAAATGAGCACGCTTGTGGCGAGACACACACTGGGGGCAAGACTTACGAACATTTTTCTGAAATGAGCGTTGGCGACCGTTATGCAAATTACTGTGTCTATCACTACGGGGCGACCTTTGAGTCGCACTTTTACTCTGGCTACTGTTCACTGTCTGTTCAGCACGGCCGGTAGAAAAATAAGAATCACTAGTGCTATACTGAGAACTACGGCTAGGAAAGCGTCCGTTGCGGCGCACTGAATTTACACTGTGGCTTTGCATTTCTACATCTGCTAAGTCAAAAGTATCATGCGCTTCTATAAGCTGCAGTACACTGTCTAATGAGGGGTCAGACTGTTTCAGAATTGCTGCCCGAATTCTGGGATCCTGAATGTTCTGCGTAATCGCATCCCTCAACATCACGTCACTATACGAAAGTCCACAAGAGCAAGTAAATTTACATTGGCGGGTTAAGCCCTTCAATTCCGTAATCCACTCTTGGTGTGACTGCTGCGGTAATTTTTTAAGTCTGAAAAATCGGTATCGTGCAGCGGCTACGAGAACTTTCCTCTCGTAATGAGCATTCAGTGCATCTACAATTTGTTCAAAGTCTACATCACGAGGAGAGGCGTGAGGGAAAATTTTTTGCAATAATACGAAAGTCCGGGGGCCCACAATCGATAAGAAAAGGTTCTTCACTCTCTGACCTGTAATTTGATGAGCCGCGATGAGTTCTTGAAACTGTGCGAAGTAGTCGCTCCATTCTTCCTCACGTTCGTTGTACTGGCGGAACGTAGGGAGCGGTACAGCGGCAGGTGTGGGCTGCTGATGTGACGGCTGTTGTTGTTGGTGAGCAGCCTGTGCCGTCAACTGCGACACGGCCTGCAGTAGTTGAGTGATTTGCGCCGTCTGTAACTGAATAATTTCCATTAAGTTTGGGTTCGGGGTAGTGGCCATGCTGACCGATTAGGCGCCGCGCATACAAGTAAATTATAACAAAACACAAATGCAATATGAAAGAGGACGCTCTGCAACAAAAAAAAGTCCACAAAACACGTAACAAAATATCTTTCCCCAAAATTGTTATAATAAGGGTGGGTGGGCGGGAGCAATTTTTGCGTGCTCCGACTGCTGCTGTCTGGCTGCTGCAAGCGGGCTGGTCCAAGGTTCTATCACTCCTCGTCGCCACTTTTGTGTCCCAACTTCGTCGCCGCTTTTGTGTCCCAGCCTCGTCGTAGGTGTCGGTGGCCGAGTGGAATGAGCCCGACACAGGAACAAAAATAGCACGCTGTTGCAGGTACGGAGGGGAGCAGCCAGAAACTATAAACACTAGAGTAAATTAGAAAGAGATATATATCGCACAGAATGTAACAATACTTAACTTTTACATAGTACTGCAGAATGTTGATACATAGTTGTTAGAGGCCTGCCTAGTGCCTGTACGATAGCAAAGTCTTCACTGATGCCTATCTGATTACGAAGGTCCTAACTGGTTGCTATCTCAGTCCGAAGTGCCCGGTGTCTTTCCGTGGTGGCCACGAGCGGGGTTGCCGCAGAGGGCGCTCGTGGCTGTCGTCGTGAGAACGCCGCGCCGTGCGTGCATGGCGGCGCGCGGCGAAAGTAGGTGGCGCGCACTTTGTACTTGTGCGACACCACACCTCCTATTACCAATCCATTCTATGAAATCCGTACCCCAAAGACTGGAAAATTACACAAGTCACTCCAGTATTCAAGAAAGGTAGTAGGAGTAATCCCCAAAATTACAGGCCAATCTCATTGACGTCGATTTGCAGTAAGATTTGGGAACGTATACTTTGTTTGAACAGCTTGCCCTTTACTCACATGAAGTGCTAATTGCCATCGACAAGGGATCTCAAATCGATTCCATATTTCTGGATTTCCGGAAGGCTTCTGACTCTGTACTAAACAAGCAGCTTCTAATGAAATTGGGTGCTTACGGAATATCGCCCCAATTGTGCGATTGGATTCAGGATTTCCTACCAGTAAAATAGGAGTCATATCTGGCGTTCCTCAGGGAAGCGTTATAGGACCCCTACTCATCCTTGTGTTTATAAATGATTTAGGAGACAATCTGAATAGTTCCCTTAGACAGTTCGCGGATGATGCTGTCGTTTATCGGTTAGTGACGTCAACAGAGGATCAAAAGCATCTGCAAAGCGATTTTGACAAAATTTCTACATGGTGCGAAAATTGCCAATTAACACTAAATAAAGAAAAGTGTGAAGTAATACACATGACCACTAAATCCGCTGAACGTCAATTACACGATGAATCAGTCAAACCTTAAGGTCGTAAATTCTACCAAATACCTAGGAGTTACAATTATGAACAACTTAGACTGGAGAGAACACAGAAAATGTTGTGGGGAAGGCGAATCAAAGGCTACGCTTGGCAGAACGCTTCGAAGAAGCAACAGCTTCACCAAAGAGACTGCCTACATCACACTTGGTCGTACTCTCCTGCAGTACTGTTGCCCAGTGCGGGACACTCACCAGGTGGGACTGAAGGAAGACTTTGAAAAGGTTTAGAGAAGGGCAGCTCTTTATGTTTTATGGCGTTCAAGGGGGGAAAGCGTCAGGGAAATGTTGCAGGATTTGAGGTGAAATCATGAAAAGAAAGACGTTATTCGTTGCGGCGAGATCTGTTTGCAAAATTTCAATAACCGACTTTTATCTAAATGTGAAAATATTTTGCTACGCCCACCTACATAGGGAGACATGACCATCCCAATAAAATAAGAGAAATCAGATCGAAAACGGAACGATTTTGGTGTTTATTCTTCACGCGCACTATTAGACAATGGAACGGTAGAGAAAGCTTATGAAAGTGGATAATGAACCTTCTGCCAAGCACATAAATGTGATTTGAAGAGTAGGTTTATGGAGAACTACTCGCTGCAATTTCTACGTACACCGTCAGTCCTAACAGGTGATGATCTCATAATGCGCGGAACAAGTGTAGACAGTTTCTTTAGTAGGACTCTTGCATCTTTTAAGTTTCAAAAATGTCTGTATAGCTTATGGAACTTTACTACGGGGTCATCATTCCCTAAACTTACACACTGCTTATGAACTAACTAATTCTAAGGACGGCACAAATATCCATGCCCGAGGGGGGATTCGAACCCCCGACCATAGTGGCCGTGTAGACCGTGACTGGAGCGCCTCAGTCCCCTCCGCCGCCACAGCCAGCCATCTTTTAAGTGTTCTTCAAATTAGATGTAGTCTTTGGTTCGCCTTCCTCATGATATTTTTTATGTATTCTCTTCCATTAAAATAGTTCGTAATTGTAATTTTTGGGTGTTTAGTTGAAATTTTGACCTTGATATTTGACTGATTTATCATGTAGATTCAGTTTGAAGAATTTCTTTTAGAGCCCATATGGATGACTTCACACTTTTCATTATTTAGGGTAAACTGCAAATTTTTGCACCACGCAGATATCTCATTTGTAGCTGCTTTTGATCTCTGGGTGATTTCAAATGTCAAAATATTGGCAAATCTGTGGGACTTAACTAGTGTGGTTTTCAATCAGTAGGGTTACAAACTATTTCAACTAACGTAAGGATAACAGACGTGTCCATGACCGAGGGAGGACTCGAACCTCCGCGGGGAGCATACGAGGGCTCTACAGCAACGCCCCTTAGAACGCTCAGCCATTCCACCGTGAGGTGACTTTAGTAACCGATAAAGTATTTACTTCTGATGTAATATGATAACCATATGATAACCATATAACCACACTCTGGCCTCAGCGGCTCGGCATTAATTTGTTGAGTACGGGCTTGGCCAACCCGGGGTCCTGAGCCCGCTACACCGTAAGCGCGACGGTGGAACGTTGTGCGTTTCAGAGACCGGGGCTCTTATATATATATATATATATATATATATATATAGGGTTTTATATATATTACCCTCAATCTTAAGGTGTACTACGTGCCGAGGAGAAGCATGGCTGTTGATGTTGAACAGTTGCTAGCGAAACCTCTGAGGAACCTTCCGAACCTCAGTTCTATAAGGCTTACCCAGGCAAGCGGGACTCTGCCTGGGTGGACGTATAGTTCCCTAGCTGCCTCGTGGGACCACAATGAAAAGATCACGAAACGTTGGCCTCTCTAAGCGTTGCCTTCCATGGCCACGCCATGGGACGAACGTAGGGCGAGAGTACGAGTTGAGGCGTATGCCCCTCGATATTTAGTGTGCAGTAGGACAGATCGACAAAACCATTATTCTTTGTCGAGGATTTAGAATACAAACTTATAGAGGTGGACGGTATGCCCAAAAATGAGGTCTGGGTCGGTCTTGATCACATCATCATCCCCTGCTCAGTCTCGGGCGTTGCTGGCCTGTAACAAGCTGGATCACGTTCCGGTCACAGTAACTCCGCATAAGAGTCTTAACATGGGGCAGGGCTTCATTTATCATAGAGTCCTCCTTTTGCAATCCGATGATGAGCTGCAGAAAAACTAGAGCGGTGAGGTGTGCACTTCATACGGCACATCTAGAGGGATCCGAGGGACAAGAGCGCATCGGGCGAGGAACGTAGGGCTTAACATGGCAACGGTAAACCATCACCTTGACTTTCTCAGGCAACGAGTCAACCTTGAAAGCCAAGATGAAGCCACCAGTAGCCTCTTGTCTACTGGTGGCTTCATCTTGGCTTTCAAGGTTGACTCGTTGCCTGAGAAAGTCAAGGTGATGGTTTACCGTTGCCATGTTAAGCCCTACGTTCCTCGCCCGATGCGCTGCTGTAAGTGTTGGAGGTTCGGTCAAAGGCCATCCTGGTGTGATGCCGACCCCACCTGTCGGGAGTGTGGGCGTGCATCACATCTGGACGCCCCTTGTACCCCTCCTCCTGTGTGTGTTAACTGTGGCCTACACCACTCCTCGTGCTCACCAGATTACAAAGTCCTGCACCAGGAAAGGAAAAACTCTAGACCAGTGCTTTACAAACTTTCCCTCATGGCGACACCCTTTTATAGCTTACAGTTTTGCGCTCCACCCTTTCACTAATATAAATACATATGGTAGACTTTAGTTGGTTCTATCAGGGGGGGGGGACACGGAAATAAAGTATCGCTTAAAGGTAGTTTGTAAAAGAAACTGAAATCCTCGTACGCATTGACAATTTTAATGTTGATCCTGACTGGAGCAATTACGTACACTCATCGCAAGAAAAGGAAACATTAGGAACTACGGAGATGTACAACAGAGTAACACCGCACACAACAATGCCTAACTCACACAGTAATACTTGCTTCTTCTACATGCGATCTAACTTTGCTGGATCATTGAAAACGGCATCTGGAAATTACCTGCTCGGATTTCTGATTTAGACTACACAGTGGCTGTTCCTTTTCAGTTCAATATTATCACATTATTTTCAGAAATAAAGAGGATGTATTTATCACAAGTGATGAATTATTGTTTTAGTTCTATTGTTAGGTTCTTGCTTCACCACGACCTCGGAAGTCTACATCTACAGACATACTCCGCAATTCACCGTAAGGTGCGTGGCGGAGGGTACACTGTACCACTACCAGGCATTTCCTTTCCTATTCCACTCCCAAATTGAACGAGGAAAAAAGAATGCCTATATGCCTCCGTACGAGCCCTAATTTCTCTTATCTTGTCTTTGTGATCTTTACGCGAAATGTAAGTAGGCGGCAGCAAGATCGTACTACACTCAGCTTCAAATTCCGGCCCTCTAAATTTACTTAACAGAAATTCACGAAAAGAACGTCGTCTTTCTTCCAGCAATTCCCAATTGAGTTGCCGGAGCATTTCCGTGACACTCGTGCATTGGTCGAACCTACCGGTAACAAATCTAGCTGCTCGCCTCTGAACCGCCTCTATGTCTTCCTGCAAACCGATCTGCTGCGGGTCCCAAATACTTGAGCAATACTCAAGACGTGGTCGTACAAGCGTTTTATACGCGGTCTCCTTTACAGGTGAAGCACATCTTCCCAAAATTCTCCCAATAAACCGAAGTCGGCTGTCCGCCTTACTCACAACTGTCCTTACAGTTCCATTTCATATCGCTTTGCAATGTTACGCCTAGATATTTGAACGAGGCGACAGCATCAAGAAGCTCACTACTAATGCTGTATTCGAACATTATAGGATTGTTTTTTCTACTCATGCGCATCACCTTACATTTTTCTACATTGAGAGCTAGCTGCCATTCTTCGCACCAACTAGAAATTTTGTCTAAGTCATCCTGTATGCTATTACAGTCAGTTACAGACGACACCCTCCCATACACCACAGCATCATCAGCAAACAGCCGCAAATTACAACTTACTCTGTCCATCAGATAATTTATATAGATAGAAAATAATAGCGGTCCTATCACACTCCCTTGGGGCACGCCTGACGATACACTTGTCTCTGATGAACACTCGCCGTCGAGAACAACGTACTGCGTTCTATTACTTAGGAAGTCTTCCAGCCAGTCACAAATCTGTGAACCTATTCCATAAGCTCGTACCTTCGTTAGCAGTCTGCAGTGTGGCACCGCGTCGAACGCCTTTTTGAAGTCGAGAAAAACACAATCCGCCTTCGTCCATGGCTCGCAAGATGTCATGTGAGAAAAGGGCAAGCTGAGTTTCACAGGAACGATGTTTCCTAAACCCGTGCTGATTCATGGATAGAAGCTTTTCCGTTTCAAGGAAATTTACTATATTCGAACTGAGAATATGCTCCAAAATTCTACATGAAACTGATGTCAACGATATTGGCCTGTAATTGTATGGGTCAGTTCTCTTTCCTTTCTTATACACGGGAGTCACCTTCGCTTTTTTCCAATCACTAGGAACTTTGCGCTGAATTAAAGATTCGCTATAAATGCAAGCTATAAATGCAAGCTAAGTAGGGGGCCAACGCCGCAGAATAGTCTTTGTAAAACTGAATTGGTATTCCATCCGGACCAGCAGACTTTTTCGTATTTAGCTCTCTCAGCTGCTTCTCTACACCGGAAATACCTATTGCTATGTCCCCCATTTCGGAATTAGTACGTTGATCAAATGATGGTACATTTGTGCAGTCCTCCTGCGTGAAAGATTTCTTAAAGGTTAAATTTAGAACTTCAGCTTTCCGTTTGCTTTCTTCTATTACTGCCCTTAATGTTCAACTAGTGACTGGACAGTGGGCTTTGACCCGCTTATCGATTTTACATAGGACCAGAATTTTTCGGGTTCTCGGAAAGATCTTTTGATAAGGTATGGCTGTGATAATTATTGTATGCTTCTCGCATCGATCTTTTTATAGACGCACGAATCTTTACTAATCTCTGTCATCATTTGCGTGTTCTTTTTTTTAATCTAGAGTGCAACAGCCTTTGCTTTCTCAGCAGCTTTCTAACATCATTATTATACCATGGTGGATCTTTTCCATCCTTAATCGTCTTTACTGGCACATATTTCTCTAACCCTTTATTAACAACGCATTTAACCTTAGTCCACAATTCCTCTACATCCATAGTCCCGGAATTAAACGATGCCCATTCATTTTCTAAGTGCGATCGTAACATTTGCTCGTCGGCTCTTCCCACCAAAAACACGCTCCTAGCCTTCTTGATTGGTTTATGAACTTTGGTCACCATCGACGCTATGACGATATCATGATCACTAATTCCTGTCTCTACACAGACATCGTTAATAAGGTCAGGCCTGTTTGTGGCTATAAGGTCTAGAATATTTCCATTGCGCGTGGGTTGCCGGTTTAACTGCTCAAGACATATTCGGAAAAAAAATGGATAAATATTTGTGACAAGTAGGAATATGAATGTAATTTCTAATCCCAGAATCTGTTACATACAGAAACTGAGAGAAAAAAAATATTAACGCATACCAGGGTTTGACCAACGATCACTGCATTTAAAATACTACTCTTCGCTAATCACCTGGCCATACTCCATACTAAACGTCGCTACTGAATAGCTTTAGTCAGTGGACAATTGTGACTGCTTTTACAATTTGTGACAGCTTTTACAGCCAGTCTCATTTATTGACATTTAATTGTAAGAAACGCTACCGAGGGTGATGTGGCTTTGATAAATCCATTAAAAAACACTCAGGAGCAGCAATTTGAGAAGGAAAGCAGACTATAGTTGAAGGTTCGTTCAAGCAGTTACCAGTTCCAGCAAACTGCGCATGGAAAGAGCTGTTATCGAGTATCAGCAGCAGCTCTGCTGGCAACTGGCAGCCGCTTGAACGAACTCTGAGTGTCTAGTGCTGCAGAAGCAGAGCTGCCGCCTAGCGGCTGAGCAAGCAATTAATGTGCACCGATCATTCCTTTAATACGTGATCTGTGGTGCACTGAATGAAGAGAAGGATTATTAGCTACAGGCGAGTCTTCAGGATAGTATCAAGAGAAGGATATTTTGTGTTTTTTACGACAAGTTTTGTTTTGTTTAGAGTCTACATTTGTTAGTCTCGCGACACCCTTGATACTACTACGCGATACCCCAGGGTGTCCAGACACCCAGTTTGGAAATATCTGCTCTAGATAAACTAAGGTACGCCGAAGCAAAGCGCAAGTACACAAAGTTCCATCCTGTGGGTCTTGCCGTTGACATCTACGGTGACAAAATCCCAATCAGTGAATTCAAAATCAACCGCACCAGCCCCACTTCGGTTGCGCCCCAGCTTTTCACCTTAGGAGCTACGACATCTTACACGCCGGTCCCCACTTCAAAGGCGGAGGCACAACAGCCGTCCGTCTCCTCTCTCTCGGAAGGAGTCCCTTGGGACGCTCCCTTCCGAGGCTTCTCCACATGGCAAAGAGGATCCCAGCAAATTGCTCCCCTTGCTGCTGATCGGTGGCCTCCTGCTGTTCGTCAGCCTCCGAGACCGTGTCTGAGAAGCTCTCCCGGCCCTAACAACCTAAGGACCAGCGAGAGGAAAAGAAAAAGACAAGCAAGAAGAACGGAACCTTGATGGCTTCAAAGCCACAAATCCTCTAGTTCAGAGGATGAAGTCAAGATCCTCGCGTCCCCGGAGGGACTCCACTTACTGACCTGTTAGACTTTATGGACCACGATTGTCTAGGTTCTGATCAAAGGGCAGACGACGACGCAATGGAATAACCTGATCCTCAGCTTTTATTTGTGGATTTTCAGCTAGGAGACAGTCATTCTGCGACAGTTTTTTCATCCTAGAGGTAGTCGCTGTTCGCATCCGGTCGGGGCAGAAATACACCGTCTGTTCCATTTACTACCCCCACCATTTCTCCTCTTGGGGGATTTTAATACACACGCCCCACCACTCATTGTGGGGCGGGACGCAGACGACAGTTCGCGCTAGGGATGTAGAGACGCTTTTGTTACAGCAGGACATCTGTCTATTAAAAATTGGGACTGCCACGGATTTTTGCGTGGCGCGAGACACCTACTCGGCAATCGACCTCTCCCGATGTAGTCCGAGTCTGCTCCCACATTTCCGCTGGAGGACCCACATGACCTTTGCGCCATCGACCATTTTCCTGTCCTTGTGCCGCACCTACATTTCCAACCTGCAGGCCGCCCATCTTGATGGTCTCTCCGTAGAGCTAATTGGCGGGATTACACCTCCACTGCTACTTTTCCTATACCAGTGCCTGCCAACGTGGACACGGCGGTTCGTCGAGTCACTGCTGCCATCGTTTCCGCCGCTGCGGCCACTGTTCTCACCACCTCTGGCTCTCCTCGGCGTAAGTCCGTGCCCTGCTGGATGCCAGAGATTGCTGCAGCCATCCGGCATCTTCGGCGAGCGCTCCAGCGCCATCGGCGCCGCTCCACCATAGACAACCTGATAGCCTTTAAACGGCTTCGGGACCGAGCTCGACAGCTCATCCGGCAGAGCAAGTGGGACAGCTGGGAGATATATGTCGCCAGCATCGGCTCTCTCAATTCGCCATCTAAGGTTAAACGCCTTTTTGGGTACCGTCCATCAGCAGCAATCCCCAGCCCACCGACGCAACTGCTATTGCTGAGCATATAAAGGAGCATTATGCTCGCAACTCTGAAGCTGCAGCATACAGTGCAGACTTCTGTGCACTTAAAGAGGGGGTTCAACGGCACCGGCTGTCCTTCCATATGCGCCGGAAAGAAACATACAATTCCCTGTTCAGTGAATGGGAATTTCAAACTGCCCTCAATGCATGCCACGATAACTCTCTTGAACCAGACAAGATCCACAGACAGTTCATCCGGCACCTACCAGCAGAGTTTCAACACCAGCTTCTCGCCTTGTTCAACCATCTGTGGGCAGAGGGGGCTTTCCCGTCACAATGGTGGGAAAGCATCATTATCCCTTTGATTAATTCTGATGCTGATCCACAGGTGGCTGACAGTTACCCGACAGGGGGCTTTCCGCCAAGGCCACTCCAGATAACCTGGTGGCTCTGGAGTCTGATATCCGTACAGCATTTTTGTACCTTTTTGCCGTCTTTTTTACCTCAGGAAGGCTTACAACACCACCTGGTGCCACCACATTCTAGCTACTCTGCACGGTTGGGGTTGGTACCTCTCTCAGCTCCCCCGAGTCCAGGAGAACAGAGTCTCGCAGGGGTCCGTCCTTAGTGTCCCTTTCTTTTTAATTGCTATCAATGGTCTTGTAGAGGCAGTAGGGTCATCGGTTTCTTCCTCCTTGTTCGCCGATGACTTTTGTTTATACTTCAGCCCCGCTATCAGTGGTGTAGCTGAAAGACGTCTGCAAGGAGCCATCCAAAAGGCGCAGTCGTGGGTCTCAACCCATGGGTAATCCGATTCGTCGAAAACGCGGGTTATGCACTTCTGCCGCCGTCACGCTGTCCATTTCGACTCAGAGATTTGTACGACGAACTGCTTCATGTCAAAAAGACTCGCTGATTTCTCGGCATGCTCTTCGACAGCCGGTTCACTTGGGTCCCACACCTTTGTCAGCTCAAGCAGAACTGCTGGCGGTACTTAAATATTTTACGATGCCACAGCCACACTGGTTGGGGAGCCACCCATCCAAGTCTTTTGCAGAACTATAAGGCTCTCATTCAATCTCGCCTCGATTATGGGACTTTGTGTACGATTCAGAAGCACCATCTGTATTGCGAGTCTTGACCGTATGCTCTGTAGTGGCGTCCGTTTAGCGACAGGGGCCTTTAGTACAAGTCCAGTGGCGAGCCTCCTTGCTGAAGCTGGAGTCATTCCTTCGATTTCGCCGGCAGTAGTTATTATCCTCCTATGCTGCCCTGCCCACGTTCATACATCACCTCACCATCCTAATCGCAGGCTTCTTTTCCCAGCTGCAGCACTCCCGTCCCAACGACGATGGCCAAGGTCGGGTCTTCCGGTCGCGGTTCGTGTTCGCTGCCTCCTTCCCTCACTAGAGTCCCTTCCCATCCCTCCCACTTTTCACTACTATTCCCGCACCGGCCCTTGGTCCCTTCCACGTCTGCAGATTCAGTTGGACTTATCGCATGACTCGAAAGCCTCTGATGCACCGCTGAATATCCGTCGCCAGTTTCAGGTGGTTTTGGAGACATTATATGGCGCGGAAATTCTGTACACAGATGGTTCCCTTGTCGACTGGGAATGATTATGCTCACAATGAGCATATCGAACAGCATTCACTGCCCTGTGGGAGTAGTGTGTTGCCATCTTCCGGGCACTTGAACCTAAGCCTGATCTTTCAGACACCCGCCATTTAAACGGTTTTAATCTGTCGGTACTTTCGTCCTGTCATTCCTATCTTTGACTGACAGTTATAGTATGTGCAGAATGGCTGGCTCATCCCTTATTATCTTTGCAATCTTCTTCTTTGCTATTTTAGTGCTGTTTGGTCCACTACTTTATTGGTTTTCCTTTAAATGTCTTCGTCTTAGTACTCATTGTCACTTTTACTGTCTCGTGTACTAGATGTGGAGTACTTTTTTACCCGCTCATTAAATGATGTGCTCTCTTAGTTGGGAACAGGGGACTGATAACCTAGCCGTTTAGCCCCCTTTAAAAAAACCAACAACAACCACACTCTGAACAGAGTTGTTCTTGTTTTGTGTAAAGTAGATCTCAAATGTGTCATTTTATATTTTACTAACATAAACCAAACAGAACCATGCTTAACTGATGAAGACACAGTAAAACTTGATATTTATCCACTAAGGCTCAAAATGCATCATACTTTGAACTAGATCTTGATTTGTGACTGAAGACCGTTTCCTGTTTCACACTCCCCATGTTTTGACTCCATGGGATAAATAAATTAATGACACTTTGATTGTATGTTGGTGCGGCGAACTGTCACGAAACAATACATCGAATATATGAGGCATAGACTGGAAGTTCTGCTCTGAATTGAAGATCCTGGCAAAAGAAAAAAATTCGAGATAAAAAATCTACCATCGTATAAAAATATCCAAGCACTTCCCACCTTGACATTTCTGTAATGGTACTGTCCTTCATTACTTTCACTGCTCGTTGGCGTTGAACCCTTTCTGTTTTGATAAAACAATTCAGTAGTCCAACAATTTGTGAGATCGTATCTTAGGATATGATTTTTCATTCTATCTCTGCACCACTTTTAAAATTTTCTCTTCATAGGTAGAAAAAAACTGTATTACTTCTGATGAAGGCTCCCCTAGTGAAGCCGAAACCATGGTAAAGTAAATATTTTACCAAAACTTCTGCAACCGAAGAGATGTTTTCAAGTGTTTCTCATAACATAAAAATACAGAAAACATGCAAATAAATTTGACCTCATGCGAGCATGAAACAACCACAGTTTTACTATACAGTACTTTCGTTTTGGACAATCAGCATTTGTCCGGGATTCACTAAATAAGTGAACACGTAGGACGTGCTGCTACTGGTTCAGAACTTGTTAAAATACTGACATTTAGGGGAAAAAAACTTACTTTTGAAACATTTTTTGGAGCACAACCAACTAGCAACACTGTATCACTTTTAACCGACTTCAAAAAAGGAGGAGGTTCTCAATTCGACTGTATTTCTTTTTCATGTTTGTTAGCTCAGGTTTTGATGATTCTTTTTCAATTTGAAAGCTGATGCTTCCCGTGTGGTCCGATTTCAATTTGGTCCAGTTCTGACTATGACATCTAAAAGGAAAGCATATAAGTTTCAAATTTGCATTAAGTATGTGCGCGACAAATGGACGAATAAGTCAACATCATGCCAACTCATTTAGATGATTATTTTTTATTGCAAAAGATGTACGTCAAGGGTAGTTTGACGAGAGTTTGGTTAGGTTCTGATTATGGGATCCATGACAAAGTAACGGAACTCTTCAATTCTTAGGAGCATATTAACGATATTCTGCCGAATCTTTCATAGACTATCCGAATATTTGAGTCATTTACTATAACGTCGTTATGGTCAAGTAATTCCCTGTTTAACACTTTTTTCATGGAAAGACGCATTTTTGAAAGACAGTGTATTTTTGCGCTCTTCGCAAGTCTCTTTTGAAATTGGCCTCGAGCTAGATTTCCTTTTTTGAGTTTGGAGTTTCTTCCGGACTTCGTTTGTTTCATTTAAACGGCGCTGTCTCATATGAGCGGCACGTTTAGTAGGCCTACCCATATTCAGAGAAATTTTTAGTGTGCGTCAGATTCATTAAAAATAAACAAATATTTTAACAAAAAAAAAACGACTTGAAAAGCTATTCCAAAACATATTAATATGCATAAAAAGAAAAGTAAGTTGCTTATTTTTGTAGAACTTAATAATCAATTTAGACCTACTTTTTCTACTCATCAATATATTGGTACGATCTATGTGTTAAGTTAGGTTGGTACCTACCTACTTTAACTCAACACATACCTATGAATAACGAACACATTTTTAGAGTTCTCCTAAGTCAGATGAAATGAAAAACATCACACTACTTAAAAGGCATTAAAGTAATTACGAAAATATAATGTAGTTACAATTACTGTTATTTTTGGAGTCGGTGTCAGCCAAGGAAACACTATAATATACCTAGCAAAAATAATACGAGAATATTAAGACCGAAATCTGATGTTTCCTTGGTTGACACCGACTCCAAAAACAACAATAATTGTAACTAAATTATATTAACGTAATAATTTTACTTTCAAGTAGTCTAATAATTTTCATATCATTTTACTTAGAAAAACTCTAAAAATATTTTGATCATTGTTTGTTGTTCATAGGTATGTTTTGAGTTAAAGTGGGCAGATACCTACCTATCTTCTTCCTTCGTAAACACATAGATCTTACCTACATATAGATGAGTGAAAGAAGTAAATTGATTATTAAGTTGTAGAAGAATACGCAATTTTTTTCCGTCTTAGTGCATATTAATTCGTTTTGGAATAGTATTTTTGAAGTCAAATTTTATTATTTATTTATTTCTCTATTTATTTCGTCTCAGTGTCCCCCAAGTATTGACGCCCTTACTTCTGTCTTCAATTCTGCAAACAGGCAACAGAAGATGCATCCCACTGAGGACAAACGAGTATTCAGAAACGAGAGTCATATTTGTTGTAAACATTCGTGACTGAAAAATCAGTATTATTAACCCATTTCTTCCCAAATATAGAAATTGTAAAAAATTGTTATATTTAGTGATCAGGTTCTCTTTAAAATAATTGAAATAACATTACAAATATTACAAACTAGCAGTATGTGTTGTAATTTGCACCACTCATAATGTTGCGCTGTTTCCTAGTAAAAAATTGATACATTTAGTTTTTGTGATCACATTCTTCTATTTGTTCAAACTGTGCAATATTGTCTATTATATGATAACTCTGTCTTACATTCATGGTATCACTCATGAAATATTGAAAAACACTCTGTGTGAAGCTGAACTTGACGTTTCTTGTGTATGTAGATCGTCTGACGTTTATACATCTTGCATCTTTTTACGAAGTAATTGTGAAACTTTAACACATGTACAGAGAGAACAGTGAAGGCCTTTTAACACATATGTGGTGAGTTTTGTATAGTAAGTCCATTTCGACTGCATTTTGTAAGGCTAAATTTTGTGTTGCGTGTACGCAACACTGGGAAGAAATGGGTTAACAAGAGGGCCGCGGTGGAGTGGCCGAGCAGTCTAAAGCGTCTCGCTGCGGAGCGCGCGTTTGCTCGCCGTGGTGGTTCGAGTCCTCCCTGGGGCATGGGTGTGTGTGTTGTCCTTAGGTTAGTTTTGTTTAAGTAGTTTGTAAGCTACGGACTGATGACCACGCAGTTTGGTCCGATAGATTTGATTTGATTTGATTTGATTCTTTCAGGGAAGCCAAAACAGTCTTGGTCTAACCCGCCACTGCCCGCACCGAAACTAAGTTTATTGTGCGGTATCGCTCCCTGTATGTCTAGTAAAGCCAACCAATGCCCTTTAACAGTGCAAGGAGTCCCTTTATTAGACACAATTTCTTCAGGTCTGGTTGTCCCAAATGTTCTGTGCCTTTTACTCTCCAATGCAATGCATTCGAAGATCAGATGTGATGCAGTTTCATCACCGTCATCACAGATCCTACATTTAGGGTCCTCTTCTGTTATTCCCATTGTATGTAGGTGTTTTTAGAAATTCCCATGGCCTGTCAGCAATCCTACCATGAGTCTAATCTCTCTCCTGTTCAGACCCAGGATTGCAGAGCTTCTTTTAAAACAAGGCTTTGGCATCATTACCTTGCCATGTTTTTGTTGATGGACTTTGGTCCAATATTCTACGTGCTGTCTTCTGAACCAGTTACGTAGCTCCAATTTAATCATTGCCTTAGTGATTGTCAGGACAGATTCCGGTGCAATAAATGGATCCTCTGCCCCCATCCTGGCTAATCTGTCGGCATGTTCGTTGCCACTGATCCCCGAGTGCCCAGGGACTCACAATAGGTTTACTTTATTGCATTCCCCTAGCTCCACCAGAACCCTGTGACATTCTGCAACAATTTTAGACCTTGTTGTAGGAGCTGCCAGTGATCTCAGGGCTGCCTGGCTGTCTGAATAGATATAGATGCTACGATCTTTGTAGCACCTACGCAAATTCTCCTCCACACATGCCCTGATGGCAGTAATTTCGGCCTGGAATACTGAGGCCAGTTTCCCTAGAGAGATGACGCCCTCCAGTCTTGGCTGCACCCCGTATACCCCGGCCCCAACGCCTTGGTCTGATTTCGACCCGTCAGTGAACCAGACAATATCCCCCATACGGTGTCGAACTATTTTCTCCCACTGCTCCCTACTTCCAATTGTTATACTGAAAGGCTTGTTGAAGCAGTATGGGGCTATAATACAGTCGGTTGGCATTTCCCCAACCTTTCCTATATTTACCTCACTCAATATTCCGATAGATTTACAAACATTTGAACATTATATTAACAGAGGACTGAAGGTCTGACAGGCCAAAAACAATAAAGTCAATGTTACCATGCTGACCATGCTGTTACCAAAGGGACGACAGGGGAAAACTTTCGATCTCTACGTTCGCAGAAAAGTTTTCGTCGCAGCTAGGCAGCAGCATTCACTGTACCCTGCCGGAACCCGGCTATCGATTATCGACTCTGTTTGTGCAGGCGTATTTGCAGTTCCCATTAGCCGGGTGGCCAAAATGATATAGGTAGAAAATTAATTACGGGACGAGAAAAACACTGGTGACACTCACCAAACACGGGGAAACAAAAAGCAACAAAACCGAAGAGGAAAAAGTCGGTTCGGCAGCTGATACACGGCGCCAAGTGCATTTCATTAATTTAAAAGATTAAGTGAAATATTAGCGGGCGGGCGTGCGCGCTGCCGCGTGTGCGCGCCGCTGGAAATTAACACGCTGATACAGCGGCGCGGCCGGCAAAGCCGATTATCGGCAAGATAAAAGGGACCTTCCGCGCCGGCTGGCATCGGGTGCCATGTCCGGAACGTTACAGTCCGCCGAGCGCGAATCGCAGCGCTCCCTGCGCGCGCGCCAGCGAAGTGGCGCGCCACACCACTGGCGGGGTCGAGCCGCTTCAAAAATATGCGCCGACTGGCGCCATTCTTAACCTGGAGGGGGGGGGGGGAAGTCCGAACAAGTGTCAAGCCAGGAATTACTGATATCGTTTACGACACAATCAATCAATCAGCTGTCGACTGTTGTCATTTTCTTTCATTCGTCCTTCACATTGTAGTTTACTCCAGTGGCGTAACTATGGGGGGGGAGAGGGATAGAACCCCCCCCCCCCCAGAAACACCACAAAAAAAAAGAGAGAGAGAGAGAAAGAGAGAGAGAGAGAGAGAGAGAGAAAATAAATCGTATAACAGCAATCCGGTAAAGGTAAAGATTGGAAACTTGGGGTGTTTTACCATAAGCTTTCATTGGAGGGGAGTGAATTAGTTTCTTCAACAGTAGTAGTAGATAGTAGTCTGTCTGGAAACTGACTAAAATTTTGCTCATCAAGCAGATCTATTCCCCCCCTCCCCCCAAAGCCAAGTCCTAGTTACACCACTGGTTTACTCTTCATGAAGCTGATATTGTTACAAGCAACTGGCAGGGATCCAGTGGCGCAGCCAGGATCTGTTTCTGGGGGAGGCCTCACATTTTTTAAAATAATAAAGCCTATTGAATTTACTAATCTGTTAATAATTTAACCAATTGTACTATGAAAACTATTGCGCACGAAATAAAATGAGTAGGCTCTCATTAATTTGAAAGTGGAAGAGGAACAGCAAGGTAGAAATGTAAAGTATATAATCAGCTCGTAAAACAATTAAGCAGCTTCAATGTTACTAGCCCAAGAGAAAGATCTTTACAGTTTAATTAACGTGTGACTGTATGTGAAAAAAAAAAAAAGATCTAAAATAACATTATGGTTTCAGAACGAAACTTTCACTCTGCAGCGGATTGTGCGCGCCGCGGTGGAGTAGCCGAGCGGTCTAAAGCGTCTCGCTGTGGAACGCGCGGTTGCTCGCCGTGGTGGTTCGAGTCCTCCCTGGGGCATGGGTGTGTGTTTGTCCGTAGGTTAGTTTATCTAGGTTTAAGTAGTTTGTAAGCTACGGACTGATGACCACGCAGTTCGGTCCGATAGATTTACAGACATTTGAACATTTGGATTGTGCGCTGATATGAAACTTCCTGGCAGATTAAAAGTGTGTGCCGGAACCGGGACTCGAAACTGGGACCTTTGCATTTAGCGGGCAAGTGCTCTACCGACAGTAAATATTTTTTTTTTTTTTTTTTTTTTTTTTTTTTTTTTTTTTTTTTTTTTTGCTCTGTTGGTTGTTCTGCTTGATGCGGACGCAGATTGTGTTCGTTTGTTCTTGTTCGATGTGTTCTGGGCTCAGCTTTTTTATTAGAGAGAGCATTGAGCCCTCTGACCTGGTGCGCTGAGCCAAGGCGCCCGGAACCGACTAAGCTATCCCGACACGACTCACGACGCCGCCTCACAACTTTACTTCCGCCAGTACCTCGCCTCCTAATTTCCAAAATTCACAGAAGCTCTCCTGCGATCCTTGCAAGACTAGCGCACCTGGAAGAAAGGATATGGTAGAGACATGGCTTAGCCACAGACTAAGGGATGTTAATCAGAGCCCACTCCACTGCAGAGTGATAGTTTCATTCTGGAAACATCGCTTAGGCTGTGGCTAAGCCATGTCTTCACCATATCCTTTCTTCCAGGAGTGCTAGTCTTGCAAGGTTCGCAGGAGAGCTTCTGTGACATTTGGAAAGTAGGAGGCGAGGTACTGGCGGAAGTAAAGTTGTGAGGCGGCATCGTGAAACGTTTCGGGATAGCTTAGTCGGTAGAGCACTTTCCGGCGAAAGGCAAAGGTCCCAGGTTCGAGTCCCGGTTCCGGCACACAATTTTAATCTGCCAGGAAGTTTCAACATTATTGTTGTTCAAAAGATTCCACTCGGGGTGGCGACCAGTTTTCACGTACACTTCTGCTTGGCAAATTATAATTACGTTGTGATTTAATACATGTGTACTATGTCAAATTTCCGGTGCTGAGCTGTTTAAAAAATTAAAACGATAAAAAATAATAAAATGATAAAATCTTAGGGACGTTCCGAGGGAAGGGTGCTTCTGCCCCATTAGTCGTCCCCCCTCCCCTTAACCCCAGTGGCTGCGCCACTGCTTGGATCAGGCTGAATAAGCAAAATGTACGCAGTCGACACGGGTTTTGGAGGATACTACAAGATTCTGAAGATGATCCAAATGGATCGAAACATTTAAATGGAACAAATGATATTCATGTCGATGGACAATTAAGTATAATAAATTGTTTTAAATATCAACATAGTTCCACATCATGTTGAACACATAAAAAAAATCATCTGCATTTCAATCTCAGATACTATGAACATTGCATTGGGAAAATAACGGAGAAAATCCCACAGGTTTCAATGCAGGGGTCACATCAGGTTCTTACACGTATATAACACGAATCACCTGAAAAATTCTCCTCTTGAAGCACAGAAAAGGCAGATATTCTGCTGTTGTGGAAGAATCTGTCTTCAATAAATTTTAGCGTATGAACACACTTGCATTTGCTTAATGTAAAACATGCATAATCCTTTTTAGTTAAGTTTTCAAACACAGTAATTTCCTCTCAGTGTTTTGTCAATATATTATACATTCCTCGTGAGAGTAGTTTCTCCTCTATCTATCTCTCCCAATGTCATTATCTGAAACCCTTTATCTTTAAGTTTCTTGACTGAGATATAGTGAAGGTGGTTTGTCTGCCACCTTCACTATCTGTTAGTGAGTGGCTCTGCTTCACACTCTTTCTCTGACATTACTACTCTCACAATCCGCTATGTCTCTCTTCAATCTTCTTACTAGACATCACCTTCTTATTCATATTATGTTAGGGCATACAACGTCGAGAACGGGAAACTAACACGTAGGTTTTGTAACGGAATTCACCGCCATTTCACTGAAATATTGTTTATTTCCACGACCAGGTTTCGATCGTAGGTCATTATCAAGTACTTTGAATAAAATTATTAACATTATTAAAAGACAATATAAATTAAAGTTGTAGGGTACATTACAAGTAGCATGAGTTGGTGGTTACTTACATGAAAGTCTCCAGACAAGTTTTTTGTAGGTCATTGTCATGGCAATAAAATCGTGAAGACAAGTCTATGTCATTAACATAAAATAAGTAACACATTTGTACCCACATGTTTGCTTAAATTAATTATACAGATATGTATTCATTATAACGTTACAAATACTACTGGTTGACGTATAGAAAGGGTATGCCAAAGATAATTACAAAGATATTCCACCATATTTGTGTTTGGAGTGGAACGTATGGCCGTAAAGTGATGGATAGGTGGATTATCTTTGGAGGATAGGTACAGTGTTACTATTTACAGTGCACAGATGGATTTTTTTAGGTTACCTGCAAATTGTTTCACATTGTGTGTAAGATGTATGAGGCAGGCGAAGTACCCTCAGACTTTAAGAAAAATGTTATAATCCCCATTCCAAAGAAAGCGGGTCCAGACAGGTGTGAAAACTACAGAACCATCAGTTTAATAAGTCATGGTTGCAAAATATTAACACGAATTATATACAGAAGGATGGAAAAACTGGTAGAAGCAGACCTCGGGGAAGATCAGTTTGGGTTCAGGAGAAATGTAGGAACACGGGAGGCAATACTCACTTTACGGCTTATCCTAGAAGATAGATTAAGAAAAGGCAAACCAACATTTCTAGCTTTTGTAGATTTGGAGAAGGCTTTTGACAATGTTGATTGGAATAAACTCTTTCAAGTTCTGAAGCAAGCAGGAGTAAAATATAGGGAGCGTAGGGTTATTTGCAACTTGTACAAAAATCAGACAGCGGTTGTCAGAGTTGAAGGGCATGAAAGGGTTGCAGTGGTTGGAAAGGGAGTAAGACAGGGTTGTAGTCTTTCCCCAATGTTGTTCAATTTGTACATTGAGCAAGCTATAAAGGAAAGCAAGGAGAAATTTGGAGAAGGAATTAAAGTTCAAGGTGAAGAATTAAAAACATTGCGTTTTGCCGACGACATAGTAATTCTGTCAGATACAGCAAAGGACCTGGAAGAGCAATTGAACGGAATGGACAGTGTGCTGAAAGGTGCATATAAGATGAACATTAACAAGAGTAAAACTAGGGTAATGGAGTGCAGTGTAAGAAAATCAGGTGATGCTGAAGGAATTAGACTAGGTAACGGAACAATAAAGGAGGTAGATAAGTTTTGTTACTTGGGCAGTAAAATAACAAATGATGGTCGCAGTACAGATGATATAAAATGCAGAATGGCAATGGGTAGAAAGGCGTTTTTGAAAAAGAGAAATTTGTTAACATCGAATATTGATTTAAGCCTAAGGAAGTCCTTTCTGAAGGCATTTGTATGGAGTGTTGCCTTGTATGGGAGTGAAACATGGACGATAAGCAGTGTGGACAGAAAGAGGATAGAGGCTTTTGAAATGTGGTGCTACAGAAGAATGCTGAAGATTAGGTGGGTGGATCGCGTAACTAATGAGGAGGTACTGAACCGAATTGGGGAGAAAAGAAATTTCTGGCATACATTGACTAAAAGAAGGGATAGATTTGTAGGACACATTCTTAGACATCAAGGAATTGTGAATTTAGCATTGGAGGGAAGTGTGTGGGGTAAAAATCGCAGAGGGAGACCAAGAGACGCGTATAGTAAGCAGATTCAAGTGGATGTGGGTTGTCGTTCTTATGAGGAGATGAAAAGGCTTGCTCAGGATAGAGTAGGGTGGAGAGCTGCATCAAACCAGTCTCTGGACTGAAGACCACAACAACAACAACCTGCGGACTACAAAGTTGTATGTCATGTTATCACACTACAATCGCATAAATGTGGAATATATATATATATGTTGTGCGGCAGTTATCACTCCAAAAGGTAAAACATTGTCTATATAATAAATAAACATCACACTACATCGCCACAAATCACGTCAGCACCATACAAATGTTCCAAACAGGACCAATTTCATAGGAAAAAGGGTGTGTGTGTATTAGACAGCTTCTAGGATATGTACATGAATAGGATGCAAAAGTAATATTAAGTAAACTATAAATGCAATTGGTTTGGATGTCTGTTGTGTGGAATAAGGGAGAGGACCTCCAAGGTAGTCTTTTATAGGGTGGGAGGCCCATATTCACAAAGTGAATGTATTCCTTGTACGTTTTATTCCTGCACCTGTTAATGTGTGCCCACTGGACGATGTTATGCTAAACGTCTTGTTCAAATGTTTGTAAATCTATCGGACCACACTGCGTGGTCATCAGTCCGTAGCTTACAAACTACTTAAACCTAAGTAAACTAACCTAAGGACAAACACACACACCCATGCCCCAGCGAGGACTCGAAGCTCCACGGCGAGCAACCGCGTGCTCTGCAGCGAAACGCTTTAGACAGCTCGGCAACTCCACCGCGGCTAAACTTCTTGCCTCCCTTGTGAAGTTATTTATTGTAAACTAAGAGAGGCCTTTTCTTAAATTTTAAATTATACTTGGCTTTAAAATTCATGTCGTCGGTAAGCTTTGTTTATCTATATTTGTCATTTAAATTTTATACTTCCTATTGACATCTAATAAACATTGTATACTCAAAATACTGAATGTAAGGAAACCCAACCTAGATCTTACTAGTTTCGCATATGCATATTCTTATGCATGTACAGGTCATACTAATTCATCAGGGAAAATTAGTGAACACCTAGTATCCATCCTATCAAAATTTTTGAAGGAATTTTGAAGTATCTTTTGCTCACAAAGTGAGAGGAAAATAAAAGGAGGTGACAAGTCACCAGTTTCAGACTTCCTTTAATCGACGGAGTGAAGCAGCTCGTCATGGACTCAAGAAGCCATGAGATGTCTCCACCAGGAATAATGACTCTTGCTGCCTCTACTGCCGATCGTTATTACTATAGTTTTACCGGTGCAGGATTGTGTGCTCGTATCGACGTCTCGATAATGTCTCATAGCTGTTCGATATGATTTGTGCTGGGCGATTCTGAGTGCCACATCATTCGCTGTAAATGTTCCGAATTTTCTACGAAATAATCGTAAACAGTTGCAGCCCGATGACCTTGTGCAGCGTTGTTTGGGAATACGTAGATGTGAATGGAGGAAAATGGCCTCCTACCAGCCTACTATAACCATTTCCCGTAAATGGTCAGTTCATTTGCACCAGAGGAGCCAGTCAATTTCATGTAAAGACAGCTCTCACCTTTACCATGTTACCACCAGATTGCACAGTGCTTTGTTGACAACTCGGATCCATGGCATAGTGATTTCTGTGCCACAGTCGAACCCTGCCATCAGTTTCCACCAATTTCAATTTATCGGACCAAACCATAGCTTACGAATCATCTTGGGTGCAACCAATATGGTCACTACCCCACGATAATCACTGCAGGTGATGTAGCGCATTCAGTAAGTTCACTTGTGCATTGCCCAATCTTTACCATTTGCCCCACAGTGTCCTAAAAAGCAGTCCATTAACTGGCAAGCGGGTCCGGTGAGCCCTAATCCGTGCTGTTCAGCGTCCCGTCCCGTCTCGCCACCGGCGAACTCTACCTGTCGCGTCCAGTCACTGTACTGACGGAGTATCGGCTGACAGGCAGCGTTTCGTGCGACCAGGTAGCCGCTCGCCGGTGGAACAGACGCACCAGGACCCCGAACATTATCCCGAGCTTATCGCCCACACACACAGGTGAGCCGGTCAGGATTGATCCCTTCCTGGAAGAGCTTGCCGGACCGGCTCGCTTGTGAATGGGGGCTTTAACGAGATACGCTCGTCATATGTCCTACTGCGGGTATTCTACGCAGTGTTGTTTTGTCTCTTAGTGCTGACTACGCAAACACTGCTGCTATTGGTTACCACAGCGATATTAATAAACAGGAGATAATCGTAACATAATCATAGAATGTAGGCTTTCACGGCCGGCGTCTTCATTAATTAAAACTTCCGGGCTAAGTTGCCGTGGTCTATCCATAAAACTTCTAACTACCGACGTTTCGTTGCCTACTGCGGGCAACATCTTCAAGGGTGAGTCGACGACTGCCTTCTAGGCGCTGGAGGTCCTTCTTATATAGATGGCATAGATGGCGCCACCACTTGTCACGTGCTGCCGACTATGAAGTTATCTTTGTCCAACGTCATGTCTCTCGATTACAGGTAATCGATTGTCATATCTTTGGTTCAAAGTTGACCGCCAGATCTTATCTAATTTCAAACCTTCGTCTATCCTGTTAAAATTATTGTGGTGTTTTTGTATTTCTAAGGCTTCTCTGTACATCCGTGTGTAATAATGCGACGTCCTGGCTAGCACGCTCGTTTCACTAAATTTGATTTCATGGTCACCACGTGTAAAAACATGCTCTGCCACAGCTGACTTGTCTGTGTGACTCAGACGACAATTCCTTTTGTGTTCCAATATGCGAGTATTAACACTCGTTTTTGTTGTTTGCACAGCTACAGGGAATTTTATACACCCCAGGCGTTGCTAGGGGATGTCGTGCGTCTTTCACCGATCGTAAGCATTCGCTAATTCTGAACTTGAAACCTGGCCAAAACTTTCCCAATACGGTCCGTAATTTTGTGGATGAAAGGAAGAAAGAAGGTTTGAAATTAGATAAGATTTGGGAGTCAACTTCGACCCAAAGATATGGCAATCGATACCTGTAATCGAGAGACATGACGTTGGAAAAAGATAACTTCATAGTCGGCAGCACGAGACAAGTGGTGGCGCCATCTATGCCATCTATATAAGAAGGACCTCCAGCGCCAGAAGGCAGTCGTCGACTCACCCTTGAAGATGTTGCCCGCAGTAGGCAACGAAACGTCGGGAGTTAGAAGTTTTATGGATGGACCACGGCAACTTATCCCAAATGTTTTAATTAATGAATCGTAACATAAATTATAATTATTGTGCATAACTCGACGCTAAAGTTAAGGAACTCAGTCTGACCGTTACCTAGGAGAATAAGAACGGAGTGTTACGGCGCTCACGCGTTTGGCGAGTCTATATCAATAGTAGTGATGAATTTCCCCTCAGGCGGTGCTTTGGTCTGCCGCAAGGCAGTTATTTTCGATGTGCCATCGCTGGAGGCGCGTGACGCACGGGAGGTCAGTGACGGATTGACATTTGAATACCGATAGTCACCTAGTTTCCTCCGGAGGTGTTGTCACCGACTTGCGGGCTGCCGCCAGCGTGGAGCGATGGAGTAACAACTTGGCGTCCAACGAATTCTTGTCGCCTGCGTAGCTGTGGCTATGTTGTTACTGTGGTGCGGGCCTGCCTGAGCGCACAACTTAGCATGCCTAGAGGCGGAGTCGCTGTTTAGCCCTGAAATATTCTGCAGCTGAATGCTTGGGCAGCGGGACAGGTAGCTGGAGATGAGAGCTTAATGTAGGCTGCGGCGTGCTGTGCCGTGTGTGTCACCTAGTTAAGCAAGTTCTCTTTACTCTGCTACCGAGTGTAAGTGCTGTCTTGCTAGACTTGCTACGAGCGCCAGAATGCTTTAATCCTCAGTGTCCTTCCGTATCGGGCTCCGCAATACACCTTCTGAACCTTGGTGCCCCAGGCGTTGTCGGTTATGCAATAGTCTATTGTGTGCTTCTGAGGTTTTATGGAGGTTACGCTCGATTCAGCTCTTCAGACAGCGCTTGGTCCCTCAGCAGGATCACAGGAGTAACTTCCAGTCTATTGAACAGAAATTTCGGGGAGTTTAGGGTGTTTTTCTTCTGAACTGTTTGTTTTGAATTGTGGAGTGTGCCTGAGGCTTCTTACGGTTTTACCGGCGTTCCGTCTGGTGTCCACCCGGGCAGGGTGTCGTTATTCTGATTGGCGGTCTTGTTAGTTTTGAGTGTGGAGGTCTGCACTGTGCGCCCTGGTGGTTTTGTGCGCACCTTTGGCTTCGTGTTGGAACACCGTCGGCTCCGAGTTGTGGGAAAACTGTTCCTGGGCTGATCTCTCGCAGACAGTTGTGATTTTGCATTAGACACTAGATTAAAGTGTGGTATTGGTGTTTATGTAATTGTTTCATGCCTTCAATATTACAAGTTCTGTGCTTCGTGCATATCTTATTAATCGTTACTGTTTCTGCAAAAGGAAACTTAAGTGGTTGAACTTACTAGAATGTATTTGATATTTAAAGTTTTGCTAAGTTTTATTTTGTGCCTTTATATCGATGCCAAAATTATATTACCAAATCTGATCTTAACCATAAAACCGTTGTGGATAGTTGGAGTCTCTTGTATTTCTCCAATTTTAAAGTGATTGCTAAGAAGTTTGTTATTTTGGCACTTGTTTATGTAATGTTTTAATCATTTAGAGTGTTTTTGGAGGTGTATGTGTCGACGTAATTTGCCGCCGGATACTGTTTCTGGAATTTATGTTGCAGTTTTACATTATTGGGGCTGGCCCGGCGGTACCGCAACGGAGGAGGAAGTTGTGGTGATTTCCGGTTACGAGCCTGTGGGGGCGCCGGTAGCTCTGGAATGTTTTTCTTCATTCAGTTAAGTAAACCCTTCTCCTCCTTTACGGTCCTGCAGTGTCTGCCGAGTAGCATGTATCAAAATGACTACCAACGTGCATTGTCCTTGGTGGTCGAAAGTTTAAATTTCCAGTTTTAGGAAGGCAACTTTATCTGAATGGTTTTGTGTGAGACTTGTAATAAGAGCTGACTTTAAATTTTGTGGTAACACCCTCTTTTGGAACTAATGAACATATGCCAGTTTGTTACCTGCTTCTGAGGCATACTTTATAATCAGTTGTGGTTTTATGTGATTCAGTGGTTGTAGAAAATGTTGTTATTTTTAAAAGGGTCGAAACACCAGTTGTACTTAATTGCCGTACGTTTTCGATTGGTTTAAATAGTTGGAGTGGTTTATTTAAAGCTTTTGAATGGTTTTATTTACTGTTAATAAAGCTGTGTGCATGAGATTTGTTGAGTTTACCATTTTGCCATCCTGTCCTTAGTTTCCTTGTTTCCTGAACTGTTTTCAGTGGTGCCACCTCCATCTGCACCATACCACGGAGTATAGCCAGGTTTTACACATAACAGCAGTCATTCCATTAGCCACACTGACAGGATTTGCGTTTCAACGAACCTGAAAACGCATGTCCTGCAATAAGAATTATGATCTTTTCGTATCAGATACCTTACGTCTGTACAAATACGGCAAAAAACCTACGGGGGGCAAGATCTGTCAAAACCGCATGTAGAACACCTGAAAAACCCCGCGTGTCACGCGGTATTTAATAATGTGTGGAAAGAGTGTGAGAAAAAATTATCTCCCTATCCCTCGGCCCTCACATGGTGGATGAAATGCGCAAAAACCTTCTTGAGAAGAAGAGCCGTAATAAGTTGCTTTTGTGACAAAATGGCCCGCCAAAATTAGAAGTCCTCCGACATTTGTCACATCAGATCAGTAATTGACAACCACAAAGAATTAGAAAGAGCTTAAACGAAGCTCGTACAGTTCAAACTTAAAATAGCTTGAAGGTCATAAAATAAGAACAAGACTTCAAAATAAAGTACAAGACATACAATTGTAATAAATGAAAGAAAGGAACAATTCAGATCAATAATAACTGAAATACAGTCGGCTAATGGTACATTGCTAACTAATCAAAATGGGATCATGAAGATACAGCCATATAAAACCACTCTCTCAAAGAAGGACCTGTACCAAAAGATTGGAAAGTTGCACAGGTAACACCTATATTTAAGAAAGGCAGTAGGAGTAACCCACTAAACTGCTGGTCTATTTCATTGACGGCAATTCGCAGCAAGGTTTTGGAACATATCCTGTATTCAAATATTATGAAATATCTCGAACAGAATGATCTTTTGACCCAAGGTCAACACGCCTTTAGAAAATATCGTTCATGCGGAACACAACTAGTTCTTTACTCACACGAAGTGATGGGTGCTACCGACAAGGGTTTGCAAATCTATTCCGTATTTCTTGATTTCCAGAAGGCTTTTGACACCGTACCTCACAAACGGCTTTTAATCAAATTTCGTGGTTATGGCATATCGCCCTAAATTTACGATTGGATAGGGGATTTCATGTCAGAGAGCCCACATTTAGTAGTAATCGATGGTAAGGCATCAACTGAAACAGAGGTGATATGGGTCGTTCCACAGCGTAGTGTTATTGGTCCTCTGCTGTTCCTTATTTACATAAACGATTTAGGGGAAAATCTAAGTAGCTCTCTTAGGTTGATTGCAGATGACGCCGACATTTACCGTCTAGTAAAATCATCTGAACATCAAAACCAATTCCAGAGCGATCTGAATAAGATACCACTACGGCGTAAAAATTGGTAATTGACTCTAAATATTGAGAAGTATGAAGTTGTCTATATGACTACGAAAAGAAATCTGTTAAACTTTGTTTAGAAGATAAATCAATCAAAAGTGAAGGCCGTAAACTCCACAAAATACCTAGTAATTACTATTACTTCAGACTTAAACTGGGAAGAACTAGATAATGTCGTGGGACAGGCGAATCAGAGACTGCGTTTTGTTGTCGGAACCCTTAAAAGATGCAACAGAACTACTAAAGAAACTGTATACATTACGCTTGTCCGTCCATTTTTGGAGCATTGCTGCCCAATGTGGGATCCTTATCAGGTGGGTTTGACGGAGGACATCGAAAGAGTCTAAGAATGGCAGCTCGTCTCGGATTGTCACGAAACAGGGAGACAGCGTTACGGAAATGATACAGGATCTGGGCTGGGAATCATTACAACAACGGCGCTTATCGCTGCAGCGTGGGCAACTTACAAAACTCCAATTGCCTAGATTCTCTTCGGAATGCGAAAATATATTCCTGACTCCCACTTACATAGGTAGAAACGATCATCAGAATAAAATACGAGAAATCAGAGCTCGAACGGGGAGATTCAGGTGTTCTTTCTTCCCGTGCGCATTCGAGAATGCAGTGGGAGATAAATAGTATAATGATACTATTAAACTTTGTTTAGAAGATAAATTAATCAAAAGTGAAGGCCGTAAACTCCACAAAATACCTAGGAATTAGTATTACTTCAGACTTAAACTGGAAAGAACACGTAGATAATGTCGTGGGTAAGGCGAATCAGAGACTGCGTTTTGTTGGCAGAACCCTTAAAAGATGCAACAGAACTACATAATAAGTATCCTAAATGATCTCAGAGAAGGATTACAGTGGTAATTCAGAAAAGAAAACCTTAACGAAAATCAGTACATCACCTTGCTCAACGACAATTATAAAATATTTTCCTCGATCATGAATGAAAGATCAATATTGTTACTGAACTCTGCGACTGGTTCAGATCATTCAAGTGTAGTTGTAATTCACAACTACTTAACCGAGTTATTAAGCAATACAACGAAGGATACAAAGGGCAAAAAGGTCATAAGCGAATTGGGAGAGGAAGAAGTAGACAACCTGTTAGTATAAATACCGGAATTTAAGGACGCGATGATATGGAGCCCTTCAAAAATAAATCTCCTAGGCCGAATTTAATTCCAGAAGATCTTTAGCCCTCATTCAGAGCATATGATACCTAATCTAACGTGCAAGGCACTTATGAGTCCCAGCAACAAATGCCTAAATGATCTCAGAGAAGTATTACAGTGGTAATTCCGAAAAAAAAGAACCTTAACGAAAATCAGTACATCACCTTTCTCAACGACAATTGTAAAATATTTCCCTCGGTCATGAATGAAAGATCAATATTGTTACTGAACACGGCCACTGGTTCATATCATTCAAGTGTAGGAACAGGCAGATCCATTCAGAACAACTTAGCGACTATAGAAAAACAATTTCAATTGCACAAACTGCTAAAATAAATTGTTCAATGGTATCATTAGAAGCTGAATAAGAATTTGACAGAGACAATCACAATTATCTCTTCCACATTATTAACGTCGGCAAGGCTACATCATCATCATCATCATTAGAAAATGATTATGCCTTTCAGCGTTCAGTCTGGAGCATAGTATGTCTACTAAAATTCCTCCATGATCCCCTATTCAACGGAACATTGATGCCTCGTCTGATGTTATGCCTTTTACTTCAAAATCATTCTGCACCGAATCCAAGTACTTTCTTCTTGGTCTACCTCGACTCCTCTTACCCTCCGCTGCCGAGCTCATGAGTCTCTTAGGTAACCTTGCTTCTCCCATACCTGTAACATGAGCCCACCATCTCAGTCTGTTCGCTCTAACTGCTTTATTTATGGTGTTCATTTCAAGTTTTTCTTTGATTTTCTCATTATGGACACCCTCCTGCCATTGTACCCATCTATTAGTACCTGCAATCATCCTTGCTACTTTCATATCTGTAACATCTACCTTATGAATAATGTAACCTGTATCCACCCAACTTTCACTCCCATACAACAAAGTTGGTCGAAAGATAGAGCGATGCACTGCCAGCTTAGTCTTGGTACTGACTTCTTCTTGCAGAGGAAAGAACATCTTAGCTGAGCACTCACTGCATTAGCTTTGCTTCACCTCGTTTCCAGTTCTTTCACTATGTTGCCATCCTTTGAGAAAGTACATCCCAGGTACTTGAAACTGTCTACCTGTTCTTTGTTCCTCCTATTTGGCACTCAATCTGTTTAAATCTCTTTCCCACAGGCATTACTTTCGTTTTGGAGATGCTGATCTTCATATCATAAACCTTGCACCTATGATCGAGCTCTGAAATATTAGTTTGCAACCTTTCAATCGAATCTGCCATTACAACTAAGTCATCCGCTTATTCTATTTTGACCTATATGGTCCATGAATAGTATGAACAACAGTGATGACAAGTTACAGCCTTGTCTTACCCCTAAAACTACCCAGAACCAGGAGCTTAATTTGCCATCTATTCTTACTCCTGCCTGACAGTCTACGTAAATCCCTTTAATTACCTGCAGAAGTTTGCCTCCTATACTATAATCTTGTAGAACGGACAGTATCTACCTCCGATGAACACGGTCATAAGCCTTTTCTAGATCTATGAAACATAGATACAATTCCCTGTTCCACTCATAGCACATTTCCATTATCTGCCGTAAGCTAAAGATCTGGTCCTGACAGCCTCTAAGAGGCCTAAACCCATCTAACTTGTCCTCAAGTAATACTCGCACTCTCCTTTCACCAATACCTGAGAATATTTTACCTACAACGCTAATTAAAGAGATACCTCGATAGTTGTTACAATCTTTTCTGTTTCCATGTTTGAAAATTGGCGTGATTACCGCTTTCGTCCAGTCAGACGGAACCTGTCCCGATTCCCATGCCTTCTCAGTTATCCTGTGTAACCATTTAAGACCTGATATTCCACTGTATTTGGTGAGTGCCGGCTTAATTTTATCCACCCTAGCCGCTTTATTGCACTGTAATCTGCTGACCATTTTCTGCACTTCCTCAAATGAGATCCTGTTTCCATCGTCGTTCCTATCCCATTCTACCTGAAAATCTGACCCATTATAGAACGTTTCTCCTACATTGAGCAATTCTTTAAAATATTCCCTCCATCTGCTCAAGGCATCCACAGGATTGACTAGCAGCTTTCTTGACCTGTGTAAAACACTTGTTAATTCCTTCTTCCCTGCCTTTCGAAGATTGCTAATTACGCTCCAAAATGATTTTCCCGCGGCTTGACCCAGAGTTTCTAGCTTATTTCCACAGCATTCCCATCACTAAGTGCGTTGTAAAATCTGTACATCTCATCTTGATCTGTCCCTTCACAGGGTGAATACACTCCCACAATCCTAATTTTCTTTCTGGAGATGGTCAAATCTATCCACATCAGTCGTTCATTTACATACCTTATTGCAATTATGTCGGGTTCGATTGCTTTCCTGATGTAAAACCCTACACCCCACTGTGCTCCTCCAACGTTGACTCCCGACATGTAGACTTTGTATTCTCCGACTTCGTCCTCTTTCAGTTCCCTTACTCTAACGTCACTAAGAGCTAAAACATCTAACCCGATCTTACTTGAAGCCTCCGCCAGCTCTACCTTCTTCCCAGTGTAATCCCCATTGATATCGATAGCTCCCCATCTCATTCCAGATCGTCTGCCAAGTCGTATCGGAGGAGTCTGTCAATTAGAAGTGGGACTCCTTCACCTTCAAATATCAGAGGCATTTTGCTCTGATTGTTGACAGCATGATATTGAAGTACCTGGGAAGCTGGTTGCTAGTCTTACTGAACAGAAATAAATGTGCATTAATGAATACTGTTTGTTTTTTAAGCTTGTGGGACTGAACTGCTGGGTCATCAGTCCCCAAAATTAAAAACTACTTATGAACTAACTTATACTATAGTGCCTCAATGCGCTCGACCAGTCCGACGCGGCGAGGATTAGGAGTTTCCAACCTAGGACAAATAAAGAAGACATCCACTATAAAATGCCTTGGAATTCAGTGTATGTGAAACATCTGGTAAACAACTGCAGTGAATTGCAGGAGAATACTAAATCAGCCAGCATGTACCAAAAAAATATCATGACACTTGACGAGAATGGAACTGGTGAACATCTACCTAATATCTAAAATAATTTAAGTGACCGAAGTCC
The DNA here is from genome assembly GCA_026315105.1 of Locusta migratoria. Classification (NCBI taxonomy): domain Eukaryota; kingdom Metazoa; phylum Arthropoda; class Insecta; order Orthoptera; family Acrididae; genus Locusta; species Locusta migratoria. The sequence continues at coordinate 402,479,211 of CM048747.1, read as the reverse complement.
TAAGAATGATGCGAGAAGTGGCCAGCAAGTTCTAGACTTTTTTTTGTCACTTCATCAGCCACAGCTACATATTAAAGTAAATTCGAAAACTTTGACCTTATCAACGACGCTGAGCTATATCTAACAGACATATACAAAAAAGCAAAAGCACTGAAATCTTTCACAACATACAGACAGTAGCCGAATAGTGCTGCAGTCTATTTAATAAATGAAATACCTCCAAGGCATTTTCACTACATCCCCAATAAATACCATCTGAAACATTTTTCATAGAATATGATCATATCAGAATATCAAAGGCCATGTGGTATTTTACACATGCAGTGAAACACAGACAAGAGCGAAGGAGATTTCAGGACTATATCATAGCCCAGATCAAAAGCTACTTTTGACTTTTGATAACGAGTTATTGTAAAAACTAAGCACTTTTTTAAAAAAAGAACCATCATGTGAAATATTACTAAAACAACCTGATTGACGATGACACTCAGAAAGTGAAAACAAAACTAATTAGCGTAAAATAAATAAACGAAGTCTTACATAGGAAGAAAGTTCATGATCAGGTAAAGAACAAATTACCGAAGAAAATATGTTTTATATTAGAAGAAAAGTTTAATTTCAGGAACATTTTATTTGTGAAAAAGAACCATTTTAGTTTTACCCGCCTCATATAAGTTTCCTACAACATTATTAAGTATTAATTTTAAGTAGAACTTAAAGAAATGAACTCTTGCTGCTTGCACGGTTCAGAGATACAGAAGACAGCACGAAAAAAGTAACCATTACGATTTATGTGGGGCAAAAACGTGTTTAGAAGGAAAACGCAACGCTTGTGAAAAAACTATTAATTTCTCTGAAGACGAATCTTGAAATCGACAATGTGCAGAGATTAAAGGTGAAAGTACCGATAAATGACTTTTAACTTAACAGATAGAAGTAATATTTTAATCTTCAAATCCAGGAAAGTACTTTTTGTTTATTGTAATACTTTTGAGTTTACAAGCAGTGAGATAGTATTAAAGAAGGACATAATGGAAGTAACAAGACGTAACCTTTTGTCATCAATTACTATAAAAAAAAAAACAATGTAAGTTTCACATCCGAGAAGGGATTATTTATTTTTGTTGGTCTCTTCCCTTGGAAGGAGAGAAAGTGATGGCGTGAGAGGAAATCACTGTCAGGCTTCAGGGTCCCTAATCCCTGTCCTCCTTGACTGCGCTTTCCTATACTGATAAGCTTCGTAAACGATACGTTGTATTCAAAAAATAATCTTAATTTTGCAATCCGTCTACATTTATCAGGTAATATCAGCAAAATAGTACGCAGACCGATGGCCACTATGTTGGCAGCAGAGAGGGGTTACCCCTGTCAGAACATTGAATGCCTTAATAATTTCCCAAATGGAATGTTCCGGTATTGGCTCAATCTATCATTTAGTTTTAAAAACCTGCTAACTTCCGGTGTAACAATGCTGTCTAGTGGCGATAACTTCGAATGACCAAGCAGTCAGTATCCCATGAGGCTTCGGCGAAGCCCTCCTCGATGAAATTCAAGTGCTGTGACTGCTTGTTGGCTGATGGTAGAGTCTTAAATACGCTATCTGCCGGGTGTGACGTCACTGGTGCTCCATTCATCGCCATGAACTGTGTGCTGACTTTTAGATGGCAGAGCTCTCCCTAGACCTGAATCGGTAAAAGTCGGCAGACGTTGGGAGGCTTCGGCTAGCAGATGTTTATGTTTTGCCTGCAGCCAACATTACTAGCTGACTGAACAGTTATTAATATGAAAATATCAGCCATTAATTTATAATAAGGCAACCGGTTTCGATGTTATATTAAGATAATCCTCAGACATATTTGTCTTAAAACCAACTGATCTTGGTATAAGATCGAGACCGGTCACCTTATTATAAAATAAAACATATGAATTCAATAAAATGTTTTTGATACTGAAATAACTCGCAATTTGCGATGTTATGGCTTCACTGTATTAGGTTTAGATGAAATACCAAACTGTGGCGAATGAAAATTTGTGCCCAACCGGGATTCGAACCCGGCCACAGTTTGGTATTTCATCTAAACCTAATACAGTGAAGCCATAACATCGCAAATTGCGAGTTATTTCATTCATTTGAACGCTGTAATTCGTCAAAATATATATAATTGTTTTTTTATAAGTCGCGTTTTGCAGCTCTTAAATGTTGTAGGAAAGACATTTTTATATATTGCACCAAAGCTGCTTTTATTTTAAATGCTGACTAGTTTCGGTCTTTGCCCATTTTCTTAAGCCACCTATTACAGAGAACAAAGTATGTTTTGCAGGAAGATACATGATTACGGCAATGTTATATGGAATGTACAAGTCATAATTACTTACATTCATATATATTTTTATTTGGATACTGCTTAGGTCACGCTGTTTGTTGTAATTACTTTGGTGTAAATTATTGAGGTTCTGAACCAAAGATGTATTTGTTAAATAATCTTTGCTTAATTTTGTTTGTGACAATATCGCTGGTTACATGCAGCGTGACATAAATAGTACCATTACAAATATTCGTGCAATAAATTTTATATTTCATTCCGAACTATTTTAAGTGTTATAAATTGCTTGTGTGTATTACATTGTAATATAGGGATAATATTGCAGTGCTACTGTAATTTATCGTTTCTTGATGCACAGTTGGAAGTACCGTTATATGCTGGTCGAGGTTTATGGAAATATCGATGAATGTTTTATTGCGCATTTTTGTTTGTCCATTTAATATTTGTTTTGGGTATTTAGTCATGTGAGTATAGATTTGTAATTCTTCTGAAACGTCCATTAGTTGTCCTTTGCATACGATATGTAAAATTTTGAGATTTTCTTCTGTACTTCCAGTCCAATGTTTACTTTCTGTGAGGTGTGTACCGAATGCTGAGACATTATTTTCGCTCGTATTTATATTTTCTATAAATCTAATCTGTCTGTCCAATATAGGCCTTGTCACATTTACTGCATTCGGTTTTGTAAACTCCAGATTGACTGAATTTATTGCGAACTAGACTGATATTTTCATATTAAAACATCGTATCAATAATCTGCCTTCTAAAAGAGAACAGTGTTTTCCCAACACATTGAATTGTTATTTTTGCATGCTACTTTTCACAGAATTTTTGGGCTGTACAACATGTTATTATAATGACGTATGTCAATGTCGGTACGTTTCAGAAGGCACTTAATATCGCTCTATGGGAGGTATACTGTTTCGGTTTCGTATACGAACAACATTTAAAGCGATGTGCACGACTTCTGCTTTCGTATTTTGTGGTGTCAGCACTGTAGGACATTGTTGGCACCCCGCCTCCCTCCCCCAACTCATCCACAGTAACAAAAACGAGGGTTCTAACCGTGGGAACCCTGGATCCCATGCCCTGCTGAGCTATAGGCTGCTATCTCTGTCGAGGGTGTTCTCGGTGATTTAATGTCGATTGGTTCTCTAATGGCGCAATCCTAGAAACGATTAATACAAGCCACAATGGAGGTGTTATCAAAGTTGATTCGGTGACCGTTTTCTAAAGCAGGTTCAGTTAAAGTAGTAGATAAAACCTGTCACATTCCTTTCTACGCCAGTGTACAGTTCCTACTGTTTGTCTGACGTGTAAATCTTAGTGGATTTGTATCGGTTATATCTTTAACTCGCTTCAATAATTCGCAGATTTGTGTTTGATGTCTGAAGACCGATATGATCTTGCGTCTTTGCATTAGACGCCATACCTTGCCCTCCACAGAACGGTAAGAAAACAAGTTTCTTTTTGCTCCTTGTCGTGGTTCTTTTTATGACTTTTATCCGATATCACGTCGCTTACTTTATTGCCGTTCCTGAAGACAGGTGCAGTTTTAAACCACTTGACATAGTCGGAGACCCGAGTACTTTTCAGTTTGATAATTCCCGTCATGCAGCCATAATCACTTCGGAAACCTTATCAAATGAATCACTGGAGCACCACCCCATTGGTCCCTGCGGTAGCACCGTCCTTTTATTGCTCGTGTACGCGATGCCGTCGCCTCTACATCTGTGCTTACCGCTGACTCATCACTTCTGTTACCTACAGTTACATTATCAGTAAAACAAAATTAGTTTTAATAACTAAACTGGCGACTTAAAATTACAGTGCCTAGCGAAATAACGTTAAGCACCGACCAGAGGTGCTGTGATGACAAGTACTTGTTCATACCGTCGGAGAATATGTACATAGTGAGTTGCGATTTTTTGTTGCAGGTACAACCGCGTAATTGACGCCTGATTTCTAAAACTAAACTTCTGCCAAATTCTATTCATTATGAGGAATAATCGGTTGTAATGTTTGACAGTATTGACCAACTATTACAGTTACAAATTTTGCTTATTTCCTGGAGCTCACGCCACTTAAATATGCCGTTTTTGTTCATGGATGACTCTACATTGCCAACACTTAGCTACTACCAACAAACATCACATATAATCTCAAACTTTTACGTAACTCGAACACTTCCCAAAAATGATAGGAAAAAAAATATACCTAGGTAATTTTCGCTTTTCATTCCGTAAAATCTTCAGCATCTCACATGATGTTTTAATTTATTAGTTTTTAACTACAAACTAATTCGCAACGCACTTTGCACAGACTATATACACATATCACTGAATGCATCAGAAAATCTAATTCACTGTATGGCTTATAGTTCACGAGATCTGAAGTGCTATGCAAAAGTAATCGAAATTCTTTTCTTCATACGTGGGTGACAAATAAACTCCAACATGACATTTTAATGTGGCTCCTCGTTATATTTTGGAATCGTAATCCATATGTATGTAACAGTAACAGGCACACGAGTCAATACTGCCGTGATCACTTTGGCTAAGCAGGTAGTGGGACAGAAGGCTCCCTAACAAGTCTTCAGTACCATCAGATAGAAACTCCTACCCTTTTGTGATTCCTCAGAGTGTTATTCAGGTTTCAGCTTGTTGAAAGGTACCCCCTCGGGCATGAATATTTGTGCCGTCCTTAGTCTTAGCTAGTTCATAAGTAGTTTGTAAGCTTAGGGACTGATGACCCCGTAGTTAAGTCCCATAAGTTTTACAAACATTTGAACATTTTTTTGTTGAAAGGTGATGTAGCGCGATGGTCGAGCAATTTAAAGAACAAAGGAGTTATATAAACTTGCTCCACTGAAGCAAACGATGTACTATAGAAAACCTCAACAATGCTGCAGTAGCTCATGATAGAAATCAGAGAAGCTACTGAAGGTATATCTGAATGATCATCAAAACTGATAGGTATTGTCAACTGAATGTACAAATCCCGGGAGAAACGACCGTTAAATAAATCGAAGGTATTGAGAATCCCTTTACAAGGCAAGGAGGAAAATTTTCACGAAATTACCTGCAAGCATTTATTAGCACCGTGTGGTTCTGAACACACTGAGTGTGAAAACTACAGTAGCGGCCAGACCTGTTGCTACTTAATGCTGCTGACATGAATATTATAGTACTAAGTGAAGCTGAAAACGTTAAATAACTTAGCCATTGTGATACTTTATTGGAACTGGTAAAGATTTCACAAATTTGTTGTGTACTAATTTTTGGTCAATGGACTTGTTGTTTGATTTTATATTCAAATGGATTTTCTTTACTGAAACGTATTACAAAAATTTGCGTTATAATCAAGTACTTTCAAAAGTTAATCACACGTATTGGAAAGTAGATACGAAGTTATCTCTGTCAACTATATTTACAGTCTTTGAAGGAAGCATTACGGAAGCTGGTTATGTTCAGTGCACTGGTACATTTCTACTAACACAGAGGTGGTGACCAAAGGTACAGACATTGAGACTTGCACACGATTTATATATCAGGAATATAATTGGAAAGTTTTCCTCTTACATATTTGATTTCCTTGATCCTGAATTGGCTGACCACTGTTTTGCTGAGGAATTAATGCAAAACGAAGTCTTTGTGTGAAAAACTACAAACGATATGCCGTTAGAGAATACTTTTACAGATCAAAACGCAGTCTTTTTCTCAAACATTTGGGTGGACTAAGTTGTAATAAACACAGAACAACCAATCTTCCTGAATGTTCTCATAGCAATTATAATAGTAGCATTTACCCCTAGACAACACATTTGTACAAGTTTTCTTGAACTACTGAAGCAAATTCAACTCAACATCAACGTTGCAATCAGATTCGGGAAAAAAACGACAAAAGAAAGGGTTTTGTCTGCATTTATAGTACATGAAGTAACAGATAGCAAAAATACAGGTTAACAAATTAACTTCTTGTAAGATAAAACCTTCAAATGTTAACCGAATTAAAATTATTTGCATTTTTAATTATAGAAATACACTGTAGGATAGTTTGATAAGATTTTGGTAAACAGAGTGAAAAATAAATGTTAATTTGCAAATATTCTAAATAATTCTGACGTGTAAGTCAGCGCATCTTCTCGTGGTGCAACTGGGTAACATTATAGTACAAAAAATCACTACACCGGAGTCTTGCTAATTCCGCCAATTCCCGGCACGTCCGGGTGCCGGGTAGCAGAAGTGCGGGATTCTTGAGAGTGTCTGTATTTTATTTGTGTAGTTATTTAATATATATATATATATATATATATATATATATATATATATATATATATATATATAAAACAAAGGGAATATATGGTATCGCGAACTACGTAAAGTAGCTTAAGTAAGTACAACACACACACCCATGAACGAAGCAGGACTCGAATCTCGTTCACGAGCCATCAGTGTCGCTTTATTCTCCACGGTAGTGGTGTCAAATACCCAGCACAAAACAGTTATGGGATCAGCTGAGATATCATACATAATATATAAATGGTACGTTATTTTTTTACATATTGGTTACAATTATAATTTGGGTTTGATTATTTGCTGCCTTTAGTCTTTGCTTGTGGTTTACATGGCGTTTACTTAGAGCGAGGCAACATGGGGCTATCACAATAGTGAAATGGTCATTCTTGTTGCTCTCTAATATGGTGTGTGATCACCTCGACCGACCAGTAGAATTGCACACCTTCGTGGGACGGACAGTATGAGGTTGTCAATCAGTTCTTGAGGGATATTCGGGCATTCTTCCATGAGAGCAATATTCGGTTCTGAACCTTTTTGGGATATGCTGGTCTAGCTGCACTGCGTCTGCTAAGTGCATACCGGACAAGCTCAGTCGCGTTTAAGTCCGACGAACCAGGTGGCCATTTCATTCGTTGAATTCTCTCTGCTTCAAGCATGTTGTCCTCCACTGCAGCTCTCTGGAGAAGAGCGTTATTGTCCATCAGAGGGAACCCATCTACTATGGCATAGCGTAAGGCAAAAAAAAGAAGAAAATAAGATAGAGAATGAAAAAGAAAAAATGGACGGCCGCAGTGGCCTAGCGGTCTGCGGTGCACTAGTCACAGTCTGCACGCGCCCGTCACAGTCTGCACGTCCGTTACGAATTCCCCCTAGGGCATAGATGTTTCTGTCGTCTTTAGTATAAGGTAGTTCATAAGTAGTTTGTAAGTTTAGGGACTGATGACCCCGTTATTAAGCCCCTTAAGCTTAACAAACATTTGAACATTTGATTTAAACATTTAAACAAAAAACGTCGAAGCCTCGCGTCTCTGTACCTCCAGTCAAAGCGCCATCCTGAAAGACCTAAGAGGTCCGTACGTCCGCCAATACTGACTCATGCCCACAACATTCGCCCACCATCATGATATGCTGATGTTTTCCTCACTTAATCAGGAGTGTTTCGATTTCCACTTTCTCTGCAGATGAAGTAACGACGATTGTCCAGCTGAAGACAAAATCTTGATTCATCTGCGAATAGAATCTGGCGCCATTGGTTACAATTTTAATTTCCGCGGTGGAATAGCCGTGTGCACTGAGGCGCCTTGATACGGTGCGCGGGGCCGTTCCACGTCGGAGGTTCGTGTCTCCCTCGGGCATGGGTGTGTGTGTTGTTCTAAGGATAAGTTAGTGTAAGTAGTACTTAACTTTAGGGACCAATGACCCCTGCAGTTAGGATCCATAACTTTACAAACTTTTCGACATTTGAATAATTCTGATGTCGTCCGCCCAGTTTCTGATAGCAAAACGGCGTTTTGGTTTTAATGGGGCGACTACATAGGCTTCCGTGCCTAGATGCCACAGTCCCGAAAGCAATATTGGACTGTTGATAGTGCGAGTCCTGCTCGTGCTAAGAACATGCGTTACAGCTGATAATTCATTGGGTCTCCTGTCTCAACAGTCTGTTAACTGGAGATGACGGTCATCACTTTCTGGTGTTACCCTTGGACGACCTTGGTCTTGCCTTCTTTAAACGGTCCCTGTTGTCTAAAATCGAGTCCACGTCCTGGGAATTACACTCTTGAACACTCCAATAAACGCAGTCAACTTCCTCTGTGTCTGTCCCGCTTTCAACCTTCCTACGGATCTCCATGCCATAACTTCACTAAAGGAATGTTGTTGTTGCATTGCACCACCTGTCCACTACTCTCTCTGAACCCAACTGCTTCATTTTGTAGAGCAAAGTTAACACTAACCCCTCGGCAGCAGCATTGTTTTATTACCACTGTTTCGGTTGCCATAATGTTGTTGTCTCCATAGAACCGACAGAAAGACATCGAACCATTTTACTTTATTGTGCTGATGACAATACTTCAGAACCTAGATATCTCAACTGATCCAGTAACTGATTTGACCAGATTGAAATGCATGAAAACGAAACAGAAATGGATAGGGTTGAAAGCGACTGACAGAGAGTGAAGAAGTATTAAGATCAGAAAGGAATAAACACACATCCTTGCAACGGCAGGAACTGCAGCTAGTATTTAATATTTATAAATCTGAGTACAGTAGTAACCCATAAAGTATAAAAAAAATACAGATTCTTTTAAAATTTATGTGAAATGTATAAAACCATTAATAATCATGACGATAGATATGAAATGGGTCAAAATATTAAATACGCCTTTCAAAACACGACGGTCACTTCAAACGACACGCACACAATATTTTTTTATAAGAATGCAGTTTTCATTCTGCATGTTTGAAAGTTTTACAGTATGTAGATATATCCTTCCCGCTAGGTTTCAAACTTAGTTCAACCTGTTCCCCTTAAGAAGCGCCGTCACAGCATGTCTTCAAGACGGCTGCTACACTTGACGTTCTCCAGAAGCAGCGTGCTGTCATTGAATTCCTGTGCTGTGAAAAGGAGACAGTGGAAAACACCCACAAGAGGTTGAAAGGGTGTATGGAGATGCTGCTTTCGATCGCATTACGGTTAGTCGGTGGGCAAGCAGGTTACGTGATGAAAGCAGGCACGGCAAATGAGGATCGTCCCGCAGCGGCAAGCCTAGTACTACACACACACACACACACACCAGACAATGTGCAGAGAGTTAACGAATTGGTGACTGCTGGCAGACACATCACAGTGAACGAATTGTCACGCTACGTTGGGATAGGTAAAGGAACTGTACGAAGAATACTGATATTGGAGTTGTGCCAGGTGGGTTCACAGGATGTTGATAGTGGCTCAGAAAGAAACACAAAAGACGGTAAGCAGCGAACTTTTGGAACAGTACGGGAATGATGGAGATGAATTTCTTGAAAGAAATGTGACAGGTGATGAAACATGCCTGCATTTATCACCAGAGACGAAGAGGCAATGAATAGAGTGGCATCATGCAAATTCACCCAAGGAAAAATAAAAAATAAAAATAAAAATTCAAAACCTCACCTTCTGCTGGAAACGTTATGGTTACAGTGTTTGTTTTTCGATTCAGTAGGACTCTTGCTTGTGGTCATCATGTCACGTGGAGACACCATAAATTTTGATGCATTTGTGATGATACTGAAGAAACCTCAAGCTCGACCGACTCGTGTTCGACCACATCAGCAACAGCAGGATGTTTTGCTGTTGCACGGCAATGCACGGGCACATGTCAGTCAAAAAGATCACGGAAGCGGTCACAAAACTCCAATGGACAACACTGAAACACTCGCCTTACAGTCTTAACCTGGCTCCATGTGACTATAATCTCTTTGGGAAACTGAAAGACTCTTCGTTGAACAAGGTTTGAAGATGACGACTTCCTTGTGCACGGTGCCAAACAGTGGCTCCAACAAGTTGGTCCAGAATTTTACCGTGCGGGTATACAGGCGCTGTTTCCAAGATTGCGTAAGGAGGTTGAGAGGGAAGGGGATTATGTGGAGAAATGAAAATATTGTTCCTAAAGGATGTATCTACGCTCTTTTTTTTTCTTTTTTTTTTCACAATACTTTATTTTTCGGGCAACCACAGTCGAATTTATTCATTTTTTTGGTAACACACCGTTGCGACTGTTAAAAGGTAAAATGGTAAAAAGGTAAAGATTCAGTGCTGTAGCAGATTTTAATCTTCTTTTACCCCCTGACGCGGCTTTCAAGCTGAATACCATTATTAGTGTTTTATATCAAAGGTTGGCCAATGGCTGATGAATATTTACTGTTTCAAGTATGGGATTTTATTCGGTTTTCAGTACATGTTGACGGAGCCCCACTTTTTGTATAAAGGGATTTTGTAGATGGTTTTATAGGCAGGTTGGCTACAAGTCAAGAATAATAATGGAGAACAGCTACTATAGAGTCAAAGTACATATGGTTAAGATCTGAAAGAAATAAGCACCTGATGATGCAAATTTAATTTGCGAAACCGGTCGTGAATTCTTAGTAAAGAATTTTTAACAGTCGCAGCGGTGTGTTACGAAAAAAAAAAAAAAAAAAAAAAAAAAAAAAAAAAAAAAAAAAAAAAAAAAAAAAAAAAAGGTTTTTTTTTTTAAGTGTGCATGCATTTTTGGAGTGGCCCTCGTATGAACGAAAAATGGCAGCAACTTCTTTCGGCGTAGACATAGGTTCATGCTAGTTGCCCGTTATGCGGATTTACACATACCTTAGCGTCACTGTTCCCGTTCGCCTACGCACGCACATAGATCTCTAAACGTTCCCTCCCTAATGCTGTATTCTCCGTGAGAAGGTCCTTTGAGGTGGCGCCGTTTACTTGCAAAGAACGTGGTCACAGACAGAGAGAGAGGCGGCAGCCACTAGCCACGGCGCACGCGTGCGCCGCGTGCGGTAAGTAGCGCAAAGTGGCGGCGGTGAAAGGCCTTTGGCAGGCGCAGTGTGGCGCGGCTCGGCGCTCTCCACCGGCGGCTGGCGCGCTCCTCCTGCCGGGATCAAAAGCCGGCCGCGCGTCCCACACACGTGCCCAGTTAATTAAAACTGCCGGGACTCACCCACCCCACCCCCGCCCACCACTAGCACACAGAGGCCAGCCGCTCCTGGTGGCGCCTCACGCGGACGCGACCCACACTGCGGCGACGACAAATCGTCAGCCACCAATCTCCACACAGGTAACACTGGAAACAAAGCACACTCATATTAATAGCACTGTCTTAACTCGTGTGACAATTTCAGTAACTTCTTGACGACGGTGGGGCTCGTAACTCACGTAGGTCATTGAGAGAATGGTGTAATAAATTTTGGTTCAAATGTTTGTCAAGGCCGGCCGCGGTGGCCGAGGGGACTGAGGCGTTCAGTCACGGTCTGCACGGCCACTACGGTCGGGAGTTCGAATCCCCCCTCGGGCATGGATATTTGTGCCGCCCTTACGATAAGCTAGTTGATAAGTGGTTTGTAAGTTTAGGGACTGATGACCCCGTAGTTAAGTCCCATAAGCTTAACAAACATTTGAACATTTGTGTTTGTCAAGCTTAAGGGACGTAACTGCGGTGTCATCAGTAACTAACTTACAAACTACTTATGCACTATATACATGTGGAATCTGTGGAGTCTGTTGCGAGGGAACAGACGTCACTTCTGATCGTGCAGTTGTTATTATTTAATATTCATAGAATATATGACATCAATTGCGATTGGGCAAAGCTGAAAATGTGTACCCAGCCTGGATTCGAACCCGGGTCTCCTGATTTCTAGGCAGTTGCGCTGACCCCTACACCACTGGGGACACAGTGATCACCGCACCTGCAAGGACTACCTAAGCATGCCTCCCGTCAGATACAAATCTGTATCTGACGGGAGGCGTGCTTAGGTAGTCCTTGCAGGTGCGGTGATCACTGTGTCCCCAGTGGTGTAGGGGTCAGCACAACTGCCTAGAAAGCAGGAGACCCGGGTTCGAATCCCGGACGGGTACACATTTTCGGCTTTGCCCAATCGCAGTTGCTGTCATATATTCTATGAATATACTTACGCACTACCTTATACTAAAGACGACGCACACATGCCCGAGGGGGTATTGGCCTCGCGCATCGTAGCATAGCGCCTCAGTGCGTTTGGCCACTCTTCAAATGTTCAAATGTTTGTATAGTCTATGGGACTTAACTACGGGGTCATCAGTCCCTAAACTTACAAACAACTTATGAACTACTTACGAACTAGGACGGCACAAATATCCATGCCCGAGGGGTGATTCGAACCCCCGACCGTAGTGGCCGCGCAGACCATGACTGGAGCGCCTCAGTCCCCTCGGCCACCGCGGCCGGCTTGGCCGCCCTGTCGAGGCAGTTTTGATTCAGAGACTCTGTTCTTCGTAAATACTGGATGTACATGAAGTCCGGTAACACTTTCAGTTATTTACATCTTCATCTAGATACACACTCCGCGGAGGGTACACAGTACCTCTAGTAGGCATTTCCTTTCCTATTCCACTCCCAAACAGAAAGAGGAAAAAACGAATGTCTATATGCCTCCGTACGAGTTCAAATGTTTCTAAATCTATCGGACCAAACTGCGTGGTCATCAGTCCGCAGCTTACAAACTACTTAAACTAAGGTAAACTAACCTAAGGACAACACACATATCCATGCCCCAGTGAGGACTCGAACTTCCGACGGCGAGCAACCGCGCGCTCCGCAGCGAGGCGCCTTGGACCGCTCGGCTACTCCACCGCGGCTCCGTACGAGTCCTCATTTCTCTTGTCTTTGTGATCATTACGCGAAATGAAAGTAGGCGGCAAGAAGATCGTTCTACACTCAGCTTCAAACTCCGGCCCTCTATATTTCAACAGAATTTCTCGAAAAGCACGTCATCTTTCCTCCAGCAATCCCCGAGTTCCCGGAGTATTTCCGTGACACTCGTGCATTGGTCGGACCAACCAGTAACGAATCTAGCTGCTCACCTCTGAACTGCTTCTCTGTCTTCCTTTAAACTGGCCTACTGCTGTTCCAAAACACCTCAGCAATACTAAAGACGTGGTCGTACAAGTGTTATATATGCGGCCTCCTTTACAGTTGAACTATATCTTTTCAAAATTTTTGCAATAAACCGATGTCGACTGTCCGCCATACAACTGTCCTTAAAACGTTCCATTTCATATCGCTCTGCAGTGTTACGCCTAGAGATTTGAACAACGCGACAGCATCAAGAAGCTCACTACTAATGCTGTGTTCGAAGATTATGGGATTGTTTTTCTTACTCAAACGCATCACCTTACGTTTTTCTAATTTTAGAGCTAGCTGCCATTCTTCGCACCAACTAGGAATTTTATCTAAGTCATTCTGTATTCTATTACCGTCAATTAAAGACAACACTCTCCCAGTCACCACAGTTTCATCAGCAAACAGCCGCAAATTACAAGTTAGTCTGTCCATCAGATCATTTACATAGATAGAAAATAATAGCGGTCCTATCACACTCCCCTGGGGCACGCCTGACGTTACCCTCGTCTCTGATGAACACTCGCCGTCGAGAACGAAGTAATGCGTTTTAATACTTCGGAAGACTTCCACCTAGTCACAAATCTACGCTGGCCAGTCGAACAGCGCTCGCCGTCGGAGCTAGTACTGTGCGTTAACAAGCTGTGAATCCTAGGGAATTACCTCGTGGCGTTGCTGTGTGATTTTCCCTTCGTCTAAGTCCAAAAGTGTTGTGCTCGACTAGAGGTAGCGGTGCGGCGTGGAGGCTGTGCGTCCTAACCCTGGGGTCGAACCGACGGTTTTCAGGCTGCATGTATTCGAGTGGCAGAATCTTTGATGGAGATCACAGGTGACTTCCACGACCAGACCGCATCCTATCGTTCTGGCCAGTCATCCTGGATGAGTACATCTCCTTCCTGAACGCTGTTACTGGCGACCATATTCTCCCATCATCTATCTTTTACCCCGTCACTGCCAGTGGCTGATCATGATTCCAAATTCTGCTACTGTTGCTGCTGCTGCTAATGCCACTAATGCCGCAACTATTTCTCTCTCTATCTATCACTCTGGCGGCGTCCTCTTGGCTGTGGTAATTATTTGGTGGACGTGGCTGGAGGTGATTTCGGGGTCGTTGTCTTCTGTTGTCACGTTTTACGGTTTCTAGAAATATCGATCGTCACATTGCTCTTGAGGTCAGTACACTAGGTTATTGGCTTCTCGTCACATTGCTTCGAGAAGTAATGGTCACGTTTGACAGTCGGTCATTTCACGTGAGGTGGTCGGTCGATGGCCTTATCGCTGAATCAATGGCTTCCGCTCCTGATCGCGTTCCACCTCACGTGAATAGCCGGTGATACAATGGCCTAGCTGGCTGCAGCGTTAGCTGGTCGACGCACTATCGGAATGCAGTCGCAGCTTTTTACTCGCCTGTGCTTCTGAACTGAAGTAAGCTACCATTTTTACTTCACGTATTATTAACTCTTTATTTATTGCTACATTTTATTTCACGCAACAGTAGATACATTTCAATATTAGAAAGAAAATTGTGTGCGTTATGTTTTCTGAGTAGTAGTAAGGACGTAATAAATCGAAATCTCATGTGTGTTTGGAGGGGTTTTGTGAAATTTATTGTTTATGACCCGATATGTCATGTGTTATGTGTTATACTGCGATATAATTTCGAAGATACTTTCAGTGGTATATCAGCATACTGTCGTAGAATGGTTGGTAAGTAGAAATATTAGCTTAGAACTAATAAACGGTAATGCCATGTCTATTTTAGTAGTGGTATTACTGCACGAACACCGGAAACTCAGTAAGCAATAAAAAATTTCATGATTTTCCTGGAGTTATCAGCGAGAAGAACTTTACAGTAATTTTAAATTATGTGTAAATTGTGTTGCAAGTAGGTGGGTGCTATCAATCTCAAACAGTGGACGAATAAAGACTCGTTATTTTTAAGCGTTGCGACTCCAACGGTTTATGTCGCCATATTTCGTGAGCTATGGGTAGAAGTTCGTCCTTACCTCGACAGCTGTTTTCTGCCGGAAAAAAAAAGAAAAGAAAAGAGGTTGCTTGAATAGGCCCACTGGTTTAGTCAGAGACGCGGGAAATTTTCGTGTGAAGTGTTCAGTTTTTTGCTATTTTGATAGTTTATGACATCATATTGTCGCGTTGAAATGGAAGCAGCCTTGACTTAGAAAGGCAGGGTTGTCAACTGAACACAGCACTTACACTGAAAGCAGGTTTATTGTGAACTGAAAGTACACGCAACACTGACTAACTCTTGGGCAGAGTGCTCTGCTATTTATACACAGACAGAATGTACAGAAATTAGAATAATAGTTAACATAAGAAACATGTAGAAATTACAAGTGAACATAAGAAACATGTAGAATACTCTTGAAATGATAATTACAAAAAAATATTTTTTTGTCGGTGGACGGGATTGAAAAGACGACCTACAGCAGCGTGATGCTATCCATTGTGCCACGCCGGCAGTTGGTTAACTTTGAGCCGGCCGCGGTGGCCGAGGAGACTGAGGCGCTCCAGTCACGGTCTGCACGGCCACTACGGTCGGGGGTTCGAATCCCCCCTCGGGCATGGATATTTGTGACTTCCTTAGGATTAGCTAGTTCATAAGTAGTTTGTAAGTTTAGGGACTGATGACCCCGCAGTTAAGTCCCATAGACTCTACAAACATTTGAACATTTGTTAACTTTGACTCGCGACAATATTTCCTAAACTATGTGCCTAGGTAGTTGCTACCCCCACGGCGACTGTTTCCTGACGGTAAGGAATGTGTGCACCGAGTTTGGTCGAAATTGCTCCAGTATGTCAGGGTAGTGATGTGAAACACTCAACATCCATTTTTGTAATATGTAAAGGATATCTTGTAATAATCCTGACGCTCGCTTGTACCACAATATGTCCGCCACAACACTGGGTTCCCGTTTATCTTCTCGCTCGGTGATACGATTTCTTGTGAAGAAACCGAAAAACCTGTACCATCAGCGACAGCTTGTTATCTGCGTAACAAACACGTCTCGAAAATTAAGTGCCGCGGTGACGCTAACAAAAATCACGAGAAATCGGGCGCAAGAATGCCGCCGAGATAAACGTCTGGCCATTTGTCCAATTATCTAGGGGACTTCCTGCCAGGACGCGGATTTATGTCCCGGATGGCTCCGGTTTTAATTTGGATTAAGGCGGAAGGGCCTCGGTGCCCATCCGGATCTGGAGCGGCCCCGAGGAGGATAGCCGAGATGATTAAGGGACTAAAATGGTATTTATGATTTCTCAAGCGTGAAAGCGCTCCGCTGGGGCGGGCCCACGAAATTTCACGGTAAATTTGTTATTCCGCGAAATGAGAGAGAGGGAGACGCCAGAGCTGCGCAAAACTGCAACCGGCGCTGCGATTGCTAATCCCCGAGACTCGTTCGGCTGCCCCAGTTCCGAAGCTCGCGACGCGAGGGCTGCGCCAGTTTTCTCGTTTGCCGAGTTTCGCGAAATTCGATTACGTGCAAGCGATCTTGAAACTAGAAAACGAGGATTACTGTTTCCACCGTCAAGTTCTTATTAAATATGCATGAGTAATTACGATTGAGTTTTCTGTATTGGAAGCTGAATATTTGGTAACAAATCAGCTTCTACCTATTTTCACAGACGCAGTAGGCAAACTTGTTCTGAAACTAATACTTTTTTTCCATCATCAGAGAATTCGTTAATTGCTGAAGGAAAAAAAAAAATACAGAAACTAGTTGCGAAACGAAATTATTTATTTTAATTGGATTTGGGCACTGATTATCCTTCTTCTGCAGTAAATAATTTACCTTATATGTTCATTTCTGAAGAAGGACACTACTTGAAAGGCAAAGCTATTAGCAATAAATACACACATCTAAAAAAAATTTGAATGACCGTGTATGCCATAAACACATTCATCTTGCACTCCTTACATGTTTTGAAAAACCTTGCCTTTTGAACAGTACTTAAAAGTTCACAAACCCGCCTATTGTCTCGTCTATAAAAAGCTTAGAAAGAAACCTGAATCGTATCCAAACAGGGAGGAAGATGAAATGCCTTTAAATGGTGAAAATTAATAAACACACTTCTACTGCCCTATACTTAGTACTTAATGAACTAATTCCCATAATAACCATTTGTAGCTGTAGAACCTACGCATCCCCCAAACAAGACAACGTATACTACCCTCCCCTACTGACGTACCCCATGTTTCTGCTTTTATTTAATTCGCTAGTTAAATAATTCACTACAGACTCGTAGACTACTTAAAAATTAATTTCTGTCAGCATATCTGTTTGTTTATCTGCTTAATATCAATTCTTATCGTTTATTTTGTTGATGATAGCTTATCTAGTTTGTAAAACCAGTCATTTAACCCCAGAAGCATGTGCGACGGCATATGCCGTCCGAGATTTTTTTTTTTTTTTTTTTTTTTTTTTTTTTTTTTTTTTTTTTTCAGTGCTGCAGCGAGATGGTAGTGTTCAAATGTTTCTATATCTATTGGAACAAACTGCGTGGTCATCAGTCCGTAGCTTACAAACTATTTAAACTAATGTAAACGAACCTAAGGACAAACAAACATACACATACCCCAGGGAGGACTCGAACCTCCGACGACGAACAACCGCGCGCTCCGCAGCTTGCCGCTTTAGATCGTTCGGCTACACCGCGGCGAGATGGTAGTGTCATATACTCTTTAGATTCATTTTTACAGAGTAAACATTAAATTATTTGCATGGACTACAAGTATACGAACGTTATTGTCATTGTATGCGTGCGAACTTTCGAATGTTGTGTGTAATACCTGGGCTGATTGAAGATGAAGTTCTGTGAGTTTTGATAGATGGTAATAATAAGTAAGACGAGTTTTTATTGTCTTACGATGCATTGGATATTCTGCCATGCTTTGAGCACCCTTAATGTCAAAAAAATCTTTTAAGCACTTAAATTTTAAAACTTGATTAAAACTCTTTGTCACTAAAGTGATTTAGCCTTATACTACTTACTGTTTTCAGCATGTGTTTTCTATTACCTCATTTGATATAGCATTTACAGCACGGGTGGGACATACGAAATAGGTGTCACTCTGCAGGTGCTGTCAGGTAGAAGGCAGCGTCACGCTTGAGCTTGTAAACTAGTAACCATGATTCAATCACATATATTTGGAAACAGTTTTGCTTCCTTTGGGAAAAAACGCCTTATGATATTTTGTTGTTATAAAAACAGTCTAGAGCGCAAAACTGACTTTTGATATCATATTGTTTTCATCAGATGTTGGGCTACCTTCAGGATGTTGCTCCGAGATGGTGTGGAAGGAACAGCAGCTATGACCTCTGTCACTGCTCGGAACCCGAACAACTCACAGGACCTCCATTCCACACAATCTCGGAGCAACTTTCTGAAGATTGCCCAACATTGAGATGATACTAATTTATATTACAACAAAAATTTTGAAAAATTCAGTTTGATGGTGTGATATTAAATGTTAAATTTACACATATCGATTTCGTACACATCATGGAACATCATCAGTGCAGATTTCGAGTCATGAGGTCTCACGTACTCCACATAAAACAATTAACAGTCAAATCCATAAAGCATTTGAATAAAAAGTTCTTCCTAGTCAACGTTACAAGTTTAAAATGGGCAATTCTAACATACACTAGAAAGACATCTTTATTTATATGTTTTATGGATCTAATTGTTAAATGTTTTATGTGGAGTACATGACACCTCATGACTGAAATCTGCGCTGATGATGATGTTTCATCTTTTGAACGAAGCCCATGCGTGATTAAAAAGAAATTAAAAAAAATCCGTATTAGACTACCAAGCTGGAGATTTGTTATTTTTATTGTAACATTGTGCTGGACTGGCACATTATGAATTGTGGAGTCTACTTACTGGTATATAATAAAAATTCAATTTCTCGCTCTAGACAGTTTTTATATAAAATGATTCAGTCAGTTTACAAAATTATGTAATCACAGTTGTTTCATTCATCTTGATATGCCTCTAATTTTTTCAAGTATTTCATTTATTAAGGGTAAAATTATTTTAGGTAATTTTGATGAAACAGGTCAATAAAGCTTATTATTTCAATTTATATTTCTTCTTGGGAGAAGAGGAGTAATTCCTTATATTTAATATGCCACCTATTTTATCTATGTTCACTATTTTTATGCAGACATTTCAGTGGAATAATTACTCTCGGTTTGTAGTTTTCAAAATGAAATGCCGAGATCGCACATTAATAATTTACTTACTGACGACCGGTTTCGATGAAGTGTGTCACCATCATGTGATTACAAGCTCGTCATCTTTTTAAAACATTGGGTATAAAATAACAAGTGCAACATTGCACTTAGTCACTACACAAGTTAAAAAGTTGATTTTTAAGTTATGTATCTTTTTATATAGTGACTAAGTGCAATGTTGTACTTGTTATTTTATACCAATTTTTTTAACAATATGACCAGCTTGTAGTTTTTATTTGACCAGGTGGTGGTGACACAGTTCACCGAAGCCGGTCGTCGGTGAATAAATTATTAATGTGCGATCTTGGCATTTCATTTTGAAAACTATAAAACGATCACATCGCCTCCAAACCCGACTATGTCAGGTAATCTTTCCTCTCACTTTGTTTCTAAGCTTTCAACAGCAATCACCTTTAAATGTCAAATGAAATACTCACTTTGAGATCTTTTAAATTTAAACTTTTACAGCAATATATTTAAAGCCGAAAACCGTATTTTCAAATAGTATCAATATTCTAGACTATTACTCATGTTTATTGTGTTTCGTCGACATTAAAAGGATACCGTTTTCGTCGAATGTGGGTGACGCAGTAAGATTTCAACTTTCAATCGACCATCCACCATACTCCCTGGATTAAGTCCTAGTGATTTTTATTTGATTCCGAAGATAGGAAAAGCACTTCGTGGCATTCGCTTCAGAACTGTTCCACGGATTCGACAGGCAGTAGATCGGTCCATTGACACAGTAAACAGAACAAGTTCTCCTAACTGCATACTACGCCTTCCACCTCGCTGGCAACGGGTACTACACAACGCTTGTGACTACTTTGAAGGACGGTAACAGAATATACAACGCTTTTGCATCGGCTGTGAATTAAAAGTTACCAATATTTAAGTTCCGTTGGTTTACGTTTTAGGAGGCGATCCACTTATAATATTGTAAAAAGACATAAAAAAGCCAAGATCGCTGTTCATCAATATTTATTTACGACGACCGGTTTCGCTGAACTATGTCAGCATCATCTGGTCAAATAAAATATTTTACAAGGCCATAATCTTGTAATGTCAATCAGTTGTTATATAACAATTTACAGTGCATAGGTGCACTATGTCATTATAATAAAACATAATTATCACAGTGAGTGACAAAAGCAAACTGCGATCTTGGCTTTTTTTTATATCTTTTTACAATTTACGTTCCGATTATCGTGTATGATGAACACCTACATCAACATGGGGTCCTCTGCAAATCACATTTAAGTGCCAGAGGGTTCATCGAACCACCTTTATACTATTCATCTCCCATTCCACTCTCTAATAGCGCGCGGGAAGAAAGAACATCTGTATCTGTTCGTTAGAGCTCTGATTTCTCGTATTTTATGCTGATGATAATTTCTACCTAAGTAGGTGAGAGTCAACAATATATTTTCGCATTCGGAGGAGAATGTTGGTGATTAGGGTTTCTAAAGTAGACCACGTCGCAGCGATAAGCGCCATTGTTGTAATGTTACCCATCCCAGGTCCTGTATCATTTGGGTGACGCTGTCAAAAATTCAAATGTTTGTTAAGCTTATGGGACCCCACTACGAGGTCATCAGTCCCTAAACTTACAAACTACTTATGAACTACATACGAACTAGGACGGCACAAATATCCATGCCCGAGGGGGGATTCGAACCCCTGACCGTAGTGGCCGTGCTGACCGTGACTGGAGCGCCTCAGTCACCTCGGCCAGCGCGGCCGGCGGTGACGCTGTCTCCTCTGTATTGTGACAATTCAAAACAGGCTGTCCTTCTTTGAAATCTTTCGATATCCTCCGTCAAACCCACCTGATAAGGATCCCACACTGGGCAGCAATTCTCCAAAAAAGAACGGACAAGCGTAGTGTATGCAGTTTCTTTAGTAGTTCTGTTGCATCTTTTAAGGGTTCTGGCAATAAAACGCAGTCTCTGGTTCGCCTTTCCCACGACATTATCTATGTGTTCTTTCCAGTTTAAGTCTGAAGTAATAGTAATTCCTAGATATTTTTTGGAGTTTACGGCCTTCACATTCGACTGATTTATCTTGTAAACAAAGTTTAAGAGATTTATTTTCGTACTCATGTGGACGACTTCACACTTCGCATTAATTAGAGTCAATTACCAATTTTTACACCATAGTGATATTTAGATCGCTCTGTACTTGGTTCTGTTCTTTAGATGATTTTGCTAGGCGGTAGATGACGGCGTCATCTGCACAGAACCTAAGAGAGCTACTTAGATTTTCTCCCAAATTGTTTATGTAAATAAGGAACAATGACACTACCCTGTGGAACGCCCGATATCACATCTGTTTTAGTCGATGCCTTACTATCGATTATTACAAGCTGTGTCCTCCCTGACAGAAAATCCCATATCCAGTCGCAAGTTTGGGACATATACCACAACCACGCACTTTGATTAAAAGCCGTTTGTGATGTACGGTATCAAAAGCCTTCTAGAAATCAAGAAATAGGGAATCTATTTGAGAACCCTTGTCGGTAGCACCCATCACTTCGTGTGAATAAGGTGCTAGTTGTGTTTCGCATGAACGATATTTTCTAAATCCATGTTGAGCTTGGGTCAATAGATCATTCTGTTCGAGATAAATCATAATATTAGAATACAGGATATGTTCCAAAACTCTGCTGCAAATTGACGTCATTGAAATAGTCCTGTAGTTTAGTGGGTTACTCTTACTGCCTTTCTTGAATACAGGTGTGATCTGTGCAACTTTTCAATCTTTTGGTACAGATCCTTCTTTGAGAGATCGGTTTTATAAGGCTGTTAAGTAAGGAGCTATCTCTTCAGCATAATCAGATAGAAATCTAATGAATATACAGTCCGGACCAGAAGACTTGTTCTTGTTAAGTGATTTAAGTTGCTTCACTACTCAAAATGTTCCAATGTTTGTACAGCTTATGGGACTTAACTACGGGGTCATCAGTCCCTAAAGTTACAAACTATTTATGAACTAACTAATACTAAGGACGGCACAAATATCCATGCCCGAGGGGGGATTCGAACCCCTGACCGTAGTGGCCGTGCAGACCGTGACTGGAGCGCCTCAGTCGCCTCGGCTGGCGCTTCACTACTCCGACGGGATTTACTTCAACGTTATTCTGGCCTCTGTTTGTAATTAGAAATCTGTAATATTGGTTTCGTCTTCTTTGGTGAATGAGTTTCTAAAAGCTATATTTAGTAACTCTGCTTTTGTAGCACTATCATCGACAGGATTGCCATTACTATCACGTTCAGATGTTTCTAATTCTATCGGACCAAACTGCGTGGTCATCAGTCCGTAGCTTACAAACTACTTCAACACTACTAAACACACACACCCATGCCCCAGGGAGGACTCGAACCTCCACGCCGAGCAACCGCGCGCTCCGCAGCGAGACGCTATAGACCGCTCGGCTACTCCACCGCGGCTGTGTTTTGAAGCGAAGAAGGAACAATGACCAAATCCGTTAGAAGGCGAATAATTAATTCAGTTAACATTCCTCCAGCGCCAAGTGCTGCTCGCTGCCGGCGCTATTCGCACGATGCTCGCCATCAGCGGTCGTCTTAGGTCATCGGCAATTCAAACGGCGACCGAACGGCAGCGCCGCCGCTATCTGCCGCCGCGCGCGGACAGCCGTCAGCGACCCGGCGATGGCCAGCGGTTATCCACGGCGGATCGGCTGCGGCCGGTCCTCAGACGCCGGCAAGACGCTGCCGCCGCGGGCGCAGGAATGCGCGAGTCGCCCCGCGCGGGAATCGGAAAATCCCCACGAAATACGACCGGCCTCCCGCGATATTGCATTCCTGATACGGCCGCCATCAGATAGTGAAATATTGGATACCGGCCCGGTGAAAAACCTGACGGTCATCACCGCCTATTTTCCGGCCAATAGAGGGGAATTCGATAATGTTCGATTGTATCAGCGGACGCGCGTGCAGAATGCAATTAGACCTCCCGCGGACGTCGGGGAGGGAAGGAGGAGGAACGGAGAGGTACAACATGGCAATTGCACGCCGCATACCTGGTCGCAGAACGGGCAGGCAAAGTTGGAGGAGAAAAAGGCGGTGCCGTGGACGCGAACCCGCACTGGTGGATTCCCGTTCACTGTCACTTTACCGCGGTAGCGCGCTTTAAGTTACGGGAATGGAACCGTATTAATAAGGACAGTTTACAACTTACCGCAAAGATGTGGAACCAGCTGCGACAGTTACATAAAATAGACACACACATACAACACATCAGCTGGTAGCCATGGCCTTCTTCAGAGATTAGAACGTTCGTGAGCCGCGACATGGCTCAAGTTTGATTTAATCTGTCATTTGTTTGGTTTCGTCTGTGGCGCGGGTTGGCTTCGATCTCTCGATAGGGAGCGCTTATGGATGGGGAGCGTTGGAGTAACGACGAGCTGTTGAGTTCTGGCAGTAGAGGAGAAAAATTTACAGGAAGTAACGACGGCATTGACTATAGCCGACGCTGGGCAGGACGCCAGTTTTTGGTATCTTGTTGTGAGCTCAAGAGTATCGCTTGCGCATATTCTCATGCACTTAATTGTTTCTTGGAGACTGCCGATCATAGCCGTGAAAGTGTGTTTTCCTGAGCCAACTTGTATCGGAGAAAGGTAGCATACGCTCCCCATAGTACTTGTCACTTCCTTCTCAGGCTGTAAAGTGTTTTTAATTTGTTATTATTGTTAAACAGGTTGTTAAAACCTCATTTGTCTAACTACACAGCTGGGTACATGAGTAGCGAAATCAGTCCGCTGCGGTGTTGATACACTGGTGTTAATAAAAATGGTGCACATTAAGCCTGGTATATGGTATGTGAAAAAAAAATTCTTATCGCATAGTGGTAATGTTTCACGTGTGTTATTCTTGTAACTGATGGTTTATGGATCATTAAGATTTAATATGTGCATCGAGTTCTTTATTTCTTAATTTAGCTGGAACTGTGATGTATTTTAAAGTTCTTGTATGCTATATCTGTGTATAACTGGCCAAGCTTGTTCTTGTCATGAATCTCCATTTCCTGACTGCCTATTAATACCTGCCTCTTGGTTTGTTTGCATATGTTGTGATATCACCATTTGAAAACAGTGGTTGTGTGGGCCAAGCTCCCGCGTTAGAGATGGGTATACGGAACTGAGAGAGTCTGTGGCGGATCTGGGTCATTGATGAGCAACAACATATTGGAAATATAAGTCATTTCTTGTTTTTTTTATATTAATTACTGTATCTTGTACCCTGAAAACCCGCAGCGTAGTTCCAGGAGTCACTTTGAGGATAATTTTACAGTGGCTGAATTGTACTTAAGCAGTGCCGTTACCCACGTACACACGTACGTATTTATCTCAAAGAAAGAAGTCATTCTGGATTAGTTAAAAGCTGAATATGCCTGCCATCAAGAGTGTCAGTTGTAAATTGTCTTCATGTTTTTCTCTGCTTGTAAGTTGTTTGAACGCTGCAAATTTAATCTAGAGTAATTTTTTTAAACAAAATTTCATTTAGATTTTGTTTAATTAATTTCGGCAGGGAAAGTCTGTAATTTGACTAATGGGTCGTTTGAAGTGTTAATGTTTATTAACAGTTGTAAAAGGAGGAAGCCTGGATTTTTAACCTTGTTCTTATTGTAACTGTACTGCATACGTGATTCACTTAAATGGAAGAGAATGGAATTTGATCTTTAATTGTGTTCATTGTTTTATTATCAAATATTAAGCGTTTTGAGGGAAAATCTTAAATACCATTAAATTGTTAACTCTTCGACTTACTGTTTTATCAAATGAGGACAAAAATTTAAGTACCATTGAGTTATCTTTATCTTGACTGGTAAGGACCCAGAAGATCCTAAGAGCTATCGGCCGATCTCTCTGTTGTGTACAACCTATAAGCTCTTTGAAAGACTTATACTAAACAGATTTATTGACCTGATTGAGGGCACCCTAAGAAAAGAGTGAGCAGGATTTCGACCTGGAAAATCTTGTACCAGCCAAGCTCTCAACCTAACTCAGTTCATTGAAGACGGGTTTGAGGAACGACTAGCAACAGGAGTTGTGTTTATAGATTTGACGGCAGCATATGATACCATCAACCTCAGAAACCTTATTACGAATGTGCAAAGAACAACAAAAAGCCCTCGACTTACTGCAGTACTCAAATCAATTCTGTTCAACAGAAGATATTTTGTTGAATTCCAGGGTAACAATAGCAGATGGCGGCTACAGAAAAATGGGGTTCTCCAGGGCAGTGTCCTTGCCCCAGTTCTATTCAATATCTACACGAATTACCAGCCTATTAGTCCGCGGTCAACATCTTTCATATATGCTGACGATAGGGCAATAGCTGTTCAGGCATCAAATTACGAGGATATTGAGGAAACACTAAATGAAAACCTAGAAAATCCGACAAACTATTACAATAAGAATCAGCTGAAGCCCAATCCAAGTAAGACCCAGACTTGCCTATTCCATCTTAACAATAGAGAGGCAAAGAGGGAACTGAATGTTTGGTGGAATGGCACAAGATTAGAACACTGCCCTTCCCCAGTGTACTTGGGAGTTACCCTTGATAGGACACTATCATTTAAGAGCCACATTGAGAAGAGCAAGACAAAAGTCCAAACACGAAATAACTTACTTAGCAAACTAACAACGTCAAAATCGGGAGCTAACGCAAAGTTTTACGCACGACAGCAATGACGCTCTGTTACTCTGCTGCTGAGTTTGCAAGTCCTGTGTGGGAACGATCATGTCATGCAAACAAACTGGACCCTATCCTGAATCAGACCTGTAGGCTTATCACTGGCTGTTCAAACCTACAAGAGTTGAACACCTATACTCATTATCAGGAATCGCTCCACCAAAGGTCCGACGATCGGTTCAGAGCAGCATCGAACGATCAAAACAGCTTAAAGACCAACGTCACCCATTACATGGGTACCAAACTGTACCAAAACTGTACTGCCTTAAATAAAGAAGCAGTTTCTACATTTATCGGAACCACTCGCAGACCCACCAAGAACTACCAGAATAAAATTGTGGCGGGAGCAACAAGGACATGCCAACTATGCCGAGGAGGCGCTGCCACCAGGCGCAGAACTTGCCTGGCAGAGATGGAAGACTCTGAACAGACTGCGGTCTGGAATGGGTATATGCAACAAGAATTTGAACAAGTGGGGAATCGGTGAAAGTGTTTTGTGTTCGTGTGGAAACATACAGACCATGGTCCACCTGTTGGAATGTCCGGAAGTAAAACACCCAAGAGCGTGCACAGCCCAACACCTGATGACCTGCAGCAGTACAGCAATGGCATATATAGACTTCTGGAAGAACGAGATATGAAGTTGTTCATACTATTCCTGTACATAATTTTCATGTATTATATGTTACTGTAAAATTGTGTAGACGTTATTATTTTACAATCTGTGAATTTATTATATACTGTTCGTAGATCGCATACGAAATATATATATCTTGACTGTGGCGAGTGAGTAACAACTTGTGTAGAAATAAAAAACATATTTTCTTACAAGGCTTGAACCAAAAAGGTTGTTCCCACATGCTTCCCATCTAGTCCTCAGTTACCAATGAAATCTGAAACTGTTCAGTTCGCACAAGGAATAATCAGGAATTACGTAATTTTACGTTACTGTGCCTTGTGTTGTAACCACGCCAGTTGTTGTTGCAGCTAACTCCTCCCCCTTCCAGTTATCAAAATACACATTTCCTTCGTGTCCCTCTTGTATTTTGATGTAGTTTTGGTCATATAAACTTTTCTATTTATTTTTTAATTTTTTTATTAATATTTTCCTTTTATTAACGAGACACCAAATTCCGAAACCCGTTTCTTTTGAACAAACGGGCCTGCCCGCGTATATGCACACGTAATCATTACCTCCATTCCCTTATATTAATCTTCTCTTCTTGCTACAGGAGATTTCGGTGGCTCGTGAGTTTCTTGAATTGCTATTATATCAATGTTATTATCGGTTGCCAATCTGCTTAAGTACCTGCATTTGTCTTTGGAGAGTCCTTCTACATTAATTTTTGAGATACCTAATGTAGGGCCAAAATGCCTTGTTGGATGGAATTTACAGATGCCGTTTTCGTCCGGTTGGGAGAGAAGCTACCACACCAACAAGGTAGACGTGCAACTCCTCGAAACTAGACGGATAATCACCGGCCACATTAAAGTCTACTCCAACACCGTCGGTCACCGTCATCGTTAATATAACTCCACCAAAATTAAGAAGACAAAAGCATCTGTTAAAGAATTGGAAACAACAGTAAAAGCAAATGAAGGAAAATGTTTACCTATGAAGGATGTCACAAAAAATTTGCCAAATTACCGTTTGAAATCACGAAAGCCGATATGGAATAACTGCTATATAAGAGGTCACCTTCTTCCTAAAAGAGAACTGAAAAAAAGAGAGATTGGGAGAATTCAGTCATTAATCATCACCTCATAAGTGAGCCCTCAAAAGAACTTACAGGGTTGAACTTCGCAAGAAAAGACTGGACTAAGCTCAATCGCATCCGAAGTCGCCATACAAGATGCAAGGCCATGCTTTATAAGTGGGGACTCGTGGACAGCCTAAGTTGTGATTGTGGAGCACCTGAGCAGACGCTGGACCACATCATAAAAGTGTGCCCAAAATGAAAACATAGTGGCTCTGCTGAGGACTTTATAGAAGCCACATCTCGGGCTATGAAGTGGATTAAACATCTGGACATTGATGTGTAGCCAAAAGCTTGTCTGGCATGATACATGTCCTAATTCCACCTGTTTTTCTTTTCTTTTTTTTTCCATTTATATCGTATGCACTGAAAATGAGCCCTTGTACAATATTTTACTTTTATTTGTATTTATATTCTTGTTGTTCGTGCAATTATATTTGTATATATGCTGCTGTCATATGCCATACGGTAACTAAATACATAAATCTCCTCTTCAGTAATAGTACAGGAGTTACGTAAGTTTATGATACTGTGACTTGTGTTACTGTGTGATTGTATGAATGTTCTATTTGCTGAAGAAGGCCATGGCCGATACCTCAAAGTGTTGTATGTCTTTTTTATGTGCCTGTCGTTGCTCGTCGCCACGTCTTTGCGGTGAGCTGTTAACTGTCCTTATTAATAAACTGTTAATCCCAACCTGGACTTTCCATTATTAGGAATAAAACTGTTTCATGTAAAACGATTGAAAGTCGTCATCGCCGAATTCGACCAAATGTATAGTGACACATGAAAGTGCTCCAAGGGGTAATTCTAGGTAGCCAAGCATTTATGAAATAAAGGGAATTTTAATACGGATTGATCACCAATGTACACCGTGACAGTGTGTTTAGATATCAATGTTACCATTCGGGGTAGGAGATTATATGGGTAATCAAAAAGGTTTCGAATCCGCTAGATAGCAAATAAGAGGGTTGGAACTTAAATAGTGCCTACTATTTATTCACAACAGTTACAAAAGCGTTACATGTTTGCAACTGTTACTGTTCTTCAAAGTATTCACTAGCGTTACGTAGAATTCGTTGCAAGCGATGTGGAGGGGTTAGTATACGGTTGATGGTGCCCACGCAGCGCTCTACTGTCTGTCGAACTTTCTGGACCAGTTTTGAAGTTAATGCCATGAAATGGTTCCTTCATATTCGGAATCAAATCGAAGTCACAAGGAGTATGGTGAATGGTACAGTACTTCCCAGTCCAACAGAGCAGCCACACCTTGCGCCGTATGCGCTCGCGCATTGTCGTGCAAAATGTTGGGTGGGTTAAGCAGAAAGCATTGCCGCCGCTTTCGCAAAGCTGGTCGCAAGTGATGCTCCAAAAACGAATAGTGATACTGTGTATTGACGACATGCCCGATGCATGTCTTCCATAGTTTGCCGACCTTCTTTGAAGACTTCCACCCAACGTGCCGCTGTTCTGTACGGCAATGACGATTCCCCGCTCCCCTCTTGAAGACCTTGATGACAATGTCGTGCTGTACGACCTCTGGCATATTGAATTTTGATCCAACTCTGTTGGTCCTGTTACATAGTGATACTGTTACGTTAGACAGCTCGCTCACAAGTGACCGTGTGTCACTCGATTGTGCGCACGCTGGAGACGTGGTACGGGAGAGTTCGTTTGCTCGGAGGTAAGGTAGGTGCGCTATCAGCGACATTTGTAGATTCAATTGCATAGTGTCTCCAGTGTAGTTACTACTTAAGCTCCAACCCTCGTATTTTTGTGCTTCTTGGCAATGCGTACACC
Organism: Locusta migratoria; assembly: GCA_026315105.1. Taxonomy (NCBI): domain Eukaryota; kingdom Metazoa; phylum Arthropoda; class Insecta; order Orthoptera; family Acrididae; genus Locusta; species Locusta migratoria. The sequence goes on along the minus strand of CM048747.1, from coordinate 402,449,430 downwards.
ACTGACGTCACAGTTAACCGCTACATCGTATATGTTATTTTAGTAATTTGTACAAACACAAACAAAAAATACAACGAACTGTTCCAGAATGAACACGGATTGCCAGCGTGAGGTATCAAAGTAATTCTCCCTAAATATACACCACTAGTGCAACAATGCGATGTATATTTTTATCTCCAGGTAAAAAAGGAACAAAAAATTTCAAAACTGCACTAACATCAACGAGACTGAAGAAGAAATCACGTCCCTAAAAGCTTGAATCAAACTACGCCCATTGCACATCACCAGCTATCTTCGCAAGTATTCAGCAGCATGCTGCGTTACGCGTGATCCGCTGCTGCACAGTGCGATGAAAGAAGCTGTTTTCAGAATGTCAAACAAGTTTTTTTTTTCCTACGGAGAAAAGCAAATGTTTTTAAATCTGTAATACTTAACTACTCTAGAAATCAGTCCCTAGGCTTACAAACTACTTTAACTATCTTACGCAATAGACAACAAGCACACCCATGTCCGAGAGAGGACTCGAACCTTCGACGGCGTGCAGCTAGGCGACTTGGAGACATTAAAACAGCATGTCACTGCAGAAACGCGGCATTTATAATGTGCGCAAGGTGTAGTCTGAATTATTGCTTCCTCTGTTTCTTCGATGAATATAATTCCGGTACAAAAGAATGGAAGTATCGAATTACAGACAGGACTTTACCCGTGTCGCGTTAACTACAGTCCCTTTTTAAATGTTTCATCCTATGCCTATACTTTCTGTGCTTATATTATCTAATAAAATGAATTCCATTATCTGGAGTGGTGTGCTCAACGGCCACAAAATCACTTTTATCAATAATGAAAGGAGCACCTTTAGCCTAAATAAAGCAAAAGATTTTACGGCTAATGCTGCTCCTTCCATTATTGATAAAATTAATAAAATGAGGTATATGCGACGCCAGTCGTGTACGCATTGCCAAGGAGAACAAAAATATTCCCCGTCGAGCGGAGCCAAATATCACACTCTAAGCACATTTTCACAAAGGCACTTGATACGACGCATATGGTGTTAGTTGTTGCCGTTGTGGTCTTCAGTCCGCAGACGGTCTCCCATACCATTTTTAAATCACGCACTTCTTTCTAATGCTAAGGTGAAGATTCCTTCATGTCTCCGAATGTGTCCCACTAACCTATCCCTTCTCTAAGTCAGGATTTGCAAGAAACTCCTTTTCTCCCCAATTCTTTTGTGCACCTCTTCAATAGTTACGTGATCTACCGATCTAATCTTCATCATTCGTACATAGCACCATATTTCGAAAGCTTCTGTTATCCTTTCAAAAATGTTTGTATAGCTTACGGGACTTAACTACGGGGTCATCAGTCTCTAAACTTACAAACTACATATGAACTAGCTATCCTAAGAACGGCACAAATATCCATGCCCGAGGGGGGATTCGAACCCCCGACCGTAGTGGCCGTGCAGACCGTGATTGTCCTTTTGTCTGAACTCATTATCGCCCACGATTCACTCGCATACAAAGCTACACTCCAGACAAATGCTTTCAGAAAGGATATCCTTACATTTAAACTAATACAGGATGTCAACAAATTTCGCTTCATCAGAAACGTTTTTCTTCCCAAAGCCAATAGGCATTTTATATCTTCTTTACATCATCCATCAGAAGTTATCTTGCTACCCAAATAACAAAACACATCTATTACTTTTATCATCTCATTATATAATCTAATTCCTTCAGAATAGCCTGAATTCAATTCTGTTTTACTCTTGTTTATGTTCATCTTATATCTTCCTGTCAAGACATTGTCCATTCCATTTAATTGCTTCTCCAGATTCTCTGATGTCTCTGACAGAATTACTATGTCATCAGCAAACCGCAAGGGTTTTATGCCCTGTCCCTGGATTTTAATTCCCTCCCCGACCAACAGTTTCCTATTCCTCTGTAGATAATTCGTGTTATTAGTCTGCAACCATGACTTTTTAAACTGATAATTCTGTAATTTTCACTTTTGTTTGCACTTGCTTTCTTCGGAATTGGAATCACTATATTCTTCTTGAAGTCTGGGTGTATTTCGCCTGTCTTATACATCTTGCATACCAGGCGGAATAATTTCTTTATGACTACCTCTACTGAGAATAATAGCAGTTACACGGAACATCATCTACTCCAGAGGATTTGTTTCTACTAAAATCTTTTAGTACTATGTCAAAATCTTCTCGCAGTATCGTATCTCTATCTCATCTTCCTCTACTTCGTCTTCCATTTCTAGAATACCGTCTTCAAGTATATTTCTTTGCACAGGTCTTCAATCATACCTTCCACCTTTCCCTTCTATACATAGTACTGGTTTTCTGTCTTTCTCTTTTATTAGCCTGTAGGCGGTGTCTATCTTTCCCCTAGTTACACATTTTTCTCTCAAGCCACTCCTGCTTAACTAGTCTGCACTTCAATCTCATTTCTCAGCCTTTAGTTCCTTTTGCCTGCTTCACATAATGCATTTTTATATTTTCTCCTTTTATCAGTTCAGTATCTCCTGTGTTATCCAAGGATTTCTATTAGGCCTTGTCATTCTACCTATATGATCCTCTGCAGCCTTCACTACTCTCTATCTCAGAGCTACTCATTATTCTTTTACTGTATTACTTTCCGCCGTTTCAGCCAATCCTTGCCTAATGCTTCCTATAAAACTCAACCACCTACATTTCCATCAATTTTCCAGATTCCATCTCCTTAATTTTCTTCCCTTTTCAGTCTCTTAAATTTTAATCTGCAGTTTATAACCAATAAGTTATGGTCAGAGTTTGTATATGCCCCTGAATAAATCTTACAGCTTAAAACCTGGTATTTAATCCTTTGCCTTACCATTATAAAGTCAGTCTGGTATCTTCCAGTGTCTCCTGGTCTCTTCCAAGTATGTTACCTTCTCTCGTGATGATTAAACCATGTGTTTGTGATTATTAAATTGTGCTCTACACAAATTTCTACCTGGCGATCTACTCTTTAATTCCTTTTCCCCAGTCCATATTCACCTACTACATTTTCTTCTTTTCCATTCCTACTACAGAGTTGCAGTCCACATCACAATTAAGTTTTCTTCTCCTTTAACGGTCTGAATAATTTCTTGTATCTCCTCATACATTTAGTCGATCTAATCATCGACAGAGCTAATTGGCATTTAAAATTGTACTACTGTGGTTGATTTGCTTCCTACAATATTGCGTTCACTATGCTTTTCATAGTCGCTTACCCGCATTCCTATCTTCTTACTCATTATCAGACCTACTCCTGCATTACAAAAAACTGATTTTGTATTTATAACCCTGCACTCACCTAACCAAAAATCCTGTTCATATTGCCACGAACTTCATAAGTAGTTTGTAAGTTTAGGGACTGATGATCCCGTAGTTAAGTCCCATAAGCTGTACAAACATTTGATTTGATGACATCCTGAGTATTCCTCGCCCGGATATCCTAAGGAGGGACTATTTTACCTCCGGAATCTTTAATCCGTGAGGATGCCATCATGGTATATACACTATAGCTGTATGTCCCCTGGAAAAGTAACGGCTGTAGTTTCTTCTTGGTTTCAGCCGTTCGCAGTAAATGTGTGGCAAAGCCACGTTAGCTGGTGTTACAAGGCCAGCTCAGTCAATCATTCAGACTGGTGTCCCTGCAGCTATGGTTGCACTACGGTACGGCTATCTCTATCGTCTAGGCACGCAAGACATCCCATCCTCGGCAATGTCTGTGGCTCATGAGGGTGGACAGAACCGTATTATAATTCCTTTTATTTCCTACACGCTTGGTCATCTGCAGTTCTCAATTGGGACAATTTGTCTCACCACGCTCTATATGTTCCATAAATTTGGACGAATTCAGCAACGTCGGGAAGGCGTCCTCTCATCGTCAGTATGGCATGGCACGGTAACGGATAAAATTTCACCGAGTTGCAGAGATGTATTTAAGATCGACACTGTGTGACATGATTACGTCCCATTAGCATCTACCACGAACTTGTCACTTGTCGTACTGTTACGACTGGTGCTGGAAGTAATATGCGGCACCATCGTAATAGAAGCATCAAATAAGAGTTACATCACCACAATTATAGAGATTCATGGCCGTTTACAAAAAAATTCAATAGAAATGTACAAATATTTTTGGAAACATTTTTGTTTCTCTTTTTTTGGGGGGGTTAACAGCACTATTTAAATTTATTAATAAAGAACAGTCTAGAATGCACTAATTTATTTCATTCGTTCATGAATGAAATAAATTAGTGCATTCTAGACTCTTCTTTATTAAGAAATGTACAAAAATAACACTTCATTTCTCGTTAGTACTCTTAAAACATACACACGAGCTAGACATTCTCGATTTGCGATCGAGATTGCTGCTTACACTAGAACCCATAGTGCCCGGTAAAACGTCCTATTTCATTGAAGCATGCCTGTATTCGTCGCGGCATACTGTCCACTAGAACAGCAAGGCGCTGTTAGTCCAGATTGTCGGCGTAGTGTTTCAGATTTGTTGGTGGGTCATCTCGTCCAAACACAACCCTTTTGGAATGCATCCCAAGCATGTCTGGAGAACATTTTTCTATTCTAATGCGGAGATGTCGTTATCATTTAAGACCGCGTGCACAAGATATTCACATTGAGCGCTAGAATTGTTGTCCATTAAGACGAATCCGTCACCGAAATGGTGCAGATATTGTTTCACTGTATGTCGACCTATGCCATCCTAGTACCGTATTGCTTTTTGATTGCCTTGTGCGACCCAGTGGCGTACGGTGCCCCAAATAACGACACCCTAAAACATCAGGGAAACACTACCCTGCTGCACCCGCTTTATTTGTGTGTAAGACGTTCAGCTTACCACGCTGCTTCCAAAAACATACTTGACGATTGTCTGGATGAGTCAATTGATGCCAATTCTACCGATCCCACTGAGCGTGCTGTTGGGCCCATCTGTACCGCGCTGCATGGTTTCTAGATGTCAATGCTGCATCTCGCCCTTTATACATATGCATTCATGTACTTGGAATTTTTATGATATTACTGGCTATTGTCTTCTCCTTAAATATCATTTTGTCATGTTAGCTGATTCTTCCGTCGGTTATTGGTAGAACAAATTCATTATAAAAATTAAAATACAATTTTTGTTCGTTTGTTTTTTTCTACAGGTTTGTTAATTATGTGAATCGATTTACGACTTTTTAGGCCATCATCAGACAGGAGTTTAGTCAAAGAACTTGGGTTGTCAACAAACCAGAAGAGATGTTACAGTAAAAGAAACAAATTATCATCTTTGATGGATCAGTTAAAATGTAAATAAATTTTTGAACAAAATTTGTAAATTAATAATACTGCAAAAAGTAAACATTGATACTATACCTCGAGAAATACTGCAAACATAACAGTTTCATGGCAAAAATGTCTACAGTGAATTAAATTAAATTAAACAAAAAATCTAAAGCCTGAAGGATTGTTCAAAACACAAGGTGACACAAAACCTAAGAAATATAGAATTACTATTAGAAACCTGGGACACTATTGTAACGAATTAAACAAATACAACTAAAGAGATGCGATGGGAGGGTATAGGTGGGGTGCATTGGAGAATTGTGAAGCTTGTCAGATCGGAGATATGCAAGTCGAACTAGAAAACGGTAAAAATAAACATATTCAATTACAGTAATCACAGTTAAATAAAGAATTAATGCAAGGAAAAAGTACAAAAGATTGTCGTTACTTGCTAACAGTGTTGTTAGTACTAACATTAATTTACAAATTTCATTTAAATATTTATTTATTGTAAGTGCTCTTCAAAGATGATAATTTATTTCTCTGCATGTAACATCTCTTCTGGTTTGTTGACAACGCAAGTACTATGACTAAACTTCAGTAAATGCCTGACGATGGCCTAAGAAGCCGTAAATCGATTTACATAATACACAAATCTGTAGAACAAATATAAAATTGACTATTTTAATTATCATATTCTGTTTGTATTGCTCTGATTTGATTTGATTTGATTCTGTCAGGGAAGCCAAAACAGTCTTGGTCTAACCCGCCACTGCCCGCACCGAAACTAAGTTTATTGTGCGGTATCGCTCCATGTATGTCTAGTAAAGCCAACCAATGCCCTTGAACAGTGCAAGGAGTCCCTTTACCAGTTCTTTATTAGACACAATTTCTTCGGGTCTGGTTGTCCCAAATGTTCTGTGCCTTTTACTCTCCAATGCAATGCATTTGAAGATCAGATGTGATGCAGTTTCATCACCGTCATCACAGATCCTACATTTAGGGTCCTCTTCTGTTATTCCCATTGTATGTAGGTGTTTTTTGAAATTCCCATGGCCTGTCAGCAATCCAACCACGAGTCTAATCTCTCTCCTGTTCAGACCCAGGATTGCAGAGCTTCTTTTAAAACAAGGCTTTGGCATCATTACCTTGCCATGTTTTTGTTGATGGACTTTGGTCCAATATTCTACGTGCTGTCTTCTGAGCCAGTTACGTAGCTCCAATTTAATCATTGCCTTGGTGATTGTCAGGACAGGTTCCGGTCCAATAAATGGAGCCTCTGCCCCCATCCTGGCTAATCTGTCGGCATGTCCGTTGCCACTGATCTCCGAGTGGCCAGGGACCCACAATAGGTTTACTCTATTGCTTTCCCCTAGTGCTTTCCCCTGTGACATTCTGCAACAATTTTAGACCTTGTTGTAGGAGCTGCCAGTGATCTCAGGGCTGCCTGGCTGTCTGAATAGATATAGATGCTACGATCTTTGTAGCACCTACGCAAATTCTCCTCCACACATGCCCTGATGGCAGTGATTTCGGCCTGGAATACTGAGGCCAGTTTCCCTAGAGAGATGACGCCCTCCAGTCTTGGCTGCACCCCGTATACCCCGGCACCAACGCCTTGGTCTGATTTCGACCCGTCAGTGAACCAGACAATATCCACCATACGGTGTCGAACTATTTTCTCCCACTGCTCCCTACTTCCAATTGTTATACTGAAAGGCTTGTTGAAGCAGTATGGGGTTATAACCTCTCCTATATTTACCTCACTCACTATTTTAGTGTGTGATTCTGGATATCCCAAAGAGTTCCAGTTGTTGACAGATTTGAGTCTGTAGGCACCAGCTGCCGCCTCCATATTGACCAAAAGGTGTAATGGGGGCATATCCAGCATGGTTTCCATCCCAGCAGTTGGTGTGCTGCTAATTCCGCCTGTTATGGCTAAGCAGGCTAGTCTCTGCACCTTACCAAGCTCCTTAGCAGCAACCTGCTGTTCTACCTTCTTCCACCACACGACCGCCCCATAGGTGATCCTGGGTCTAATCACTGTGGTGTATATCCAGTGCATACCCTTGGGGCTCAGGCCCCAATTTTTGCCACAAGCTCTCCTGGTACTTACTAAAGTACCTTTTGCCTTGGAGCAAATATTCCTAATGTGAGGGATCCATGTCAGTTTCTCATCTAGGGTAACACCAAGATATTTCACTGACCCCTTCACAGGTAGCGCTTCATTGAAAAGCTTTAGATTCCAACTTGAGTGTTAGATATGTTTCCTTGTGAATGGTACAACAACAGTCTTCTTAGGGCTAACCCCCAGATCCTGTTTTCTGCACCAGTCTTGCACAATGTCCAAGGCACCTTGTGCCATATTCTTCACTGTGTCAGCAAATTTGCCAAGTATTACCATGACAAGGTCCTCTGCGTATCCTTGGCAAAAGTACTGCCTAGAGTTTAATTCTCCAATGAGATCATTCACCACTAGATTCCACAATAAAGGGGAAAGAACTCCTCCTTGCGGGCAACCCCTAGTGGTGTTGATTACCATTTTTTCATTCATCATGGAAGCCTCTACCTTTCTTCCACTGAGCATGGCCCTAGTCCACCTACATATAGTGGTCCCTAGGTCATGCACCTCTGCTGCCCTAAGCATGGAATCGAAGGTCGTGTTGCTAAACGCCCTCTCGATGTCCAGGAAGATACAGAGGGCTATCTCCTGAAAGTGTAGTGCTTTCTCCACCTTCCCAACAAGTTGGTGGAGAGCTGTCTCACATGATTTACCTGGTTGATATGCATGTTGGTTTGAATGTAGAGGAGCCCTACTTAACCTCCTTTCTCCAACATCCACATTAACCAGCTTTTCCAATGTCTTAAGAATGAAGGAGGACAGGCTGATTGGTCTCATATCCTTGGCCTTGGTATGATCAATTCTCCCTGGCTTTGGAATGAAGACAACATTCACTGCCCTCCAGGCATTGGGAATGATTCCTGCTGCTAGGCTAACCCTGAATAACCTGCATAGGAAGCTAATAAGATTTTCTCCCGCTTGTTGCAGGAGAGCTGGAAAGATTCCATCGGGGCCAGGTGACTTGAACGGTTGAAATGTTCCCATCGCCCATCGGACCTTACTGAAATCGACACACTCCTTGGCCAGACCCCAGTCCTCTTTGCGAATACCTGGGAACCGTTATCTCTCAGGAATCGCATTCTGGTCTAAGTTATCCCCCAGAGTATATTGAGGAAAGTGAGTCTTGAGGAGCAGTTCCAGCGTTTCATGTGCTGTCTTTGTATACTCCCCATCCTCCTTCCTCAATGTTCCTCCTGGATTAGTTGGTACTCTAGTGAGGATTTTATGAAGTCTCGCTTGAGCAGCCGTGCCCTCCACTTCCTCACAGAATACCTTCCAGGTATGCCTCCTTTGCCCGTCTGATGGCAAGGTTGTAATTGACAAGGGCCTCACGATACTTTACCCATTGTCCCTTGCGCCTCGCAAGGTTAAACAGTCTTCCTACCTTTTTCCTTTGCATTTCCAGGCTATTATTCCACCAAGGCACACTCCTATTTGTGCACTTCTTGGTGATTGAGCAGTTCTCCTGGTATGAGGTCACTATAGCAGAGGTTATGGCCTCTGATACTTCCTCAAACTCTGCTGGATTCCTTATCGAAGTTTTAATTTCCAATAGGCTGAAGTCAAGGTCTCTCCTATATGTCTCCCAGTCCGTTTTCCTAGGATTCCTATAGGCCATGGTCTGTCTGGTTCCCATTTCAACCTTGAATTTAATATACATGTGATCTGATGAGGTTGGCTCCAGGACCACATGCCACTGTTTGACGTAACTTCCCATCATCATGGAACCAAAAGTTATGTCAATTACTTCTTCCCTTCTACTATTCCTGAATGTAGGTTCGTCACCCTTATTCAGGATCTCCAAGTTGTTAGATAGGAGAAATTCAAGAAGGTGCTCACCTCTACTGTTGGTGTCCTTGCTCCCCCACGATAGATTGTGGGCATTGGCATCACATCCCACCAACAGTTCGTCACCTTGCCGGTGGCAGGCTTCCGACAGTCTCCTCACTTCCAAAGGAGGAGGAGAGCTGTCTTCATAAGGAAGGTATGCCGAGGCCAAAACAATTTCCTTCTTGATGCCTTTCTCACGTTGCTGCATCCTGATGGTCACCAAGTCCCTGGAACAAAAATCCATCATTGGTATGAAAGGTATTCCATTTCTAACATAAATGCATGTTCTGGAGTTTTTTAGATTTCTAGCATAAATCAGCTTACCTCCAGGGTAGCAGTGGCCCCTTTACTGTGCTGCAGGTTTATCTGCAGCACTTCCAGTCCCCATCTTGCTGCCATTATTGCCTTTAAGGTCTTTGATTACCCTGACGGCGACCTGCGAGAACCCTAAAAACAGTTTCAGGCCTTGCTCTCGCATTGCCTTCAGGGACTTCTCTCCGACCTCCAACACCAGGGTTCGTCCTTCTGGAACGACCTTTTGGTTAATTACCCTCCAATCCTCTGTCGAGACGTTTGGGTTCTGGACCTTTATTTTCTCGAACAGAGTCTTTGGAGGGACATACTTAAGGATCTTTGGTACCCATATTGATACCTTTGCGGTCTTCAGGAGTTCGGTTGCTGTCTTGACCAGCAGCTTCGCGTCCTCCCACGGGGATATCATGGGCACCGTTTCCTTAAGCCATTCTGCTGAGTGCTCCCCCTCGCAGACAAAAATGAGGGCACCGCGATCTAGATAGACCCTCCTGAATTTGGGTCCTGGACCAGCGTCTCCCCCAATCTCTTCAAAGAGGGCCATCTGCACGAGCTGCTCCTGCTGCAAGGTGATGCTCACCAGTGGGTATCCTTCTTGGACAACCACCATTCTAAAGACCGAGACTGCAGTACTATAGGTCTGTTTCCCTATTTCCTGCCTCAGCCTTTTAGGATCACGTTTGTCCAGAGAGGAGGGAGTCTTAGATTCCTCCCTAACCCTCTTGCCATCTGTCTTTGACGTCGAGGGGGTCTGTGTATCCCCGAGGCAGTTTCTTTTTGGAGGTCTTGGGCTCAGGCCGTTTGATTCCCTCCACTTATGCTTAGGAAGCCATTCTTTTCCTTCCTTTTGCTTCTGTTCCTTGAGAAGTTTCCTCCTCTGAGCTCCAGACAAGGCCTTAATCCTAATCTGGTCCAATTTCTCTGTTACGGTTCCCACTTCTTGCTCAGGTCTAGACCCTGATTCAGAAGTAGGAGTGCACTCCATCGGTCCTGATCCCGATGTCTGAGTATATGAGGTCTCAGATTGGCCCTCAGATTCTTTTAAAATACTTTCTTTCTCCGTGTTCATCTTAGTCCCACGAGATTTGGGGATTTATATGGTCCACACCACGATAACCCCGCGTGGTGCAAGGCTACTTATTCAGGGAGGTCGCCCGGTATCCCTGAGGTTCCGTTCGAGACACATCCACCCATGTGCCACGCACCCCTCGGCACGGATCGCATCACACCTTGGGTTGGGAAAGGAATTGGGAAAGGACTGGGAGAGGATAAGGAAGACGGGACGTTGTGGGACACTCTTAGTCTGATCCATCAGCTGAGGCCTTTCCGGCAGTAGGTTCTCTGTCTTCGGTATAGCCCTCTGCTTCACGCGGATACGCAAGCCTCTCCACCCGCACGGACAGTGCTTCGTCAAGGTGGTGTCCCCCGGAGAAGTTGTAATGCTCTTATTCAACTGCTTTTTAAGTGCAAACATGCCGTTGTGACAGTCTGTTACTTGATCTGTAACATCTTTTCTACAGCTACATTTACATAAATACTCTGCAATTCACATTGAAGTACATGGCAGACGGTACATCGAACCACTTTTATGATATTTCTCTACCGTTTCATTCTCTAAAAGCGCTGGGGGAAAGAGGAACACCTAAATCTTTTCGTTTTGGATCCGATTTCTCTTATTTCATTGCGATGATGATGTCTCCGTATGTATGTATGTATGTGACTGTGCGACTGAAAATTCCATATCGGACATTTTACATGAATTGGTGACATTTCTTCCAGTATGAAGTTTCATCAATATTTTGATAGGATGTCTGTTTTCGTTCTGTATCAAGGTTCAGCAATTTTTTGAATCGATTTCTGGTTCTTTATCTATCCACATTGCATCCTGTGTTTAAAATGCAATCAGAGCGTCATTCCAATATTGTTTTGGTTTTTCTGATAAAGGGATCAAATTTCGTATCGAATCCACAGCACTTAGCAGGCACATTCTTCTTTATGGCATTACTGTTCCCTCCCTTCCGGAACCCTATGTGCATGGTTGGATATAAGTGAGTTTCTTACCTCTGTTATTACATTTGATACGCTGTCGCGTTTTGGCAACTTAAAGCGACTTGTTCTGGAAATTACACACAACGTTTCTTGACTGTCAGGGCATCGTTACATTATTAACGGACATTAAGTGATGGAAGAAATTCACAGACGTCTACCTTTACATCTGAAACTGCTTTTCTTTTCCACCTACTTACCTAAATTAGCACTGTAGGCCTAAGGGCGAGCTCACCCTACACTACCGTACTTGCGAATAGGGATTAGAGACACACTCGCGGACTGTGGATCTTCCACATCTGCATGGGATACTCTGCAAATCACATTCAAGTGCCTGGCAGAGGGTTCATCGAACCACCTTCATACTATTTATCTCCCATTTCACTCTATAATAGTTCGAGGGAAGAAAGAACACCTGAATCTCTCCGTTCGGGCTCTGATTTCTCGTATTTTCTTCTGATGATCGTTTTTACCTATGGAAGTGGGATTCGGCAATATATTTTTGCATTCAGAGGAGAATGTTTGCGATTGGAGTTTCGTAAGTAGCCCACGCCGCAGCGATAAACGTCGTTGTTGTAATGATTCCCATCCCAGATCCTGTACCCTTTCCGTAACGCTGTCTCCCCTGTATCGTGGCAATACAAAACGAGCTGCCCTTCTTTGGACACTTTCGATGTTCTCCGTCAAACCCACCTGATAAGGATCCACACTGGGCAGCAATACTCCAGTTTCATTAGTAGTTCTGTTGCATCTTTTAACGGTTCTACCAATAAAATGCAGTCTCTAGTTCGCCTTTCCTACGACATTATATACGTGTTCTTTCCAGTTTAAGTCTGAAGTAATAGTAATTCTCAGGTATATTGTGGAGTTTACGGATTTCACTTTTGATTGATTTACCTTGTAAACAATGTTTAAGAGATTCCTTTTCGTACTCTTGTGGACGGCTTTACAATTCTCATTATTTAGACTCAATTGCCAATTTTTACACCATAGTGATATCTTATTCAGATCGTTCTGCTGTTGGTTTTGACCTTCAGATGATTTTACTAGACGGTAAATGACGGCGTCATCTGCAAACAACCTAAGAGAGCTACTTAGATTTTCTCCCAAATCGTTTATGTAAATAAGGAACAGCAGAGGAGCAAAAACATTACCCTGTGGAACGCCCGATATCACATATGTTTTAGTCGATGCTTTACCATCGATTACTACAAACTTTGTCCTCTCTGACAGGAAATCCCCTATCCAGTCGAAAATTTGGGGCGATCTTTGTCGCACATTGCGTATTAAGCAAGAATTAACTACTTTCAAATAATCCTCAAACTCGAAACTCCCTGGCAGATTAAAATTGTGTGCTGGAACCGGGACTCGAACCAGGGACCTGTGCCTTTCGCGGCCATGTGCTCTACCGAATGAGCTATTCCGACGCGACTCACGATCAGGCCTCACAACTTTACTTCCGCCAGTACCTCGCCTCCTACTTTCCAATCCAAACTTGCTGGTGGAAGTAAAGTTGTGAAGCGGGATCGTGAGTCGTGTCGGGATAGCTCAGTCGGTAGAGCGTTTGCCAGCCAATGACAAAGGTCCCAGGTTCGAGTCCCGGATCCGGCACACAATATTATTAAGCCAGGAAGTTCCATATAAGCGCACACTCCGCTGCAGAGTGAAAGTTTCATTCTGAATCCTGAAACTCCTCTTCGCCAAACCTTACCGATCTCATAATGGTCCAGTTATAGTCACTTAAGGGACAAAACTCTGGCTCTATCTCATTATTGCCAAGAACACAATTTTATTTCCCGTCGACCGTAGTACATATACTCTGTGTTATAGGCCCCATAAAAATGAGTTCATGTGAAGGAAGCTATTTGGTGCCAGCAGTAAGACTCGCCCACTTCATGGCCTGCTCGGCGCGCTTCTGAAGTGCACGCCTGGCTGTCCATAAAACGCGCGGCAGCCTCCCGAAGTGACAGCGAATTACAGCGCCGCCTTAAACTGGTGGAGGGGCTTTCCCCGTGACGACCACCCACAACGACCCGTCGCTCTATCGACTGGAACATATGAAAGAGCGACAAAAAATGTGTGTTTTCTGCAACTTAACAGATTATCCTTTAAAGTAAATCAGTCAATCCTTTAAAGCTTTTACATAACAGCCAGATCTCGTACCATTTCTCTTAGTGCACTATTAGAAAGAATTGTCAATATGATTTAAAAAAACTGCACGAGTCACTTTATCTTGAAATGATGTTTATTCCCTAAACCGGTTTTCAAACCTTTTCAGGTTCTTCTCCAGATGGATCATGTTACAATATGATTTTAAGCGTCATGTTGGATGCCGGCTCTGTGGTGGGAGGACGAAAATATACTTTAATAACTCGAATTGCACGTTGTTTAGGTCGTGTTTTGTATTTGTAAGATTGCGTGAAATTTGTTGATTTACTTACTGCGACTGTATGGCCGGATTTTTGTAGTTCATTTCCATTTCTTGTGCCTCCTTTTGTTTATGTCGCAATAACACATCACCTTTTTCTATTGGATTCTACACTGTACCATAAACAATATTTTACCAGCGTCCAACATGTGCTTTTACAGCTGCTGTTATTTACAAACGTCTTAATTCGAAGATATAACACTCTTTGTACAGGTAATTTCGATTTGAGTATGATACAGTCGATCATTTAACAAATAATTTTGTCAATATTAAACCGCAAAATTGAATAATAAATACTGTCTTCATTGTTTGCATAGTTTTTTTACTTAATATGTATGTATACAATCAGTTAAAAATACAAAAATAAAATTTAACAGCAGCAGTGTATTAATAAATAAGGCAATAATATTAATTTTATTCTTGTACTTTTAACTGTATACATACATATTAAGTAAAAATACCATGCAAGCAATGCAGACAGTATTTATTATTCACTTTTGCAGTTTAATATTGACAAAATTATTTGCTAAATGATCGACTGTATCATACTCAAAACAAACTTACCTGTACAAAGAGTGTTCTATCTTCGAATTAAGATGTTTCTAAATAACATCAGCTGTAAAAGCACATGTTGGACGCTGGTAATGTGTTGTTTATAGTGCAGTGTTGAACCCAATAGAAAAAGCTGATGTTTTATTGTGACATAAACAAAAGGAGACGCAAGAAATGGAAATTAATCACAAAAATCCGGCCAAACAGTCGCAGTAAGTAAATCAACAAATTTCACGTAATCTTACAAATACAAAACACGACCTAAACAACGTGCAATTCGAGTTATTAAAGTATATTTTCGTCTTCCCACCACAGAGCCAGCATCCAACATGACGCTTAAAATGATGTTGTAACATGATCCATCTGAAGATGAACCTGAAAAGCTTTCTAAAACGGTTCATGGAATAAACATCATTTCAAGAAAAAGTGACTGGTGCAGTTTTCTTAAATCATATTGAAATTAACAGTCACGGGTTCTGAAACATCCGTAATAGATAATCTAAATAGAAAGAATTGTGTTGAAGAGTTCACCCTCCATACGGTATTCCGAGTGCCAGGATGGTCCTTTCGCCACTGGGGGATGGTTAACGGACCAAACTACTGTGGTCATCGGTACCTATACTCGAGGTCTCTCCGGCGGAAGTTAGAGACCTCCCTCGGCCTTGTGTGTGTGTGTTTGTGTGTGTGTGTGTATGTGTGTGTGTGTGTGTGTGTGTGTGTGTGTTGTCCTTAACACTGTAAGGTCTCTGGTGATGACATTACATCCGCTGACTACTGCAGAAAAGGTTTCTGCCTCAATTGTAAAGATTTGTATTTCTTGTGTATTTTTGTTAAATTTTAATATTTGTGTATTTTGTATTTGTTTGTTTTTATATTTACGTGTCATTAACATGTTTTGTGAATTGTGATTTTACTATGTTTCTATTTTCTATACATTAAGCAAAGTCTTCGTATATGTGAAAACAAAAGAATGTCAACAATGCGGGACTCGACGTTTACGGAAGCCGTCCTCGAATGGGTTTCACCGTGTGCGATATGTCGCGTGTAGTCGCCGGCGCAAGAAAATAAGCGGGGTACAATCGCATACGGAAAGAAGATTAGGTATTTTACCCGAAAGTTTCTTTTCAAAGTACGGGAGTGCAGTTTATCGTAAAAGTGTCTGCAAGTGTCAGACTTGGTTGTCGCGTTGTATGTCTGAAAGAGCAGTTGAATGGAATGGACAGTGTGTTGAAGAGAGCGTATGAAATGAACATTAACAAGAGCAAAACAAAAATAATGGAATGCGGTCTTAGAAAATCAGGCGATGCTGAAGGAATTAGATTAGGTAACGAAACAATGAAGGTGGTAGATGAGTTTTGTTACTTGGGTAGTAAAGTAACATGCGATGGTCGCAGTACAGAGGATATAAAATGCAGAATGGCAATGGGAAGAAAAGCATTTTTGAAAAAGAGAAATTTGCTAACATCGAATATTAATTTAAGGGTAAGGAAGTCTTTTCTGAAGGCATTTGTGTGGAGTGTTGCCTTGTACGGGAGTGAAACATGGAAGATAAGCAGTGCGGACAGGAAGAGAATAGAGGCTTTTGAAATGTGGTGCTACAGAAGAATGCTGAAGATTAGGTGGGTAGATCGCATAACTAATGAAGAGGTACTGAACAGAATTGGTGAGAAAAGGAATTTTTGGCATACCCTGACTAAAAGAAGGGATCGCTTGGTAGGACACATTCTTAGACATCGGGGAATCGTGAATTTAGCATTTGATGGAAGTGTGTGGGGTAAAAATCGCAGAGGCAGACCAAGAGACGCGTATAGTAAGCAGATTCAAATGGATGTGGGTTGCCGTTCTTATGAGGAGATGAAAAGGCTTGCTCAGGATAGAGTAGGGTGGAGAGCTGCATCAAACCAGTCTCCGGACTGAATACCGTAACAACAATCATGTCTGCAATCGCGTCTCGCGTGTTAGAACGGAATTGTAACGTGTCTCTGACGTCAGATAATCGTGAATCGCGGAATTGATCCACTCACAAAAGTATGAACATTCAATGAAATGTATTGAAAACGTTGGTGTAAATATGTATTGTCTCGCAGAACAAGTGATTTCATTTACTAGAATTATTGTTTAGTTGTTTCATATTGTTAAATCGGATGTTCAAATGTTTGTAAATCTGTCGGACTCAACTGCGTGCTCATTAGTCCGTACCTTACAAATGTGTTATTGTTATACTGACCAGGACTGTACTGGAAGCTGTCATCAAGCACACTAAAAGATGAGTTTTAAACTGCTTAGTACTGTGCAATGATTTTGCCTGTGTGTTAAACACATTAGTAAAATAAGAAATATAAGTGTTTTTTAAATGTAATCCTTCGTCAGTCAGACAGACATTTGATAATAAACACTGTTATACAATATTTACCAGTGAATGGGTAAAATCCAGTTGATATGTAAACCTTTACTGGATAAGATATTTGATTCTTTTTCACACAATGACGAATTCTTTTGAACACTGAGAATTTAAAATTATTATTTGAATGAAACAGAAATTTTAACAGTGGCAGTTAACTTTATAGACTGAAACAATTAGAGTCATGCGCATAGTAAAAGATACAATAGGAGGCATTTTCAGAGTAACAGTCACACAGTTAGCTTACATTTAGATACTTTGAGTGATAAATGAGCTTCATTAATCACAATCACAGAGTAATTAACGACAACAGCAAAGCTAAAAAATAATTAATTCCAAACAGTAATTTAAGTTGAACATTTACGGTCATGAGAAAAAATATTTATTTTACAAAAAAATAAATAAAATAATTAGTTAATAAAGAAAATAATTTACAGCTGTTCCTATATGCACCACAACATCCATTGGACGTTGGAAAGTACAGTCTTCAGTGGAGCAATCAGGCGCGTATAACCAAGCAGTAGATCAACATGTACAGGTAATTAACGCACTAACTGAACAATTGAATAGTGTCAGGGCGTAAACTATGAAGTAAACAGTAGTACGACTATGTTATTTTGAAAGTCAGTCACAAACATCTTTCAATATTTTAGACTTGCGAAATATAAACGAGGGCCTCTTTTCGATATTTCGAAACCAAATTCTTTATTAACCCCATGTCCCACCTTACAGCATTAGTAACTTTTTTTAATGTAAGTGATTTTTAAGACTGCGTACCGATAATCTTTGCAGTTTGGTCCCTTAGGTTTACAAACATTTGATGATTTTGGATGGTACTTTCGGAGAATTGTTTGGACGTGCATCGTTAATTGTGCAACGATACCGACATGCATGGTCACGTCAACATTTTCACACCTGTAGACGACGTTTTGGACGTCCGTGCAACTCAGGCATCCACGAAGTTCAAAGTATGAAATGGAAGACTCGCAGATCTTGCCAAGTTACTAGCAGCGAGACTACGAGCACGCACACCTCTATCCATTCTCCACCACACCACAGCATCGAACCCAGAGTGGTTCCGTCAGAGGGTCACTTGGAATGTGTAAACGCGAACCGCAGTCTTCAACGATGAAAGCAGATTCTGCCTGCAGTAAAGTGACGGCCCTTTCGTCGTACGCCGTAGACCTGATGTACGCTGCCACGTCAAAGACATACTGGCCTCACCCCAAATTTACCTTCAGCTTTTCTACATTTTCTTCTGGAGTAAACACTGACCATCGCTCGATTCGTACAGAATATTATAAGAACCGTTATTTTGCCATTATTTGAAGAAGAAGAAGGTGGTGTTGTATCAGCAGGGTAATGCTCGTATATGCACTGCGCGTAAAACTCAACGTACCCAGGAAGACCTCCCTGAACAGTACTATCGCTGGACTTGTTTCGAATCGATGACGTATGGGATATGATGGGATGACAACTGACACTTCCGATTCTTCCAAACTCCTGCAGAACTGAGTGAACAGTGTAACACTACAACGCGATCATAGCATTAGAATCGCCATTTTTAATCATTTTGTATTTTTCATTATTTTTTTTTACGAGGCAGAATGTTAGTATTCTTAAAAATTTTAATGAAATCAAGTACCATTTAAGTAATTCAGAATTCAGTAATCTTTTGTCAAAATACGAGTATAATAGTACCCACAGTCGGGTTACTCGCTCTCTGTGTCTGGTCTCCGATATGTTTAAATCGCTCCGAGTCTAGCTCCGCGGGATTGGATGGGGGATTAGTTCGAATTCGCTGGAAATTCGATAAGATTTTATCTCTTGTAAAATACTGAGATGTAAAATAAATGATTAGTATCGAAGTTATACGCTATTACGTTATGGACATCTTTAGACTTTAGATTGGTATAGGCTTTGAAAAATAATTATAAATTTATATCTCCCATTGCTAGATTTCTTCATGTTAGATATATCTAAAACAGAACTGTTTTGTCAAATGTAAATTAATTTGCATTATGAACTCTATTTTGAAGAATTCCAGTTATTCTCAACTGTGAGGAAGACCAAAGACTTTCTTGTAAATGAGCAGCTTGGAGAAATACAGTTACGGAATTGTAAACATCCGAAGTGTCTTTGGGAAAGTGAATAACTTGTAACTGAGTCAATTTGAGAATATAGAATCAGTGAAATCTTAAGAAGTCTCTTAAACGATTATTCAAATATTTCGATTCCTCATCTAAACTATGATTATCGTGAAAAGTGCTCATATACCAATATCTCTGATCGCTGTGTCAAAGTAATTTAACTGTTACGTTTAAAAGGAACTTTAAATAAATCCTACCAAAGGACAATTAATGATAAACATCAGGCATATACAACATCTTTTTGTAACTGGGTTCGACATGAATGAACTACCGGAATTAAAAACAAATTTCAAATACCATTTTATAAAATTAAAATTTCCTGAGAGAGAGAATTTCATGATCGATCATTGCAAATTTATTTATTTAATTATTTTTTTTACTGTCTTTCATCGCTAAATAATTTTTCAGATTTGTAGAATGTAATATTAAAAAAACTATCAGTGATGATTAAATAGTGGATGAATGAAGTCTCGTCAATCACGCGTCGCGTGATGGGATAGTTATTGTAAAATATGTTTGTAGGGGTCATCAGTCATTAAACTTACAAACTACTTATGAACTAGCTTATGATAGTTATTGTGAGTTATTGTTTACGACATATATTTATCTGTTTTCTGGTAGTAAGCAATATGTGTACCAAGTATAGTTGAAATTGATTTATTATTTCAGGAGGAGATGTGGATATATAGCGCTTGATGTAGCAGTTATTCGGAAATTTCGTTATTTATGACGTCATATCTCCTGAAATATGTGTAGCACTATCATGCAAATTTGAAGGTACATTCACTGGTTCAAATGTTTCTTAAGCTTATAGGACTTGACTACTGGGTCATCAGTCCCTAAACTTACAAACTACTTATGAACTACTTACGAACTAGGACGGCACAAATATCCATGCCCGAGGGGGAATTCGAACCACCGACCGTATTGGCCGTGCTGACCGTGACTGGAACGCCTCAGTCACCTCGGCCACCGCGGCCAGCTACATTCACTGGTATATACGTCTAATGTCTTCAAAATTTGTCGTGAATGGTGTTAGCAGGAAACACGTAACTCATCGAAACCTCTTGCGTGATGATGCGATTTTTCATGAACCAAATTGTTTATGACTTCATATCTCATGAACTATAGGTCGAACTGTGATATAGTATCGAAGGGCCATTCAGTGGTATGTATGTGTACTGTCTGTGAATTTTCTCGCGAATCCAATTTACAGTGTAGAAGTAATAACTTGTAACGTCATGCCAAATGCCAAAGATATAGATCCTGAACATCGGAAAATTAGTAAGCGATTAACTTTCTCTTTTCATCATTTAGTTGGTGTTGTCAGCGAGAAAAAGCGTAGTAAATATTTGAAATTATTTTTAACCCTCCGCACCTCCAAATGAAACAAAATAAGGCACACCCGGTCTGAAGGCCACCCACATTTTATGTGGTCTAGCTCAATCACATTAATTCATATTGTAAACGCATGTTGGCTAATCTTTAAGAGGATCTAAAGGATGAATTACAGCAAATTGTAAGCAAAAGAAAAGATTTACTGAACAGAATACACCTTAAGTTAAAATAACTAATATTGCCAACTTCTCACAATCAGTAGGCTATTCGAAATTGGTTCAACAGACATCCATAAAAAATACAATTATTTTTAAAAATAAATTAGCTGGAATCATCTTTTCCCACCACAGCTGTAGCCAAAAGCCGAGTCTGAGGCTCCCAAATCAACAACTGAAATACATTTTTCATTACTTATGACGTGATATCGTATAAACTATGTATCTTAAGTGGTCAAGCAGTAGGAAAATATTCATAATTCTTAACCCTACTAAATCTTGTTTCAGTGTTGCATGGTCGACACCTTCGCAGTTGGGAAGTAATATGAGGGATTTTTCACGTTCCTTGTGGGTTAAAAATCTTTTCAGTCGAGTCTGCAGCTGATTCGACATTCCACTTGTATTCAAACTTCGCCGGTATAGTTGTCCAAGTAGTTGATGACCGAAGGTTTTGCAATATGGTGGCGACATTTGTAGCTTTTATACCTGGATGTTGTGTAATGATGTTGTGACCCTTCACCCTATTAAAAGTAGCCCACCTCGTCCTCTTCCTTTTCTAATATAAAACTTCTCACATACGTCCTCTTCTTTCCGAGCTGTTTCTTCCTGTTCATTTGCTGAGTCCCCTTTACCTTCTCCTACCCCACAATAACAGTGGATGTCTCGTCGCCTAAATATTCGCCGCGAGGCTGGATCATCCTCTAGGAGGTGCATTATTACCGCAGCATCATTGGGCGTAGGGATGTCATATACTTTCCTGGACATTTCATCAGGAAATATGGATGTGATAATGTACGGAAAGATAGGACGCTAGTTACTATCAGGCGCACTCAGCCTGCGAGGCACTTCCCAAGATAATGAGGAAAATCACAGAAAACAATATGGGTGAAGTGAACAATTAAAATAAAAAAATCTTGAACTCACCTTCAAAATTATGACGCAATCGATCGTAGATGGCCTGTGAGGCCAAGGGAGTACCCGTGAGCCAAAAGTCGATGGCAGCCTGTCGATCGGCATTACGTGAGGCTCCCAACGTTATGCGAGTAAACCGGAGAGGCGGGGTGCTAGACCACCATTGTTAAGCATGGGGTTGAAAAGTGTGTTTTGCTGGCCTGTGAGGCCGACTGCGCCCGATGGAAGGTTAAAGTTTATTGAAAGACGCTAAGTGCTCTCATTGTCAAATAGTTGACGAATAGAGTCATGCCATCACGGGCCGAGGGTTGCGGCCATTTTTCATTACTTATGACGTGATATCGTATAAACTATGTATCTTAAGTGGTTTTTGCAACCATAGACAATGAATCCTGACCTTAAAGAATTTTCGTATCAAATTTGGTAGAAATCGGTCCATTAGTTTAGGACCGGATGTAGAATTTTATCGCATGACGCGGCCGTTTTTCATGATTGTCATTGTTTATGACGTCATGTCTCCTTACGTACGTGTCGTAGGTGGTTCTTACGCCGACAGCGATTGTTGCCTGATAGTAAGGAACATGTGTACCGAGTTTGATTGAAATTGATCCAGCAGTTTAGGAGGAAATGTGGAACATATATATAAATACACATATGCCTACATAAAGCCCATTTTATAAGATGTACTGATATAGTAGCTGTCTCAGAAACGGCTCTAACGATTTCTTACCGTAACATTCAATCACCCATTCACACTGTTTCTTATGGACCTGAAGTACCAGTACCCTCTCCTCCAGATTCTTTGGATGCTATAGATGATCACGAGCCATTGGCTGAGCAAGGTGATAGATTGCTACGATCCTGGCACAACTGATCACGTTTCTAGCTCACAATCTGAAACGAACAATTTAGTTAGAGACGTAGGCTTTTCTAAAGAATCGGCAGAGGTTTTAAGATCTAGATTGCAAAATAAACATATATTGGCCACGTGTACATCCTTTTCTCTAAAGTGGTGAGTAGCACCGTCGCCACTGGAGCACTACGTCCTGTGACAGGAAGCCATTACCCATCGCAATGTCGAATGGTCTATCATTAAACGAGTACGTGCTCACGCATGTAATCTGCGTACGACATGACTGTAACGCTCGGGCACCCGATATATCGCATACGGTTCTAACGATTTGCATCAAATGTAGCTCTGGTTTCGCATATGTAATTAACACGTATAGACGTCATTCCTGAAACAGGATTTTCCAGAATAAATATATGTTACACATTTTTCTTTCCTGCATCTATGATATCACTCTAACTTCTTGCATTAATACTTTGTATCACGTTTTACATTTTTACAATAAATGTGAGATACGGTTTTCATCGGCTACACTAACAAAATGAAACTGTTTCTGCATTTTTCCACTTCGAAATATAGGGTAAGGTGGTACAATTGCGATCATTTCGGACACTTGTTATTGTAACTGAAAATATATTGAGAAAAGAAATAATTTTAGCTATGGCATTTGTTCTTGGCTTTTTAATGAATATGTAACACAAATATTATACAATTACAAAAGTTGGTATAAACACAAAAACAGGTTACAGAATTGAGAAGAATCGATCGAAAATGTACCACACTAGGTACAATTGTGATCACTTCCTGGTACAATTTTGATCACTTGCATCTTCCACATATAAAGCACTTTTTCCCTCGGGCACCAACGCATACTTCGTGGTAGCAAACATTGCATTTTTGTTAGCGAATGCATTCACCCTTAGCTACTGATTCTGCACTATAATAATTCAATAAACAAAATCCACAATTATTTTCGTTGTTTGCTGGCGAATTGAAGCTTGGTAAACTTCTTTCATCATTACTCACAGACGTACATTTCCGTTTTTTGTTCTTGTTGCATTTGTTCATTGTTTTCCTTGTGTCCTTGTGTCCTCCTCTTACTGCGGAGGTTATCCAGGTTTTCATCTGAAGTGAGTCTAGCTGATGTCTGTCTTTTCCTCTGGACTTGGCAAAATGTCCCTGACAGCATCATACTGAGAAATTGTACTGAACCCTGGCGTTACGGATTTTCCGTGTCCTTCAGTTACATCTTTTGACGATGAGGGTTCTTCTCCCATTAGCTGTTAGTAGCTTGACTGGTGGAAATGGAAGGAGCAGGAGCCTCGAATAACGTTGAAGGTGCAAATTTCTCCTCGGGAACAATGTCTTTGCAAAAGGGCATTATTAAGGTGAGCGTGTCTCTTAACAAATGCCCTAAACCAGTCGATTCCAGCAACTTTACTTTCTGAGTTCCATGGATGTTTCAAATTATTTTTCTCAGATAACCGAAATGCAGCTTTTCTTAACTGTAGTGGCGACAGACCCAATCCGCGCTGGTCTAGAAATAAAGCTCTCTGGACCAAAGCATCTTCCATTTCAGAACTGAGTACCGTTGAATGACCATTTCTGTTTTCTATAGGACTAGTTGGAGTTAATCCTGCTTGCATTTTCTTTTTAATTTGAAGTTTACTAAGTAAGGGGCTGAAAGGAATGTCATATAATTGTGAAGCAGCTCGAAGGCTCAAATGTCCATTCATTACACTCTTTATTGGCTTATCTAATGCAGCTGGACTACGTTTATTGTAGATTTTCTTTTCTGCTAGTTTTCGTGGCACCTAGAAAATAGGAGGTGGCTTTAAAAATAAATAGGAAAATATTTAAATATACAGAATTTATTTGCAATAATTGTGTATAATATGTCTATGGTAACCAATCGTGACGGACTAAACTGAAAAACTGCATTGATCGAAATTGTACTGGGGTATCGAAATTGTACCATTTTTCTGATCGAAAATGTACTACTGGCGTGAGTGAATTCAAGAGCAAATAGTAATGAATTCTGCCAAGAAATGGCAGCACATGTCACAGAGGCTTTCTCTGTAGGTGCCTCAGAACACGCCCGAATGGAAAACAAGTTTATAACCTCACTAATGTAGAATTTGCAAGCGCGTGGCAACTAGAAAATTTATAAGAGCGCGTTAGACTAAGTAGCGTCACTTACCTCTAAACAGAAAAAAATTATATCTCCGCAGTACAAAGTGGTGTATTCTTGGAAAACACAGGAGGAGCTGTAGAAACCTGCTGCACTACGACGCCACACAAAGGCATGTGCTACCAACACTACGAGACTAACAAATGGCTCGAAACCTTATGTTTATCGGAATTGTACCTATATCGAATTTGTACCACCTTACCCTATAGGAAATTTTGCACAAAAATATTAACTGTGCCGTTGTAGATTAGCCGTGCGCACTGAAGCGCCGTGCTGCGGTGCATGTGGCCGCTCGCCGTGGGGGGTTCGAGACCTCACTAGGGCATGTATGCGTTGTATTTAGGTTATTTTACCTTAGTTTAAGTAATTTGTAAGCTAGGGACTAATAACCAAGCTGTTCAGTATCATATATTTACAAACATTCGATTTTTTAATTAACTGTGATAATGAAGTAAGTACATTTATGATTATTTTCATATAACGGTTGCAATTCTTTCGTAGGTAGTGTTCAAAAAATGTTCAAATGTTTGTAGAGCTTATGGGACTTAACTACGGGGTCATCAGTCCCTAAACTTACAAACTAATTATGAACTACCTAATACTAAGTACGGCACAAATATCCATGCCCGAGGGGGGGATTCGATGACCGTAGTGGCCGTGCAGACCGTGACTGGCGCGCCTCAGTCCCCTCGGCCACCGCGGCCAGCCGTAGGTAGTGTTTTAAAATATTTATATAACAATACCACTGCGTCGCTAAAAAAAAAAAAAAAAAAAAAAAAAAAAAAAAAAAAAAAAAAAAATTCCCGAGATGTGCTCAGTTACGCGATATTTTCCTTTAAATCTTCGATGTCTGAATCCGGCGTCGTACCATTTCTGTTTTTGCGGTACTGGAGAAAATATGTTAAAGAGCTCACTCGTCATGCTCGCCTTTTTCTCAGAAGGGACACGTTTGACCTCAACCTGCCTGAACCGTTGAAACCATCCTTTAAATTCCGTTCTGTATCATTTTCTATGCAATAAGTTGCATTCTGTCTCAAGAGGCGTTATAACGGAGAAAAAATCTGAATTATAGGATGGAAACAATATTAAGTGTATCATTACATTTACTCTCTTTAAATTATTTGTAATAATGTAAAAATACGTATGTTACACACCAGATATACCAATCCTCACGTGATCCGAGTTCAGATATGTCTGGTGCTATTTATTTTCAGTTCTTGTTTTCACATAATTATTAACTACCCTTCTGCTTTTTTACAGTTTTATTTTCTTCTTTTTGCCTTGGTATTTATACCGTAACTTCGTTACAGAATATGAGTCATTTGGGAAGAATGTATTACCGTCGGAAGTAAATGTGACATATAGTGAGTGTAGGCAAGTTACCCGTTGCCTCATAGACCACACACAGAACTGAAAAATAAAAGGAAAAAATTTTTTTTTTTTTTTTTTTTTTTTTTTTTTTTTTTTTTTTTTTTTGTATAAATGAACTTAAGTAGTCTGTAAGTCTAACAACCGATGACCATAGTAGTATGGTCCCTTAGAATTAAAAACATTTCATCATTTGAATTTACATTCACATGAAATCAACCTCGTTCTGCGTGATTCCAGGGCATGTTTTGATTTACCTGGACATGCGCAGGATTTGAAGCTGTACAGGAACAAGTGGAAAATTTGAAAAACGTTGAAAACTGTTTTGACAGAGCAGCCGTTAACTGTGTGTTGGTGACACTGTTGCGTTCACCTTTTGGAGATTACGTGACTAACAGTTATGTTCCCATGATTTATTTGGCACTGAATACATTATTATTAGCACCTAAATCGAGCAAGGATTCCTATTACATTCACTTGCCAGCAATATAATGTAGGTGCATCGACAGATTCCTACCATATAACGAACGTACATCCAATAAAATGGTGTTTGATACACTAGCCGTATTTTCCGGGGGAGGGGGGGAGACTTCGATTGTCTTGTCACCTTATCATGAAAAATTTGCAGCTCCCTTTCGAGAGCTAATAAAGCAGTTGTACGGATCGGGTACTATGCTACAACAGAGACACAAAAATAGAATACAGAGAACAGACACGTCAATAAAGGGACAGAAAATTGATAATTTTGGGAGAAACAAAAGATAAAAGCGTAGAGCTCGACGGGACACTGAACACAGAACCACCGCGTCGCAGTCGAACAGCAAGACCACATAACCACGACGAAACAGTTCTTGCAAGTTCCTATTTTCTGCATATCATTTGTTTGGACCGTTCACAAATTGTGTTTTGCTTTTTGTTTCATGTTTCCGTATAGATTCCTCCTGTTTTCATGTTCGATCTGTGATTAGTTTTCTATAGGTATCTAATTTGAAATGTTACCAATGAACGTTAGAGAGGTCGATCGTATTCCTCGTAAGAATGGTTTCGTGCGGTTCCAAGCTGTTGAGGTAAAACGCGTCCCACGTCAGTAAGTAGAATTCTGTATTTAAAGTTACCCACGAACCTCTATGTCAATAAATAATCCATCTACCACGTATAAAACAGCTTCAAGCAGTAAGGAAAGTTAGAAAAGGTTTAAAAATTACATCCAGTTTATTGGTAGCCGCTAATTGCTGTCTTAAATACTAAATGACTAAAGTCTCGATATTTAGCATGCCGTTAATTAAACAGCATCTCAATATATCACTTTATATGTTAAAAGGTTAACGTAAGGTTACATCTCTTAAGAGAAAATTATGACTGCACATAAAATTTACAAATTCGTTTAATAATTATATAAAGCACTGTTATTTCTTGGCAGTCTCAGCAGCGAGACATACGATATTGGAAGTTTAATGGAGTTTTTAAAAAGTAATACATTAAGTGCAAACCAGTGTAGTTCGAATATTCTGAAATCTTTTGATCAATCAATAAACCCAGTAAAGTGTTTGATCGTAAGAACGGATGAAGACACCAACTATCGAGTTTCCGAGTTCGTTTTTACTATGATCGGGAATACTGCCCGCTAATTACACTTCGTAAACAAACATTGGTCGGTGAAAGGAGGCAATGCAGAAATGGCTGTCGAGGTCGAACAGTGAAATTGTTCTCTGCAACCTGTTTTTAAACGTCAACGATCACCGACGCTCTGCGAGGGTGAATGTCGGGCTGAGAGATTAAAATAGAGAAAGTTTAATTTTCAAAACTCACAACCACCAGCTGCGAACCAAATTCCTAAACATGCAAAAACACTGGAACTGCGATTGCGAATGTTTGACTCGATTTCTAGGGGATGATATCACACGTTCGCAGCTTTCCTTCCCTGCATATGATTATCAAGACAAATTCATAATAAAATCAAGTTCATGAGAGAAAAGGGTGTACTAACTACTATTTTTGAAAACACGTGAAAGTTCACTTTATGTTGTTTATTTCACAATATTTGAACCCTGTGGCTGTCGCGTCTGTACGTCGGTAAATTTATCAAATGAAGTTATAGCTCGTGAGCCCCCAGACAAAATGAATATTTGTCGCGAATTGTTTTCACACCACGTGGCTGTCTCAAACACCGTTTATGTTCATGCCTATGCGACGACACGTGTTACATTAACAAATCACAGTCACTTTAATTCAATGCGATGCACACCTTGTTCCACCGGCTAAATATTCACAAACACACAGTAGCACTCGATTTAACTTGCAGTCTACGACGAGCAACCACACGTGGCGATTGCCACACACCAATCTATAACCTCCACCTCGAGGTCCACATGCCGACTGAATGCAGAGCGACGCCGCCCGGCCAGTTCTCCACGTGGTCCTGAGTCCTCACTTCCTGCTAAGGCGCGCGCGCCAAAAGCTCAACTGCCGGGGTTTTTTCCCCTACGTCATCAACTTCCCCATGTGAACTGTTCTAACCGATTTGCCAACGTACAGCGCTCAGCCAATACATTTCTAAAACTTTACTTAAAATCAAAATAATTACACTACACATTAAACAAATATTTTCTTACGTTTTTATATTAGTATAAACATTCTTTGTACTGTTTATCATAATCGTGCAATTTCTTATACCACAGAGAAGTGATTTAACTGAATACTTCAAGATAAAATACAAAAGATTAATTGAAAATAAAATGAGAAATTGTTAATATATTATTTTTATAAACAAACATTGCCATGCTAGTTGTGTAACTGTCTTGTCTTCGTTGGTAATTCATTACTTTTCATTGTCAACTAAACATATTACGTTAGATGTGACTGTATCAGCTAATGTATTGTTTATTTATCAACAGGCTATTTTGTAATGAAGGCCTTAAAGGTTCCTAACTGCATCGTATTACTTCAAATGCCAGTAGTATTACAATATTTGTGCATTGCACTGTGACTGGCACTCGCCATTGTTCCTCTCTCCCCTCACCGGAAACGAACTGGAAAATCCTAAGTTGGAACAAGCCACCAATGTCGGCCTGCTCGCTGGCCTCCCGTCAGCTACAAGCACACAGCAAATCTCAACGTGGAGAATTTCTACCTATGGCCTAACTATAAATGTTGTCACCCAACTGTGTACATACATTGCTACCACAATTAATAAGATTAAAATTGTGTGACATTTAGTGCATTGGCATGGTCAATGTTTGCAGTGAACTTCATACTGTTTAATTATCAAATGCTATTAATTAGCAATATTTCTATTGGGCGGTAATCTCACAGCTCTTAATGAGCGTGACGAATTCATGAGGTTTCGACACGTTGGGGACCGCAACGCCAGTAGAAAAATTCATATGAAACGGAAGAAACAGCATAAATACTACAAACGCTCCGCAAAAGTTCAAAAATGTTCAAATGTTTATTAATCTTATGGGACTTAACTAGGGGTTCATCAGTCCCTAAACTTACAAACTACTTATGAACCACTTACGAACTAGGACGGCACAAATATCCATGCCCGAGGGAGGATTCGAACCCCCGACTGTAGTGGCCGTGCAGACCGTGACTGAAGCGCCTCAGTCCCCGCTGCCACCGCGGCCGGCGCTCCGCGAAAGAAGTTCAAAAACGTTCACATAGTATCACATAATAACTAAATATGTAGAAAGTTCATATAAGCTGAGACGAAATGTGAAGAAATCGAAAAGAAAATGATCGTCATAAGGACCTTGTTAGCATGCAGGTAAGTGAAAACAACATTTGGTAAAAATAAAAACAACGGTCGTAACTTTAAGAATGTAATCGATTCAACTGTTGGAGGAGAGAGTGATGGACAACCTTAATAGGAATGAACATTAGAAAATATCGTAATGAAGGCGTACCAAATGCTAAGTTCATTGGAAGATCACTTAGAAGATGGAACAGCTCTACTGAAGAAATTCTCTACACTACAATTGTGCGTCCTGTTTTTCTAGGGCAGTTCGTTTCGTATTGTCGCGATACAGGGGAGAGAGCTTCACCTAAGTGACACACTAGTTCGGGTGGAAATCATTAAAAGGCGTTATTCGCTGCTGCAAAATCAATTGGCGAAATTCCTTTTACCAACTTTTTCCTCCGAATGCGAACATATTTTATTGACACTCACCAACATAGGGAGACATGATAAACGTAATGATATAAGAGAAATCAGATCTGATACCGAATGATTTACGTGTTACTTTTCCCGCGCGCTATTTGAGAATGTAACTACAGAGAAATATCATAAAAATGGTTATGTAGGTGAAAAGTAAATCTCATGAGAAATACACGGCTGATGACGTGATAGGAAGAGTAATTAGGATTGGAAGGGAAGACATAGAGAAACCACTATTAGAGTCAGTTTATATAAGCTCTGGTCATCAAAGAAAGCAGAAGGCACAGACAGCTTCCCATCGGAATTTCTAAAGACATTGGGTGAAATGTAAACCAAACGGTTATTCATTGTTTTCGAGGCATGAAGAATAGCATTTTTATTTCATGTTTTAAAATATTCGTTTCTGAAATGTTAGTTAATATTGCTTGGATTTTGTTATCTTAATAATTTATTATTGTGTTTATGAATGTGGCTACGCGATTGTCCCTGTGAGACTGTGTACTTGTTTTACTTTTATGTGGATGTGCGAGAATCTAATGGTTGTCTGAATGTGGGTAGTAATAGCTCGCTTTGTATGGTTCTCTCTTGCTTAGAGTCGATAGTTAGTCGTTACCAACCTCTGCTGCTGGTGCTACCAAAGAGGTTTCTACACCTTTTGGTTACAAGTCAGTCGACAAGCCCTTTCCAGGGAGAGTCTCGCATCCCCACCATCGTAGCTTCAACGGTTTTGACAGTATCCGGTAGCTTCGTACCTCCTGTCCGCTCGCTCTTCCCTTTGTACTCGGATCGTGGTGAGGTGAGGTTGGTTCTGCTCTTGTGGCTGCAGAGATGGTAGCGATTAGTTGTCTAGCACTTGAACTTAGATTCATTTTTCGGAATATCTTTTCCGATCGTGCACGGAAATGTGTTCTAGATTTTCAATCCAGTGATTTACAACAGATATACACAGTGTATGTGTTACTAGTTGAAGTTTGATAACGACCTGGTATATTCTAACCTTTTGTGATTATGTGACAGTGTACGAACTCTGTGTAAATTCTTTCTAGCTTTGTGGGGCCCGATTTCTAACAGACGATATGTTCATTTATGTACAGTGCATGTAAAATCTTTCTTATCGTTTCCTTCCATGAGTGATATGTGTTCCACGTGGTTGGTTCTTCAGCTTCCACTATTGTTTGTTCCATGGCTATCAGGTAACTATGCGTGTATCCTTCTGATTTGCACTAACTCTACCCGCCTATGTTAGTTTTGCTGTTTCTTCTCTGAACCTGCGGTATGCACTCAGTCTTTGTCAGTAATTCTCTCCGAGGCTTCTATAGCTTGCATATGAAATTCTACGTATTTCTAAGGGTTGCATGTCGTAGATTTTATTCTCATTATTCCGTCTTTGTAATTATTTCATTTTTCTGTTTTTTAGAGACTGGACTTCATCCGTCTCTGCAATCGCTCCCTAACGTGTGCAGCTGCATTTCATTCGCTTCCGTATGTAATTCTAAACATTTCTATGGGTTGCATGCCGTGGTTTTTATTTTTTATTTTTTCTACTTTGTAATTATTTCACTTTTCCGGGTTTTGAGACTAGACTTCTTCCGTCTCTGTGAACGCTTCCAATCGCATGTTGCTGCATTTCAGTAGCTTCCTTATGAAATTCTACGCATTTCCATGGGTTGCATGCCATAGCTAATTTTCTTTACTTTTGCATTTATACATTTTTATCGGTTTTCGGAACCACGTGGGTCCGAACTCCGACTTCAGGGGTTTGCAGCTAGTCACCTGAATTCAGCCACTTCTCATAAAACCATTGCCTCGATAGTTTACTCTCAGATTGCAACTTAAAAATTCGCCGTGATTTTATGTGATGACTCCGATTTTTAAACACTTCACCTTCAGTGGAGTGCGATCATGTAACGTAGCCGTGTGTCGCCGTTAGCGTGTTTGCTCGCGGTCTAACCTAGATGCAACGAAACTTTGCTATACTCACGCATCATCTCAAATCAGGCACGACAGACCAGAGCCATTTCTCAGTTTTATTGTATATTGTGTTGTGTGGTACCTCCGGGTTTGCTGAATTTGGCCTACGATAGCGGCGCCTGCTTCTACCTTGTTTCAGCACGCTGATTTTGGTGAGTTTCGCTGCTGAATTGCGTGTATGTGAGCGAGTGAGTGTTCTTTTTAAATCCTTCTCCATTAGCGTTAAGTTACATGTAATTTATGTTAAATTCAATGCTAGGCATCGTCAGTATTAGATCATGTAAATGGAATGCATTTTTATTGTATTAACAAAATTGGTTCCCCATTTTGCTTGCGTTCGCCCTGAATAAACAAGTTCACTATAATTTTGACTTGCCTATAAATTGTAGTTTTCGAGCATCTTCTCCCTTTTATTTAATATTGTTTTTCACCTGTGCTGAGAACAAGCTCATATGCAATTTTTCTATGTTTAAGTTCCGTTGCGCCATAAATGTTTCTCTTTAACCTCCTTTATGAAATAACTTTAATTGTGGTAGCTTGTTTATTAATGCCTGTGTGTAATTTTGTGTAAGCTGCTACGTATATTGGCCACTCGATCGTTAACTTCCTGCTATTAGAGTAATTTGAACCAAGTCAGTTCCCAATTTCGGCCAGGGAACAAGGTTTTGCAGCAGGGAGTAGCCGGTAGTTCACACGGACCTTTTGCTAATTTTACTGCTAAAATTAAGCTTTCTTATAACAGTAAACTCTTATCTGGTACAGCCTACCAGAATTAAACTTTTATTACGTACAGTGGCCCACTTTTTAACAGGAAGTACATAAAGTCCGGAAACACTTTCAATTATTTATCGCACAGATACCAAAATTTGTACAGATATCATACTTACGTCAATTTGAAGAGAAATCCTGAACATTTCAGAAATACCGCCACAGCGTAGCTTGGTAACTTGCCGATAATAAGCGCTAATCGCAAACATAGCGAGTTCAGTTGCGGAGAGAGCTTTCTATTTGTTCGACACACACAAATATGCTGCAGCTGATGAATTTACGTTTAGAAGCAAGTACGGTAAAAAGCCACTCGTAAATGCAAAATGGCTCTAATGACAGTATAGAATGTGCTGCAACAGAAGCTGTCTATGAAATGATGCAAATTGGAGGCAGTGTAGAAGCTGAATGACGACGACGAAGACAAGTGTCTTGAGTTTTGTTTGCAGTTGCAATAATTGAATGAGGTAGGGGATGCCAATGTTGGGAGCTTAATTGTTAGCGACTAAGACACTTTCCACCCTAATGGGAACGTGAACGGCCATAGTTGTCAAATCTAGGATACAAAACATCCAAACGATTGTACTGAATTTCAGCATGATTCCCTAAAGGTAAATGGTTTTTTGTGCCTTCTCACGTCGAAAACTGTACTCGCCATTCTTCTTCGCCGAGAGAAATGTCACTGAAGCCTCTTGAGTGTGTACACCACTGATCCATGAGTGTGCCAATCGACAGGGGCCTCTCTATGGCCGAAATTGCATTGCAAAATGAAGTATGTATGATACCTGTACAGTGTTCAATTTTTGTGCAATAAGTAATTGAAAATGGTCCCTGAGTTTATGCACATCGTGTAATTTCGAAGATGGTAATTGACACTTCATGTAACCTAACCACTGACGATAAAATTATGCCAAAGAATGAAAAAAAAAGTTATGATCTGCAAGGGAAGTATTACTTCGGTTTTAAGAATGGTAAAGACACCAGTGACACAGTCATGAGATTAATTACGGAAGGAAGACTAAAACGAAAATCATGATAGGTACATAGAATTTGTCGACCTGAAAGAAAAAAAAAAACATGTTAAGTGGTACAATATGCAAAAAATTGTGAGAAAAAATGGGAGTAAGGTATTGTATAAAACGGCTAATGTATAGTATGTACGAGAGTGAGTTATAGGATTGGAAGACCACGAATAAAGAGCTCATAATTCTTTCTTTTTCTTAAAAAAACAAGTGTTTAAGTCAGCCATACACTTTTTCGTTCCCGCTGTTCAATATACACAACGTAAAAGTAACGAGGGAAATAAATTAAAGGTTAAAGTGTAGGATACAAATTAAGGCTGAAAGAGTGCCAATTGAAGATTCGCTGATGACATTACAGGATATTTTAAATGGAATGAATAGTCTGATGCGTGCAGAATATAAATTGAGAGTAAACTGACAAAATACTTTTTGTGTCCCAGCCTCGTCACCACTTTTGTGTCTCGTATCAGTCGTAGGTGTCGGTGGCCGAGTAGATAAGTACCGACACAGGAATGCACGCTTGTGCAGGTACGGAGGGGAGCAGCCAGTGGGACAGCAGAAACTAGAAACACTAGAGTAAATTAGAACGAGATATATATTGCACAGAATTTATACAATACTTAACTTTTACATAGTTCAGTACGGCAGAATGCTGATACATAGTTGAGCAAAGGCCTGCCTAGTGCCTATCCGATAGCCAAGTCTTCACTGGTGCCTATCTGATTCCGAAGTGTTAACTGGTTACTATCTCAGTCCCAAGTGAACGATGTCCTTCAGTGGTGGCCACGAGCGGAGTTGTAGCAGAGGGCGCTCGTGGCTGACGTCGTTAGAACGCCGTGCCGTGCGTGCATGGCGGCGCGCGGCGAAAGTAGGTGGCGCGCACTATGGACTTGTGCGACACCACAATACTAAAGTGGCGAAACCTATCAGTAATGAAAATAACGAGAAACTTAACATCAAAATTGTGATGAAGTTAAGCAAATGTGCTACCTTGGAATTAAAATAAGAAGCAAACTAGTGAAGGCAAGGAGGCAATTCATAACCGAGCCTGAAGACATCGAACGTTGGGCTATATGTGAGGCAAAAGTTACTGAGAATGGGTATTTGGAGCATAGTATTTTATGAAAGTTAACTTATTACAATAATAATGTAAATGCACTTTATCCATTAATCAATCAGTTCTCTACTACTATTCATAAAGCCACCACTAACTGTTCTTAGTTATAACCGCAAAGTATACATAAACGCTATTGCACTGACACATGAAAGCACGAATCACCAATGTGGCGTATGGAGGACCAAGGATCATGCCTAATCATATTTAATAGCTATCTTTTCCTACAAACTGCAGGAAATCCCTAGCGAATACGATGTCAGTTGTACAAACAGTACAATGAGTAGTTGGGAGCCACTTACCTTTTACACTTTAAATACATCTTTCGTAAATTTCTGAAGTCGTAAAAGGAAACAAATGTGTTCACTGGCTAGACAAAACCTACGCAACATGAAACACATACTGGCGTCTCCACTTTGCTGTTTTTGCGGCGCGGCCCCTCTACTCAATAAACCCCGCTCGACGCTATTTACAGTGACAGCTTGAGTAGTACTACAAGACAGGTTAGCTGCAGGGTCAAGAATTTCTTTTAACCTTTTATTCCGAGATTAAAGTAATAACGCGCGAGGTAATCCGCCTGTTATTACGAGGCTAACAGTGAAGACTTCTTGAGATGGTCATAATGCTCGTGTGCTCTTTACCACGCGCATCTGCGACTCAGCAATTTTTGTAGCGACTTTATATAAGGGGTGCACAATATAATATGATCACTACCTGTCGCAAGCTAGTACCACTGCTCCTTGTTTGAGACACGAGCAAAGCGCACAAGTGACGTACGAATTCTCGGTCATAATATTGCAGGATAATACACCTTCTTTTCTGCGACGATCGACACAAATGATCGGAGATAGATGTTTCTCTGAGACGTCCAAAGAGGTCAATCGATATTGGGCGTTAGTGAGAGAATCTGTGACGGAAACGGCTGCAATGTTTAACGTAGTGGCGGTATTCTCGGTAATGTGAGTGTGCAAAACATCACTGGCTAAGAGGAATATTGTGGACGGAGCGCGCACAACAACCGACGAGCATTAAGAACGATTATGGCAAACAACATAAAACGTCCGCGGCAAAAGTGACTTCAAAACGCAATACACAAACGCGTAATACAGTTTCGATAAAAGCAGTACGGCTGGAGCTCAACATTCTACATCTACATACATACTTCGCAATCCACAGAAAGGTGCGTGGCGAAGAGTACTCAGTACAACTACTGGTTACTTGGTTTCCTGTTCCATTCCTATATAGAAAGAGGGAAAAACGAATACTTACGTGCATCCGTGCGAGCCCTAATCTCTCTAATCATCTCCTTGTGGTCTTTACGCGAAAAGTAGAATGGCGGCAGCAGAATAGTTCTGCAGTCAAACTCAAATTTCGGCCCTCTAAATTTCTTCAACAGTGCTTCTCGAAAAGAACATCGCCCCTCTTCCAGCGACTCCCAGTTGAGTTCCGGAAGCATTTCGGTAACACTCGCGCACTGATTGAATCTACCAGTTACAAACCCAGCCGCCCGCCTCTGAACTGCCTCTATGTTCTCCTTTAAACCGATCTGGTGGGGATCCGAAATACTTCAGCAATATTCATGACGGGCTCGTACAAGAGTTTCACATGTGGTCCCCTCTACGGACGAGGCATACCACCCCCAAAATTCTCGTAGTAAATCGAAGTCGATCCTTTGCTTTCCCCATTTGCTCGTTCTGTTTCATATCCCTGTGCAGCGTTACGCCGAGGTATTTAATTGACGCAACTCTGCCAATAACACACTACTAATGCTGTATTCGAGCACTACTGGACTTTTTTCCCTACTCATCTGCATTTCCTTACATTTTTGTACATTTAGCGCTAGTTGACATTCCTCACACCACCTAGTGATTTGGTCCAAATCATCCTGCATCCTACTACAGTATTTCAATGACGAATCCATCTTGTACACCTCAGCATCATTAGTAAACAGCCGCGGATTGCAACTCACTCTGTCCGTCAGATCATGTATATCGACAGACATTATTAGCGGTCCTATGACTGCAGTTGCTGACGCTTAGTGACGGAAACCAACGCAGAGCTGCGAAGGACGTGGTGCCACGAACCTCATGACTTTGAAGTGATGGTAAGGACGATGTAGCATCATTTAATCCGTTTCCTGCAAACAACGGGTTTATGTACCGAAAACCACAAGAGAAACCTACAATACGGCATGTTTGCTTGCTACAGTTAAGGATGGGTACGTTCCGTCATGATTTTGGCACCTATGTAGTGACATCCAACTATTTTATCACTGGTCGCTTGACAGCGAGTGAATATGCCATCATTCTCGATAACAAACTGTTTACCAGGATTAACACACGGAATTTAAGAAACCGCTAACATATTCCAAAACAACAAGGCACCAATACACATAGCCAAAAATGTTTAGGCGTGGTTTTACATTATCAGAAAATTGTCATCTTACCTGGTCATATTTTTCGCTACGTTTCCACATAAATGAACTGTTGTGGGAAGTTGTAGAACAGAAGGACACAGTGAGGTGGCCGAGCACTTTAAAGGCGCGTTGCTGCGAAGCGCGCGGCTGTTGGCCGTCGAAATTTCGAGTCCTCCTTCGGGCATGGACGTATGTTTGTTGTACTTGGCATATGTTAGTTTAAGACGTATGTAAGCGTAGGGACTAATAACCGCAGCGGTTAAGTCTCTGAGATTTACAAATATCAACACGTGAGAGCAGAGAGAGAGGACAAAATTTACAGCACCACATCGTCGAAGTAGTAGGTGGGTGTTTAGGTACCTACAAGAATGGATAACATTCAGCTAAAACTGTAAAGACACTGTACCTTTACGAATCTGTTCCTTGAAAAGTTTCAACCGATCTCAAAGCCATTTGTGAGCCAGCGTTTTAAAAATAAATAAACATTCTATGTTAGATGTTCATAGTAATTTTTCCATCACCTGTTTCATCTAGTTCTTCCAGCGAATCTCAGACCAGTACCAATTCGACGTCCTCCATATATCTCCCTTCGGACACCCTCCATCATTTGCTTATTATTTCTCCCTTTCTTCACATCTGTTAACACACCAAATCTTCTTGTTCCTCTCCCTCTACATCCTTCTATTATTCCCACCAATATCCTCTGCCGCGGATAATTGCTTAATAATAGTATCCCACTCTATTGTATAAACCCAATGAAGTATTTTCCTCTTTTACACTGCTAAAAGAATTCCTCATTTTACGTTCTCTCGCTCCATTTAACGACGCCTACTGTTCTTGTTAGCGAAATTTCTGAACTTAATAAATATTTTTTGTTCTCTCTGTTTCACTGTCCATATTGAAGAACCATAAGACAACTCCACACAAAATATTTGGCGAGCCTGTTGCTGAGATGTAATGGGGAGGGCCCAATGCTCATGGCTGTCAGTAGCTCTTGCACTACCCTAAATACTTTCTTTCAGATGGATATTCTATGTCTCATTTCTTCTGTAGAACTTCCACTGCAACGTATCAGGCTTCCTAAACACCGGAATACTGTTCCATCTAGTGATAAATTGATAGAACTGCCTTCTTTCCCTGTTTTCTTCAGTTTAGTCCTATCACTAATCAGTTTCATTTCCAACAACCTGCCCTTACAATATTATGCTACGTTATGTGGATGGATAGATGGTTGAATGGATTTTTGGGGACAAGGGGACAAAACTATCAACGTCATCAGTCTTCTGGTAAGGGGGGGGGAAGGAGGGAGGATAACAAAGGAGGGAAAGAAAAGGAAATATAGTCCAGGGAGGAAAGAAGGGAGAAATACTGCATTAAGTCGGGGCCCAAGCTCGCCACGCACGAACTCACGAAAGAAGCGTAAGTCGTATATGAAGTCAAGATCGCAATCTTATTTCTTGATACACTTATGTGACCGGTTTGTATCAATTACGATCATCTTCTGAATGTCTCCATCGGTGGTGGGCAGGCAAATCATGAACCAGTTTCGATAGCCCTCAAGCAAAAGAGGAAAGTACTTCATGGGTCTTACACAGAAGACTGGGACACACATTATTGAGCAACTGTCCGCGGTAGAGGATATTGGTGGAAATAATAGAAGGATTTAGAGGGAGAGAAACAAGAAGATTTGGTGCGTTAACAGATGTGAAGAAAGGGAGAAATTGCAAGGAAGTGAAGAACGATGTCCGGACACTGACATATAGAGGAAGTCACTTGCCTTAGAACAGACTTACTTGAAGAACAATGAGAAGACAGGTGATGGACAAATGCTACATCCGGTTCATTCTCAGCCGCAGTCGCCGCCCACAACCCATTGAAACATTCTGAAAATGACCATAATTGTTCGAAACCGGTCACAACAAAAATAAAAGGTAACATCATTTTGCGATCGTGACTGTTTTCGAAAGTATTTAATGAAAACTGAATGCCGTCACTGGAACAGGTAGATAAAATTATGGAGCACATTCAGCCGTTATGGAATTTTATGGCTATCAGTTTTGAAACTTCGTTGTGTCATCTTCAGGGGCCCTGACCAGCTTAAAAATGCCTCTGCTGATGCCTAAAGTGAAAGCGTCATTAGGCTGCTTTCAAAGATTTTATCTATTCCATCTGCAATTTATGGACACCAGAACAACAGTACAGGCGCCCATTCAGACTACGTAACACAGTGACTGATTTATTACAAATGTCGGGGGGAGGGGGGGTAAAGGTGCCAAATGAAGTGTTGAATCTGATAACAATAAAATACCACGACTTAAAGAGCTCCATTCTGTTAACAGTACATCCGACGTCCCACACCATCTTCCATATTCAAGGACGTACAATGTGTGGTGTCGCACAAGTATGAAGTGCGCGCCACGTACTTACGCCGCGCGGCGCCATGCACGCACGGCGCGGCGCGGCGTTCTTACGACGTCAGCCACGAGCGCCCTCTGCTACAACTCCGCTCGTGGCCACGACTGATCTGCATCGGCCACTTGGGACTGAGATAAGAACCAGTTAACACTTGGGATTCAGATAGGCACCAGGAATCATCAGTAGGCAGGCCTCTATATAAACTATGTAGTAGCATTCTGCAGTCCAGAACTATGTAAAAGTTAAGTATTACTAAGTCTCTATG
Source organism: Locusta migratoria (assembly GCA_026315105.1). Lineage (NCBI taxonomy): Eukaryota > Metazoa > Arthropoda > Insecta > Orthoptera > Acrididae > Locusta > Locusta migratoria. The sequence continues at coordinate 402,409,280 of CM048747.1, read as the reverse complement.
AAATATATATCTCGTTCTAATTTAGTGTTTCTGCTGTACCATTGGCTGGTCACCTCCATACCTCACAAGCGTGCATCCTTTATTCCCGTGTCGGTCTCTTTCTACTCGGCCACCGACACCTACAATCGGCGGAAACGAGGCAGAAAACAAGGAACAGCTGAAGGTCTTGTTTCCAAAATCTGGTTGAACAGAGTAGCCGGACGTACAGTAGATGGGAGGCCTGGTGCCAGTGGCTGGCTGTCTCATAGGAAAGAGTTGGCCAGCCTGCAGTCTGCCTGCTGCAGCGTGCAGTGCGACCTCTGGCGCGGCGCTCGCCGTCTTCCTTTTTGCCCCCCTCTCCTCCTCCCCCCAGCCACCTCCTGCCCCCCTCCCAAATTATAAGCGCGCTGCGCGGAAATGGCGGCTCGCGTGTGGCCCCCCTGGTCACGCCTTGAGCCGGCACGTAATGACTTCATCCGCCGGGCCAGCAGCCAGCAGCCTGCCCGTTCCCAGACCACTGGCCGGCTCTGCAGCGTCCACTTGCCGCTGTCCGACACCTGACGGCCGACAGCGTAGCTCGCCAATGGCTGGATACTTCTCGCGCACTACAATGCAATTACTTAAGCCCTTTCTACACGGAAAGTGAGAGCTTACGAGATTACCCATGATGCACCGGTCACGCCGTCCGCGTACAGTGTAGACGCGTCCACTTGCACAAGATGCACGCATACGATCGCTAGTACACGTAATAGGATGGATCATATTCTCACGCGTATGGAAGTGCTTCGCTCATGCGCAGACGACGGAATGGGTAAACCCAGCTGACAAACGAAGCCAAGTCGTGAATTCGAGAATGTGTATTTTGTGTCCCAGCCTCGTCGCCGCTTTTGTGTCTAGTTTCCGTCGTAGGTGTCGGTGGCCGAGTAGAAAGAGACCGACCCAGGAATAAAGGATGCACGCTTGTGCAGGTACGGAGGTGACCAGCCACTGGGACAGCAGAAACTAGAACACTAGGCTAAATTAGAACATGATATATATTTCATGGAGTCTTGGGTAATACGTAACTTTTACATAGTTCTTGACTGCAGAATGCTGATACATAGTTTAGATAGAGGCCTGCCTACTGATGATTTCTAGTGCCTATCCGATAGCCAAGTCTTCACTGGTGCCTATCTGATTCCGAAGTGTTAACTGGTTCCTATCTCAGTCCCAAGTGGACGATGCAGCAGTCGTGGCCACGAGCGGAGTTGCAGCAGAGGGCGGTCGTGGCCGACGTCGTAAGAACGCCGCGCCGTGCGTGCATGGCGGCGCGCGGCGTAAGTACGTGACGCGCACTTAATATTTGTGCGACACCACAGTGTTCTTGTCTCCTGCTCAGAGGAACGTAGTTTTTCTACTCGGTCGTAAGTATTTTAAGAGGCGATACTATAGAGGAAATGCATTAAAAATTTAATATAACCAGTGTACAATTTTTATTGAATACAGAGATATAGCTGTTAATATGAAAACCAAACAAACGTAGAGCAAATGTAAATCAAGAAATATTCACTGATTTATCCATCAGTTCTTGGTAGTACATAATTAAAAGTAGAATATTTTGTATATTGCCGGCCGCGGTGGCCGAGGAGACTGAGGCGCTCCAGTCACGGTCTGCACGGCCACTACGGTCGGGGGTTCGAATCCCCCCTCGGGCATGGATATTTGTGCAGTCGTAGTTCGTAAGTAGTTCATAAGTAGTTTGTAAGTTTAGGGACTGATGACCTCGTAGTTAAGTCCCATAGACTTTACAAACATTTGAACATTTTTTGTATATTCTACATGTTCATTTCCACTTAGTTGCCCGGTTTTCGGTTTACTATGACCTATTCAGACTCCAAACTACGTCGAAAACTGGTCATTTAAATAAAAGTCAATATGGTGCTCTACCAAGAACCAACCAAAGAATCAGTCAAAATATCCAAATCAGTTTGTTGTACATCTGTATCTCTGCACCCAATAAAAATTTGACACACGTTGTATGAAATTTTAACTGCATATCGTCTTTATTACTATCTTCTAAAATATTTCCTATTTTTCCTGAAACATGCTGTAGTTAACAGATGAAATATTTCTTTATGGTGAGCATTATTTGAAGCTTAATCAAAGAGAAAGGTCTATGTATAGTCACCTGAGCTCGTTCGTCAAATACATAGGCGCCTCAAACCGCAGGGGCTGGAAGTATGTAATGGCATTTTATAACGAGGACGTTAACACATGTGAGCGACGTAGTCGGGGGTTCGAATCCCCCCTCGGGCATGGATATTTGTGCCGTCCTTAGAATTAACTAGTTCATAAGTAGTTTGTAAGTTTAGGGACTGATGGCCCCGTAGTTAAGTCCCATAAGCTTAACAAACACTTGATATTAGGGCCGCCGAAAGAACGACTCTGACAGTTCGCGTACGTGGGCCGCAGAGGGTGGGGGGACACTCGACCTGAGCTCTGGAATTCGTAAACGTTGCCGGGGTAACGGTGCCGCGTTGCCACCCTACCACTCAAGGTCGCACAAGGTGGCGTGCTTCATTTGCTGCAAAGCGTCTGTCGCGTGTTCGTAGTTTGTCTCGTTGTGTTACAGAAACAAAAGCCGAAAAATCCTTTATGAAGTTGATACAATTGCTGAAGAAAGTGGTCATAGAGGTTTCGCCTTCCACCATATCATTGCCATTTCAATGCAACAGAACTCGTGTGGGCTCAGGTGAAGTCGTAAGTTGCAGAAATAATAAACGTTTTTCATTAACAAAAGTAGAATTCTTAGTTCGTGAAGCATTGGGCTTATTACTCCCACAAAATGGAACACTGTTGTCACACATACGTGGCACATCTTAGAAGAGGCATGGGAACGAGAAGGTACACTAGAAGAACGGGTAGAAGAAGTAATAATAAGATTAGGGGACGACAGTAGTAGCAGCAGCGGTGCATTGCACATGATGCTGGCCGCGACTGATTTTAATGTATAGTTTGTTTCGCAACCAAAGATCATTTACTGAAAAATTACGTTATTTTATTTCCACTTCTGTGACCAATAGACTAGCTGTCGAAACTGCTCTGATAATATTACTCAGGCACTATAGTCTGGCAGTCACAGCGGCTATAAACGAATAAGACAAAAACTTTTTATGTAAAAAGACAAATCATTTCACTGGAAGAGGCGGTTTTACTACTTGTAAAGTGGTAGTCATTTGTTTACCCTCTCGGCAGACTGCTACAGTACAGTGTCCGAGTAATAACAGCGAGTCTGTGGAAAATAGTTATAGAAGATGAAATATATAAACAAAATTCTTCAGCTAGCGAACTTTGGCTAAAGACTAAATGATACATTATATTTAATGGAATACTGGAACATATATTTCTATACCTTTTCTTTTTAACTGAAAATTCTTCGTGGTTGTTCTCGTTCGTTCACGCATTATTAGTACATAGCAACGGTCCCAAAATATTCGGACGTGATATTCGTATGCAGGCGACCGGCACAGACTAACAACGAGCAGCATTGGCAACATAGCCGCCAGCTGTCAGAGTCGTTCTTTCGGCGGCTCCACTATAAGTCCCATAGACTATACAAACATTTGAACATTTTGTTACTCCAACTGCCTTTATTGAATGTAAGTATGACCTGTTAAAATTTCCAGTCTTTTGGTATAGATCCTTCTTTGAGCGATCGGTTATATATGACTGTTAAGTAAGGAGCTATCGCTTTTGCATAATTGAATAGAAATCTAATGGGCATACAGTCCGGACCAGAATACTTGTTCTTATTTAGTGATTTAAGTTGCTTCACTACTCCGAGATTACATATACTTCAACCTTACTCATTCTGGCCTCGGTTTATAATTCGAAATCTGGAGTTTTGGTTTCGTCTTCTTTGGTGAATGAGTTTCGAAAATCTCTGTTTAGTATCTCCGCATTAATAGCGATATCATCGGCAGGATCGCGGTTACTATCAAGTAGTGAGGGTATGTTTTGTGTTTTACCCCTAGAATATTTCATATATACCAAAATCTTTTTGGGTTCTCGGTCAACCGTAACTGAGATGCATGTAATATTGCGGACATGTGGCTTACAGAATGCTTGCGATTGAGCAAAGAAATTCTTTTCTACTTCATCTATCCATCCAAAGAGCGATGATGATTGGGCGACAGTCGATGTATACACACCAGATTCACAGAATTCTTCGGATAGTAGTAGAACGAAGGAATGTTATGGTTTAGCATCCTGTCGATTTCGTTGTCATTTGGGAAGGAGCAATGCTTCGGCCTCATTTGTCAAGGATGGGAATAAAATCGGCCATGCCCTTTATACATGGAAAAATGATGGCATATGCTTGGAGAAACCTAAATCATGATGACCGGAGACGAACTGCCGTCCTCCCGAATGCGAGTCATTGAATAACGAGTTACGCCAATTCTCACCATTAAAGCCTCATAAAATACGTGTGCAGAATTGAACGACCACTCAAGAAACTGTATGCAGATATTGAATATAAGAAGAAGCAATGAATTAAAATTTGTTTTGTGGCCAGGATTCGAACCCAGGAACTTCTGATGACTAGCTAAGCGCTCACCCATCACATAGTTACGGAAAAACCGATCAGGCTGTCTTCAAGCACGTCTCCCTCTACACGATAACCTTTTGATTCGGTCGCAATGTCCCTGTGAAATATGTACCAAATTTCCAAGGCTCTCCTATACTGGAATAACATCCCAGCAAAGAACGTGAATGGGAACGATCCTGCCTTGTTCCCCAGGCAGAAGAGATATAAATAACAACAGTAACTCAGTTCCTTGAGACAAACATTGTCCCATTGTACCAAAGGTATTTAAGAAGAGGAATTAAAATTTGTGCTGTGGCCGCGATTCGAACCTGGGACCTCCTGCTTCGTCCGTAATGCTGTGTTAGCTGAGCGGTCTAAAGCGCCTGCCTAGAAATCAGAAGGTCCGAGGTTCGAATCCCGGCCACAGCATGAATTGTATATTAAAGGATCTTTTTACATAATTTTAGAGTATGAAAATTATTATATATTCTTGTTCTGTTAACTTTTTCCACTTACCTTCGACGTCTGTAATATTTTTATTTGTCCCAGATCGCAGAGCATAGTGCTCCTCACTTTATGATAAGTAGCTTACTCCGCCCAAAGAATTATGTTTTGCAATTATGTTATACCAAACAAATTAACAAAGAAAGTGGTCTGAGCCGCCGTGTACATTAAAATGTTCGATCACTCTTGCAAAAGCAATGGAAAAGCCATGCAAAATATAAACGGACTCTATGTCCCCAAGACTTTTACAGAAACTGAAAATTTAGTTCGAATATCAATACGAGAAGCTTGTAACGAATTCCACCACAAACCCTGTCACGTAATTTGGTAGAGAGTCCTAAGAAATTCTGGTCCTACGTAAACTATACTAGCGGTAAAACATAATCAATACCTTCACTACGCGACAGTACCGGTGATGGCTATTGACGACAGTTCTCTTAAAGCAGAAATACTTAACACAGACTTCCGCAATTCCTTCACGAAAGAATACGAAGCAAATACTCTAGAGTTCGTATCAAAAACAGCTGCGTAATTTAGAAGTCGATACCCCTGGTGTATTACAGCAACTTAAATCACTTAATAAAAGTAAGTCAACCGGTCCCGACTGTAAACCAAACAGTTTCCTTACAGAGTATGCTGATGCAATAGCATCACACCTATAATATACAACCGCTCGCTCAGCCAACGTTCCGTTCTCTAAGACTGAAAAGATGCACTGGTTACACCAATATAAAAGAATGGCAATAGGAGTGATCCCCTAAATTACATGCTTACATCACTGAGGTCGGTTTGCAGCAGGATTTTAGAACATATACTTTCCTCAAATATTATGTACTACCTAGAATAGAACGAACTATATACGCGTAGTCAACACGGATTCAGAAATGGGTTGATACCTTTTCTTCCTACAGCCAGTCAGCCTTTGTCCCCTGCTCTGTCGTTTTAACTTCTTCATACACGTTCTACGTTTTAGACAAAATTACGCTGTTGTTGAATTCTGCATTTTATATTGTGTCTTCCTCACCTTGCAAAGCACTTTACTAACACTTGCTTAAGCTACTTTATACCCGAACGCTAAAACCTAGCTGTTGTGCGCCCTCCATTCATCTTCATCATCATCAATTGAGAAAGTATCGTTCTTGTGAAACACATCTAACTCTTTACTCACATGATGTGATGATGGCTATCGACAAGGGATTCAAATTGATTCTGTCTAGATTTCCAGGAGTCTTTCGACACTGTATCTCACAAGCGTCTTCTAATCAAGTTGTATGCTTGTGGAATATCGCCACAATTCTGCAATTGGATTCGTGATTTCCTAAGGACACAGTACGTTGTAACTGACGGAAAGTCACCGAGTAAAACAGAAGTGTTATCTGGCGTTCTCCAGAGAAGTGTTATAGGCTCCCTACTGTTCCTAATTTTTATAAACGAAAATGTTCAAATGTTTGTGAAGGTTATGCGACTTAACTGTGGGTCATCAGTCCCTAAACTTACAAACTACTTATGAACTTACACTAAAGACAGCACAAACATACATATCCGATGTGGGATTCGAACCCCCAAGGGGGAACAGCCTCGCTTTATTAACGATTTAGGAGACAATATGAGTAGCTAACTTAGGTCGTTCGCGGATGATTCTGTCACTTATCCGTTATTAAGGACACCAGTATATTAAAGGAAACTGAAAAGTGATTTACATACCTGCGTGGTGCAAAAAATGGCAATTGAACCTTAATAATGAGAAGTGTGAAATAATTCATTTGACCACTAAAAGAAACCCGTTAAACTTCATTTACACGTTAAATCAGTAAAAACTACAGACCGTAAATTCAACTAAATACCTAAGAGTAACAATTACAAACAAATTGGAAATATCAAATAGAAGATATTGTAGGGAAAGCAAACCAAAGACTACATTTCGTTAGCAGAACACTTAGAAGATGCAACAGCTTTACTAAAGAATCTACCTACACCACACTTGTGCATCCTATTTTGAGTATCGTTGCGCATTGTGGGATCCACACCAAGTGGATTTGACAGACGATTTAGAGAAAGTACAGAGAAGGGCAGCTCGTTTTGTATTATCGCGATATAGGGGAGATGATGCAGGAGTTAAGGTGGAAATCATTAGAAGAAAGGCATTACACGTTGCGTCGAGTTGTATTCGCGAAATTTCTTTCAACAACTTTCTCTTCGGAATGATCATCAAAATAAAATAAGAAAAATTAGATGGAAAACGGAAAGGTTTCGGTGTTTCTATTTCTCGCGAGCTACTAGATAATGTAACTTTGGAGAAACATCATAAAAGCGGTTCGATGAACCGTCTGTCATGCACTTGAATGTGACTTACAGAGTATTTATGTAGATGTAGACGTAGAACCTCAAATTAAATTTGATAAAAAATACTTTTTAATACCTGATGAACTACTCTTTTATGGAAGTTCTTTCGATAAAGTGCAGAGTTTAATTGTGGTCACTCACTTTCGTTTTGCATTTTCAGAATTTCATGAATGGTGATATTGTGTTAGCATATCAGATTTTAAAGACGTTTATGCAGTCTGTGATAATATTACATCATGTTTGCACACTCTGAAAACCGAAAAATATCCCATTACACTCATTGAAACGTACTTAAGAAGGCACGTAAAATATGTCAGAAACATAATCTTTTAATAAATCATACTACCACTAAATGCAGTACCAGCTTAAAACAATTATTGAAATAAATCGCAATTTGCGATCAGTTATGGCTTCACTGTACTAGGTTTAGATAGAATACCAAAGTGCGGCGAATGAAAATTTGTGTCCGGCCGGGATTTGAACCAGAACACAAATTTTCATTCGCCGCACTTTTGTATTCCATCTAAACCTAGTACAGTGAAGTCATAACTGATCGCAAATTGCGATTTATTTCATGAAGTGAACGCTAGGACGTCGTCTAAAATATATAAAAGGTAAAGCAGTTAACAATCCGAAGATTGGTTTGAACACCACAGTGCTTTACTAGGCATGGTCCTGTTTGGAGGTGGTATGCCGTTGCCTTCAAATGTTTGTAAATCTATCGGACCAAACTGCGTGGTTATCAGACCGTAGCTTACAAACTACTTAAACCTAGGTAAACTAACCTAAGGATAAACACAAACACACAGCCATGCCCCAGGGAGGACTCGAACCTCCACGGCGAGCCGTTGCCTTCCTCCGACCTTCAAACTGACTTGCCCAGACAGTTATAGGGGGACCTACAGTTTAACGTGGGTTCCGAACCACGGTGCTACTGGGTATTTTTCACATGAGCAATACTGCCACAGGTGAAAGAAGTGGAAAGTGACTGATAAAAATCCTAGGACTTGGCGGGGATCGAACTCGCGACCTTTGGATTTGTAGTCTGGCACTCTACCACTGTGCAACCGAGGCGCACCTAAATATGTATAATTTTAAAACAATTATAACTTCCACTGCCAGCGAATTTGTCATTTTGAAATAGTCAGATTTTATTCTTTTATTATTATTATTATTATTTTAATTTTGTATGTAATGTAAGAACAATGAGATCTAGTCGTAGATGACGCATTTCTAACTTGACTTGCAAGTAGTATGTCATAGCGTGCCTTACAAAAATTGTTGCGGGACACTTTCACCATTTTGCGGGACATTATCAGTAATTACCCCAATGCGGAAATGCCCTGCAGAATCCGGGATGAGTGGTCACCTTAGTTAACGTGCTTTTATTCACCTTGGTACTAACTACGAATATGAGGTCGAATATTAGCTTGGGCAGGAAAGGGTTAAGAACGAGACGCTCCTGGTGTCAATGTGTTTGACTGTCATAACTGTAAAAAGGGAATGGTGCAACAGGCGTGCGAGGACCGCCCACTGCATGCACCTCTCTCTCTCTCTCTCTCTCTCTCTCTCTCTCTCTCTCTCTCTCTCTCTCTCTCCTCCGTCGGGCAACAGCGCCCAGAGCCACCAGTAGTTGAAGGGTTAATGCTACCGTGCGAGGACGGTTGGTGCCTCTAAGAGTTTCATTTAAAAATGGGCCAGAAGCCCGTGGCCGCGTTGCTGGGCAGCGCTTGCTAGGCGACCGCTTTCCTGGGCGCGTCAGCCGCCGGCCGCCGGCCCACGGCGCCTCTTTGGCCGCGCCGCGCTGCTCAATTATTGAGGCGGCAAAGTCCTCAAGTCCTGCCACCTGTGCGCGCCCGCCCCATGAATATCTCATGGCCGCCGCCGACCGCCGCGCCGCCGCTGACCGCTACTGGTCGACCGGGCCGTGGCTGTAAATATCAGAGCAGCCTGCTCGCCGCACATCCAGATTAAATCTCCGCCTCTGCATTAACTGTACCTCACGCCCTGTGCACAGACTGCTGAAAGCTGATCGAGAATTTGCATGTAAAACTGCTGAGGGTGCCCTCATATCCCCGAAGTGAATATGTACGTAGTAGGTCCTTTCCTAGATTGCTTTTGAAGGAAATCTCATGCCCAGAAAAATGCCTAAGGCAACGCATAAAATAAGTCCATTTTGCTCTTTAATAATTGTACATGTAACGTACACCTTTAAAAATGATGTCTACGAGTGCGGTTTTTGTAAGTCTGGTAAAAATAGAATAAAAATTGTTTTAAGTACTAAAACATTTTATTTCTCTACATAGCCTCCTTACAAGGCTATACACCTGGTCCAGCAATTTTCTAATTCCTTCAACCCATCGGCAAAGTAGGCTTTGTCAAATTCTGTAAAATAGTCTGTCACAGCGGCGCACACACACACAATTTTTTCCCACCAAGACAAATTTTCAAGTTTGGGAATACTAGAGCTCCTAAAATCACAGGATGGCGCATCCGCCATTTTCATTCCTGCGAATGCTAAACACAGCTCGCACCTTATACGAACAATGACGTTTTATTTAAGTTTAGTGAAATATTTTACAAGTGTCCGGCATAGAGCCTTAGATGGTGCTACTTTGAGCTTGCATTCCGCTCTTGTTTAAATCGATATGTGGATTAGACACAAAAATATCGCGTTTTCTTTACTTATTGCTGCTTCTGTCCAAATACAGAAAAAAGAGCAAGAAACATATGTTTCTGTGATAAAAATCGCGTACTACGTTGAATGCTGCCGAAACTGTTCATCTAGATAAAATTTTTAAGCGCTCTTGCCTTCTATTTGAATAATGACTGTCAATATGCGAGGTTTTTTTGCCGTCTTGCAGTGTTTGTTGTCTGCTGTGACAAATTCACCTCTTCAGATTTTTGTACTCAAATTGCTGAAAGTATTTCTATTATTGTACTGAGAAAGTTTCAGAATGTATTACAAACACTAAAATTAAAAGAATATTACTGTACAGGATCTAAAGTTTACGGTCGTACAGGCACACGGTGGCGATGTTGGCAACAACCTTTAAATGCTATTTGAAAACCTAATCGTATAGAATGTGTCGACTGTATTTAAATAAAGAAATAATTCTGTTCCTTCTCTAAGGTTGACAGGTTTTCGTTTGTAACAGTACCCGTCTCTTGTCAGTAATTTAATAATCCTTATAAAGCAAACATTTCACTGCCAACATTAGCACACTACGCCGCCGCAGCCGTAAATAAAATTTACCCAGTATTCTTTGCCAGTAATGTTACAACCTCTTATAGATAAGCGTCAATATTGGCATTTACTAATAAAAAATTGAATTGAGGGTGTATTTTGTGATAAAACATCAGGTACCGTACTATTCTGTCAAATTACATTCTACAAGTTATGACGCTAAAATTCCGAAATACGACAACGGTAGTTGCCTCTATCAGCACAGTACGCTGCCACAGCCGTTAACGAAACTTGTTGCCAATTATATTTATATTTACCGTTTTAGTGTTTTTAATACTTTCTTGCAATAACGTAATAGAATTATCTTCAACAATTTGTGCAATGTCAGTACAAAACTTTTTGATGAGGTGTATTTCTCAATATACTATATAAGACACACATATTGTGCTCTAAGAACAGAATGTTCTGGGATGCTTTGTTGTAATATGATATTTTGCGGCTGCTAATTCCCTATAGGCAGCTTCTCTGTTAAGAGGTAGTACTTCCAGAACAGCTAAACAAAACCGTAAGTTCAAATATCATAAACGAATTTTTACTATTAAATATTGCTTCAAGTCATAATAATAACTATTTACTTACAATACATAATTGTGGGCTCGGTTCGGAGTCCCAGTTTTTGCGCCAACATTTAATGCAGTGATCCATTTTTGTTTCTCTTAGAATCTCTCGGGAAACTAAACGTTCTTTAGCCACCTCTGGAATGATTTGAACAGTTTATGGAAACACAACCACTTGTAGTGTCGTGCTAAAGTGCTGTGACTCAAATTCTATAGCAGCGCAGTGTGTTCAACTGTGCCACGAGACTGAAAATGGCGGATGCGTCAGCTCGTACTTTTAGGAGCCTTAGGGAATACGAAGACGTTACCAAGTCTGGTGTATAGGGTGGGTGAAGAACCAGATCGAATCCCAAGTCGGGCACTTTTACCATTTCTATAGCTGCTCTGTGGGCTGGAGTATCGTCCTGGTAAAACAGCATTTTCCTCCGTGTCAATCTCGGACGTTTTTCAATTAGTTCCGGTTTTAAACGATCCAGCAGAGCAGCATAATGAAGTCGTTATGGATCTGCCTTTTTTCCAAATAATGTATCAGGATTATACCCTGGGAATCCAAGAAAGGCAGTGGCCATCACCTTTCCAGCTGACAAAACAGTCTTCGCCCTCTTTGTTAAACTCTTCCTGCTCATTGTCCAATGTCCAAGTTTCATTCACAGTTATGAATCTGCGAAAAAAGTCCTGTGAATTGCGCCTGAACAGTGTGAGATTCTTAGCAGAAATGTTGTTTCATTTTGGATTTTGGTCCAAAGTGAGCAGGCGTGGTGGCCATAGCACACAGAGCTTCTTCATGGCCAATTTTTCATGGAGGATGTCATGTACACGATCAGTTGAGGTGTCTACAATGTTAACTATCTCGTCAACTTTTAATCTTAGATCTTCCTGTACCATATCATGGACATCATCGATGGTTTCCTGTGTGGTGACTTCACGGACCGACCGGAGCGTTCTGAGTTGTTCAAATGTTTGTTAAGCTTATGGGACTTAACGACGGGGTCATCAGTCCCTAAACTTACAAACTACTTATGAACTATTTACGAACTAGGACGGCACAAATATCCATGCCCGAGGGGGGATTCGAACCCCCGACCGTAGTGGCCGTGCAGACCGTGACTGAAGCGCCTCAGTCCTCTCGGCCACCGCGGCCGGCTCCGTGCTTCTCCGACCACGTTTAAACTCATTGGTGCTAAAGTAAATGGTCTTCAATGTTGCTGCAGAACCCACAAGGACCTCACACAACTCGAATTTGGTCTGTGTAGCTGTTCAACCCGTCAAATGAAAATGTTTAATGACTGCACGAAATTCGTTTTTCTCCATCCTTAAGAAATAACTACGAAGTTGCCACTTCAGCTGGTAGCCAACAACTAACTAATAATAACAGCTGCCGTTCGAAACGTGCTGCAGTATCCGTGGAAATATCTGACTTACTAACAACAGTGCAGGTTCTGAAAATTTCCCTCACACAACTCGAATTGATCTGTGTAGCTGTTCAACCCTTCAAATGAAAATGTTACATGAAAGCACGAAATTCGTTTTGCTACTTCAGCTGGTAGTCAACAATTAAGTATCTGGCTACTAACAACAGTGCAGGTTCTGAAAATTTTCCGGTCTTTCATACAAATTTACGACTTAACAAACCACCCTCGCATGTAGTTTTGTTACTTACCCACTCGAAGCAATTTTGATGAAATCTTGAGGATTTTGATATTAACCCGACCGGTGATCCTGTGAAGTTTGCTTCAAATGTTTGTAAACCTATTGGAAAAGTGATATGGGCATCAGTCCATAGACTTACAAACTTCTTAAAATGAGAACAACAGACACACACACACACACACACACACACACACACACAGACACATACGAATGCCCAAAGGAGGATTCGAATCTTCGGTTCGAACGACCGCCCAGACCACATCATGATGCTTAGACCATGAAGCTAGTACTGGGTGGCTGAATTCACGTGGATAAATATATTATTTTATTGATGTGAATATGAGACGAATTTGGAACAATAAGCTATTTACTCTTTGATTCTTCAACTTCATCATATTTCAGAAAATGCTTGTATTGAATGCTATGTTCTACGTTATATGATTCAACTAAATGATACTATGCATGTAAAATCTTCAACATGTTTATTCCCTGCCCAAGCTAGTAATTCGACAATATAACTCCATATCTGGTTTACTACCACAGTGAATAAAATCAAATTACTGTTTTCACACATTTTTATTTTCCTTATTTGTGGAAAAGAAAGCTGAAAAAAAAAACATGGGACTTCAAAGCACCAAGGGGATATAATGTTATTAGTGCACATTATGAAATTCTTAGCTCTGTTTACATAAGGATTTGCCAGTAATATACAGAGTTTTCTTATGGAAATGCTCTTGTAGATATCTATCCGAAGGGAAATATTTTAGTTACCCTTGAACCATATTCGTATTCCGCAATTCGTAAACAAAAGAAAACACAGCTACAACCACTTATTAGTGACGCCTAGCAACAAAGACAGTCTATTACGAAAGTAATATGCAGACTAATGCTTTTGACATACTGCCAGGCTACCAAGTCCGGAGAAGATTTTTGAACGCTGTGAGAATAAAAAGAGATATATTCCTTGAATAACATCGATTTACATACGCTAAAACCGTACAAAATGAAATTGTCAACGTCAGAATACTCACAACAGTGACTTTTACTGACAAGAACTCGCGAAACTCGTCTGAAGTAGTGATGAGCAAACCGAGTACTGAGAATGCAAAGTTCTCGATTTCAAAGAGTTCTCGTTGTTCTCGAGAACCTGAGTCGGTTCTCGGTTTTCAGTATTCGCTTTTTAGTGTTAGGAAATTGTCGATACAAACATTTATTGTCCTAGCGTTGACATATTTAGAAGTAATGTAACATTTAGTTATGTTTTGTAGCATAAGCCACACAGGTTGTTCTCTGTGCCCGTGATCGTGTGTTGTAGTGGGTTAAATCGTTATGATGCTATGCTGTAGGCTAAGGGTTCGAATCCTGACCGTGCAAATAAGATTCTTATTTTCAAATTATTATCAAAACTTCTTTAAAAACTGTTTTGAAACAGGATCAATCAGTAGTTTTATTGAAATGATTGGTTTAACGTAACTTTTTTAATTCTAATTCTTCGGTACATCATTTTAATCAGCATAGTAACTTAACTTTTCATTTCCGCTCATTTATGCTTCTTATCGTTCTTTATTTATCTGGAATTTTCGTCTAGGAGATTTTAATTATTGTTATGCAGTAACTTCAAAATAATTTATGCCGTTTTATCATTTTATATTTGTATTTGTCGCAATCATTATTTATATTCCTCATTTCACTTTAATTATACTTATAACACTGTACCCGATCTTCGTTACTATACTCGTAATGAAAAAAGGATTAAAGTTTAACATGTTTGTATGACAATTACCAAACAAAAGTTCTCAGTTCCCGCTTCTCAGAACTCGCTTCTTAATTCTCGTTTCTTAGTACTCACTTTCCAGTACTCGTTTCTTAGAACTCGATTCTTAGTTCTCGCTTCAGATCTCGCGTCTTCGTTCTCGCTTCTAAGGTCTCGGTTTTCGGGTCTCGCTTCAGATCTCGCTTCTTGGTTCTTGCTTCTAAGGTCTCGATTTTCGGATCTCGCTTTTGAGTTCTCGCTTCATAGTTCTCGTTTATGGGTTCTCTGTTATGTTATTGGTTTCTGTTTGAGCAAAGTGCAACGAAAATTTTCGATTTTTGTTTGTATGTTTCGGTCTTGCGGCTGCTGTCTTTTATTATATCCAGGCATTGTCACTAATAGCCTCATTTTTCAAACAAACGGTAAGGTTTAATTTGAGTATCTATTAAATCACCCAATTGTTTCTTATCTCTGTATGTGTAAAAGCGAATGATTACATACTCACTCACTCACTAACTGAACACAGAATCACGAAAACTACTTCACCTATGAAGCTGAAATTAGGCAGATATGTTGTTTATAGGTAGACTACATCAGCCGAAAAAGGATTTTTGCGTTAGGGTCGAATTAAGACACATGGGCAGGGTACTTTAGCTACCGACATCGACAAAATCTACAGTTTTTTTTTTTTTTTTTTTTTTTTTTTTTTTTTCCATAAAATTTTGTATGGTTGACTATCAGAAAAATTGGAAGGTAAATTTTGTGGGTGCATGGCTGAGGGTACTTTATAGACTTTTTGAAAGTCCGCTGGTAGTTTCTTTCCGATGTATATGAAATTTTGCACACTTGATTTCCAAACAATGTTTTTTAAGTAAATGTTGAGGACGCTTATTTCACATCAGAACTCGTCCAGAGCATTAATACTGGCATCTAGTAGATTTGCCTAGGCACCTAATTTTTTTTTTTTTAGATCTCGGTTTGGTATTCGATTCCTTTTCGTTCTCGAGGACAGAGTTATCGATTCCTTAAAGTTCTCGGTTTTGCCCATCTCTGAAGAAATCGTGAACAGAGACACACGACTCTCTGTGAGCAGAGATATTGAACAATCTCGGTCAGCGAGTTTTGTACGGTACATGCACATTATACGGCACATTTTCTTACTATGACGCTGGGAACGGGCAGGCACTTGTAAGTCCCGACGGGTAGGAAATCACCAATCCATATGTATATACTAATTACACATTGTAACATGTGCGTTAAGTTGGCACTTCGAACGACAGCAGCGCCCCTACTGGAGAAAGAACCAACCGTAGCTACAACAATCATCAGTGCCAGATTCAAAGGCGAATAATCGCTGGTTCCACGCATACCTACGATTTCCAACAATTTAAACACCGAATTAAAAGCGGCTACAGTTTCTTTTAAGTGTTTCGTTTGTTATTACCATCAAAAACTCAAGTGCAGTCACGGCAGCCATGGAAACGTCAGCACAGCCACCTGGACTGTATAAATGTTTCTGAAGATGGCGTAAGATAAGAATTCAAACGTTTGAATAAAGAAACCTTGTATCTGGACTGTTCTTCAACATAAATGTCTGTATAGAAGAAGATCACTGTTTTCTCCTTTCACATTGTTGTCCAAATTGATAAAATCTTGACTGCTGTAGGCGTGATCGGACTGTCGTCTACTTAGGGTTACCAGATGTCCGTATTCAGAAAAGAGGACATTCTAGATTAATAATAGAACCTCTCTCTCTCTCTCTCTCTCTCTCTTGTATTGGCAACTCAATTAGTAGTGATGTATCTACTGTACTATCAGCGTCTTGTTTGTAATACATCTTACGCAATTTGTTCATCTTCTTACAGATTAAGAAGTATGAAATGTTGAGACCCGTAGAACGAATTAGAGGACTATATAGCAGTGAAGCCCTAATATTTCATCAACTCACCACTCGTAGTTATCGTCTTACGTGCCGAACATTTTTCCATACTTTTAAGACACCTTGCCGATCACCCCTGTTTTCACATGAAATTTTTTGCGATGCAACATTTACGGAAACCATAGTAATGTTTACTGTAAATTCGTCAAGAATCGTCACGAATAAAGTAAAAGCTATGCTCCCATTTCGGATCAGGCCGACGTGACTATATACATGATTAGCATCTAGATTTATTTGCCGTACAAAGGCTCGAAATTAATTATTAAAACACTACTCAGTTTTAAAGGCAAAAGCTTTAAATCGATTTTTTCAATACACTGTTTATGTAGTTACGTCTCTTTGGTCCTAAACAGGTGAATGGTGAAACGGCAATGGTTACTGTGGCATCTAACCTTATTTGTATGACGTTTTTAACAACGTTTTAACTTATGAATAACGAACACCGCACTAGCTTTTGATCTTAAAGTCATAAGTGTGATTGACAGACAACACACGGAACTGCCGAGTCCCAGCACGACATACTGAACGTCTTATTTTTGGGTCACACAACACTCCGACCAGAGAAAAAGGCGGGGCGGGAGTTTCATATTGTACTATGTGTATTACACTGTTTTGCATTGTTGCAGACGTATGTTTTTAATTGGTCGCCTCAAAGCTCGTATTCCGCGACAGTTGCCACGCCATTTATTTCAATTGTTACGAAGTAGCTTGACCTCAGAGCAACGGCGGCACAGAAACATTGTTTCAAGAAAGGTTAATTTCTCTAGAGTTACTGATTGTGACAGTTCAGAGAGTTGTATTTATGTACGTTCAACTTGAAGCAGTTGCACAACGCGAAAAAAGAGGACATTTCCCCTTTTTGTTAAAAACCCGGCCGGACCAGTTTTAGGGTCCAAAAAAGAGGACATGTCCGGGTAAAAGAGGACGTCTGATAACTCTACGCCTACTGTGCTGCGTCTCCTCACTCGGTGTATTATAAACAGTGTTCCAGGGAAATACGGAAAGTTGTCATCGTTAGTGTGACGATAAAATTATATGGAAAAGCTTAATAAAATTTTATAGTTGGTGTGATGGATTGCAGCTAGTTCGCTATGTAGAGAAAGGTAAGCTAAATGTGATGAGTTGGAGAAAGGATCACGTAATATTTGAAAAGAACTAGAGGTGTGCAGCTTTACATAGTCACGTAACGTGGTAAAGCGACATGAATGGAACGAGTACTTAAGAATTGTAGTACAGAAAGCAAACGGTACGGTTTATTTGGAGTATTTTTAGAAAGAGCATTTGAACCGCAAAGGAAACTTCGTATGGAACACTAGCGCAATCCTTTTGTCCATCACTGCTGGAGTGTTTACGATCCCCGCCAGGTTGGATTAATGGAAGAGTTGAAACATTTCAGACGCGGACTGTTTGATTTTTTAGTGACGCGTTCGTTCAAAGCGCTAGTGTAAGGTAGTATAATAAAATCCCATGAGTTCAATGCTGATTCTACAGGAAACGGCTTCATTGCCATCCAGTTTCAGAATTTTGTAAAATTAATTAACGCCGATGACAGACACTGTCAGATGAAAAGGTTTCATTTGTGTGCCTTAAATTCCAACTAGTAATATTGTTTCGTCCATTATGCGTCATTTTGCTTCGGAGTTAGTAATAATTCTTCAGTTCGTCAACAAAGTAGCACAAAGTTTGCTGGTCTCACTATAATGTCATTTCTATTGCTACCCCTGGCGCTCAGTACTCCCTAAGGTAATGAAATCGGTCATTCCATTTTATTCCTCGGGATACAATAATTGGAAACTTTTATCAAACTGTTTTCAATATTCGTTCAAACAGACGGATAGAGAAAATTATGTCAGACAGCAAGAGATGTTTCTATGCAGCCCTTATGGCGGCATAATTAGTACCTTACGTTTAATCAGTAACGACTTACACTTGCAGACATCGTGTCGAAGCAGAGAAACAATAAAAATGTTTCTGCAGTAAATTATCAGAAATCTGCTCTTCTGTTTATTTTCCGCCCTCTACTAAATGTAAATGCACTTGCGTTTTTTTGAATAACTGCCCGCCTAACAGAGTTATTTAAGTGTCCCGAGAAATTATGCGCTCTAATCAAAATTTTTTCGTATTTAATTCGAATGGTTCATTAAGCGTCCCTTCTCGTAGTGTTCGCGTTTACAGTTTGCACGGCATGATTTAAATATTCGAAATGCGAGGAAACGTAAAATTCAAAGAACAAAGTCCTTCATTAAAGAACTCCAAATTTAATTGCCCCCAACATTCACTCTCCAAGGCGCGTTTCCTTAGGCCCCTTCCGATACAAATGTGAAAGGGAATAAAACTTGCCACCAGATTTTCCTTAGTAATTATCACAACTTTCAGATCGAGCACTATTCTGTAAAGGAAATAATACTGTTTTGTGTGAGAGAGAATTATTAAGCAATAGAACGTACAGTAGTACGAACATTAATTCTGGATTTACGAGGCACAGTTTTTTTTTTTATTTACTATATTCCATTGCGTTTGGTAGCTGCAATCAGAATATATAAAAGCTTTAATATTGAGAGAAGAATGAACACTAATTTCCATTTAAATTCCACGAAAATTTTCGTGCTATTGGAGACTTGAAGCCTTCCTTTCTTAAAAGACAATATATTTCAGGACTCTTAAGAGTACAGTTAAGTGATTCATATTTAATTTCTATATGTACAACGTAATTTAAGTTTGTTGAAACTTTTTTTTTTAACAGTCTGATAACCATGGAATATGGGGCATATTTCTCGAAGTCCGTGAACAATCTTTCTACAAAGTATTTACACGGCAGGTAGTTTTGGCTGTACTATTGAAACGGGTAATCTGTACATCTTATTGCCTGTATGTGTGTATGTATATTGCCCATCTCCTCCTAAACTACTGGATCGACTTCAACCAAAATTGGTACATTTGTTATTACTATCAGGCAACAATCTCTGTCGGGATTAGACCCACTTACGACACATACAACAGGAGATATGACGTCATAAACAATAACATTATACCATGCAAGAATATTCTAAATCTGCTCCTAACTTAATGGAACGATTGCAACCAAATTTGGTACAAATATTCTTAAGGTCAAAATCATCTACGATACATAGATCACGTAGTAAACAATGAAAACTGCCCCATCTTGCGGCTCGTGAAAGACAGGGAAAGCAAAAACTTTATCGCTTCTACTTTTCCGATCTTCATGATTTATATCTGCGACATTTGGCAACACGGTACAAGTTATTACTTCTACACTGTAAATTGTATTCGCGAGACATTTCACAGACAGTACACTACCACGGAATGTTCCTTCGATATTATATCACAGATCTGCTTATATTTCATGAGATATGAAGTAATAAACTATTTGGTTCATGAAGAACTGCATAAGCACGCGTGAGGTTTTGGTTTATTACGTTTATTACTAACACCATTCACGACATAATTTTCAGACATGAGATACATATACCACAGTAAGTACCTTCAAATGTATGACATAGTACGACACATATTTCAAGAATATGAAATCATTAATGCTAAAATTTCCGAGTAACAGGTACACCATGCGCTTTTTTTCCACATCTTCGTAAAATAATGGACCCATTTCAACTAAACTTGGTACACGTATTGCTTACTATCAGACAACAGTCACTGTGTATGAAACTTCCTTGCAGATTAAAATTGTATGCTGGAACCGGGACTCGAACCTGGACCTTTGCCTTTCACGGGCAAGCGCACTACGACTGTGGTATCCCGACACGACTCACGATGCCGCCTCACAACTTTATTTCCGCCAGTACCTCGCCTCCTACTTTAATCTGCCAGGAAGTTTCATATCAGCGCACACTCCGCTGCAGAGTGAAAGTTTCATTCTGGAAACATCCCTTAGGCTGTGGCAAAGCCATGTCTCCACCATATCCTTTCTTCCAGGAGTGCTAGTCTTGCGTGTTTGCAGGAGAGCTTCTGTGAAGTTTGGAAAGTAAGAGGCGAGGTACTGGCGGAAGTAAAGTTGTGAGGCGGCATCGTGAGTCGTGTCGGGATAGCACAGTCGGTAGTGCACTTGCCCGCGAAAGGGCACAATTTTAATCTGCCAGGAAGTTTCATATCAGTGCATATTATTTGTTACACGTTAGTTATTTAAGCAGATTATATATATAAATCATTACGATCCATTAAAGTTGTTATCCTCAAATGTGCTCTTGCGACGGAACGGGACAGGACAGCATTCATAATTAGGAACAGACTATGACGAACAAATTCTGATTTGTGAATATTTTCAAAAAGACTAGATGTTAATAGTTTGCTGGTTATTATCTATTAAAATGAGTATGCACTTTCCAGAATAATTATAAAATAATTTCTTAGGCCAAATAACGATTGTTTTTAATTCAACATCGTTTTAATATCTTTTGTACAACAGAACAGCTTATTTCAGAAAGGGACACAAGTCACTATTTTATGTGTTTTGAGTTAATGGCAGATCTGTGTTCTCCTGTGATAGACGAACATTTTAATGCCTAAAGGATCGTCTGTCATGATTTTGAAACAGCAATAATGCCGATGTCAATTTGTCATGTAATTCAGAAGGGCACTCCGCTGCAGAGTGAAAGTTTCATTCTAGTCGCTGTGTAGTTAAAAAGTCCCTACGAGACATAATTCAGGAATATGACGCCGTAAACAAAGAGTCACAATGACTTTCCCATCACGCGACCCGTCATTTGCGAGACTTCAAAATAATACCAATTTAACAATAAACATTTACAAAAATTAAAAAAAAAGAATTGTGTTCATAAAATTAACACATCAGATATATAAAATCAGATATTTAAGTACAGATATTACATTACATACGATCCTTACTGCTATAATTGATGCACAGGTGTCCGAAAATATGAATTCAGTAAAATGAATAGGGGATTGACTCATATTTTTACAATAGATTTGGCTGTAGGAGATGGGACTAGACAAAGGGGGATATTGAGAGATAGAAAGAAAAGGAAGTCAGAGATGGAACATAGGGAAGAGGAGGAGATGGGCGAAAATAAAGTGGGTAGGGATTTGTGAGGAAGAAATGGACATAGAGAGAGGAGTGGGTGTTGGCTAAGACCTGGAGAGGAGAAGACCGGCAGATAGAGTGGGGAGGAGGAGGTGCAGAGAGGAGGGAGGGGGAAGGAAGGGATGGTGTTTGAGAGAGAGAGAGAGAGCGCGCGCGCGCGCGCGCGCGCGCGCGCGCGCGCGAGAGAGAGAGAGAGAGAGAGAGAGAGAGAGAGAGAGAGAGAGAGAGAGAGAGAGAGAGAGAGAGAGAGAGGGAGGGAGGGAGGGAGAGAGATACTAGGCGCATGGTTGCTTGACAATGAGTGCAATTTCTCTAGACATTTCGTATTATACGGTACACACAGTTGGGACTCTGACAACCATGTTACTACCCTATATGTTGGAGAATCAAAATCGATGTCATATAAAAAAAGAATTATAAGAGCTTTGTTTCACACTATTGAAGAAGTCGTCAATGCACCATTAGCTGCCATGACCTCTGTCCAGTCTCAGTTTCCTCGAAGTTTGATAACGTTATTCCGAATCACCCTGTATATATATGTGTCAACCTATGCACTTCATCCAACGGTATACAAGATCAAAATTGTAAATGGTGGTTTTATTTTTCCACATCTACTTGCTGCGTACGAACATCCACTCCACGAAATGTTTTCATTGCCAGTGTCAACATTTTTACTAAATACTAATATTCCATAAACGTCAGTAATATGGCAGTTACATTAGGCACACCTTGTATACAAGTTGCCTTCTGTATCGAAATAAAAAATGATGTGTCGAAAGTAGTGTGTCAGTAGTGGAGCAACGCGAGAAGTTTCGCGAGGTCTAAGGCGTCATACCAGGTCTTGCGAGACCGCTCCCACGGAGGTTCGAGTCTTCCCTCGGCCATGGGTATGACCGTTTCCCTTAGTGTAAGTTACCGTAAGTCATTTTTTAGTGTATTCACCAATGATTTTAGTAGCTTGGTCACTTAGATTTACAAACATTTGATTTTCTTATTTAATTCACTTCATTATTTTATGGAACTGAGACTCCGTATCACTCGTGAATGCTTAACTACTTTAACTGGTCAAGCAGGTGTGCAGAGATGTACCACAACACAGTGTTTGCCATCAATAAGATCGAATGGACGCCAGTGAAGGTGCCTTCGTTGCCGCCCGTGGAGGATACACCATATACTGATATGAGTTTTTCAGCATGGATCGACACCTGGTACCTCACTACCGCTTCTTCTGTTTATATATAAATGTAATCATTTCATTACTCCATCCATGTTTGCTGTGTCTCAATACATATAAAGTAAACTGGAAAACTGTAAGGGAGTGTACTAATATTGATTTGTCCCTGTGTATTTGCTGAAACTGCTCAAGGTTGACAGACACACACACACACACACACACACACACACACACACACACACACACACACACGAACATCGCATTTGCGTCGGATAATTTCTGCAGGAAGGATGCAGGATGCAGGTGTAACGTGCCGATGTTATTTGTTTGCAGGGAAAGATTTAAGGACATTTAAAATTCTATTATACTGTCTTGGTGCACATTAGACAAAAGTTGGTAATCCTAATGAAATTGTGTTATAGGTGCGTAGTTAAAAACGTGCCTATAACTCGCCATAAATGTTAATATGGCTAGTGAAAATTTTACTGTACGTGTCGTGCATGTAACGGGCCATATTTGCTACACCACATTCTCACTTATACTGGATAACGCGTAATGTGTTCCCTTCAAAAGACGCGTAGAAATTCAGAACGAAATCTACGTGTTAGGTAATACTTTTACTTCATTTGCTTTTCATTTATATTAAGATTCAGGTTCGTGGCGTCAGGCTAACCTCGCACACGATATTAATCAAAGATATAATTTACTGTGTTTACTGTTTTAAGTCTCACACCCGTTATCTCTACCCAGATATAACTTATAAATATCTTACATTTCACAACTACAGTTAAATAAACCTCGCTCAAAATACACGTACATAAATAATGGACTACAGACCAACTCGTGAATTACGTACCTCTCTTTCAAGCCAAATTACTAACTGATCTCCTTCTCAAATATCATTATTACTGAATATTAGTGATATTATATTCTGAATGTCTTATTGCGGTACTTTAAATTCAATAACTCAGTTTAATGACATTATTCCAATGTAGCTCAATATTACTCAATAACTGTCTTCGTGAGAGGCTGAGTTTCAGTCTTATATCACGTAACTTTATTTACTAAGTCAGAGACGTTAACTATAACACTTATCTCTGACATCGATATTATGAACATCCAAGATATATTCAAGATTCAACGTATATCTTTGCTCACAGTCAAACAACTTGTGGCTAACTACTTAAAGAAGACGTAATTTTAATTCTGTTTGCTTTTCACACAAGTACCCGCTCTTATTTCTTTTATCATTTATTTTTCTCGTTCAGATTAGAGCTGGGCAAAACGGTTATTATCCCATATCAGTTATAACGGTTATCGTTATTTTTTTCTATCAGTTAATTTTAACGGTTATAAATAACTGCCCTTTATTTTCCGAATTAACTCCCAGATGGCAATGCTACAACATCTATGCGTTGCAACCACGCATAAGCTATGTTCAACTGTTTGTAAATCTATCGGACTCAGCTGTTTGGTCATCAGTCCGTAGCTTACTAACTACTTAAACTGAGGTAAACTAACCTAAGGGCAACACAAACACCCATGCCCGAAGCGGGACTCAACTCCCGACAGCGAACGGCCGCGCGCAACGCACCACGACACTTTTAAAAGCGTTCAAGTTGCGGGCGCCACCGTTTCAAACTAAATATCACTGCCAGTAAGGCGTTCGAGTTGCGGCGCGAAAAGATTTGCAATCGTTTGTGACTGTAAGAGGAAATTCTATCCACCGACTCCAAAGCGTTTAATAACCTTGCACCAAATAAATAAACCAGCACATGTGCAAAGTGTTTTGTAATGCAGCTCGTTCCTTTTCCTTGAAGAAAGATAGTGCGAAATTCTGGTTATTCTTTTAAATGGTCGGTACATAGCGTCTCGTGAAAAATTAATACATTATAATATTATTTAATTCAATTTAGGGATTTTTCAGCAGATATCTGACATTTACGTACATGTAATGATATCAAAAGTAGTAGCTCACTTTATAAATTAAATTTTGCTTCTTCCGTACAAGGATCGTATTACAAAATCCAACAACTGTGGGTCACTATTAGTGATTGGCGTACTATAATAAGTTTGCCCTGTGCAATTTTCAAAGAAACAACTGACCAGTTTCTTTTTAAATACATACAAATAGTTTTCATATTCATTTCTCCTAACGTGTAAGCAACTTCGTTTATATACGAAATACCTCTAGCACCAGCCGTACGTTTGCACAGTGGACACATTGCAGGCTCTTCCAATGAAATTAATGAGTTAGAATTCTTAACCTTTCTTGGAATTAGACAGTTTATAGCATTGTTTACAATTGGTCATGAACAACATTTTAGTTTATCAACACTGACATTAAATAGCAGATAATTTATCACCAATCAACGGCGAAATTTATGACAAAAATATATGCCACAATTTAATTAAATTTGTCCATTTCCTTTAATCTAAAAATGTAAAGTAAAACTGGATATTCAGGGGAAACTGTTGTCTTTAGTTATTAATTGCTTTGTTTAACAATTTGACATAATTTCATTCAATATAATTGATGTTTTTAGATATCCATTACTTGATTAATGAAACACTGAAAGATATCTGCGTGTTGTTATGCTTTACTTGACGCTTACTGAGTAGGCTATTTCTCGAGATGATCGAACATTTACGTACCGTACGTAATTCAGGCGATTTCTGTGCCTTAACTGCCTCTATCGCACTGTAATCAGCTTGAAATTATAAAGTAGTGCCTCCTCTCTCTCTCTCTCTCTCTCTCTCTCTCTCTCTATCTCTCTCACACACAAATAACACCATTGTTTTACTTTTTCCATATGGCATTTTCTGTGATGTGGCACCGTATAACCTATTAAACACGACACACTAAGGATCAAAATCAGCAGAAAAGTAAAAAAGGCATAGTGCTAAGCACAAAAAATTGTTGCGTTTCATTATTTAAATCATAAACGTTTCATCCATGCAGCCGAGAGAACAATTGAGTCAACTAGCGCTACAGGTGGCCAAAACACGAAACACGAGACATAGGCGTTCGAGCTAGAGTTTGTAGTTGCAACAGGCGGAGGCCGCGCATGCGCAGTAGCGATACTCTGCAGTTATCGTTATGATTATTCCGTTATTTCTAGCGACACTGCGTAGTTATCGTTACGAGTATTCCGTTATTTCTACTAGGTACCGACGCTGTGCAGTTATCGTTATGAGTATTTCGTTATTTCTACTAGGTAGCGAGACTGTGCAGTTATTAATACTACGTAGAAATACTGTGTAGTACGAATAACGGGCCGTTACCGTTATTTCCACTCAGTACTAATAATGATGTTAATGAAATCTATCAGTATAGTGTATCATGTGTAATTAAAACTGTGGGCAATGTGTAATGGCAAGAATATCGTCTGAATCGTGCTATAAACATAGAAAACCAATTATGTAGTATATTTCAGCTGATATATAAACGGTTATTTGTGTCTAATAAAATATTGCGTGTACTATATACAGGTTATTCGTTGCTACCGCAAATTTAGGCCTAATTCTCGAAGCCCCAATAAAAAGTGTATGTAAATAAATGTGGATTATTAAAGACGCGCTTAAATAACGTGTGTAAACTGAATATTCTAGTTAAAATTGTTAACGGTGCTTTGATAAATGTAGGATCATGATATTCAACTCAAAAGTAGATGTAATTCTAGGCTTATAGTTTCGTTCATCCCCTTATAAGATATTATGTTTTAGGAAACTGAAAGTTCCTTTTGAAAAACGGTTTGATTTCTACAAAAATTTTTCTTCGATTAACGACAGCGTCATTTTTAAGTGTGAGAGTAAGTAACTATGTTCATCCAAGCCCCCAGTGTTGTTACGTTCAGCATTTCGCTATGCAGAACGCTAGTGAGTGAATAGTTTTTGTGTAAGCTTCACATGAGTGGTTGTCTTAAGTGTACCAAACGTAACTACATTTTTAGAGTCAACTGAAGCTCGGGATACCCCCTGTCGCTTTGATCCCTAACGTCAGTGTGTTGTTGTTGTTGTTGTTGTTTTATGAGTATTGTTTTGTGTTTTGGAATGTTGCTTCCCATTTCTTCCATTGATATGTCAGTGTAATTGACATCATAGGTTAAAGCAGACAGTTGGTATCAGGCCCTTCAGTATTGCCCATTTTATGCACTGATCTTGTTCACAATGCATAGTGGCGCATCTATTAGTATGTTAGTCAAATGGTACCGGAAAATACGAAACTTTAAAAACTTAGTTATGGCAAGAGACTACGTTGGGAGGAAATAGTTTGCTTGTGAGCTTATGATGCCAAGTAATGAGTCTATGGAACCTAGTTGTGGTTAAGCACATTGTCAGAGTCCTGTACTTAGGTATTAGTAACACAAATCAGCTGTTCCACCTTAAATCCACATCACTAATCTTTCTCTCTGTTCATATTCTCATCAAACTCAGCTTGTGAGATTCTCATACAGGGAACACAAATTCTGTTGATAGTTTTTTATCTGATAAACTTCTGACCACTAATAACAATAACATACTGTCATGAGATACTAACCTAACTTATTTTGACCTCTATTATTGCAGAATCATGGCTTAAATATCTGTAAATACATAAAGGCCTAAACCTCAACCTGGTAACTGTGCACATGGCAGGAAGTGAGCTCTTTAAAAAGAACAGTCTATAAAATCTTGTCTTGTAGTATGCATGTGTGCTACCCACAATGACAACTGTCTTGCTACTAATTAAAGTATGTGATTTAACTGTTGTAAACATAGACCTTGTCATTCACAATATGGCTCCATGACATGCTAAATTTGCCATATACAGCCTGTGTCCCAAGTGTGAATATGTCATTGTACAGTTTTTGTGTGTGACAGTGATGTGCTCAAACACCAGACATATAGTATGTTTTGAGATTTTTGAAGACTGCTTACAATTTTAGGTCACCTTCACATACATTTTGGTATGCGTTATGTCGCTAAAATAAATTTAACACAATGCATGCCAGTATTTTTTACAGTACCTCATAGATGTAGTCCTGTACTCCTGTACCTCCTACTACATAGGAGTTATATCAAGATATAAAGCACTTTTTTTTAATTGATGGAGGTGTATTACCGTCTTTAGCAACTAAATGAAAGGCGTTTTGTGTGTGCCATTTTTTTAATTGAGATGTACCATGTTTTCTCTTTTCCCTACCATCCCAAAGTGATGTACACATTATATTCTGACAAAAATATTGCAGAGATGTACAATATCTCTTGGTTTAATGTAACAAAAAAGTCATTATTCCTCCTATGTTTATTAACTGCTCTCCTTAAGAACATTCAGAATAAGGAGGAGTTGCAATGCATGACAACAATCTGCAACTTGGTGACTTCAAAAAAATTGCTTAATGGAGTGAATGCTCGCTTAAATAAGGTACACAATTTGAAAAAGTATATGTTCAATTTGTTTTTGTAGCTTGACTGTACTGCACAGTAATACTAAGAATTTCTTAACACATCACAGGATTGTATGAGGAAGGACAAAATGGGATAACATGTCAATACAGTCTGAATACAAATTCTTATTGGACAAGAATGGAGAAACATGTATCTATTAAAGGGATTTTGGCTATCATTAAATAATAGTAGCATAAGATATCTGCTTCAATCATCACTAATACAATCATAACCACCAACTGGTGACATCTGTAGAACTGCAGATTGCCGAAACTGTTTAGAAAATGGATTGTGTAATGCTAAGATTGGTCACACACTGTGATACTTCATTGGTTAGGTAGATAAACTACACTGAAAGTCTGAAACGGATGCACTGACAATCTAATACAATAAGAATTCTATTCTTCAAGGGTGTTCTTTTTCTTTTTAAACGGTAAAATTTTACTTACGGCAGGATGATACGTATAGTGTGCTGATGTTGGCAACGACCTTTGAAAGCTCAAACACACAGAATGGGGGTGAATAATTATTAGTGCTGTACCTGCTCCATCAATAATGACAGATTCTTGCATCTATTCTTATCCAGTTAGTAAACTAATTACCCTTGTAAAGTGAACACTTCGTTGCCATCATTAGCACACTACCCCTCTGAAGCCGCAAGTAACATTTAGCCCTTCTGATAGGTCAACATTTTTCTTGTTGACATCTACAGTACCACTCCAAACGCTAACATGTCCCCACATTCAGGGGTTAATAAACAGAATGTAGGTACGTACCGCTATGTATTTACTTACCTTTATGTGTGTGAACGTTAAATATGTTGAGCAAATGAGATGAACATATGTGAATAACACTCACAACCTATAGAATTTTTTGATGTCGACACAAATATTGTACAAAAGATTTTAAATTGCTTACGAAAGCATATTTCTCACGTCATATACTCGTTTTGTGAGGTATTGCACTCGTATGTTCAAAATGAATTTCTGTAATGAAGCCAAATGTGTCACATTACTGGATGAAACACGCATTCGAGGCCACAAAAACGTATTAAACTGCTATGTTTACACTATTTTATTAACATAAACAATGTAATTTTTAGTATAAATAATAATTTCATGTGGCTCATTAAAACTAGCTGTTGCACGAACACGACAAATTAAGAACAAGAAGCATTAGTAAACGGTAGTCTTATTAAACGTTTCGACGTTTTACTCCAGTAGGTTATAATCGTCTGTTTGAGCAAATTTCCAACTCCTAATAATGATAGCGGAAATTAATTGCAACGGTTAATTCTCTTCAATACTCAGTACTGACTGCTGAGTAAAGAGTATGGCGGTTATCGTCGTCGTCGTTATACTGGCATTCCAATAACTGCCACTGATGACATATTTCTACTGGTTTCCAATACTCAATACTCCTACGGTTATCATAGTATCTCGAATTCCGAATGGTCACTCTATGTAGTTAGATACAAGTTTTCCATGAGAACGTAGTACACCTTTTCACCAACAGATGGATAATCGGTTAAACAGTCATTACCCCTGATTATTATGCAGTTAATTCCATGGAATGTAGAATTGACACGTATTTGGACAGGACTCCTGGTCGATACTGTGGTCGAATCACTGATTAGTACCCACTTCTGTGACCAGATGTCGCTACGCACAGTTATTTCGATAACTGCCAGTATTTGATGATCGGTTATTACAATAACGGCTCCTTATGAATAACCGAGTATTTGATCAGTTATCGTTATTTCTGCCCAGCTCTAGTTCAGATATGTAGATAAATCTTATTTACACTCCAAATGAATGCCTTTATTAAAATTTTAGCATTCCCGATTAGCTGCGCTGAACTCGTTGATATATGTACCACAACCACTTTTACAAGTGCGGAAGTGGGCTCGCGCACCGTGGCATGACGCCCTAGTGCGATCTGTAATTGCGGCCGGCGTAAATATTTTATGTTTTCTGTGCTTTGCATCTAAATCGCTTCAGATTTCAATATAACACGCATGAAGCTATCAGTTCAGACACAACAAATATTACTTTTTCTCGTTTATTTATATTGTATAGTGTACACAACCTGCTCGTTGCCATTAATTAATGAAGTAATTGTTTGCAAGCCTCTCAATTTGTGTAAAATATACATACTGGTAGTCAGAATATTAAAGCTTTAAGGGAATGCCGCATGTTATAATAGCGGCGATTAGCTTTAATTATATACAGAAAGGGAAGCCGCTTGGGAACAACCAAACCATATTTCCATTTTATAAATATTATTAGTATCCGCCTATTTCAGACGGTTCTAGATGAATTTAAATGTTAGCTAGGCGAAGCTTAACAACGTTTGTTTGTAGGTGCAGTTTATAATTTTTATAATATGAAATCTACTGCAGCCCATTTCACTATTTGTTATTGAGAATTCTACTAACATTAAATATGCGAATAGTGTATTTCAGCTTTAAGAAAGAGTGCCGTTCGTGACATTTACCGACGAAATCTGGCACCACCTCGTCCATTGCGCACTCCACTGTTGCAAACCATAGGAACGTGATGTACCTATGTGTAGGGACATTTGGCTCAGTTAAAAAAAAAAAAAAAAAAAAAAAAAAAAAAAAAAAAAAAAAAAAAAAAAATTAAAAAAAATTATGGATAGATTTCCGATCTTTCTGGAAGACCTAGGGACGTTTTGTACAAGAAAGAAAAATTCCAAAATTAAGAATATCCCAGTCACTGTCTGGAGAGGGTACCGAGACGGGGAAAATACTGAAGTGTTAGTTGTTTAGTGCTCCTCGTGCCGCGGAACTGCTGCTGCGTGAGGGACAAAATAATATTGCACGGAAGTAACATAGATTCCAAAATCCGCAGTACGAGACAATCATTTTCAAATGCGGTACTTATTTGTAGCGAAGAACTACGATTGTTGCAATACAAAGCAATCAGAAGATAAATGACGCTAGCAACAATCATGAATAAAAGACAATCAACACTAATAAAGGGATATATTACTACCCAATACGTAAATAACTTTTCAAGGTAAACATAGAGACTTTTTACATATCGTGTCGGGAGATGGAGAAAACGAGTTGGCAACACTGGCACATTCCTGAAGATTGGTGACACAAAAATGCGCATGCAACTACCAGCCTTCCTGTTGCCCGCCGTATAATGAAACCTAAATAGCAAATAAAGAAGCTTTATCTATAGTACCTAAGGCCTTTAAAAAAAATCCTATAGGATTTCTTTCTGAATGCTATTGGTTTTAGATCTAGTTTTCATCATCAAGCAGTGAAGAGAAAAGTATCAGATCAGAAACTGGAAACTGTTAAAGAGAGATGTCTTAGTTGTCTTGTAAACTTCTGTGAAGAAATGATTCTACGGTTACCCATCAATCTGCATCACTTAAAGTGTTACAGAATTTTTCACATGAAATTAGTTCTTTACAGTTACAGCCATCATTTGAAAAAAAAAAGCAGTTTATTATTACTTTTATAGTTTTCTGACATTATTTTCTTCAACATTAATATTACTGAAATATGAATAATATTCATATTTTCCTTCGTTAATTCATTTCAGATAAAATTTCGGATTTAGAAACATTAGAAATTCAGTGAAAAAAATTGCCATTTATGGACTGGAGGGAAAACAGTAATGCTCCTGAGAGTATAATGACTGATTCCAGTCAATTCTGGAACCTTGTACTGAATTACAAAAATGTAATCATTCCTTAAAAAGTTCGTACATATTCATCTGATGGTACAAGGAAGGTGTTGCCACAGTTTTCAATCGCCAGTAATCATGCTGAAGCTATTGACATCAGAAATGTATACAAAGTGACACCTGAGCAAGTACCAGCACTTCCCAGACAGAAATGCCAGAGATGTCAGAAGAAGACGTATGTGAAAGTTTCAATATAATTTTATTGGAAAATGAGGAGTACCAAGGAGAGAGTATAACTAGTACCGCAATCTCGCCTTTACTTTTACATTGAATTGTATTGTGATCTTACATAAAATTAATAAATTCAAATTCACCATGTCCAACAGACAAAAGCATTCATTCTTATATGTCAAATTGGACGATAGTAGTAGAAGCAGAAAGTGGTCATCTTATACATATGAAAAAAACAAAGAGGTAAGTGTGGTAATCTTTCTTCTTAAACTTTTTTTAATTTATTATTATTATTTAGAAAACCGCTTGTTTTTAGTGAAACCTATCTGCGAACTATGGTGACATTGGGCTACAGCACTGCGGCAAAGTGGCGACTTCGCGCAACAAAAAAGTAATCTGGCAACCCTGGTGCAGCCAGTCTCGCCTAAAGCCCTTTCTTTACGAGACGTACAACACGCACAAGAAAGTCGTTGTCAGCTGCAGCGCTCCTTGCGATAGACCGTCGAACTACAAAGAAGCTTTGAAACGGTACGCATTTGTCGAATCGTCTGCTTCACGTGTCTGCTTGGTTTGTTGTCAAATTACAGCAAATGAATAGACAAGTTAAGATCACATTTCGAAACTGTAAGATGTCTTAT
This sequence comes from Locusta migratoria, assembly GCA_026315105.1. Taxonomy (NCBI): domain Eukaryota; kingdom Metazoa; phylum Arthropoda; class Insecta; order Orthoptera; family Acrididae; genus Locusta; species Locusta migratoria. Next base: position 402,376,526 of record CM048747.1, on the reverse strand, counting down.
GATTATTGTGATGAATAAAACATTTATTTGTTTTGTAGATTGCCACTGTGAAACTGTTTTCGTGCAGTTCATGCGTAACTAAGTCGCTCATATGTGCTAACGTCCTCATTATAAAATGCGACTACGGTTTGAGGCACCTGTGTATATGAGAACAAGTTCAGTTGTCTGTACATAGACATTTAACTGTGATAAAGCTTCAAATAATGCTCACCAGAAACAAATATTTCATCTATTAACTACAGAATGTTTCAGGAAAAATAGCAAATATTTTAGAAGATGGTAGTAAAGATGATGTGCAGTTAAAATTTCATATGACGTGTGTCCAGTTTTTATTGTGTACCGAGATACAGCTCTTGGTATGTATAGCAAAGCACATTCAAATTTGGATATTTTGACTGATTCCTTCGTCGGTTCTTGGTAGATCACCCTATTGATTTTTATTCAAACGACCGGTTGTCTGAATATGTCCTAGTAAGCCGAAAACCGGGTAACTAAGTGGTAATGAACGTGTAGAACATACACGAAATTCTACTTTGAAGTCAGTGTGTTGTCGTACTACCAAGAACCGACGGATAAATCAGTGGAAATGTCTTCATTGACATTTGCTCCAAGTTTATTTGGTTCTCATATTAGCAGCTTTACTCTGTATTCAATAAAAATTGTACACATACTATATGAAATTTTTAATGCAATTCCTCTATAGTATCACCTCCTAAAAAACTTACGACTGAGTCGAAAAACTACGTTCCTCTGAGCAGGAGACAAGTATACATTCCCAACAAATTCGCGACTTGGCTTCGTTTGTCTGCTAGGTTCCCCATTCGCTCATCTGCGCATGCGATAAGCACTTACGCGTGATAATAGGATCCATACTATTCCGTCTACTAGCGATCGTATACGTGCATCTTGTGCGAGTAGACGCGTCTACACTGCACCCTGCCGGCGGGCCAGGTGCATAGTGGGTAATCAGCTAAGCTCTCACTACCCGTGTAGAAAAGGCTTAATGTGGCGTCCGCGCAACAGAAGGCGTATTTTGTTATGAAATTTAGTCGTACTCAATCAGTGATCGCAGTTCAGCGGGCGTTTCATATTCGATTTCGTGCTAAACTACCATCACCAAAGAACATTCGACGTTGATATGAACAGTTTGAAGAAACAGGGTGCCCATGTAAAGGCAAAAGTCCTAGCCGGCCAAGCGTTCCTGAACAAACAGTGGAAGCAATTGAGCGGAGCCCCCGATAGTCTACGCGTCGTGCTAGCCGAGAACTTGCGTCACCGCGCATGACAGTGGGCCGTACGTTACGGTGTCGTTTAGTCCTCAAACCATATAGATTTAGGGTTACCATACGTCCTCCTTTTCCCAGCCACGTCTCCTTTTTGAGGCAAGGAAATGTGTCCGGCCGAAATTTATAAAAATCAACAAAATGTCCTCTTTTTTGGGTTCCAAAAAAGAAAATTTATTTTCGTATCACTGATGACAACGGGTTCGTTCGCACTGCACTTTCAAACTGTTCGCAAATATCACTGGCATAAACAGAGCAAAATTGCCGTTCACAATTTCGCTCTCCGCATGGGTCATAGTTGCAAAAGATTCGGAACTTCTCTGCGAAGGAACGGGGTTGTCTCTCCGGTATTCAACTAGTGTATTCTGTCTTCTGTATTATGTTCTCTTGTGTTGCTTTTCATAAACTTTGTGGTTTAGGTTAAAGCTGTATTGTCTGTTCGAGATCGTAGGTAGTCTTTTGCTTTAAAATAAATTACGAACTTAAATACAAATTCAAAATGTCTAAAATAAAGTCTGTGTTAAATGATGTGTTCTTGGAGAAATACAAATCATTTAAGAGAGGAAGAAACAAGCAGGAAGCAGAATGTTTTATTTGCCTTCTGGAACGTACATATCCGTTGCTAACATAGGTAAGTCGTATAAGTATCGTAAGGGGTAATATTGGATCGTATTAACGTAAATGACCACTGAATACAGGAAATTATGTTACAAAAACAGAAATAAATTAGAAAATAAAAAATACAGTATAATGTCAAACATTTGAAATTCCTGAGCTCTCCTCAGTACTTAATGAATAACAAAAAGTTCTCGAGAGAGGTTACGTCGTCCTCCAAGTATAGTTGGTTCAAAAATGAAGAAGACAAGAATGACGGCCGCGGTGGCTGAGCGCTCTGCGGCGCGCTAGTCTCATTCTGCACGGCCACTACGGTCGGGAGTTCGAATCCCCACTCGGGCATGGGTATTTGTGCCGTCCTTAGTCTTAGCTAGTTCATAAGTAGTTTGTAAGTTTAGGGACTGATGACCCCGTAGTTAAGACCTATAAGCTCTACAAACATTTCAACACAAGACAAGAATGAGACAATTGAGTGTAGTGATTATAAATAAACTGTCAAGGTTCATAATATTTTGTTTTAGAATAACCACACACGGTTACTGTTTCAGTTTGTTGTAGTTTTACGTGGTTCATTAATAAAGTTGTAAATTACATTACGTTAAAAGTAAAGTGTCCCCTTTTTTGTATGAACTGTCATCATTTTTTTATGATGAACATATGGTAACCCTAGATCGATTACAACTGGTACAAGCTCTTCGAGATACTGGCAAAGTGGACTTTAGTAATGCTATTTCAGAGGACACAGAAGATGGCACTTTTATGTCACGGCTTATATTTAGCAATGAGGCAACTTTCCGTATTAGCGGTAAGGTTCACCGTGATAATGTGCGTACTTGGGGGCTCGAAAATCCTCATGAAACAACTGAACACGAACGTGATTCACAGTGGTCGTTCGTGCTTCAGATGACTGAGGAATCACTTCTTCGAGTGACGTAGCTTGATAGCGGCGCTACCCTCCCCCGCTCAGCGTCCAGAGACAGTTTGGCGCACTACTGCATGTCGCGCCGGGATAAGCGATCCAGTACCCCCTCTCCCTTTTAGATATATTTTCGTTAAGAAATCTTCAGAATGTCTTACCTCGACCTGTTTGCAGTTGTTTCAACTCGAGCTGAGGCGTCAGCCTACCAAACACCTTTATTTCACACTTTTTTTCCAAAATTAAATATGAGTAATTTCTTTCTAAAAGATACTGAACCTTGTTCATTTTTCTTTGATAATAAACACCGAGAACATATGAATATACTCGTGAACACTGAAACACAGTAAGTAACTAATTACACTGTGACTGTAACAAAATGACTCTGTTACGATGAAGAGAGAAGCTACCTTCTGGTCACCTGACACTGTAAGCAGCTCCCTTTCCAAACCCTACATATGCGCAAAGGCTACTTCCCCCATATATTTTCAAATAGTTAAATATTTGTTACAACGAAGAGTATAAATGTAATTTATCTCCAAGAGAGGTATCAAGTAACAATAAAAAGTCATTGTTGCTCCCTTACCTGTTAAAAAAATGATTTCGTATTAAAAAAAACCGCTAGCAGTCGATCTTGAACCCACTGCTTTCGGCGGGGCAACACGATGCCGCTAACCAAACGGGTATTCTTGCTAGGTGAAGAGTAGTGACTTAATAATCACTCGTGATTGGATCTGAAGGCATTTACAGTTTATGCGTCTTTAGTTTATAGCTGTAAGATATTTTACCAACTATGACGTGTTTTTGATGAATCGTCAGTGCGCCAAAAACAAATGTGTGGATGTGGCCCGTTTTACACGAGTGATTTTCCGCTGAAAATCGACTACTCAAAGTGCGTGCGACTTTCGTGCCTGCGTGTAAATCAGCCGTCAACCGCATCGCGAGTACGTCTATGACGTTAATGATCAATGGATTATGCCGAGTGCGGAGTTCTAAATATCTGAATGTGCTGCAGAATGCGCATGCTCTAGAAGCAAGGAACTGTAGTGGTGTCTGCTAACATCGGAAGTTAACCCATTCTGGTCGAGCTCATTCATTTTATAGAAATGCTTTCGCATCTTCTTCTATCGTCTTCTGTGTGTTCTCATCAAACCGAAAAGGTTGCAACGGAGCCTAAAATTCTTTTTTCTACTAGCGTTCTCCTACAAAAGGAGAAGAAATATCTGCAAACAATAAGATATTAACGTTTTACTTGGATGAAAGCTGCACTATGTATAAATACGAATGTAAATGTATAAACGTGTTTTAATGAAAATTATTGCAACGCCGAAAGACTCAGATTTATTAGAAGAGAAAATGATTTTCGACGTAATTTGACCGTTAGCTAGAAAACAAGAAAACTAAAGTAAACAGGTGATTTTTACTTAATTTTCAGAACTATTTTATGTGCTGTAAGAATAAACTTTCGTCAGCTAATAAATGTATAAAATTTGTAATTTTTCGATGATATGTATTTTTAGGTCATAAATAGAATACAGAATTTGACACATGATATTAGACGAGAATAGCAACTACGTATAACCCTTTAGTCATAAGTAAACTCAATATCATATTCTTCTTCCACGTAAAAAGGGTCCTATAATCTCACTTCGTCATCTGATGCGAAACTACGCAGCAGACAGCTTTACAATTTTGGTGCTATCGTCTAAACGAAAACGACCACTCGAAACAGATGATACTCTGTACGCGAACAACTCGCCAGGGGCGCTGCAGTAGACACACTCGGCTCGAGTAGTCAACTGAGACAAGAACGTCGATCGTGTAAAAGGGGTTTAATGGAGCATTTGCCGATGCGCAAGGCGGGATGCGCATTGGCTCCGTAGTCTTTCCTTAGGGACCGTTCGTGAGTAACCGCCAGAGCTCGAGTATCCAGGATCTGGCGCTTCCACCAGCTTCATTCAACGCCATTGTTAAAAACGGCGTTTCCCCTCGCCACTCCCTGCCGCAGGAACGCCCATATGCTGTCTCCTAGGGGTTCAGGATAGAATTTGAACTTCAGCCGCGCATGCGCATTGTAGCGCTGTGGCCACTGCCGCCTGTATTAAGCGGCCGCGCTACAACTCGTGTACGTGCTGTCTCCGCGACGTAAAACGTATTTCATGCGATAAAAATACTTTGAATGTGCATATAAAATTGAACTAAGAATGGTTTAAAAACACTTATTAATTAATTTACTTTTTTACGACGAACTTTTTGGGTGTTTCACTGAACCAGTGAACTCACAGATGATTCACCAAAAGTGAATTTTTTTGTGCTGTTCCGCAAAGCCAGGTTTATCGACCCTACTTTTTTGGGGAAGAAACTGTAACACGACAATCATTTTTTGTAATGTTGCGGAACTGGTTATACCCACAACTTTGACAATTTCGTCTATCAAAATAATATGTTCAAATATTTGTGAAGCTTATGGGAGTTAACTGCGGGGTCATCAGTTCCTAAACTTACAAACTACTTATGAACTACCTTACACTAATGACAGCACAAACATCCATGCTCGAGGGGGGATTCTAACCCCCGACGGGGAACGGCCTCGCGCATCGCAGCATAGCGACTCAATGCGCTCGGCTGCTCCGCCGCGGCTTTCATCTATCAGCAAGATGGAGCGCAACCGCACTGGCATAACAACGTGCGCATTTTCCTCAATGCCAACATTGGATAGAGCGTACACGACCGCGAGACCAGGCTATACACTCTTGGCCTCCTAGGTCCCCTGACTTAACACCAAGTGATTTCTTCCTGTGGGGATATGTCAAACAATGTGTTCGTGCCTTACCTCGTGACATTGATGAACTAAAAACTGTAGCTTCAGTGACAGAAGACACCTTATGCTCAGATTAATCGGCTATTGGCTATATGTCGCCCGCGCTGGCAATGGAGGACATATTGAACATTGATGATGGATTCTTATAAACCTCTGTCTTTTGTGAGTAATTTAATATGCAGTTTGTTGGTGTGAAGCCCGGCTTCCTAATAAATAATTCTATTTATAATCGGGCCATTCTTTTTTGGAACACCCTGTATACAGGATGTTACAAAAAGGTACGGCCAAACTTTCAGGAAACATTCCTCACACACAAAGAAAGAAAATATGTTATGTGGACATGTGTCCGGAAACTCTTAATTTCCATGTTAGAGCTCATTTTATTATTTCTCTTCAAATCACATTAATCATGGAATGGAAACACACAGCATCAGAAAGTACCAGCGTGACTTCAAACACTTTGTTACAGGAAATGTTCAAAATGTCCTACGCTACCGAGGATACATGCATCCACCCTCCGTCGCATGGAATTCCTGATGCGCTGATGCTGCCTTCCATAGCGTATTGTATCACAGCCATCCAAATTACGAGCACGAATAGTCTATGGTCCGCCTCTATCAATCCATCGGTCACCGAATCTGTTGTTGAGAAGCGTACGAACATGTCGACTGAAATGTGCAGGAGCTCCATCGTGCATGAACCATATGTTGTGTTGAACTTGTAAAGGCACATCTTCTATCAACACAGATAATGTATCATATATGAAATCATGATAACGTGCTCCAGTGAGCGTAGGTGGAAGAACATGTGGCCCAATCAAGACATCACCAACAATTCCTGCCCAAACGTTCATAGAAAATCTGTGTTGATGACGTGAATCGAGGAAGTACAGTACATACTAACGAAACAATTGGGTATTTTGACAATTGTCTGCACGAATTATTTCAATTTATATTTAAAGAGAAATACTAAAATGAGCTCTAACATGGAAATTAAACGTTTCCGGACACATATCCACGCAACATATTTTCTTTGTTTATGTGTGAGGAATGTTTCCTGAAAGTTTGGCCGTACCTTTATGTAACACCCTGTATATGTTATTGCTCTTACGCTTTTATGATAGTAACAACATTCAGAAACTGAATATTGATGGCTTTACCTCAGTCTCACTTAAAGACTTCAATATCAGAGTGCCATTTAATTAACCCAGATAGCGCGGAATTATTGTTAGTTTACTTTATCAGAGGCTATTAATTACCTTCATATGACTGCACAACATCGTTAAAAGTGATTTTTTCACAATCACGCCATTAGTTTTCCAATACTACCCTTCTTTCTGGAATGACGTCAAAATGAATGCTTCATAATATTAATCTGATGAATAATTGTTATTGAAGCGACATCTAAGATGAAATATATTCATGTACGTCTCAAAAAATTGAGGAAAGTATAATAAATATAAACCCAACTAAGAGGTAGTTTTCAATATCTTCTGTATGAACCTCAACTTTTCAGCTGTATCAAACAGTTTGCAATCGACAATACAAGTCAAAATTGATCCGCAATTCGAGCGAGCTATTCAAAGAAATAAAATATGACACTGTGCACGAATTCTTACAGACAAGAATAAAAACGTAAGTTCCCTTTATCGTCCTTCTGGAAGGACGTCAGCGCTCTGGGTTAACGTAAGATACTCATTCACGTGTAGGAATTTCATGTGGTGCGATTCATTGGCTAAGAACGTAATGCTCATACATTTAACGGATTTACTAATTCTGTACTGTTTTCGAAAAATAAACAGCAGCAAGATCCAATGCCGGAAATCACTGCCCGGAACCCAAAATACACGTGCAGTGGCGTTCTCGAAATATATGTGGCTGATCCGATTTGTTAAACAACCTCTCGCACCTGGATCCGCTGTTATCCAAGCCCCGATAAACAGAAAGTCCATTAATTGCATTCGAACGAATGCAATGGATTCCATCGGCTTGTTTTAAGGATTGTGGGTCGTAGCCGTTAATTAAAACAGAGGGATGAGTATTCCTGCCATGCTATGAATGTATGGTATTCGCTGCTGATGCTACATTAGGCGAAACGTACAATTTTTTAAAAACTTTTCACACACAAAGAACATTCCTATACGAGTAACGTACACCGCATTACACTACCATTTCGTAATGCTGACTTCGTTTTTAATCATAGTATAATGCCTAACGCTGTAATGTACTTTTTGTGTTGGCAATATGAAAATATATTACGCTGATTTTGTATTTTTCTTTTTAGCTAAAGATGGATTGTTTGAGTATACTGTATTTTCTTTTAAATGTTAAAATATTGCAAAACTACACTTGACATAAAGTGGCCTTGTAATTATCGGTTACACTTATGCAAACTTCAGAAATTGACGATGTGGCAGCGCATTTATCTTGGAAATAATACTCTCCTATTCAGTGCAAAAATAAATTAAATATTTAATTTCACATGTGAACAGAAAGATTTCTTACTGAAGATGAGTGACGATTTGCGAAATCCAAGAGGAGTTCCTGTGAACAGGCGCTTTGTGCAGGGAGTAGCAAATGACCCTCAACATATAGAGATGTGACGTAATGAGTATACACGGAGAATCTTTATATATGATTATATACTTCCAGAACACACTGTAGCAAATTATCTACTTCCAGAAAAATCTAGGTTTATGCGTATGATGTGTTTTAATAAATGAATGTAACTGTATATATGACACACAGGGGAAGGTTGCCGGTGTTGGACCACTCTTTTTATTTTGATATCCAAGCCTACATTATGTTTCTATACGAAATAAAATATAATATAGATGAATATACATTTTATACACCTTCATCAGCTAGAATTATACTCTGAACAAACACAAAGCATAAATAATGGAAACTGTTCTCACTCCAATGACTATTGCCGACTGAGCTAGGTGACCTCGACAATCACCATTTGGGCCAATTTAAAACTTAAGTTACCGACACACAGTGAAATACGTAGGTGGTCCAACTTAGGCAACGGTCCATCTTCGGCTACTCTCTCGTACTTTAAAAATTTGTCGTATTCCAGTGGAAGGTTGTGTCAAAATTTGTAAGCATTCTGCTGAGATTTTGTCCTGAGATGTGCTGTTAGGAACATGTATCAAAATTAAAAATTCAAATCTTCTTTTGTTGAAAATCTGAAATCTCCGAATTTTCTTCACACATCAAACTGAAATTTTGACAAAAGTTGCATCCGATTTGACACATCATTTTTAATATCCACTGGAACGCCATTTGGTCAATCCGATATATACGTATGGGACGATAAAAAATTTAAATGTTTGTTTGAGCAAAACCGTTAAACTAGGAAAGTTTTGAATCGATTGCTTTGACATTCTGATACGACATTGCTTTACGTAAATAATTGTATGTGTGTGCGCGCGCGCGCTTTTAAATTTATTTATTTCTTTATTATTTTATTTATTTATTTATTTTCATCAAATTTTTCCCATTATAACATTTGTAGAAATGCACGTAAGACACACTTTAAAATTTTGATATATAAAAAATATACACGCATCTCCATTGCAACGCTGTGTCAAACTTTCAAAGCTCTCAGTCAAAAGGTTTGGGAGATATAATAGTATTGAAAATAACACTAACATGGCATAGGTTCGACAGATGTGTGAGGAGAGAAGGAGAATGGGGAGGAAATTGACATGAAAAAGAGAAGATGAATAGAGAAAGCGTGATGTGAAGAAGCACAGGAAGGGTTCGAGGAGTGAACAGGCAGTAGAAGGATGCAGACATATAGCGGGGCATGAAGAAAGGTGCATAGAGACTAGGACAGGAATGAGATGAGTTGGAAATGAATGATGTATACCAAATTCATCATGAAATTACACATAAAAAATACGTGCACTCTCTTTCCATTTTTTCCGTTTAATTTGTAACAATCCACACAGTGCGTGTCCGCATACAGCGAATACTTCAATATTATACGTCAGCCTCGGATTCGTACCAGATAATGTTGACAGAGGAGGTGTATCACACTTTTAATAAGAATAATGTAACCTAACTACAACCTCGGGCATTAAAGATCGGTGTATAGTCATGTAACATTAACTATGAACTACAGTTACTGTCCTTCGAAATAGTCACCTCCTACAACTATGCACCTCTGAAGTTCAGAGCGCTTTTTCACGTATTTTGCTTAGCACAATAGTCAATCGAGTACACTCGCTGTTTTATCGAGAGCATTTTCTGCTGCAATCAACTCGTCTCTCAACATGTCTGCTTCTGTCAATCACTCAGTGGAAATGATGACACAGTTTAATTATTTTCTGTAATGAGCAGTTCTCGTGTTCATTGCTCTAGGGCCAATTACGCGGTAATCGTATTTCTTAGGCACATTTTATTCTGCCCAACTTCTATTGTATGCTGTGTCGTGGAGATACGATACGGTAAGTCGTCATTATTAAGCTGTTAAAATTGTGTCTTCTATATAAATAGTGCACTGAACACCAAAGTATTTGTTTTACAATTTTTTTATTGAACTGTTGTTTTTTTTATGTCATGTGATTCATGCGCAACACAGACGTTTGTATTTATTTTATTAGTTCGGACATTATTTTGTTGCTAGAGTACCAGATCAATAATGCTAGTATAATCTTCGCCACAGTAAGAAAGACAAGACAATTCACTGCTTAAATAAAATAACTTGAATCTCAATCACGCTCACACACACAGCCACATACAGACGGCAACGTAACATGACTTCCAAGACGGATAAATTAATGCTTTAGAAATGGGTATACGCCGAACCAAGCGGCAAAATGACGTACTGGAAGCATGTTGTTCGTCTATAACCAGGAGACTTTTAAGACTGATACACAAAATACGATATAAATCAGCTTTTCATACGTTGTTGTCCAGGAACAACACTGGAAATGAAAGGGTTTGAATTGATCCATTAGGAAAAAAAAATTAAAATCAGTAAAAATATAAATTTCCACTACAATATTTTGAGCAAAATCATGTACCTCTATTTTATCTGAAAATCAAAAGAGGAAATATATCCCAATGAAAAGGAAACGTGTCATCAAGTTATTAACGTTTGCACGAACAAGCTCACCTCTATTACAATAGCTCATTAGAATCTGATATAACAAACCCTGCCGCGTGGGAATGGCCGTGAGCTCTAAGTAAATGTAATTCCTAAAGTTCTGTACCACATAGAAGTACTTTTGCTACTTGAATCCTTTTCTCAAAACTGCGAATCGGAGCGGTTTTGAATATTCCCGTTGTTGAAATAATCAGGTAATAAAAACTCCACTAACAACACAAACACTCTATCCAAACTTTTGTAATAACAGAGTATTACGAACAATTTCTCTTTACTCATCAGTAAACAAATGTTCTGTTTCTGGAATCAAACCCACCACCTGCAAGCACTGCTAACCAAGCAAATCAGTTGTGTCTCATCTATACTCAACCACGACAGTTATAGCTGACTTGTCACAAGTTTAATATTCAAATGTTTGTAAAGCTTATGGGACATAACTGCGGGGTCATCAGTCCCCAAACTTACAAACTACTTATGAACTACTTTACACTAAAGACGGCACAAACATCCATGCCCGAAGGGGGATTCGAACTCCCGACGGGGAGCGGCCTCGCGCATTGTAGCATAGCGCCTCAATGCGCTTGACCACTCCGCCGCGGCAACAAGTAAAATTATCCTTGACAAGTCCTGTGATGGAGTTACACACCGAATTGTATGATAACTAAGATCACATGTTGCTAGTGGAATTTTAAAACGTAAATCTGTAATTAGGATATAATTACCCTACGACTCACCGGGAATCGAACCCATAACCTACAGACGTCCTAGGAGAATGCAATGAAAAGACCCAACTGTATGGTTCCGAGAGGACAGAATACTGAAAAAGAGGAGATCCGAAAGAATCCCAGTCCAGCACGTTTCAAGTTCAAATATAATAAGAGCCATGTGTACTTAAACAACCATTGGTTTATTACTTAAAATAAAGTTTTGTAATGAAGGAAAGGTTTCAGGCTCAGAGTTAATAATTACCGTGTATTCTTCCTATTACTTCCAACTATTAAACGGTTCTCTCCCAGTTGATAGTGTTCTGATTTATCTTTAATGAGGATTCTGAACTACAGTGGAACTTGGCGTTCTCCACATGGCGTTACCAGAGGTGAATTAGAGATGATCGTGCCCGTGAAATATATACGCCTTAAGGGATAATTGGACCCATACAACGCATATATTAAACAAGACAGAATCCACCAGACCGCTACGGCGAAATGCACTACCCTTATGTTGGTGTAGCGTAAGCTGAGCTTAGCACACATACCGGATCTGATGCAGACAATGTTGGCATCAATGAAGTGATCAACTATTAGCAAGCTTCTGGCTCAGAGATTATTCTAGTCTAATGTCAGGGGATGAAAAGACGCTCTATCCATCGATCTATCCATTATACACCGATGGGAAAACATTATAAAAATTCAACTATTTCGACATATATCTTAGTTCAAAAAATACGACGCAGAGTGGGAGCTAGGAGATATTTGATTATTACTGTCAGTATTACTTTTATTATCTTCAACTGCTGCTGCTGCACGTTAAGTTGAAGAGCATTTAAGGTGTTTACTCATTTCAGAAGCAGTTGCCCAACCGTCAAAAATGTTTATTCCTGGCCTGAAATTCACTTCACCATGGTTTGGCGACTGTTGCTTTTTACAGGCACTTTAAAATAATATGAGAGAATGCCGTTCAGGAAATATCTAAACAACTTTGGACGTAGAAGTTTTAGTAAGCATCGCCTACTGATTTTCAATGAGAATACTTGTAGCTCTGTTATACAACAGCTCAGCGATCAACGAGACTGGCTTCACGAAACGAAGTCATCTTTATTTCATAGGCGGCCAGTTTACCCGGAAGCTACAGAAGACTTGTCAGATTCGGTTTTTCTTTACTGGCTCGGTATTAACTAGATCACATAAATTGAAGCGGATAGGTAGAAACTGGTTGCAATTTTTTATGGAACGACTTTCCTGGATTCAGAATCACGGATTAGTAACTTTATGTCACACCTTAAGTCAAAATCACTCAGATTATTGAACGAAAATGACATGAAAAGCAGATAATTTTATCAACTTTATTCTGTGCTAACCAGGAAGTTACTCGCTGTTTACACAGTTGCCAAACGTAATCTACAATGTCACAAATTCTCCATTGGACTAGCAACAGGCAGAATCGCATTTCTTTAACTATGTGCTATGTCGAAAGCGTAGTTATGAATAACATAAAGATGCGCTGACTGCAAACCGAACATCGTAAATGAAGTGCGGAAGTAATTATTTGAGAGGCTCTCATCTCTCTCTAGCTGTCGTAGGTAGTTTTGTTTTTCTACCTTAGAGAACTTCAGACTGAAAACCCCATTCAAGCGAACAGATTTCATATTATAGCATTATAAGAGGCTATAATTATTCTGAGCATGATAATTTCAGTGTTACTGAATACGATTTTCCTTATGAACGATTTCATTCGCAGCACGTCTAAAACATAAATGCACAAATATAAAGACAGTATGATATTCACTATAAAACTCGAACATTCACAAAAAATTTCATTAAGTGGTTTCCAACGAGACAAACGAACTATGTAAATAAATCTTTCCCAATCACTTATGATGTGCGGAATGATAAAGCAAGAGTACAATTCAAAGATCGATTCCAACTAACTAAATGAAAGGAGAAGCATTAATGGTGAAAACAAACAAGGAACAGAATCGTGCCAGTAATTTGTGGAACATTTAAATGATTCTAAAATAATCAAAGGATCGAAATCTGCTTGTAACGATTACAATATAACTGCTGGCGATGTTTTGAAAATACAATGAAAAGCATCTAATGGATCAGTTTACCAATTTCCAGACTCCCGGAAACAAGAGGAGGGAAACAATCAAGAATTCGTTACCCTGCGCGTGGTGGAATGGGATTCCTACAAATCTCTCGCAGTAGGCGTAGTTTGTTCATGGTTTCCTTCTCAGATGTTTCATCCAGACGAACTCGCTTGAATATCGCAAACGTTCAAGCGATTAGTAAGAGTTGTAAAAGAAAGCTGATGGTTTCATATCAACACCGGTTACTAGGCCTTCTCTATCACGCATTCAAATATCCAATAATAATGAGTGTAATTCGAAAATATGAAATAATAACAACTTCTGACCTGTGTAGCGATTCGATGCTATTGCAGAGATGGCACACAAAAATATTAACTTTTCGCGAAATCACATTATAGGGCCGTTAGTTTTAAATGGTTCATTAGCAGTAATACACGCGTAACGGTAAACGACAATGCCGTTACTGCCTAGTCGACGTTCTAGTCAGCACTGGAAATCGAAATATCGTGCTAATAAATTACGCAAATGAAAATGAATCATTTCACTCTGCAGCGGCGTGTGCGCTGATATGAAACTTCCTGGCAGATAAAAATTGTGTGCCGGAACCGGGACTCGAACCTGAGATCTTTGCCTTTCGCGGGCAAGCGCTCTACCGACTGAGCTATGCCGACACGACTCACGAAGCCGCCTCACAACTTCGCCAGTACCTCCCTCCTACTTTTCAAACTTCACAGAAGCTCTCCTGCGAAACATGGAAGACTAGCACTCCTGGAAGAAAGGATATGGTGGAGACATGGCTTAGCCACAGCCTAAGGGGATGATTCCAGGATGAATCTTTGCAACGGAGTGTGCGCTGATATGAAACTTTCTGGCAGATTAAAATTGTGTGCCGGAACCGGGACTCGAACCTGGGATATTTGCCTTTTGCGGGCAAGAGCACTACCGACTGAGCTATCCCGACATGACTCAAGATGCCGCCTCAAAACTTTACTTCCGCCAGTACCTTGGAACGTAGGAGGCGAGGTACTGGCGGAAGTAAAGTTGTGAGGCGGTATCGTGAGTCGTGTCGGGATAGTTCAGTCGGTAGAGGGCTTGCCCGCAAAAGGCAAAGGTCCCAGGTTCGAGTCTCGGTTCCGGCACGCAATTTTAATCTGCCAGGAAGTTGCTTCTTGATTTCGTTATTTCGCTTATTTTACTGTAAGAGTTGCTGTCTTCTCACTTTCTTATTATAAAATCCGGTGAACGTTCTTACATTAGAATTCCTTAACTCTCAGAACCTACGTAGAGGGTAAGAAGAGCCGCCGGTTGAGTGGCCGAGCGTTCTCAGGCGCCTTCCTCGAAGCGCGTGGTTGCTCCCCGTCGGAGGTGCGAGTCCTCCATCGCACATGGGTGTTGTCCTTAGGTTACTTTAAGTATTTTCTAATCCTAAAACATTTGTTTTAGGGTAAGAGAAGCGAGCGTGAGAGAGAGAGAGAGAGAGAGAGAGAGAGAGAGAGAGAGAGAGAGAGAGAGAGAGAGAGAGGGAGGGAGAAACAGAGTGCGAGAGAGACAGAGAGAGAGGACGAGAGGATGGGGAACGTGAATTGACAGAATGTATAAAACGTCTGATTTGATCGATTGCAATATGGTATTTGTTATCTGCGAAATATCTTAAATAGTTAATCACGACATCCTATGGGCATAAATGGCTTTCTTTCCTCGTGAATTGGGCGTATTCTATAAAAAGAAAACGGCATTGAAATTCAGTTATTTTGAAAGCCAGCTATAACACATAATTTGAATAGTATGATGCCTGTGACGCCAATAACATGATCCTCCTCGTGGTGTTGCAACATTCAATGACAGTTATATAGTATTTGGTCATCCATTTTTTGTAAAATAGTTTGCACTGTACAAATACCTTTATAAAAACTCCAGAAAATTTGATTTAGTATGAAAAA
This sequence comes from Locusta migratoria, assembly GCA_026315105.1. NCBI lineage: Eukaryota > Metazoa > Arthropoda > Insecta > Orthoptera > Acrididae > Locusta > Locusta migratoria. The sequence goes on along the minus strand of CM048747.1, from coordinate 402,361,024 downwards.
AGTGTAAAATTGTGTATAAACTGGATCAAAGAGCTTCAAATAAGATCCTTCACTTTTTTGCCTTTATTTTTGTGAGGATCATTTTTATATATGTAAACATCACATACAAAACATTATTCCATTATTTAGCTATCGGTATTTACATCGGTGATGCAGTATTTCAGTACACGATAGATACATCAATGATTTGTCTCAATAAACCTTTTTGAGCGCATTTGGTGAATGCACAGAATTACATTCTATTACAATAACAAAAAGAGGGAGAGGACAGGAGAGGGTTGGATTTGTACATGGAACGCAAAATTTGAAACCCACGACTGAAACCGTTTCACTATCAATCATTTACGGAGTATTTAACTCGAGTGGTTGACATCATTTCAAATCTTCGACAGTTATTTTTCTTGGAAATTATTTTATGTTGGCACCTAAGCCGAAAGAGTTGTGCTCTTGTAACCAATCAGCACTAGGAAATTTTTAATGATATGTGGAAAGTGACTAGCGCACAAGAGTAATTTACGTGTACACAAGAATTTATCTGAATTCGAACTGTAACTAAACAGTTTCGCACTTATCGTGTAATTTAAAAGTGATATACATTGGTACAAAAACGTAGACTGAAACTAAGATGCAATCCTTATTTACACATGTTTTTGTAGTATAACAGTTTTTTATCTTTAGTGGGAGACTATTGAAAATAAAATAAAATAAAAAATAAACAGTTTGGCTCAAATATATTTATTTAAATAACAGTTTTCAGTTTTCTTATTTCCGACATGTAAAAATCTGTATTGTAATGTAAAATCTAAGATACTACAAACAAATATAGTTTCTTGGGCCATTCCGTTTAGAAACATTACAAGCGTCATTCTCCATGTGTGCAGTCAGTGGTCGCGCCTTTGTGATTTTATTTAGGAATAAACGTGGCCAGAAGTAAATGAAACAATCACATGGATTTAGCAAACAGGTAGTTGATAACAAGAAGGAAAGAAAAACATACATTAGATTTCTCTAAAAGAAACTGCAGGAAGGAGAGAGATGAAAAATCCCCTCAGCTCAAGAGGAACAATTACACTAAATTATCTACTGGAAGAATAGCTATACAAAAACTGGATTCCTAACCACATGGAGAGCAACGTTCGTCTGGCAAGATCATCTCCATGCCTTACAGAAGGAAGATGCTTTTTAGCACTGTCCTAGGACCAATCACAGGCCCCTCCTCGTGGAGCAACGACACCGTCCAATCGGAATCCTTAATAATCGCACCCGGATGATGGTCTGGCCGCCTTTGAATTCACAACTAACTATGAATCACCAACGTGAAAATACTTGCATAAGAAACTGGCGGGAAAGAGACTTTTATCTGTTCCATTTTGGACTCGTCGCCCAATCCAGACAGACCGCGCGTTTCTTATGACTTCAACTCAACTCCATACTTCGTGTATGTAAAACCAACAGCTCTGACCTGCAAGCTGACAAAAAGCATAACGATTAAAATTTCATCGTAACTTACGGACAAATCGACAGAATATAATGCAGAAACATGATGAAAGATACAGGACGACGATGATTTAAAAAAAAAAAAAAAAAAAAAAAAAAAAAAAAAAAAAAAAAAAAAAAAAAAAAAAAAAAAAAAACCTTGTGATCTTTACACGGAATATAGATTGGCGACAGTAAACCGTTCTGCGTCCGCCTCAAATTCCAGCTCTCTAAATTTCTTCAACGGTGCTTCTCGAAAAGAACGTCGCGTCCCCTCCTACGACTCCGAGTTCCGAAGCTTTTTGGTAACACTCGCCTGACGATTGGACTCCACCTGTTACAAACTCGCCGTTCGCCTCTGAACTGCCCCTTTAAACCGATCTGGTGGGGATACCAAAAAATTCTCAAGACGGGGTCGTACAAGCGTTTTATATGCGGTCTCCTTTACGGACGAATCACAACTTCCCAAAACTCTCCCAATAAAGCTAAATAGACCACTCGCCTTCCCCATAACTGTCCTTATATCCACGTTCCGTTTTATATCATTGTGCATCGTTACGTCTAGGTATTTAATTAGCGCGACTCTGTCAAGCAGCACAGTACTAATGCTGTATTCGAACATTACGGAATTTTTGTCTCCTACTCATCTGCATCACCTTACATTTTTCCACATGTAACGCTAGTTGCCATTCCTTACACCACCTACATATTTCGTCCAAGTCATCCTGCATCCTACTACAGTTTTTCAATGAGGACACCTTCTTGTACAACACAGCATCATCAACAAAGAACCGAAGATTGCAACTCCCTCTGTCCGTCAGATAATTTATATATATTGTCAATCGAAGGTTAGAATCTGATCCTTTCGGAGTGGCTCAGTTGGCTTGAGGAAGCTTGATTGCGTATATTTTCTTCACACGTTGACGCACACTGCGCCTGATGGATGTAAACATTGCACATATGGTGGCCTGGCAGCCTATGCCAGTCGGCTATCTTTAAGCGGACGAGGTTAACACCATTATCAGTAGCACACTTCTACAATCTCCCAGGTACCATCTCGCGTTATCGGATTAAAATCAGTGACGTCTTTCCAGAAGTATTCATTTTTCCCCGGAAGTGTTTTGTTACCGGAGATATATGGCGAATACTCTCAAGAGTTCAAAGTCGGTCGTGGTGGCCGAGGTGGTGCCAGTCACGGTCTGCACAGCCACTACGGTCGGGGGTTCGAATCCCCGCTCGGGCATGGATAATTGTGCCGTACTACGGTCGGGGGTTCGAATCGCCCCTCGGGCATGGATATTTGTTCCGTCCTTAGTATTAGCTAGTTCGTAAGTAGTTTGTAAGTTTAGTGACTGATGACCCCGTTGTTAAGTCCCATAAGCTATACAAACATTTGAAACATTTTGTGCATTCAAATCAACGTCTTTCCCCGCCAACAATGGTCCTCCCGTAAAAGAATCTAAACATAACATGGAGTCTGTCAGGATTCTCTGTACAAGTGGGGCAAATCGCCAAGTCCTCAGTGTGACTGTTAGGTTAGATAAATACTTGTTCCATATGTCATAAATACATTTCGCAAAGATATGGAACGTGTCAGTCTAATAAATGGTGTCCATTATTTTAAGGATTTTTTGATTAAAAAAGTTGTTATTTTTTAGCTAAATTATTAACTTTTATCTAGAAATACATCTAAATTGTAGGAGGAGTTGTCATTCATAAATTCTTTTAATTTCTCTTTAAATATTAGTTGGCTACCTGTCAGACATTTGATGCTGCTTGGTAAGTGACCGAATACTGTTATGGCAGCATAATTCTCCCCTTTCTGTATCAAAGTTAGATTTTACCTTGAATAATGAATATGACCCTTTCTCCTAGTGGTGTAGCTGCACACACTGCTATTAGTTTTGAATTGGGTCGGATTGTTAATAACAAATTTCTTGAATGAATATACATATTGTGAAGATACATTGAAGATACTAGATCTTAAATAAATGACTACAGGATGATCTTGGGTGAGCTACAGCAATTATTCTGATTACACGCTTTTCTGTAATGAATACTTTCCTACTCAATGTTGAATTGCCCAGAATACGATTCCATATGATAGTAGTGAATGAAAATAGGCATAGTAAGCTAATTTACTGAGATGTGTATCACCAAATTTTGCAATGAACCTGATAGCAAAAGTAACTAAAGTCAAACGTTTCAGCAGATCTTCAAATGTGTTTCTACCAATTCAATCCCTCGTCAATGCAAACACCTACATATTTCGAATATTATACCTTAGCTACAGATTTCTATTCAAAGTCTATATTTACTAATGGTGTCATGACATTTACTGTATGAAACTGTATATTCTGGACTTAATCAAAGTTTATTGAGACTCCATTTGTAAAGAACCAATTAATAATTTTCTGAAATACATAATTTACAATTTCATCACTTAATACCTGTTTGTCAAGCGTATTAGGTATACTTGTATCGTCAAAAAAGGAACAAGCTTAGTACCTTCGTGAATATAGAATGGCGAGTCATTAACATACATTAAGAACAGCTAAGGACCTGAGACGGAAGCTTGCGAGACTCAATTTTTGATAGCTCCCTCGTTAATGGAGTTAATTGTTTCTTCAGTGTGGTGCTTTGCGTCAGGCAATAAATCATTGTGCATGACTGCTGGATGAGATCGTACCCATTACCAAGAACAGACCTATGATGCAATTTCGTGGCTGGATGTTCAGACAATATATAAGGACCATGTTCGCTGCACAGCTTCCTTAATTCGGTTTACTTAAATTGTGTAAATGTACTACTCATTTCATTGTTCTTTTTTATTTTTTATTTCAATTTCCACTTTAATGTTCATTTTTTAGTGTTTTAATGTCCTTTCAACTGTTGATCTTACTGTACAATTATAGCAAAATGATACCGAGCCTTTTAAAATTCCACTACTTCACACATTGTGATGGACATTTTACTGTATATTTGTATATTTATTTTGTAAGTAATGCACTTGAAGATATATATATATATATATATATAAGCTACTTTTTGCCGCGGCTTCCTACCTGAGAAGCGTCATTGTCTAATGTACCTTACATGTTCAAGTGTTTATGTTATACGATAAATAAACAAGTATCCATGGAGTGGATCCTTTGGTCCAATCGAAACAATAAGTAATTGGAAATGGTGGCCATTTGCAGTCATTGTCAAACGGAGTGGAAGTGTGCTCCATTTCACTGCGCCTGGTCTAGTTGCTGAAATTCACGCAGCAAAAGGAAGTCCGATATGATATTAGGAAGCGTCCCGTGCCTTTTTTCAAGTCATTGTACCCGACAGAACTCGCCCTACTCCACGTATTCCTTTATCAATTTCCACATACTGAGAAAGAGACGCAATTAACGGACAGAAGGCAAACAGCACGATGTATAATTATGTTAATCATCTTCAAACAATTAAGTATACATACGCGAAATTTACGTGGCTGCTTCTCCAATGCTTGCTAGAATATGCATGTCTTGTTCCATAAAACATACCTTGGGCGGATCGTGAAGACTTTACTACTTCATCTGCCTGGCAGAACGTCGCGGCGGGAGCAGCACACCTGTTCGTGACGCAATAAAACTGTCAGAGGTGAGTGGGCGTTTTCCAGGAAGGAAATTTTCGTAGAGGCTACTCAACGTCTCTTTCACAGCGCACAATCATTTTCATGGGCTCCTATACCAGATACGCTCGAGGAGCAAAATTATCAAATCGTAACGTAGTTAAAGGTCCACTGCGAGTTAACGATTCCGCGAAGAGGGAATGAAAATACCTATTAAATTGATTTGGTCGTTTTACGGAGTAATGGGGTTAAATTAATTTTTCTCGGAAATATTAGAAATCAACTAACGAAAACGCAGAGAAATCGTGCATTCTTTGAGTAGCAGGTTGTATTGTTGCTTCATCTGCGAAACTCCTGCAGCAATAGTACAGGCATAGTTTGGAAAAAAAATAAAGCTACCATGTTACCACGAGGCACTGCGGAGATGTTTGGAAGTTAATACAGAACACTGGAACAAAGGGTGGTCATGAAGAACTATGCACCACCAACCCTCCTGTCGCCTCTACCATAAGACAAAGGAAAAGTTGTCAACAGCATGTGGTTTGCCCACCCGCATCAAAGTACTGTCCTCTCCCGACGGTTCGTAACTTCGGTGATCTTGCCCCTATACAAAATTTCTAATAATTTATGTCACTTTTACTGCTCTTCTTGATGTTCTCAGTTCTTCAGTGCTTATTTTAAACTTGGGAAACCAAAGATTGAGCAGTTGAGTTTATTACAATTAGCCACAATGCAACACATTAACTACATTTATATTTTGTCTGTCTACATTTTGTTAATAATCATCTCTGTACATCCAGTACGTCTCCTACACTTAATTACAATGTGGTCATTATCTTCCCTTTCCATTGCTACCCTCATCGAATGACAGAGCGAGTGAATGCGTACGTATAGTGGATTTTCTCAGTGTCTGGTAAAGAGTGGAACTTCTTGTCAGCTATTCTGGCAGTTTAGCCAACCTATTGTTAGGGACGGGCAAAGAGGTTTCTTTCTCCTCTGGTCGAAGCGCTATTGTGCCTAAGATGACAGAGCTCTGTCTGTATGTCTCTGAGATCCTTACGATGATGATACGTGACACGCTGGTTTTGGGAAGGTTCTTGTTCCTTGGTCCTCAGACCTGGAGGTGAGAGTTTTTCTCCGACAACTCGTGTAGTTGAATGTGTGCCGAATTCATATTAGTTTTCCTTTGGGTGAGATTTAATCTCTTATCTTTCAGTCTATGATCTGCATAATCATGAAAATTATTTTGTTTCTATTAAAAAAAAAAAACAAGCAATTACGACTTTCTAAATCCTGTGAGTAGTGGGTTTCTTCATTCAGAACTGTGAAATGGGCACATGGTACGAGGACCGTGCCTGGCTAATCAGGATTCGTGCTCCCCAGTAGTAATGTGCGTGTGTATTTCACTGTAATATATTTCTGCTTGTATGGATATAGGCATGCATGGCTTTATATGTCTGCGGCAAGTGTTTGGTAACGGTTTAGTTATTTGAGTAACCAGCCAACTGTCTCAGCCGCGGCGGAATAGCAGTGCGCACTAAGGCGCTTTGCTGCGGTGCGCGTGGCAGTCTGCCTTCGGAGGTTCGAGTCCTCCCTCGGGAATGTGTGTGTGTGTGTGTGTGTGTGTGTGTGTGTGTTGTTCTTGGAATAAGCCAGTTTAAGTAGTTTGTATGTTTAGGGACCGATGACCACTGCAGTTAGGTCCCATAAGTTTAAAAACATTTGAACATTTTTTTGTCATGTTAAAGCAGTTTCATAGCAGATATTATTTGTCTTTAGATATAATTTACTGACTGAAATGAACTTTTGAAATGTAAAAATTTTTCATGACATGCCTTTGTTTGACTTGGGACACGTGGTTATGTCTGAAAAACTGATATAATATTTCAATTATTTTACTTTGTACCTCGTCAACCTCAATTATCCTCCCCCCCCCCCCCCCCCAGGGGGCTAACAGTTCTATCGTGAGTACAAGCGTGGTGAGCACGAGGCTCCAAGCTAATGCAGTCTTTCCTCCTTCTTTCCTCCATAGACTGCATTTCCTTTCCCTTCCCCTCCTTTCCTATACTCACTCCTTCCACTCTCCCCCCCGGGGGGGGGGACTGATAACCTTATCAGTTTGGTCCCCCTATCCCAGACAACCAACCAACCATTCGATTATCCTGGACCATTTGTCCCTTTCAGACACATAAGTAAATTTTTGTACTTCGCGAAAGACAAGGGGAACGTGCTCACTTTGTATTTAGACATGTTTAGAGCATGCGGTATTTCTTTTAGTTTTATACGTTCTCTAGTTTCATGATTGTATTGAGCGTGTGTGCTTTCTTCCATTGACCTATACCAATTTCTCTTTTTATATTTCGATAATTCATGAGTCATTGTGCATTAACACTACGTTAACAGTATAGAAAAGAACCAGCAATTTTAATTTGTAAGTAATGTAATCAGCACCAACTTATAAAATAAATATTCAATTATTCAAAATTAATCGACACGCATGATTCAGTTCTGTAGCACAGGAATATCCTCATATAGCTCCTCATTCTTTTTTTATCAATATTAAGTAAGAGATGTCAACAGATACCTACAAACCAGATCGGCACGGCTGTTAAATATGCTTTATCGTCTAGTTTTACTGGCGTAGATATCTAAATGGAAAGTAAAAATTACATGAAATGAAAGAAGTGAACTACGGAAGTGTTACTGTTGTGCTTCATTTCATCGAACCCCAGCTACTTTTATTCGCTGATTACATTCATTACATGGAGCTGGCTCTATTTTTACTCGCAAACGAATTATGATAATTTTGCGGGACACTAACTCGTGTATAACCACTAAGCACCCTTTCTGTCAAATTGCTTTACTAACACTCGTATCTCTTTACACAAAGCGCTGTCGTAATGTATACAAAGATGTATTTTGCTCCATGATTATCCAACACAAAACGCAGTTTCACAGGAATGTTTTAAGGTCCATAAAACTTCCTTACGTAAATACACCTAGTTTGAAATTAGCCATAAACAGAATTTAATTAAATCTTGGGAGTTTTCTTTCCGCTGTTTCAACGGAAGTAATTTCTGTGTTTTAATTGCCACTCCCTCAAAGCAAATTTATTAAGGCGAAACTAATTATACAACTTTTTGTGTGCGTAATTATCAGTCTTCAAAAGCCGCAGAGGTCGGGGAATTAATTTCTTTGCATAGTTATTGTCTGCATGATCTCGGTTGAAACGTCGGCCGCAGCAACACGGAGGAGAAACACTTCGCGAGAGCCGGTCTGCAGCGGTGCTGCGTAAGCGCTACACGTAATCGTTCTGGAACCTCAACTACACTAGAGTACTGTAATTTTCGTTAAGTGTTTCTAATTTTATGCCGTGAATAGTATCAAAATAACTGATTCTGTGTTATATGTTTACAAGCTTCCGTACTTTTTGAAAGACATCGAACGTCTGCCGGATATATTGGAGTGGTACAGAATTCCAAAGTATCTACCCCCTCCTGAAGCTCGGTTTTGCAGGTAATTAAGGTTTAAAGACTTTTTAGTTCAGTAATGAAACAGTTTGTATTTAATACTAGCTTTTATTCACGGATTCGAAGGAGTTAATTTCTTTGCATACGTCCCGAAGACCATCGAAAATACAATGATTTTGCAACTTCTTTCTTATGACCGGGATCAAAAGGTTAAAAGAAAAGTTTTAATTTTTCCAATTTAACAATGAACTGTGCATAGAATGACAATGAATACTGTCCTCCTTTATTAAACACCCAAAAAAATTCTGTTGCATTGTGAGTAAGCCGCTGACCGAAGAAGCTCTACCTTACAAAACCTGTAAATTATGCAGCATTAAAATGTCGTCATAATTGGTTCGTCCGTTTGAAGAAGTTGACATCTTTTGTATGTACTGATTCAGTGAGTCTTAAAACGTACAACGTAACAACCATTGAAAGTATTAGAATAAATGTGATAAATTTCAAACAACAAATATTAAATAGCTTCTCCAAGGAGTCTTCAAGTATCTAAGAAGCTAGAAGAGAAACTTCGATGCTAGATTGTTCCATATTTCGAGTCATATACTGAAAATCAAGAAATTTCTTGAATTACACACTTGTCTAAGATAGTCTATGTTCTTCTTCAGCATTCAAGCTATCTCCATACCAAATTTCATCAAAATCGGTGAAGCAGTTTAGTCATTAAATTGTACCAATTAGAGCCTCTTTCGCATTTGAAATATTAGTGTAGATTTAGTAGACAATCTGATCAACTCTTTTAGACTGTTCACGGACGATTCTGTCGTTCATCTGTTACTTAAGACACCTGAAAATCAAAAGCAGCTGAAAAACGATTTAGTTAAGACAACAGCCGTCTACCAGCCGTCATCGAAGTCCATGACTCATAGGCGTCTTTCCATATTGTCGGACCGGCTGCTTGAAATTAGCAGACGATACTGTAGGCGTCGTTTAAGAAACGATTCTTCGTAATCGCGTAGTAGAGAAAGGTTACCTTCCCCTCCTGTCCCCTTTCTCTTCCATCTTCCTGCCTGACGAAGGAAATATAAATTTCCAAAAGCTTGAAGAATCATTTAGTTTCATCGCCATTTGTGTAATTATTTGTGTATACTATCGGCGATACCAAACTATGGTAAGTACGTGTCAGCCACTCCACATCTTTTGAACGTTACTTTCACCCAACATGTAATATTCTTTCTGGTCGTATTTTAACAAACAGCCAAAATTATTTGATATTTGAGTTTAGCTTCGACAAATACACTCATTTTCCAACTTTTGCCTCTTTAAACTATTATTTTAAGATCTCTACCACATTTCCATTATGAAATTTACTCGTCTTAGGGAACGATCTTATTATTTAAATAGGATAGATGCCCAGATGGATATTTTTATTTTATTTATTGCAGACGACCGGTTTGAACACTCTGTGGTGTCATCATCTGGTCTCATTGACATTTAACTGCTTACATTAGAGCTCCACATAAAATCTGGTTGGTGTACTGGATAATAGTCAAATATAAAATCAATGGCAGGTCAAAATTAAAACAATAAAATGTACATAAAATAATAACCACCATAGTGCACATGTCTGCTTGGTTTTATGGAGGTGCTCAACATTTGTCGTTCGGAAATCAGTCACGCGACATCACTCGCCCGAAACTCTCTTTTGTATACGCCATCTTTGTTTCTCTATTTGATGATTTTCTTACTCTTTCTATGAATCTTCAGGGGTTTAGGAAACATCGTTCATGTGAAACTCAGCTTGCCCTTTTATTCAAATGTTCAAATGTTTGTATAGCTTATGGGACTTAACTACGGGGTCATCAGTCACTAAACTTACAAACTACTTATGAACTAGCTAATACTAAGGGCGGCACAAATATCCATGCCCGATGGGGGATTCGAACCCCCGACCGTAGTGGCCGTGCAGAACGTGACTGACGCGCCGCAGACCGCTCGACCAACGCGGCCGGCTTGCCCTTTTATCACATGATACCTTGCAAGCCATGGATGAAAGGCAACAGGCAGATTGTAGTTTTCTAGATTTCAAAAAGACATTTGACGCGATGCCACACTGCAGACTGCTAACGATGATACGGGAATATGGAATAGGTTCACAGATTTGTGACTAGCTGGAAGACCTCGTAAGTAATAGAACGCAGTACGTCGTTCTCGACGGCTAGTGTTTGTTGTGGCATAAAGTCAGCGCCACACGCCAGACGCTAGAGAACAATCGTGCAGAAGGCAGCGGACGACCGGCAGCCAATCACACGCCGGTGCCGCGCATCCTGGAGGGAATAACCTAGAAGCGCGCCCTCTACAAGTGGCTATATCTAGGCCAACATGAGTCCGGACGGCCAGGTCTTAATTCGGCTCCGAACTTGGCAGTCACTAGGAAGAACACGACACCGCGAGAAGAGAAGAGAAGAGAAGAAACATACTTTGTACGAGTTGAGTATCTTTGTACAGTTCAGTAAATAAAACTTGTATTACTAAAATATATAAAATGATTTCCAATCCAAGGTGTACAGCAATCAGTGAGAATAAATATTCCTTAAAACCGTTTTGATTGCAAATTATTAATTATTGACGCGTTTCGCCCTTTAGCAGGCCATCTTCAGATTATAATGCGACCTCCGTGGTGTGACACCGTGTTATCGTGGTGTTTCAATTTTTTCTGGAATTTTTGAATTTCCTTGTCGCCCTTAATAGAAGCGGTGGTCTCTGGTGATACAAGATAAGCCCATGTCTACAATTGCGCTCACGGTCAGTGGGCGGGCGTGGTGTGCCGCTCTGCCGATTTGTACAGACTTGTGTCTGTACAAGTCGGCGTCTGCACAAATCGGCGGAGCAGCACACCACGCCCGCCCACTGACCGTGAGCGCAATTGTAGACATGGGCTTATCTTGTATCACCAGAGACCACCGCTTCTATTAAGGGCGACAAGGAAATTTAAAAAATCCAGAAAAAATAGAAACACCACAATAACAACTTACGGTGTCACACCACGGAGAGCGCATTATAATCTGAAGATGCCCTGCTAAAGGGCGAAACGCGTCATTAATTAATAAAATAATTTGCAATCAAGACGGTTTGAAGGAATAAAATATATAGCTGTTTTAGCTGTCCACGCATCCTGATAGAACTTTTCCTGATAGACAGGAGGGAACGACAAAACAAAGGCTGACGAGGACGACAAAACAGTGTTTATCAGTGTGTATTGTCAGGCGTGACCCAGGAAAGTGTGATAGGACCACTATTATATCTGTATAAATGATCTGATGGACGGTTGCAGGTTGCGGCTGTTTGCCAATAATGCTGTGGCGTATGTGTGGGTGTCATCTTTGACTGTACTAGCACACAGGATGACTTAGACCAAATTTCTAGTTGGTGTGAAGAATGGCAGCTAGCTCTAAATGTAGAAAAATGTAAGGTGATGCACATGAGTAGGAAAAACAATTCCATAACGTTAGAATGCAGCATTAGTAATGAGCTTCTTGGTACAATCGCGTCGTTCAAATATTTAGGCGGAATATTGTAGGGCGATATGGGACGTAACGAACATGTAAGGACAGTTGTAAGGCGGAGAATTTTGGGAGGATGTACTTCATCAGGAGACCGCGTATAAAACGTTTGTACGACCACATCTTGAGTATTGCTCAAGTGTTTGTCACCCTCAGTAGATCAGTTTAACCCGCGAGAACTCGCGCCTTTAAAAGTTACGCGATCGATCGCGTGTATAGCATTTTTCTGACAGTCGAAGAATACTTTGTAACGTACTTAATATTTCTAGTTTCTTAAATAGTTTTCAAAATGACAAGCCAACTTCGCACACTAACAATTTATTAAATGACGACCGGTTTCGGTGCACTGTGTCACCATCATCTGGTCACATATATGTTACAATCTGGTCACCTTGTTAAAAAATTGGGTATAAAATAACAGGTGCAACATTGCACATAAGTTTAAAACATGACATCTTACAAAGTATTTTGTAAGCTGTCATGTATTTAACTTATGTATTTTTTATATAGTGACTAAGTGCAATGTTGCACTTGTTATTTTATACCCAATTTTTATAATAAGATGACCAGATTATAACATATTATAACATATATGTCTCCAGATGATGGTGACACAGTGCACCGAAACCGGTTAATAAATTGTTAGTGTGCGATCTTGGCTTGTCATTTTTAAAACTATAAAACGATTAGATCGCCTCCAGACCAGACTATGTCAGGTATTCTTAATAATTCTAGTTGCGTTTATGAGAAAACACACATATTTGAGGCGCTCCAGTCACGGTCTGCACGGCCACTACGGTCGGGGGTTCGAATCCCCCCTCGGGCGTGGATATTTGTGCCGTCCTTAGTATAAGCTAGTTCATAAGTAGTTTATAAGTTTAGGGACTGATGACCCCTTAGTTAAGTCCCATAAACTATACAAACATTTGAACATTTGAACACATATTTGACTAAATAAAATTGTTTTAAAATTACTGTGAGCAAAATGCTCACGAGCGAGTGCTCGCGCGTTAAAGGAAGACCTGGAAACAGTTCAGAGGCGAGCAGCTAGCTTCGTTACTGATACGTTCGACCGATGAGCGATTGTCACGGAAATGCTCCGGCAACTCAAATGGGGATTGCTGGAGGAAAGACGACGTTGTTTCCGAGAAATCCTTTTAAAGAAATTTAGAGGACCAGATTTTGAATGTAGTGCTTCTACAGAGGTATATAGAAATTTTTCTCTCGTTCTGTTTAGGAGTGGAATAGGAAAGAAAATGCCTAGTAGTGGTACAGTGTACCCTCCGCCCTGCACCTTACGTTGGATTAGGGCGTATATATGTAGATGTGTAAGTTTATTTTTGCGTGTCAGGAGAGACATTAACGTCGGGTTGTATTAATGAAAAGAATAATAAATACCCATTTGAAAATTAATGTCCTCCACATGTTCTCTGCAAAGACATTAATGTGATTATAGCTGTCTCAAGTATCGCCTACGGCACCTGCGCTTCTGCTCTTTCTATTACGGTGCCCGTACATAGTGTTTTGATTTCCGCCCCTTCAAATAAGAGTGACTGGCAGAGACGGCTACCAATTGGACGTAATGTACGAGTAGCCGAAAGTACGGCTTCGAAGAACGGCAATCCAGTCGAGGGTCAAATGAGCGTTTGGGGCGACGCATCAGGTAACGGTTCGGGCTCCGTTGTTGGTGCACTTAGTGCGTCGTCGCTTTCATTTTTTCTCGTTACGGAAGCGGTGCAGTAATTTGCTACACGGGACGACGGCTGCTGGTCGAGTGGAAGTGTTCGCCGGCGGCGGATTGCAATTACCACGGTCGGGAACTATTACGAGTCATTAAGGCCCGTGTTTAAGCTGCAGGAAAATTGCCTCTATTTGTGCCCGCGCTGTGCGCCAGCGTGTTTTGAAGCTCGTTATATAGGTAAGCGCTCTGTTCTCCGAATGCTTTATGCGCAAAAACTTAATGAAAATTTGTTATGCGATAATAGGGTTTCCGTTAATAAAATCCCTCCTTATTGTTGAAGCAACAGTGTCTGTAGCATGACGTGTGGGCAGTGAAAGCAGTCTTGTCTCCAATTTATTGCTCTTTATTGAAACAAATAATAAATCCTTCTGATCGCCTGGTGACTGCTGTTATTAGGTACTGGGCTTAACACATTCAAACCTTGATACTCAGGTATATTTCGCAATGTATATGTTCGTATTATTCGGAATTGGTCTATAAAGTATAACAAATTATCAAGCCAGCATGTTGGAAACTCAACTCTCGAATGTCAACCTCACTTCACCTGAAACTAAGAAAATTGTATGATCTTTTAAGAATTAAAGTTAATCTGGTTTCGACAGTGTTCCAACGTATAACGGGTCTAAAATAAGTAAAATTATTACTTAGGTGTTTTTGCCGGCCCTCCAGTGCTGCTGTAGCAGTTGTAGAGTCATTAAAAGAAACTCTACACCAGGTAGTGTGGGACATGCAAAATTAGTCGGGGTGACTTCAACCTTAAGAGTGGGACATCTCTAGTTTCATCTTAGGCGGTACAGACAAGCAGTCTTGCGAGCTACTTTTGGACACGTTTTTCGAAAACTGTCTTAAGCAGTTACACCGGCAACCCACACGCAATGGAAACATTGTAGACCTTATAGTTACGAACAGGCCTGACCTTATTACCGACGTCAGTGTAGAAACACAAGTTAGTGATCACGATGCAGTCGTAGCGTCAATGGTGACCAAAGTTAATAAACGATTCCCCGAAGACAAGGAGCGTGTTTATCTTAGAAAGAGCCGACAAGAAATTACTAGGATCGCACTTAAAAAATTAATGGACATTAAAATTTTTTGCTCTTTGGGGCCTGCAGCATAATAAAGGTAATATAATGACATTTTACTAAAGAAATTCAAAACTTGCTGCTAAGCTTAGATCTGTTTCTGTTTTGTCAATACAGACTGTTTCGGTGCAATATTGCCATTTTCAAGTGACGTCTTGATTTAATGATGTGCGTATATCATTGTATTGGACTGTCTGATGTATGTCAATTATCTTTTGGTCACTTGAAAAGGACAATAATGGGGTGAAACGGTATGTAGTGACAAAATAAAAACAGATCTAAACTTAGCAGCAAATATGGAATTTCTTTAGTGAAAATGTCTTGTTTTAGTTTCGTTATAATGGACGTAGAAGAATTGTGGATAAAATTTAAATGCATTGTAAATAAAAGATTAGAGAAATATGAGCCTGTAAAGACGATTAAGGATGGAAAATATCCACCGTGGTGTAATAATAATAATAATAATAATAATAATGTTAGAAAGCTGTTGAAAAATCAAAGACTATTGCACTCTTGGTTCAAAGAAGAACATGCAAAAGATGACAAGCAAAAGGTAGTAGAGATTCGTGCGTCTATAAAAAGATCGATGCGCGAAGCATACAATAATTACCACAGCCATAACCTAGAAAAAGATCTTTCCGAGAACCTGAAATAATTCTGGTCCTATGTAAAATCAATAAGCGGGTCATATGCCACTATACAGTCACTCGTTTCGTTGACCATTCCCGGGCAGTAATAAGAGAAAGCAAACGGAAAGTTGAAGTCCTAAATTTAACCTTTAATAAATCTTTCACGCAGGAGGACCGCAAAAATGTTCCACAATTTGATCAATACACTAACTTTCAAACATAGAACATAGTATTAGGTATTTCTGTGTAGAGAGTCAGCTGAGAGAGCTAAATACGAAAATGTCTCCTGGTTCGGATGGAATACCAGTTCGGTTTTACAAAGAGTATTCTGCGGCATTGGCCCCTTACTTAGCTGGCAATTATTGCAAATCTTTAATTCGGCGCAGACTTCCTAGTGACTGGAAAAAAGCGCAGGTGACTCCCGTTTATAAGAAAGGTAGAAGAACTGACGCGCATTATTACAGTCCAATATCGCTGACCTCGGTTTCCTATAGAATTTTTGAGCATATTCGCACTTCGAATATAGTAAACATCCTTGAGACGGAAAAGCTTCTTTCTATGAATCAGCATGGGTTTGCAAAATATCGTTCAAGAGAAACTCAGCCTGCCCTTTTATCACATGTTATCTTGCGAGCTATGGATGAAGAACAAAAGGCAGATTGTGTTTCTCTCGGTTTCAAAAAGACCATTGAAGCTGTGCCACACTGCAGACTGCTAACGAAGATACGGGAATATGGAATAGGTTCACATATTTGTGACTGGCTGGAAGACTTCCTAAGTAATAGAACGCAGTACGTTGTTCTCGACGGCGAGGGTTCATCAGAGAAAAGTATATTGTAAAGAGTGTCTCAGGGATGTGTGACAGGACCACTACTATTTTCTATCTATATACATGATCTGATGGACAGAGTTACTGACGATGCTGTTGTTTATGGGAGGGAGTCGTCTTTACTTGACTGAAACTTGCGTTAAATGTAGAAAAATATAAGGTGATGTGCATGAGTAGGAAAAACAATACCATCATTTTCAAATACAGCATTAGTTGTGAGGTTCTTGATGTAGTCGCATCGTTCAAATAGCTAGGCGTAACATTATTTAGTAATATGAAGTGGAAAGGACATGTTAGGACATTTGTGAGTATAAGGCGGACAGCCGACTTGGTCTCTTGGGAGAACGTTTGGAATTTTGGAATCTTCATCAGTAAAGGAGAACGTGTATAACACGCTTGTACGACCACGTCTTGAGTGTTACTCAAGTGTTTGGGACCCGCAGCAGATAAATTTAAAGTAAGACATAGGAGCAGTTCCGAAACGAGCAGCTACGTTCGTTACTGGTAGGTTAGACCAATGCGCGTCACGGAAATGCTCCGGGAACTCAAACGTGGATCGTTGGAGAAAAGACGACGTTCCTTTCAAAAAATACTGTTGCGGAAATTTGGAGGGCCGGAATTTGAAGCGGAGTGTAGAACGATCTTCCTGTCGCTTACATACATGTTGCGTGATGATCGCAAAGATAAGAAAAATTAGGGCTCGTATGGAGGCATATAGACATTCACCTTTCCGTCGTTTCGCCACGCACTTAACGGTGGATTGCGGAGTATGTATGTAGATGTAGACATTATTCCAATAATTACCGTTGCAGATACCCGCAGTGTTTGATAATATGCGAATAAAGATGAGGACATCCGCGGGTTATCTGCTGATAATGTGAGCTGTTAATAAGTAAGAGTTCACATGCATGCATGCTAGAGTCACAAAGTTTTTCGTAGAGATGCGAAACTAACTTACTTTTTACTCACGCAAAGATATAAGCAATTACAAGCAACCAGTTGCTTGTAATTTGTTTATTTTAGACGATCGTTTTCGGACGCCTGAGTGCCCTTCTTCTGGTCTATTGCATAATCTCTGCACTCAGTGTTGATTCTCCTAATAGCATGAAATGTTACTGTTATACCGCCTCATTGCTCCACCTAATCAATTTTGCCAATTTTTCTTACCTTGCTCATGTTTTTCTCACTTGTATTAGTAATTTTTGCTATCTTCAATATAAATTGATTTAACTTGAGCATTATCATGTGGTTTCATGGCCTACTGGCGAGGGCAAAGAAGTAGAAGCAGAGATGGCGAGTTTGTGTTTTATTATATTCTATTCCCTTTTCTTTTTATTCATGTCACACTCCCATGTTTCCCATCACAGGGTGAGCGAAGGAGTGGTTGAGCATAGTTGAACCAGTAGGGGTACTTTAGCATGATGGTGGCAGTAGTTTGTGAGTTTTTCGCTTTTTGTGTAGGCAGCTAGTGGTGCAAGGAGTTTAGCAAGCTTTGCTGCTAGTCGATGGTAGGCATGTGTATTCGCGAACGAGTAAAATGAAGGTGCCCAGTTGACTGCACCTGCCTCCGCCATTCAGGGCGCGTCTTCTTGGCGTGGTTCGAATTGGCGGACGGTTGAGGTAGAGGGGAGCCATCTTTAGGAGAGTTGGAAGGAGACCATCGAGATGTACGGACGCTGGTGCTGCTTGGTGTGCAAAATTCTCCAGAATGTGGTAAGAAAGAGATAAGTCATAAGTGGGGAAGTGGAATTTGATTTATTAAAATGTCTTTAGGTAAATTTAGGACTGAGTATTCGTATTTCTGAGTGAATTGTATTTGTATTTCATTGTGTTGAGCTGGTGGCCCCATTTTCTTCATATTTGTTTGGTGGTTATGCATCTACAAGTGCTTCCGATTGTTCTTTACAAGTGTGCTACAATTACAAGTAACTATTAAAATGTTAAAGGTGAGAATATCGGGCCATTCTTTTTTAAAGTAATCGTAAATTTTGTTCTGTATATTGCGTCCACAAGCCCACTTACTGTTCGACCAGCAAGATTAGTTTGAGTAGTATATGTATAGAGGTATAGAGCTTTGCGCTAATCATGCAGTGAGTGATTTGCATGTTTTATGTCCGTTTGTGTGCAGATTTCCTACCCCCCTCCTCACCCACCAAGTGTAACATTGAATAGAGTACAGAGTAGTTAAATGCAGTAGGAGGCCAGTTAAGCAATATTTATAGTAAATTGTCTCAAAAGAAAAATGTCAAATTGTTTTTTTGAAGTAATATTTGGGTCACAATGTTTTATTATAAGGGAATTAAACTGTTCTTTACCAATCAAAATCAATTAATTTCAGTACTTACAAGTTCCTGTAATGTTTAGGTAAAATAAACCCTTTATGATTAAATTGTGTGTCAGAATAACTGATTTACCCCTCAGCATCTCCTTCAATGCTCCCCATTTTGGACGGGAAACAAAGGGATCTCACAATCATTAAGAGGATTGAAATTGGTATTTGTACAAACTTACCCTGGGGGTTTAAAACTAGACGTATCCTTTCTTGAGGGGGATGTGTACTGGTTCCGTTAATTCTAAACAAAAAATGCGTTATCCGTTGCGCGCCATTTTCATTCGTCAAGTTTAATCAAGCCTGTATATGCATGTGAACATAGACCTAAATAAGTGTCAACCAGTATAGATCCATGCTCAGGATAAAGCCTACGCGAAATTACCAAGCCCATTTCATACTGTGTATGGAAGCCCTTGCTATCAGTTGAACAGCGCCTGGAGAAAAAAAGGTTAAACTGTAAAGAACAAACAAGAACGAAAGAAATAAGATAAGAGGGTACGTCACAAGCATGTAGCTACATTCTTTAAGCAACAATACTAAAATAGACCAGAAGAAGGGCACTCAAGCGTCCAAAACCTGTCGTCTAAAATAAACAAATTACAAGCAACTGGTTGCTGAATTTTATTAATTTATAATTGTAATTGCAAACAAACCGATCATCAGACACGAAAGTTGAATAACCGAATTTGTAGAAGATAAAATTGTCTACAACTTTTCTCTTATGTGGTTTTTTTCCCGTAACTGTCGCCGTTACAGAGCTATTTGCAAAAATAACGCCGATTTGACACCGCCTCTTGATTTTATGTAAGCCATGCATTAGGAATTGTCACGTGACATTCCTCGCACAGAACTCTTTGGCATATGCCATTTTCCTTCCTGTATTTTATGGTTTTCCTATTATAACTTACGCGTTGTGATTTCAAAGCAATGGCGCACTGAAGAATTAACAAAAACACGTCGTTCTTCGTACGATAAATGGTAATCTGGTAACTAAAAATACCATATTAGCATCAGTTAACAATTGTCATCAGTAATAAGAGAAATAAGGAACTGTTTCGTGATTGATTGCCGTAATGTAGTGGGCAGCACGTTAGACTGTAAATACCATGCACGTGCTTGGTGGTTCGAAACCCGCCACTACCAAAATTTTACGTGTTGAGTGCATAGATATTATCACAATAGTTGAGTCCTGATCGTATCGCCCATAATTTTTCATTATTTAAATTTTTTATTATTTTGTGCAAAATGTTTCCATAAATCATAAAACTACAAGCAAATCTAAAGTGGACCGTAAAACACGCCAGTGAGAATTTTTTATTGTTGTCTCCAGATTCTTTTCAGCTTTATTGTACTTTGGCCATCATCTTCTGTAAGATCAGTTGTACAAGTACAAATAGTGGTAATTAAGTTCAATCGGCTATAAAATATATCCAGTATTAGTAACATGCCATACAACAAAAGCATAATTGCCACGGAATATATATATATATATATATATATATACCGTAGATGACTTACGAATTCAAAAATAAAATAAAAAATAAAAATTAAAAAAACCCGGCAAGAGTGGTCTCGGAATATACACATGGCAAGGTTTGCTCACATTCCGCAGAATGTGCTGTACAAAAATGAGGAAGAAACATGATGTGATTCAGCGTGCTTATTTCTGTGTGCTGTCACTTGTACAACCGAGAATAAAGTTTCAATCACTAAATCAGTCAACATGACATGAGCTGTTATGGGAGATAGATTGGTACTTCAGCAATATAGATCAAAGAGCGTTAGCTGTAAACGTGTTGCAGCACGAAAGCCGTAGCGATGACAACAGAAGGTGAGTGCAGCCAATCGGGCGAGGCGTTCAGTCAGCCAACACTAAGTATGAATGACGGCCAATCAGGAGTGGGATTTTGATGAATCATAAAACAATACCAAAAAAGAAGAATGTTACACTACAAAAACGTTTACGTTAGAAATGTGATGTGTACCTTGGCTTTTGCGAGATTTGAGAGTTTCAACTCCAATAACGTTATCAATAATTTTCCTAATACGGTACGGACCGTTATAAAGATGAAAAATTTATAGATCTGTGTTCTCCCTTTGTTGGAGAAGCATAAAATTGTTTCATATGATAAGGAATACAAGTTTATTCTAAGCCACAGTTGCTTGTTAAAAAATGAATTTTTTTAAAATAATTCATGTGAAATGCACAACTAGTTTCGATGCACTAAGGCATCCACAGTAAAGAAATG
This sequence comes from Locusta migratoria, assembly GCA_026315105.1. Lineage (NCBI taxonomy): Eukaryota > Metazoa > Arthropoda > Insecta > Orthoptera > Acrididae > Locusta > Locusta migratoria. The sequence goes on along the minus strand of CM048747.1, from coordinate 402,340,055 downwards.
ATGCCATAGTGCATCGAAACTGGTTGTGCATTACACATGAAGTATTAAATAAAAATCATTTTTTAACAAGCAACTGTGGCTTAGAATACACTTGTGTTCCTTGTTATATGAATTATTCCAGTCGCACTCCGAACTGACATTATGTCAAATTATACTAATACAATTATTTGGCGACACCTTTGCCGTACTGGCGTTTCCATTTCTCGGCGGCAGCTTTGATGCTGGCAAGCGCCAAATCAACAATCTCATGAAGACGTAACTTTCGGTGGTATGGAATAGGTACTAATTCTGAGTGCGATCAGGTGGTTGCTTTTATTTTTTAATTTTTTTTTAAAGAGACTAACAATGGTGGCAAACCTGTGTAGTCATTTGACAGTTCATTAATAATGTTTTGGAACGAAGACAGATATTTGTCCCAAGTATTATGTTGGCGGTGGCAATAAAGGAGACAATTTCTTTCATGATACGCTAGCATGGGTTGGATGCGGTGTGGTACAGAGAAATAAAAACAGCTCTGATTTTGCGACACCGCAGGATTCGCAACCAAATTTGAGAACTGAATTGTGATCCTTTGTCAGAAATAACTTTATCAATGTGGCCAAAAGAAAGAAAATTTTTGACGAAAGCGGCGGTCCTAGATTTAGACGTGGCACGCCGTAGAGGGGTGAAAGAAACGAATTTTAAGACTAGTTCTACTGCGACGAACACGTACGAAAACCTATTACTAGGTGGAAGTAGAGTGCCGAAAAGATCAACAGCTGCTTGTTTCCATTTTTTAAGGCACAATGGAATACAATTCGGGGGGGGGGGGGGGGGGGGCTTGCAGCGTGATATGACATTACGGATGCGTCGTTCCATGTTAATGATGTAACAGGAATCTCAATGTTTGACAAAACATTTCTTGGCACCATAATGGCCATAACTAAGGTGGGTGTTCCAAATGAGTTTGTTGACGGATTCGTCAGGAATACAAAGTAACCACAAATGACTGTTGGAAGATCGACGTTGTGCACAGAATAAAATTGCCCAATTGGAACACCATGTTTGTTGTGCTATTTCACCTTAATGCCACGCTAAATATTGTCTCTGTCTTGCTCTCAGGCGATGTCGGAGAGCGTGGCGGAAATATAATTTTCAAAAGCGACCTTCCGCATGTACAAAAAGTTAAAATTCTTTTCAAGGTACGCTTCCTCCGTTGACTTAATAAGGCCAACTGGAGAGCGGGACAAAGTGTTCGCAATAATGTTCTCCTTAACGGATATATATGAACAATTGAAAAGTCAAATTCTTGAAGAAACAAAGCCCAACGCCGAAGGCGATCGTTATTTAGTTTTGCAGTCTTGAAAAACAGAAGAGCACGGTGGTTGGTGTACACCTGCCAAAGAGAAAATAGCGAAATTTTTCGACCGCCCTTACTACGGCAAGTGCCTCCATCTCGGTAGTAGAGAAGCTACGATCAGCTTTCGGTAGTATACGTCTAGCAAAGACTACCGTCGTTTCAATTGCAATGCCGTTCTCTTCTATTTCCTGAAACACATAGACGCCTGTCTGACTTTAGAAATGTCAGTGGCAATGCAAAATGTTTTGGAAAGATCAGGGTGATCTAGGATAGGTCTATTCAGAAGTGCATCTTTAAGTGATTTAAATTCATACTGTGAGATTTCGTCCCAATACCAAGCAATACTATTTCCAGTTATTTCATATAATATAGGTGTGGTTAGGTCCTTTAGTTTTATGAATCGGCGGTCGAAATTCGTTAATCCTAAAAAACTTCTTAATTGCCTTGTAGTGGTGGGAGTCGACATTTTGTCAATCGCCTCTAATTTCTCAGGATCGGGATGGATACCTTTGTTGGAGAGAATATACCCAAGGAACTTAATGTGGGAGCAACCAAACTGGGATTTCTCGAGGATAACTGTGATGCCGGTGTCGGAAAAGACCTGTGACAAAGAATGCAGTGTCTTATTGTGGTTTTCCCGTGAGTCCTCTGCGATGAGAATATCATCATCGTTGTTTTAATTCACCGGGAAGAATGGCATTAGAGCCTGAATGAACGCAGAAGATGAAATACAGAGTCCGAAGAGGAGCTAACGAAATTGATAACAATTGCCGTAGCAAAGGAAATGCCGTCTGTTTCCTGCAATCGGGGTGCAATTTCCCCTGCCAAAAACGTGATCTTAAGTCCTGTGTGGATAAGACTTTAACACCATAAAATTTCCGTAACAACTCTTCAAGAGATTATGGTCGGTCAGTTTCTGGAATTATTATGGTGTTGATTTGTCTACAGTCCAAAACAAGACGGATAGATTTGTTTTTCTTTTCTACGATATGAAGAGGCTGTTGTACGAACTGATACGATTTTCTAACATGGACTGAATTTCGGCCTTCACTCTTTCCCGATAAACAAGAGGAATGGGGTATGGCGGAACGAGAAATTTGTAGTGCTCTTTTACTTTAAATTCATACAAGAAGTTCTTACTGGTGCCAAGTGCATTAGCAACGACGCGGGAAAATTTTCTCAGAATAATAAATACTTCTTGTTTCTTTTGTTCTGGAACATCAACAACTTTGTTAAGTTTTTCATTGATGATATCCGAAATAAAATCAGTGCCATTGTTTCTAAATATTTGTCAATGACATTAATACCATTTTGATACTCAGGGGCGAAATCAAAACTGGATAGAAATTTTAAACAGTGGGATGATTCTTCTTGCCTCGTAGTACAGTCTTCGAATTTCAACTGAATTACCTGGCAATAACATTAATAAAGTCCAAAGTAACACGATACTCTGTTAAGAAATCGACACAGAAAATCAATTGTGTGCTTAAAGATGGAACAGAAGTTTTACCGAAAACTGATTATCCTGGCAGATAAATTCTACGCGCACCTGACGCCTGACGTGAACGGCTTTGCCGGAAATAACCCCTCGAATCGTTGTAGACAACAACGGTAGTACGGGGCACTTTGAAAAGTAGGGGTATTGTTTGAAAATGGTTTGACAACCGAAATGGGATTACCTGCATCCAAAACTTCCGTAAAGTTAGCATTGCCAATTTGAACTGAAAGAATGGGTTGGATACGTATGTTTAAACAGTTGGTTCTGTCTTGCAATAAAATGTCCTTGGGGCCGTCACAGTCAGCAAACTTCACGTCACATTGTTCGACATGGTTTAGTATATTCTTCTGATTATTAAAGTTTATGGAAGCCCAAAAATAGTCATCAGTCACATTTTCACTAAACTGAAGAGATTGATAGACAACCGTCTGTCGTCTTCCATATAATTTTTATTATTATTATTTTTTTTTTTTTGTTTTTTTTTTTTTGTAAAATTGTAATTTATTTTATGTCGTTAGATTAGCATTTTGTTAAAACTAGAACCCCACTCTTTTCAAGGCATGAGGAATAGCATTTTTATTTCATGTTTTAAAATATTACTTTTTTAAATGTTAGTTAATATTGCTAGGATTCTCTTATTTTAATAATTTATTATTGTTCCTGTGAGAAAATGTAATTGTTTTACTTTTAGGTAGATGTGCGAGTATCTAATGGCTGTCTGAATGTGGGTAGTAATCGCTCGCTTGCATGGTTCTCTCTGGCTCAGAGTTGGTAGTTAGTCGTTACCAACCCCTGCCGCTGATGCGACCAGTTTCTACACCCTCTGGTTACAAGTCAGTCGACGAGCCCTCTGCATGGCGAGTCTCGTGATCTTCTCTCCCCACAACCGCTGTTTTCATGGGTTTTGCCCAGTTTCCGGTAGCTTTCGCGCCTCCTGGCCTCTCGGTGGTCACCTGGTGCTGGGTTTGATTCTGCTCTTGTGTCCGCGGATATGGTAGCGACTCATTGTCTAGCATATTTAATTCAGACTCTTAAATTTAGATTCATTTTTGAATATTTTTCCGATCGTGCGCGGAAATGTGTTCTAGGTTTTCAATCCAGTGATTTCCAACAGGTAAACACGGTGTATGGGTTACTAGGTGCACTTTTATAACGGCCTGGTATATTCAAACCTTTAGTGATTATGTGGCGGTGTACGAAATCTTTGTAAATTCTCTCTAGCTTCGTGGGCCCGATTTCTAACAGACGATATGTTCATTTTTGTACAGTGCTTGTAAAATCTTTCTTATCGTTTCCTTCCGTGAGTGATATGTGTCCCACGTTGTTGGCTCTTAGAACAAAGCCTTCAGATTCCACTATTGTTTGTTCCATGCCCATCAGGCAAGTAACTGTTGCCTGTATCCTTCTGATTTCTACTAACATTTCGCGATCCTCTCTCCCCGCCTATTTTAATTTTGCTGTTTCTTCTCTGAACTTGTAGTATGCACTCAGTCTTTATCAGTAAGTCTCTCCGAGCCTTGTACAACCTCCTTCAATAGCTTGCTTATAAAATTCTATGTATTTATAAGGATTGTATGCCGTAGTTTTTATTCTCACTTTTCTGTTTTTTTAATTATTTCACTTTTCTGGTTTTTTGAGACTGGACATCCGTCTCTGTAATCACTCCCTATCATGTGTAGCTGCATTTCATTCGCTTCCTTATGTAATTCTAAACATTTCTATGGGTTTCATGCCGTAGTTAATTTTCTTCATTTTTCGGAAATTGAATTTATTCATTTTTATCTGTTTTCGGAACCACATGGGTCTGAACTCCGACTTCAGGGGTTTGCAGCTAGTCACCTGAATTCACGCCACTTCTCATAAAACCAGTGCCTACATAGTTCACTCTCAGATTGCAACTTAAGAGACCGCCGTCATTTTGTGTAATGTATCCGATTTTTAACCACTTCAGCTCAGTGCAGTGCGATCATGTAACGTAGCTGTGTGTCGCCGTTAGCGTGTTTGCTCGCGGTCTAATCTAAAAGCAACTCACGCACCATCTCAAATCAGGCACGACAGACCAGAGCCATCTTTGCAGTTTTATTGTATATTGTGTTGTGTGGTACCTCCAGGTTTGCTGAATTTGACCTACGATAGCGGCGCCTGCTTCTGTCTCGTTTCAGCATACTGATTTTAGTGAGTTTCGCTGTTGCATTGCATATGTGTGAGCGAGTGAGTGTTGTTTGTAAATCCTCCCCCCTAGTACCGTTAAGTTCAATGCTGGGCATCGTCAGTATTAGCTGATGTGAGATGCATTTTTATTGTATTAACAAAATTCGTTCCCCATTTTGCTTGCGTTCGACCTGAATAAACAAGTTCAGTATAATTTTGACTTGCTTATAGATTTTAGTTTTCGAGCACCTTCCCCCTTTTATCTAATATTGTTTTTCACCAGTGCTGAGAAGAAGCTCAGATGCAATTTCATTTTATCGGTAAGTGCCGTTGCGCCATAAATGTTTTTTCTTAGCCACCTTTATGAAATAACTTTAATTGTGGTGGCTTGTTTATTAATGTCTGTGGGTAATTTCGTGTGAGCTGCTACGCTACGTATTTTGGCCACTGTATCGTTAACTTCCTGTTATTAGAGTAATTTGAAAAGTCAGTTTTTAATTTGGGCCAGGGAACAAGGTGTTGCAGCAGGGAGCTGCCGGTAGCTCACACGAACCTTTTGCTAAATTTACTGCTAAAATTAAGCTTTTTTATAACAGTAAACACTTATCTGGCTACCTCCTACAAGAATTAAGCTTTTATTACGTACAGTTGCTCACTTTTGAGATTCAACATTGTCACACACGCTGTCGTCTTTCGACCAAGGCATGTATTTCTCACCCTATTCATACGCATTAATATCCTACAAATTTAATTGATCAAAATCTTGAGACATGTTATGAGACATGTTATACTGGTTTTCAACATTTTCACTACAGTGTTTTCAGGATCTATTTGTTTATGCGGCCTGTGCTAATTGGCGGACGCGACAGGTTGAATAAAGTTAACATCATGTACTACATCTTGCTCACTGTCGGAAGGTGAGCTATTAGTTTCCCATTCTGAGTCATTGTCTGTATAAAGTCTTACTAAGTGCGAAATAGATATATGTGTCGGCGTCCTTATTGTCGTCTAGTGAAGTAGTAACTACGTCACAATGAGGTATCTCTACATGAGCAATGATAATGTTAGCATTGGATGAATGTTCAATGGAATTATTTATGTTTTCAGGATGTTCAGATTGAATAAAATTTACTGTATGTTCATTTAAATATGCGTGTTGGGCGGATAAATTAGTCGTCGCTGTGACCGCTAGTCAACTTTATGAGGGACCATATTGAGGAGGATTGTGTCGTGGGTTGGGTGACCTAATTTCAATCGGTTCATTTTATAGCGTCGGCTGGTAGTGATTACTATTATGCCATATGTCAATTTTCTGATTGCTGATTATTTTGTTGGGGTGCCCACTGTGATTGTTACTATCTGAAGAGTTCGAATGTTGTTCGGGTGGTCTGTCGTTCAATTAGTTTCTGTTACTCTCATTATTACCATTGCGTCTATCGCGCAAATTTGTGTTGCGTGAGTCGTTGTTATAATAGTTATTGTCAGAATAATAGTTGTAGTTATAGCGCCTGCGGTGATCAAAATTCCTGCCTCTATTACGACCGCGAAAGTTATTTTGACGGTCGGAATGGTGGTTTGAATGCTGGTTGTCATTGTTATGGTTGTTTTAATTGTTCTGATTATTGTAATTAGACTAGGGTTGCCCGTGATTATCATGGGAATGGCGGTGGCTTTCCTGCCCATTTTTAACCATTATGAAAATTATTATTATTCCGTGATGGGCTGTGATGTTACTGGCGATTATTTTTTTTTTGCCTGTCATTTCGTCGATTTCCCGAATAGTAATCATCGTAATCAACTTGCAGCAAGTCGCGGAAAGCCACTATGTCGTGTTTGCAATGTGCTGTTATTGCAACTTGCCGTAAACGAGATGGTAGTTTGTTTAGGCAAAGAGGCATTAATTCGATTGGAGTATATGGGAATGTCAGTAATTGCTGAAAATAGTCAGCAGATGTTGCGAAATCTGAGTGCTCAAAACTTATAAGCATTTTTAATCTGTTCTTGACGCGGTCTTGCGCCGCTTTTGACCAATATGCGCCCAAGAATATTCGCCCAAAATCATTTTCACAGGTACAATTGTAAAAATGCATTCGCATGCGAGATGACGGTTCTCCTTCTAGGTGACTGACCATGAACTGGAGCTTTTGATCAATAGGCCAGTTCGGCGGCAGGATTTAAATTCCTGTAGCCATTCGCATGGGTGAATGTCATTTGGATCGTTCTTTAAGACGTTAAACTTTCTGAATATGAGGAAGTATTCATAGTTGAACCCCTCCTTTGATCTAGACCGCGAGTGTGCCCGCATACTGCGAGGTGGGACGTCGTTGTAATCGGCGGTTTGCAAGTTATGCTCTCGGCCTAAAATTCCTACTGGGCTGGATTTTTCTGGTTGCCTAAAACTTCTTCAACGCGTTCTATGCGTTCGTTCTGCTGACGGCTGGTGGCTGCTAAGCCGTTTGTGATTCGGTTCAACCTCTTGAAATCCCTCCGTTCCCGATACCGGTACGGGTTGTGTAACACTCGACTGTTTATCACTATTTTCTCAGATTTGATTGACTGATACGGCAAGTTCAACTCGTTTAGTAATGTCATTAATTTTCTTGTTTCCTTCAGCTTTATACTGCGGAGTCAAGATTTTCTAATACATGATTAATCTCATTAATTTCACGTTCAGACTGTTCAATTTTATTGGTAACTTCAGAAGCTATTTCTGTCTATAACCAATTTCTCGATACTTCTCGTCAAACTTTCAAAACGTGAGTTACAAGTTAATTCAATTTTTCGGTTACTATCTTCTAATTTTCTATGGCTTTCTTTGAGTTCGTCAAAACGAGCATAGGTTTTCTCTTCCAACCTTTCTAATCGGAAATCATTACTCTCTTTACGTTCATTATGGCGAGCATCGGCCTTTTTTTCCTGTTTGCGTAATTGTGTTAATATAATTTGAAGCCAGTCATTATTTTGTACATTGCTCATAGGTGTTGCATCAGCTTCTTTTGAAGCAGAGCTCGGCTGATGTAACACATTATTCAGAATGTGCTTACTGGCAATGGCAGTGTCATGAGAATTAAAATTCGTATAATGAGCGTTTCAGTCGTTGTTTTCAGGATTTTCCTCAGTTACTATATTATTTAAATTAACATCAACGCCGGCTGCGGTGGCCGAGGTGACTGAGGCGCTCCAGTCACGGTCAGCACGGCCACTACAGTCGGGGGTTCGAACCCCCCTCGGGCATGGATATTTGTGCCGTCCTAGTTCGTAAGTAGTTCAAACTAAACTTACAAACTACTTATGAACTACTTACGAACTAGGACGGCACAAATTTCCATGCCCGAGGGGGGATTCGAACCCCCGACCGTCGTGGCCGTGCAGACCGTGACTGGAGCGCCTCAGTCTCCTCGGCCACCGCGGTCGGCACATTTTTTAACATCAATGCCGTGAGAAGGCGCTTGTGAACCAGTCTCTTCTCTATTTGCGGCAAGAGCAAGATCACTATCTTTATTCATTTTCGGGTCGTTACGGGATTTTTTTGCGTAAGACCGAAAATGACACCCACTGTGAAAGGTTCTAAGATCAATTTAAACACTCCGCAAATAATGGGTCCTAATAGGACAATCAATAATGGTCACGCGAGCCGTTACAAAAGCGTGGGCAGCACGAACCAAGTTACGCGACACAATAATCGGTCATTAAAAAAAAGTTAAAAAATGCACAAATTAATAATCAAAGCAAACTGATTTATCATTACACACAATAATTCTAGCTACGACAATACCATATGTTATACTACTAAACAATTAGACAAAAGGTAATGAACAACGTAAATTAAATTGAAGATTGTATCTGAATGCGTCTCCTTTCTGTTTTTGCACTATCCGGACAGAAATATCGCCAAGTGAAAGTTTATTGTTGAAAGTTGCTAATTAAATGAAGCAAGTGAGACTGAATCTAAAACCAGTGAAAGTTTCTAGTTTGAAGTTGATATTTAATAGCTCTAATTAAGTCTGTCTGAATGAATCTGGTGAGTGGCTGTCATAAACTGAACGTATAAAAATCTAGCATAGAACGGAAACCATTATTTCTTTGCTTCCCGTCGGCCAACAAATATTAAACACATACTCTCTAAGTTAATGTGGCCCTGACATAATATTTTATACACTTAAAAGAAATTAAACAATGGGAGCTGCGACTCTGCGTCAGTCCACCTGTAATTTTATACTCATAAAATAATCTGCGCTTCTGTGAGCACTATTTCTGGAAATTAGGTTTCAGTGGCATGTAAGAATGATTACTTTACTGGCACATGAACATTTACGTTTAAAGAAAATCTCAAACTCGACACGTACCATGCAACAAAAATAGAAAAATTCCACAATCAGGAAAATGAGAGACTAGCTGAAATAAGAAAATTAGTAATCATTAAGTTATTTATTTTGCTAAAGATGTATACCTTTATTGAGTCGTCAATAATAGTTATTACAGTGGGTTTGTACAATTCCGTTCGGCCTCTTGATACAAAATTCCTCTCCCAGTATAATACATCAAATAAAGTTTCATCACCCTCTGGCGGGATACATTCATAAGTGAATAATCCAACTAACCGTGAATCGTAGCCGACCAACCCAACCGTACTACACGGTCGCTCAAAATGTTCAAATGTTTGTACAGCTTATGGGACTGAACTACGGGGTCATCAGTCCCTAAACTTACAAACTACTTATGAACTACACGGTGGCTACCATACGACCATAGCGTAGCCTCCACTCGACTGTTCAACTGCTTACTGTGCACTAGAGTTGGCTACGGTTTCATGGTTTCGAAACCAGGTTTCGATACACACAACAGTTTCAGTGTTTCAAAACCGGCATCGTTCACGGTTTCGAAACCATGCGGTTTCATTCCATTCTGTTTCGGATCACATTCGCGGTCGATTGTCAATACACTGAAACCGTTTCTTCCTGTCGGTTTCACGGTTTCGTGTCGGTTTCACGACACCGATGTTTCAAACTACTAATGCAGAAAGGCGGAACAGACTAATGGTATCGAAATGTGATGTTTCATTTTACTGGAGAGAGTGTCAAATAGCAGTTGACACTCGTGAGTCTGCAAAACAACGTTCACTATTTGCATTGAAAAAACCACTTAAATTCTAGGTTTATCTACCATATTAAAAACACGAGTGAATCTACATTTTTTTTTTTTTTTAAATAAGATACAACATGAAGCCTGAAATGACATTTTTATACGAACAAGGGTACATCGCATTATAATTTTTCGACTGTCATGTTAAAGGAATTGCGGCGGTGGTGTAACGGTCAAGACGTAGAAGTGGTGAACTTGTTTCTTATTTTATTATTTTTGTAATTCCATAGCATTATTGTGTGCCCTTTATTCCCTATACTTTATTTAGTATGTATAGAAAGTAGCATTTATGATCCATCACTGTAATATGCGTACCGTATTGCAGTTTGTGAGTTCCTAGCGGGGTAAACTTTTACCTACCATACCGGTGGCCTCGTGTGACTATGTTGGCAACATCAACAACACGGGAGAAAATATTTATCAACATGTTTCGTACAGACCAAGAAGTAAATATATACTTTATGGTTGACAGGTTCTTGTATGTACCCTTGTCGACATAGTGCCAAATATTGCCCTCCTAGAACGAAGATTTTCAGTATAAAATATACATTGCTTCACGGTTTCATGGTTTCGAAACAGTGTTTCGAAACCACAGATGGTACGGTTTCATTGGTTTCGAAACCGTCAGATGTTTCAATTATCCCATCTCTACTGTGCACTGACCGCCTCAGCGGACAAAGATGCTGCTGTAGCGCAGATTCTACATCGCAGTTACAAAGATATTATGGTGTACAGTGGTTATAAACATCAACTGAGATTATCAAAGCATATAATAGATGAATTTTATATACAAAATAAAGACGCAAGAAAAATACACGTCCAGATTCACAAAAATGTCACAGACAAATCCATAAATAATGATCTTCAGCTTATAGCTGCCTACTTTCACGTGGAGTGACCAATCGTCGGCTTTTTGACGTAACTCTCATTCATTTAAACGTTTCCCATGTGTCGCGAAATGTTTAATGAGACGTCTCTAATGACGCGAAACCGGTAGTGGACCTGTACAAAAAAAAAAGGATCTCAATAAAAACAGCTGACGCGGCTCCAGAATTTATTGGTTGTTTTATGAGAGGACATTTTTAAGTCAATCTTCAAAAAAGTGTTATATAAAGTCTTACACTCAATTTTAAAAGCAATTGATAATTTTTTAAAACAACTGATATATTCAAAAAAGAAAATGTATTTACTCAGCTGCGGATGCCCCAATTATAAAATAACCTGGGTAGAATTGTAGTCCATCTTTCTAAATGGATCACATTCTATTATTACGTGCATTACGACAGAAAAATATAAGTTGTGTAACGAGGTTTCGCCTTGCAGGTAAACCTTAGCAGCAACTTGTGATTACTGAGCAAGGTCCCACTGTATAGTCTGTTTGTAAACAATAGAATTTCTCAAAATTACTTACTGTGTCTGGTAGATTTGACTATCGCCTGGAATCTTGTAATAGTTTTCAGGCCTTTCATTTTTTTTCGTTGTTAACTCAGTGTATTTATTATAAATAATGTTTGTCCTATTCAATTGATTACCACAAGGAATCGTGTAATTTTAATGTAAAATGCATTTCACTCTTCTTAGGCATATGTTTTTACATTTCTGGACCGTCGTATTGATTCATGCTCGTAAATGGTGTTGTATGGTGCAAGAACTACCTCCTGTTTCGGCAACCCCCCAAACAATACTATGCTATCCCCCTAGAGGGTCGTGACCCACAGATTGTAAAACATTAGTATAGAGGAATATACCTGAAATTAGTACCTTTCAGCAAAATACGTAATATCTGGGTAATGGCCAATGGTAAGACGTAAAAGGACGGCGTTTCTTTCTATATCCAGTGCTTTAGAATGAAGTGCTTACTACTGCCATATGTTAGATGGTAGTATAAACTAGTAATAGTATATAAGTAGTTTTAAGGTCGTCTGTAAAAAGACAACAGCCGCGCCTTGGATATTGGAGCACCAAAGCGCCTGGTTTCGTCAGTGTTACTTACAGTCAAGAAACTATATCTAGAAAAAAGAATAAAAATAAGATAAAACAATTCATATGAGCGTAAAGTTTAATTTACGTAACTTAAGGGGAGGCGTTCCGCCCTAACTCAACAATGTTAATAAAGGTGAATAGATGGGGCATAACAGCTTTCAGATAATTGCAGAACGACATGTTGACCATAGCTGTTTATTAATTCTCAATGCTACCGGTTTCGGTTATGTACCATTGTCAAGCGTAAGCAGAGATTAGCTAATAGCTTAACATGTCGGAATATAAAAATACAAAATTATAACACAAGTATTCGTTGTCATTGTTCAAGTTATTGTCACAGTGGCTGACTGCTATAGATTGAAGGATCAATATGCTATAGATTGAAGGATCAATCTATAGCAGTCAGCCACTGTGACAATAACTTGAGTAATGACAACGAATACTTGTGTTATAATTTTGTATTTTTATATTCCGACATGTTAAGCTATTAGCTAATCTCTGATAACGCTTGACAATAGTACATAACCGAAACCGGTAGCATTGAGAATTAATAAACAGCTATGGTCAACATGTCGTTCTGCAATCAACAATGTTAATTTGGCTATTTAAATGCCCTGTTTTCTCAGGAACTATTGAGTCTATAAATGTGATGTTTTTATCACATGTTGTCGCATGTTTTGTGACCGTATTGCTCTACAATCACTTTAAAATAACAGCTGGAAAATACTTATGGCATTTTTCCTTAACACATAAAACTTTGGTGTCAATTTTCAAAATTTTAATATCTTGAAATTTGACTATTACAGTAAATACTACTAAAGTAGAGCTAAAACATCATTGTACCATCCATGTTATGTGGTAAATAATTCATTGATGTTGCTTTGCAAGTTTCTGAGAAAAATAGGCATTTACACTGAAAAATTCTATTTTGAAAAAAAAAAAAAAAAAAAAAAAAAAACGAAAAAAAATGCATTTAAAGAAAAAAATTTAACATACAGCCATCTGATAAATAAAATATGTGTTAGAATCCTCTTAGATGGTAATACTTATCTCAGTCTTCCTCACCCAACGGTACTCTCCTTCTCTTTAATCTGGTTTCTTTTGACACATTGTTGCAATCTCTGCTTTCATGATCACAGTTGCTCCATCACACTTTTAGTGGTGTTGCAACCTCTATGAATTCCAAGATATTCCAAAATCTGTAGTCTTACAGAATTATCACCATTAAAAGTAAGAACAGCAGAAAAAAAAAAAAAAAAAAAAAAAAAAAAAAAAAAAAAAAAAAAAAAAAAAAACACCAATTCAAAGACTGACCTTCCAGCACAAACACATAACCTAAGACACGACTAGAGGATAATTGTTGTGAAACACAAACAAATGTAGAGTTCAAACAGCTTACTGCGAAGTACTGCTGGTGTAGGCAACGAACAGTTTTCTACAAAACAAAAGAAACCACAGCCTTCTAGACTGTATAGTTCCAGAGAAAAATGGCCATTGGCGAAATGATGGAAAACAAAATTCTCAAAAATGTCAATACATGATAATTTTCAAATATTTATTTAAAATAGTAAATAATCGAATATTTCAATAAAACCGACACCAAATTAAGCATAAACATCCATATTTCCACAATTTTCATAAAAGTAAAAATCGGAAATTTTGTCAATTTTGGCAGTACGACTCCCCATAATATTTTTCTTCGTGTGATTTCTGCGTGTGCTCAATAAAGCATTAGCTACATTCTATCACGTTGTGTGGGGTATGACGATGCACTATTGGCCGACCTCGCCTCGCAGAGCGGTTGGCTTTCTGCTGCCCCCAGCTGTTGGGTTGTAACCTAACAGTAGCCCGCCTCGGGCAGCCCGTCTCCTTCGGCGGCGCCAAATCTAAAATAATAATAGTGGCGTCAGCGCAGCAATCAGCCCGGTGATTCCCACTTGCCGTCGCGATGAAAAAGGCATAACAGAGAGGCCCGCGGGACCTGCAGGGCCGCTGAATCTTTCATCCCCTCCACTTGCTCCGTTATTGTCGACTCCTGGGACGGCGGCGAGCTATCGATCTGCCGCACTTTCGTCACGGTTTCTACGGGGGATTCCAAAGGGGGGAAAAATTCGCCGCGTCACCTCGCTGCTTAATTGATCGTCACGGTTCCGCATGTTTGCGCTTCGACACCTGCGGTGAGTGAAATTTGGAGAACACGCCGGGACGCCGTTGCCTCCGTCTCTGTTTGACAGCTGGAAGAGGCTGCTGCCAGATCAATTGTGAGCGTACCTCTGCAGAGGCAATTGGTTTGCATTCTTCCCACTTTATATATAGTGTCCGTGTGGCACACTTGATCTTCAAAACTAGAATGAGGTCGCTGTCTATATAAAATGTCGCATGTCACATGGTGTGTAGGAGACAGGTAAAATTTCTCAAACTTCAAGAAAAATGTAATAATCCCCATTCCGAAGAAATCAGGTGCAGACAGGTCAGTTTGATAAGTCATGGTTGCAAAATTTTTTTGGGGGGGACAACGACTGTTCGCGTCCGTAGCAATCCTCAAGCTACACGTGTCCCCTGGGTGGTGCTAAAGAACAGTCACTTCGAGGCACGAAGTCAGAGCCAGAAGTCACGGCAGCCAGACCACTTGTGGACTATCCTGGCTATCAAACACTTGGGCTAATTCATGCAATGATGATGAGGAAGAAGCAACAGACTCCTGAGTCTGTACTGACAAGAGAGATGGGCAGCACTACACGGATTTGTCAACTGAACGTAGAGGGGCTTAGCAGCTCCAAGAGTCAATTTCTTTCAAAATTTCTTGTGTTGATGTAGCCGTTCTTCAGGAAACACACATCGAAAATCTAGAGCAACAGAGGTCCAGAGGGAAGATCCATGGTTATGATCTGCTGGGAGCTGTATATCACCGGCATTACGGACTCGCAACCTATGTGAGGAGCAGTATTGAAAACGCGGCCCTGGTCTCACTCTCAGCCGACTGTTTCCAACAAATAGTTACGAAGATTGGTGAACTAACAGTGGTAAACATATACAAGCCACCTCAAACAGAATGGCCACAGAACGTTATAGAAACTCACCCCCACCCCACAATATACGCTGGAGATTTCAACAGTCACCACACAGACTGGAAATATCGTACAACAGATATAAATGGGGAAAAGCTATCAAACTGGGCCGAAGAAAACCATCTGCACCTGGTCTTTGATGCGAAAGATAAAAATACCTTCAAATCTGCTATCCACAACACAGAAACGAATCCTGATCTGAGCTTTACTACCAGGAATTCCCAGTCCCATCCTATCCCCACCCGCAGAAAAATCCAGGAGAGTTTCCCACACAGCCAACACCGCCCCATCCTTCTAGAAATTGGAATCAACATCCCTCTTATCCGCTCACTCCCAAGACCCCGTTGGAACCTTCAAAAAGCAAACTGGGATAAATTTTCTAACGACATTGATCAAACCCTGCGGTGGATCCCTGCCAGATGGTATAACTATGATAGATTTGTAAATATAATTATAGCAGCGGCCAAACGATATATTCCCAGGGGCTATCGTAAAGAATATATACCAGGGTGGAATGAAGAGACAGAAGAACTGCATCAGAGACTCCTTCAGGAGAACAATGCTGAAATTGCGGACGAACTCCTTCGAAACCTGGATGTAGCTCGAAGGAAAAGATGGGAAGAAACTACTGAGGCATTAATTTTTACCAAATCCAGCAGGAAGGCATGGAACCTCTTACGGAAACTGGGAGACGCCAGTGCACCTGAACGAGAAGTACCAGGCGTATCTCCCAACCAGATTGCCTCACGAATTGTATCCTTGTCTAGAGCACCTAGAGACAAGAAACGTACAACTTTTGTTAAGCGACACTTGAAATCATTCCGTCAGTCAGAAGGAGCTCCAAATAAAATCTCTCGGTCATTTACAGCCGAAGAAGTCAATACAGCCATCAGTAAAATAAAGAAAGGGAAGGCCCCCGGAATTGATGGAGTCCTTCCTGAATTCTTAATACACAGCGGCAGGCGGACGAGAGAATGGCTGAGCCAGTTCTTTTCACATATCATGCAGACTGGCGTTGTACCACCCATGTTCAAGAAAGCTAAAATAATATCTTTGCTGAAGCCCGGTAAACCGAAGGATAAACCAGAGAGTTACCGACCGATTTCCCTCCTGAGCACAACCTACAAGCTGCTGGAGAGTCTTATTTTAGGACGTATAGAACCAATACTGGAAGAACACCTACCAGTGGAGCAAGCTGGCTTTCGCCACAACAGAGGCTGTGAGGACCAGGTGCTCAGCCTAACCAGCCACATCGAAGCAGGCTTCCAGCAACGACTCAAGACGACGGTTGCCTTCGTGGATCTCACTGCGGCTTATGACACTGTATGGAAAGATGGCTTACTATATAAACTGTATCGCACTATCCCATGCCAGAAGCTCTTACGCCTCTTTAATAATATGCTACGTGACAGAACTTTTCAGATAATAATGGGTGACAAAAAAAGTAGAGCCCGAAAAATAAATAACGGCCTTCCTCAAGGATCGGTGCTGGCACCTGCACTTTTCAACTTGTATATATCAGACATGCCAGAAACAAAAGGACGCAAATTTGGATACGCTGACGACCTGGCAATAGCCGTTCAAGCAAAGAGGATGGAAGATGCTGACACATTCCTTTCTCAAGATCTTGAAATCGTTGGGAAGTTCTACGCTGATTGGAGACTGATCGTCAGCACAAGCAAAACGGAAACAACTAGTTTTCACCTTAACAATAGGGAAGGAACAAAATCTCCAAAAGTACTTCTCAACGATAAAGTGCTCCCCCATAATCAGTTCCCAAAGTATCTTGGTGTCACACTGGATCGCACCCTCTCCTTCAGAAAACACCTGGAAGCAACGGCAGCCAAAGTCAACACTCGCAATAATATCTTGCACAAACTGTGTGGCAGCAGATGGGGAGCACATGCTTCCACTCTTAGAAGTTCTGCCCTAGCACTTGTGTACCCTGCCGCAGAATACTGCTCCTCTTCATGGTTGAATAGTAGTCATGTAAGCAAACTAGATGCCAGACTGCACGACACCATGCGTACCATCAGTGGATGCATCAAAAGCACACCTGTGCAATGGCTACCTGTGCTGAGTAACATTGCTCCACCTCCGCTACGAAGAAAGGGCTGCTTGGTCCGACAGCTGAAGAGGATCCAAAGTGACCCAGACCTACCAGTGCATAAGGACATTCCTTACCTAGCACTGAGGAGGTTGAAGTCCAGGAAGCCTCCACTAGTCTCAGCGCAACTACTACAAGACGCGGATTTCAGCATCACTGAGCAATGGCGAACGGACTGGAGCACTGTCAACTTCACAGCTCTCTGGCCCTACTCCACAGAAAAACCTACTGGATTCGAACTTCCCCGACGACAATGGAAAGCACTGAACAGAATCCGAACATCTCACGGAGTCTGTCAGGATTCTCTATATAAGTGGGGCATATCGACAAGTCCTCAGTGCGACTGCGGTGCTTCGCGTCAGACAATAGACCATATTGTGTATGACTGCAACATCAGGTCTTACCCAGGTCCAAAAACAGACCTGTATAAAGTGACAGATGATGCACTTTCATGGCTGGCTGGTTTAGACATTAATATATAAGGACCATGTTCGCTGCTTATGTTTCTCAATTCAGTTAATATAAATTGTGTAAATTTACTGCTCATGTCATTGTTATTTTTTTTCTTTCTATTACTTACTTTAGTTTCCTAACTTAATATTCTTATATTAGTGTTGATTCAATTGTTCATATTACTGAAAGATGTAATATATCTTTCATAAACTTGTATTAATATTTTATAATCTTTTTTTTTCCAAATTCTATTGCATCACACATAGTAGTGGACTTTTTACTGCATACCTGTATACGTCTCTGTAATTAATGCACTTAAATTTTGATGTAAGCTGTTTGTTGTCTCTGCTTCCCACCTGGGGAAGTGTCATTGTGCAATGTATCTTGCGTGTCCAAGTGTTTATGTCATACAATAAATAAATAAATGCAAAATTTTGACACGAATTATTTAAAGAAGGATGGAGAAGCTGGTACAAGCTGACCTCGGGGAAGATCGGTTTGGAATCAGGAGAAACTTAGCAAGAAGG
Source organism: Locusta migratoria (assembly GCA_026315105.1). Taxonomy (NCBI): domain Eukaryota; kingdom Metazoa; phylum Arthropoda; class Insecta; order Orthoptera; family Acrididae; genus Locusta; species Locusta migratoria. The sequence goes on along the minus strand of CM048747.1, from coordinate 402,321,787 downwards.
GAGGCAATACTCACTTTACGACTTATCTTAGAGTAAGGAAACGCAAACTTACATTTCTAGCTTTTGTAGATTTGGAAAAAGATTTTGACAATGTTGATTGGAATAGACTCTTTCAAATACTGTAGTCAATGGGGTAAATTACAGGGGAAGGAGGGTTATTTACAGTTTGTACAAAAGCCATACCACAGTTGTTAGAGTCGAAGGGAAAGATAGGAACGCATTGTTTGGGAAGGGAGTAAGACTGGGATAGACAAATTTTTATTGAGATGTGGTTCAACAACCGTAAGATATTTGAGGAAATGCATACTGTAAACCATCAGCTGTTTATTATTTTTCTAACTTCTAGAGGTTTCGGTTATAAACCATCTTCACGGAAGACTATTAAATAAAAATACAGAAACAGAATTGTACACAAGCTGAAGTAAAATACATAATATAAGCCATTAGTTTCATATAGTAAGTATTTACGAACTGATTAAACAGGTGCATTATATGCCTCCTTATGCATACTGGCATGTATGTCACACATTAAAAATAAATAAGACGTCACTAGGCATCAAGTCTTTAAAAACATAAAAGCAATGCCAGGCTGTGTGATGGTGAACCAAGGTCTATTACAAGAGAACCTAACACAACTATTGAACACATCAGTCAGTGAGATAAAATTAGCGATGTTCAAAGTGTACATGGTGTGAAAATGATATATCTCAGGCAACCATCATAGTTTATATCTTTGACAAGGTGTCATGGCGACATGTGACAGAAAGCAGTATGTAAACATTACGAACATAACAGGGTGGATTACGAAAACAATAAAGCAAACCTTTGCTTTATTTCCTAACATTAGGTCTTTGATGTATACTTTGTGCACTTACTTTTATACATTGACAGATAATTGCTGTTGTTACACATTTTTATTGTTTTCATAATCCATCCTGTTATTTTCGTAATGTTTACATACTGATTTCTGTAACATGTCGCCATGACACCTTGTCAAAGATATAACCCACGATGGTTGCCTGAGATATATCATTTTCACACCATGTATACTTTTATCATCGCTAATTTTATCTCATTGACTGATGTGTTTAATAGTTGTCTTAGGTTCTCTTGTAGTAGACCTTGGTTCACAATCACACAACCTGGCATTGCTTTTATGTTTTTAATGAAGACTTGATGCCTAGTGACGTCTTATTTATTTTTATTGTGTGACATGCATGCCAGTATGCATAAGGAGGCATATAATGCACCTGTTTAATCAGTCTGTCTAGTTCTTAAGTACTTACTATATGAAACTACTGGGATAGAGCTTTCCTCCAATGTTATTCAGTCTGCATATCGAGCAAGCAGTGAAGGAAAGCAAGAAAGTATTGGGAGAGGGGATTAAAGTTTAAGGTGAATAGCCGGCCGCGGTTGCCGAGGGGACTGAGGCGTTCCAGTCACGGTCACGGTCGGGGGTTCGAATCCCCCCTCGGGCATGGATATTTGTGCCGTCCTTAGTATAAGATAGTTGATAAGTAGTTTGTAAGTTTAGGGACTGATGACCCCGTAGTTAAGTCCCATAAGCTTTACAAACATTTGAACATTTGAACACTTTCTAAGGTGAATATATAAATCCACTGTGTCTTGGTGATGATATTGTAATTCTGTGAGAGACATCAAAGGACCAGGGAGAGCAGTTGAATGGAATTAACAAGAGAAAATCAAGGGTAATGGTATGCGGTATCAAAAAATCAGACGACGCTGAGGACATTAGATTAGGTAACGAAACAATAAAGTTGGTAGATGAGTTTTCTTACTTGGGCAGTGAAACAACATACGACTGTCGCAGTGCAGAGAATATACTATGCAGAATGGCAATGGGAAGAAAAGCGGTTTTGAATAAGAGGAATTTAAGTGTAAGGAAATCTTTTCTGAAGAAATTTGTGTGATGTGTTGTACGGAGTGAAACATGGACGATAAGTCCTTCCGACAGGAAAAGGATAGAGGCTTTCGAGATGTGGTGCTACAGAATAATGCTCAAGATTAGGTAGACAGATCGCATAACTAATTAGAAGTTACTGAACAGATTTGGGGAGACAATGAATTTTTCCTATATCTTGACTACAAGAAGGGATCGATTGGTAGGACACATTCTTAGATATAAAAGAATCGTGAATTTAGCATTGGAGGGAAGTGTTTGGGTAAAAAACGAAGAGGGTGACCTGGAGACGAATACCGTAATTATTCAAATGGGAGTGGGTTGCCGTTCTTCTGAGGAGATAAAGAGACTTGGTTAGAGTTGAGTGGAGAGCTGCATCAGACCAGTCTCAGGAATGAAGACCATAACAACATGGCCGATGGAAGTTCACATACGGATTTGGACTTCATCCACGGTTTTTCTCCTTCTTGAAGAAATTTGGCGCACCTAGCCATGGAAACAAGACGAACAACAGTGTCTACATATTTTTTCGTACGATTCATAGCAGAGGTAACCTTGCGAAAGACTTTGACACTATGTTAGCTATTAATGATTAATAAAAGTTGTCTGATGTACGACCGTTGTGTGTCTAGAAACGTCGGTGAATGGTATCACATCTGAACGGCAACTTGGCGCATGTATGGAGGCATGCACACGTGTCTTCAGAGTCTTGATGTGAATCGATACTGCATGTGACTGGCAATGTAAACAGACTGCGATCAGTTGAACGCAATCAGTGTGATTGCATTGCACTAAGCGTTGCCAACGAGCGACGCGCTATGCTCGCAGTGGCGAGAAAAACTGCTCAGAAAACGAACTATGGCTATACTCGCAGTTCGTGTGTTTCGTTATGCAGCTTGATGGTTTAGTTACGCAAAAAATATTAAAAAATCTATTAGATGGCAACACCAGCAAGAGAAATGGTCGAGTCTTTAGATTCTGACCTGTCCATGCGTAAGCAGTACCGTTAAGCTGTCACAAAATAGACGATCGCTTACAGATCAAGAAATTTTCAATGTTCTATTCAATGATTCACTCATGAAAGTGACATGGATATTTCAGGTAATTATAACGTATGTATTGTAATTTCGACTTTATATTTTCGTGAAATATATTGCATATTTATAACGATAATACAGTTGTCGAGTTATACATATATCCTACTTATTTACCGAAGAAGAGTTTCATGACGGTATTGGCATGACGTTTCAAGAGAAAACGCGTCAAATACTTAGCGAATTAAGGAATGGTAATTACTTATTACTATAAAATAATCGTTTGGCCAATGTAATTTAGTTTTGTAATGTGATTTCTGTACATAAATACATTTCAGTTTGTTTTCATAAAACATAAACGTGTGCAATATTCTTTCTACCTACAATAAATTCTAATATAAAACTGTTTTATTTTCCTTGTGTCAGCTACAAACTTGAGATAAGTGTAAATATAAGTGAAGTTGTTAACTGAAGTGAGTTACTTCATTTTAAATTTTAAAGTACAGTGGTGAAACAGAACATAACTCAACCATTTACTCGTAACCGTTTCTAAATTATGTTATTTTAAAAAAGACGAAACAAAAGCAGTCTTGTGCCGCACAATCAGTCTCAGAGACCATGGCCAATCTTGTGCCAGCATTTGTCACACTTCATCGATAACACCTGGGGTACTGCTGGTCGTTCCCCGTTAGGGGGTTCGAATCATCCCTCGGGCACGAATGTTTTTGCTGTCTTTAGTATAAGTTAGTTCATAAGTAGTTTGTAAGTTTAGGGACTGATGATTCCGCAGTTAAGTCCCATAAGCTTAACAGAGAATTCTGCTGATCGGTGACCAACCTGAACGTGTCTCATACTCACATATTTCCTTCAAGGAATGATTTGAAACACATTTTCTGCTTCCATCGTGTACACCTGCACCAACATTCTATGTGGCTCCGCTACAGTCTTTCCCAACCTGTAGCAGAACTTGATGTTTAGACGTTGCTCCATAGCGCTGTGACATTTCCTCTCACACTGAGTACATTCAAATTGTCGTGTTTACACTGCCAGTAACATGCAGGGCATGTCTCTTAAGACTTATGCACACGAGCACCAAGTTGACTTAGGATATGATACCATTTACGGAATTTTTTTTTTTTTTTTTTTTTTTTTTTTTTTTTTTTTTGCCCTAATAATTCGCAGACCATCGAGTAGTACACGGCAAAGGCTATTTTGCAATAAACATCGATACTTCGTTCGACTGAGCATCATGAAAGTTAACAGATATATCTAACGAGAAGGAGATGAACTGATGAGGCGAAAGTGAATACAGAGAGGGAGAAAGAGGAAATGGACTTAACGGAAACTGATGGATCGTTCGAGAGGAAAGGAGGATATTAACAGCGAGAAGGGAGAGAAAGAGCCGGACAGTTTGAAAATGAAGAAGATGGGAGAATGAGAGAATGAAATAAACAACCAGACAAAGCCGGCTTTTTTCCTAGAGTTATACGAAATTTTAACTTCATCACAATCAGATCACGTAGAAAAAGAGCGTTGCATAAACAACTATCTATACGAACCTATAGACAGGAAAGACGTCGCTTTATAGGGCTCATTACCTCATTCGATAAAAAGCAGAACTCTTACAGAATCGTTTAATCAATAAATCTGTTTATCCTTCGAAGAAATAAATAATTTAAAACATATCGAAAGAAGGAAAGAGTTTTCGCAAAGTTTTTAATACATAAAGCGAAATCAGTTAACACGTACATCGTATCGAAAGAGACGCAAAGTTAGTTTGCGTTCTTACATATTGTGAAGCTTAATTCTGTCTCTGACGTAAGCTGCCAAATGCACTGCTGTCACTGCCTCAAAGGTTATTTCGTGTGCTACGAAATTAACGGTACTACTGTGTTAGTTCTATGGAATACTATGCCATTCTACTAACTACAGGACGTCCATAAGCTTGAAATAACATAACGTTTGTGTCAGTAGTCTGATGTTGATGAAATAACGCCTATATATTACCTCAACCTTCTCTCGATTTACTTGTGAAAAACAGGAAATATCCTCCAAGGTACGAAGGAGTAATAGAGGGTAAAAATTGTAGGAGAAGACGAAGAATGGAATAAATCCATCAACTAAATGAGGAAGTAGGTTGCAAGAGCTACTCTGAAATGAAGAGCCGCAGATGAGTAGCCGAGCGTTCTAAGGCACCTCGCTGCGGAGCGCGCGGATGCTCGCCGTTGGAGGTTCGAATCCACTCTGGGGCATGGGTGTGTGTGTTGTCCTTAGGCTAGTTTGCCGCGGTGCAGTAGCCAAGCGGTCTAAAGCGTCTCGCTGAGGAGCGCGCGGTTGCTCGCCGTGGAGGTTCGAGTCCTCCCTAGGGCATGTATGTGTGTGTTGTCCTTAGGTTAGTTTACCTAGGTTTAAGTAGTTTGTACTACGGACTGATGACCACGCAGTTTGGTCCGATTGATTTACAAGCATTTGATTTTCCGAAATGAAGAGGTTCCCGCAAGAGGGGAGTTCGGGCAATCGGTGTCTATCCAGTGATACGACTACCTACAAAATGCTAAAATAGTGGTACAATCTTCCACTTTGTGCATTTGCTTTTCAGGATTTGTTAGATTAACGTAATCATATTCTTTGAGGAAATGTTTGAGATGGTAGTTGCATTTATTCGTAAAGTTTTGGAGGCCTACGGGAAAGGGGACCATCTGAATTGTAAATAAAGGATCTTGATGGGTCTCGGGTATGTTATGGAGGGCATACCCTGAGTATGAGGCGATCCGCTTCCTTTTGCGACGGTCCTTGGTTTTCGAGACAATTTATGCTGAAGTTCACGGCGCACTGTAACACGCGTAAAGTTAGTCACATTTCACCCAACAAACAAGTGAGCGTGGCGCAGGGGCTAAGATCTGCAGCCACCACGCTGGATGTACCAAGTTTTTTTTATTTTATTTTATTATTTTTTTATTTATTTTTTTTTTTAATTAGAATAGTCCAACACTTTTTTATTTTATTTTACAGAATATCGTAACAGCGTCAGGAAATGTGAGAGAGTACTATTTTTATTTCTGCAGGATACGTCGGAAAAATATGGCAGTCATGTCATATTGTAAAAGGTCACTGTGTCCTTCACGAAATAGAGAAAAGTCGCGAGAATGGTGTACGAAGAATTTTTAAAATGTCTGTTCTTCGATACAGAAAAAGTTCTAGGGGAAGGTATGGTAAGTTGACGAGATGAGGAATTTTGAATTTCTCCGATAAGTGTAACGTGCACTATGGTACCGCTTCCTCAGCGCGCTCTGCAGTCGTGTCTCTTGAAACAGAACTGCTCTGTCATTTTGGTTCGTTGAAAACAGAGGCTAGGAAGTGGATGTCATTTTTGTAACTATTGAAGGCTTTGGTGCAAGAAGGAGGCAGCTCCACCTATGCTAGTTTGTGGCAAACTCAAATAAACGTTTTAAAAATTATGAAAAAAATTGTCAACCTTGTTTTACGTTATAAGGAATCTAATAATACTGAAGAGAATATACACAAATGCATGCACTCAGGTACGTACAATAAGAGTTTTGAAGTTTAGAGCTGCCTCCGCTTTTCTCCAAAGTGAATGGAAAACTGTTTGTCGGACCATTTTCTTCATAATTAACCCTATTACAGTTTAAAAACATTATTGGCATAATACAATAATTCTACAGTTCTTCTTTAGTATTCTAGCTCCCCTTCAGTCTCCTCAGGATCATTTGAAGCATCTGACGTCAACTGGTCGTAAAACCACATTTCGTATTGCCCAACATACTTCCTGGCCAGCTCTTTGACATCTTTAAACTTATGGCCTTTAAGTGGGAGGAAACTAACGTAAGTTTGATGAAAGTGGTTCATTGTTATGAGACTCGCAGGTTCTTGGTTGCAAATTTGCGCATTATCGAAGACAGACATCCCTACGGTCGCACCGCATCGAATAATCCCTTTGCCGATGTACGGCTGTTCATAGAGGAAAATTTTGTACTTAGTCATTAAATATTTTCCTCTTTTCTTGTTCGAGAAAAATGCGTAAGGGTTCTTTACAAAAAATTTCTTCAACGTGTCAACAAAGTTGAAAATAAATTTCTGGTCCACTTCAGTGACATGAAATTTGGGGCTGGTTCTTGTGACAATGCGAGCATAGACCAAACACTTCTCTATAGTACTGAACGCTCTATCGCATAGCCTAAAGCTGTGGCCCGGTTCTGGAAATCGATGAACGATCTGTTGGATTTCTCGGAAAGTAGTGGGTGGAGCTGCCTCTTTCTTGCACCAAACTCACAATTTTTCTTGCAGTTTAAATAAGTTTCATGCAAGTAATACTTTTGTATTAATGAATATCAGTTGATTCATCTTAAACCTCGTGTACTTACTGGTGTTTAAATAACGGTTTAATGAATTTATTGTGTAATCCAAAAGTCGACTGCGGTTAAGATGACGAATTATGCATTTCATAACGAAGACAGGGCGACAGAAATGGAGTAAGGAATCATTGAAAGTTGCAATGCAGCGTTTAAGGAATGGTAAGCTTCTTAAAGGCGCCGCTAGGAATTTCAACTTCCCTGAAGCTACTTTAGGTCACTATGTAAAAAAAAAAAAAAAAAAAAAAAAAAAAAAAATATGTCGATGAAGTAGGCTCTTCTCAGTGTAAGGCTTAAATTACAGGAATTCAAAGGAGAAATGTTACGTCTGTGTCTCTTTTGATAAGTAGATAAGCGTCAATAAAAGTCTTGTTTTCTAAATAAAATGCTCATTTCGTCATCTTACTTTACCTGTAGGGCAAGCCGACGAATGGTACCGTGACTAACAAAAATAGGTCTAGCTAAAAAATCTTCAGTCTTAGGAAACATTTAAGAGCTTTATTACAAAAGAGATACATTAAGCAATCGTTTTGCCATAAGTAAAATATCTGATTTCAAGGTAAGAGCTAGAAAAAATATACGTTAATTTCGTCATCTTATCCGACTTTCCCCTATATATCATTGATACGTGGGGAGGTAAACTGAGCTGTCTGTGTGCGATCATTGTGGATAAGAGGAGAGCGTGCCCCTGCAGTGTATGAGTTATCCTCCCAAAGTGTACTCCACTTTGAAAGCTATGGAACGTATATATTTACCGACAGGTTAAAATTCACACGAAGAAAATTCAGAATGCTCCAGATTTGTTCAAGAGCAAAAGAGCAATGACGTCCAGGGACGGTTCTATAATACTACTCATTAATTTTGCATCAATTCAGGACACCTGTTTTTTCGAAGATGATAAAATACGCATGGTTTGCATCAATGTTGACAGATGAAAGAGAGCCATTTTTTAATGTAAAAGATCAATGTTTTCCGGTATCGCTCTTAAAACCTCCGTGCGCCTGGAAGACAGTATCTATGATTAAATCTGCTTGCTGCTGTAAAGCATTGTGTTTCGGTTGTTGTAACGACAAATATCATCCGGATTTCCGTTGTGGAATCGCAAGCGATGCCAGCGATAGCGAGCTATATTTTGCAATAATGACGTGAAAATTAAATTACTACGGCTAAATTCAATATTTCTTATCAATTTCTTACATTGTACACTGTTTGCCGCGTCGGGGGTTAGAATCCCCCCTCGGGCATGAAAGTTTGTGCTGTCCTCCCTGGGGTATGTGTGTGTGTGTGCGTGTGTGTTGTCTTAGTTTAAGTAGTTTAGAAGCGCAGGGACTGATAACTACAGCAGTTAAGTCTCATAGATATACAAACATTTGAACATCTTTAATTTAAAACGGCCTTCGCGATGTTAAGACAAACTATCTATCAGCTACATGGCACAATTGCCTATGTCCCGTAGACGTGGATTGTGTTAAGATTGGAAACGCTTGGATTGAGCTGGTGTTGGATATTATATCGGCCTTAGCAGTGTTTCCCAAAAACTGTCGTGGTAGTCACTAAGGTTGATTCAGGAAATCCAGGTTTGTATTAATCTGAGAGATTCCCCTAGCGCCCTTCAGTCATTCTTGGTGCAAGGTAATCACCCGCTCTAAAACGAGTTAGACTGTAGCAGGCAACTTAACAGGAACCTGTGCCGATGGGTCAGCAAACGGATATTTTATTAGCAATTAGGTTGCTGTTCACCACCCATAAGTCAAACAACATTATATATCAGGATACGGAGATACTGTAACAAAACCATTAAATGTACGTCTTCAATCTGTATATTCAACTAACGAATAAGTTACGTCTTCAAAACAGGGTTATTAAATGGCAATGTTATAGCTCACAATAGTTTACAACAAGGATCGTATTACTGTACAGCAACTGGCTTCGCGTTCGTTCGAGGAAACATAAAACGGACCGTCCAACAGTAAAGCTATCAGCAGTGAATTAATAGCCTGTAAAATGTTCCTCTCACGCGAGTCAGAGGTCTTAACAGGCAGCCTCTTAATAATGTCTATAAATAACCAAGTTATATGCCAGAAACAAATTTAGAGTCGGAATTGTCCGGCAGTCGTGTAAATCCAGTCTTTGCTGAGGACCCCTGTAGTGCGAAGCGAACACCACGTAACCTAATGTCTGGTAAAACGTTTCACCTACTCTTACATTAATGCCCACGTCATACTTTGTTGAAATACCGAAACTACGATTTATATACGTATTGCGGTACCGGTTTAGACTGAAGAGGCTAGACAATGAATGATCTTTCACGTTTTGCTCTTCTACTATAGTGGACATGCCTGATAGGATCCTAGACTGGATGGAACTGAACCGGCAGAGCTGTAATCAAGTTGTTTCTACAATATCCCGCGTTAGACACTGAACAGCAGTAACTTTCTGAGTTTATACAATGGTTGCAAATCAAGAATGCATAATTACCGTCTTTGTGACGTGACCCGTGAAAATTAAACAAAAAAGGCGAAATTATTAGCAAAATCGTTTTTTTTTCCGTGACCTTATTCCAAGAAGTGTTGATCACATATCTCTTTTTGTCTTCTTGTATGTCAAGGTATTCAGTATAATATTTACTGGGTCAATTATAACATCTTCAACACATTTGAATCATGAATACTTGTAGCACAGATGCATACGTTTCCTCTGTTATGTGTATTAAAAGCTATAAAAATACCACGGAACAGAATGAGCACAGTAAATGTATCCCTCAATATCATAAAGGCACAAGTTAACGATTTGTAGCATCCTTTGTTGCCACTTTTTCAATTTAGCAAACGAAAAAATACTACTTACGTGGTGGAAAGCAAAGACTTGTGATATTATGGCAGGAACCAACACCAAGCAGTCATCACAGTCTGCTGGTAGCCGATGAGTTACCTCCTGAAAGTTGTCAATTGTAAGTGATAATGGAAAATTCAAGTAGAGAAGTCCCGGTGCAGGAAGATGTCACGGCCAAGTGAATGGAAGGCAAATATACGGAAGAACATCATTAACGGTGGTGAACGGATAATGAACACTGTAGGCAAGAAAATACCAAAGCGAGTTACTGGACCAGAATGCAAGTAAATAAGATTTAATAACTGAATAAGACACTGGGTTCAATTACCGTCTCAGTCAGAAACGAAAAACATGATTCTAAACCTTACGGACAAATAGTGGCACATTCAAAGTATTAATGTTCAAAATTCAGGAAGCGAAGTACAGAAATGGATATGTGGATATGTTTTATTGTACTGTGTGAATGATGATCAATTTTTGTTCCTTACTCAATAAATACGATTACCGTTCAATACTACTTTCGTTTTATTGTGTAATTTTCTTAACGTACATAATAACAATGCATTTAACACTAGAGCTGTAAAATAATGCATTTGCATTTCACAATTACATAAGTAAACCCCATTCATTAATTTATTACACAAAATGTACAATAAATCATAAGTTTGCTCAACTTCTTTTAACTCGTAATGGGTCACTGTTCGTGTTCATTAAACAGAACTTGTGCTGTTGTGAAACTCAGGGCTATAATTATGTGACATCTTCCATTAGTGTAGTTATTTTCTCCATCTCCTCAGGCATTTGAGCTACATCCATGCTTTATTATTTCTGTTTTGAGTAGCTGATACCTGTAATTTACACCACTTGCTCTTTTTTTTTTTATTTTTTTTTTATTTATTATTATCATTGCACGATTCGTTTTCGTTTCTACGCGTTTCTAGTACTTGGCGGAAACATCTTGAGGGAAGCTGCTTAATGAAGTATAAGGACATCTTCATGCCACCTCAAATATCTCTGGAAGGACAATAGATATGCGAAAAGGGTTTTCAACAACATGCACGAACGGCAGGGGCGTAGGAAACCAAGTGTTAAGAGAAATTTTAAAACGTAAACGAACACCATTTTCAACACAAACTTTGATAATTTAAAATGTACACACCCTATTATTTCAAATGCAATCAGTAACACGAAGCCTTACAAAACTAATAGCGCAGGTTCCATCGCAATACGTCACATTCCGAGACTTTGTGAAGAGAATTTGAGTAAGCACACAGCAAGCGCACATCCTGAGACTCAAGACTACAGAAGACTATCTGGTTATCTGTATGACATGAACCGGACTGTGAAGCCATTTTGCCTCTTATAAGCTGAGGGAAAAAAGTAATCGACGGACCTAACCAATAACCCGAGTTAGCCAACATAAAAGTCATATGTAAAAACAATTCAAAACACCTGAAGATGCAACTACAATTTGTTGCAAAACGGGTTATGTAGCTCTCCAAGACGTGAAATAAAGATATGGTTACTGTCGATCAACGACCTTTATTTCAGTTACAGTATTTTAATTTCAGAATTTTTGTTGTTTTAACATCAACAATGGTAACTCCTTGAAAGTTCCTTTAATTTGGTATAAATATTTTAGCTGTGGTTGCCATTTATATAAAATTCTATGCAGCAGCAACTGTCTTCGAAATAATATGGCGAGTACTGGATCAAAATTTGTGTCCGGTCACTTGTTTTTCAAGATAAAATTCTACTCCCAAATCTCCTGTATAGATTTCTTTGCACTATAACCTGAAAAGGAGAACGTGAATCGCCTTACAGATGTGTTTCCCATCACGGATTTGAGAGATAATATAGTGTACAATCTGAAGCAGAGGACGAAATTATCTCTCAAGCGATATTTTAAAATATCTTTTACCTCGACAGCCAGCCATCGCTACAACAGACAGGGCTGCCACCGCACAAAATTCGGCTGCTCAGTACAGGAATTCTCGCGGGAACAATAAAACACGAGTGCTGGACCAGTGGGGCCCCATCTCCCCACCCTCCACTGACCAGCATCATCCTCTTTTATTTTTTCCAATAAGCCGATACGATGGCGCATTATTAGACCGTGCAAATCGCCGAATAAAAATTCTGTAGCGCAGAAAGATAGCAGTATTCGTATTAAAAATACGAGGATAACGCAACAAATTCTATAACGACTGAGCCGTTTCAATAAACAATATTAAACTGATATCCGCCGCTTCTGCGAGCGCATAAATAATTCCCACACACCCAATTTCTATAGATGTCCGGCCTGTGTTAACGCGTGCTACAATGAGTGGCGCCAATAAAAAGATTGCAACTCTGATTAGATAAGCGCTGTTTTACACGCGTTTTTTGCCGATCGGGGACTGCCCTATGGTCCGTAGCAGAGCGATGGGCCGCACCTGTGTTGCACGCGTCATAAAACATGGCGTTTTAGCAATTTCGTATCGTTGATGATACAGGAGCCAGCGAGAGCGGAACAAATTAAAAAAAAACCTATGAAACATGAAAATATCAAGTGATATCTCATCATACCGTGATTTATACTTTCAAGATTAACTCTAGTCTTGCTTTTAGCCTTTTGTGGAAGAAAATTTCCAGTTCATGGTCTTTTAGAAGTAATTACATCCAGTCAACAAAGTACAGTTCCAATGCATTTATCAGGGCGGATCGTAAAGCAGCTCATACATTCCTCCGATATTGCAGCTGGAATATTGAAATTTCACGAGAGTATACTCTCATTAGTGTAATAAAATAAAATTCGCTGTAAAAAATGAGATACTATATCGGACACACAGAGAGAAATTTCGCAACTTTGGTTTTGTGATGTAAGACAATCTTATAACAATCCATCCACTTTCTTTGACCATCCAAAATCTGAACACCACACAGCAGACAATCTAGAATACGCTGTCAAGATATTGCACGTCACACCAAAAGTGATGATCATTTTAGAAGAATTAGAAAAATATTTTTTCAACGGAAAACAATCTCGTACTAAATGAAGAAACAGATGTCAAACATAAAAGATTCCTCGAAAAATGCATTGACCTACTCAAATAGAAAACAGGACAATAAGAGCTAAAATTTTAATATCTGTTACACCACCGATATACCTTCTAGATTATTTTCGTATATTGTTGATATTTAGTTGATATTGATCTAAACAAACCGCTGCAATCACACAGCATGTTTGAGCAGCAGAATCATAGACAAAACGAAAAGAAAATACGACTGCTCTTCAGTATCAGCTTGTTACACGTTACACCATTGATTTCTATAACACTTGGATGTTGAAATTCAGCTATCGGTGCATACCAGACATATACGTTCATATTTTGTTTCTTGCAAAATTCAAATGCGACTGTTATGAAATATTATAACAAAACGAAAAGATAATATCAGCTTATTACATCGCATATTGGCATGAATTTCAGTTCAAGAGGTATGCAAGAAATATTTTGCCATGCAATAATGAATGAAACATGTTTGCCAATATGTCTGACGTATCCATTTCGTATATACGTATATATGTGAGTGCGTGTATTTGTGTAAGGTAAAAGCGGGACAGATGACGCGGGGGTCAGACGCTGCACTTCCAATAAATTCGTCAGCACACATTGTTATGCGTGCGACGATCATAGGTGTTGTAACGGCTGGTGAGGTTTACTCCCAAGTTTTTGTAGTTCAGGAGCGGAAAATAGAGGAGAAATTTAAGAAAATCGAATTTCGAGACCAAGATAAGTCAAGGAATTTTTTTACGATTCTTTTTAATAGTACATTCTAGAAGATACGCGCGTAGTAGCTTACATCTTGTATTTAGATTGTGCAGTAGAAACATTGTAGGTTATGTCGGTCGAATAATGGCTTCTTGCGATAACATCTTTGCTGAAAATGGCGGTGCGGCATCTGTCCCCACGAAAACGGACAGACGACGCACCATTACTGTGGAACAGATGCCACAGTGCTTGCAATGCTAACAGGAATCCATACGTTTTTAATCTACAGAAAAATTCCGAGAAAACGGATTAGATAAACTGATCAAGGCAGCTGCTGTGTAAATGACAACTTAGTGACATCTCATGGAGAGACTCCATCAAAATTGCTGGAACACATATCATCTGTTCCTACACTGCCTCAGAGAAATCAATCCAAAAGAAAACTATCAGCAACAAATATAACATCCGACGATTTTATAGCAACGAAAAGAAAGAAAATCACCGAAAGAAACAAGAAAGGAAAAGCTCTTGCCCACAAAAAAATGTAGCAGCTAAAATAAATCAAATTCCAAAAATCAGAAAGAAAAACCCGCCAAAGTAGCGTCTGTTTTGGAAGATAACTATGATATTTCCCTACACGATAGTTCCTCCGATGAAAACAAATGTGTAGAATGCCTTGCACTTTCTCAAGAAACATCGTCTACCTATGACTGGATTCAATGTGTAGTTCCAGTTGGCTTCATGAATCATGCACTCTCTTTGAGAACATGTGTTGTTTGTATGGACGACTTAAAAATAATCTTAAAAAAAAAATCAAAGTGAATGTCATTTTCAATGTATTTTGCCATTGGCCACCTGTCCCTCCCTTCTGCGGCATCTTGCCCGCCACTTGCTGATTAACTGAAATTTGCAAGCCATTGTACATCATAAGAATGTTCCTTTGTTATAAAGTTTTTTGTAATGTATATAAAGATAGAAATTTGACGGGAGGCGTGCTTAGGTAGTCCTTGCAGGTGCGGTGATCACTGTGTCCTCAGTGGTGTACTGGTCAGCGCAACTGCCTAGAATGCAGGAGATGCGGGTTCCAATCCCAGATGGGTAGACATTTTCAGCTTTGCCCAATCGCAGTTGAAGTCATATATTCTGTGACTATGACATTTAAGTGTTTTTTCAATATAAAATTATTTGGTGTTTTCTGAATAAAACAAATCACGTTTCACCGTTCTAAGTTTCTTATCGCTGCAATGCTGGCGCGCCGCGTAAGTGCTTGTAGCCGCTCGCTGGCTGCAAGTAGGGTATCTTTGCGAAATAAGACAGTGTTTTGTTTTCCAACGATGTATGGCTTTATCTCTGTGACAAGTGACTGTTCGTATCGGGAAAAAATAAACGCTATACCGTGTGCGTTGACTTGTGGAGTTTGCTTTGTGTTGTTTAGTTGCTCAGTTTTCGGGTTTGACGAATTTTGCTCGTACCTGTTTTACGTATTTGGTCTGCGGATGTCAATATGCCCCATTTCAGCAATCGGGTGTATAAGAAAAGGCAAAATGAGTGGAAGAAGAAGTCTTTTGTTGTTTCGAAGGGAGATGCTGCTCAGACTGCTTCACCGACTATTCTTCCAGCAAGAAACTTTGTGACAGCAAAGAGAATTTGAAATCTATAAAAGTGACAGTAATGATATGAATAAAATAATTAACATTTCCTTGCTCTCCAATATTTTGAAACATAAGGAAGAGGACGGGAATAGTAAATAGCTTCACACGTTGGTTTGGCATGTAAAATGTTATTGACGTGAAAGAAATGTACTGCAGAAGTTTCTTTTTCTAATTCTAACAGTATTCCTCGTAATTGTAATAGTGGAAAGAAGGTGTATGATATAAATGATAGGTTAGAGTTTAAGTTTCTAACCAGGACGCAACACTATTTCCACAATTCGCGTGTAAATAGATATTACTTAGGAGTGGTGTTTGTTGTTCCATTCAGAGCAGATGCGGTCATACATTCGACCTCGCACGGAAATCCGTAACGGCGAGTGTAAGAGGGCATGGACGATAGAGTGCCTACAGCCGTAGCATTCAGCCTGTGGAAGTTTGAGAGAGACGGGAGGCAAGCACGGGTAGCCAAGTGGTTAAGGCGACCGCTGGATCCGGCAAGCCTCACATTTTCAATTGTCGCTATTTTCTAATTTAAATGCCATAATGTAGCCACTGTCACTCCTTTCCATCGTAATCCTTCAACCTTTCCCTCCTTCATAAATCATTTGCAAATACAATATGACTGCAAGGCAGGTGTGGTGTCACACAACCCCAACATAATAACAGTACGATATTTTGTTATCTCGGCTCTTTACTTGATGTTTCGCCCACATATACAGAATGACAGCAAGTTACACGTCAATTGATAGATGCCACATTAATCATATTTGTGAATATTAGTTGTTTTTGGATCATTCAGTTTTATACTGTGTTATTTTTTCTGTACGCTAAGTTCTGTCCTTGTGTTTATAATATGTATCTTATTCAATGTGTGGTTTTGTTATTGCGTGTCATTATGTGCCATTTATTGTTTACAGTTTGTTGATTTGTGTGTACTGAGTTTAGTTTGACTGTGTTTGGGTGTTAGGGTTTTGTGTTATCTGTTTCTGAATTTCATGTGTACCCTATCTATTGTCTTTGTGTCATAGCCAATCTCTTGGGCTATTTGCTTTATTGTGTTTAGTTCTTCTGTGTAGTCCTTTTTCTTCATGGTTACTCTGTTCAACTTGTGAAGCACATACATGAAACTCGACTCTTTGTGTGTGATTGGATGATTAGAACGATTATGGATGATGGTACTGGTTACTATTGGTTTCTTGTAAATTCTGAATCCATGTCTGTTGTTTTTCTTGTGTATGGTGAGGTCAAGGAAATTTATTTTTTGATGTAAACAATGAAACCACAACAGAGGAAAAGATCTAAAGAAAACTGCAAACCAAACTGAAACAGGAAATGCTGTCCTCACCAGAGCGTACAAGAACAACACAATTATATCCATAAACAAGCATAACTGCATTGATAAGACATTGGAATTCATACATACCAACAAATTCACAGAACTTTGAAGTGACCCAACAAACAGATACCAAGGAAATGTACAAAAAACTTTGAAAAGGTTAAACGCAACTTTCACACATACGCAGATAAAAAGAATGACACATAAGAACCTCAATGCTCCCACACTACAATCATTACTTGAACTTCACAAACCACAGATCACGGTAAGCCCTGTGATAGCCTACACAAATTTACCAACTTTCCAATCAGCCAAACAAACGCACACTCTGATACAGAAAATATACAAATACACAGAAGGCAGAAGCCTATAAACCTTAGATGATTTAATAGAGAAATGTAAACATGAAAACATTCCAGACACGGAAACACTAATTCCGTTTGATATAACTTCCAACAGAAGACTATCATTATTGAAAGACATCTACAGTTACTAGAAGACACGCCTACAGGAAACATACAAGAACTAACAACCAATGTCAAACTCATCATAGAACAAAACTATTTCAGCTTAAATAGTACTATTTCCAACAAGAAGAACTACCAATGGGTTCACCAGTAAGTGACCTCCTTGCCAACATATTTATGAACCATACTGAAAATCAAATATATGGCAAAATCTGTCAGTCAAAGCAATATAAAATATAATATTGGTATAGGTATATAGATGATATAATGTGCCTTACAGATGCACCAAACACTCGCATAGACGAACTGCCCAGAGACATAGAAAGTATCCATCCACACTTACAGTTCACAATTGAGACAGAAACAAATCCAAAACTAAATTAACTTGACCTGAACAAGAAAAACAACAGACATGTCTTCACAATTTGCAGGAAACCAACGGTAACCAATAGTATCATTCATAATCATTGTAATCATCCAATCACACACAAAGAATGCAATTTCAGATACATGCATCACAGACTGAGCAGAGTAACGATGAACAAAAAAGGTCTACACAGAAGAACCAAATACAATAAAGCAAACAGCACTAGAGAATGGCTATGGCTCAAAGACAATAGACAGATTACACAACAAAATACAGAAACGTACAACACATAACGGTAACACCTGAAAATGGTCAAACCAAACACAGTGCACACCAAATTAACAAACAGTAAACAACAAATGGAACATAATGACATGCAATAAGAAAACCACACCTCGGTTAGAGACATATTAAAGATACAAGAACTCAACATAGCATACAGAACAGAAAGCAAAATGATCCGAAAAACAACCAGTATTGAAAAATATGACCAATCAGGCTTGTAACTGCTGTAAGTCTGTATATGTGGACCAAACATGGAGGAACTTTAGCACCAGGTACACTGAACGTTTACGAGTATTAATAAATAACAGTTCCCACTCAGCCTAAGCAGACTATCTAATAGCAGAGATTCACCTCTTGACAAACATAGAAAATGACTTAACAATTCTTAAGACCAGCCATAGCCTATACCATAAATTAACAATCGATCACACACAAAACGCTATAGCACAACGAAAAACATTTCCTCTGCAACAAAACACTATTTGCCACAATAGAGGAGATACACAAACAACCTACACTCCACAACTCTGATCACTAATTTCTCTCTTATTCACATTATCTCTGTATCTACACACACACATCCACAGACCAAATACGTAAAACAGGTACGAGCAAAATTCGTCAAACCCGAAAACTGAGCAATTAAACAACACAAAGCAAACTCCACAAGTCAACACACACGGTATAGCGTTTATTTTTACCGATACGAACAGTCACTTGTCACAGAGATACAGCCATAAATCGTTGGAAAACAAAACACTGTCTTATTCCGCAAAGATACCCTACTTGCAGCCAGCGAGCGACTACAAGCATTTACGCGGCGCGCCAGCTTTGCAGCGATAAGAAACTTAGAACGGTGAAACGTGAATTGTTTTATTCAGAAAACATCAAATAATTTTATAATGAAAAAAAGAAAAAAAAAATAATTTAAATGTCATATTCACGGAATATATGACTTCAAATGCGAATGGGAAAAGCTGAAAATGTGTACCCATCCGGGATTGGAACCCGCATCTCCTGCTTTCTAGGCAGTCGCGCTGGCCCGTACACCACTGAGGACACAGTGATCACCGCACCTGCAAGGACTACCTAAGCACGCCTCCCGTCAAATTTTCAGCTTTACCCTGCCCACAGTACTCAACCTCGTACTCACTATGTACTAATTCCCGTAAGAGTAAGGACTCCAAACTTGTCCATCCCTCCCCACTAACGAAAGGATCATTGCCTGTCACTGGCATATTTATATATTAAACCCTCGGCTCCGCTCGTGTGTTGGTTGATTATGATAGATAATGCGCGAAACGTCAAATCGATTTTTAAAAGAGATGTATTAAAAGAAATTTCTTTTGTACTGTTTTATTTATTGATTCTTATATTTCCTTAGTCCTATGCTTATCCTTACAGAGAAAGTGCTGAAGACATTGTAGCACGCATAGACCAAAGGTATGGTCTGTGCCATCACGTTTCGCTGTATGCAACCTCCTTGCTATTGAGTCGCAAACGTCATCGCTGGCCTTCAGACCGATTTTTTTTTTCATGATTTGACGACTTTCAACCACCATATCTTCCACTATCTTATAGCTATCGGCGTGGAACTGCTATGGTATACAACGGGAGACCGGACAACAATTACACACAGACCATTCGCTTGCGTTCTTTAGTTTTCACTGCAGAGCGAAATATTAACACACACACACACACAC
This sequence comes from Locusta migratoria, assembly GCA_026315105.1. Taxonomy (NCBI): domain Eukaryota; kingdom Metazoa; phylum Arthropoda; class Insecta; order Orthoptera; family Acrididae; genus Locusta; species Locusta migratoria. The sequence goes on along the minus strand of CM048747.1, from coordinate 402,302,068 downwards.
ACACACACACACACACACACACGTGCGCGCTCGCACGCGCGTAGAATTTTATGTACATCGATAACATTCCATCCCAATATATACCCCACCCTTTTATCATTATCAACCCTCAAGGAACAATGCAACTAATAAAACCATTTTCAAAGAATAAATATAATTTTCAAAGAGTAATTATTGTTCAGCATTTCGCGTTATATTCTTCAAATTACGAAACATCTGTTCGCTATAAAGCCATGCCTAAAATCATTCTGGGGTATAAATTAGTAATTGTACAAATATTTACGTCTCTGCGTCTTCTCGTTAGGACGCGATAAGCGTACACCGAACAGACATTCACATTAATATTCATTGATAAATAGCTATTCGATCGCCATAAAACCGTGCCTAAAGCCTTCCACGGGTAGGCATTAGTAACTGTACAAATTTCTAGCTCTTTATGTCTTGTGGGTCAGACGTGAAAAACGTACATCGAACAGACATTCACATTTATAGATATAGATATATATGGCGTCTATTCCGAAAGAACAGACGTCACTTCTGATCCTGCAGTTGTTATTGTTTTCATATTCACAGTATATACGACATCAACTGCGACTGGGCAAAGATGAAAATGTGTACCCAGCCGAGTTCGAATCCCTGCTGGGTACACATTTTCAGCTTTGTCCATTCGCAGTTGAAGTCATACGTACTGTGGTGTCGCACAAGTCCAAAGTACGCGCCACCTACTTTCGCCGCGCGCCGCCATGCACGCACGGCGCGGCGTTCTTACGACGTCAGCCACGAGCGCCCTCTGCTACGATCCCGCACGTGGCCACCACTGAACGAGATCGTTCACTTGGGACTGAGATAGGAACCAGTTAACACTTCGGAATCAGATAGGCACTAGTGAAGACTTGGCTATCGGTTAGGCACTAGGACTCATCACTAGGCAGGCCTCTAGCTCAACTATGTATCAGCATTCTGCAGTACTGAGCTATGTAAAAGTTAAGTATTACTAAGTCTCTAAGAAATATATATCTCGTTCTAATTTACTCTAGTGTTTCTAGTTTCTGCTGTCCCACTGGCTGGTCACCTCCTACCTGCACAAGCGTGCATCCTTTATTCTTGTGTCGGTCTCATTCTACTCGGCCACCGACACCTACGTTGGAAACAAGACACAAAAGCGGCGACGAGGCTGGGACACAAAAGGACCAGAAGTGACGTCTGTTCTTTCGGAATAGACTCCACATGTATATACTTAATTGGTCATTTTCATCGTTCCGGCTATGTGCAACATTACTTGATATCAACAAAAAACCTGAAAATCATATACATTACAACCAGTGACTGAAATAAATAGGTGATGATTTTTACATAATACGGAGCCGGAACAGAACCCTGTATCCTCAAGCGCTGGGCGTCCGTCGATGACTGCCCGCAGCGGCCTGCAGGCTGCCGCAGAGCCGCAGATACAGAGCGCGGGCGTGTTCCCCGCGTTTATCAGGCGGGCCCCGGCGCATCCATCATCCTATTCCACCCTCGCGCTGCCCCTGCCCCTCACACACATACACACACAGACCAGGCCGGGAGCAATTTGGGCGCCGCGCGCTGGCCGGGACGGGCCGTCATTGTTTGTCACAATACGTCAGGCGGCCAGAGATTCGACCGACGCCAATAAAGGGCCGGCCGCGGTGATTTACACGGCCACTTTGATGTCACCGGATGGGCGGTCGCCGCCACTGTGCGCTGGCCTGCTCGCCCCCGTCTAATACTGCAAGGAGGCGCCTGTCTCTCTCACTCTGGTGGCCCCTCATATTACTTGCCACCACGCCCCTACCTCCGACACACACACTACTACCGCAGTAGAGGATCATTCACCGGTTTCATCGTACTAGCCCAACAGCGGTGGTCTCGTGATGCGCCGGTCGAACCTTTGCGTGTATTCACCGTTTGATCAAAGGTATCCGGACACCGCCGAGTTGTGCGAAATTGAACACTAAATGTCACCAGAGGTGAACCCCCCCAATAAACTGAAACTGCAGGCGTAGCAATATGCTCAGACACACAAAGCGGCAGTCTCTCGTCCACAAGCTGTAACACCTCCCATATTGGCGCACTTTCAGGCGCGTTTACACTGAAGTTCGGAATATGCTTTTGTTCCCAACTTGTTACCAACCAATGTTGACAACATTGGTCGTCTTTCGGGTCCGCGACTACACTGGCGACGATCATTTGTATTAATATATCCTGCTACAGTGAGCTTGTGCGTGTATTTGCTTTACTGAATTCGCAGAGCTAAACTATATCAAGTGAGGCAGAAGAAATATTAGCACGTGGAGTTACCTTATTATTGATAGATCGCTAAAGATGACGCAAAGAATAACGTACCCGCTTTTGGTGGACCAAAACATGGTGGCAATGAAATGATTTGTGAACTGAACGTCATTTCACAAAGATGTCGCCTTCACAATTTTAAACTTTGCTAAACACTAAAGGGCTCGTTTTTTTTTTCGTTTTTATTTAAAAAATAAAAAAGGGGGGAGGGCACGAATTTCAGAGACGCAATCCCTGTAAAACAAAGACTTCCTGTAACCCTCCAATTTCTTGCAACACGAAATTCGTATCAAATCATCGTCATCATCATTAGAGACTGATTATGCCTTTCAGCGTTCAGACTGGAGCATAGTATCTCTAATAAAATTCCTCCATGATCCCCTATTAAATGCTAACATTGATGCCTCGTCGGGTGTTATGCCTTTTACTTCAAAATCATTCTGCACCGAATCTAAATACTTCCTTCTCGGTCTACTCCTCTTACCCTCCGCTGCCGAGTTCATGAGTCTCTTAAGTAACCTTGCTTTTCCCATGCGTGTAACATGACCCCACCATCTCAGTCTGTTCGCTCTCACTTCTTCATCTATGGTGTTCATTCCCAGTTTTTCTTTGATTTCCTCATTATGGACACCCTTCTGCCATTGTTCCCATCTGTTAGTACCTGCAATCATTCTTACTACTCTCATATCTGTAACCTCTACCTTATGAATAAAGTAACCTTTATCCACACATTTCACTCCATTCCATGATGGTGGTGATGGTGGCTGGTGCAGCAACAGTGTTGAATATTAAAAAATGCTCAGTCTCTGTTGCAGTATTTTATTTACCAATTACGCGTTTCGCGCTGTTAGCGCATCGTCAGACTGGAAAAAGACAAATATTTTATTAGCGTCCGTGTACTTGGTGCGCAGCGAACCTAATGTGGCTAAGGTGAGTAAATTTGGAAATTCGGACTTACTTGGGCGGAGATGGAGTCGCAGAAGTATCTATTGCTGTCTAGGAGGTATCTTAACAATTTGTGTTATTGGGCGCCTGCAAAGAGGTAAACGTACAAAGTGCGTAAGGGTTATTTGAGCTATAATAATTAGGGACTAAAGGGGTGTGGTATGGAAATTAATAAAATGCTTTATATGATAAAACTCACCATAGCAGCAGAGGAGTCGCTGTCGCGGCAGGTCCACGTTTACAACTGGTAGTATTCTTAATAACTACGGAACATGAATGCGACCGTTAAACAGAGCGGTATGGGCAGAGTTACGCCTGCGAGAATGAGCGGCTAGAGAAGTTTGTGACGTGAGGGAATAAATCTTGTGAAATGATACATGTTGGTATGAAATAATAATAGATGAATGAAAACGAAATTATTAGAGGCCTGAGGGTGGGGTGGGAGAAAGATGTTGTGAATTGTCAGAAGGGGGGTCATTTTGGAAAAAGATAGATAACATGATGTCGTAAAAAGTTTGATTTTTTGTGATGAGCTGTTCGTTGAGACTGTGTTCTGGGGACCGTTTTACAAACTTAGTGATTTCTAATTCTTCAAGAAGTGAGAGTTTTTTACCTTTGGGGGCGATGTGAAGAACTTGTAATTTGTCAAGGGGGGGCTGAATGTGTTTGCTTCTTTTGAGGTGCTTGGAAAAGGCCGAATTATTTTTGGCAGCGCCTTCTTAGTTAAAAGATGTTCTTGGAACCTAGTTTTGAAGGCTCGTCCAGTTTGGCCAATGTAAGATAAGGGGCACTGTAAACATTGTATTTTGTAGACGCCTGACTGGCTAAAAGAGTCTTTAACTAGCTGTTCACTGTGGTGAAAGCGATACTGGATCTTGTCATTGATCGTGAAGGCTACTTTTATGTGGGTGGTTTTAAGAAGTGCGGCGAGTCTGTAAGAAAGATTTCCTATGAATGGTAAGGAGACGTAGATGGATTCAGTAGTGATGGTGCTAGGGAGGAGGGAGGTGTTATTTTTAGAGATTTTTCTGCTGTACAATCGGTCGACCAGGCTCGCCTGGTATCCGTTGGTTCCAGCAATGTGCCGCAGGTTAGCTAGTTCTTGCTCAACTGTTTCACTGTTTAAAGGGAGGTCGCATAAGCGGTCGATCATTGACGAGAAAAAGCTGACTTTATGACTGTACGGGTGACAGGATGTTGAGTGGATGACAGCGTCACTGGTTGTGGGCTTCCTGTAAATCGCAAATGTGATGTGATTGTTGGATAAGGTGAGAGTTAGGTCCAAGTAGTTGATGGAGCAGTCGGCTGACATGATCTGATGGGTGAAAATCATTTTTGGATGCAGGCTGCAAAATTCGTTCGAAAGGGATGGTACTTCAGCTGCGGCTGCATTGATTATGATGAGAATGTCATCCACGTATCTGCAATAGAAGAGTATTTTTTTGCACATAGAGGAGGCTTGCGTGAAATAACGGTTTTCAAGGGTGTTCAAAAATATATCAGCTAAAAATCCCGCGAGGCAGTTTCCCATTGCAAGGCCGTCTGTTTGTTTATAAAGGTTGTTATTGAAGGAGAAATAATTGTACGACGTAATGAGGCGGAGGAGAGAGATGAGCTCGTCAATTTCGTCTGGATTTAGTTTACCATATCTGGATAGGTTGTCAAATATGATGTCTATTGTCTCTTGGACGGGAACATTGGTGTATAGATTCTTTACGTCGAGAGAAACCAAACAGGCAGAGGACCTTCGAAGCTACCTACTCTATTCCCAACCGACAAACTTTAATTCAACAATTACAAGGCAAATCTTTCCCGTCCTCTGCCTGTTTGGTTTCTCTCGACGTAAAGAATCTATACACCAATGTTCCCGTCCAAGAGACAATAGACATCATATTTGACAACCTATCCAGATATGGTAAACTAAATCCAGACGAAATTGACGAGCTCATCTTTCTCCTCCGCCTCATTACGTCGTGCAATTATTTCTCCTTCAATAACAACCTTTATAAACAAACAGACGGCCTTGCAATGGGAAACTGCCTCGCGGGATTTTTAGCTGATATATTTTTGAACACCCTTGAAAACCGTTATTTCACGCAAGCCTCCTCTATGTGCAAAAAAATACTCTTCTATTGCAGATACGTGGATGACATTCTCATCATAATCAATGCAGCCACAGCTGAAGTACCATCCCTTTCGAACGAATTTTGCAGTCTGCATCCAAAAATGATTTTCACCCATCAGATCATGTCAGCCGACTGCTCCATCAACTACTTGGACCTAACTCTCACCTTATCCAACAATCACATCACATTTGCGATTTACAGGAAGCCCACAACCAGTGACGCTGTCATCCACTCAACATCCTGTCACCCGTACAGTCATAAAGTCAGCTTTTTCTCGTCAATGATCGACCGCTTATGCGACCTCCCTTTAAACAGTGAAACAGTTGAGCAAGAACTAGCTAACCTGCGGCACATTGCTGGAACCAACGGATACCAGGCGAGCCTGGTCGACCGATTGTACAGCAGAAAAATCTCTAAAAATAACACCTCCCTCCTCCCTAGCACCATCACTACTGAATCCATCTACGTCTCCTTACCATTCATAGGAAATCTTTCTTACAGACTCGCCGCACTTCTTAAAACCACCCACATAAAAGTAGCCTTCACGATCAATGACAAGATCCAGTATCGCTTTCACCACAGTGAACAGCTAGTTAAAGACTCTTTTAGCCAGTCAGGCGTCTACAAAATACAATGTTTGCAGTGCCCCTTATCTTACATTGGCCAAACTGGACGAGCCTTCAAAACTAGGTTCCAAGAACATCTTTTAACTAAGAAAGGCGCTGCCAAAAATAATTCGGCCTTTTCCGAGCACCTCAAAAGAAGCAAACACATTCAGCCCCCCCTTGACAAATTACAAGTTCTTCACATCGCCCCCAAAGGTAAAAAACTCTCACTTCTTGAAGAATTAGAAATCACTAAGTTTGTAAAACGGTCCCCAGAACACAGTCTCAACGAACAGCTCATCACAAAAAATCAAACTTTTTACGACATCATGTTATCTATCTTTTTCCAAAATGACCCCCCTTCTGACAATTCACAACATCTTTCTCCCACCCCACCCTCAGGCCTCTAATAATTTCGTTTTCATTCATCTATTATTATTTCATACCAACATGTATCATTTCACAAGATTTATTCCCTCACGTCACAAACTTCTCTAGCCGCTCATTCTCGCAGGCGTAACTCTGCCCATACCGCTCTGTTTAACGGTCGCATTCATGTTCCGTAGTTATTAAGAATACTACCAGTTGTAAACGTGGACCTGCCGCGACAGCGACTCCTCTGCTGCTATGGTGAGTTTTATCATATAAAGCATTTTATTAATTTCCATACCACACCCCTTTAGTCCCTAATTATTATAGCTCAAATAACCCTTACGCACTTTGTACGTTTACCTCTTTGCAGGCGCCCAATAACACAAATTGTTAAGATACCTCCTAGACAGCAATAGATACTTCTGCGACTCCATCTCCGCCCAAGTAAGTCCGAATTTCCAAATTTACTCACCTTAGCCACATTAGGTTCGCTGCGCACCAAGTACACGGACGCTAATAAAATATTTGTCTTTTTCCAGTCTGACGATGCGCTAACAGCGCGAAACGCGTAATTGGTAAATAAAATACTGCAACAGAGACTGAGCATTTTTTAATAACCTTTATCCATCCAACTTTCACTCCCATACAACAAGGTTGGTCGAAAGATAGAGCGGTGCACAAGTCTAGCATGTTTATTTCATGCCGGCCGCGGTGGCCGAGGTGACTGAGGCGCTCCAGTCACGGTCAGCACGGTCACTACGGTCGGGGGTTCGAATCCCCCCTCGGGCATGGATATTTGTGCCGTCCTAGTTCGTAAGTAGTTCATAAGTAATTTGTAAGTTTAGGGACTGATAACCCCGTAGGTAAGTCCCATAAGCTTAACAAACATTTGAACATTTTTTGTTTGTTTGTTTATTTCATATTTCAAAGCCTGCTATTAGATATCTAAAGTATTTCCTGCGGTTTTTCAAGGTTTGTTTGAAGGGTTATGTACAGATAATGCATTGAAATATCGCATATCCACAGCAATAAATATGAACCCAGTTGAATGATTGTAGTGTTAGGTCCAGGAACTTTAAAATTTATATCCAAACCATTTTGGATTGTACATAGAGTCGCCTCACTTCCTGATTTTTTACTCACTTATACTTTCCTTTTTTCCTGCCGGTTTCTGACACAAGAGGTTTTATGTCGTAAATGTGACTGAAAGTCGTTGTAGAGGTGTGCGACCATTACTAATTCAATTATACCAAAGACTCTAAAAAGGGTGAAAAGTCGCGAGCAAGTATTCACAGGATGTCTTTCAATACATTTATTTTGCTTGACGCGTTTCGGGCTCTGCCCATCTTTGGATGACCTGGTGAAAAATACACAAAAGGAATCTTACAATTTTCGCACAATACGTTAAAAGTGACGTTAAAACATAATAACACATTATACAAACCATGGAATAGATCTATGGGCAATATGCCACAAATAAAGAAAATTTAAAATGAGAAGCTCCATCAAAACTGAAATAGGGTACAAACTAAAGATCTTCCAATGGATGGTGACAAACTAAATGCGGCGGGTCGCAATGAACGCTGTAAGGGCGTCCCTATACGGTTTTACAAGAACATCGGAAGTGCCAAATACTATTATAAAACAATTTTATGATTACAAGGTGAAAATAAAATTATGAAAAGTTCTTAAGTGGGGGATAGTCTACATTAAAATATAAGAAAATATCTAAAATAACAATTTACATGCCTGCTTTACAGAGGTGCAGTAAAACATAAATAGAAGACAAAAGGTAATACAATATTTCTGCCAAACAAATGTACAAGTTTGTACAAAACTAAAAAGTTAATTTTTTTAGAATTACACAGAGTTAGTCAAGAAGCAATATAGAAACATTTAGCAAAAAACAAAAATCCCGCGTCGAAAAAGAAGGAGCGTACATTATCTGTGTAGACATTGGGTAAGTTTTCATCTAGTTTGTTTTAACAATATCTGATTAACAATTTGCATGCCAGATTTACAAAGGTACGTTAAAACATAAAAGGAAACTAAACATAATTCATAATTTCTGTCTAACAAAAGTACAGGTTTGTTCCAAAATAAAGGTACATTTTCAAAAAAATACACAGATCTATTAAAACATCAGGCAAAAAATAAAAAGCCAGCGTCGAGGAAAAGAAAAATGCACTCTCTGTGTACAAATTGAGCACCTCTTTATGTTGTTTGTCTAAACGAAACTCGATCAAAAATATTTAAAAAACCAGAGCCGGCTACTAGTGGTTTGTTAATTATCTGGTCTGGAGCTCTACGGCAATTAAAGAAAAACTTATTCCTCTTCCAAAATATCTCATGTTTACCTTTTTGTTCACGATGTAGTATACTAAGCCTGATTTGAATTTGTGGTTTTTCAGATGATATCCGAGAGAACTATTATTACTAACATATACGTGTTCACGATATCTAGTAATGAAATCCCTACCCGTTTGGCCAATTTAGAAGTGCTTACAAGATCCACACCTAATTTTGTAGTAACTCGCCCCCTTAAATTTATTATCGTCAATATCTAGGTTGTGTCGCGAAAGATGTCCCAGTCGATTTCTGGTTTGAAAGCCAACTTCAACTTCTGCTATTCTAAAGGCATTAGCTTTTTTTCTCAGAGATAGGGCCAATTTATGACAAAGAAATGTGCCTACAAATGTCTTGCTTTTGAATTTCTCAACTGGCTACCTTTCTGAAAATCTTATTTCCTAGCGCGCGAAAGTCTTTTTTCACCAAACATTTGGTTAAACCAACTTGTACAGTTGTACTGATTTCTTTATTAGTGGCATTTTTATCAAGAGCTATTTTAGCAATACTATGAAATACTGACGAATAATAATAATAATAACCATCATCATCATTAGAGACTTATTATGCCTTTCAGCGTTCAGTCTGGAGCATAGTACCTCTAATAAAATTCCTCCATGATCCCCTATTCAATGCTAACATTGATGCCTCATCTGATGTTATGCCTTTTACTTCCAAATCATTCTGCACCGAATCTAAGTACTTTCTTCTTGGTCTACCTCGACTCCTCTTACCCTCCGCTGCCGAGCTCATGAGTCTCTTAGGTAACCTTGCTTCTCCCATGCGTGTAACATGACCCCACCATCTCAGTCTGTTCGCTCTAACTGCTTCATCTATGGTGTTCATTCCCAGTTTTTCTTTGATTTCTTCATTATGGACACCCTCCTGCCATTGTTCCCATCTATTAGTACCTGCAATCATTCTTGCTACTTTCATATCTGTAACCTCTACCTTCTGAATAAGGTAACCTTTATCCAACCAACTTTCACTCCCATACAACAAAGTTGGTACTTACTTCCTTCTTGCAGAAGAGAGTAGATCTTAGCTGAGCACTCACTGAATTAGCTTTGCTGCACCTCGATTCCAGTTCTTTCGCTATGTTGCCATCCTGTGAGAAAATACATCCCAGTACTTAATACTGTCTACCTGTTCTAACTTTGTTCCTCCTAATTGGCAATCAATCTGTTTGAATCTCTTTCCCACAGACATTACTTTCGTTTTGGAGAAGCTGATCTTCATATCGTAATCCTTGCACCTCTGATCGAGCTCTTAAATATTAGTTTGCAGACTTTCAATGGAATCGGCCATTAGAACTAAGTCATCCGCTTATGCGAGACTGCTTATTTTGTTTTCACCTATTTTAATCCCGCCCTGCCAGTCTACTGTTTCCAACATATGATCCATGAATAGTATGAACAACAATGGTGACAGGTTACAGCCTTGTCTCACCCCTGAAACTACACTGAACCACGAGCTTAATTTGCCATCTACTCTAACTGCTGCCTGACAGTCTGCGTAAAGCCCTTTAATTGCCTGCAGAAGTTTGTCTCCTGTACCATAATCCTGAAGAACTGACAGTAGCTTCCCCTAGGAACACGGTCATAAGCCTTTTCCAGATCTATGAAACATAGATACAATTCCCTGTCCCACTCATAGCACTTTTCCATTACCTGCCGTAGAGGCCTAAACCCACACTGATTTTCATCTAACGTGTTCTCAATTAATAATATTTTGCCTACATCGCTGATTAAAGAGATGCCTCGATACTTGTTGCAATCTTTTCTGTTTCCATGTTTGAAAATTGGCGTGATTACCGCTTTCGTCCAGTCAGACGGAACCTGTCCTGATTCCCACGCCTTTTCAATTGTCCTGTGTAACCATTTGAGACCTGATATTCCACTGTATTTGACGAGTTCCGGCTTAATTTCATCCACCCCAGCCGCTTTATTGCACTGTAATCTACTGACCATTTTCTCCACTTCCTTAAATGAGATCCTGTTTCCATCGTCGTTCGTATCCCATTCTACCTGAAATTCTGACACATCATTGAACGTTTCACCTACATTGAGCAATTCTTCAAAATATTCCCTCCATCTCCTCAAGGCATTCACAGGATTGACTAGCAGCTTTCCTGACCTGTCTAAAACACTTGTTAATTCCTTCTTCCCTCCCTTTCTAAGATTGCTAATTACGCTCCAGAATGGTTTTCCCGCGGCTTGACCCAGAGTTTCTAGCTTATTTCCAAATTCTTCCCATGATTTTACTTGGAGTCTGCAATTTTCCGTTTGGCTTTGTTTCTTTCTTCAACATAACGTTCTCTGTGTGCCAGATTTCTACTATGGAGCCATTTTTGAAATGACTTCTTTTTTTTTTACAGGCTGTCTTGTCTGTGTCATCCCACCAAGCTGTCTGCTTCTTCCTGCCTTTACACTATACTGTTCCAAGACATTCTCTAGCTGCTTCAAGTAGCCCTGTACCTTGACCATTCCTCTTCCAGTAACTATAAATAATTACGTTCAACTAACTAGTAGCTTTCCGAGATCATTGTTATGTATTTGTGTCTAATTTCCTTGTCTTGAAGCTTCTTCACTCTTATCCTTCTATACAAGGACCTGACTGTCTGCTCTTTTGGTCTCACAAAACCAATTTCACTGCAGATTAAATAATGATCAGTATCATTAAAGAATCCCCTGTATACATGTGTGTCCTCGACTGTCTTCCTGAATTCCTGGTCTGTTATTATATAGTCAATGATAGATCTGGTTCCTCTTCCTTCCCAAGTATAGCGGTGAATGTCCTTATGCTTAAAGAAGGAGTTTGTGATAACTAAGCTCATAGTGGAACAGAAATCCAAGAGCTGTTTTCCGTTCCTGTTGGCCTCCATATCCTCACCAAACTTACCCATAACCTTTTCATAACCTTCTGTTCGAGTTCCTATCCTGGCGTTGAAATCCCCCATAAGTAAAACACTATCCTTATCCTTCACTCTAACAACTACATCACTAAGTGCGTTGTAAAATCTGTCCATCCCATCTTGATCTGTCCCTTCACAGGGTGAATACACTGCCAGAATCCTAATTTTCTTGCTGGAGATGGCCAAGTCTATACACATCAGTCGTTCATTTACACACCTTATTGTAATTATGCTGGGTTCGATTGCTTTCATAGCACGTTTATTTTTTTATCAATATGATTGCTGCTTGTCTACAGGTAATCTTTTTTTTCTATTATTTTATTTACTTTGAAATAATAATGTTTCTCTCTCATGTTCTTCTTGCTTGCACAATGCACGTTCTACAACCACTGCTCTTCCTCACATAATGATATAAGATGGTAAATTTTCTCCCTGCTACACTCCATCTCCCTGAACACCGAAAACCATGACGACAGAATACTCGGATCAGTAGCAAAATAAAAACGAACACTAGCGCTTTGTAGCGGCATTGCATGGTAATAGGACACAGAACAATGTTCCTTTGTTCTTTACCGACAAAGGCCTGGAACACTGTTTCTGTTTTGGTAACATGTTGCCTACATGTTGTGAACATCGACTGTCAAGTAGCAGCCACGAACAATTTTTGGAACAAAGTTGTGAACGGGCCTTTAGGTTACTGCAGTAAAATAAAAATGGACCTTTCAGATTTTTGTAAACCTATTGGACCAAACTGCAATTGTCATCAATTCTTAGTCGTACTAACTACTCCAACTAACTTAAACTAAACTAAGGACTACACACACACCCAAGCCTCCAAGAGGACCAGGAATTCCTTGGCGAGCAACAGCGTGCTACGCAGCATGGAGCCGTAGATTGTTCGGCCTTCGCGATCGCCTTTTGACACCTCTAAATTTAAATGAAAATTGCGACTTAACTGTTCATCCGACACAAAAATTGAATAAATCTAGGGAGGAGAAACGTCTCTACAACTATGCTCTCTCATGTTATTCTCATACCTCGCATCGTTTCAGAGTTATTTGCAAAAATAATGGCGATTTGTCACAGATTATCTGTCTGTAACGTTTTCCCACTTTTTAGATCGCGCCGTTCAAATGATCGATACCAAATTTTACAGACGTCATTGTTGGCCGCCAGCGACCGGAAACTCATGTTTTTAAGTATTTCAGACAAAAAAGAGTTCAGTAACATTAAAAAAGGCCGTATGTGATGGCCATTTGACATCAGGAAATTTAAATGCAAATAACGCCATAACCGTTCATCTGACAAGGAAACAACATGGCAATCGGATTATATATATATATAGTTCATGAAGTCGTAATAGTCAAATCCATTCGACACAACTTTAAAAAATTCTCGAGAAAATCGACTTCTGAAAGTACATGTAAGTACCAATAGGTAAAACATTAGGAGCATATTTCGGTATAGCTAATGTGCAGGCGTTTTGGACTTGCAACCATTCGGTCGGAGATCCGAATCCCGCCGCATCAGATCTTTTTCTCGAAAACTTACGGCATTTTATACCTAATGTTAAGTTTTATGAACAATGCTCGTATTTTTGTTCATTCGTAATATTCTATATTATAAAAAAAATTGTGAGTAATTATGAATTAAACATGCAACTTCATGGAGGATGTGAACAAATTACACTATTTCGAATTCAGTTAAGATAAAATATTTTGGTATCTCTAATTACAAGTATCGTGTTAGTTTAGTTTATGTGTATGAAGAGCAGTTGAACACTTGTCGTCACCTAAAACGACGGTTGAGCAGGTTAGCTGCCTGGAAAGTCTTTAGTAGCTATGGAGATAACTTTAAAAAATACACTGTCATAGCTCTTCACAAACTGAACAAAGACAAACGTTGTCAACTAATGTACCTTGTTATATTTGCTTGATTGAAACAATCATTATTAACAGCCTTTTGTAAAATAGAGCAAATTACGAATTAACAAAAGTTCGTGCATTTTTCACATAAATTATTATTAGATATTAAAACTGCGTAATTGTTCGAACATACACACACACACAAAAAACCCTAAAGGGTGGGATTCGAAGCACCATATGGGTATAACGTCAGAACACTGTCACATAAGCTACATCGACAGATACTGTGACTCTTAATTATTCGTACTCACACGTACTTGTGAAACTTCAAAGTCGATTTACCCGAAAGTTTTTCAGAGTTGCGTCAAAAGTCTTTCGTTGTTTGTTATTCCAGTTCTGAACTTAACGTACCATGAATATATAAAAAAAAAAAAAAAAAAAAAAAAAAAAAATTAAAATCCGATACCCATGTGGCCTACTTGCGCGTCGGAAATGGAATAAACATATTTGTTGACAACAGCTTTGCTCCTTTATGTTATTTCCATAACTCCTACCGTTTCAGACATAACAGCGATTTGACACTGTCTCTTGATTTTATGTAAACCAGTAGAGGCAAAGAAAAGAAACTTGAAAAAGAGAACAAATTACTACGGCAAGATACGTGATAATATTTTAACGGAGAAAGTTAATGAAAATATGGGAGGGATATTAAAATATTTTAAAGAGGTAAACGTTCAAGGAACGTGTATGTTTGTCAAAACTAAATTCAAATATAAAATAATTTTGGCTGTTAAGGTCAGAGAGAAAATTACGTGTTGAGTGCATAGATTTTAGCGCAATACTAGATTCATAATCGTATCGTCCGTAACTTTTTATTGTTTATATTTTTAATATTTTTGTCAGAAAAGTTGGCAAAACGCTATAAAACTACAGGAAGACCTAAAGTGAGCCGTAAAACAAGCCAGTGCGATTAATTTTATTAGAGTTTGTCACACTTTCAGGGAGCGGCATTTGTCGGAACACAGGACGCTGCAGATATATGGTGAGTAGATAAACATATGGAGAGAAAGATGAAAGGGGAAAGATGACCTAGCTGTTTACCCCTCAAAATAACAACAAATGTTCAAAAGTTTGTATGGCTTATGGGACTTAACTTCGAGGTCATCTGTCCCTAAACCTACAAACTACTTACAAACTAGCTAAGGCTAAGGACGGCACAAATATCCATGCCCGAGGGGGGATTCGAACCCCCGACCGTAGTGGCCGTGTAGACCGTGAATGAAGCGCCTCAGTCTCCTCGGCCACCGCGGGCGGCCAAAATAACAACGACAAAGATGAAAGTTTTCGAAAATAAAATCATGCGAAAGATATTTAGAGAAAAGTGTGAAGGAGGAGACTAACGAAGGAGAAAGCACTGGAAGCTTAAGAAGCTGTACAACGAATCATATGTTGTTGCAGAAACCAAGACAAGAAGACTAAGATGGACCGTTCACGTCTATCGATGAGAGGAGAGATGTATACTGAGCGATATCTTGGAAGATCATCAGAAAGGACGACCTATATGCAAGCCTAAAATTAAATAGAGACAACAGGTGGCCAAAGATCTCTAGATACTGGGAGCTTTGGAAGAAGATGCCGAAAACAAGATACTGTGAAAATGCTCCTTACGAGGCCGAAAACCGATTGCGATTTTGCAGTCAGGAGAGTAAGTGTGTTTTGTAGTAACATTTCTTTTATTAAATAAAATGTTGAAATCCATAATACTAGAAGTTTGCTTTTCTAAAAGTGCCAGTGTACTCATAGATACTCCTGGGCAAACAGGAGACTGGAGATGCCTCACGGTAGCGTCGGCGGAGAGGTCAGTGTATCCTTTTTTCTGGAAATATTATAATATTGCTTTTGTTTTGTTGTATTCGCAGTATTTGGCTTATTTTAGTATGAATGTCTCGTCAGTAGTTGAAGGTTCTTCACAAATCCTGCTTGTTTTCATTTATTACTGAAATATTGTTCTATTTCTTTTCTACAAAACATATGTACATTAAAATTTATTGGCATCATAATGGTTCCCCTTACATCTTATAATTTCAACACCAAGCAATTTTTTTCTTGAATTTTCTGAACAAAAATCTAGTCACAGACTTATTGAGGAGGAACAGTGGTACGGATATCTGATTGTAAACCACTGCCTACTTCCTTGGAGTATTCTGATTGTGCTCGACAGGAGTTCAGTGTGTTCAAATGTTTGTAAAGTTATAGGACCTAACTATAGTGGTCATCGGTCTCTACACTTACAAACTACTTTAACTTATCCTAAGAACAACATAAACATGCTCGACGGAAGACTGGAACCTCCGACATGGAACGACCGCGTGCACCGTAGCAGGGCGCCTCAGTGCGCACGGCCATTTCGCCGTGGCAGTTCAATGTATTCCCTTATTTATAACAACACAGTCAACGGCTAAAGTAACTGATACCCAACGATTGGCTGTCAATTGCTTGGCTACATTTTTCCTGTACGTCTTGCCCCTTCAATTTCCCTGTTTGACTTTTTGGCAAGTTCCGCGTAAACATTGTTTTGTTTGATGGTGGTAGGGAGTAGAACTGATCTTTGGCATCTTCCTGTGTGCCACAGTCCGTTACAGAGATCATATTTAAAACATTTCTTAGATACATTTTAATTCGAATATACGCAAATCGTTTTGGAAACTAAGAGTAAACATTTTAATTTGAGATTTATGGTGAGTCTCCCGTTGAAATGGAGAGCAACTGTTTTTAAGAGAAGTTGATGGTGGAGTTAGTAACTACAAAGTGATCATTCACATCAAAATATCTATGAAGAAGACCTAATATCTTTATTCTATTATAAGGTGTCTTGATGTGTTAGTGTTTTAATAAAATGCTGTTAATAGGAAGTAAAAATCATATGGTAACAGAGAAATAAACCTCTCAATAACGCAGAGCACGCAACGACTTAACACATTGCGGTCTAGCTGCGAGCTATGCTCGCAGTGCCTGCACTAAGCGTTGCCGACGAGCGACGAGCTATGCTCGCAGTGACATATAAAAATGCACAAAAAACCAACTACGGGCTATACTCGCAGTTCGTGGGTTCTGTTATACAGCTTCATTGTTTAGTTATGCGAAAACGACAAAACGACGCAGTCTGTTGTGCTAGAACCCCGTACTAAGTCCCAGAACTTAAAGTGTCAATCTATAGCTTAATTAAGTTACAATACTGCTCTTCAGCTTGCAAATGATCGTGCAGTTTCACTTATTTCACTTACTTCATTCAACCATGATTGTATTTTAAAAAATGAAATTAATTTCCCTCATAATGGTGTAATCCTGACAAATACGTCACGATTATAGACAACATAAACTTATTCTCCTACTGGAAACATCGACACAGCTCTCGTAATACGATGGTGTAAGCTGCAAATAATTTTAAGTACAAATCCCTACTTTTTAGTATAATGTAGGTTGTTTCAGCCATTGGATTAAACTTTTTACGGTATGAAATAGAAATCATAAATACGACAACATGTTTAGTTTTACGTATCATTGGTATATTGTAAGATGGTTTACACAAAAGTTACGATGTAAGTTTCATACAGATCCTCATATACAGATGAAAATTGCAACAATGTCTGTTAATGAAATTCGAAAGATATTAATTCTTTTTAGTCTGAAACTTTAAATGTTTGAACAACAGCCATTCAGTTTGAGGTAAAACAGTAATTCTTAGGATTAAATTACAAAGTACTTTTCTCATCATAAAAAAAGTTATTGTGGACTCTGTTATCTTTAAAAAATAACCTAGATGCGCCTCAAAATTTAAAAAAAAAGTGTCTTCCTAGCATCTTTTTCAAAACTGTCTTCATCATGCAACGATATTATTATGTCACTAGCAAAAGTCAAATATGAAAACTTACTCCTCCGCATATCTGATGGCATAAATTAATACATCCTGTGCCATATCCTTTCAAAGACATACTATCTTGAGTGCAACGCTTAGCTAAGCCACGCCAGCGTTTCTCCACAAAACCAAAAAATTTCTCAGACAGACATTCCACTATTATCGTATCCTAAGTTTACATATTAAAGATAGTTATCACGGTCTGAGGCGCCATGTCATGTATTTCGCGAAAGTAACTGCCGGAGTTTCGAACCGTCCCTCACGCATGGATGTTTGTGTTGTTCTTGGCGTAAGTTAATTAAAATAATGGCCTTATCAACTTAGTAGCTTACTTAAAAAAAACTTTGAACTTCAATTTATGGAAGCAGTATCCTCTGATATGGTCCAATAACACATCTAGAGCATCTTTGATCTAATGCCGAGCCGTGTAGCAGAATTTTTTCGATAGATTAAATAGTAATAGGCGAAGCTGGTGTGAAGAAGCAGCTGAGACAGTTGGAAACAAACAAGTTGCCAGGTCCAGAAGGGTTACCAATCCGGTTTTACAGAGAGTACTCAGCGGCAATGGCCCCTTAATTAGCTTGCATTTATCGCAAAAGTTTCATCTGGCGCAAATTTCCAACCGTCTGGAAAAAGGAAGGGCTTTAGTAAACATCACTCATCCGAAACCCAGCTTGCCTGTTTCTCTTCTGACATCTCGCGTGCTATGGATGAAGAGCAACAGCAGAATGCATATTTCTCGATTTTCAAATGGCGTTTGACACGGTAACTCATTACAGACTGCTAATGAAGGTACGAGGTCATGGCGTAGGTAACCAAATATGTGAGTGGCTCGAAGACTATTTAAGTAATAAAAACCAGTAAGTTGTCCTCGATGGCGAGTGTTAATCATAGACTAGGGGATCGTCAAGGGTGCCCCAGGAAAGTGTGATAGAACAACTATTATTTTCTGTCTATATAAACGACTAGCTGAAAAACGACGATGCCCGGGTATTTATATACTTATTCCTGCAAGTTTTCAGGTATGTATTCATTTGTATAAGGGCTGTATGTCTGTAAAATCTCTTCGGAATACAATTGCAAGTAATAGATCAAAACTTGGTGCGTGATGGAGCGGTTTTCCTTGAACGTTACTGTTTATGTGCTCATATCTCAAGAACCAGGCGTCATACAGTGATACAATTTAGAAGGTACACTGTATAAGCGTGTATACTGTCTCTATAATTTCCTGTGGGTACAATTTCTAGTATATAAATTATAAATTGTATCGTCATACCGAATGCCGTAGTTTTACTCCACAAACAGCGGAAAAGTAGTAAGCAAGAAACTTTTTTCCTTTCACCATGCTTTGGTTGTCACGCGAGGAAAAGTTTGATAAAGGTTTGAAATTATGTTTTAAGTTTGTTGCAAATCGCTAAGTACTTTCTTTCTCATTTGGAGTATTTATAAAATCTCGTACTATTATGTGGCAGTTTTCTTGCGATTCCTATTGTTTATGACGTCATATCTTCTGAAAAATGTGTCGTATGTGATTCTTAACTCTGCAGCAATTGTTACCCACATTTGGTTGAAATCGTCCCAGTGGTTTAGGAGACAATAAGCAGCATTGTCGCTAAATGCAACAGCTTTTCCCGCAACTCATTTTTATGACATATCTCGTGCACTATGTACCGTACGAGATGCTTACAATTACGGTGACCATCCTCATTGACTGAAGTTTACGTGTACAAAATTTGAAAAAGATTGGATCAAAACTGTAGATTTGTATGGAACACGTACAAAAATGTTCAAATGTTTGTTAAGCTTATGGGACTTAACTAAGGGGTCATCAGTCCCTAAACTCACAAACTACTTATCAACTAGCTTATCCTAAGGACGGCACAAATATCCATGCCCGAGGGCGAATTCGAACCCCCGACCGGAGTGGCCGTGCAGACCGGGACTGAAGCGCCTCAGTACCCTCGGCCACCGCGGCCGGCGAACACGTACACACAAACATATGCACACTCTGCTATATATATAAAGAAAATCTGACGGACAGTATTAGTAGCATCTGCAGCTGATTGCTGATGATGCTGTGTTGTACATCAATGAGTGACTGTAAAGAATGCCGGATGACCTGGACCAAATTTTTATGTGGTGTGAGGAATGGAAACTAGCGCTAAATGTAGGATAATATATTATGCAAATGAGCAGGAGTAACAATCCCGTAACATTCTAATACAGCGTTAGTAATGTGTTGCTTGACAGAGTCGCGTCATTTAAATACCTAGGCGTAACACTGCACAGCGATCTGAAATGGAACGAGTATATAAGGACAGTCGTGGGCATGGGGAATGGTGGACTTCGCTTTATTGGGAGAATTTTGGAAATGTGTGATTCGTCTGTAAACCCGACAGCATATAAAACGTTTTCACGACCCCGTCTTGTGTATTGCGCAAATGTTTGGTATCCCCACTAGATCGGTTTAAAGGAAGATATAGAAGCAGTTCGTAGACGGGCGGCTTGTTTTGTGACTGATAGGTTCGATCAACAGCGGGTGTTTCTGAAATGCTTCGGGGACTATGTTGAGAGTCGCTGGAGGGAAGGAGACATACTTTTCGAGAAACACCTAAGAAATTTAGAGGGAATCTGAATCGGATTGCGGAACGTTTCTTTGCCGCCAAGCTATATTTCGCGTAAAGATCACAAAAATAAGATCAGAGAAATTAGAGCGCGTAAGCGTGCATAGAAGTATTCATTTTTGCCTCGTTCTATATATGAGTGGAACAGGAAACCAAGTAACCGGTTTTACAAAGACTATTCTGCGGCATTGGCCCCCTACTTAGCTTGCATTTATAGCGAATCTTTAATTCAGCGCAAAGTTCCTAGTGATTGGAACAAAGCGCAGGTGACTCCCGTGTATAAGAAAGGAAAGAGAACTGACCCATACATTTACAGACCAATATCGTAGACATCGGTTTCATGTAGAATTTTGAAGCATATTCTCAGTTCGAATATAGTAAGTTTCCTTGAAACGGAAAAGCTTCTTTCCATGAATCAGCACGGGTTTAGGAAACATCGTTCATGTGAAACTCAGCATGCCCTTTTCTCACATGATATCTTGCGAGCCATGGACGAAGGGCAACAGGCGGATTGTGTTTTTCTCGATTTCAAACAGGCGTTTGACGCGGTGCCACACTGCAGACTGCTAACGAAGATACGAGCTTATGGAATAGGTTCACAGATTTGTGACTGGGTGGGAGACTTCCTAAGTAACAGAACGCAGTACGTTGTTCTCGACAGCGAGTGTTCATCAGAGACGAGTGTGTCGTCAGGCGTGCCCCAGGGGAGTGTGATAGGACCGCTATTATTTTCTATCTATATAAATGATCTGATGGACAGAGTAAGTTGTAATTTACGGCTGTTTGCTGATGATGCTGTGGTGTATGGGAGGGTGTCGTCTGTAACTGACTGTAATAGCATACAGGTTGACTTAGACAAAATTTCTAGTTGGTGCGAAGAATGGCAGCTGGCTCTCAATGTAGAAAAATGTAAGGTGATGCGCATGAGTAGAAAAAACAATCCTATAATGTTCGAATACAGCATTAGTAGTGAGCTTCTTGAAGCTATCGCATCGTTCAAATATCTAGGCGTAACATTGCAGAGCGATATGAAATAGAACGAGCATGTAAGGACAGTTGTGAGTAAGGAAGACAGCCGACTTCGGTTTATTGGGAGAATTTTGGGAAGATGTACTTCACCTGTAAAGGAGAACGCGTATAAAACGCTTGTACGACCACGTCTTGAGTATTGCTTAAGTATTTGGGACCCGCAGCAGATCGGTTTGAAGGAAGACATAGAGGCGGTTCAGCGGCGAGCAGCTAGATTTGTTACCGGTAGGACGGAGGCATATAGGCATTCTTTGTTTCCTCGTTCAATTTGGGAGTGGAATAGGAAAGGAAATGCCTAGTGGTGGTACAGTGTACCCTCCACCACGCACCTTACAGTGAATTGCGGAGTATGTATGTAGATGTAGAACTATGCCGCGGTGGAGTAGCCGAGCGGTCTAAGGCGCCTCGCTGTCATCCCTGGGGCATGGGTGTGTGTGTTGTCCTTAGGTTAGTTTACCTTAGTTGAAGTAGTTTGTAAGCTACGGACTGATGACCACGCAGTTTGGTCCGATTTCATTCCAAGTAACTAGGGGTAGTAGGGGTAGTGAGTACTCTCTGCCACGCACCTTTGGGTGGATTGAGGAGTGTGTATATCGAAGAAGATGTAGATCTGACGAATTTCTCAAAGCATATTGCTCGAATCGGCGAGAACAGTTCTCCGCTTTCGAAATCTCTACCTGCGATTTCCCTTTCTCATGCGAAAACTTTATTTGTACTCCTTTTACTAAACTAAGTTCGCATCACTTTGGAATAGTGAAGCAATAACACTGATGTCACAGATTGAACACAAAAAGAACACAAGTCGAGTGACACGTGTCCACATCGAGAGAACAAGACAAATTTTATTACAACAGTTTTTTTACTGGTGGCTTCGAGATGAATCATTATTGTTGATTTTTTTCGATGCTGACAAAATTATTTGTAAACAGAAGGGTTTAATTACTGTTCCGTATACCGCAAATAAAATATTTCTCAGGTGCTTCATAGTTTTGCACACGGATGTAATAGTTCTTGCATACTACATTAAGTCTCGCTTTCGCTCATTTGCTTAAACTCTTATTTACACTTTAACTTAGTATTTACACTTAATTTTATCCTAACTGCTTCTGCTGCTGCAATGTATACTGCACGCAAAGTGTCATTCAAATGAAGTTAGTGGTTAAAATGTCGTGGAAGTTGGTGCAATTTTTCACACAGCACAAGGTTAATGACATTACACCCCCTCAACTATGGGTCGTGCTATGACGTAATTATGCAGGTACATTCAGCGGTTTCACAAGCACAGAAGGTACGAAAGAATAGTTAATTAATTAATTATGTCTGTTGTTTTAGTGTTACTTCATGAATAAACACACGTTCTTTTCCTTTCATCATTTTGTGTAATGGCGTGGGCAGAAGAGTTTCGTAAATGTTTGACATGTGTAAACCTGTAAGCACGAAGTGCTCTTATTCATCAATACTCCACGAATACTTTTTAAATGAAATTTGACTGTTTCGATTATTTTATTACAATCACGATTTTGGCCTTTTCACTTTACCAAGTGTCTCAATTTTAAAATTGTCTGGTAGCCATAAGCTGAGCATCATTGTCAATCATTGTACGTTTCGTTTTACAGATCTTGTTCTATAAAACGAAACGTACAACGCAGTGACGATGATCCAAAGCGAGTTTGGTAAAAAAAAAATTGAAATTGGAGTTACTCGAAAATGATTACACGGCCGAAATCGTGATTGTCTTCTAATAAATTAACCAAAACAATCAAAGTGCAGTATTTTTTTTTTTAAAAAATTCGGCATGGCTGGAGATCCACAACAAGGAAACGTAATTTACTTGATGATTAAATTTTGGGCCTTCAAACGTTGTGGGTACTCGTCTTTCATCCCACAATCCCAGCTTTTGATATGTCTGCGGCTCTTGCCTTCTCACCATCAACAGTACAACAAAGTGAACAGCATAAAATCCTACCCCACGAATATACACATCTCAAACAGAATTATAGATATTGCCAATTTTCATAGTCATTTTCTGACTATAAAAACATTGTCCATGGACCAATTTCAATTTGATGTAGATGTTTGTTTTAAGGTGCTTTCTACTGTGCCACATCCGTTGGTTTAAGTACCTTCTCCATAAAACATTGCACATATCTGCAATATTTCATATGGACTAGTTAAACGGTGTCGAGGTCTGTTTCAAGTTATTTCCCTCTATACTCCAGTACTTTGGCTTACGAAGCGCAAAACTTTCTACATAAAAAATTTCATTTGTGCCCCTTATTTCACGGTTAGTGATCAACTGGTGTCGACGTCTGCTAATCATGGTATTTCGATCTAGAATGCATACTAAAGTGATTTCAGTTTGTCTCAATTTTCTAACATTTCTTTGTAAATGTCCCGAAATCTTTTTCTTAAAATCTTGACCTGGTCCATATCATACGAAACACAAAAATAGTTACGCATATCCATTAATCAAATCGCGATTTATGGTATTCATTTCCCACAAATATAGCATACAGTTACTTTAAGATTTTTCAGTGTCTTTGTTACTTTTCCAATTTTTATTTCCTTAAATACCTTACTAGGACTATTACGAACATTTCAGCTACAAAATAACCAAATACGTGCAGTCTTCAAATGATGCGGTTAAGAATGAACCCCGTTTAATTCTTGTTCATAAACTTAGATTTGACTAGAAGCTGGGGCTCGTACCCGAAACTGAGAATATTTCGCTGTGAAAACGGATGTGTGGTAGAATTTTACATGTTATCGTAATAGATTATAGAAATATTCTATAGTTCTACTATCGGTAGTTTCGTATTTTCTGCTAAAACAATCCCCAAATTTATAAATTTCAACACAACGTAAGTGTTGTCTGTTTCGGCAGCGTAGGCCTTAGAACACATTACGAATAAACAATAATCTAACCCCTTACAGCCGAAAAAGTACAGACACCATATTAAAAATTAATGTAATGTAAACATAGAATGTCGTTCATACAATTTTAATATAGCTTTCTTTTTATTCAGGCAGAAAATAAAAAGCCTGTTACAGTTATATAAGTCAGTTATAAATAAAATCCTAAACAGAAAGGACAGCAATAAGAACGACATTAAATAAAACCTGATGATGGCAATAAAAAGCTGAAATGACGTCATAGTAAGTAAGTAAATATATCATTATAATAGCGGTTTGAATGGTATACACGTCATTTATAATATCAATAATTGTAAACAGCCCTCAACAGACAATGAAAATTTCAATGCGGGTGCATTCACACGCTAGATCCCTTGTGGGAATCCAGTATAAGCTGCGAGCAAGAGGAATCAAATCGTTCATGTGAAACTCAGCTTGCCCTTTTCTCACATGACATCTTGCGAGCCATGGATGAAGGGCAACAGGGGGATTGTGTTTTTCTCGACTTCAAAAAGACGTTCGATGCGGTGCCACACGGCAGACTGCTAACGAAGATACGAGCTTCTGGAATAGGTTCACAGATTTGTGACTGGCTGGAAGACTTCCTAAGTAAAAGAACGAAGTACGTTGTTCTCGAAGGCGAGTGTCCATCACAGACAAGTGTATCGTGAAGCGTGCCACAGGGGAATGTGATAGGACCGCTATTATTCTCTATCTATATAAATGATCTGATGGACAGAGTAAGTTGTAATTTGTGGCTGTTTGCTGATGATGCTGTGGTGTATGGGAGGGTGTCCTCTTTAGCTGACTGTAATAGCGTACAGGATGACTTAGACAAAATTTCTAGCTGGTGCGAAGAATGGCAACTGGCTCTCAATGTAGAAAAATGTAATGTGATGCGCATGAGTAGGAAAAACAAGCCCATAATGTTCGAATACAGTATTAATAGTGAGCTTCTTGATGCTGTCGCGTCGTTCAAATATCTAGGCGTAACATTGCAGGGTGATATGAAATGGAACGAACATGTAAGGACAGTTGTGAGTAAGGCGGACAGCCGACCTCGGTTTATTGAGATAATTTTGGGAAGATGTACTTCACCTGTAAAGGAGAACGCGTATAAAACGCTTGTACGACCACGTCTTGAGTATTGCTCAAGTATTTGGGACCCGCAGCAGATCAGTTTAAAGGAAGACATAGAGGCAGGCGCGAGTGTCACGGAAATGCTCCGGGAACTCAATTGGGGATCGATGGAGGGAAGACGACGTTCTTTTCGTGAATTTCTGTTGAGTAAATTTAGAGAGCCGGAATTTGAAGCTGAGTGTAGTACGATCTTGCTGCCGCCTACTTACATATCGCGTAAAGATCACAAAGACAAGATAAGAGAAATTAGTGCTCGTACGGAGGCATATAGGCATTCTTTTTTTCTCGTTCTATTTGGGAGTGTAATAGGAAAGGAAATGCCTAGTAGTGGTACAGTGTACCCTCCGCCACGCACCTTACGGTGAATTGCGGAGTATGTATGCAGATGTAGATGTAGGGACCTAGAAGTTGAGAATTTGGCTTGGAAGGGAATCGTGCCTGGATAGCCTCATTTTTTAAGGCGACCACTGGCATAAAGCGGGATATCTGGGTTCTAATTCCGGTCCAGCACAGATTTTCAACTTTGTTTTTGAATTTGTTTCAACCCGCTCAAAAGGGTCGAAATGGTTCAATATTTCGATTTCGTACTTTAAACTATTTTACAATTCAGATGTCAAAACGTTTAATATAGGCAATTTAACCATAACTTCTGGCTAATTACAGGTCACAATGATCGATTATACTTAATGAAATTAGAATTTAATTAATGTCCTTACATATGAAAAGTGTTAAAATTGAACAATAATTTTGAAACCTTTTATGATTTGTGAAACTGAAAAAACAGACCATAGTGGTTTTAATGCATATTTGGGACCAAAATTTGTCCGTAAGACGAATGCTAAATTACAAAATTTATTAACAGCTGTATAAATACTGAGGGTAGAGAAATTACCATTAAGGAAAACGTATGTAAAATTCGGTCGCTATTAACTAAATGTATGGCAAAAAGTGAAGTTAATGATGATGATACTACATTAGACCTAAATTTCATACGCGAACAGCTGTTAGTCCTGACATCCAAACATCTGAGGTGTGCCTCAGAATTTCTTCTTACTGCTTGCAATTTTTTTTAACCATTCCCAGATATTTACAAATATTCCGAACATTTTAGACCATCCACATTAATTCAAAAAGTTTACGTCATTCGATATTAATAGTAGAATAAATGACACTCTTATAAATGTTTGCAAACTAAGTATGAAGCCATTGAACCACATTAGAGTTAATTACAGTTAACTGTGCATTTTACTGGATGAAAATTTGACGCGGTCATTTCCCGATATATTTATAATATATGCATTTTTGCATGTTTACTGTATTAAATCGAACAGTAACAAGAAAACTACGAAGAAAATTAATGTATTACAGAGAGAAGTGTAAAAGGCGTCAAAACGTACGTTTCTTTACGAATCGGCCGTCTCAGCGCCGTCTCAACGCGTGACATTGTCAGAGCTACAGAGCTATGCTATAATTTTTTTTTCAACTTCAAATATTCCTATTAGTATAACATGAAAAGAAAATACGTTTCGATTCTGTTTCTATACTACCATATTACTTCGGATATTGACAAAGTTCAAAACAATAACCAAGAAAGCAAATATTTGTCATTCATGATCTGGTGGAAATTTGTTTGCCAAATTTCAACATGGCTCGTAATGCAAAATCGTAAGTAAACCACATTAATACGCAGGCACGCTGTAGTTTTATGAGAGTTATATGTCCAGATTTTATAGATCACTGGTTTCCATCAACGAGCTTAAATTTCATAAAGCCGCTGACACACAAGTTATAGCGCACGTTGGGACAACCATCTTGAAGTCAGCTGCCATTTTAACAAATCACTGTGCGTCGTGAACGTATGATTTGTCAATGTGGAAAATGACGTACTTTATCTGCTGAAACACTTACTTTTTACTACAGCTTGTTTATCAAACCGTAATTTCAACGTACCTAATGCGTTGAAATTTCACTTGGACGAATTTAAGACAATTAATGTTAGATAGTACAAGGTCCACTCCCATGAACCACAGACATTGCCGAGGTGGGGTGGCTTGCGTGCCTCAACGATACAGATAGCCGTACCGTAGGTGCAACCACAGCGGAGGGGTATCTGTGGAGAGGCCAGACAAACGTGTGGTTCCTGAAGAGGGGCAGCAGCCTTTTCAGTAGTTACAGGGGCAACAGTCTGGATGATTGACTGAGCTGGCCTTGTAACATCAGCTAATGTGGCTTTGCCACACAGCTACTGCGAACGGCTGAAAGCAAGGGGAAACTACAGCCGTTACCTTTCCCGAGGACATGCAGCTCTACTGTGTGAACATATGATGATGGCATCCTCTCGGGTAAAATATTCCGGAGGTAAAATAGTCCCCCATTCGGATCTCTGGGCGGGGACTACTCAGGAGGATGTGATCATCAGGAAAGACAATACTGGCATTCTACGGATCGGAGCGTGGAATGTTAGATCCCTTAATCGAGTAGGAAAATTAGAAAATTTAAAAAGTGAAATGGATAGGTTGAAGTTAGATATAGTGGGGATTAGTGAAGTTCGGTGGCAGGATGAACAGGATTTCTGGTCAGGCGAGTACAGGATTATAAATACAAAATCAGTTGGGGGTATCACAGGAGTAGGATTGATAATGAATAAGAAAATAGGAATGCGGGTAAACTACTATGACCAGCACAGCGATCGCATTATCAATGTCAAGATAGATACGAAGCCAACACCGACAACAGTAGTACAGGTTTATATGCCAACTAGCTCTGCCGATGATGAGGAGATCGAAGAAATATATGAGGAGCTAAAGGAAATTATTCAGACAATTAAGGGAGAGGAAAACTTAATTGTTATGGGAGACTGGAATTCGGTAGTAGGACAAGGAAGGGAAGGGAAGATAGTGGGTGAATATGGTCTGGGCAAAAGGAATGAAAGAGGAAGCCGCCTGGTAGAATTTTGCACGGAACATAATTTAGTTATAACAAACACCTGGTTTAAGAATCACAAAAGAAGGTTGTATACGTGGAAGAGACCAGGAGACACCGGGAGATACCAGATAGATTTTATAATGGTAAGACATAGATTTCGGAACCAGGTTTTGAAGTGTAGGACATACCCAGGAGCAGACATAGACTCTGACCATAACTTGTTGGTTATGAACTGTAGGCTGAAACTGAAGAAACTACAGAAAGGTAGGATAATAAGGAGATGGGACCTAGATAAATTGAAGGAACCTGAAGTTCTTAAGAATTTCAGAGGGAGCTTCAGGCAACAATTGACAGAAACAGGGGAAAATAAAACAGTTGAGGAGGAATGGGTAAAATTGAGAGATGAAATAGTGAAGGCAGCAGAGGACAAAATAGGTAGGAAGGCAAGACCTACAAAGAATCCTTGGATATCACAGGAGATACTAAATTTAATCGATCAAAGGAGAAAATATAAAAATGCAATAAATGAAACAGGCAAAATAGAGTACAGACGACTAAGAAATGAGATTGACAGGAAGTGCAAAATGGCTAAGCAGGAATGGCTAGAAGGCAAATGCAAGGATGTAGAAGAATGTATAAATAGGGGAAAAATAGATACAGCCTAC
Source organism: Locusta migratoria (assembly GCA_026315105.1). Lineage (NCBI taxonomy): Eukaryota > Metazoa > Arthropoda > Insecta > Orthoptera > Acrididae > Locusta > Locusta migratoria. The sequence continues at coordinate 402,273,370 of CM048747.1, read as the reverse complement.
CGGAAAATAAAAGAAACATTTGGCGATAAGAAAAACAGCTCTATGAATATCAAGGACACGGATGGAAAACCAGTTCTCAGCAAAGAAGGGAAAGCTGAAAGGTGGAAAGAGTATATAGAGGGGCTCTACAAAGGAAATGAACTTCGAGACACTATTGTAGGAAGGGAAGAGGATGTAGATGATGATGAAATAGGAGATACTATACTGAGAGATGAATTTGACAGAGCACTGAACGATCTAAGTCGAAACAAGGCCCCTGGAGTAGATGATATCCCGTCAGAGTTACTGAAGTCTCTGGGAGAACCAGCCATGAAAAAATTATTTCACATTGTGTGTAAGATGTATGAGACAGGCGAAGTACCCTCAGACTTCAAGAAAAATGTTATAATCCCCATTCCAAAGAAAGCGGGTGCAGACAGGTGTGAAAACTACAGAACCATCAGTTTAATAAGTCATGGTTGCAAAATATTAACACGAATTATATACAGAAGGATGGAAAAACTGGTAGAAGCAGACCTCGGGGAAGATCAGTTTGGGTTCAGGAGAAATGTAGGAACACGGGAGGCAATACTCACTTTACGGCTTATCCTAGAAGATAGATTAAGAAAAGGCAAACCAACATTTCTAGCTTTTGCAGATTTGGAGAAGGCTTTTGACAATGTTGATTGGAATAAACTCTTTCAAGTTCTGAAGCAAGCAGGAGTAAAATATAGGGAGCGTAAGGTTATTTGCAACTTGTACAAAAATCAGACAGCGGTTGTCAGAGTTGAAGGGCATGAAAGGGTTGCAGTGGTTGGAAAGGGAGTAAGACAGGGTTGTAGCCTTTCCCCAGTGTTGTTCAATTTGTACATTGAGCAAGCTATAAAGGAAAGCAAGGAGAAATTTGGAGAAGGAATTAAAGTTCAGGGTGAAGAATTAAAAACATTGCGTTTTGCCGACGACATAGTAATTCTGTCAGATACAGCAAAGGACCTGGAAGAGCAATTGAACGGTATGGACAGTGTGCTGAAAGGTGCATATAAGATGAACATTAACAAGGGTAAAACTAGGGTAATGGAGTGCAGTGTAAGAAAATCAGGTGATGCTGAAGGAATTAGATTGGGAAACGAAGCAATAAAGGAGGTAGATGAGTTTTGTTACTTGGGCAGTAAAATAACAAATGAGGGTCGCAGTACAGATGATATAAAATGCAGAATGGCAATGGGTAGAAAAGCGTTTTTGAAAAAGAGAAATTTGTTAACATCGAATATTGATTTAAGCCTAAGGAAGTCCTTTCTGAAGGCATTTGTATGGAGTGTTGCCTTGTATGGGAGTGAAACATGGACGATAAGCTGTGTGGACAGAAAGAGGATAGAGGCTTTTGAAATGTGGTGCTACAGAAGAATGCTGAAGATTAGGTGGGTGGATCGCGTAACTAATGAGGAGGTACTGAACCGAATTGGGGAGAAAAGAAATTTCTGGCATACATTGACTAAAAGAAGGGATAGATTGGTAGGACACATTCTTAGACATCAAGGAATTGGGAATTTAGCGTTGGAGGGAAGTGTGTGGGGTAAAAATCGCAGAGGGAGACCAAGAGACGCGTATAGTAAGCAGATTCAAGTGGATGTGGGTTGTCGTTCTTATGAGGAGATGAAAAGGCTTGCTCAGGATAGAGTAGGGTGGAGAGCTGCATCAAACCAGTCTCTGGACTGAAGACCACAACAACAACAACAACAGTACAAGGTAGGTTTGAGTAAAAGTCTTAATTAGTCTGAGGTCGTCCTGCAATTTTAATTACTCTTTAAATAATGTTAGGAAAACAATTATCTATACAACTGCCAGACTTCCGAAAATATTTCGACTAATAGTACAGCGTGGCCCCACAGGGAGCGCTAAAATCGTGTCACCTCCCGTCTGTGTGTATTCTATTTCTTTGGTTTCACCCCAAAACGCAAAGAATACAAGAATACCAACATGGCGCCTGTATAGCCACACTACGAATTTCATCCTTTCACGACCGAATTCATTAAAATTACTGTAGAAACTGGTTTTCTCTGCTTTGGGAATGGGTAACGATTCACGCCATGTTTCTAAATTTCCGTTGTTATTTCTAGTTTTAAAATTATTTTAAGTGTGACGTACGTGTCCCACTGGACTCGAGGAGGAGGAGGAGGAGTAAATTCAGGGAACCAACTTTTCTTTAGTAGGGAATGGGATCTGTACAAATAAGAATGTTATTACTATTGATATGTCGAACATGTTTATTTATTTAGAGCTTAACATTGTTGTGAAAATTTTCAAAACTAGGCTGAGTATTAAGTGGTACTTTAGGGTAGCTACATATTAAATTTGTTCCTGCCTCTTGCTTTCGTGTGCTGTATTGTAGGAAAGTATTTTCCAACTGCGCATAAACGCATATAATATGGAACCCCAGAAACTCCTTGATTGTTGACATATGTTTTCTGGGTGTTGTACCGCGTCATAATAAAAGATGGCTGTTACTTTAATAAATGATGTTTCGGCTAATGTAGACCCAGAAGAAGGCCAGTACAACATTGGCCGAAACACCGGTTATTAAAGTAATAGCCATCAAGCAGATCTTGTTTCCCATTTCATATTAAATTATGAGAGATTTAATAATATTACAGAATATAATAAAATCTATGTAGTGTAAACAGTCTGAAGATTATGATTATATAATATTAGGTCTTAATTTCATTTGTGAACAGCTGCAACTCCTCACATTTATACAGAATCTGAGGTGTACCTCACAATATCTTCTTACTACTTGCAGATTTTTCTAATCATTCACGAACTTTTCCTGAAGTTCAGAATTGTTTTGCGACATCCACAATATTTCTGAAAGTTTAAAATTAGAATAAACGACTCTTGTAAAATATTTGCAAGCTAGGCTTGAAGCCCTTGAACCTCATGATAGCCAAGTGAGCCTCTTACTGGATGAACATTTTAAATAGGCATTTTCCCATCTTATCTTTTTAATGTATGCGTTTATATATGTTTACTGTATTAAATCGTGCACCAACAAAAGAATCAGAAAGCAGTTTATTACAAACAGAGGGAAGTATAAAACGCCTCATAACGTACATCTGCCGCCTCAGCGCTGACTCTATGCATGGCGTCATCAGATCTATGTTACCGCTTGATTTCACGAAGGCAGTGGTCTGAGCGTGTCAGCCATAGATGAACATTTTTCGTTTCTTGCCAAATTCAGATACAGCTGTTACGAAATGTTAGTGTAATATGAAAAGAAAAAAAAAGTTCCGAATCCTTTTCCATTGCCACCTTTTCGTTAGGATTCAAAACAGGAATCAAGATAGCAAAGATTTGTCACGTGTGAACTAGTCGAAATTCGTTTTCCAAATTTCGACATTGATGGTAATGCAAAATCGTAAATAAAGTTTATGAATGTGCAGGGACGCTGCAGATTTATACAACCAGGTTGTATAGACATGACTGGTTTCCACCAACGAGCTTAAATTTCATACATCTAGCAACACACGATTTACAACACACCTTGCGGCAAACTGCTCGAAGTCTAGCACCATTTTAACAAATCACTGAGTGTAGGCAACGTATGTCGGTGTGGAAATTGACGTGCTTTATTCGTTGAAACACTTTTATTTTTCTCTACAGTTTGTTTACCAAACCGTAAATTTAACGTACCTAATGTGTTCAACTTGCAGTTAGACAAATTGACATAATTAAAGTTACATAGTATTTTTAATTCTCTTCAAATGAGAGCAGGAAAACAATTTTATTTACTATAAATAAAGGTTTCCTTTGAAAAATAAACATACAGATGAGTATCAAATACGAAAGAGGAAAAACGATTTTCGACTATTAACAACTAAATCCACTCAATTTACTTTAAAGACAAATCCATGGATAACACAAATGATCAGAGTTGTCCGTTTAAAGAGTAAAACCTTACGACCAGTATCCAGCTAGCGAACTTTCAATGGCGCCACGTCCAGAACGAAATAAATTGGGCAACCGTCTGCCATGTCTTCCGAAGTGAAGAGAGGATAAGCAGAATTTGAATTCGTCTGCCAACGTGATCAACACATTTTAGTCCGAAAATATGACTTAAATTTATACTTACGAATACAAGATAATTTCCTTACAATATACACTTGGCTATGACAAATCTTTCGTTGTATTCCGACTGACTTGAAATTCCTACAAAGACCTTTAGATTGCAACTATTTCTGTTGTTGAGCGTCTCACAACCAGTTTATTCCTGAGTAGATTGTTATTCAATAAAAACCATAAATTAATTAATAAATATTGATAAAGGTAAACACATAATTCAGCTGCGCAAGTGCACTAACATAGAATATTTTCCCCTGTACTCACTGGAAATAAGAAATGCAGTTTTATTGTTTTTGTTGGTACAGTTAATGGTGCACAAACGATAGGTATAAAAATTAAAAAAAAAACTGCTTATCTCAACGGTCCGCACATGTACTATCTCGATTTCAGAAAGCCACTGCAAAACATTCGAAAATATGGCGACTAATAGTACAGCGTGGCACCACAGCAAACGCTAAATTCGAGCAAACTCTAAATTCGTGTCACCTCCCGTCTACGTATATTTTATTTCTTTGGTTTCACCCCAAAACACAAGGAGTGCAATGGCCTCAAACATGGCGGCCATATAGCCGCACAGTGAATTTCAACCCTTTCACGAAAGAATTCATTAAAATTTCGCATATTGCTGTAAAAGTTCGTTTTCTGCTTTGAGAATGGGCTAGTGAGTCACGACATGTTTCTAAATTTCGGTTGTTATTTCTAGTTAAAAATTATTTTAAGTGGTACTTACAAGTCCCACTGGACTCGAGGAGGAGTTAATTCAGTGATCCAATGTTTCTTTAGTAGGGAGTAGGATCTGTACAAATAAGAATGTATCATATTTATTTAGAGATTAACATTGTTGTTGTGTGGTCTTCTTTACCGAGACTTGCTTTATGCTCTCCACCCGACTCTATCGAGAAAACCTCTTCTTATGAGGAAAAACGGGAAACTTCATCGATCTGAATCTGCTTACCGTATTCAGCTCTGTCTCCCTCTGCGATTTTTACCCCAACGCTAAATTCACGATTCCATGATGTCTAAGTATGTGTCCTACCAATCGATACCTTCTTATAGTCAAGGTATGACAGAAATTCCTTTTCTCCCCAATTATGCTCAGTACCGTTACCCGATCCACCCACCTAATCATCAGCATTCTTCTGTAACGCTACATTTCAAAAGCCTCTATCCTCTTCCTATCCGCACTGTTTATCGTCCATCTTTCACTCCCAAACCAGGCAACACTCCACACAAATGCCCCCAGAAATGACTTCCTTATGCTTAAATTAATATTCTATGTCAACAAATTTCTGTTTCAAAAACCCCTTTCTTCCCATTGCCATTCTGCATATTATATCATTTGTACTACGACCATCGTGTGTTATTTTAATACCCAAGTAACAAAACTCATCTACCACCCCATATTTGTTTTGTTACCGAATCTAAATCCTTCAGCATCGCCTGATTTTTTTTAGACTACATTACCATTGTTTTGTTCTTGTTAATGTTCATCTTATATGCACCTTTCAACAAACTGTCCATTCCCTTCTACTGCTTATCCAGGTCATTTGCTGTGTCTGACAGAATAACAAAGTCATAGGCAAAACGCAATGTTATTATTTCTAAACCTTGAACATTAATTCCCTCCTCAATTTTCCTTGCTTTCCTGTAAAGCTTGCTCAATGTACAAATTGAATAACACTGGAGAAAGACTACAACCTTGTCTTAATCCCTTCCCAAGCTCTGCATTCCTTTCATGCCCTTCAAATCTGACAACCGCCGTCAAGTTTGTACAAGTTGTAAATAACCTTCCGTTCCCTATATTTTACTCCTGCTTGCTTCAGAACTTGAAAGAGTTTATTTCAATCAACACTGTCAAAAGCTTTCTCCAAATCTACAAAAGCTAGAAATGTAGGTTTGTCTTTTCTTAATCTTTCTTCTAAGATAAGTCGTAAAATGTTGCCTCCCGTATTCCTACATTTCTCCTGAATCCAAACTGATCTTCGTCGAGGTCAGATTCTACCAGCTTTTCCATCCTTCTATAAATAATTTGTGTGATGGTTCTGTTATTTTCACTTCTCTCTGTGCCTGCTTTCTTTGGAAGGGGGCTTATTACATTTTTCTTAAAGACTGAGGATATTTCCCCTGTCTCATACGTCTTACTCCCCAGGTGGAATAGTTTTGTCATGATTGGCTCTTACAGAGACTTCAGTAGTTCTGACGTCGTCCACTCCAGGGGCTTTGTTTTGACTTAGTTCCTTAAATGCTCTATCAAATTCTTCTCTCAGTATAGTATCCTATTTCATCATCATCTACTTCCTACAATATTATCTCTTAAGTTCATTTCCTTTGTCGAGGCTCTCTAAATACCCTTTCACTTCTTTCCTGAGAACTCGTTTTCTATCTCTGAGTTCTATATATTCATACAGCTGGTTTTCTTATCTCCAAATATCTCGTTTATTTTCCTGTAGGAGATATCTATTTTTTCCCTATTCAAATATTCTTCAACTGACTTGCATTTGCCTTCTAGCCACTTCTGCTTAGATATTTTGCACTTTCAGTCAATGTCATTTCTTAGTCTTCCGTACTCCATTTTACCTGTTTCGTTTATTCATGTTCATATTTTCTCCTTCCATCACCTATTTTGTTCTCTGCTGCCTTCACTAATTCATCTCTCAGTGCTATCCACTCTTCATCTACAGTTTTATTTCCCCTCGTTTCTGTCAATTGTTGCCTAAAGCTCCCTCTTAAATACTTAAGAACTTCAGGTTACTTCAATTTAACCAGGTCACATCTCCTTATATGTCTATCTTTCTGCAGTTTCTTTAGTTTCAGCCTACAGTTATAAGATATGGTCAGAGTCTATTTCTGCCGCTGGGAACATCTTACAGTTTAAAACCTGGTTTCCAAATCTGTGTCTCACCATTATAAAATCTATCTGGTACTTCCCGGTGTCTCCTGGTGTTTTCTACGTTTACAACCTTCTTTCGTGATTCTTAAACCAGGTGTTTGTTAAGATTAAATTATTATGTTCCGTACAAAATTCTTCCAGGCTGCTTCCTCTTTCACTTCATTTGTCCAGTCCATATTCACCTATTATTTTTCCTTCCCTTCCTTTTCCTAATATCGAACTCTAGTCTTCCACCTCAGTTACGTTTTCCTGTCCCTTAATTGTCCGAATAATTTCGTTTACCTCCTCATACCTTTCTTCGATCTCCTTATCATGAGAAGAGCTAGTTACCATATAATCCTGTACTATTGTGGTCGATGTTGGCTTCGTATCTATTTCAACAACGATAATGTGATCACTGCACTGCTCATAGTAGTTCACCCGCGTTCCTATTTTCTTATTCATTATCAGACCTACTCCAGTAATACGTCAAAATGATTTTGTATTTTTAATCCTGTACTCACCTGACCAGAAATCCTGTTTCTTTTTCCACCGAACTTCACTAATCCTCACTATATCTAACTTCATACTATCCATTTCCGTTTTTAAATTTTCTAACATCCCTACCCTATTAAGGGTTCTAATATGCCGGTCTCCGATCCGTAGAATGCCAGTATTTCCTTTCCTGATAAAGACATCCTCCTGAGTAGTTCCCGCCCGGAGATCCGAATGGGGGACTATTTTACCTCTGGAATATTTTACCCGAGAGGATGCCATCATCATATATTCATACAGTAGAGCTGCATGCCCTCGGGAAAAGTAACGGCTGTAGTTTCCCCTTGCTTTCAGCCGTTCACAGTAACTGCATGGCAAGACATGTTAGCTGATGTTACAAGGCCAGCTCAGTCAATGATCCAGACTGTTGCCCTGTAACTCCTGAAAAGCCCCTCTTCAGGAGCCACACGTTTGTCTGACCTCTCCCAGATACACCTCCGCTGTGGTAGCACCTACGGTATGGCTATCTGCATCGTTGAGGCACGCAAGCCACTCCAACTCGGCAATGTCTGTGGTTCATGGGGGGGGGGGGGGGGGGGGTGGTATTATTGTGGAATTATTGAAAAGAAGGCTGGGTACATCGTGGTACTTTATGGTAGCTACATATTAAATTTGTGCTTGTCTCTTGCTTCCGTGTGCTGTATTGTGTGTATCGCTTTCATGTGCACCTTGTTGGAAAATGTTTTTTAACTGCGCATAAACACATATCATCTGTAACGCCAGAAACTCCTTCCTTGATTGTTGAAAGTATTCTGGGTGTTTTAACGCGTCATAATATAAGATGGCTATTATTTAATAACCGGCAATTCGGCCAATGTAGACCCAGAAGGAGGCACTGGCCGAAACGTAGGCTATTAAAGTAATAGCCATCTTACATTATGACGCGGCACAGCACCAAGCAACTTTTATGTCATAAGACTCTGGCCGCGGAAGCCTACGCAATTATAAACTTTATTGCTGTCTAAGATTAATGCCTTCCCCTTCTCGTTTATTTTCCCTGTCATTTGCAAGTACTCGTGTCACACTCACAACTGAGTCATCAAGTGCTATAAGTTCTTCTGCTGCCCATCGCCATCAAACAACATTTCATCATCGGTCATCGAAGACAAGTAATTAAACATTTCCTCTTTTGTCAATATCTTTTGTCAATTTCTAGAAGAAGGAAATGAGGAGATATCACAAAAAGTTATATAATTTGATCTCTTTTTGTGTTCTAGCGAGTGTAAGATTCACTTTACCTTTTTAGTTTCCAACGGAGGAGCTGAATGGCAATACCTGGCTGAAATTATGTACCAGTAACAAGCATCCACCTACGATATGTCCCATTTCCGTTTCATATCAAATCATGAGAGATTAAAAAATAATACAGAATGTAAGAAAATCTATATAACATTTTGACAAAAGATCAACAATATTCACAATATAAATTCTATACACACGCTGGCCATAAGGAATCTACGAATATGGAAGTGATTTACCAATAAATATGTGCATAACTCTGTATAGTTTTAGCGAACACAGCAAAGAAAACAATACACACCTTTACTAATCTTATCTATTTTAGACAGACAGAACAGTACATAAGATTGCCAAAACACGAGCCACACTATGAATAACTGAAACAACTAACAGCATTATGCGCCTAACAACAAGCTAGTTGAGTCAGGCTGTCGATGCGTTCAACACTAAATGACAGCACCATCCAGATGTGGGATGTAAACTCAGGAACACAAATTCGTTATGTGGGACGCATATGATGGGTTCAGAGCACGAGTTACAGAGATGTTCGATAACTGAGAGAGACAACTACAGTTCAAAGCTATAACTACGTATCTCTGAGGTTTCAACATCTATGCATAGAGTGCGCCACTGTGTTTCTGCATTAACTGCTACCCGCCTTTGTTCAGAGCACAAAGTACGTATGTCCATGTACATTAGTGGAAGATGGAATATGAAGGTTCTTTTAGTGACGTGAAACGCAGTATCTAGTGATCACTACGTGTTTACGTTTGATTTACAAAAGGCTGACTTCTGTTGCTTACTATAAGAGAAATTTATATGTGTATAATCTAGGATACAATTGTCTTAGGAATACGCAAAGACTTAGAAAGTAATAACTGCATGTTCTGATTCATGTACAGGGCAGAACTTCTTCCTTGATGAAATTAGTGCAAGACCCAGACATGAATGTGGAAGTAATAAACACAAATTTATGATACCTGCCCATTGCTATCTCCCTAATGTTTCAGACTTTGGTGTGACTGAATTAGCCAGTCGCAAAAAGCAATATATTTACTCACCTGGTGATTGGGTAGATATTACCCAAAGTTGTAAAAAAAAAATCTTTTCATTGTTCGGCTAATGAAGCGTTACGGAAATGATATCGGATCCGGGATGGGAAATTTTACAACAACGGCGCTTATCACCGCGGCGTGGGCTACTTACGAAACTCCAGTCGCCAACATTCTCCTCCGAATGCAAAAATATATTGTTGACTCCCACTTATATAGGTAGAAATAACCATCAGAATAAAATACGAGAAATCAGAGCTCGAACTGAGAGATTCAGGTGTTCTTTCTTACCGCGCGCTATTCGAGAATGGAATGGGAAATAAATAGTTTAATGGTGGTTCGATGAACCCTCTGCCAGGCACGTAATGTGATTTGCAGAGTATCCCATGTAGATGTAGATGTAGAAGAACGACGACTTTGTCTCAACGGAGGAGCCACTAGACAGCACAGTGATCAGGAAAAAAGAGCTACTGATGGGCATCCGTAAAATTCATAGACTATCTACATAAAAACTAGACCGCTCGCTGGCGCTAGGGTCGCGTCCCCACATTGAACGTGACAGAAACCGCCATTTGCAGGGAAACAGTGGGTAAACATGGTTCGTTCGTGTGCTACTTTTCATTGTAACAGTAAGAATGGAAGTAAATAAGATGACGGTAACAGTGTTACATTTCACAGATCAGTCATTACTTGCATACCGTATAGTACTTTCATGGAGAAATAATAATTCTGGAACGTCTGTTTTCGTTTAGGTTTCCTCTTACAAATGATTCTCTAGATAAAAGTATTTTGTTGCATGTCAGGTACTTATATTTTATTTGCGTATAAATTACAAAAAATACTAACACGATTAATGTATCGGTCCTAAGTTGAGCTGAATGAAGAACTAGGTGTATAAGAGGTATTTAGATGTTTAATCATATATATGAGAGTGATGCAGAAGAAGGTCGAATAATTGCTTTTAGACACTTAACAGATGATGATTGTACTTCGTAAATGGCCAAATATTTGATCGAATGTTGCATACTCAGTCACTTTGAGAGGCATGATCGCTGTTATGTGCCAATGAAATAGCTATTTAAAGTTGTATGGGTTATTACAATTATTCATGCCCAAATTTGAGGAAGTTGAAAGAAAAATTCTATGTACTACGGAAAGGAATGTAGACAAAAGTATGCTATACAAAAATAAGCAAGCAAAACGTACAGAGTAGTCGGCAGAAAGTAAACAGGACCTGACAGACAATTACGTGAATTAAATAATAATCGCACACTCTGCTATCTTAAAAATTGCATGGAATCATCTTGTGCAAATATCTCGAAGCAAAATCGCTACACCTTCTCAGAAAAGAGCCTTACATTGTTAAATTTCTATGCAGACGTATTTTGGAAATTAGGAAATTTCATTCATTTAAGAATACTTTTTAAACAGACTGCAATAAACAGTAATTTTTTAAAAGAAAAATGCGTTTATTTTGTGCTCCTGTTGCGTCTCACACACCACACAACCCCAGTACTAGAATTCTTCCCTGCAAATGGCGGCGATCAGCCGCTTCAATTCTGGGACAGTTACCTCGCTTCTCCGCTACAGCGTGGTAGGGGCTTGGTTAAATTGGCTGCAAGTCATATGGATGCCATTTGAACGGACAGCGATATTTTTCATGTGGTTTAAATCAAGTAGCCGTCTAAGTGAAGAATTTCATGAGGTGGATTTTCGTAAACACACTTAAGGCAGACCACTTCAAAACCTTGCTTAAGTGATACAAGAGAGACTTAACAAGACCAGGCGGACTGTAACAACCAAGAAAATGAGGGATATGCTTTATCTTCTAAAGTTTATTCCTCCTGTGTATCATGCATTCTTCAAGAACTTGTCTACGAAGGTGTCTACTCGTCTTCCAGATACCCGAGATCAGAATTGGGACGAGGAAAACGACGAGCCTGTATTCACACAATGTACATGAAGTTACAGTGGATGACTGATAAAACTGTTTAGTGCACAAACTCTCATTTTAGCTAAACATTTCCTACGCATTTCTTGTATGATATTCTGTTTTGTTCATCTAATATATAAAGCAGAGTGTCCGTATGTGTGTACGTGTTGCATACAAATGTACAGTGTTGTTCCAATATTTATGAAATTTTGTACAAGTGAGCTTCAATCCATGAGGACGGTCGCCGTAAGTGTAAGAATCAAAAACTACTTATTAACTACTTACGAACTAGGACGGCACAAATATCCATGCCCGAGAGGGGATTCGAACCCCCGACCGTAGTGGCCGTGCAGACCGCGACTGAAGCGCCTCAGTCCCCGCGGCCACAGCGGCCGGCAAGTGTAAGAATCACATACGATATATAGTTCACGAGATATGACGTCATAAACAATGAGATGCGCGAAAAACTGCTGCATTTTGTGACAATGCTGCTCATTTTCTCCTAAACCATTGGACCGATTTCAACAATTGCTGAAGGGCTAAGAATCACATACGACACATGGTTCAAAAGATATTACGTCATAACCAATAGGCAACCATAGTAAAATGATGAAAGGAAAAAGTTTCTCGCTTACTGAAATGTTCAAATGTTTGTAAATCTATCGGACCAAACTACGTGGTCATCAGTCCGTAGCTTACAAACTACTTAACCTAAGGTAAACTAACCTAAGGACAACACACACACCCATGCCCCAGGGAGGACTCGAACCTCCAAGGGCGAGACGCTTTAGACCGCTCAGCTATTCCATCGCGGCCCTCGCTTACTACTTTTCCGCTGTTTATGGAGTAAAACTACGGCTCTCGGTAGGACGTTACAATTTATAATTTGAACACTACAGATTGTAGCGACAGGAAATTTTACAAACAGTATACACATATACAGTTGAATGTAGCTTCTAAATTATATCACATTCGGACACGTTGTTCATGAGATATGAGCACGTAAACAGTAACATTCCGCTGTTCAGGGACTAAAACTTCGGCTTTCGGTATGGCGTTACAATTTGTAATTTCTACACTACAAATTGTAGCTGCAGGGAATTTTACAGACAGTATACACGCATAGAGTTAAGTGTACCTTCTAACTTTTATCACAGTACGACACGTAGTTCATGAGATATGAGCACATAAGCAGTAATATACATAGAAAACCGCCCCCATCATGCACCAAGTTTTAATCTATTACGTCTTCACTACTGATAGGATTCCAAAGAGATTTTACAGACATGCAGCCCTTATACGAATAAATATATACCTGAAAAATGTCAGGAATAAATATATAAATACCCGGACAACGCCGGGTTTTCAGCTAGTACATCATAAATTTAAATATATTATTGATGTTAATAATTTGTATACACTTCTCAATGAATACTCCTGTTACTCAAAACTATCGTAGGTGGAGCTACGCCACTTGTGCTGTGGAGCTCCCATATGTCCCGCTGGTCACGAAAGGATTAAACTCTTTGGTTCCCATGTTTATACTTAAGCAGACTACTTCCATGTTTTAGCATATGGTAAGTTGTAATTTGCAGCTGTTTGCTGATGATGCTGTGGTGTATGGGAGGGTGTCGTCTGTAATTGACTGTAATAGCATACAGGATGACTTAGACAAAATTTCTAGTTGGTGCGAAGAATGGCAACTAGCTCTCAATGTAGAAAAATGTAAGGTGATGCGCATGAGTAGAAAAAGCAATCCCATAATGTTCTAATACAGCATTAATAGTGAGCTTCTTGATGTTGTCGCGTCGTTCAAATATCAAGGCGTAACATTGCAGAGCGATATGAAATGGAACGAGCATGTAAGAACAGTTGTGAGTAAGGCGGACAGCCGACTTCGGTTTATTGGGAGAATTTTGGGAAGATGTACTTTACCTGTAAAGGAGACCGCGTATAAAACGCTTGTACGACCACGTCTTGAGTATTGCTCGAGTGTTTGAGACCCGCAGCAGATCAGTTTAAAGGAGGGCATATAGGCGGATCAGAGGCGAGCAGCTAGATTTGTTACCGGTAGGTTCGACGAATGCGCGAGTGTCACGGAAATGCTCCGGCCACTCAATTGGGAATCGCTGGAAGAAAGACGACGTTCTTTTCGCGAATTTCTGTTAAGTAAATTTAGAAGGCCGGAATTTGAAGCTGAGTGCAGTACGATCTTGCTGCCGCCTACTTACATTTCGCGTAAAGATCACAAAGACAAGATAAGAGAAATTAGGGCTCGTACGGAGGCGTATAGGCATTCTATTTTTCCTCGATCAATTTGGGAGTGGAATAGGAAATAAAATAGCTAGTAGTGGTACAGTGTACCCTCCGCCACGCACCTTACGGTGAATTGCGGAGTATGTATGTAGATGCAGATATGGTATTAATAGGTCGGTCGTTAGACATTATCCGGTGCTAAGCTCGCCATTGCACTAAGAAGAGTAGCGTGTTAGCATCTCGTTAAGTTCTCTAAACCTCGCAACAAGCGTCCCCACGACCGCGAGTAAAATATTGGAGCGAGAAAAATCGTCACGCAATTAGGAGAGTCCGGGGCCCGGTTTGTAAGCTGTGCAATCCGTTTAATTGGCGCTCCCCGCTCTGGAGGTGGGTCGGCCAGTGCGAGGGGCCGCGCGGCAGCCAGACGTCCGTCAGTGGGGGTGGCGCGGCGGGGGCGGTGGGGGCGGCGGCGGGGGCGGGATCTGTCGGCTAAGTGAATTAGCCGCCCCAGGGGTCGCCGCCGCCGCCGCCGTCTGTCCCAGCTCTGCCCTGCCGGGCCTTTGACGCGTCGCCTAGCAGCCAGCCGCATTCGTTATTGCGCGAAATTTCGTTTGCCGAGTGTTCCGTTTGCCACGCTAATCCGAATTCTGAATGTGTAATTACTTTCGAACGGCGGCGGCGGTCGCGCTGTGCTCTCCGACAGCGGAGATGAATCTCGCCCGCCGCTCTCGAGTACTATTAATTCGCGGGAGAAATATTTTCGGAGCTCGTTTCAGCGCTGTGACGACTCCTGACAAAAGGGAGTGAAGAGTGGAAGGAGTGGGGCCGCGGTGGAGGGGGTATTTTCAATAGCTGTAGCCTTCGCTTCATATCCTTTGCTCGTTGCTTCCTACATAGCCATTCCTGTGGATTAGGCCACGTGGACCTCTGCTTTTCCGCGGGGCAAATATCGCAGAATTTCATCAGCTGTTTGTCGAGCTTTCTCAGCTTGTAGCATCAATTTATCATTGTAAATAGATTAATGTTGAAAAATACAGCTCATCTGGTTCAAAATTATAGGTTCTACATCTACACCTACATCTACATATATACTCTGCAAATAACATTTAAGTGCCTGGCAGAAGATTCATTAATCACTTTCATAACTTTTCTCTACCGTTCCATTCTCTGGAAGGAAGAACACCTAAATAGTTCCGTTTTCGATCTGATTCCTCTATTGGGATGGTCACGTCTCCCTAAGTAGGTGGGTGCTAGCAAAATATTTTCACATTCAGAAGTAAACGTTGATGATTGAAACTTCGCAAATAGATCACGCCGCAATGAATAATGCCTTTCTTTTAATGATTTTCACCCCAATTCGTGCAACATTTCCGTGACGCTTCCCCCCCCCCCTGTCAAGTGATAAAACAAAACGAGCTGCCCTTCTCTGAAGCTTCTCAATATCTTCCGTCAGTCCCACCTGGTGAGGGTCCCACAAGGGGCAACAGTACTCCAGGAGAGGACGCACAAGTGTGATGTAGGCGGTCTCTTTGGTGGACCTGGTGCATCTTCGAAGCGTTCTGCCAATGAAACGTAATCTTTGGTTCACCGTGCCCACAATATTTTATATGTGTTCTCTCCAATCTAAGTTGTTCGTAATTGTAACTACTAGGTATTTAGTAGGATATACGACCTTGAGTTTTGACTGATTTATCGCGCAATAGAAGTTCAGCGGATTTCTTTTAGGGGTCATGTGCATTACTTGACACTTTTCTTTATTTAGTGTCAATTGCCAATTTTCGCACCATGTAGAAATTTTGTCTAAATCGTTTTGCAGTTGCTTTTGATCCTCTGTTGATTTCACTAACCGATAATTGCTTAACGACGGTTTCGGTTCCAACTAAGGAAGCCTTCATCGGAAGTACTCTTTTCTTTTTTTAGATGAGATGGACAAAGATTACTGAGCAACAGAGCTCATGTCCAAATTACAAATGTAAAGTTACAAGCGTCAAGATTAATATGGACATTTGTCATGTAATTAAAACGCGCCACTATGGGTCGTGTGTGTTGGCCAGCACTGTAGGTGGCATCTAACTGACACTAGCGGCGCATATTAATCACATGAAATATTTTCATTTTAATCTTGACGCTTGTAACTTTATATTTGTAATGAAAATTAAACTACACAATTTTGTGTTGGTTCTACAGGTTAATTCTGGTAATCCATTTTCGGCTTCTTAAGCCATCATCACACGTTTACTGAAGTTCAGTCAAAGCAACTGGGCTGTCAATAAACTAGAAGAGATGTTAAATACAGAAAAGTAAATTATCATCTTTGATGGAGCAGTTACAAATATTTAAATGAAATATGTAAATGAATAGTACTGCAAAATGGAACATAGGTATTATACATTGAGAAACAGTGAACACATAAATTCTTATAACAATACTACAACCCCAGTTGGGGTCTAACGGTCATTAATGCCACACGATCATCATCATCAATAATACTACAGTGAATAAAATAAAATTAAACAAGAATTTACTGTTTGAAGGGTTGTTCAAAACACAAGGTGACAACAGAATAAATACTAAAAACCTGGGACACTATTATAACAAAATAAACAAATAGACAAAATTATAGGAATGGGATAGGAGGGTATAGGTGGGGTGTATTGGAGAATTATGAAGCTTAACAAATCGGAGGTATGCACATTTGGAACTTGAGCTCTGTTGGTCAAGATCCTTTCTCCATTTCATGTAACAAAAATTTCTTACTTCTGATGACGGCTTCCTTAGTTGAAGCCTAAACCATGTTTAATTGATTAACCTGTACATTTGCATCGATGAGCTCTATTAGAAATTGTATTTAATAACCTAGCGACAAAATTAACGACTTAAAGGAAGCCATCTCAGTAAAAAGAGTGGTCATAACAAAACACGTCATCACTGACACAAAGTAAGTGGTGGAATAAACCTGGCTTCAGCAGTAGACCGAGCTTTTGGGGAACACCATGTAGCCTGAACCAGAATTAATAATAACTTGGAATGAGGAGGGAGGCTCGCTAGGGGTAAATCCGTGTGGCGTAGTGGTAAATACCACGGCCTCATGAATTAGGGACAGAGGTTATATCCTGGCTGCTTCATAATAAATATGCAGGGTGCGGCAGGAGAAAAGATGCGTGTTTTGAGGGGTAATTCTGAACACAAAGAAAACAAACGTAATAATAATATGATCTTTTCTTAATCGTTTCCAGTTAAACTGATGAAAACAACTAGGAACGGGAAAAGTGCATTGACATTAAATTACAATACTGTTGTGTGATGGTTTGTTTAACCCTTTGCGTACCAGTGGTTTCTGCCTGAAACTACTATGATTACTAATGAATGTTCAGAAAAACAATTGGGTCAGTGGGTAGTGGAATAATTGACTCAGAAACTGGTGAACAAAACCATCAGATTTACTTTGACAGTTTCTTCACGTCTGTTAGAGTAATAAAAAATCTTCACGACCATGGTGTGTTTGATTGTGAGACAGTAAAACGAGGTCAAAAGTACTTGCCCAAAGATAAAAAAAGCAATTATAGAATTGCAAACAGGTTCAAAAATGCGTTGTTCAAAGAACTGAGAGAAATCAAGTCTGAACAATACAAGGACGATCTCGACATTGTGGACACTGCAGCATAAAAGCGGAACCTCACAAAACGAAATAGCATTATAACGGTGTAATGTGGAATTGTGTCTGCGGAAAGTCCGCAATTGCCTTAAAAATACCTCTCGAAATCATACCAGGTTCATGACCGTATGTCCCAGTGGTTTTGCTGTGAAACCACCTTCGTCTTAAAAAATAACAAAAACTGTTGTATTCATCACTTATGAGACTAATAAAAGTGACTTTTGTGATAATTATTACAAGTTTACTTATTTTTGACCTATTGGGCCTCAAAGGGTTAATAGTTTACGAAAGGCGTTATTCGTTGCAGCGACACCTATATACGAAAAACTCTACCATCTTACTCATACGAATGCAAACTTTTTGTGTTGGCCCACTCCTGCAGAGTGACACATGATAAACAAAATAAGAGAGATAAGATGTAAAACAGGAAAAAATAGGTGCTGATTCTCTCCAAGCAGTTTGAGAATGTAAAGGTAGAGAAATAGTCTGAAAACGATTAGATGAACAATCTGCCATGCACTTCAGTAACTGCAGAGTATGTGTAAGGTGAAAAAAAGCAGTACGATATTTCCGAATGTCTGGTCGGACCCCTTTTTTTGGCTAGAGAAGACAAGCTACTTAACTTATCTTCCTAATGATTTCCAGTCTGAAATGTCGTATGTGTCTACCTCCAACATGGAATCCGCGTTCAGAATCTGTTAATTTCCAATGTGTCACGGTGGGGTAGTGGTGAGTGTAACTGCCTAGACAAGTGGAGACCCGGCTTGGAATCCTCCACTTGGTACAAATTGTCATACGTTGCTTTGCATATATACATACAAGGATTCGTTGGGAAATAATTTTTATTTTCATGTTTAACTGGTTCAACAGTCTGTTATAGATGTATTGTGAGTCTGAGTATCTTGGATTGTAGTCATTGTCATTATCTTAGTCAGATACCGTTACCCACAATTTTATATGGGGGGGTGCTTGGGGAAATCTTTGTATCTCATACATAATGTATCATATATTTCGATTAATACTGTGTTTTGGTATACAGTGGCGTAACTATCTCACCAAGGGCCCCGGGGCAAAAATGACATTGGGGCCCTCTTTACAGTAATACTGTACAGATGCAAAACTACTTCATCATCAGCTCCTTACCGCCCACGGGAAGACATAATAAGGCAAACCTAAATACTACTAAGTAAATTATTATGTGTCACGTAGCAGATAATATTTAATTGTACTCTCAAATATAATTATAACTATGAAAGTTGGTTTGTTTGTTATGCTTTCACGCAAAAGTTACTGGGTGGATTTGAATGAAATTTTGCAGATGGATGGATTTGGACCTGGGTAGGACATAAAGATAAACGAGCTCTTGGGATAGTTTCCGAAGTTGCTTCATACTAGGTGAATGAAGTCGCAGGCATAAGGCAATAAAAAATAAACAATGAAGAAGTATTACTTAACCATGAAAACATGGCCCCTTGCCGCGAAGCAAACCGGGAACAGTCAAGTCCGCGGTGACAGCAGGCGGACTGTTGACAGTACCGACATCTCACTGTCGCTAAACTCCTCAAATGTTCAAATGTTTGTAAAGTCTATGGGACTTAACTACGGGGTCATCAGTCCCTAAACTTACAAACTACTTATGAACTACTTACGAACTAGGACGGCACAAATGTCCATGTCCGAGGGGGGATTCGAACCCCCGACCGTAGTGGCCGTGCAACCGTGACTGGAGCGCCTTAGTCTCCTCGGCCACCGCGGCCGGCGCTAAACTCCTCGCTGTTAGCTCATTACTCCGTACCGATCAGCCTAATTTCGTTGATAGCCCAATCAAAGAAGGAAAATATTCGTGTAGGATTGTTTCAGAAAAGAGAGTTGCCGGATTTTGTTTGATGGAATACTTTGGTTTGAGCCGTGCCCCTACCAGGCTTCATGAAGTATATATTAATGTCTGGCCAGGAAAAAGTAAGAAGTAAAATAACTAATTTGACATCTTCGCTTATTATAGTGGCAGTGGGGTACAGGGTAGAGTCTTGAATGCACAATTTACTGTTGTGACAAAATAACCATATTTTCTCTTCTTCTTGCACGAATTTCAGAGTGCAATTTATTACAGCACTGCATTGGGATCTATGATTATGGAGCACACCCTTGGGAAATTCACTACACAAACAGTTGAGTTACTATAATAATACCGTTCTGTAATAATACATTGTGGAGACTTCATATTCAAATGTGATCACACTGTCTACTGTCAAACACTGTGCTAGTAATTCAGCACCATTCACTGTTATTTCGCAAAGATTGGCAGGCACGGCAACTACGACTTCAACCGACAATAGGCTGACGATGGCAGGGTCCACGTCTTAGCGGACAAGCAAAGGACCTTGGTATGTTTATATTCTGGGGTGCGAATAATTTTTTCATTTCACTTCGTGCGTTTGAGGTTTGTTGGTCAGGGTTCAAAAAGTTCAAAGTCGGAAAACCTTCATTCAACTGAATTATTATATACATCAGAACTTCGATTATCCGAAGTAATTGGGGACATGAAAGTGTTCAAGGATCTACGGTAACTTTTTTCGAACGTCGCTCACGTAGGTCGAGGGGCCCCTTGAGCTCGGGGGCCCCGGGGCACTGCCCCGCCTAGCCCTATGATAGCTACGCCACTGTTGGTATAGAATATTACAGTAAAACCCCTCAAATCCGACCTTGGATGGTCCGTCACTCCGGTTAGTCCGACCATGCTGAGGCTGGCGTGCTCGTGCCCACTTGTCACTGACTGGACGCCTGTCGGGCCATTGTTACGGTGTCTATCGCTGTGCATATTGTTATACTGTACGTTGTTGTGCAGTTTTATCCTTTTTTGGGATTAAAAAAAACGTCGTTGTTTGCTTTATTCCGTGTTCCCTACAATACTTATTACATTCATTGTGTGTACAGTTATCTGTTTTTCAACATGTCTGGATTCAAACGTAAACACTTAACTCTTTCACTAAATGAAAAATTAAATGTGCTGCAAAGACTGGACAAAGCAGAATCGCTCTGAAAACATTGCACAGGTTTTACGACAGTTAAAGTTTGCATGAATAATTGGAAAGACATTGAATCCTATACAGTTACGTTACGATTGATGGTGAAAACATTAAAAAGCCTAAACTTGAACTGCTTGATAACACACTGTACACTTTTGACAAGAAAGAAGGAAAGGAACTCCAATATATGGGCCAATTCTCAAAGAAAAAGTGATAGTTTTGCACAAACAAGTGGAAGCCGAAATTAAATTTGCTGCTAGTGAAGGCTGGATTGATCGGTTGAAAACTCGTCCCGGTGTCCGATTTGTTTCTACAGTCAGTACAGTACAGTGCAGCAATTTGTTTGTCGTTTTTTCTTTTAAAATCAATACATACAATAGTGTGTGTAGACTCTTTTGGTTATATATAGTTTAACACTGGGTAAAAAACATCTTTTATGTTACTGTAGATGTCATTTAGTTCTTAAATCGTTTAATTTTTTGTACTTAATGTCTTTTTTTTTTTCCTTTTTGCGATAAATATTAGATTTTTCGAACAATCCGATCTTTTTGTCGTTCCGACCATGGTCCCGGTCCCGAAGGTGACGGATTAGAGGGGTTCCACTGTAATTCATTCCATTTGGTGTTGGATGTCACCCGTATTTCTTGAAATAAACACATTGCTTGCCAAGGATCTAATCTTTGAGTGCAGTAGACAGCACTCCTCAGTCATCATGCAACATAGTTACATCTTTCTCAGTGTTAAAACTGATTGATTCAGGAAACACTTCCTTAGGACTACTGAATAATTACCTGACCACAATTATCGTCATTCACAATTTCTCATTCCGTTGGATAAAGTTCACTGTAAATTTTCTGGAGGCAAATTTCTGTGTCGACTTAAATACTGGGGCTGGAAAATTCTTCCCTTCGTTGTGAACACCGCACCTCGAACCTGGTAGTAACAAACAGCATAAGTAATGCTCATAACTACGTAACAGAGAGGTAAATAATAAATAAACACCGAACACACGGAGTATTTAGTCTAAGCTATTCATAATACCAGTAACGTCACGCATAGCATCGCTGCATGAAACAATAGTGTTAGGGCTAGCTGAATAGTCCTGTATGTACCGAACAAGGGCATTCAGTTTACAGCCGTGTTTTTCCAAACTGGAAGCAGAAATATGGTATTGGTATTTATTTCAACGTATGTTTTCATTATGGATGCCTGACACATATGGCAGTACTCTATGGCAGCAGCGAACTGTGTTTCATACTTGATGCCTATTAGGTTGCTAGACAATGCTGAAAACAGATGAAGGTATGAATGGGACATCTGTTTCTCAATTATAACTGTGCATGAGATATGGACTATGTTTTCCGATCGTTAAATGACGTGCCAATCAGTAGCACAAATATAACTGACTTTTCAGTGTGCAAACAGATCTCCTTGAATAGCTTTCCAAATGGTCACAGAATCACAGTGTCCTGCACGGGAAAAACGAGTGCAGTTACCGGAAGACTACGTCAGGAAATTACACAAGCACTTTCATGTAATTAGATTGTAAGAAGGAAAGTTACACCTTAAATGCACATAGTAAATAATGAGGCGACAAAACTCATGCGAGTCGAATGTTGTTTTGCCCGCGAAGTGTCGAGAATCGAAGTGCCTTGACCTCAACGAGTCGCTGGTAGCCTCCTGCGGAATTATTGAGAAATGCTGCCTCTAAAATTGTCCAAAGTTGCGAAAGAACTGCCGGTGCCTGATTTTGGGCACTAACTGATTACGTCTGATTAGTATTCAATGGGATTCGTGTCAGGCAATCTGGGTGGTCACATAGTTAGCTGCAACTGTGGAACTATCCAAAACATTCCTTAATCCAATTGTGAACGACTATGGTTTGGTACCGCGAAGGAACGGCCGCTCGGTCTAGGAAGTCACGTTAGGCTAGGCGCAAATTGAGAAGCGTATAAGCGGCGCAGCACGAATTTTTGTGACTAAAGTACAGTACTGGCGATTAAAATTGCTACACCACGAAGATGACGTGTTACAGATGCGAAATTTAACGGACAGGAAGAATATTCTGTGATATGCAAATGATTAGCTTTTCATAGAATTCACACAAGGTTGGCGTCGGTGACTACACCTAAAACGTGCAGACATGAGGAAAGTTTCCAACCTTTTTGTCAAACACAAACAGCCAGCGTGGCCTGGTGAAAAGTTGTTGTGATGCCTCTTGTAAGGAGAGGAAATGCATACTATCACGTCTCCATCTTTGATATAGGTCGGATTGTAGCCTATCGCGATTGTGGCTTATCGTATGGCTACATTGCTGCTTGCCTTTGTCGCGGTCCAACGACTGTCAGCAGAATATGGAATCGGTGGGTTCAGGAGGGCAATACGGAACGCCGTGCTGGATCCGAACGGCCTCTTATCACTAGCAGTCGAGATGACAGGCATCTTATCTACGTGGCTGTAACGGATCGTGCAGCCACGTCTCGATCCCTGAGTCAACAGATGGGGACATTTTCAAGACAACAACTATCTGCACGAACAGCTCGACGACGTTTACAGCAGAATGGACTATCATCTCGGAGACCATGGCTGGGGTTACCCTTGACGCTCATAGTAGACAGGAGCGCCTGCGATGATGTACTTAACGACGAACCTGGGTGCACGAATGGCAAATCGTAATTTTTTCGGATGAATCCAGGTTCTGTTTACAGGATAATGATTGTCGCATTCATGTTTGGCGACATTGCAGTGAATACACATTGGAAGCGAGTATTCGTCAACGTCATTGTGGCGTATCACCCGGCGTGATGGTATGGGGTGCCACTGGTTACACGTCTCGGTCGCAACGACGGCAGTTTGAACAGTGGCCGTTACATTTCAGATGTGTTACGACCCGTGTCTTTACCCTTCATTCGATCCCTGCGAAATCCTACACTTCAGCAAGATAATGCACGACCGTATGATGCAGGTCCTGTACGGGCCTTTGTGGATACCGAAAATGTTCGACGGCTGCCCTGGCCAGCACATTCTCCAGATGTCCCACAAACTGAAAACGTCTGCTCAATGGTGGCTAAGCAACTGGCTCGTCACAATACGCCAGTCACTACTCTTGATGAACTAAAGTATTGTGTTGGAGATGCATGGGCATCTGTACCTGTACACGCTGTTTGACTCAATGCCCAGGCCGTTATTACCGCCAGAGTCGGTTGTTCTGTGTACTGATTTCTTAGGATATCTGCACCCAAATTGCGTGAAAATGTAATCTTACGTCAGTTCTAGTATAAATATTTGTCCAATGAATACCCGTTTATTATCTGCATTTCTTATTGGTGTAGCAGTTTTAATGGCCAGTAGTGTATTTTAATGAGACCGCGCAAATTGGCACGCAGTACGAGGTTGACGCTACCTGCTCTGCGTGGCGTTGTGGCCGAGGTACAGTTTCCTGCGGCAGAGTAACCACTCGCACCGTGGGAAAGGCGATGCTGGGTGGGGAGAGCTGTCTGCCATCTGCTCCCTCCGACAACCTGAACACGGAACTTTCTCATTCAATAGTGTTTCGATTCTCGCCACATAAGCTCTCGAAATTTTTGTTATTGGTACTGTTTTCCAGTTAATTATATCAGTATAGTTTTGCTACTTTCTTCACTGTAGGTCTATTGTTTACAAAGTAAAATGTATATTGCCGGCCGCGGTGGCCGAGGAGACTGAGGCGCTTCAGTCATGGTCTGCACGGCCACTACGGTCGGGGGTTCGAATCCCCCCTCGGGCATGGATATTTGTGCCGTCCTTAGTTGTAGCTAGTTCATAAGTAGTTTGTAAGTTTAGGGACTGTTGACCCCGTAGTCAAGTCCCATAAGCTCTACAAACATTTGAACATTTGATAATGTATATTTATTAAAATGTTTTGAATGACGTCTTTTCACACGGCACACCTGGCTACGTCTCATATACCTGTCAGGCATTATTCCAGGTTACAGTACACTGACCACCGTGTCGTGAAGTGGATCAACTCACTTATTATCTTGTTAGTTTCAAATTATCCACACCATTTCCTTTCGCTCAAAATAGGTTTGTTCGCAGATTTGAACTTGTTATTCGTTAGTGAGAGAAGAAACGCTTCGTCCTCAGCGTTAGTAGTCGAATCAGATTCGGACCTCCTCTGTAACAACAGTAACTGCTTTACCTGCAAATCTCACACTGTCTGTCTTGCGAGTAACCAGCGTCTGGTATGCGGGTCGCGGGCCGCGGTGGCCGAGCGTACTGCGGCGCGTCAGACATAGTCTGCACGGCCACTACGCTAGGGTGTTCGAATCCCCCTGGGGCATGGATATTTGTGCCATCCTTAGGATTAGCTAGTTCATAAGTAGTTTGTAAGGTTAGGGACTGATTACCCCGCAGTTAAGTCCCGTAAGCTCTACAAACATTTTGTATGCGCGCCACTCCACCTGGCTGGCGCTCTCGCACGAGTCCCGATTTGCGCTCGTCCGACGCAGCGCGTGTAGAAGGCGTATGTCACGCTAGGGATGGGAAAAACCGACCGGTTAAAACCGATACCGGCATTTTAGTTTTGAATAACCGGTTTTTTTCGGTATTTATTTGGTGTCGGTTGTAATCGGTATTTTTAGTTATTGCCAAGAACCGGGTAAAAAAACCGGTACGACTACTTCGTATAGTAGGAGTTCAAAATTGGTTTTTTGTAAATAATTTTAAAAAATTAAAACTGGTAGACCCTAATATTTAGGGCTATTCCTAAAATTTCCACTGCTGTGAAATATTAGGTCAACGCAGTAACTAAGAAAAGCGATCAGTGATAATTTAAGAACAATCCCGACAGTTAGAAACGCGCAACAAACGCGTGGCATAAGAACTTAAGGACTGGTGCAGCTAGATGAAAAGAACCGGTATAACCGAAAACCGGTTGTTTCAGCAATAACCGCCATTCCTATGTCACGCTGGAGTGCCGCGTCACTACTCGAGTGCGATATGCGTCTCAATTTGCGCCTAGCCTTATGGGTCACGCGGCCGCTAGCGACGGAAGTTCAAGTGAGATGTGGGCAAACAAGTTCGTTTGTGGAAACTAGTTTCGTCCCTATCGTTCCTTTTTTAGGACCCTTACTTTTAATTAGTTCATCGTTCCTTTTTTATATAATAACAGATAAAGTATCAAATTACGTGGTAATGGTATATCGCCTCAAATTTGCGACTGAGTAGGGGATTTCCTGTCAGAGAGGACACAGTTCGTAGTAATCGATGGTAAAGCATCGCCTAAAACAGATGTGATATCCGGCGTTCCCCAGGGTAGTGTTATTGGCCCTCTGCTGTTCCTTATTTACATTAACGCTTTGGGAGAAAATGTAAGTAGCTCTCTTAGGTTGTTTGCAGATACCGTCTAGTAAAATCATCTGAAGTTCAACTGCAGAGCGATCTAAATAAGATACAACTACGGTGTAAAAATAGCAATTGACTCTAAATAATGAGGTGTGAAGTCTTCCACATGAGCATGAAAAGAAATCCGTTAAACTTTGTTTACAAGATAAATCAATCAAAAGTGAAAGCCGGAAACTCAACAAAATGCCTGGGAATTACTATTACTTCAGACTGTAGAGAACACGTAGATAATTTCGTGGGAAAGACGAACCAGAGACTGCGTTTTATTGGTAGAACCCTTAAAAGATGCAACAGAACGACTAAAGAAACTGCATACACTACGCTTGTCCGTCCGTTTTTGGAGTATTGCTGCTCAGTGTGGGATCCTTATCAGGTGGGTTTGACGGAGGACATCGAAAGAGTCCAAAGAAGGGCAGCAGGTTTTGTATTGTCACGATACAGTGCAGACAGCGTTACGGAAATTATACAGGAACTGGGATGGGAATCATTACAACAACGGTGCTTATCGCTGCGTCGTAGGCTACTTACGAAACTCCAATCGCCAACGTTCTCCTCCGAATGCGAAAGTATATTGTTGACACCCACTTACATATGTAGAAACGATCATCGTAATAAAATACAAGAAATCATAACTCGAACGAAGAGATTCAGGTGTTCTTTCTTCCCGCGCGCTATTCGAGAATGGAATGGGAGATAAATAGTATAACTGTGGTTCCATGAACCCTATTTGCAGGGTATCTCATGTAGATGTACATGCAGAAAATAGAAACTAAGAAGTCGAGATGCTTAGTGTGTTTCTCTATGCAACTTCAATAAGATGCAACATTTTTTCACCAGACGCTTTTCGTTTTAATGACAGTAGAAGATCTTAAGTGGTCTGCATTGATAGATTTCTACAATTTGCTTTCTTTCTGGATCTAAAACAGTTCGCTATCAAAGAATGTCAAGTGATGATATGTTACTTACGGAAATTTCATGTTGGGTTTTCGCCTCACATCATGGAGCGGCGATTTGTTTCATGCAACACCATAGATTCTTCGTTCTGGATCAATATTTTCCGCATTAATTTGCACTACAGTGTTGCACTATTCATAATTATGGCCGCAGTGGAGAGGCCGAGCGTATTGTGGCGCTATGCTGCGAAACGCGAGACCGTTTCCCATTGGAGGTTGAAATCCGCCGTTCGGCATGGATGTTTGTGCTGTCTTTAGTATAAGTTAGTTTGTATAGGGACTGATGACACCGCGAACACGCAGAGCACCGGCCTGCTGCCGTCGGCGCCAGGCGACAAGTCAACAGCGGCACGCCACAACTGCTGTCCGATGTCTCAGGTCCATTCCGCCAATAGGAACTTTTAGTGCAAAAGCCAATAGAAAACATGCTACAAAAAAAAAAAAAAAAAAAAAAAAAAAAAAAAAAAAAAAAAAAAAAAAAAAAAGAGAGAGAACCACCAGCCTCTTCGCAGTTTAAATGTTTGTAAAGCTTAAGGGACTTAACTACGGCGTCATCAATCCCTAAAGTTACAAACTACTTACGAACTAGCTAATACTAAGAACGGTACAAATATCCATGCCCGAGGGGAGATTCGAGCCCCCGACCGTAGTGGCCGTGCAGACTGTGACTGGAGCGCCTCAGTCCCCTCGGCCACCGCGGCCGGCCTCTACACAGTGGATGACGTCTTATTTATTAGGTAAATCAACAGAACATAAGTGTGCTGTTCCATTGCGTTTAAAACAAATAGGCCTCTGCTCTGGTGACATCCGTTGGCGTGGAACGCTCATTCTCAGAATATAAAATGCTAATGACTGACAAGAGACGCAGTTTCTCAACGGAAAATCTGCAGAAAGTGTTAGTTATTTACTGTTACTGCAATTATGGGCAATAAAATAATGTGGATTTTTGTCATTCTGTTTATCTTTCTAGACAATAAAATTTCAGATATTGGTCACCATTATTTGATTTTTATAACCTATTTTTATTACAGAACCTATTTTAGGTACCTTTTAGAACCTAAAAGTCCGAGGTCTACTTATAATGCATACGGTTGTTGCTGGAGTGAAAGACACTTTGGTCTCTCGTTTATAAATGGCTCTTCGTATTCCACTAAAATAGTATTCCACAGCTGACGACGTAAATATCGACGAGATTTCTAACTCTCGTCCTGTTTCCAAATTCCTGCAACTCTTCCAGGGCGCAGATTCGATTTGGCACTGCAGCTACAATATTCTCACCTCTGCCCCCTTGGATTCAGTCTCTCTCTCTCGCACACACACTCGCCGCCCACAATTTAGCGTTTCAATTAGGGGACAGCAGCTAAATTCCTGTTCATTACGGGCGAAAGAGAATAATCGCCGGCACTCAGGAGGCACAATGGCGGGGCCCGAAGTCTTGCGCGCCATTTGTTCGCGTATTTGAAGCAAAAATCGCAGTCGAGGAGGGCGGGGGCGGTGCCGCCCACCCCAGAGGCGTGGGAGGGGGAGGGGGCGGCTGGACCAACATTTGCACTCGCGTCTGCGAGCGAAAAACCCCGCCAAGGCGCCGCGTTGGCCGCTTTCCATTTTAATGCCCACGGCGGCATTTTTGCAGCCGGCAGACGTGTCGGCGCCGCGCGGAATGTTAAACGCGGCCGCCGACCCCATCCCGCAAAGTGTTTCGCCTTTCTGCTGTCTCTGTCTGCGCCTCTTGTCCCATTAGCGGTGATTACGGCGGGATTAGAGTTGGCCGCTGCTTGTCTCTGCCCCCTGACGTCCGGACCACTTCCTCTGCGGCTGCCAGGCTTGATACTGCTTGCTGGGTGCAACTCCCCTGTTATGTTTCCGTCCAACACGCCTGCGGTGAAAAGTGAGTATAAACTATTGCTTTCAGTGTTGGTGCACCACCAGAATGTAGAAATATTCGTTACGCTGTAATGACGCTGTGAATACCTTAAAGTGTAAACGAACAGCATAGTTCTTTCTGACACATCCGAAACAGACACCATGTCAATAGTGGTTCACATGGCCTCATAGACAAATACCACTTTTTTTATTTATTTTTTTATTTGGCCTTCTGAGTGTTAACTCAATGTGGTCATCTACAACACACAGTGGAAATGTGCATATATTTAAATAAACAGACAAAACAGAAGTACATTTTATCAAAATGGAAAGTGGAAACAAAGCGAAAACTGCATTACATTACAGTTTAAATACTGTTGGAACATTTTAACATATTAACAAACAAAACCTTTTATTACCAACACACTTGATGCTTATAGATTGTGTACAGTGATCTTAATAAACTTAATTATGATTTTGTACACACGAATGTCTTTTGTAAACAAAAGGGAAGAAGCTGACTGGGGAAGGGGATATCCCACCTTCACCAATGTCTGCAGGAAGTTCAAACATTCTCGGTCAAATTTGGGGCACCTGAACAGGATGTAGTTGACATCAGCTTCCGTTTCAGGATCACACTCACATGCCTCCGAATCGTAGACGTTGATCCGATGAAGATGTTTTGGATAAGAGGCGTGATTGAAGCGAAGTCGAATAATGATAGCAATCGCGGATCGGTCCAGATGAGTCCTCATAAACCACGGCTGCGTAGAAATCCGAGATTGGAGCATAGCGTAGGAAGCGCCTTTCGTTTCTTGGGAAACGTTACACATCTTATTATGCACAAATACGTTCGACCTCTTACGGGAATACTGTTAGGCAGTGAACAAGAGGAAGTAATGGGGAGGTGGCACCACCATCGAATTATGAGATAAGTTGAGCATTTGGGAAACATAGGAATCATGCCTGGAGAGTGTAATTGGTAACTGCGCGGCGGTTGGCTCAACTAACATACACAGGGTGTTTCACTGTGTTTGCCTCTGTAACTTATAAAATAATAAGCGACGGGAAATTTTAATGCGGTAGGTCAACACAAGAAATGTTACACTTTCTGCGGAGCTATGAACATAGTTTATTGTATCATTTTCCAAAGAGTTACAGCACAAAGATATATTTTTTCAAATGGAACAATAGCTTTTTTCTGTCGTGCATTGGATTCGTTGAAACCAGCTGCGTCCAAATCAATTTAAATTACATTCCTATCACTGTTACTTTGGGAGCTACAACCCTTCAAAGTGTCAGGGGCAGATACCACAAACGCTGCGCATAATGCAATGCGCCTTCTAAATGTGGTGCGGAAGAGCTGTAACGTCGCCGGTGTCACGGAGCGAGAAGCTTCCTCGATGCGCTGTTAGATGCCGACTGTCGCCGCACACGGCCTTATAACCGACAGTTGGAGCCAGGCAAACAACCGGGGCTCAATATACCACAGTTACTGACATCGGATGACGATGGCATACACGAACAACGAGTCTTTAGACATGTTGCTGATGCTCGGCGAGGGCCGACACGATGCCACTGAAGCAGCCACGGCGTATGCCGTGAGATATCCTAGGCGAAGAGCCCCGGCAGCCATTACGTTCTTACATGCCGAACAGCGACTTCGGAAAACAGGCATCTTGGTAATGCGCCGCAGTAACAGACGAAGACCTGCAAGAAGTGAGGAGACGGAGGTGTTTGTTTTAGCTGCTCTACACCACGATTCTCATGTCAGCTTACGAGCCCTTGCTTCAGTCCCTGGTGTCAGTCCCACATATGTGTGGTGTGTAGTACACAGGCACAGGTTTCACCCGTACCGCCTTTCACTGACCCAGGAGCTGCATGGGAACGATTTCCGTGCAGGAGTGACATTCTGTGAGTGGGCCATGTGTAACTTCGCGCTGGAGTCTTTTCAAAGTGTTATGTTCTCTGATAAAATTATGGTGCAGTGAATCGCCATAACATGCACTACTTGACCGCAGACAATCCTCAGTGAGTACGACCTGTCGACCGTCAACGTAGGTGGTGTATTAACGTGTGGTGTGGAAACCTTGGGGATGAAATCATCGGTCCACACAATTTCCCAGGTACACTGACAGGTAATTTATATCGCGCTTTTATAGCCAACAGTTTGGGTGGTCTCTTGAACATGTGTGTCAACACACAAGAGTCCATATGTGGATGCAGCACTATGGTCAAAATGTTCAAATGTTTGTATACCTTATGGGACTTAACTACGGGGTCATCAGATCCTAAACTTACAAACTACTTATAAACTACCTTATACTAAAGACGGCACAAATATCCATGCCCGAGGGGGGATTCGAACCCCCGACCGTAGTGGCCGTGCAGACTGTGACTGGAGCGCCTCAGTCCCCTCGGCCACCGCGGCGGGCCACGATGGTCACCCAGCCCATTCTGCGCGTGCTGTTATGGAAGAACTAAACAACATCACAGCGTAATAGGCCGCACTGACATCACAACACGCGAGCGTCACCAGTAAGCTACTGCCGCCGCGCGGCCCACGGCCAGCAGGAGAGAAACGGAAGCCCTCACCCCATTCGCCGATGAACACCAACCATGTCTCGCTATGCAAGAAGCAATAGGCAACGGCTAACCCCCACCCCTTCCACCTCAGCATCCTATCAAAAATAAAGTTCCACTCTTCCGCAATACATTCACCAATAACATCGCTTATTTAAAAAAAATTATGACGTATGTCTAAATGAAAGTAATATAAAGTGTAGTAACAACCAGCTCACACCAATTACCCAGATGAAGGCCACTGTAACGTTGGCCGAAACGTTGGTTGTTTAAGTAATAGCCTTACATCATGACGCGGTACCATACCCAGAAAACTTTTATGTCATCTGACTCTGGCCGCGGAAGCCTACGTAATTATAAAACTAAACAACAGGTTTGCAGCAAGACAGTTAGGGCGCCATGGTCCTCATTCATGGCCCGCAAGGTCGCCCGATTTAACACCAGTTGATTTCCTTTTGTGGGGATATCTAAAGGATCGTGTTTATGTCACTGAGCCCACTTCCCCAGATGATCTAAAACGGCGCATCGAGGAAGAATATCGCTACGTCACACCGGCGATGTTACATCTCGTCCGCAGATCCTTTCGACGGCGAGGATCATGGAAACACTTTTGAACATCTCATGTGAATCAACTTCCCACCGCCATAACATCCATCATTCCCCACACAGCCATGTATTATGTACAGCGTGTGTATCTGCCCCTGAAACTATGAAGGGTTGTAGCTCCCAAACTAACAGTGAAAGGAATGTAGTTTAAATTGATTTGGACGCAGCTGGTTTCAACGATTCCAATGCACGATAGAAAAAACTATTGTTCCATTTAAAAAACTATATCTTTGTGCTGTAACCCTTTGAATAATAGTACAATAATCTACGTACATAGCTTCGCAGAAAGTGTAACATTTCTTGTGTTGACCTACTGCATTAAAATTTCCCGTCGCCTATTATTTTATAAGTTACAGAGGCAAACACATTTAGTGAAATACCCTGTATATCTTTTTTATCGGTGGTTTTTTGTGCGTACGCCATATCTTCCGTATTACTTATCTAAAGTTAATGGTTTTCAAAGTGTCGTTCTCCACTAATGACGAAAAATACACAGATTAGTTTATAGTCATTGTTTTCACAACAAAATCTTTATTTTGAAAAAAAAAAAAAAAAAAAAAATGTACTCTAAATACAATCTATGTGGATTCCCAGCGAACGATCGTAAATGGGACATGTATTTACGGTTGTTTCCATCAGCCACAGCGTCGATTATCAACTTAGTTTGCGCAGCCGATATAAAAGCGATGTAGAAGGTGTAAACAATCTGTTTAACCAACATGAACGACAGCTCTTTCAGTTGTTTAGATCCGTTATGCAAGCCAAGGGCCTTCTTTGATGCAAGCGTAGTTAATCAGACGACGACGAAACATACACAAATGGTGCAAGATTCGTGGTGACTCACTTAGGCGAGGATATCATCAATGCCAAATCCATTGACTCCAATAAAACTGTGCTAATATCACGCATTAACCTCACATCTTCTAATTCAACCATGCCTTTTCAAACGATAAGAAGACAATTTACAATAATAGTAGTCTTCGCTATGATCACAAATAAAGCACAACGTGAGACGCTTTAAAGGGCATGATTATATTTAACCTGTTCTGTTTTTCACGGGTTTTTCACGGGTTTTTCACGAGTTTGCACATACAGTGGTATTTGTGTTTGTGCTAATGACACACACAGCTGAAAACTAAACGTTGATGACTTTATAACTACTTACATTGTTTTCAAAGAAGTTAAAAATTAAGTAAATAAATAAATATGAAAACGTCAATATTTGAATTTTTTATATGTTACACATATGTACTTGCATCTGCCTTTTCTCAAAAAATTCAAATGTTTATAAATCTATCGGACCAAACTGCGTGGTCATCAGTTCGTAGCTTACAAACTACGTAAAGTAAGGTAAACTCACCTAAGAACAAACGTACACACCCACGTCCCAGAGAGGACTCGAAACTCCGACGGCGAGCAACCACGCACTCCGCAGCGAGGCGCCTTAGATAGCTCGGCTACTCTACCGCTGTGTCCTTTTCTCCATTACTATCTTACCTATCTGTTCAGGATAGAATGCGCATTATTCACACGGGTCAACTAGTATGTAATAATAATAATAAATAGAGGTGATATCCGGCGTTCCACAGGGTAGTGTTATTGGTCCTCTGGTGTTCCTTATCTACATAAACGATTTAGGACAAAATCTGAGTGGCTCTCTTAGGTTGTTTGCAGAAGATGCCGTCGTTTATCGTCTAGTAAGGTCATATGAAGATCAAAACCAACTTCAGAACGATATAAATAAGATATCAGTATGGTGTAATAATTGGCGATTGACTCTAAATAATGAGAAGTGTGAAGTCGTCCACATCAGTAAGAAAATAAATACGTTGAACTTTGTTTACAACATAAATCCATCGAACGTGAAGGCCGTAAACTTCACTAACTACCTAGGAATTACTATTACATCAGGCATTAACTGGAAAGAACAAGTAGACAATGTCTTAGGAAAGGCGTACCAGAGATCCGTTTTATGTGCAGAACATTTAAAAGATACATAACCTCGCTTGTCCGTCCTTATTTGGAGTATTGCTGTGTAGTGTGGGATCCTCATCAAGTGCGTTTGACGGAAGCCATCGAAAGAATCCAAAGAAGAGCCGCCCGTTTTGTATTGTCACGATGCAAGGGAGACAGCGTTACGGAAATGGGAGGGGACCTGAGATGGAAATCATTACAACGACGGCGTTTATCGCTGCGTCGTGGTCTACTTCCGAAACCCCAAACGCCAACATTCTGCTAGAATGCGAGAATATATTGTTGACCGCCAACTACATAGGTAGAAATGATCATCAGAATGAAATACGAGAAATCAGACCTCGAACGGAGGGATTCAAATGTTCTTTCCACCCGCGCGCTATTCGAGAATAGAATGGTAGATGAATAGTATGAAAGTGGTTCGATGAACCCTCTACCAAGCACATAAATGTGATTTCCAGAGTATCCCATGTAGATGTAGGTGTTGATGAAGAAGGCTCGTTGCAATAGTTGGTGAAACGTCGGTTGGTTTTTCACAATGACGATGCGGTCTAATATCCTAGTCGCTTAACTGTTTTGCCCAGTGTACATGTGTATGTGTGTGCGTGTGTGTGTGTGTGTGTGTGTGTGTGTGTGTGTGAGTGTGTGGAGTCAGCAAACTGCATCCGCTGGGACCCCTGGTCGCCAGCCCCCAAAAGTTACAGATTCCTAAACGTAGATAATGTCGTAGGTAAGGCTAACCAGAGATTGCGTGTTATGTGCAGAACACTTAAAAGATGCATACACTACGCTTGTCCGTCTTTATTTGGAGTATTGCTGACCAGTGTGGGAGCCTTATCAAGTGGGTTTGACGGAATCCATCGAAACTGTCCAAAAAAGGGCCGCCCGTTTTGTATTGTCACGATACAGGGGAGACAGGGTCACGGAAATGATACAGGAACTGGGATGAGCGTTTGTCGCTGCGGCATGGTCTACTTACGAAACTCCAATCGCCAACATTCTCCTCCGAATGCGAAAATATATTGTTGACTCCCACTTACATAGGTAGAAATGATCATCAGAATAAAATACGAGAAATCAGAACCCGAACGGAGAGATTCGCGTGTTTATTCTTCCCGCGCGCTATTCGAGAATGGAATGGGAGATAAAATAGTATAACGGTGGTTCTATGAACCCTCTGCCAGGCACTTAAATGTGATTTGCCGAGTATCCCATGTAGATGTAGACAAGGGATCTCAAATTTATTCTGTATTGCTTCATTTCCAAAAGGCTTTTGACACCTTACATCACAAACGGCCATTAATCAAATTTCGTGGTTATGGAATAACGCCCCCGACTGGTTAGGTGATTTCCTGTCAGAGAACACATTTTCTAGTAATCGATGGTAAGGCATCGACTAAAATATAGGTGATATCTGGCGTTCCACAGGGTACTGTTTTGGGTCCTCTGCTGTTTTTCATCTACATAAACGATTTGGGAAGAAATCCGAGCAGCTCTTTTAGGTTGTTTGCAGATGACGCCGTCATTTATCGCCTAGTAAAGTCATCTGAAGGTCAAAACCAACTGCAGAACTATCTAAATAAGATATCATTATGGTAAAAATTGGCAATTGACTTAAAAATGAGAAGTGTGACATCGTCGACATGGGTACGAAAATAAATCCGTTAAACTTTGTTTACAAAATAAATCCATCAAAAGTGAAGGCCGTAAACTCCAATAAATACCTGGGAAGTAGTATTACATCTGACTGAAACTAGAAAGAACACGCAGATAATGTCGTAGGATAGGCGAACCAGAGATTGCGTTTTATGTGCAGAACATTTAAAAGATGCAACAGAACTACTAAAGAGACTGCGTACACCACGCTTTTCCATCCTTGTTTGGAGCTTTGCTGCCCAGTGTGGGACCCTTATCCATTGGGAACCCATCGAAAGAGTCCAAAGAAGAGCTGTCCGTTTTGTATTGTCACTATACAGGGGAGACAGCGTCACGGAAATGATACAGGATCTGGGATGGCAATCATTACAACAACGGCGCTGATCGCTGCGATGTGGTTTACTTTCGAAACTCCTATAGCCAACATTCTCCTCCGACTGCGAGAATATGGTTTTAACTGTAATCTACCCAGGTAGAAATGATCACCAAAATACGAGAAATCAGAGCTCGAACGGAGAGATTCAGATGTACTTTATTCCAGCGCGCTATTAGAGAATGGAGTGGTAGATGAATAGTATAAAGGTGAAACTTCCTGGCAGATTAAAATTGTGTGCCGGAACCGGGACTCAAACCTGGGACCTTTGCCTTCCAGGGCAAGCGCTCTCTACCGACTGAGATATCCCGACACGACTCACGATGCCGCCCCACAACTTTACTTGTGCCAGTACCTCGCCTCCTACTTTCCAAACTTCACAGAAGCTCTCCTGCGAAACATGCAAGACTAGCACTCCTTGAAAAAAGGATATGGTGGAGACATGGCTTAGCCACAGCCTTAGGTTTCTGTGAAGTTTGGAAAGCAGGAGGCGAGGTACTGGCAGAAGTAAAGTTGTGGGGCGGCATAGTGAGTCGTGTCAGGATAGCTCAGTCGGTAAAGCGCTTGCCCGGGAAGGCAAAGGTCCCAGATTTGATTCCCGGTTCCGGTACACAATTTTAATCTGCCAGGAAGTTTCACACAATTTTAATCTGGCAGGAAGTTTCATATCGGCGCACACTCCTCTGCAGAGTGGAAGTTTCATTCAAAATGTTCAAATGTTTGTAGAGCTTATGGGACATTACTACGTGGTCATCGCCGGCCGCGGTGGCCGAGGGGATTGAGGCGCTCCAGTCACGGTCCGCACGGCCACTACGGTCGGGGGTTCGAATCCCCCCTCGGGCATGGATATTTGTGTCGTCCTTAGTTGTAAGTAGTTCATAAGTAGTTTGTAAGTTTAGGGACTGATGACCCCGTAGTTAAGTCCCATAGACTCTACAAACATTTGAACATTTACGGGGTCATCAGACCCTTAACTTACAAACTACTTATGAACTAGCTACAACTAAGGACGACACAAATATCTATGCCCGAGGGGGGATTCGAACCCCCGACCGTAGTGGCCGTGCAGACCGTGACTGAAGCGCCTCAGTCCCCTCGGACACGAAGTTTCATTCAGTATAAAGGTGCTTCAATGAACCCTCTGCCAAGCACTTAAATGTGATTTTCAGAGTATCCATGTAGATGAAGATGTTGAAGGCGCCTTGCAATAGTTTTACACTATGGCGGCGCGGTGTAATACCCTAAAGATACTTTATTGAAAGGTCGCCCAACTGTTTTGCTCAGGGTATATTGTGGTGTCGCACAAGTACAAAGTGCGCGCCACCTACTTTCGCCGCGCGCCGCCATGCACGCACGGCGCAGCGTTCTTACGACGACAGCCACGAGCGCCCTCTGCTGCAACTCCGCTCGTGGCCACCACTGAACGACATCGTCCACTTGGGACTGAGATGGCAACCAGTTAGGACCTTCGTAATCAGATAGGCACCAGTGAAGACTTGGCTATCGTATAGGCACTAGGAAGCAGTACTAGGCAGGCCTCTAGCTCAACTATGTATCTTCAGTACCGAACAATGTAAAAGTTAAGTATTGTATAAATTATGTGGAATATATATCTCGTTCTAATTTACTCTAGTGTTTCCAGTTTCTGGCTGCTCCCCTCCGTATCTGCACCAGCGTGCTATCTTTATTCCTGTGTCGGTCTCATTCCACTCGGCCACCGACACCTACGACGAGGCTGGGACACAAAAGCGGCGACTAGGCTGGGACACAAAATACATGTGTGCATGCGTGTGCGTGTGTGTGCTCAACTGTTCAACTGTTTGTAAATCTTATGGGACTTAACTACGGGGTCATCAGTCCCTAAACTTACAAACTACTTAACTACTCACGAACTAGGACGGCACAAATATCCATACCCGAGGGGGGATTCGAACCCCCGACCGAAGTGGCCGTGAAGACCGTGACTGAAGCGCCTCAGTCCCCTCGGCCACCTCGGCCGGCTTCGTGTGTGTGTGTGTGTGTGTGTGTGTGTGTGTGTGTGTGTGGAGTTAGCACGCTGCATCCGTTGGGACGCCGGGTCCCCACCCCTCGGAAGTTAGAGATTCTGACGGTCCTCGGGCGCTGCCCCAGTGGGTCCCGCATGACGCGGTGTCGCTCGCTCGTCCTGGGTCGGCCATCGCTTGTGTCCTACAGGGCTAGGGCGGCCCTGCGCGGTGCCGCGACACGGCCGGCCTCATTACGCATGCGCGGCAGACGCGAGCCGCGCATCGCGAAGGCCTCCGGGGCGGCGTGCGCGCGCAGCCGACACGCGGATCCGTGTCTGCGCCCTAATGCCCCGAATTAATTCGCTCATTATCGGCCGGCTCACCGAGCGCACATATATACAGGGTGAGTCACCTAACATCACCGCTGGATATATTTCGTAAACCACATCAAATACTGACGAACCGATTCCACAGACCGAATGTGAGCATAGGGGCTAATGTAATAGGTTGAAACGTGTCCATAAAAAAATATTTTTGTAAGAAAATGTCTAATATTGTACCTCCTATTTTGTGTCGAGTAACTTGCTTGCAAGAAAATGTATAATATCGCTTCTACTGTGTGTATTGATATGTGTACTTTGTGAAGTTTCATCTTTGGCAAAGATTATGTATTGCATAGCATTGTAACTCGCGCAGAGAGAGAGTAGCACTTGTAGTTCAGCTAGCTTAGAGAGCGGTTGAGTTGTGTGTATGGCTCCGATGTAGAGCAGAGGCTGCTGTGCCAGCAAGTCTATTTGATTGTATTTGAAATATATATTGTATTGTATTGTAACACCGCTGGAATGAAGGTAATTGCATTTGATGTCATTAGGAAGAAGTTGTATTATGTAGCTAATGTAATGCTGATTACTAATAATAAGTAACAAAGTTGACCTTTCTTTCCTGTTTCATTTACGTAGTTAGAAGATTAACCTACTTCCTTCATTTGATAATTAGTTATTAGTGGATTTAAAGTGCAGTATTGATTTTGATAATATTGTTGAACAGATTTCGTTATTGGTGCCATAGTAAATGATAGTTAATTGACTATGATACTAAATTTCAATAATCAGAAACTGATCTGCATAAAATTCTCACAGTCAAACATTAAGAAAGTGGTTTGTGGGTTTTTAATATCTTTCTCGCAGTCAAAATTTTTGAGTATAGTCAGTGTCTGTTTCAAATGGTGACTTGCCACAGTTGTTCTTACTTTGTTCAAAATATCCGTTGCGCACATAATCAGTTTCATGCACTGTTTCCTATTTAATAGTATATACATAAATATCAGGGCCATAATTAAACCAAATTGCTGTGTTAATGAACAATTTGTTGTCTGATTTAACGATAGGTTCAACATCCACAACACACACACAGCTTTTAAGGTTAATACAAACCATTAAAAAAATGCACGGAAGTATGTTTTTTAACACAAACCTACGTTTTTGGGCCACTTTAGGTTACGGTAACACTAAAAGTGGGCCTTTGCGATCTTTTATTGACAGCTCGTAATTTAAATAAAAATAATAACGGTTAACCATTCACCTGACACGAAAATTGAATAACCGAATTTGTAGAGGAGAACATTCTATACAAATTTGCTATCTTGTGTTTTTTTCATATCTCGTATCGTTTCAGAGATATTTGCAAAAATAACGGCGATTTTGGGATGTATGTCTGTCTTGTCTGTCTGTCTGTCTGTCCGTAACGTGTCCCCCGTTTTTAAGACGAACCGATCAACACCAAATTTTACAGACGTAATTATAGGGCGACACAGACCAGAGCCTCCCCTTTTCAAAGTTTTAGGACTAAAAATACGGCAGTAACGCCAAAAAAAAAAAAAAAAAAAAAAAAAAAAAAACGGCGATTTTACGATGTCTGGCACCAATTTTTACAGACATAATATTTGGCTACCAGAGACCAGAACCTCGCTTTTTCAAATATTTCGGACAAGAAATATGTTAGTAATACCAACAAAAGGCCGATTGTAATGTAATTTTAATTGCATATAAACCGTTCATCTGCCGCTAAAATTGAATAACCGAATTTGTAGAGGAGAAGATTCTCTACAGCTTTGTTCCCTTATGTTTTTTTTTTTTTTTTATATCTCGTATCCTTTGAGAGATATTTGTAAAAATTACTGAGTTTTGACACCCTACACTGAATTAACTAAAGCCAGCCATTCGCAATGTCACGTGACATTCATCGCCCAAAACTCTCTCTGGCATAAGCCATCTTGCGTTGCGTATTTGATGATTTTCTTATTTTAACTTACACGCTTTCATTTCAAACCAATGGCGCACTGAAGAATTA
This sequence comes from Locusta migratoria, assembly GCA_026315105.1. Lineage (NCBI taxonomy): Eukaryota > Metazoa > Arthropoda > Insecta > Orthoptera > Acrididae > Locusta > Locusta migratoria. The sequence goes on along the minus strand of CM048747.1, from coordinate 402,232,963 downwards.
ACAAAAACACGTCGTTCTTTGTACGATACATGATAATCTAGTGTCTACAAATGCCATATTAGCATCAGTTAACGACGGCCATGAATAGTATCAAATTCAAGAATGCAGTTTCTAAGTGTTGGCTGTAGCGTAGTGGACAATGCATTGGACAGTCAGTGGTTCAAAACCCACCACTACATAATTTTTTTTCCTGAAAGAGTTTCAGACACTCATATTAATGAATTTTTTATTGTTTTGATTATTATTATTTTTGTCCAAAATGTTTGCAAAAACTTATAAAAGTACAAATCTAAAGTGGGCCGTAAAATACGTCAGTGCGATTTTTTTAAAATGGAATCCCATTAGTTTTGTTAGCACATCTGAACATAGAAACAAATACGTAATCAGTGCCGTTTGTTGCATTGTAAAATGTTAATTACATTCGGAGATATTGTAACCTCCGACGTTCAGTTGCGTGTTGTAACAAACACGGGCCACGGTCGGCGAGCAGCATCTGCAGGGACATGTTTACGATGACGACTGTGTTTACGAGTGTCATTGTAGCTGTCGCAGTGTCCGCATGTAGCGCTTGCTGCTATTGTTATTCTGCATTCGTCTTTGCACGCAGACTAACTGTAGTACACTGTTTTACCAGACGTCTGTGATAGTGTAGTGTTGTAGGAATAGTGACCATGGTGTATTCGAACTCTGAAAATGCGGAAATGATACTCATCTATGGCGAGTGTCGACAAAATACAGCTGAAGCCTGCAGGGTGTATGCAGAACGGTACCCTGACAGAGAGCATCCAACGTGCCGCACATTTAAAAGCATCTACCGCCAACTGTATGCAACAGGTTTGGTCGTAGCACGCAAACGGGTATGTAACAGGCCCGTCACAGGAGAAGAGGGTGCAGTTGGTGTGTTAGCTGCTGTTGCCGTAAACCCACACAGGAGTTCACGGGACACTGATATAGCCGGTGGACTGAGTCAAAGTAGCGTCATGCGCATACTGCATCGTCACCGCTTTCACCCGTTTCATGTGTCGCTACATCAGCAGTTACATGGTGATGACTTTACCGATGAAACGGATTTTACAAACCACGGGGCAATGAATCTACGGAACATGGATTACTGGTCCGTGGACAATCCTCGCTGGCTCCTACAGGTAGAGCGACAGCGACCGTGGACTGTAAATGTATGGTGCGGAATCATTGGCGACCACCTCATTGGTGCTCACTTCATTGCAGCGGCCCAAACAGCTGCAACACACATCGCGTTTCTACAGAATGATCTGCCAACGTTGCTGGAAAATGTCCCACTGGAAACGCGGCGACGTATGTGGTATCAGCATGATGGTGCACCTGCACATTCCGCAATTAACACTAGCCTGACCCTTGACAGGATGTTCGACGGGCGTTTCATAGGACGTGGAGGACGCATAAATTAGCCAGCCCGTTCTCCTGATTTTACACCTCTGGACTTCTTTCTGTGGGGTACGTTAAAGGAGAATGTGTACCGTGATGTGCCTACAACCCCAGAGGATGTGAAACAACGTGTTGTGGCAGCCGGCGGCGTGTACGACATTCATTACGCCTTAGATTGCAATTGTGTGCAGCAAATGATGGCCACCACTTTGAATATCTTTTGACCTGACATGTCGGGACACACTCTATTCCACTCCGTAATTGAAAACTGAAACCACGTGTGTACGTGTACTCACCCCTCATGGTTAAGCACATGTGCGTCAGTGTAAAAGACCAATAAAGGTGTTATCATGTGGAAGTAATGTGCTGTTCTAGTCTATTCTGTACCTAAGGTACATCACCGTTCCCTTTGGATCGCTACTTAATTCGGTGTTCTCCGATACACACGATCGAACAGCGGAGGAGTGGTACTCAAGCGTCAACTTTAGGTTGCAATATCACCGGATGTAATTAACATTTTACAATGCAACAAACGGCACTGATTACGTATTTGCTTCGATGTTTAGATGTGCTAACAAATCTAACAGGGTTCCATTTACAAAACGTAGGTTTGTGTTAAAAAACATACTTCCATGCATATTTTTATGGATTGTATTAACCAGTTACAATAGCCCCTCTCCTCACGTTCGGTTTGTGGAATTGGTACGTCAGTATTTGATGTGGTTTACGAAATATATCCAGCGGTAATGTTAGGTGACTCACCCTGTATATACCTACGCGAGGCTCCTCGCATGCTGCGCTGTCTCTAGTAGTCGTTTTCGTTTTAGACGTAAACACCATAACTGTAGACCAGTCTGGTATGCAGTATCGCAACCGAATGAAGAAGTGAGCTTATGGGGACACTTTTTACGTAGGAGCAGGGAAAGGAAAATCGCAATGACGTGTTTTACGGCCCACTTTAGATTTGTAGTTTTATAAGTTTTTGCAAACATTTTGGGCCAAAATAATAATCTAAATAATAAAAAATTAATTAATAAGAGTGTCTGAAACCCTTGTAGGAAAAAAATTTGATACTGGTGGGTTCCGAACCACTAACCTTCAGCGTCACAGTCCAACATACAGCCCACTACGCTACAGCTAACAGTTAGGAACTGCCTTCCCCGTTTTTTTTTTTTTTTTTTTTTTTTTTTTTTTTTTTTTTTTTTTTTTTACTTGCCTACTTTCCACCCATTCAGCCTGGCCTTACGCTCTCCATATGTCGCCTTCTTTGACGCAGGTTTCAATTGCCTTTATGTAAATCAAAGTTTTCTTCCAAATTACTTTTCGTTCGCCTTCTTCCTGCGTGAGGCTTTTGTTGATAATATTTCTACATTTTTGGTTTCGAAATACATCCTCATTGGCATTATTGATTTTAAATTAGGTAAACTGAATGTAATTATTTTTTTCATTCTTCATCTTGTTTTTGTTTTCGTTTTTTGACACTTGTGACAATCCTCTTAACTGCACTACTTCAGTAGATACCAGTCATAAGTGTCTAACTGAGTGGAAAAAAACTTAATAATTATGGAAAATAATGAGTTTAAAATTTTATTTTCGCATTTCGTTGCATAACATAGTTTGTCGTATTATTTCAAGTCGATAACAGTACAATGAGGAATCGTTGAAACAAATCTTTGTATCTAGGTCGACTTAGTAACTTGTGATGTTCCGTTAATAACAATTGTAAAGAGTTAATTTCTTTTTATAGTCGAAGCTGTAGTACACATAATACCCAGTGAGCTAGGCGTAACAGCTATTTTCGGTGTTAGGAAAGAATTTCCAGTCTGGATGCAATATGTGGGTAGTCGTGATATTCATTATACTAGTTCCTGTTATGAGAGACATAGCATGACAAATCACATAAACAATGGCGTTGATTGCATCACAATATTCCAATTACATCCCGAGATATTGCAACGCGAAGTTGACGCTTGAAATACGCGAAACGCGCGGCTAACGCACGTCCTGAGACTCAGGCGAGAACCACATGAGGCTCAGGACGTGTGCTAGCCGCACGTTTCGCGTATTTCAAGCGTCAAATTCGCGTCGCAGTATCTCTGGATGTAATTGGAATATTGCGATGCAATCAACGCCATTGTTTATGTGATTTGTCATGCTATGAATTGCTGAAGAAAAAAATATAAGGTGTCCATTAAAAAAAAGTTTGTGTTAAAAACACATTTGATTTCGTTTTAAAATGTTTCGAGATATGTACATTCATGGGCCCCAGCCGTACATTGATACCGGTGAAAGTCGTTTTCCAATAGCTGTTATTGTTCCAGAGATATTTTGGGTGGACAAGATAGCTGGGACACCCTGTAGATAATCTTTATGCTAACATAAAAAGAATTCTGAAAAATAATTGTACCATAAGTATGTTTACTTTTTGTGTGACACAGACAGTTACATGTTGTGTAAGTTTTATGCGAACAAAAAAACCCATAAAAATAATTGATGAATGCCAAAAAATTTGTGAAATTGGACTGCCTATAAAAATCGATATGACAGATGTGATGGCGAGCAGCAATGCAAAGTGTTGCAAAATTAATCGACTGTCCTATAATGTGATTTAAAAAGGGTAGTGAAATCTATAAGAAATGTGTTTTTATTTACAGGCGTTTAAAGTAGGACTGCTGAAATGAACAGTCAGTCTTTTAAATAATATATATGTTAGTGTTGTTATGTATGTACCAAATAGAAATTATTATTATTATTATATTATTTGAAATAATAGACTGAATACCTGTTGTGTATAGTTTGTTATTTGTAGTGATAGATTTATTAATGCTGCCAATCATTATGTTTCATGTGTTGCTTATTAGCTTGATATAGTGACAGTGTTATGTTGGCATTATTACCATCTGTGTATTCAATGTAGCAAAAACATTTTCTCTGGGTGTGTGTTTATGAGTGCTTAATCACGTTATGTTGCTCCACATACGTGATTCAAAAAGTGCTCTTTGCAGCAATAACTGCAGTAATCTGCGATACAACTTAATGGAACCGACTTTTCGACGAAAGTAAATGAATAACAAGAAAAATTCTGATCAAAATATCCACGGGTGTACTGCCGGTCTATAGTGTCCAACGGGCACAATATTTCGGCGATCATACATGTCGCCATCATCAGGTGAACTGACGGACTGAGCTCCTGGAAACGCGCCGGCACGGAGGTCCGCACGCTACGGCTGCTCGAAGGGAACTGGGTTCTAGCCCGGTAGCGGGCCATTTAAATACCCGCGGCCCGCGGAGCGACCCCTCCGCGGTCCGCGCCCCGCGCCGCGGCCGCGCAGTGGAACCGATTGCGCCGGCGTCTGAGAAGACGTCGGTGTGAGGGCTCTGTCCGCCGTGGTCGTCACTTCGTTACGTTTGCTAGATTTACTCTTAATTAACCCAATCGCTGGTTCCCAAGCTTTGCTAAGATTATAGCCAGAGTCACGGTTTATGAGGTCGTCACTTGTGCGAATTTCAATGGCCTCTCTAACGACGCAGTCCCAGTATCTCGACGTCTGTACCAAAATCCTAGTGTGTTCATACTCCATGGCGTGATTCTCCGATAAACAATGTTCAGCGACCGCCGACTTGCTCGGATACATCAATCGTGTGTGCCTCTGGTGTTCAACGCATCGATCCTCGACGGTACGCATCGTCTGTCCAATATATGACTTTCCACACTGACACGGAATCTGGTACACGCCCGCCTTCCTCAAACCGAGATCATCTTTAGCGCTCCCCACCAGTGCACGAATTTTATTCGGCGGACAAAAAACAGTTCCAACCTGGTGTTTTCTCAAAATGCGGGCGATCTTCCCTGAGAGTGCGCCGGTATATGGAACGAACGCAGTGCCTACATCCTCCCTTGCGTTCTCATCCGTTTCCACAGGTTGTGTTGTAGTGGTTGGGCGGAGAGCCCGCTGAATCTGCCACTCTGAGTACCCATTTTTTCGAAATACAGTTCTCAGGTGTTCCAATTCCTGGGGTAGACTCTCTGCGTCGGAGATAGTGCGCGCCCTATGTACTAGAGTTTTAAGTACCCCATTCCTCTGTGAAGGGTGATGACAGCTGTCTGCGTGTAAATACAGATCAGTGTGCGTTGTCTTCCGATATACACTATGACCCAGATTAAGAGTAAATCTAGCAAACGTAACGAAGTGACGACCACGGCGGACAGAGCCCTCACACCGACGTCTTCTCAGACGCCGGCGCAATCGGTTCCACTGCGCGGCCGCGGCGCGGGGCGCGGACCGCGGAGGGGTCGCTCCGCGGGCCGCGGGTATTTAAATGGCCCGCTACCGGGCTAGAACCCAGTTCCCTTCGAGCAGCCGTAGCGTGCGGACCTCCGTGCCGGCGCGTTTCCAGGAGCTCAGTCCGTCAGTTCACCTGATGATGGCGACATGTATGATCGCCGAAATATTGTGCCCGTTGGACACTATAGACCGGCAGTACACCCGTGGATATTTTGATCATCAAATACGCCGGGAGAAACTTAAGAATCACAAGAAAAATTCTATCGTAAAAGTTTGTTCACAACTTTTGTCTGTATCATTCGCGCTCGAGTAAGCAATTACAATCAAGTTTTGTATTGTAGGGCACCACACACCCAAAGACTTTTCGCCACAAGAAATATTATCTGCATAAGAAAATATGTAAATGCCTTTATGTGGACTTGAACAGCTGCCTGATGATGAACATAAAGGTGCGAAACCGGTAACAGCGATATTTAGTAAATAAATAGCATAATCAAAAGTAGTTGGTTGCTTTCTTCTTTGTTGTAGGAATCACCCTGTATTTAATTGAGTCTGGTTTAAAATCTCTATATCTTGTCTCTGATAGTTTCCAATGTGCACGATACAAACGCAAATAAAATTCCCACTATCTCATTTTCACGAAAGTACAGTGAGTAGTATATCACTGCCTAGGCACCATGCTACCGCGCCCACAGATTACCTGCAATTACCTATGTAATAGATCAGTTATGTCCTCTTTCCACAGATGGGTCACTGCTCGTGAGAAACTTCCTGATATATCGTCTAACAGGTTCACATACACAACGTGTGAAAAGCTCCCGAAAAAACTAGTTTTTCGTGCCAATCTCGGAAGTAGCTGTACTTCAAATTTGTATAAGTTGAAGAGCAATAACATTACTCGTAAACCTATGGCTTTTGAAAATATTTCTTCATCTGCACTAATCGGTTCATATGAAGCCACAGATAGATCTCTATTACATTATGAACTTAATCACGCCCTTCTGTAGTCTGACCATTCTGCTTCTCAATGAAGCACTCCTTGTATTTTTGTTGTAAACATCCCAGATTTGTGAATGTCTCTTAACCGTTGTTAGAATACCGAACACGAATCACATATCTCAGTCCACAAGCGGTAGGATTTTCGATTAACAATGTCATAATAAAAGATGATTAGGAATGACACACTACACACAGATTGAACGGCTTCATTTCCTTCTGTTTGTACCAAAGATACTACAGCACATGAGTGGAACTGCGGCGGAAATTAATTTAAATGGAATTTACTTTCCGAACAGCGCTCTTAGATGACAAAGTACACATTTACTCAAGAAACTTGAAATTAATGATTAAATATTAAACATTTTCGAAAATCTTGGATTTCTTAGGACTGATTTCATTATTGATTTCGACAAAATGAATTCATTTAAATGTGATTAGCGGACTACTTGTGTAGATGAAAGCAAAATCGTCACATTTTCGATTATCTTGATGAGTGGATAATTTTCCACGCATTCACCATACAAGTGTCATATTCGAATTTGTCGAGAAATGGCAAAACCGCAAGCGAAGCAGAGGCTAATGAAATGGATTGGGGAATCCGTTTCAGAATAGGATGCTGTCGTTAAACAAACTCATTATCTCCTGTGAGTGTTACTGCAGTGTTAACGGCATTCTGTTAAGAGGTATTAGACCTTGCCTTAATGACACCTGAAGCCGAAGGTAGACAAAAGCCTCCCAGCTTTTAAGATAAAAGCTGAGAGTAGTTAGGTGAAGGCGGCTAAGAGTTCCTTAGTTGTTAAGTACTTTTCCTTACGCGATTCAACGAGTTCTAATTGGGATTCCAGATCTCTTACGCCGGCACTGTGAAAAGCTCCGTAAGCTACGTAACACAACTTCCTGAAGTAATGGCAGATTAACGCTAATGTGACCTCGCTGCTGAGTCACAGAATACCACCGTTCTTTCAAAGTTTGCCATTTCCCTTACGTGACATTTAACAGCAAAGGCGTGTTGTCTGAAAATAAGTCCCCCCTGTTATATAACACTTATAAAAACTCCTTGTCATTAAAGAATACGACTAATTAGTTCTCTCTAGTATAGCTGCTTCTGAGGTGATGATTGAGTTTCAGTATTTAAAAAAACTGGCTCTGGGACTGTTTCATGTTACAAATAAATTTTTACTTCGTTTGCTTATTTCAACTTATCTGCTCAAGTTCTAGATTGCGAATATGAGACAAATAATTAACAAATCATTTTTATATAGGTTTGAAGTACCTGTTACTAATAATAAAAGGCGAAAAAATTAAGTTTCCATGAATCATTGATAATAAATAAATGAAATGCAGCAACCAGTTGCTTGTCGTTATTTATTTTGAACTTCAACGACCGGTTTCGGGCGCTTGAGTACCCTTCTTCTGGTCTATTTTTGTACTGTTGCTTAATAGATAAACATGCTACTAGTGGAATCAACGCTAAGTGCACATAATCTTTGCACTTAGCGTGCAGAAATGTATTTTCAAAAATACGTAGTAGCCTTACTGCGACATATAATATTTGTCTTAATCACAAATAGTTACATGCAGCTGTATGTACCAATGCAAAGCAAATGAAACACAATGCAGAAACAACGAACAGCAGGAAAACATAAGTAGTCATCTTTGTTTAGAAAAGACGACAATAAATACTTCACATACCATAAGTAATTCCAGATCAAAAGGAATTTTTTTAGTACAGAAAAAAAGCTTTAAAAATTGAGACAAGTAGCTCATCATTTAATGTAGAGTTCTCTTCGTTTCTATCTCTTCATGTTTCGTTACGAAAGAAGTTACACATAATATCTGAGGGACTACATTTTTATTTATAGTTCTTCCTTAGTGTCTACTAACTACAGTTCCACATTTACTTGTACTGTTAAAGCAATCTGGTGCGCATTAACTGTAATCCAATAATCTCTTCCATTCGCATGTCATGGTTACTAACATATTTCTCACCCTTGACTTTTTACATAAAAATTTGGTAGTTACATACCTTTATTGTGGTCTATGTGGTCTACGATTCACGTTATTATTTACCCTTGGCCACATCTGTATATTGGGTACTGTTCGATTTTGCTGTATATTGGAGAGGTTTTTGATCCATTGAAGTATTTTTGTACTGGCTGTCACTTTTGTTATTTCCTCGTCATCCCATTACTCACTTAGAGCGTGTAAAAAGAGCTTCATTTCTATGAGGACTATAGCAGATATCATCCTTGTCACTGTATTACAAATATGTCAGTTCATGCATACACTTTTGTGCTAAGTAGTTGCTAGGTTCCACTGTTTAGTTACTCTACATCTCCCTATAATCGTAGATTACAAGACTATTGATTGTATTTTGAATTTAAACTTTTCACAAAATTTGAATAGGGACCTGTGTACCACATTTTCTCTTCCAATAGATATTTGGGCAAAAGTCTTAGCAACTTTTTTTTTCCCCTTGCAGATACAAGTCCGGTTGGAAAATGTGACATACATACGAAAGGACAAGGTGTTAACTACATGTGTGGGCAATTAATAGCACTGAAATATCATAGTACATTATTTTATTACGGTAGTATACAGCCAAAATGGTCTTCACGGTGCAAAAGGATGACAATACAGCTGACATGACAAACCTGGGCCTACAGACCCTCAGAGTAGTAGTCCCCTGCTACTGAACGACACGATGCCATCGATGTCGGAGGCGTTGAATACCATTTGCCTCAGCATTTGCCGCACCTTGCCTGAATCGAGTTACCTGTTCACGTACAGCATTAGCAGTGTCCTCTTGTGTTGCAAACTGCCTACCACACCGTTGGCAACGTTTGTTGACAGTTGCAGATTGGTATTGTCAACTGTATGTGTAGTGTGTCGTCATTCTTTTGCACCGTGAAGACAATATTGCCCTGTACACTACCGTAATACATTTGTGTTTCACGATATTTCAATGCTATTCATTGTCCACACGCATAGTTAACACCTTTTTCTTTCGTCTGTATATGTCACACTTTCCAACTGGACTGCAATCGGTAAAACAGGTGGCCGTGACTTTTGCCTCAACCCTTGTATGTATAACTTTCTAAGCGTCGCCTTAACCGTTCAAAGAAAAAAAAAAAAAAAAAAAAAAAATAAGCACTCTTTATCATCCAGTTATGTTTGGTATTACCGCGCTAATATAACCGTGCTCACTTGGCACTGCGGTGCGCGGGGTCGTTGGCCGTCGGGGCTTCGAGTCCTCACTCGGTCACGGGTGTCTGTGTTGTCCTTTGCATAAGTTACTTTAAGTTAGTGTTAGTAGTTTGTAATCCTAGGGACTAATGACGACCATAGTTAAGACCTTTAGATTTACAAACTTTTGATCATTTTTGTTTGGTATTAAATTCTTTGTACTTGTAATAATTAAAATAAAACAGTCTAGATCGCAGATGATAGATGACGTTTCTTCCGTTCCGAGACATGCTCAATGGGGAACAGATTCGGGGATATTGATAGACAGGGTAGTTGACGTACACCTACAAGAACACGTTGGGTTGTACGGGATACTTTTGGACGTGCATTGTCCTGTTGGAAAAGCACATCGCCTTGTTGTTACATAAACGCTAGCAAGACAGGTTGAATGATGGTTTCCATGTACCGTGTATTGTTCAATTTTCCCACAACGAACAGCAGAGGAGAACGGCTATTGTAGGATATGGCTCTCCACACCACGAAGCCAGGTGTCGGCCCCACCTGGCTTCTGTCGCGTACACTCCAGGTTTTTGCACTCCCCTGCACGACACCATACACGCGTACGACCATCATTGGCAGAGAAGAACTCTCATCGCTGAAGACGACACATCTCCATTCATCCCTTCATAAGCGCATACCATGACACCATTGGAGGCGAACTGAATTATGTTGGGGCGTGAGCAGAGGACACTCCAACAGCACACATGATCGTACATCATTGTGAGGGGAGCGATATTCCACACTCGCCATTCTTCTCTGGTGATCATCTGGAGAATATTGAACCGTGCACAATACACTGAAACCATCTGTTAATCCGTCTTGTCACCACTCATACACCAAAAAGATGATATGGTTTTCCAACAGGACAATGCAGATCCACATGTTCCACATACCACCCAATGTGCCCTTCAAGGTGTACGTCACTTACCCTGGCCAGCACGATCCCCAGATCTCTCCCCCATTGAGCATGTTTTGGATCGCATGAAACGTCAGAATGGGTGGTCTGAATGACCGGCACCAAATCTGGCCGAACTGAGGCTGCAGGTGGAAATTGCATGGCAGGCCATTCTACATAACCACATTCGGAACCTCTACGATCGTTTTCATGAAACAATTACAGCTTGAATGAAACGTTCACTCTGCAGCGGAGTGTGCGCTGATATGAAACTTCCTGGCAGATTAAAATCTCTTGGGCTGTGGCTAAGCCATGTCTCCACCATATCCTTTCTTCCAGGAGTGCTAGTCATGCAAGGTTCGCAGGAGAGCTTCTGTGAAGTTTGGAAAGTAGGAGGCGAAGTACTGGCGGAAGTAAAGTTGTGAGGCGGCATCGTGAGTCGTGTCGGGATAACTCAGTCGGTAGAGCGCTTGCCCGCGATAGGCAAAGGCCCCAGGTTCGAGTCCCGGTTCCGGCACACAATTTTAATCTGCCAGGAAATTTAATTACAGCTTGCATTGCTGCGGTATACACGGTACTTACGCCAACATTGCGGACGTTCTGGTGACTGTACTCATGTGCGTACGGCTCTTTCTGTGTGATCTTTTGTTGTGTAGAACCGCAAGAATGTGTTTATAAAATTTCCCTTTGCTGAGTCGACGAATTATTTTTGTTGTTCTTTTTCATTTTCTAGGAGTGTATCTGTGTGCCAACAGCAGTTTCTTTGGCTCTGTAGTCTATGCAAGTGACAGACAGCAGACGGTTACCATTATTGGCAACTCGGCATTGCTAATGTTAGTTTCTCGATATTGAACCGTGGGGAAGCAGAGGGAAGGGGTGAAAGACCGCGTGCCTCATTCTGTTTTGTCACCGCCTGTCTTCGATATGCTTAACGCGCCTGTAGACTGTCGGCATGAGGAATAGTTGGGACAACTCTGCCATGAAGATCTCAGCCCTCTCCAGTCGCAGACTTCACCTGCTGCAGGGAGTTGGCTCGGGTCCGCCCTGGCGCCCTTATCGAGTCCGCGGTGCGCGCCGCTGCGTCACATCCGGCGCTGGCCGCCGGCCGTGGCCATCGGGGTGTGAATGCGATAGTCCGGCGGGCCGGCTCTTTGTCCCTGCAGAATGGCCGGACACGCCTCCCGCCGCGCCGCCCACTGCGCTCCAAATGGGGCCCTCCGACCTGCTCGCGCCGCTCCCTGTATCTCGCCGCAGGGATGACGTTTTAACATGTATTAGCGACTATAGCTGGCGTCATGTAAGAAGGCGCTTCCGCGCATAGAGGTGGAAGCGTGAAGGGGAGGACCTAAGATCGAACGCCAACAGTTGCGCCTGCGGGAGAAACATTGCGTATCTCGCTGCCAGCTATACGCGCCTTCAGAGTGACATTATTGGCTGTCTTTGCGGTAAATGGATGGGGATGCGCAGAACGCCTCAAAACTGGGCCGCCTTCGTATGTGACGCCGACTATAGGAGCCAGCACGGCATTAGTACCAAATAGTTTATAAAGATAATAGCGGAAACTCGGATGTGAAACGGGATACAGCCCACCCGAACACCTCCTAGCGGCTATAGTTGTCAACTAACTCAGTGCATAAACAGACAGCCGATTTACATTATAACACACAGAAGACTTTCTTGATCGTCGTCTTCGTTGATAGAACTAGGAAATGGAAGAGGAAGTGTAAAGAGATGTAAGTATGATAGATTAAGCAGGAAACTATTAGGCCAATTCATACCATTTGCTTTTACGCTCTGATTTACCTTTTCTTTATATAATTTGTTTATAGATGCAGCCAGTGGGTTATTCTTAGTCGAAGAGCTGACCTAGAAGAAATTTTGAAAAAGAACGGTCTCAAGCATTTGAATGAAACCTCAGACCATTTTGTGGAAAAAGATTTTAGAAATAAGAAATTGTTAAGCCAAGGGTAAGTGTTGTAATTTCTTATTTGCATGTGTTTAAAAACAGGTGTTAATTGTAATATAACAACAAAGTTGAATCGCAAGTTTTACTTTAATCTCTCTACATATTTAAAGAGTAGACAAACGCATGTAAATGCCTCGGTGTTTCCGCTATTATCTTTATAAGCTATTTGCTAGTACGAGAGCAAATTTGCGAGTTTAATTATGAGGAACATTTGATAAGTCCGCGCAAAGTCTGAGAGATGGCAACACCGCCACGTATTGAGGTCATGTTTAGTTAGTAGCATCTTTGAAAAGCACACCAAGTTTCAGCCATATTTGTCTACATCTTTATGTTAGGGCATTCGTCTGAATCAAGAAAGTTGAGGGATTGCCAAAGAATGGACGAAACAGAATTTCGTGTGATGATTAAACATTGTGAAAGGTAAAACGCCTCAGGAGACTAAAGAGACGCTTGATAAACATTGTGGTGACTCTGAACCTTCAGTTGGAACAGTGTGTTTCAAAATTTTCGGAGTGGCCGTATGGACACAAGAGAAGCTGAAGTTTATGGGCACCATGTGGACTTTACGATTCCAGAGATCATTGATAAAATCCGTGATGTGGTGATGGATGACAGAAGAGTTGAGGTGCGTGAGATTGCTAGTGCTGTGGGCATCTCGAATGAAGGGGACATAATATTTTGCATCAACTTTTGGGCATGAGAAAGCTATCCGCAATATGGGTGCCGCGACTGTTCACTCTTGACTAAAAACGGAATCGTGTGAAACCTTCCAAGGAAGTTTTTCAGATGTTCAGAAATAATCCGCAGGACTTCATGTATCGTTTCGTCACTGTGGATGAAACGTGGATACATTATATACACCTGAGACCAAAGAACACTCTAAACAATGGGCTACCAAGGGAAAATCTGCACCAAAAAATGCGAAGACCAGTCCTTCGGCTGGAAAAAATGGAAATTAGCGTATGGCTTTCTTGGCCGGGAGAACCCTTGCGTGTTTGTTCGGCCGCCTTAGTGTAAGTCTTTTTATTTGACGCCGCGTGGGCGACTTACGTGCCAATGATGATGAGATTATGATGATTAGGACAACACACAACACCCAGTCCCCTGCCGGAAATCGAACCCGGGCCTCCTGCGTGGTAGCGACGCTACCGCTGAGATACGGAGACGGACAGAAACGTTATGGCGACGGTCTTTTGAGATTCGCAAGGGATAGTCCTCATCGACTGTCTGGAACAGGGTAAGACTATTACATGTGCATATTATTCGTCGTTATTGGACACTTTGAAAACCGAGCTGCCAGAAAAACGCCCCAATCAGAAGAAACGTTTGGCGGGAAGAAGATTTCATTCAAAAGAGGACTAACTGCAGAAACTAATAGCTTTTTTTTTCAGCCTTAGACAATTACTTCTTTTCGGTATGAATGAACAAATTAGAACAGCGTTGGACGGTGTCGCGACAGATTAGTCGCGCGTACTGGTGCGCCATGTTGCGGTGCGCGCGGCCGTTCGCCGTCGGGGGTTCGAATGCCCCCTCAGGCATGGATGTTTGTGTCGCCTTTAGTACAAAGTAGTTCTTAAGTAGTTAGGGACTGATGACCCCGCAGGTAAGTCCCTTAAGCTCTACAGACATTTGAACTTGTTTTTTCATTGGACGAATTTAAGACTAAAAGGAGACTATGTAGAAAAATAAAAATGGTTTTCCCCAAATTCGTTAGTTTTTTGCACGGACTTTTATAACGCCCCTCGTATGAGGGCGAACTCGCCAGCTAAGGTTTATTTTTATTACTTTTTTTACTCTACCGTTTGTCTCGTACTGTATCAAGGAGGTAGATGCAGTTTGCTGTGATCGCCTGTGCATAATACATGAAATCCACGTAGAAATAACCGAGGCGTTCGATTTGAAAGATACCTGCGCGGTTAAGAAGAGCGAACTTGTCTTTTATCTCCACTACATTTTACGTAGTCTACGAAGTCTATTGTAAATGGTCGCGGTAAAAATACTCTGAAATTGTTCTGATCTCCAGGCATTACCATCCTGATACTTTCTATACATGTAATGTTGGATTCAAAATGTTTGTTAAGCTTATGGGACTTAACTACGTGGTCATCAGTCCCTAAACTTACAAATTACTTATCAACTACCTTATACTAAGGACGGCACAAATATCCATGCCCGAGGGGGGGATTCGAACCCCCGACCGTAGTGGCCTTGCAGACCGTGACTGGAGCGCCTCAGTCCCCTCGGCCACCGCGGCCGGCATGTTGGATTCAAACCACCAGCCAGTGACACATGCAATTTCGGCTACAAAACGAACGTAGAAAATGTATAAATGTTTGTAAACATATTGGATCTAACTGTGTGGCCATCAGTCCCTTGACATACAAACTACTGAAACTAACGCTAAGCACAACACACACACACACACACACACATACATACACACACACACACACACACACACACGCGCGCGCGCGCGCGCACGCACTCATGCCCGAGCGAGGACTCGAACCTTCGGCGGGAACTACCACCCAGTTCGTACTATGACGCCATAGACCACACGTCCATTGCTCGCGACAGAATGAATATATCCATAAAGGACTTTAAAGAACTTGAAGATGGAAAGTATTACAAACTTTAATGTAGACGAAATGAACTTATGGATAAACAGATGCATTTATGTTGTGCAAAGTTAGGGTAGTAGAAGACCTGAAAAAAACTAAGCCGGCCGCGGTGGCCGAGGAGACTGAGGCGCTTCAGTCACGGTCTACACGGCCACTACGGTCGGAGGTTCGAATTCCCCCTCGGGCATGGATATTTGTGCCGTCCTAGTTCGTAAGTAGTTCATAAGTAGTTTGTAAGTTTAGGGACTGATGACCCCGTAGTTAAGTCCCATAGACTATACAAACATTTGAACATTTTGAAAAAACGAAGACTCGGTGGTGGCTGTCGCGTTGGACCTCTCCAATAGACGCTCCCAACATCTAAGCTCATAAACGGCTTATACTTTTATAAAAGTAAACTGTGGACGCAGAACTTTGGCATACATGTCATTACAACCTGACGTGCCACGATGTACCTATGTTACGAAACACAATAACAACTGCGAAATCGCTAGCTGCTTGACGCACTATTTTTCAAGTGTAGACTCAAATAAATTAACATCATTCTGAGTCATTTGATATTCACTTATAATGAGTGACAGAATCTACCCTTAGTATAGGACCCTAGGGCACTCCTACTTTCCTTGTGACCGAGACTTTGGACACATTGAAAATTCTGTTCTGCAAACTTTTTCTCCATTCAGTCTTCTTGCAATTCCTAAATACATGATCAAAAATGTTACAGAGTTAGAGAAGGAAAAGCTACTCCCCCTATCTCCAAGGGCCTCTGGGTTCTTTCGTGAGTACGTGTATGGCGAGCGTAGAGCCCCGGGCGAATACATTTTTTTCTTCCTTCTTTCCTCCCTGGACTGTATTTCCTTTCCCTTCCCCTTCCCCACTGGCAACATCTACATTGACGGTTATGAATATAAGAGGGCAATTTCCTTTTAACATACTCGTGACTTCAAAGAAATATTTTAGGTATTTAGGCATTCAACCTCGATGTGAAAACAGCTATTAAACTGCAAAATAGCAAGGCACAGTGCTATGATCCGGACAAGTTAAACCTCAAATCTTAATAATCAGTGCCACTTAACGATCCTCCAATCGCTGTAGCTGCGACTAAGCTTGAAGACATTACAGACCTGCTACCATACGTACCTATGCCACGGATCCAGCATGTCTGCCAGATCCTACAGGCTCAATCAAAGGGCGTAACCATCACAAATAATGCGATACTTGGCGTTGAGTACGACAACGGAGTTCCATTGAACGCAATCCTCCTTTGTAATAGCAATAGCAATATTATGTTCTTACATTCCTCTATTATTGTGTTTTAATAAATGAAGAATTAGACGAGGTACTTTTATTAAAACCTTCCCCAGTGGATAGAATTAGATAGAACCAACAAGATGGCGAGTTCGCTTGAGGTACAACCTGTAAGTGCATGTACGTCTACAACTGCATTTGGCGAGTTCGCCCTTCGCGAACGTCTCATATAGTCTTTCTGTAAAATCACAACCGATCAGTGCTCTTGGAAAATTGCCTTAGCCGGAAGAACTCTGGGAAATCCCTACAGGGCCACCAGAAATCAGTTTGCCCTTAACTGTCTAGCTGTGTAGCGGAGCGCCTGGCGATTTACGCCGAGCCGGCCGCGGTGGCCGAGGGGACTGCGGCGCGTCAGTCACGTCTGCTGCGCGGCCACTACGGTCGGGGATTCGAATCCCCCCTCGGGCATGGATATTTGTGCCATCCTTAGTCTTAGCTAGTTAATAAGTAGTTTGTAAGTTTCGGGATTGATGACCCCGTAGTTAAGTCCCATAAGCTCTACATACATTTGAACATTTACGCCGAATTAGTAATCAGCGTCAATCAAATCAGTTTTTATAATCATTTATACAGTAACGTGCACAGATGTAACGGAAAAAAACATACTAAACAGCGAGAAAGCGTGCATAATAAGAAGACGAGGCTGTTTTCGGAGAACTGAGCGATCGGTCGTCACTAATGTGATCGGGTTCCATTACTGGTCGGGTTGAAGATTTTCTCTGCTCGGGGACTGTTGTTTCGTCATCATCACCACCACATAATTATTGACATGTAAGGTAAATGACTTGCACCAGGCAGGCTGAACACGACCCTTGTTTGCGCCTAACAGCCATAAATTCCACACAATCATCATCATCATCATCATCATCATCATCGCAGTTTTCGTTAAACAGACGCCACAAGCAGAACTATAGTCAATAGTACTACAACCAAAGAGATGCAAAATACCCAAACGCCAGCCATTCAACAATGGAACTATGGGACAAATAACTATATAGCCAAGAATAAACACGCAGAATTTTAGAGGAAACCCAACATTTATAGACAGTTTCAAAAAGACCGGTTCCACAAACGATATATAACTTTTACATAAATAAATAAAAAGTTGTCACAACATTATGAAAATCACTCATTGCAATATTTTTTTATTTTTGCAGAAAGACGTTTACTTGCATGAGATCTGTTAGTAAAACTATAGAAATAACGCACGTAATTGACCGGAGATAAAAAAAAAAAAAAAAAAAAAAATATTATAATGTTGAGTGATGTCAGTCAATCTTTCATTCTATTTGTTGTAATTTCTTATTGTTCAGATGGAACGGGGCTGAATATCATGTGTGGGGATGTTTTAGTCGTTGGGAGAGAAGCGAGCTTGCTGTGCAAAGAAAATCACAAGGGTTGCAGGCGGAAAGCCTCCACCGGAGGGATGGGGGAATGGAAGTGAAAGCCAGGGCGGCGTTTTACGATGCTACGTGCCCTGTAGCAGCGATGGAGGCCAGCAGACGCCACCCGTCGTAGCTTATCTACAAAGTGAAACCGGCGTCCTAAGGGTACGGGCTACATTGTCTGTGCGAAGTGAGCGGGAGTACGGTTCTCCAGACCGAGAGCAACTGGCTGGCGTCAGCATTGTGTGTCATGTCTGGGAGTTCCTGGGACCAAAACTCGGGAGAATTCCATCGTTTATTGCACCTTCTTTTACGAGATGGTATCTGCCTTCGTGTTTTAAGTTAAGACTCCCTGTAGTTCGGTGACAGCAGCCACATGCCGGCCACTGAGGGATAGATAGCATCGGCGATACCTTTCCTTCTTTCTTGACAAGCACGAAAATTACTCCAACAGTGAGCTTGTACGCCAGTTTAGAAGGGAACACAGCCCGAGGGTGGGAATACCACTAGCTGTGTGGCCAGAACGTTCAAGAACGTGCGAACGTCTCTGATTAGCTTTCATGAATCTTAGGGGCGTGGCCCCGTCTTGGGACAGTTCTGGTTATAAAAAGATGAAAAGATGTGGCTCACTTATTAACTTCGGCGGGAGAGTGGACTTCTCTCTTAGCTTTGGCTGAAGAAGGATGTTATTACGTGTTCAACTTGGACTTACAAACTTGTATAACCTTCAGAGTTCGCCCTCAAAGTTGAACATTCTGTGTGAGTTTTGTTTGACCATTAAAAAGGCCAGCCTTCCTTATCTGGTACTTCGTTTGCACAGGAGACGATTTTCTCGGGATTCTGGAGTCACCTTTGCCTCCAATAAATACTAGTGTAGCAATACACGCAGTGTGGAGTGGCATAGACTTCGCGGAATCACCGAGATCGTTGGGACTGAGCTATCGAGTTTACAGCGGCTGGTACTGTAGGAGCAATAGCCTTTATACAATGAAAGAATCCCTGAGACGGATTTACGTCTCAAATATGTCAAAGACATTATTGATAGAGCTAAAGCATTGAATTAAAATTTGTGGTGCGGCCGGGAATCGAACCCGGACCTCCATGCTTACCAGGCAGACGTCTTAACCGTTAGACTAACGGTTAAGACGTCTGCCTGGTAAGCATGGAGGTCCGGGTTCGATTCCCGGACGCACCACAAATTTTATTTCAGTGCTTCAGCTCTATCAATAATAGCCTTTATGTTGTGAAGGAAATCATTGTTTCCGCGGCCGTGATTATTTTCAGCAGCCTACCATCAGGCGCCACCTCAGCTGTACTTCGAGAACACTTCTCTCCTCCATGTTTGGTAACGTACTGCCAGCATTTGCCTAAGCCTGAAATGAACTGTGACGTGTAAACGAACTTGTGGAGAATAGTAATGCTTAGGACCACACCGAAATATTCAGCCCTCGCTTTCTGTATTATCATTGTGACATGAGATTTGTTTCAGTCATTGGGGAGTGGGGAAGAACTTGCCAGTCACTGATATTTGAAAATTTGGTAGCACACATTCATGTAACACTGAAGCAGAATTTTGTTCTTAATTCAAATATTTGTTGTTCGGGCTCTTGCCAAGTTGATATTTTTATTTTATGTTAATCTGACTGATTGTGGATAACGCCTCTCCCGTAAGTGACAGCAGAGGCACAGCGCATAATTTAAATTAATACTGATTACAAAACAAACTTTATAAAGCTTGTGACTAATCTTGTGAAGCAGAATTTTGTTCTTAATTCAAATATTTGTTGTTCGGGCTCTTGCCAAGTTGATATTTTTATTTTATGTTAATCTGACTGATTGTGGATAACGCCTCTCCCGTAAGTGACAGCAGAGGCACAGCGCATAATTTAAATTAATACTGATTACAAAACAAACTTTATAAAGCTTGTGACTAATCTTGTAAAGCATTACATACTCCGACAATGAAAGGCATGAAACGATGAAATAACACTGAATGGTGACTTCCATTAACGAAAGATTCAGGAGGAATAAACCCTCACTATGTAAAAATTAGATTAAGAAAATATAGTGCGAAAGGATTTATGGTTTTAGCTGAATTGAATTGTATTGCGACATTGACTAAAATTGTTAGTGGGGACGATTTGTAAATTTTGCAGTAAATAAATTTCATACTTTGTAACAAATACATTCGCAGAGACATAAATCACAATATTGCTGGAGGGAGAAATCTTTTTCTGACGATAACTTACCGGGAACCATAATTAGCATTGCAATTGCGTTCTGGCAATAATGCCGATAACGAGAAAGAAAGAAATTTTATTTCAGGTAACGTAGAGTATCTTTCTACATAAGGCTTGAATGGCGATCCACACCGCTACATCATTTATACTCATCTTTGTCTTTGTCTGTGGCACTGAGCACTTCATCTTTTTTGATAATTTGACGACTTCATGGCAACTACAGCTTCATTTGATTACTATTAGCGTCTCAGCGTCCAAACATATAAGAGCGCAACATTAGAATGCCATAGAATATATTATAACATACACATGATTTTTAAATATTTTTTACGAAACCTTAACACTGAATACATACATAAAATCAATGTTATATATTACATAGGGGCATTACATGTTCTTTCAACAGACAACACATTTCAAATAGGACGGAGAATAAAACTGCAGGAAGGACGACGCCCTGAGACACCAGACTATGGCACTTCCCTTTGTGATACACACTCACTTCGCGGATAAAACTAAAAAGTGAATCAGCTGTTGGGGCATTTCCACTCAGTAACAGAGGCAGAGTCTCAGGTTGATAAGATCAGGACAGTCAAACAATGTGGGGTCCACTGTCTATGGTGGACCGCAGAGACACTTGGGAGAATCATTAGGTCGGTGGCAGAAGGAGCTCGCCTGAAGAGTATTATAGTGAACGGGAATGTTGTTTTAGGACCTTACAAATTCTTAATATGCAGGGTGAGTCAGCAACGCCAGTTCTTAGGCACAAAATATTTTTTAGATTTTCTTTGATGTTATTCACGAAATATTGGAGTATATTATGACACATTAGGTAAAAAAGAACGCGAAGTTCGAAATATTGGAAGTCGGACGAAGTCTTATATCAGTGCGGCTTTCGGTTTTCAGTGGACTGGCGCTATGCAGACATGAATTGATAGCGTGGAGTCAGATAATAACCACTCCTCTGTCTGACGAACGGAGATTAGATCTGTGACACGAGAATAGAAGTTTCCTTTCTTGGTATCTCTATCCTTGGGCAAGCCGAGTGGGTTGAGGCATACTTGCTTGTGGTTTATTTTGGCGATTTAGCGTCATTGAAGCTACGATGGCAAGACGAGGTGTTTATATGAATGCCGATATTTTCGACGTTTCACCGACGACGTATAGTCACGAATCCTGTACGGAGACGACTGCAGAGGATTTTATCCCAAAAGTCAGTCTCAGTTGCAAAATTTTTTCTCATTACTGACGCGTTTCGCTCTTTTGAGGCATCAGATTATATAAATATGAGATGAGCTATTTGTCTTCTAGGAAGAAATCCTATCATCATGGTTGTATAAAATTATTTTAAAAGTTTAGTCTGATGTAGTCTCTACCAAGCTGCTAAATGCAAATGCGTGACATTATGACGAAAATAGAGTGACTTACGTTAGATGACACCAAACACATGTTACGCACAGGACTCTGCGGCCAGATAGAATTAAAGTGAATGAAGTACATCCAATTGAAGTACGAAGCAATATTACTGAAGTGGAGGAGGGAAAAACACGGAATACAAGCATCACCTTAACGTAAGCACCGGCTTGAAAAGAAATTTTTATGTTTCAATTGCAATTGTTCATTCGCCATATCTTTATTAGGCAGGTGCCAAAATATTTTTAATTGTTCTAAGATGTTACCTTTCCACCATTTCTTATCTTTATGCAGAATCGTTATTTCATTTAAACTTTTAGGATTATTTCCTGTGATCAACAGATATTCTGCATAAGTTGAATTATGGACATTAGTACCTTTTTTCCCCTAACGATTGTTTTTTCCACCTTACGTTAAAGGCTCTGCCTGTCTTTCCAATATAAAATGCTGAGCATGTGTCACAGACAATTTTGTACACGTCTGAGCTACGTAAGAGTTCATTTAAAGCTTTTAAATTATGAATTAATTTTTTTAATTATTGTTTGTGGAGAAAGCAACTTTGCAGTTGCGAACATGTAAGGAGATTCACGGCTACAGTCTATTCTCAGAGCAGCAGTTGAATTTGCTGTCCCCTGCAAATTGCAAAAAGGAGACAATCTACCCTCGATTGATGTGAAACTGTGAAAATTCTTCCGTAAAAAAAAAAAAAAAAAAAAAAAAAAAAAAAAAAAAAAAAAAAAAAAAAAAAAAAAACTGTTATTACTGAAAATCTAGTTTGACTGTATAATATTTATTTTAGAGAAAACAAAATTATCTTCTTCCACCTTAGAATCCACTTGATTGTGACTTCAACATGTAGAAATGCAAAACACCACCCAGCTACAAATACAACGATACTCTCATTTTTTGGGTGAAAACTTACCCACAAATAGGGATACGTAAAAGTGTGGTACTTCTACTGTTAGGCAATACCTTTAATTATTGCCTTATGAAGTGAGGCTGCCAACAGTAACTGCGAGGTATAGGCGTCGTTCTTAAATAACAATTTGATTTAAGAAACTTTTATTAACTTCGTTGAAATCTATTTTCGTAGATAAGCAACGCAATCTGGAAAGACAATGCGCACCACGCTCGGAACTTTCGTCAGCTCCTTTCCGGAAATATTTCCGTAGAAGCCCGACTCTCATTCAGAGCAAGTGGCGCCATACCAAAAGGCATACTCTGGCGATAAGCCAGTGAGTGTTTGCGCAGGCAAATGCTGGCACCAGGAGGCATTCCAATAAAGGAGAGCGACCGCGTCTACCGACCTTTCAGAGCAGTCGGCGGGTGAAACGGAAATACACGTTCTGTCAATATTTGTTCGGGTGGCGGCATGAATACTTCAACGCTGCCCCAAAAGTATTGTGAGCTGCGTCGAAGGTACATCACGGAAATTTAAGCGTATTTTTGGTGATGGGGCAACACGATTA
Source organism: Locusta migratoria (assembly GCA_026315105.1). Lineage (NCBI taxonomy): Eukaryota > Metazoa > Arthropoda > Insecta > Orthoptera > Acrididae > Locusta > Locusta migratoria. The sequence goes on along the minus strand of CM048747.1, from coordinate 402,209,731 downwards.
TGGTGCGACTTTTCGCACAATCAAAGTGGCAAAGAAATAAAATTAGTGGTTTATCATTTGTATTAGGTCCCTTTGATATTCGTGACTGTTAAAAAGACTTCGTTAATAGACAATGTTATTAGTGACGCTGTAGGAACATACGGACCACAGTTGGTGATGCGTCTGTTCATTTATTAATCATCAGTATACTAGTAGGTCAGCAGGTCCATTAGTATGAAACTTTGCATCAGACTTAGTTTCTGATGATGATTATTTCGAAACGCGTCAATAATTGAAAAGATGCATCACCACCTGTGGCCTTTACATTCCTACAGCGTCCCTAATAGTACTGTCTAATAACTAAAACTGAAAATTGGCGCATACCTCATCAGGAACTTCATGTCACATTTAGAGGTTAAAAGTCTGGTAAGAAACGACATTATTACGAAAGGCGTTACATATATGTGACGGTACATACATATATTTTTCAGTTTCAGTCGACGCTGGATCTCATCCAGGCTAATAGTATGGAAAGTGTAGCTTTAAATTGAATATATTACTTATCAGCCGGTGTTATGGTTGGTACTGCTTCCTCATAAACTGAAGCTGTGGCAAGTTATTTATTTACGGCTTTAAAAATATCAATCATGTGTAAACCGGACAAGCTGCATTTGGACTGATGGTGCTGTACCGAATTATGTACGTATAATTAGTTCATCCATATCAAGAATTGAGATCTTATACCTGCTGTAAGTATTCATACTGCAAGTATTCATACTAGGTTATTGGAGACTTACAATTTTAGGTTTTGATTTTTTGGTAAAATTTCTAATTGTATAATCTGAGGTGTCAATTTTACAATAATTTCCACTTATATTAACTGTTTACCTACCATTGGGTCTCATAGTCACAACCGGGCAGTTTAATATCTTGTCTATTAATAATTATACATTTTAATTTAATGAAATGTTTCGACTTTTCTTAATAGGTTGATTTTGTCCATCTTATGGTGGACCTTCAGCCATATATATACCAATGAATAATAACACCGTCAGCTGTACTTTCATTATGTTATTTACTGGCAACCAGTTTCGATGGACACGCCATATCATCATGCCCTTAAAATAGGGTAAAATGCATTTTGATGCATTCAAATGTTCAAATGTTTGTTAAGCTTATGGGACTTAACTACGGGGTCATCAGTCCCTAAACTTACAAACTACTTAACTACTTCGAACCCCCGACCGTAGTGGCTGTGCTGACCGTGACTGGAGCGCCTCAGTCACCTCGGCCACCGCGGCCAGTTTTGATGCATTAAAAAACAATATAATGACGAGTGTATTACAGTCATAAATCATAACAGTGAGGAGGATCGACAGGGAATTAATATGTCAAGTTAGTCATAATTTCCGAAAAAATTATGAACATTTACCTTTGGCTTTGTGTTAAAGAGTTGGTTCACAAATTTCAGTTCGATGGCTCATCTTATTCCTAGCTTCATTATCTGTGTCTTCCTGAGACTACAGCTGTCTCGAGAATACGTCTCATTTTATTTTCATGAGATGTGATAACAGCCTGTTTTGTTGCTAACAAAAAATCTTAGTGGTTACCCACATCAAACGTCCTGGCAGATTAAAACTGAGTGTATGTGGCCCAGATTCGAACTCATTGATCCAAAGTACACATTCTTCCATGAGTTTTGCAAGTTTCGCAGGAGAACTGTGAAGTTTGGAAGGTAAGAGATGAGGTACTGACGGGTCTAAAGCTGTGAGGACGGACCGTGAGGCGTGCACAGGTAGCTTTGCGGGTAAAACGCTTGCCCGCAAAAGTCGAATGTCCTGGGGTCGAATCCCGGTCTGTCACACAGCATTAACCAGCCATGAGATTTCATACTCGTCACACCCCACTTCGTCCATAGCTCTCTTCATGAGCAAACGACATCTAGATGGGACGAAGTAGTCAAATATCATTAGTACCACCGGATTCAGAAATGGAAATAAAATCACAGCAAAGAAGAGCAGATGGACACATTCTGCAGAGATGAAAGATTTAAAAATTTTAATACATGAATACCCTCAACCTATATGATCGGAACATTACGTTATTATCTGTAGATCCTAATAAAGCGTTCACATGTTAAGTATTGAAAGAAAGTAAGGAAGACTGTGGAGTAACTTCCTGGCAACAGCATCGTCACTAGATTTGCACAAGGTATAAGGTAGCAAGCACCCTCACATTTATTTTATTGTGATAAATTCATTAGCGGGGCCGCCTATGTTGGTCAGTTTTTCGCCTGGCCGAGAGAACGCACATTACTAAATGTTCAAATGTTTGTAAATCTACCGGACCAAACTGCGTGGTCATCAAACTACTTAAACCTAGGTAAACTAACCTAAGGACAATACCCAGGGAGGACTCGAACCTCCACGGCTAGCATCCGCGCGCTCCGCAGCGAGACGCTTTAGACCGCTCGGCTACTCTACCGCGGCACGCACATTACTCCGCCCGCACGGGGCGAGGCTCGAGAAGTCTCAGGGAGATGTACTCGCCTTCTACGCCGTTGGTTTTTTAGAGGGGAGGCCTCGCAGTGGACTCGTCCACTTGGCGACAGGAGTTCTAGAATTGCTGCACGCTGATTGGAGGGCGTGCGTAGCACAGCCAACGTGGAATCCTCTCATTAACGGAAATGAGTTTGAATTTCCTACGGCGTAGTAAGATCTAGATATACCGTCGTGGAGGGCTCACTCTCTCTCTAGAGGTTCAGCGTCTGCACTGTATCTCGGCGGCCAAGTTTATGCTCGTCGGCGGAGAAATAGACCGTTTGTCTACAGGCTTTGTAGTGCAGTTGTTGCTACATTACATGCGGTACTTTCGTAATTACGAAACGACGCATAGCGATCGGCATAATAAGCGAGACTTACGTGTGCTCTGAGGGTGAGCCGTAAGCCTAGCGGTATCAAGTGCTGAGTCTGACGCTTCTCGTCTGGCTACAATACATGCAGATCGTGTTTGGGACTTTATACGTCCATTCTAGTAGTTAAAGCTTGCGAGCATATTTTGAGGGCTCAACGGTGAACTGGCGGATGCCGGTGTACCACGCTAAATTACTAATAGACTAGGGAAAGATAGGCAGGGAACGTACCGGCTGTTTGACGACAGTCTTAGCAAAGTTATTCAGGCTTTTTAGGTTTGCAGCACCATCGGAAGCAGATCGCAGCCACGACGAGACCACACACGGTACAGTGTGCTAATTGCTCAGTGCTCCCTTCCTTCCACTGAACTCAGCTTACGTTTGACGTGTTTTTCGCGGATTTTCACTCGTTTGCGACACCCGCGTTCTGTGACCCCACTTGTAATTTACTGATTAATTCGTGATAGGTACACGAGATCAGACGTTTTCCTAAGTTCATGTAAAATTCTTTTTTACCTTATTCTGTTATTCTGCGCCTACAAGCCTCTGAAATTCGTGTGTATATTCATAATCTTTACATACATTCATTTTCTATTTTGTACATAAATAATTAAATCCTAATTTTGATTTATAAAAAATTCTTGTATCACTTAGACCGTCAAGAAACCCACTCCTGACACAGCAGACCCATTTAGAATAAGATTTTGAGGGTTTTGGGGGCTGAAGTGGTACCAGTTCAGCATAAGAATTCAGCTAGGCACGATTTTGGGGGACTTCCCTTGCCTCAAGGGCTACCACAAAAAGAAATACACGACAAGCGTTACTGTTGCGCCGATAGGCGAGATAAGAGATTAGACAGTATAAGACTGCCCAAGCGTGAACAACGCTAAAAAGGGTAGGAACTTGAATAGTGCCAATACTGCTGTGGAGACTATGCAATTTAATCTACTATTTTCACTGATATCACATATTGTTGACATACCTACATTAACTCCGAGCCCCGGCGGAGTGGCCGAGCGCATTGAGGTGCTATGGTCCGATGCGCGAGGCCGTTCCCCGTCGGGGATTCGAATCCTCCCTCAGGCAGCGATGTTTGTGGTGTCTTTAGTATAAGTTAGTTTATAATTAGTTTGTAAGTTTTGGGACTGGTGACTCCGCAGTTGTCCCACAAGTTTAACAAACATTTGTACTTAAATCTGTCGAGAGAAACACAGTCACTTGTGAGCGAGCGGTCTAACGTAACGGTGTCACTATGTTTTTGAAACAGAAACAACGGAGTTGGATCAAGGCTGAATGTGCCAGAGGTCGCACTGCACGACAGTGTCATCAAGATCTTCAACAAGCGTGTGGGAAATCAGCATTGCCGTACAGAACAGTGGCATGTTGGGTAAAAGCATTCCACGAAAGTTGGAAAACTGGCACAAATACATCGGCCAGGTCGTCCTTGCGTCTCTGAAGAAGAAGTGCATACTGCTGCCGCGTTAGTGGACAGTCAGCTCGACCACGACATTCTGCACTACAATGCGCGGGCGCATACAGCGCAAGCTGTGTCTCCTCTGTTCGGTCGATGGCACTGCGAAGAGCTGTACTATCAACCATACTCCCGGGAATTACGTCCTTGTGACTTAGATTTGATTTCTAGGATGAAGGAATCACTTTATGACATTCGCTTCAGAACTGTTGCAGAGATTCGGCAGATTCGCACCATCAACAGAACAGGACAACGGTATACTACACCTACCTCATCTCTGGCAACGGATTCTACTCAGCGCTCGTGGCTACTTTGAAGAACAGTAACAGGTGCAAACATGTAACGCTTTTTTTATCGGTTGTGAATAAATAGTTGCCAGTATTTAAGTTACAAACCTCGTATATACATATGTACACTGTGTGGTCAAAAGTATCCGGCCACCACAAAAATGGATAAAATAAAATAAAAATAAAAGTTTTTGATTTTAGGTGTTTTGTGCTGCCACCATCTGCCAGGCACTGTATATCAGAGAACTCATTAGACATTAGTCGTCGTGAAATAGAATGGGACGCTCTGCGGAACTCAAGGATTTTGAACGGTGTCAGGTGATTGGGTGTCACTTGTGTCACAACTCTGTACGCGACATTACCATCGCTTAAACATTCCTTGGTTTCTGATGTGTGAATGAAAGTGAAGGGACACGTACAGGCCGACCTCGCCTGTTGACTGACAGTCCGCCGCCGTTTGAAGAGAGTCGTACAGTGTAATAGCCAGACACGTATACAGATCATCACACAGGATTTCCAAACTGCATCAAGAGCCATTGAAAGCACTATGACCGTTACCCGAAGTTGGGAAAACTTGGATTTCATGGTAGAGCGGCTGCTCATAGTCCAAACATCACGCACGTCAATGCCAAAAGACTCCTCGTAAGAAGCGGAAACATTGAACTAATGAAAAGTGGAAAAACGCTTTGTTCAGTGAAGAATCACGGCACAGAATGTAGTGATCCGATGACAGGGGTATGGCAAATGTCTGGTGAAAGTCATCTGCCAGTGTTAAGTGCCAACAGAAAAATTCCTAAGTGATTGTGTTATGATGTGGTCGTGTTTTCTAGGATGGGTCTTATGCACCATTTATTGTTTCGCATGGCACTATCACAGGATACCCTACTCTATCCTGAGCAAGCCTCATTAATGCCGAATCAGATCTATGTCAATATACATACTGTATTTTTCTCGTGGTTTGTCTCTGCGATTTTTACTCCACACACTTCTCTTCAATGCTAAATTTACGATTCCTTAATGTCGAAGTATGTGTTCAATCGATCGATCCCTTCTTTTAGTGCTAGTATGCCTAAAATTCCTTTTTATCCAATTCTGCTCAGTACCTACTCAATAGTTACGCGATTAACCCACCTAATCTTCAGCATTCTTCTGTAATATCACATTTCAATAGGCTGTATCTTCTTCTTGACTGAACTATTTATCCTGAATCTTCCGTACAAAGCAGCAATCCACCCAAATCCCTTCAGAAAGGACTCCATTACACTTAAATTTGATGTTAGCAAACTTCCCCCCCCCTTTTTTTTGTTTTTTTTTTGTTTTGTTTTGTTTTGTTTTGGAAAAGACTGTTTTCTTTACATTACCAATCTGCATTTTATAACCGATGTACTGTCACAATCATATGTTATTCTACTGCCCAAAGAAATGTTTGTAAATCTATCGGACCAAACTGCGTGGTCATCAGTCCGTAGCTTACAAACTACTTAAACCTATGATTAGGTAGTGCTGCTGTGAAGCTGGTTAGGTCGCAAATTCTTTATTATTGGTCACACTTCTTGTACAGCATGCCCTCAAAAATGACGCGTTTCGGAATTACCATCATCAGATTAGCATATCTCACGTATCATGTGCACACGTGAACAGATGGAAGATGTTCTTCAATATATATACAAAATCAGACTAATTCCGAAACGCGTCATTATTTAGGGCACGCTGTACAAGAAGTGTGACCAATAATAAAGAATTTGCGACCTAACGAGCTTCACAGCAGCACTACCTAATCATTTCATCATGGTCGCCTGCCTCCTCAGTGACTTTATGTCGCATTTACAATACTTAAACCTAGGTAAACTAACCTAAGGACAAAACACACACCCATACCGCAGGGAGGACTCGAACCTCCACGGCGAGCAACCGCGCGCTCTGCAGCGAGACGCTTTAGGCCGCTCGGCTATTCTACTGCCCAAGTAACAAAACTCATACACCGTTTCTATTGTTTTCCATTGGCATCGCCTGAGTTTCTTAGACTGCATTCCATTACACTTGGTTTGCTCTTGTTAACGGTATTAGCTATTAAACTGTTATCCCTTTCCAGTTCCATACAATGCATTTTAAAAGTGTTCCTGTCGATCTTACAAAATTTTCCAACACTGGAACGTATCAAAAAAGACATTCTGTGCATACTTTTAGAAAGAATGTACCGCAGAAAATCTAATAAATATCAATACATTCCCTACTGTAACAGCAAAATAGGTAACTACTATCCTCAACGAGTCAATAATCCCGCCGCCCTTTCCCATGTTACATACCGGAGCGAATTGTAGAATTCTGAATAGCTAATGATATACATCCAAAGGCGAGGTACTAATCGTACATCAGTTGACTTACGAGTTCCGTAGCCATGTTAAAATATTGTGTGGTACAAGTGTCGAAAACGAAATTCATGCACTAATAAAGAGAAAATATTGCTCAAAAGACTATTTTTTTTCTTTTAAATCGCAACTTTCAGATTACGATGTGAGTAACCACTCCCTGCGTGCGCCTCGGTTGCACAGTGGTAGAGTACCAGACTGCAAATCCAAAGGTCGCGGGTTCGATTTTTATCTGTCACTTTCCACTTCTTTCACCTCTGGCAGTATTGCTCATGTGAAAAATACTGAGTAGCACCGTGGTTCGGAATCCACTTAAACTGTAGGTCCCCCTATAACTGGCTGGGTAAGTCAGTTCGAAGGTCGGAGGAAGGCAACGGCATACCACCTCCAAACAGGACCATGCCTAGTAAAGCACTGTGGTGTTCAAACCAATCTGCGGATTGTTGACTGCTTTACTTAAGAGGAGAATAAAACTGTAGTTTATTTGCTAAATGTGCTGGGGAAAATAATTACTGCACACAGAAAGGAATAATTCATTGCTTTCCACCTTCTAGGTTAACTTTCATTCTCCACAGTTTCGGAAGGAACAAAATCATCATATATCTGCACTTCGTTATTTTACTGACCTTAATGATTATGTAATTGACATTATTAGTTAGTAAATTACTTCAAATTCACATTTAATCAATTGCCATGAAGTTCTAAACTTAAAGTCACAGACCGAACAATATCATGTGTATTGATATAGGTTAATTTACGTAAATAGAAACGACAGAAGACTTTTAAAAGGGTAGGATTACGTACGTATTACAACCTGTGATTAAATGTACAGCGAAATACCTATTAGAAGCATTTGAAACATTCTATAGTGGAGAAAGTCAGAAATCCTGCCAAGTTTGTTAAATACATGGCGTCCTGAGCTCTAAGCCAATCAGCAGCGACATCAATGTCATTCTCTCCCTACATAGACTCTCTAAAACAAAACAGACAACGGCCATCCAGTGGTCACCGAGCGCACTACGCTCTCCATCCGCAGAGACCTCTCTCAGACTGCCCACTCCTCTGTGTATAGGCCGCTCTCGACCTTAGGCCCTTATCGACACTTGTCTTTCCTACGTCAAAGATGCATGTTGCTTACTACCCATATAGATACGTAACAGCCACGGCCAAAGAGCTGGAATTTCGAGGTGATAGGTCCGTCATATTTGAGGCAAATTGAATTGGATTCCGCCATCTTATTTGGGGTATTGGCTGACAGCTAGTGTATCACACCCACTCGAGAATTTCACGTATTTACAGTCCCACGTTTCAAATAAAGATTGACTATTGAATACAGATCTGACTCAACTTTATCGCAGCTGCGAATTGACGAGCCTGGTATTATATTTCGTAAAAATGCGGCAGTGAATTCTCACGAACCTGTCAGTAATATAGTTCAATTTCGAACATTTAGATAAAGTTTGTAATAATAACGAAAGTGCTGCTGTGAAATATTGGTGTCGATTTTAATGCAAATACGTAGTCTAAACGAGCTACGAAACATACAGTAAACAGTAATTGTTATGAAGAATAATCATGACCATGGATTTGCATCTATTGTTAATGTGTTTTCGTACACTAGGTAGAAAAATGGGCATTTTTTCATGTTGTGTAATTTTAGGGACTTGCAGGATAAGTTATCTAAAGCTTCACTCTTGTGATAGCTGATTGCCATAGTCAGGTATTTTATTTGAGTATAGACAGACTGAGATTAAACATTTAGTGTTGTTGCACGAACTACTTGACGTTTTATCACTTCGGTTAGTGCATTTAAATTCTGAACTCATTATAGGCTTATTTCAGCAGGAAAAATTGTACAGACGAACACATTAAGTATCATATACTCTACCTCTCTTCAAGGTTAACAACATATGATAGACAGACTCCTCTCAGGTGCACTGACCACAAAAATATGGCAGCCGAGTTTACACAGGTTGCCGCAAAAGAGCGCTGTAACTCGTGTGTTAGCCACTCTATGAAACTTGAACTCGTAGACCACAGATCACTATTAGTCTGCAGCGGGCAGTACACTGTTTAGGAAATTTCGGTCAGATTACTAAGGAATGTACGGTAAGTGCAGATGTAGTGGAAGGCGGGGGGGGGGGAGGAATGGGAGGTGGGAGAAAAAAGAAGTCCGTTGCCCTGGATGACACATTCATCAAAAGCTTGGTAGCGGGTCCATGTAATGGACCGACAACAATTTTAATCAGCAATTTGTTTTCATAAATCAAATCCTTCAGGATCAAAGCCTCCTCCTACTACACTCTTCTCGCGTTCAGCAGCATTAAAGAAAGTTCTGTTCCTTCTTCACATGGAAAACTCTCAAAGCAGCAGGAGCTCTTAAATCGTTTAACGTACCGGCTTCCTTCCAGAGATGCTGCTCCGCTTAGTAGATGCAGGTGGGAACGGATAGTTGATGGTCATACATTGTATCTCTCACGTTTTTATGACTGCCTGTCTCCACTGTAATTTATCTACCTGGTTTTGAACGAGTAGTCGGCGGTGCGAGGCCAGACAGAAGTTATAAATGGCTTGTCGAGCCAATTAAAAGGCAACCCGTAGTTTTACGTACAGTGTTATTGCGTATGGATACGTCCGCTTTGTATGAGATGTTCTTTTATTCTTCTGTGGTGATTACGCTGCGCTAATCACACATAACAAGTCGAACCTGTAGCTCAAGCTTGTTTACTTTCAAGGGCAGTGTTGTGGTAATTGAAATACTGCAGCAGACCTAGTTGACTAACTGAATATTCTAACGTACCACAGGCTTATCACCGAGCTTAATAATCACAGGACCTCCTGCTGAACAATAGTACCAGTTTCTCTTGTACCATGGATGTAATTAGTTCGAAATTTTTGCGTACCAGCCACTCTGCGAACAAACTGCAATATACCAGAATAATTGAATGTAAAGTTCTACGTCAGCGGTCAGAATTATCTTTTATTCAATGTTCACCGTTTGTTTACTACTAATTGCAGTGCCTTTGATTGAGGACTATACTTATCATACGTATTTCGGATTCCTAACATTTCCAGATGGATTTGATGCATTGGTTCCACATACGTGTAAAATATTATGCATCATTAGACAGTGTAATCATCTTATTTCTCCTCCTGTTAGCTTAGCTTGCTTCAACTTCTTTCTTTAACGTCCTGATTTGTGGTGTGATACAAAAGAAAGCAGCTTATCACAATTATCAGAGGTTAAACGTCTTCTGGTAAAATTTTACTATTCTCGACATTAGCACACGGTTCGAAAGGTTAATACCATTTAACATCCCGCATCCTTCATAATCATTTCAATTGTTTTAGCTCGATATTTCATTTCGGGTGTGCCGTATCTAAGTGAATTCATCCAGTGCCGAAAAGATCCCGAACAACTGCCAAAAGGTGTGGATATTGTTTACGGCAAATCACCAGCAGTTCTAGATGCTCGTAGACTAGCAACACATGTTTTGCAGCGCGGCGAACACATCTGATATCATTGTGGTAGGTGAGAGGGTCCACAGCATACTCACGCGAAGATGTAGAAGGAATGGCAACAGTCACCCGATTTCTGGAACGGAAACGAAGTCTGAGAATGTAAGAACCACCGTCGACTTAAAGTATAACCTCCAAAAACTACTGTTAAAAAGCCCATTTATTCCTAGATTTCTAGAAAAGTGTTGGAAACGGTGCAACCTTGCAGACATCTAACGAAAAAACGATCATGCGAAATAGTTTCCGCGGTATACGCGTGACTGTTAGATTGCTTAAGTAGTAGAACGCAGTACGTTCCTCTCGATAGGGGTTGTACATCAGTCATAGGGATATCGCGTGGAGTATCCCAACAATGTGATCTGACGGCTAGGTGCATTGCTATCCGTAACTGCTCGCTGATGATGTCATTGTATACGGTGGAGGGGGGTTGGGACGTTGTTGAGTGTCAGTAAGGAGATACAAAATGATATAGAAAAAATTATAGTTACTGTTGGGAGTAGTAGTAGCTTAGTATAAATGTAAAAATGACAGATGACCGGGAAATACAACGTTCGATTACAATGTCAGTAATGGCTGCTTGAGTCAATCATATCGATTAAATATCTGCGCCTAACGTTGCAGTCTAGTAGGAAGTGGGGCGAGTATGTAAGGACAGTTGAGGGAAGGTGGCCTATTGGAAAAAATGGAGAAGATGTGGTTCATCTATAAAGGAGATCGCATGTGGAACACTACTGTGTCCCAGCCTCGAGTACTTATCCGGTGTTTGAGATACCCACCAGGTCGGTGTAAACGAAGACACTGAAGCAATTCACAGGGGACCTGGTAGATTCCATCAACACACGAATGATGAGGACAGTTTGGAAAATCGAACAATAGTCCGCGGAAAGAAAAGAGATATTCTTTTAGAGCAACACTCCTGAGGGCATTTTAAAAGCGAGCGCTTGGTTTGAGGGGTGATACTACTCGTGATTCTGAACCAAAAACTTATAATAAACATAAGCTCTTTTTTTTAACCGTTTCTGGGCAAATCAATGAAAACAATAACAAACGGGAAAACTTAAGGTGACAATAAGATAATGTTATACTTTGTTTAATTTTGTAGGTTTCCTCACAGGTGATGTTCAAATAGTCCACTGTCCAATACATTTTGCTGCTCTTGTAGGCAGGTGTTGTATTTCCTTTGGGAACTCAGTCTGAACTCCATTACTTTGTTTGTAAAATAGGAGCGAAAAGTTCCCGCCGTGGAGGTTCGAATCCTCCCTGGGGCATGGGTGTGTGTGTTTGTCCGTAGGTTAGTTTAGCTAGGTTTAAGTAGTTTGTAAGCTACGGACTGATGACCACGCAATTTGGTCCGATAGATTTACAGACATTTGAACATTTCGAGAAGTTCCTCACTTGTGTACACTTTGCGTTTGTACACTTCGCCACCCCAACGAACAGTAATCCAATGCGGAAAGGTGGAGTGACATCGGTGGCCAAATAAAGACTCCACAGCCAACGATCCAACGACCAGGATGCGTTTTGTTGAGATACTGAGTCACTGGCCGTACGAAATGTGTTGAAACTCCGTCGTGCTGAAAGTACATACGAGCTTATGTTGTCAAAGAGATATCCTACACGTACACTGGGAACTCATTTCGTAGAAAATCCATTAAGACGGTTATCGAAAACAAATGGATCGATAAGTCGGTGATCAGTAATGCCGCAGTAAGCGCTGACTGAGAAATTAAAAGCCGTATGCTTATTGGTAAAAGCTATGAGCAGATATATTTTTGAAATGATAAAACCTGTCTGAAGTATACTGAAATAAATTGACTGCTAAATTAATTGCCAGACTACTAATAATGTTCAGTAGGATCGCCGCCTAAATGCATATGGTAGAAACACTGTCATAAATTTTACTCTCTTTGACTAAGATACACCACATCCTGAGCAGTTTGGTATATCACAGATAACATAGCGTCAAACTGACACATACGTGTTTCAAAATGTCGTTGAAAATCCGTTTCCACATTAGCGTACACATTTTCATCTGCACGTATTGTTGATTGTGTTTCGGGTATGACTTATAACAGAATACGTGGAATTAAACGATTGGCAAAGATGGATTGACAGCATTCTTTCCAGGCGGCATCATTTCCTTCATGTAGATATTATACAGTCTGCCGATGAAATGGAGACAGTAGTTGTTCAAATGTTTGTAAAGCTTATGGGACTTAACTACAGGGTCATCAGTCCCTAAACTTACAAACTACTTACGAACTGGGACGGTACAAATATCCATGCCCGAGGGGGAATTCGAACCCCCGCCCATAGGGGCCGTGCAGACCGTGACTGAAGCGCCTCAGTCTCCTCGGCCACCGCGGCCGGCAGACAGTAGTTGCTCGTCTACTTTGTGTATCACTCGTATAACAGCTGTATCAGTACAAACATGGAGGTCGAGATGTTTTAAGCATTTTAATCGTTTATTAAGCATTCATAATGGCCACAGAGTGGTCGAAATCCAGATCTGTCAATAAATAAATATTTTTACGAGTGATCGCTGAAAAATTCCACAAGTCAAATCCAGTCGAGGAGCACATATTCCACCATGGAATTAAGTCATCTTTTATATGCTTACATTACCCAGTTCAAGTAAAATACACGAGATCTATTGATGTCCATTTTCTTTACTGCACAGTTTAATCAGTTATACGTACTAAATGCCAGCGGCTCTACACGGCCACTATCCCACGCTAGTGTTCACTCGCTGTGTTTACAGAATAACCAGTAGCCTCGCGGGAGTAGCCGAGCGGTCTGGAGCGCCACGTTACGGATCGCGCGGCCTCCCTCGTCGGTTTTTCCTCGGGCATGGATGTTTATGTTGTGTTTAGTATAAGCTAGTTTATAAGTAGTTTGTAAGTATAGGGATTGAATGACCTCGCAGTCAAGTCCCATAAGCTTAACAAACATTTGAACATTTTTGAGTAACTATGACCTTATTTAGTAAATAAAATTTCAGAAACATTACAGTTACCTTGCTGAAAACTCGACGTTGAGGATGTATTAATTTATTCCAATCTGTTGGACCATCTTTCTTCCCCTCTCTATCCATTCCGTCCTCCCCCCCCCCCTCTCTCTCTTAATATCCTCTTCGCCCTTCTCTCGGCCCACCTAATTCCCCATTTGTGTTCAGCTCCTCTTTCTCTCTCTGTCCAACTCCTCTTCAGCGTCTTCCTGTCCATGTCTCTCTCTCTCTCTCACACACACATACACTCACACTCACAAGGTTTATCCTCTGTAAGAACGAATAAATTTCACTCTTCAGTGGAGTTTCACTGGTCTGAAACTGTCATATGAATACCTCGTGCCGAATCGAGGTTCAACCCGGGACTTTTCTTCGCTGTGTTTTAGCGACTGTGCTACGATGACAGCTTTACGTTGCTTGTGGCTCATATACATTCCATATTTTAGAAGTGAGTTGTGTTTGAATACCTCAGTTTATGGAGCACATGTTCATTCAGGGTATTGTGCGAAGGTTCATGTCTTAATCCAGCAAATATTGTTTAATGTCAGAAAGTTTAATAGTCAAGTAAAGAATTAACGCATTAACTCGTATTTCTTTACATCTTTCCTCCCCCCTCCCCGGTATATAAAATATTATATAACTAACAACGTCCGTGGTGATCGGTGAAACGATGTCGAGCAAGTACCTTACGCCATGCAATATTTTGTGTTTGGTGGAGCAAAAAATTTTCACCACGAAAAACTAAATAGACATGCCGCTTTCAAGGTGATTGGTGAAACACTGTCGAAATGTAAGCTACTCTCTGTCATGCGTCGTATGAAATCTTATGTAGACAGTGTTTTGAAGGTTGATTTTGCAAAATTCTTCAATATCGGAGTTAAACCGTATATTTGAATGAAATACGAACAATCAACTCAAAGAACTCTTCTTTATACATAATAAGAAGAAGATAATCAGATAGTGGTGTTGTTTGGAGTAGAACACAATCGATTCTCATTAGTGTACTGTACAACAATGCTATTCATATGTATGCTAACTGAGGGGAGAATGGAGAACTGTGTGCATAACATTTGTATCCGTGTACTAATTACCTGTTCCACTGTGTAATTAGCTTGACATTACCATGCACGGCTGCAGGCTATTGACGTCTGAAGGCAGTCTCGATTTATTTCTTCATGATTATAACAATGATCAGAATCTTTCACGTTCAACCGTAATCAAAGAGATGTGAACGTCTTCTTCTTCTGCTGCTGCTGCTTACCTTTCCATAGATGTTGGCGACCACATGATGCATCTTTGTTCTGTGAACCGCAGTATTTAACCGCTTGTCTTCACATCTTATTCCTGTCGACAGTTTTAGTCAGGATATTCTTCATCGCCATTGTCTTCTTTTCCATAAATTTTCCCTATTATTATTAACTGCAAGACCGCAGAGATTTTGGTCCGTAAGATATGTCCTAGTTATTCAGTTTTTCAACATTTTTCGCTGTTCGTTCATTGCTTCCAATACTTCGATGTTTGTTATTCTCCTAGTCAACGGTATTTTCAACATTCTGCGATAAATCCACATTTCAAAGGCATCTAATTTGTTGGTTGTTGTTGTATTTGCTGTCCATCGTTCAGACCACATGGAAGCACGGACACAATGTAACATTTTACAAATCGCACTCTAAGGATCAGGCTTGTAAGAACTTTCTTTGAAGGCGTTATAGGCGATGTCAATGCGGCATTTTATCTCCGTGCCTGTTCGCCAGTCTTCACAGAGCCAGGTTCCGAGATATTTAAACTTGTTTACTCTTTGTATTACAGACCCTTGAAATCGTACATTTTCCTTTGTGAAGGCGCCTGATTCACGTGTGACAATCATATAATTAGTCCTTTTGGTTTTCATATTCAGACCTAGAGTACTACTGTATTCTCCTTCTAAGTTGACAAGTTGCTGAAGATCATCTAAATTATCAGCTATCAGTACTGTGTCATAAGCATAGTGAATGTTGTCGATATAGACTCCATTAATTTTTATGCTTTTTTCTGTATCAAGTGTCTCCTGAAAAATACTCTGAATATAAATTAAATTAAATGTGTTGGACTCCTCTACATAGTGTGAAAGTTCAGCTACAATTTTGGTTACAAAGGGTGATTTATAAAGCCTTACATGGCATTGTCAATACTCATTAATAATTAAATGCATTTCGCAGAAGTGAATATTTAGGTATCATACAAATATCTTGTCATACCGCCGCTGTTGTCTTTTCCATACGAAATGATCTCTCTCTCTCTCTCTCTCTCTCTCTCTCTCACACACACACACACACACACACACACACACACACACAAACGAGGTTTATCCTCTGTAAGAATCAATAAATTCCACAATCATCGGAGTTTCGCTGGTTTGAAACTACCATATGAAAACTTTTTTTCGCTAGTGTTTTAGCGACTGTGCTATGATGAAAGCATTACGTTGCTTGTAGCTCATCTACATTCCAAATTTTGGAAGTGAGTTGTGTCTGAATAGCTCAGTTTAAAGAGCACTTATTCACTCAGGGTAATGTGCTTAGGTTCATGTCTTAATCCGGGAAATATTATTAATCTGTCAGAAAGTTTCATAGCTAAGTGAAGAATTAACGGATATTTCGCTAGTTATACAAACCCTATAAGGCAATACCTCTCTGTAAGCGTTAGTTTAATGAAGTATAGGGATCAAAGATAGAGGGTATACTGTCTGAAAACTACGATAACCATAGTGACAAACTGAAATAAAAAATGTTCAAATGTTTGTATAGTCTATGGGACTTAACTACGGGGTCATCAGTCCCTAAACTTACAAACTACTTAGGAACTACTAGGACGGCACAAATATCCATGCCCGAGGGGGGATTCGAACCCCCGACCGTAGCGGCCGTGCAGACCGTATGTGGAGCGTCTCAGTCTCCTCGGCAACCGCGGCCGGCGACAAACTGAAGCTGATGTTAACAACCTTATCTGCAAATCACAGTGCACTTTATACACGAAAGTACATTGCAGTGAGTTGTCAGACAGACCTCCAGTAACTTAAATATGTTTTCGACTTTGATGATGTGGGTTAAAGGTGTAGGAGTGAAGAGGAATGGCCGCGGTGGAGTGGCCGAGCGGATAGAGGCGCTATGCTGCGATGCGAGAGGCATTTCCTCGTCGGGGGTTCGAATCCCCCCTCGGGCATGAATGCTGTGCTCTTTAGTGTAAGTTGTTTTGTAAGTAGTTCGTAAGTTTAGGGACTGATGACTCCTTAGTTAATTCTCATAAGCTTTATAAACATTGGAACATTTTTGAAAAGGAATGAACAGACGAATGAAGATTTGAGTTGCTTAGGAACGAACGAACAATTGAGAATAAGAATCCTTTACGTTCAAAATATTCACGAACCCCTTCTTCAGTAGTAATGACTGCCTGGACGTAAAGGGCAAGTGCAAGAGATTATAGATGCAAAAACATTATTTTCACTTTTTATCACCGATGAAATGATAAGGAAAAATTTTCTTCATACTAGGAACGAAATAAAACAGCTCAAGTACAGTGACCTCAGGACCTGTCGGATTTTTACGTCCGACAGACGTATCTGAGACAAAGGCTTTCGTGTGTCTCTTGTTTATGAGCGGCGTCTTGAAAGATTCTGATTAATTCCAAGATCATATATTTTCCGAAATGTATGAACCACCGAGTTTTCGCTGCGCTATGTCGGAGAAACTATTTACATTCATTCTACAAAACAATTCGATTCGATGATAAAAGGTACTAGGGATTCCAGAAAGAGTAAAGATAAATTTTCTGCGTTTCGGAAAATATGGGATAATGTTGGAAATCACAGTTTGCGGTATTATAGAATTTTGACGATAGATGAAACATTACTGAGTTTCCTTGATCGGTGTCCCTTCAGAATGTATATAGTCGAAACCTGATAAGTATGGTCTGAAAATAGTTTCGTTGTCACGCCACAACTTCCTGTTTCATCTCAGGCATCCCGTATCTTGGAAAAGAGCAAACAAAGAAGGATGATTTATGCACAGCAACTCAGCACGTTCTTAGACTTACGGAATCGGTGACAGGAAGCAATCGCAATGTGATAAGTGATTACTGGTTCACTTTGTATGAGCTTCTAGAGAAATTTAAGTTAATCTGTACACTACGTAAAAATAAGCTGTCACCGGCCGCAACTGGAATCGTAAACTTCCTCCATAAAGATAATAAAATGTTGGGTTCCTTCACCCCTGTAAAGAATTAAAATGTTATCCTAATGTCAACAATACACCTCAATGGAACAATAAGCAAGCCAGAGATAATTGAATTCTAAAACCTAACAAAAGGTCGAGTTGACGTGTTGGACAAACTCTGCAAAGATGAGACCAGCAAACGGAAAGCACGAAGGTGGCCAATGAGATACGTCTTCGGAATGTTAAACATCGCAGCTATAAACAGTTTTATATAACACAAACATAACACGAACCAAGATTCAATCTCAGTATGTGCACGGCCCACATTCCTAAAAATCTCGCTTTGGGTTTGACAAAATCCCTGATGGAAAAAAGAATGCCCAGTCAACATATTGAGAGCTCTTTGTTTGACAATTTCAATGGTGTATAAAACTTTCTCGGCCTTCTTAACGCGCCAATGCTTGATAAAAATCTCAAGCTTTCGAAGATATCCTCCACCTTCATCAGGAGCCGCTGACTAACAGTACTGATGCTGTCGTGGCCTTAAATAGTCCATGGACGGCTCATGATTGGTGGGCTTCTGATTGGTCGGCCGCTACGTAACGCTGTCATAGATGCTGGCTACGTCTGCGCTGGTGGCGCCACCCCTCCAGTAGTATCGAAAACGTTGCGCGAAATGTTTCTGCAGCATTTCTGTATCGAGCTATTATATCCACTATCACAGTTGAAGTTGTTATCACACTTCTTATTTCTACAGCCTCTTTGATTACAGAATCCCAGTATGTGGAGGCCTGGGAAACAATTTTTGTTTTGTCGTACAGAATTTTATATGTATTCGTGAGACTCTGCTCACCGACCGCTGATTTCCCCAGTTCTCGGTTTTTAATATGCCGTTCGTGATCTGTACAGCGTTCGGAAACGGTCCGAATTGACTAACCAATACAATTACTTCCGCACTCACAGGGTATGTTGTATATTCCAGGTATCCTAAGGCCGAGGTTATCCTTAACAGGGCGCAGCATCTCCTTAATTTTACTAGGTGGCCGAAAAATCGATCTTATGCCTTATCTCCCCAGAACTCTACCTATTTTGCTCGAAGTGACTCCACAAAAAAGGCAGAAACGCCGTCGATTGCCCATCATTTGGATCTTCAGTATTATCCCGTTCTCTTTCTTGGGAAACGCTGTCTTTACATCACGTGCACCATAGCCATTCTTACGGAACACATATTTGAGAAGATGAATTTCAGATTCCAAATGATCTGAAATAGATTTTGCTCTGTATATTAATGTGTTCGGGCCTGTATATACTGGGACTCTGTAAACAAACAGGCTGTATAAATAAGAATGTGTGAGAACAACTTCAACCGTGATAGCGGGCATAATCTTAACGGTTCTTGGAAACGAGCGCTCGATATAGAAATGCAGCAGTGACATTTCGCGCAACGTCTTCGATAGTACGGGAAGGGTGGCGCCACCAGCGCAGACGTAGACAGCAACTGTGACAGCGTTACGAAGCGGCCGACCAATAAGAAGCCGACCAATCATAAGCCGTCCATGGGATCTCTAAGGCCACACATCACCAGCACTGTCAGTCAGCGGCTCCTGACGAAGAAGATGGAGGATATCTTCGAAAGCTTGAGATTTTATCAAGAAGTACGAAAGAGTTTTATATAGAAGTGTCGTCATGAAAGACATCGTACTAAAATTTCAAAGGTGTTAGGAAAAGAAGACGACCAATCCACTGCCACACGCAATCAAAATTTTCTGGCAAAACGAAGAAGATGAAACTTGTGATATCGTTCGAAAGACAGAAAGGGATGTGAATTTCATGTCAATGCAATTCATGCGTACATGGCGAGCACAAAACAATATTTTTGTCATGTAACATACTATCAATAAACTATATTATTCAGTAATAATACATCAACACAAACCTGACCGGAGAGAGAGCGGGTCGGATCCGACCCGACTGTAGCATTTATTTCGTCTGCAAGCAACGTACCGACTGAGGGTTAAGTGGTTTGACAACCACGAACTTTCGACCGATATCTTCTTTGCGATTGTCCTGTGGTGACTGTAGATCTATACACAGCTGAGCGGCTTCCGTGACGTCGCTGGTGCTCATGGCATGTTTCTGGTCGCATGAGTGTCACGCTCGGTTCATTCGTCCGAAGGCCGGGGCTCAAGTTGTCCTTAGCTGCCAGCCGCCGTCTTCAGTAAGAGTTTTTTCAAATATTTTAAGCTCTATCGCCTATTTTATTACGCTAATAATGTATTTTTTTCTTATAATGACTGAAGTCTCCTCTAACGCAATGCGATGTTTGTTTTCCAGAGCAAGATCCACAAGGGCTGATTTCTCGGGATAACGTAAGTGTCAAAACAGAGCTGTTTAATAGTAAGAACTGTGTGTCCACACCCAAACGGAATTTATTTTACACCTGGCTTTCTGACGCCTACATCATGTTACACAGGTCTTATCATCTGTCTTAGTTTTGTAGGAAGCTTGCAGCCCGAGTCGCTCTTCGATCACCTGACCACAGAAGAGGAAGTAGACAGAAAGGAAACTTCCGCTGCAATCTGTCGTTCAAAATTTAGTGCACGCGGAGTTGGCTATCTTGAAGGACATTACACGCATGGTCACTCCCTATTCTGTGGCGTGGTAATGTGCTGTATTTGAAGTGATACGGGACTAGGTAAGCCGTAAGCCGTAAGTGTCCTTTGTTTTGTTAATTGTGTACTTTAACTGCTTGAATCGCGTAAAAGTAGATAAGTATTTGGTGCAGTGCAGTGAAAAGATAGAAATATGTGTCAATAATTGGAGCTCTTCAATTTTTATTATGAGCAGCAATAAAAGAAAGCCGGCCGCGGTGGCCGAGGAGACTGAGGCGCTTCAGTCACAGTCTGCACGGCCACTACGGTCGGGGGTTCGAATCCCCCCTCGGGCATGGATATTTGTGCCGTCTTTAGTATAAGGTAGTTCATAAGTAGTTTGTAAGTTTAGGGACTGATGACCCCGTAGTTAAGTCCCATAAGCTTAACAAACATTTGAACATTTTTTTTTTTTTTTTGAATAAAAGAAAAGGCGGCCGATGGTGTTCAGCACCAAATTGCAGCATTATTTCTAAATACAAATACCTTCCCAAAAGATGTGGAACGGTAAGTGAACGTCGCTATATATTTAGTAAAAGTTGAATGTTATCAAATTCGAATCAGAGCAGTATCTGCTCAGGCCCTAAACATTAAAGGTAGCCTTACTTCTTCTCGTGACTATAACTCTCGCTCTTATTGTAGCAATTCAACAGCATCGAAATGTTGAAGTACATTTTTATTTTATGATTATAATTTTAACGTTGCAGGGAATAATATAAAATGAAACTCAAAGACTAGTTCGTTAGTAGCAGGAATTCAACTTTTTGCGTGTGTGTTTCCTTTTCCTAATGGCGAAATAATTCAGGAATTTTAATGCTCATCTTCCTGCTCACCATCACATAATTTGATGCAAACGGTAAAATACTGACGGCACCGGAGGCGTAGTGTGCTTATGTTGTCAACGACCGTTTAATGCTCTTTGGATATTCAAACAAATAGAATAAGAGGATCAATCTTCTTATTCTTGCTCTATGGCTGGCAGGTTCTTGTATCCACCTTTCTCTGGTCGGTGAAGTAATTGTCGCCGTAAAACGAATATTGTGTTGCCAACATTAAAACATTACTCCTCCGGTGCCGTAAGCAAAACTGAGCCATCGATGACATCCTGTCTCCTCCCCTTGTTATACGTTGCTTAGGCTGATAAAAATTTACTTACGGCAGAGGAGAAGTAGTGTGTTAATGCTGACAATGAATAATTTTCGGATACTCAAACAAACAATAAGGGGAATAATTATTTTACGCTGTTCGTGCTCTACGGTTGACAGATTCTTTTAAGTGCCCTTCTCCGATCAGTAAATTAATTATCGTTCTAAATTAAAATCAAATAAAACCTGGTTCTTGTCACTTTATTGTTTATTACTCCTTTCCCAAATATAACTTGTAATTACTTGGGAATTTTCTGAAGATAATCACCAAATAATACGATCATTGATTGCACCATACCTTTTCGGATTTGTATTAAAAGTTAGGCCTACTTCTTTCTTAGTTGAATTACAATTTGGTGCAAGAAGAGGGCGCAAAATAGAGGATATCGCAATGGAAAGCCTTTTCCTTTCGTGAAGTTCGGTGAGATTAGTTGCAATTCGTAATTCCAGCCATAGTACTAAGTGGCTATATTTCCGCGTCTACTATCTTTCAATATGGCGTCGAGCGCAACGCTTGGCCACATACAGATCAGAGGCGCCGCCCCAAGCTTTCGTATACTCCCTATTCTGTGACCTGACAATGGGCGAGGAGATCTCGGCCGAAAGCTTGTGGGCTTCGGACGACTTGACGCGGCTGGAATCACGAGAGAATTTTATCATTAAAACTCGCCTCGAAACTGTATTCATTATCAATTATGATTCTGGTCGGAAACATACCGGGTGATCAAAAAGTCAGTATAAATTTGAAAACTTAATAAATCGCGGAATAATGCAGATAGAGAGCTAAAAATTGACACACATGCTTGGAATGACATGGGGTTTTATAAATAAAAAAAGTTCCAAAAATGACCGACGGATGGAGCTTAATCTGATCAGAGGAGCAATAATTAGCATAACAAATTAAGACAGAGCAAATATGTTTTTACAGAAAATACTCAATATGTTCACCATCATTCCTCAACAATAGCTGTAGTCGAGGAATAATGTTGTGAACAGTACGGTAAAGCATGTCCGGAGTTTGGCATTGACGTCGGATGTTGTCTTTGAGCATCCCTAGAGATGTCGGTCGATCACGATACACTTGCGACTTCAGGTAACCCCAAAGCCAATAATCGCACTTACTGTCTGGGGACCTGGAGGCCAAGCATGACAAAAGTGGCGGCTGAGCCCACGATCATTACCAAACGAAGCGCGCAAGAGATATTTCACGCGTCTAGCAATACTTTTTTTTTCCTAATAAAACCCCATGTCATTCCAAGCATGTGTGTCAATTTTTACCTCTTTATCAACATTATTCCCTCGTTTATTAAGTTTTCAAATTTATACTGACTTTTTGATCACCCGGTACATTCATTGACTCTTCATAACTGCAGTGACGCCATATGCCAATCGCAACTTGAAATTTAGTTCTGAAAGACCATATAAGACACTTTAAACAAAATCGGCCATCTCACCAATATGAACCTCCGCCACGCCATGCACCTTTTGGTAGATTAAGGAGTATTCCTGTAGATGATCTCTAATGCTACACACTTTCCATTATCTGCTCGTAATTTCCCGAGCCCCTCATTCCTGTGCGCGTACCTCGCGATGAGCAATCGCGTAATTTGCCTAAGACTGAGTGATTACAGCGATTAACGCAGGCAACTTCGCCAACAGTTTTTTTAATGTAGAAAGCGGCCTCTGCCAGAGACATTTGCCGCCCTCGTATTTCGTAGCGCCACGCCCGAGTTTTTGTGTCCCTCCCTTCCCCATCTCCCTCTAACCGTTCTCTCTCTCTCGAAACGCACCGCGAGGCCAAACTTTTCCCTCGCCGCGGGCCAAAGAAATTCGTCTTGGCTCGCGAACCGACTTCGAGCGGCGCCGACCGGGCCCGCTGGTGCAGGATGTGGGGAGTCGGCCAGAAATGAGCCACCCCTTACCCGCCCTCGCACACAATAACGCCTGAAAAAGCGTCCAACCCCCGTCCCCTGGCCAGCCACCCCTTTGGCACCGCTCGCCGGCGGAATTGGCAGCGGTCGCGCAGGAACCCCTTCCATCTTGCCGCCACCTACCACGCCGTTCGAGCCCTCTCCAAATCTGCAGTACAGCACCCTCATTTGCATGCGTTCTAATGGACGACCCTAGGCTGTGGAGAGGTCTCTGCATTTCAAGTTAGACACTTACGTCGACGAAAAGAAAATCTGGACCCTACTGAACACAATACACAGGGAATATTGTATATTCACATAACAGGATTAGTTAATAACACATACCTTTGCAAATTTTTCAGATGTAGAATACGATATATTCTCACATATAATTACGATTACAAGATTCATCGTAATCAATGTCTCTTAATCAACGGAACCGGTTGAAAGAAAAGGTCGAGATCATCAATGTCTACGAAAAGGAAAAGCTCAGATTTAGAGATATGACCACGAGGTTTCGGAGAAACATAATGAGTGACATTTTAAGAAACAAAAAGGATACTCTACAGTTGTGAACTGAAAATGATAACATCACCAGTAAACGCGCATATCCCAACACATCAGGCTTCAAAGTGGACAGTTTTACTTTTTAATGGTTCTGCCGTGCTCACAGAAACTACTTTTCAGATAGTTGACCTCTGATCCGCGAGAAAGCTCTCACCTTCGTCAAGGAGTTAGAGCATCATGATTTTAAAGCATCTGTAGGTTGGTTCGACAAATTTAGGAGTAGACACAACATATCTTTTCTAACCCTGAGCCGGCCGCGGTGGCCGAGGTGACTGAGGCGCTCCAGTCACGGTCAGCACGGCCACTACGGTCGGGGGTTCGAATCCCCCCTCGGGCATGGATATTTGTGCCGTCCTAGTTTGTAAGTAGTTCATAAGTAGTTTGTAAGTTTAGGGACTAATGACCCCGTAGTTAAGTCCCATAAGCTTAACAAACATTTGAACATTTCTAACCCTGAGTGGTGACTCAAGTTCAGTGAAGGAAAAAATTGTGGTAGATTGGAAAAAAAGGAAAGATATATTTTTTGTGAGGAGACTTGTCTTTTCTTCAAAGCTCTGCCCAGTAAAACAATGGCTTTGAAAGGTGAAAACTGTTCAGGGGGTAAAATTTCAAAAGAACGACTTACTGTTCTACTGTGTGTTAATATGAAAGGCGAATTTGAAAACCCGTTAATTATTGGTAACGCTGCGAAGCCCAGATGTTTTAAGCGTATTGGTCTCAGCAAATTGAATGTTGAGTGGTATGCTAATAAACGATCTTGGATGACGAAAGAAATAGTGACTGAATGGCTACTCGCATTCGAAAGAAGAATGGAAATTTCGTATAAACAGTAGTTTATTGTTTTGTATTTTATCCTTTTCTTAACAGCCGACACTTCTTAAAAGCGGACAATTTTATTTTCTCCATTTGTGTACTTTATTCAGCAGTTTTACTAAACAAGGGAAAATCATAACTGGACCCTATTGAATACTATACATAGGTTTCAGTTAAAGAATACGTATTAACAATGGAAAATCGTATTAGAATGTCAATAATGGAGGATGGATAATAACTCACCGTAAAGAGGCTCGTTGAGCTGCTGACATGCACGAAAATAGATAGGGATCATTCCACGTCAAGTGTCACAGATTACACGAATCTTCCAGCTCGACCATCTTCAATTTTGATGAAATTTGTACAGTTCATACCTGAGAGTCCGACATGAATGCACGCAAAGGTTTCATGCTCACCTGTAACTTGGTTCATATACTAGAGACATTTTTGTGAAGACCACTTTTACCGACAACGAAAAGTCGCGAATAAATCTTCAAGTTTAACATTCTACTGATCCTAATGTAAAACAGCAAGACTTTTGGTTCTTGGTATAGTGGTGCAACTTTTTGTGGTCTACACACAAATGATGCAGATAGAGTTCAGAAAGCAATGCATTTGGCATAATCTCAGTGCAAAGTGGGCAACAAATTATGTACCGAGAAATTTGCCCCATAGTTTAACGAGACGCAAGTAGTGGAGAAAATGAGCTGCAGACCTGGTCTTTTGTCAAACGTCTGTCTGGGTGTTAACTATATAAACAATTTGGACCTGGCTTGTGTGTTTAATTACTGTGCTAAGATCCTGTAAACTTTCTAAAAATCATGAATGTATCAAAATATTTCCGTGGTCAAAGTCATGCATCTCAAAATGTACTCCTATCACACTATATTTATTAACACCATTCAACAGAGCTTATTTTATTCTATTAGAAAAGTTGATTTTCATTTTGGTGTGTCTTTCGTTAAGGTGCAAAAATTTCGTCTAAAAATTTCAAATCTCTGCAGGAGTAAAGCTTCATGATGAAAGCATATTTGAGCATTTTCAGTAGAGTGTAAACTACTCCGTCCAGTAATTCTTGTTCCTCTAAGGAAAGTTACTTTTCAGCTTTTAGTCCTATTGTGGCACTATACGTCAGTAAATGGAATTGGGAATCAGTATTTAACTGCACACTCTGTGATTGCCTACAACATGTCACAATTGCAGTGCATGCCATTTTAACGTACTTGATTAAACTGGATGAAGTGCAGTTTTAAAGAAATTAAGCATATTCATTATTTTAGCGACGGTTCTGCTGCACAGTACAAAAATTTTAAGAGCTTCCTAAATCTTTGCCATCATAAAAATGATTTTAGCATCACTGCCATATGGAATTTTTTGGAACAAACCATGGGAAATCACGATGTGATGGAATTGGGGGCACAATTAAGCGTTTAGCAACAAGACCTAGCGTTTTAAGGACGTATGTATAGTGTCTGGTACAAGAGATCACCACTTTGTGCCAATTGAAGAAAAGCGACTTCAGATTCATAGAGTATCAAATGATACATTGTCTTTTATAGCAAAAGTTAATCTATATGCTGAAGTTGCTACTAAACATGTTGGCATTAATGAACTGCAATCTGAATAGCATGTCACTTGCGTTTATGATGGAAAATTGTTTATATGTAATATCTGTGAAGTTTTATTTTTACAAAAAAATGCCTTGATTAATTTCATACATACTAAAGGAGCTGTGCAGTCAATTCATTGGCCGGTTAGAAGAGACATTTCGTTGTCAGTAAAAGAGACGTTCACAAAAATGATCCTAGTATATGAAGTTCCAGGAGAGTATGAAACTCTGCGTACATTCATGTCGGGTTCTCACGTACATACTGTACATATTTCATTAAAATTGAAGATGGTCGAGTTCTTAATGTGGTGTTCACACCTGCCTACCATTGGATTCAGCAAGATGTTTAGCTACACATATGTCAGAGCACCAATGTTAGATACTATAGGCCTGAAAGGAATGTTCTCTTTGTGGACCTTAGGAAGGCCTTACAATCAAGGTCGTACAGCACATTAAGAATTAAGACTCTTGATGTTGTCCTGTGAGAAAGGACTTCAGGAGATTATTAGTCTTTCTCTCAACACTCTTTGTGGGATCAGCACCGATTCTACAATATGCCGAATCATAAAGTAGACATTGCATCTATTGAATGTAATCGTCCTTTTTCAACAAATCTGTGGCGTCTCCCTTGTCCACAGGCAAGATAACAATATTAGGACCCATTCTGAGAAAGTAAAGCAGACACCTCGGCTCCTGTTATGTTACACTTGGGTGGATGGGTCACAGTCAACAAACAAGCCTCTTCCGCTGCTTCGGAAGGTAGTTTAGAAACAGCCTTTTCAATAGAGCTTATGAAATCAACGACCTCTAAACGCTAAAGTAGCGGTGCGAAATTCAAACGTTTCCCCAACACAGCTAATGCGTCATCGTCATAAGTCTTCTTCGTGAGATTGATCACAGACCTTCGCG
This sequence comes from Locusta migratoria, assembly GCA_026315105.1. Taxonomy (NCBI): domain Eukaryota; kingdom Metazoa; phylum Arthropoda; class Insecta; order Orthoptera; family Acrididae; genus Locusta; species Locusta migratoria. Next base: position 402,182,394 of record CM048747.1, on the reverse strand, counting down.
AAAAAAAGGAAAATTAAAATATATAAATAAATAAATAAAATTAATACTGCTTTACTTGTTGGTTAATAGTCATTATCGATATTTTTGATGTTTTGTAATCTTTGGTTGTGTTGAATCTGTAGTGATTTGTACTGTGTGAGTTATTTTCCTTTCTTACACTTTGCAAACCGAGGTATTAAATACGCTGGCACATTTCTTCGTTGAGTGCAGTTGTGCCTTGGAAATGGCAGGGTGTCCTGTCAGCGGTTGTCGACGACGCCCCCGGCAGTATACCCGTAACTTGTTTGAAAATTCATTACGCCGGGAAAAGTTAAGATTTCCCTGCTCAGAAGAATTTTAGTTTTAACAATAATGACAGCGAAAGCTTACGTTCTTGCAGAATAATAAAAATGATTACTCTTCCTTGATCCATGAAGGGGACGTAATGGCATACATATATATGACCCAAAAGAAACCGGACTCCGAGCGCGCTGCCATTCGTAGACTTATTACAGGTTTCTTACGCTAGATGGCGTTAGTAGAGACCTTCATGAAACATCTGTGCAGACAGCGTCAGTGTAGAGCTGAACATGGAAGTGTGGTATTGTTTCTTTGACTGTTGTTAGGTTACCCCTGCGATGTCGTTATGGCAACTTCTTGAACAAAGTCATTACAGGGGATGAGAGTTGGTGTTATGGGTATGACCCAGAAACCAAACAAGCGTCAAGCCACTGAAGGACTCCCAACTCTCCCAGACCAAAAAGAACAAGGCAAGTTAGGTCAAATGTGAAGACGATGATCATTGTCCTTTTTGAAGTTCGTGGAAATGTGCATCGGGAATTCGTACCCCCTGGCCAGACTGTTAACGAGCATTTTTATTTGGATGTTTTAAGGCGTCTGCGAGAGGATGTGAGGAGGAGACGCCCGGAACTTTGGTGATCAGGTGATTGGCTTTTGCTTCACGACAACGCTCCAGCACACACGTCCTTACGAGAGACCCACTATTTGGCATCTCAGAGGTAGTATGTCGTTCCCCACGTTCCGTACCCTCCCGACCTAGCCCCGTGCGTCTTTTTCCTATTTCCACGAATGAAAAAAACGCTAAAATGGGAGCGTTATGGTGATGTGGAGGCGGTGGAAACAGCTTCGCAAAGGGGACTGGACAATATCAAACATGAAGAGTTCCAAACATGCTTCCAACAGTGGCAAAAAAGATTTGACAAGTGCATCACATGTAATGGAGAGTATTTTGAAGGTGACTGAAGTAATTTTGTAAAAAGGTCATCATCATCATCATCATTATCATTGGAGACTGATTATGCCTTTCAGCGTTCAGTCTCGAGCAAAGTACCTCTAACAAAATTCCTCCATGATCCCCTATTCAATGCTAACATTCATGCCTCGTCTGATGTTAAGTCTTTAACTTCAAAAACATTCTGCACCGAATCTAAGTACTTTCTTCTTGGTCTACCTCGACTCCTCTTACTCTCCGCTGCCGAGCTCATGAGTCTCTTAGGTAACCTTGCTTCTTCCATTCGTGTAACATGACCCCACCATCTCAGTCTGTTCGCTCTAACTGCTTCATCTGTGGTGTTCATTCCCAGTTTTTCTTTGATTTCCTCATTATGGACACCCTCCTGCCATTTTTCCCATCTTGCTATTTTCATATCTGTAACCTCTACCTTATGAATGAGGTAACCTGTATCCACCCAACTTTCACTCACATACAACAAAGTTGGTCGAAAGATAGAGCGGTGCACCGCTAACTTAGTCTTGGTACTTACTGCCTTCTTGCAGAAGAGAGTAGATCTTAGCTGAGCACTCACTGCGTTAGCTTTGCTGCACCTCGATTCCAGTTTTTTCACTATGTTGCCATCTTGTGAGAAAATACATCCCAGGTGCTTGAAACTGTCTACCTGTTCTTTGTTCTTCCTATTTGGCACTCAATCTGTTTAAATCTTTCCCACAGACATTACTTTCGTTTTGGAGATGCTGATATTCGTATCATAATCCTTGCATCTCTGATCGAGCTCTGAAATATTAGTTTGCAACCTTTCAATCGAATTGGCCATTAAAGCTAAGTCATCCGCATATGCAAGACTGCTTATTTTATTTTGACCTATTTTAATCCCGCCCTGCCAGTCTACTGTTTTCAACATATGATCCATGAATAGTATGAACAACAGTGGTGACAGGTTACGGCTTTGTCTTACCCCTGAATGTACCCTGAACCATGAGCTTAATTTGCCATCTACTCTTTAATTGCCTGCAGAAGTTTGCCTCTTATACCATAATCTTGTAGAACTGACAGTAAATTCCTCCTAGGAACACGGTCATAAGCCTTTTCTAGATCTATGAAACATAGATACAATTCCCTGTTCCACTCATAGCACTTTTCCATTACCTGCCGTAAGATAAAGATCTGGTCCTGACAGCCTCTAAGAGGCCTAAACCCACACTGATTTTCATCTAACTTGTCCTCAATTAATACTCGCACTCTCCTTTCAACAATACCTGAGAATATTTTGCCTACAACTCTAATTAGAGAGATACCTCGATAGTTGCTACAATCTTTGCTATTTCCATGTTTGAAAATTGGCGTGATTAGCACTTTCATCCAGTCAGACGGAACCTGTCCCGATTTCCGCGCCTCCTCAATAATCGTATGTAACCATTTGAGACCTGATATTCCACTGTATTTGACGAGTTCCTGCTTTATTTTTCGTCCACCCCAACCGCTTTATTGCACTGTAATCTACAGACCATTTTGTTCATTAATAAATTTTTATGACAAAAATCCGGTTTATTTTTGGTCCCCCCTCGTCTAAAATTCCAGAAAACAATCCTTGGACATTATTCGTTCGGTGTGTTAAATACTGTTGCATATTCTAACTTCCCAAACTCGTGAATTTTAAATAACATCTGCACCCTCCATTTCGTCTGCTGTTGCGGCAGATGCAACGTGAGGCAGTCGGCGGTATTACTGCGCCGCAAAGCGGATCCCGCTTTCGCAGATGGGACAATGTGAGCCCCGACAAGCGGAGCGCTTGAAGGGGCGTTCTGGCTGAATGGCTGTCACGTCAGCTCACCTCGGGCGGCGTCAGCTGCACTCCGCCGTCATCGATTGGAGGTCGCTGCCGGCTGCCGGCTGGCTGGCTGGCGGACGCTCGACGTCGCCGCGCTTCGACGTCACCATTAGCGAGAGTGAGGCGGCGGCGGCGGCGGCGGCGGGGAGAGCGCATTAGCAGACACTGGGCGCCGGCCGCAAACAAAGCCGCGGCCACTAGACGCTGACAGCTGTCTGCGGACGCTCGACGCACTCGAGGGCGCCGTCACCGACAGCCCCGTGCAGCACAAGCGCTGCCCGCCGTCGCGCCCGATGCAAATCGTACCGGCCGGCTATGATGACGTCCGCCACAATAGACATCCGGGCAGCATCCTCTTTCATCCTGCGCTCCTGTGAAAGGTGACCATACAAGCGTGTTTGCTACAGTTTCTGTACACAATGTCAGCTGTTATCGCGGGCCCGCGGACTCGATTACACAGAACGTTTAGCAGGCGGAAAAACCACAGCTTAAACTGTCGGCCTACGGTGCGTATACCTGAATGTGTGTGGTCAACGAGCCGAGTCCAACGTGTGGCTCAACGCTCGGAGATGTCATAAGAGACGTGTGCCTCAATAAGCTACCAACGTCTCACAATCCCGTAAGTGGCCGACTGCAAACATGACTCTACTACACCGAACGTTTAGCAGTCGGAAAACATACAGCTTAAGTCGCACCGGATGGATGACGTCCACCACAATATACCAACGGGAAGCATCCACTTTCATCCTAGGCTCCTGAGAAAGCTGTCCATATCAGCATGTTTGCTACAGTTTCTGTACAATGTCGGCTGTTATTGCGTGCCCGCGGACTCTCTTACACCGAACGTTTAGCAGTCGGAAAACACACAACATAAGTCGTGCCAAATGCAAATCATACCGGCTGGCTATGATGACGTCCAGCACATTAGATATGTGCTTCTGTGAAAGCTGTCCATATCAGCGTGTTTGCTACAGTTTCTGTACAATGTGAGCTGTTATTGCGTGCCCGCAGACTCTCTTACACCGAACGTTTAGCAGTCGGAAAACCCACAGCTTAAGTTGCGCCGTATGCAAATCACACCGACCGGCTATGAAGCCGTCCACCTCAATAGACCTCCGGGCAGCATCCACTTTCATCCTGGGCTCCTGTGAAAGCTGTCCATATCAGCGTGTTTGCTACAGTTTCTGTACAATGTTGGCTGTTATTGCGTGCCCGCGGACTCTCTTACACTGAACGTTTAGCAGTAGGAAAACCCACAGCTTAAGTCGCGCCGGATGCAAATCATACAGGCCGGCTATGATGACGTCTGCCACAATAGACCTCAAGGCAGCATACACTTTCATCCTTTTCATATCAGCGTGTTCGGTACAGTTTCTGTACAATGTCGCCTGTTATTGCATGCCCGCGAACTCTATTCCACCGAACGTTTAGCAGTCGGAAAACACACAGCTTAAGTCGCACAGGATGAAAATCGTACCGACCGGCAATGATGACGTCCGCCTCAATAGACCTCTGGGCAGCATCCACTTTCATCCTGTGCTCCTGTGAATGCTGTCCATATGAGCGTGTTTGCTACAGTTTCCGTACAATGTTGGCTGTTATCACGTGCCCGCGGACTCTGTTACACCAAACGTTTAGCAGCCGGAAAAACCACTGCTTAAGCCGTCGGCATACGGAGCATGTTTCTGAATGTGTGTGGTCAACGAGCCGAGTCCATTGTGTGGCTGAACGCTCGAAGACGGCATACGAGACATGTGCCTCAATAAGCTACCAAGCCCCCACGAAAGCGGCCGGCTACGAACAGAGGATAAATTGAAGAGCGCCTCGTCGGCCATTATGGTGGAAAACTTACACGCGAACTTTAAATGTGCGTAAGACTCTTTTGATTAGAGAGAGTATTAATTTCACTCGCGAAAACTATGTCTAATCTAATATATAAAGCAGAGTGTCCGTATGTTTGTACGTGTTGCATACAAATCTACAGTTTTGTTCCAATCTTCATGAAATTTTGTACACCTAAGCTTCAATCCATGAGGACGGTCGCCGTAAGTGTAAGAAGCACATACGATATATAGTTCACGAGATATGACGTCATAAACAATGAGGTACAAGAAGAACTGCTGCATTTTGCGACAATTCTGCTCATTTTCTCCTAAACCATAGTACCGATTTCAACCAAATTTGGTACACACATTCCTTACCGTGAGGTATCAATTGCTGCATGGTTAAGAATCACACACGCCACATGGTTCAAAAGATATTACGTCATAACCAATATAAATCGCAAAAAACTGCCATATAATGCGGCGAGAATTTCGAAATACACTGTATGAGAATGACAGTACTTAGCGACTTGCAACGATCTTTAAACATAATTTCAAACTTTTATTAAACTTTTTCTCGCTGACAACCATAGCAAAATGATGAAAGGAAAAAAGTTTATCGCTTACTACTTTTCCGCTGATTATGGAGTAAAACTGCGGCATTCGGTTTGACGTTACAATTTATAATTTGTACACTACAAATGGTAGCCGCAGAAAATTTTACAGACAGTATACGCACACATACAGTTGAATGTACCTTCTAAATTGTATCACAATACGACACATAGTTCATGAGATATGAGCACACAAACAGTAAAGTTCCGCTGTTCATGGACTAAAATTAAGACATTCGGTATGACGTTGCAATTTATCATTTCTACACTACAAATTGTAGCCACTGGAAATTTTATAGATAGTATTCACGCTTATAGTTGAATGTACCTTATAAAGTGTATCACAGTACGAAACAAAGTTCATGAGATATGAGCACATAAACAATAACGTTCATGGAAAAACGCCCCACGGCGCACCAAGTTTTAATATATTTCTTCTTTACTACTAATTGCATTTCCAAGAGCTTTTACAGCCCTTATACAAATGAATATATACCTGAAAAAGGCAGAAAATAAATATATAAATACCCGGGCAACGCCGGGTTTTCAGCTAGTTGAAATATATAACTACAAAATAGCTTCAGACTCGTTGAACTTTACAGCAACTATCGATTGTGTGTAATTTATTACACCTATGGTGTAGAAATTGGCCAACAGCGTTTCCTCCTTATAACGATATCGATCTATAATATTTAGTTTTTTAGCGTTCTAAGTGCAGCATATGAACAGAATTCATATTCATATTCATATTCTGGCTCAGCAGCTGTTGTGACAGAACACCTGAAGGATAATTTGGAAAATATTTCGAGTAGATTTCCCGATCATGTTATAGTTTTGGGAGGAGATTTTAATTTACCCGATATAAATTGGGAGACTCAAACGTTTATTACAGGTGGTAGGGACAAAGAATCCAGTTAAATTATTTTGAGTGCATTATCTGAAAACTACCTTGAGCAGTTAAACAGAGAACCAACTTGTGGTGACAACATATTAGACCTTCTGGTGACAAACAGACCCGAACTATTCGGAACAATGCAGAACAGGGAATCAGCGATCATAAAGCAGTTACGGCATCGGTAATTTCAGCCGTAAATAGAAATATTAAAAAAAGTAGGAAGATTTTTCTGTTCGGAAAAAGTGACAAAAAGGGGATTTCAGAGTACTTGATGGCTCAGCATAGAAGTTTTATCTTAATTGCAGATGGTGTTGACGAACAGTGGTCTAAGTTCAAAGCCATCATATAATATGCATTAGATTAGTATGTACCTTGCAAGGTCGTAAGAGATGGAAAGGAGCCACCGTAATACAACAACCGAATTAGAAAGCTGCTATGGAAGCAAAGGGAACTTCACTGCAAATATAAACGTAGCCAAAGCCTTGTAGACAAACAAAAATTACACGAAGCGAAATGTAGTGTGAGGAGGGCTATGCGAGAGGCCTTCAACGAATTCGAAAGTAGAGTTCTTTCTACTGACTTGGCTGAAAATCCTAAGAAATTTTGGTCTTATGTCAAAGCGGTAGGTGGATCAAAACGAAGTCTTCAGACACTCTGTGACGTAAATGGCATTGAAACAGACGATGACACTCTGAAGGCAGAATTACTAAATATCTTTTTCCAAAGCTGTTGCACAGAGGAAGATTGCACTGTAGTTTCTTCCCTAGATTGCCGCACAGATTACAAAATGACAGATATCGAAATAATTGACAGAGGGATAGAAAAACAATTAAAATCACTCAAAAGAGGAAAGGCCGCAGGACCTGATGGGATACCAGTTCGTTTGTACACAGAGTACGCGAAGGAAGATGCTGTGTTTCTCGACTTCCGCAAGGCGTTGATACAGTTCCCCACAAACGTATAATGAACAAAGTAAGAGCATATGGTCTATCAGACCAATTGTGTGATTGGATTGAGGAATTCCTAGATATCAGAAAGCAGCAGGTCATTCTCAACGGAGAGAAGTCGTGCGAAGTAGGAGTTATGTCAGGTGTGCCACAGGGGAGTGTCGTGGGTCCGTTGCTGTTCACCATATATATAAATGACCTTGCGGATAACATCGGAAGTTCACAGAGGCTTTTTGAGGATGATGCGGTAGTATATAGAGAGGTTGTAACAATGGAAAATTGTAGTGGGATGCAGGAGGATATGCATCGAATTGACGCATGGTGCAGGGTATGGCATTTAAAGCTCAATGTAGACAAGTGTAATGTGCTGCGAATACACAGAAAGAAAGATCCTTTATCATTTAGCTACACTATAGCAGGTCAGCAGCTGAAAGCAGTTAATTCCATAAATTATCTGGGAGTAGTCATTAGGAGGGATTTAAAATCGTCGGTAATGCGGACGCCAGACTTAGATTCATTGGGAGAATTCTAAGGAAATGCAGTCCAAAAACAAAGGAAGTAGGTTATAGTACACTTGTTCGCCCACAGCTTGAATACTGCTCACCGGTGTGGGATCTGTACCAGGTGGGATTGACAGAGGAAGTAGAGAAGATCCAACGGAGAGCAGCGCGCTTCGTTACAGGATCATTTGGTCATCGTGAAAGCGTTACGAAGATGATCGCTAAACTCCAAAAAATGTTCAAATGTTTGTATAGTCTATGGGACTACGGGGTCATCAGTCCCTAAACTTACAAACTACTTATGAACTACTTACGAACTAGGACGGCACAAATATCCATGTCCGAGGGGGGATTCGAACCCCCGACCGTACTGGCCGTGCAGACCCTGACTGGAGCGACTTAGTCCCCTCGGCCACCGCGGCCGGCCGCTAAACTCCAGTGGAAGAATCTGCAGGAGATACGCTCTGTCGCTCGGTACGGGCTTTTGTCGAAGTTTCGAGAACTTACCTTTACTGAGGAGTCTAGCAGTATATTGCTCCCTCCTACGTATATCTCGCGAAGAGATCGTGAGGATAAAATCAGAGAGATTAGAGCCCACACAGAGGCTTACTGACAATCCTTCTTTCCGCGAACAATACGTGACCGTCGGGTGGCTTGCGGAGTATGGTTGTAGATGTAGATGTAGAATTTGTTGTCAGACACGATGTTTTAGCACTTTCTCAGTATATTCTACGATGGTGAAACTTTTGTACAAACTTTATTTTCGGAAGAATTTCACACTTTAGTGCTTTAGTTCTGTATTCTCCAATATTTAGATACTCCATAGCATGAAAAAATGAAACAGGGCTGCCTGAAACAGCTAATGTTTAAAATCGATTGTGAAAGTGAAATATGTCATCAGATACATAACTGTAAAATAGCTTCTTACCTTGTGAATATAGCAACCAGCCACTACCAAATTCTTTTATGAACACGAAGTAGGCTCTAACTTTTTCTTAACTAATGCATCTAACATTAGCATTAGGGTATCAAGCAAGAACTGCTCAAAAGTCAACAACTATTGCCATAGGTTTCAACTTCACCAACTGCATCAAGTGTGGGTATGTGTCTTTCATATGTGGAACTATACACAGTTCTGCGAACCTCTTTCAGTTCTTATACCTGTATGTAAAGCAGGTTACCTTAAAATTCTGCATTCCAAGTTTCTAATATTAATTTCATAAACAAAAATTCGAACTGCAGTGAGGGATCTAATTTCGTGAACCCAATAGTTATTTTACACAATCATAAAATGAAACTTTTTGAACTTCCTGTTCTCCAATGCTGCCTAAAGTAGCTCCTTTTTAAGAACTTACCAGTATTGTAAAAGCCATTTATTTATTTCATTCAATCCTAAATTGTCTTTACTAACAGTATTTGAAGCAAGAGTAATTATCTCTGAATACATTTAGTAGGGCTATATGTATTTCTGGGAAATATAAATGGGAAGACAGTAATTTGTTCTTTTTATTCCTCTTTAAATTGATTTATGCATTTAAACGCTGAGAAGTTCTTCATCATCGTCCGTCATGTACACTGCAATCGTCAAACAGTAGAGACGTGACTATCAATTGTCTATATATAACGCAGTAGCTATTTAATGCACGATTTACCTCGTAACAACACTCGTATTTATCTGACGCTTGCCACTACCATGGTGGCCGGACGAAGGTTCAAACTATCCCACGACAGCAGCGCAGTTAGGGAGTCTAGTTGTTTTTACAAGGTCTTTGTAAGCTACACGCGGCCGCCGCACGCTCCAGTGGCAGTTGTCTGCGGCATAAGGTTCTGGAATCACTCTGTTTACGGTATCAAAAGAGTGAAATCCCTGCTTTACCTTTATTAAATCGCTTATTTCAGCGCTTGTGCTTATGTTTGTTACGTTCTGTGGTATAGGCCTACATAAGTAACAACAAAATATCTATGAACATAAGACTTATAAAAATTGCATGTTATGTCAATAAGTGCAGTGAATTATAAAAGTTTCATTACAAACTGTGTGATATAAAATTAGGAAAGGCCTCCATATGAGGCAAAAATTATTACAAAAGTCTCGCTTTTTAGTAAAACTTAAAGGTCATTCTTCCACGGTCAATGTTAATAAACTTAAATATCATTCTTCCACGGTCAGTGTAACTATTCAGTAAAAGAATGTTAAGAACGTGTAAAATGCAAAACATGAAAGGATAATGAGCGTGTTTTACACGAGTAAGGTGTAAACCGTTCTGTTCATAAAACGAATCCAACAAACTCACTACTCAGAGGATGTGCACTTCTGTGTACATTGCATCAAATATTATGAAGTATACTTCTATGATATCTATAGTAATGTCTTTGAGTCTATCAGAAAACCCAAATATAAGAAGAAAAAATATTTTCATCTAAACAGCCTTGAACCAGCATCGTGGGAGAATTTCCACTGCACAATCCATGACTTTGGTAACTACGCTACGGCCACAAACATTTTCAACTATCATCAATGAAGGTATTACACGTGTTGTACACACTACTGATATATGTGTCGGTTATTGACATGTAAATACAACAAATGATGTGAAGCAGATTTCGTATTGATCGATATTAAGGCCGCCTTACCTTGAAACGGCGGATTACTGTAATACGGAAATTTTTTTAACCTCATATAAGACTTTTCCAGTAATGTATTCCAACAAATAGTAGGGGAGACCGGGGCACATTTTCCATAGGGGCAGGTTTTCCAACTCCCTTTAGTTTCAAAACAAACTGCTAGATGGTACCACCGGCGGTACTGTAGGAAGTAGCAACAAAGCACGCTTCATTTACGAAAGTTTCAGTGTTGTACCAGCAGTCACAACCTCGGCAGGGCCATTAGATCATTTTTGCAAAGGCGAGTACACTTTCACGTTTTTATAGAGACTTATAATAAACACTCTAGCGTTAAACTTATTATTTTGACATTGCACACACTAAAAGTGGGTTTCTTTTTTCACGTAACTGTGCATTTGTTTTGTAAATAGCTTACACGGTTACTCATGGACGTAGTATTATAGTTCCGAATATGGCGATGGGGCACGTTTTCCCAGAGCATACGGGGCACATTTTCCTTATTGCTTTGAGTCTTAACGCCAAGTCTAAAGCAAATGAAAAGTGGGTACAGTGCACGAAATGGGGGCATGGAGACTCTACGAAAGGGAATGATCCATTTTTTGTTTGCTTACATTGTCATTCAGACAATGAGTATGAGTTTTGTTAAAAAATGTCTGTAGTTCTGAAATATTTGAGTCACATATTTTGTAAAACCTCTGAGTAGCATTTATTTTTATTTAATGTGGTTACTTTTATTATCTTTCTTTTGTAATGCATTGTAAAAGCATAATAAAAATACATATTCAGTGAATTCAAGATAATTATCTCTGTTTTACCATTTAAAGTATAGTTGGAAAATTTGCCCCTGTACATTTTACGTAAGCTGGAAAACTTGCCCCATATACGGGGCAAATTTTCCAACGCAACATGGTCAGACAAAATAATTTGTTGCCAAGAAGGATATTTACTATTTTCAAAAATATCTGTACAAGACTGTAGATAAAAGTATAGGAAATATAATGTTCCGCTGTTTACCTCAAAACCGATAAAAATAAAAAGTACAAAAATAAAAATGTAAAAAGGTGGAAAACGTGCCCCGGTCTCCCCTACCTCTAATTACCGGTTTTCGAGATATTCTCAGTTTACTCAGTTACTTTTACTTCAAATGTTAAAATGTTTGTAGAGCTTATGGGATTTAACAACGGGGTCACCAGTCCCTAAATTTACAAACTACTCATGAACTAGCTAACACCAAGGACGGCACAAATATCCATGCTCGAGGGGGATTCGAACCCCCGACCTTAGTGGCCGTGCAGACCGTGACTGGCGCGCCGCAGTCCCCTCGGCCACCGTGGCCGGTACTTTTACTTGCTTTGAAATGTCATACATCCATAATACCTAAGTTATGCACATAAAAACCATGAAATACGATGGCCAATATGGCGTCTTCATCTCACTCTACCGAAAACTGCCCCTCTTTCCGGATAGCCACGTGGTGTGACGGCGGTGACGTTGTCCCACCTCATTGGTGATCGTTCTGATGCACGTTGAGAATATCTGGCAAGCCTGATACAGTCTGACACGTTGGGAAAGCCTCGCCAACGCGCTGTTCGCTCGTTGTGACGTCAGAAACTCGGCGTGTTGGACACACTCGTTCAGATACAAGCTTCGTGTGCCGACGGCTTTAGAGTCCGCGCAGGATACGCTGGACGATGCGCAGAGACGAGTTCTCGTCCAAAGCGCCGTACAGTGGGACGGAGTCCCCAGAAAGTGGCCAAAACCACAAGAACACGTTCAATTCTCACAAAACTTATCACAAGGTGATTTTTGGGGTCGCCGATTACTAATTTCATGGTAAAAATTGTCTAAACAAAAGGGTGGAGCTATTCTAGCAACGTGACCCATGAAAATCCATAATAATTTATTATTAATGGCGTACATATAGTATTTAGACACTATTAGTTAATATTCTGTCAATGAGATTTGTTTATTATAACAAATAAGAGAATATTACTGTCGAGTATATATATATATATATATATATATATATATATATATATATATATATATATATATATATATATATGTTTCCACCCGTGTGACTGAACTTGTATGTTACTGTGAATGTGAAAGGTTGCTCTTAATATTGACTGACTGCCGCGCAATGGCTTACAGTCACCGCCTCCCGCTTTAGGCCTCGTTTTGCTGCAGTTAAGAACGCATTACTTCGTTTGTCGTCTGCGCAAGCGTCTGCTTTGTGTCCAGAGACAAGCTTACTTGGCAAGATGGCGAGGTGGCCGTGTTGTTAGTGTCGTACCAACCTAATCTGGGAGCGGATGTAGAGGGAATTCTCTTCGCCAGTTAGCAAGCGTTGCTAGACAGGAGGCTCTGAACGAACTCTGCACGGCTTTCAGCGCGCTCTATATCCGGTGTATGGCAGGGGGAGGTTTTTCTGTGGCCTTAGAGCTTCATCTTCACTCTCCATTCTGGCTCCAACGACTGTGGAAGTAAGTGTGGAGGGCAAGGCATGCTGTTAGGACTTTGCTTTCTTTGTGATCAGGCAGTCTTGGTTTTTCAGTGATAGGTCTCTTGAGTAATTTTTTCGCTATGTGAGGTGAAGTGTTTCTTAATTTACAGAACTGGAGTAAATTCAGTGTAAATTTATTATCTTCTTTTTTATTCCACTTATGATTGTGTGTCCAGTTTTGCTCAAGTTAGAATACATATTTGTGGCCTTCAGCCTTTGTGTAAACTTTATATGTTTGAATTTCCTTGCTGTTCTTAACTAACTTTTCATGCCGTGCCTGTATCTGCTAAATTTCTCAGATATTCTGATTTGATTCCATCTTTCCTGTCTTGTGTAACCGATTGCACCATGTGCTTTCCTAATGGCCATTACTTCAACTTTCAGCCATGCTTTTGCTAATACAAACTTTCTTCTATGCGATTTCTCGCTTGAGATTTACTCGCTTATTCTAAATTAATTTCTGTTTGTAAATGCTATGAATTTGGCGTGGTCGCACACCATGTGGTACTTAAGAATAGTGAGCTGCTACCTCGCTGAACATGAGTTTGTTTAGTGCACAGTTTTGTGTCCCAACTTCGTCGCCGCTTTTATGTTCCAGCCTCGTCGTAGGTGTCGGTGGCCGAGTGGAATAAGACCGACACAGGAATAAAGATAGCACGCTGGTGCAGGTACGGAGGGGAGCAGCCAGAAACTATAAACACTAGAGTAAATTAGAAAGAGATATATATTGCACAGAATGTAACAATACTTAACTTTTACATAGTACTGCAGAATGTTGATACATAGTTGTTAGAGGCCTGCCTAGTGCCTGTACGATAGCAAAGTCTTCAATGGTGCCTATCTGATTACGAAGGTCCTAACTAGTTGCTATCTCCGTCCGAAGTGACCGATGTCTTTCCGTGGTGGCCACGAGCGGGCTTGCAGCAGAGGGCGCTCGTGGCTGTCGTGAGAAAGCCGCGCCGTGTGTGCATGGCGGCGCGCGGCGAAAGTAGGTGGCGCGCACTTTGTACTTGTGCGACACCACACCCCTCCCCCCCAAACCGCCGCGCCGTCGTGGCGTAGGGCTGAGGGCCACGGCGACGGCACTGGGAGGAGGGCCTGGGCGGGGGCGTTACTGGTGGGACGGGCGTCGTAGATGAGGCTGGGATCGAGACGCCGTCCGCGCCCCGGCATCCGCCTTGCGATCCTCCAGGCAACCCACCAAAACCTGGGGAAGGGCGCACCCTGCCGCCCAGATTGAGCAGGTCATCTTCTTCTGAGGTGCGTGGCCCAGGCGGAGGCAGCACGCACGGTCCCGGAGTCCCTCTCGGTGACGCTGTCATCTGCGGCGGCGACAGCGGCGGCGTCGCTTCGATCTCCATCGGGACGATCTCGTAGTCCGGGGACCAACGATGTGGTTGTGCTCCCTGGCGGTGAACTGGGTCTGGAATCAAGAAACCGGAGACAGGATCGCGCGGCCTATGCAGACGCAATTGGTTTGCGTGGCGCCGCAGCTCCGACCCTGTGGAAGAACGTACAACATACATATTGCTACCGAGCACTCGCTGAATGGTGCCCGGCAACCATGTCTTCTTGTTTCCAGCAAACACCCTGTACAGCACCGGCGTAGAAACCTGAAAACGCGTAGCACCATACGAACCGACTCGGTGCGTGGGAGGCTGCAGCAGGTGAAGGAGAGTGCGGTGACGGCGGCCGTGTAGCAGCTCGGCAGGAGACGGGCCGTCACGTGGCATGCACCGATACGTAGACAGGATAATTTGAAGAGCTTGCTGCCTGGAGTGCTGACCTTTCATATTTTCCATGTGTGACTTGAATGTTCGAACGAAACGTTCTGCTTCACCATTGGACTGAGGGTGAAAAGGTGCGGTGGTTATATGCTGAATGCCATTCACACGACAAAACTGTTGAAATTCCGCACTAACAAACTGAGGTCCATTGTCACTGACGATAGTTTCAGGCAAACCTTCGATGCAAAACACTGATGTTAAGGCACTGATTGTACTAGAAGCCGTCGTTGAGTTCATGGCAATCACAAAAGGAAACTTGCTGAAAGCGTCTACAACAATTAACCAGCGCGTATTCCAGAAAGGTCCGGCAAAGTCAATATGTAAACGTTGCCATGGTCCCTTGGGGCGTGGCCAGTCTGAGAAACGCTGCGGAGGAGCCGCCTGATGCTCCGCACAAACAGTACACTGTGACGTCATGCTCTCTATCTGAGCGTCCATACCAACCCAGGTACAATGACGTCTGGCCAATTGCTTTGTCCTAACAATACCCCAATGTCCTTGATGCAGGAGGCGTAACACTTCTCGTTGCAGGGAACGAGGAACAATCACTCTTGCTTGGTCGTTGTCGGTATGCAACAACAGTACACCCTGACTTAAAGATAATGCATGACGTTGTGCAAAATAACGTCGAACCAGAGGCCGATCAATGTCTTTGGCTCTGGCAGGCCACCCTGAGCGAACAAAACGTGCTACCACACTTAAGTCTGCATCCGCAGCTGTTTCCTGTGCAACCCGACGAGAGTTCAAAGGAAAGTCTGCGACAGCGGAAGCATCTCCGGAGTCTATCTGACAACATGCCATTTCTGAAGAATCAAATGGTACATCCTGGCCAACCGGAAGTCGGGAAAGTGTGTCCGCGTTGGCATGTTTAGTCGTAGGTCGGTACAAAATCTCATACTGATAATTAGACAATATCAAGGACCATCTCTGAAGCTTTTGTGCCGTACTGGGCGGAATCGGCTTTGTGGGTGAGAACAACGACGTGAGAGGCTTGTGGTCTGTCAACAAATAGAATTTTCTGCCATAGAGATAATGAAACTTTGTGACGCCGTAAATGATTGCTAAGGCCTCCTTTTCTATCTGACTGTAATTCTGTTGCGTTGGCGTCAGTAGCTTGGATGCAAAGGCAATAGGACGATCGTAAGAACCAATGCGATGTGAGATTACCGCGCCCAGACCGTACGACGAGGCGTCAACTGCTAACACTACAGGCTTCTGTGGGTCAAAGGGAATCAAACATGCATCACTGAGTAGTGCAGACTTTAATTTGTCAAAGGCAACCTGGCAATCTTTGGAAAAGAAGCGAGACTGTCCTAATTTGTCCATCAGTTCCTCAGGTCTGGGCAGGGGATAAGTGTCGACAATTGTTTGACTGTTCACTGTTGATTTGAAGTCCGCACAGAGACGAAGTTTTCCTGACGGCTTGGGTATAACTACTATAGGCGAGGCCCACTGACTCGCAGAAATAGGAGAAATCACCCCACTATCTTGCCAACGTTTAAGTTCTTCGGCAACTGTATCACGCAAGGCGATAGGCACTGGTCTAGCTTTACGAAATTTTGGAACTGCAGATTCTTTTAAAGTTACATGTGCCACGAAGTCTTTTGCACAACCTAGTTCCGGCGAAAATAAGTCACTATATTTGTCACACAATGCATTGATTTTATCCTGAGGCACTAATGACGAAATTTGAAGCACATCTCTTTGAATTGATAAACCAAACAAGTCAAAAGCATCTAGTCCAAAAATGTTCTGTGTCGATTTGGCCTGAAGAACTACAAAAGCAACTGTTTTTGTTACACCTTGAAAAGAGGCGGGCAGGCTACACGTTCCTAGCACGGGAATATTTTGACCTGTGTAAGCTGTTAACACTTGTTGACACGGCGACAATTTTGGCGAAGCCAGCAGTTCATAAGTGTCTTTATTTATTAATGTGACAGAGGAACCAGTATCAAGCTGAAATTGCACAGTCTCATTTTCTATAGAGAGAGTAACAAACAGCTTGTGCTTCTGGCGCACGACCGGTGCGCGAATGTGGGCAACGTCTGCTACGGTTTGTTTACTGCGCTTGCGCAATGAGCGTTGGCGCCCTTTATTCAAATCACTGTTTCTAATACGACGGGGCGACCTTTGTGTCGCACTTTTACACTGGCTACTGTTCACTGTCTGTTCAGCACGGCCTGTACTATTGTAAGAATCACTAGTGCTACACTGAGAACTACGGCTAGGAAAGCGTCCGTTGCGGCGCACTGAATTTACACTGTGGCTTTGCATTTCTACGTCTGCTACGTCAAAAGTATCATGTGCTTCTATAAGCTGCAGTACACTGTCTAATGAAGGGTCAGACTGTTTCAGAATTGCTGCTCTAATTCTGGGGTCCTGAATATTCTACGTAATCGCATCCCTCAACATCACGTCACTATAAGAAAGTCCACAAGAGCAAGTAAATTTACATTGGCGGGTTAAGTCCTTCAACTCGGTGATCCACTCTTGGTGTGACTGCTGCAGTAATTTTTTAAGTCTGAAAAATCGGTACCGCGCAGCGGCTACGAGAACTTTCCTCTCGTAATGAGCATTCAGTGCATCTACAATTTGATCAAAGTCTACATCACGAGGAGAGGCGTGAGGGAAAAGTTTTTGCAATAATACGAAGGTCCGGGGGCCCACAATCGATAAGAAAAGGTTCTTCACTCTCTGACCTGTAATTTGATGAGCCGCGATGAGTTCTTGAAACTGTGCGAAGTAGTCGCTCCATTCTTCCTCACGTTCGTTGTACTGGCGGAACGTCGGAAGCGGTGCGGCGGCAGGTGTGGGCTGCTGATGCGACGGCTGTTGTTGAGTTGTCAACTGCGCCACCGCCTGGAGAAGTTGTGTTATTTGCGCCGTCTGTAACTGAATAATTTCCATTAAGTTTGGGTTCGGGGTAGTGGCCATGCTGACCGATTAGGCGCCGCGCATACAAGTAAATTATAACAAAACACAAATGCAATATGAAAGAGGACACTCTGCAACAAAAAAGTCCACAAAACACGCAACTGAATATGTTCCCCCAAAATTCTTATAATAAGGGTGGGTGGGCGGGAGCAATTTCTACGTGCTCGACTGCTGCTGCCTGGCTGCTGCAAGCGGGCTGATCCAAGGTTCTATCACTCCTCGTCGCCACTTTTGTGTCCCAACTTCGTCGCCGCTTTTATGTTCCAGCCTCGTCGTAGGTGTCGGTGGCCGAGTGGAATAAGACCGACACAGGAATAAAGATAGCACGCTGGTGCAGGTACGGAGGGGAGCAGCCAGAAACTATAAACACTAGAGTAAATTAGAAAGAGATATATATTGCACAGAATATAACAATACTTAACTTTTACATAGTACTGCAGAATGTTGATACATAGTTGTTAGAGGCCTGCCTAGTGCCTGTACGATAGCAAAGTCTTCAATGGTGCCTATCTGATTACGAAGGTCCTAACTGGTTGCTATCTCCGTCCGAAGTGACCGATGTCTTTCCGTGGTGGCCACGAGCGGGCTTGCAGCAGAGGGCGCTCGTGGCTGTCATGAGAACGCCGCGCCGTGTGTGCATGGCGGCGCGCGGCGAAAGTAGGTGGCGCGCACTTTGTACTTGTGCGACACCACACACAGTATAATTAAATTTTTGATCAAGATACCCACCATCTTGCCAAGACGCTGCCGACGCTTCGTTTCACCACTGCTTTGTGTGTTCCAGCATTTAATATACCGCCAAACATTATGCGTGCGTCTGTGAATGAATGAATGTGCTTTCAGCTACCCAATGTGTATTTGAAAATCTCCTCCCATGTTACCTCTATATTCATAAAGAGTAGAAACAATTTTAATATGGGCAGTAATTATATGATTTAATTCACTTTTGTACATGGTGTGTGCTTAATTTGGTCTCCCCACATTTATTTGCTTGTTATTTTACTGAATAGATTATGATTTTAAAGTATCAAACCTCTGCTCCCTGTTCCTTGTTTAATTATCAATTCATTTAATTTTTGACATTGATTTTCTGTTTGTTAATACGTTGGCTGCTCCTTTAAGGAGTGAGCAGTTAGATAAATTTCCCTTGTGCATATCATGTGGCCACTCGTAAAGTAATTTAGAGCTGCAGTGAGCATTTTAAATTACATTTGCGGATCCCAACTGCCCGAGATTTTTCTTATTTTAATAAGAGACAACTTTCAACCCATTTGGTGGGTCGCGTCCTAAAGTTTGGGAACCGCTGGACTAAGGCACTGTAGAGCTGCTACAGACGTGTTTGTGCAGCCCCCTAAACAATGTGGCTGAGGCAACGAAGGAAATTGGAGGTGAGAGGAGGGGGTGAACTGACAGAGGACAGGGAGGGGAGTGTAGGAGATTGTCTAAAAGATTAGGATAAAGCTATAGGATATAATACTATTAGATTCTCTTAAAACATATAAGAACCTGGACGAATGACTGCTGTTTACCATTTCCTCCTACAACGTATTCTACACGGTAAAGTGTCTGGTATGTTTATTCCTTCCACTGTACATTTACCTCGTTCATCACAATATACAGAAGGTCATGGTCAACAGCAACTCTAAGCGTTTAACTGCCTGTTACCCCTCAGGCGATGTCGTCCAGCATGTGTAAGCCTGTCCCGCGGCGTTTCCGCTGACCGACAGGAATTCGATCGACTGTCGCGGTGTAACAACAGGCCGGCGAGACGCGTGTCCTTGGCGCGTTTGCATATTCATCGACGCATCAATCTTGGTTGCGCGGCTCGTTAATTCGCCGTGATGGATCAGCGGGCCTCCGTCTGTCCCCGGGCCCTCAAACTTGGAGACGCGGAAAAAGCGCGCCTTCCCTTCTGGAGCGCGCCCCGGCTCGGCTCCCACGACCCATTAATCTGATCCGCTCGTCCGCCGCTGGCTTAATGAAGGATCGACCATGGGACAGCACAAAAGGAAGACCGCCACCGCCACCCGACGCACGGCGGCAGCAAAGTGCCCACCGAGATACGCGCCGACCTCCCCCCTAACAAGTAGGCTGCAAAATAATCAGCGTATCCCGGAGGAAACTCGCTAATGGAACACCTCGTTCCACGTGCATGAGCTCACTGCCTCTGAATTTTTTTGTGCTAAGGAGGAGGAAGCCAGATATTCACGCCGGTATTTCTTAATCAGTCTGGGTAGTCACCCCTCAATTAAAATCAGACAGAGTTTCTGCAAGGGGTGAATGAAAAGAAAAATCTTGATTACAAAACTGGTTGAACGCTGAGCATGTATCGTCACTTCCTCATAAAATATTCAAGGCTGTTCACTCAGCAGGCAAGATGATGTTCTTCGACGTCCGAGTTCCTATAAATTATTAGAGCACGGAAACTGAGATCGTTGTCTATGCAAGTCTATCAAGATGGTTGGTTGTTTGGGATAGGGGGACGGGACTACTAGGTTATCGGTTTCCAGATGGGGAGGACTGAGAATGGGAAAGGAGGGGAAGGGAAAGGAAATGAAGTCTAGGTAGAAAGAAAGAAGTAAGACTGCATTAGCTCGGGGCTCCGTGCTCGCCACGTACGTACTCACGAAAGAACAGTGAGTCCCCAGGGGAGTCCATCAAGAGCAAACTGCCTGGGCTGCTCATTGAAGGAGTGATTTTTTTCCATGGTAACGCGCCCAACACGTCTCTAGGGTCACACATACTGGTAAAGTTCAAGTGGGATAATCCGCCCGACAGCCAAAATATCTACATCTACATAGATACTCTGCAAGTCACTTTTAAGTGCATGGTAGAGAGTTCATCGAACCGATTTTATGATAATTCTCTATAATTCCATTCTCTAACAGCTCGCAGGAGAGGAAAAGAAAAACCTACATCTTTCCGTTTTCGATCTGATTTATTTTATCATGATGTACATGTCTCACTACATAGGTGGGGGCTAACAAAATATTTTCGCACTCGGAAGAGAAAGTTGGCAAAAGAAATTTCGTAAATGGATGTCGTCGCAAGGAATAACGCCTTTCTTTTAATGATTTCCACCCCAACTCGTGCATCATTTCCGTGTCACTCTCCCCCCTATATCGCGAAACTAACTGCCCTTCTCTGAACTTTCTCTACAATGTCCGTCAGTCCCAAAGTGCGCACCTGTACTCCGAAAGACAACGCACAAGAGTAGTGTAGGCAGTTTCTTTAGTAGAACAGTTGCATCTTCTAAGTGTTCTGCCAATGAAACGTAACCTTTGGTTCGCCTTCACTACAAAATTTTCTATGAGTTCTTTCCAATTTATGTTGGTAATTGTTTGTCGTAGGTATGTAGTTGAATTTTCGGCCTGTAGATTTGACTGATTTCTGACGTAACTGAAGTTTAAGAGATTTCTTTTAGTGGTCATATGGATGATTTCACAATTATCATTATTAAGGGACAATTGCAGCTGCTTTCGACCCTCTGGTGATTTAACTGATAACTGACAGTATCGTCCGCGAATACTCTGAGAGAGCTACTCAGATTGTCTTCTACCTTTTTATAAAAATATGGAATCGTAGTGACCCTGTAACACTTCCGTAGGGAACTCCAGCTGTAACTTCTACTCGATGGCTTACTGTCAGTGTAACGTACTGAGTCCTTTCTGACAGTAAATCACGAATCCAATAGTACAACTGTGACAATATTCCAAAGCACGCTATTTGATTAGAAGACACTTGTGAGGTACAGCGTTAAAAGCCTTCTGGACACCTAGAAACACCGAAACGATCTGAGATCTCCTGTCGATAGCACTCATAACTTCGGTTGAGTAAAATGAAAGTGTTTGAATAAAAAGAGCTTGTCGTATATCACAATACTGATACTTTGTTAATCCTTGTTAACTATTGGTCAATAGGTCGTTCGAGGTAAGAATAGTTCCAAATTTCTACAGAAAACTGACGTCAGGCTTGTAATTCTTTGGATCACTCCTATTGCCTTTCTTGATAACTGAAGTGACCTGTGCAACTTTCCGTCTTTGGATACGGAACGTTCTCTTAGCGAGAGTTTATGATAGTTATGGGGCTATTAAATCAGCATACTCTGAAAGGAACCTAGTTGCTATACAGTCGGGACCGGGAGATTAACTTTTGTTAAGTGATTAAAGTTGCTTTAATACTCCGGGGGTTTCTACTTCTAAATCATGCATGCTGGCAGCTGTTCCTGATACGAATTCTGGAGTATTATTTCTTCTTCTTTGGTGAGAGCTAACAAAATATGTTCGCATTTGGAAGACAAAGCTAATGTCATCAGTAGCATAACCATTTCTATCGTGCAATGAAGGTGTTGATTGTTTTTTGCCGCTAGTATACTTTACATACAACCAGAATTTCTTAGTTTTCTCTACCAAATTACGTGAGAAGGTTTAGATGTAGTAACTATTGTAACCTTCTCGCATTGAAGTTTGAACTACATTTCCAGTTTAATAAAACATTGGCGGTCTTGGGAATTTAGTGTCCATTTAAATTTGGCATGCTTTTTTCCTTTCGTTTTGCAAGAATAATCTAACCTGTTTTGTGTATAATGGAGGGAAAGCCCCATCATTTGTTAATTTGTCTGGTATAATTCTGTCGCCCTCTGTAATAAAACAAATGAGCCAAATACTCAACGAACAACCCAGAGCAAACATGAACAAACGACCGCAAAGAATCGATATATATATATATATATATATATATATATATATATATATATATATATATATATATATATATATGGGACACAGTAGATGACTACCTCTTGTCACAGCCACACGAATTCTGGGAACAGGAATATTGACTTCAGTTATAAACACGGTGTACTTTCACGTCGTTTTATTTCAACACCACTCGTGTAGTCGTTGAACGCCCCGCTATCCATGCCTACCAAAATTAGGTTGGTTATGACACAGTTTTTGTATAAAGAACTAGTGAAAGCTTCCAATTCACGCACAATAATATTATTACTTATTTTATAAGGCAACTGCATAAATATTTCACTTATACATGTCACGTATTAAGTTTTTACAGAAAAAAATTACGCCTATAAGCTATTTTCTTCGGTGGCTCATCGTAATGTATGTTCTTTGTGTTATGCTGAGTGTAATATCTGTGTAAGATATTTGAGCGAAGTAGCGACGTTATTCTATGAAATAGAAACTGAAAATTTTCCACTGTTTCGGGATGACGAAATAAATTCGACGACGTCGAAAATTTATATATATTGGACACAGTAGATGACTGCCTCTTGTCACAGCCATACGAATTCTGGGAACCGGAATATCGACTTCAGTTATAAACACAGTGTACTTTCACATCGTTTCATTTCAACACCACTCGTATAGTCGTTCAACGCCCAGCTATGCATGCCTACCAAAATTAGGTTGGTTATGACACAGCTTTTGTATAAAGAACTAGTGAAAGCTCCCATTTCACGCACAATAATATTATTACTTATTTTATAAGGCCACTGTATAAATATTTAACTTATATATGTCTTGTATTAAGTTTTTACAGAATAAAATTACTCCTATAAGCTATTTTTTCGATGGCTCATCGTAATGTATGTTCTTTGTGTTATGTTGAGTGTAATATCTATGTAAGATCTTTGAGCGAAGTAGCGACGTTATTCTATGAAATAGAAACATTGAAAATTTTCGACTGTTTCGGGATGACGAAATAAATTCGACGAAGTTGAAAATTTGTGCTGGACCGGGTTCGAACCCGGATTTCCCGGTACGGACCAGCGGTCACCTCAACCGATAAGGCTATCCAGGCACGCTTCCCTTCCTACCCAAATTCACCATAAACCGTAATAAGTTTTCCCGTCGTCATAGTGAAATGTAAAGCATTTTAATCAGTTTTCAAATTGATGGTATTAAAATGTTTTTTATAACTGTTTCATTTTTATTTCCTCAAATTATACTGGTGTAACTTACCAAATGATTACATGGGTGAAAGTCCCTAGTTTCTGGGCCATCTTACCTCGAGGTAGGAGCACATTAGCCCATTTGACGTATGCAATTTAATTGTTATCTAATACTTCAACTCATATTTTCATGCTTAATAATAGCCATCCTGATTCAGTAATATATCTGTGAAATTTAACAATAATTTCACGAATTTAAGCGTGTAAAATAATACGCCGTTATATATGGCCATCTTCCCCCGATCTCCCATACACTCTCATTTGTTGCAACGACATAAGTAAAGAATCAGGATTTTTGAGTTGATATTATTATGAAGCTAAATTTCGGCAGGTATTTCACGTCAATGTCATAGCCTGATGTTACCTGAACTAGCTGTATTAGTTTTTTGTTATAATTTACGTGATTTTCCAGATACATCACCTGAAAAACCATGTTTTTGATTTACGACTTTGTTGAAGGAAATAGGATTACACTAGTCAAATTATGTTTTGCCGATACGGTACAGAGTGAATAACTCTCAGGTGTTCCACGAGTGATGGACGGGACATTCAGTCGCAGAGAAATTAAAATAAAATGTTTGTTTTTGTTTTATTCTGTGTTTTCTCTCTGGAATCCAAACATTCACTATTTGGTACAGAAAATTAATGGGAAATTTTGCTACTCTATCATTATTTTTGTCTGCAACAAGGAAAAATAATGGTGTGACGGACGGGACAAAAATGAGCTTCAAGTGCTGCAGCTTGCAAAACATTGCATTATTTCTTTGATTTATTCATACATATGAAACCGTAAGTAACGTGTACAAGAACTTCCAACTCCAAAATTTAACATACGCTACGTACAATATAAGATAATTAATAAATTTAAGTTTCTGAAACAATAAATGTTACGTGACGGGCGGGACAGGTAATGTGACGGACGGGACTCATCCAACGACCTGACTTACAAAATTATATTTTACACCTTTGAGAGAGATAACATTAAACAATATGGTGGTAGTAACACAAATAATACTTAATTGAAAGAAAGGTGTCTTAAAAACATGCAAAACAATGAACTATGGGGAGGAAATCACTGCTAATTTGACAACCTATTTTACTACTACTACCACGCATGATTGTAACGTCTCTAATTTGATGGTGATAAAGAAAAGGAAAACAGGAAATAGCACAATGTTTCTATCCGGTACAGGTAACTTCAGTACCTGAAGAATTTGGCCCACTTTAGGTTACGGTAGTAACACTAAAAGTGGGCCTTTGCGATCGTCTCTTGACAGCTCGAAATTTAAATGAAAATAACGGCTTAACTATTCATCTGACACGAAAATTGAATAACCGAATTTGTAGAGGAGAAAATTATCTACAAATTTTCTCTCTTATGTTTTTTTTCATATCTCGAAGCGTTTCAGAGATATTTGCAAAATATCTGTCCGTCTGTGCATAACGTGTTCCCTGTTTTTAAGACGAACCGTTCAACCGATCCGCACCAAATTTTACATACATGATTGTAGACCGCCAGAGACCAGAACCTCCCTTTTTCAAATTTTTCTGCCAAAAAATACGGTAGTAAACAAACAAAAAAATGCCGTTTGTAATAGAATTGTAATTGCAAACGAACCCGAACCCTTTATCTGACATGAAAATTGAATAACCTAATTGGTAGAGGAGAAAATTCTCTACAACTTAGCTCCCTTGTGTGTTTTTCATATCTCGTATCGTTTGAGACATATTTGTAAAAATAACGGAGATTTGACACCTTCTATTGAATTAACGAAATCCAGCCGTTCGGAGATGTCACGTGATATTCCTCACGTATTTGGTGATTATCTTATTGTAACTTACACGTTGTCATTTCAGAGCAACGGCACACTGAGGAATTAGAAAAAAACACATCGTTCTGCGTACGATAAATGATAATCTAATGTCTACAAATGCCATATTAACATCAGTTAACAACGGCCATCAATAGTATGAGATTAAAGAACTCCTATTTCGATTTATAGCCGTAGGGTGGTGGGCAAGGTGCTGGACTATGACGCGAAAGATCAGTGGTTCGAAACCCGCCACTACCTAATTTTTCTTCCTAAACTGGTTTCAGACACTCTTATTACTTAATTTATTATTATTTAGATTATTATTTTGGTCCAAAGTGTTTGCAAAAAATAAAACTACAAATCTAAAGTGGGCCGTAAAACACGTCAGTCATAACCATGACTCAGATTTTCAATCTCACTCATAGGCTCACTCACTCGTGGAATGCCTGATCTATTTTTCGCCTCTGGTAGGCTGTTATTTTATATGAAAAGTGAACGTAGAGAGACCAGTGAGTCTTTTCACATTCTCCCTCTCTGAAACAGTCGAACCGCCCCCGGCATTTTCGCACCCGACGTGTATACATTTCCCTCAGTTGGTCTCTCTTCTTCGTCACATCCCCACATCCCGTCGTATCGCATACAAAAAGAGTCAGGCTTACGAGAAGAAGGGTGGAACGCGAGCACACATTGAGACGAATCCTCAAGGCTACGAGCTCCGAAGGAGATAACGAAACAGCCGGTGGCCAGCTGCGAAACGGACCCACCGCGTGAGGCGTCGGTCGAGGGGAGACAGACGTCGCCTAAGAATGCGACAGCGCCGCTGGGTGGACCGGACACAGTGCATCTCAAGGACCTTCTCTCTCTCTGCGTGTGTGTGCGTGCGGGCGCAAAGTATCTGGAGGAGTCGGCGGCGGGGTGGATCCGTCTGTCTCAGCCCTCAGTCCCCGCCTGCCATTCGCATATTCCGGCCGTCGTCTGCCTCAGAAAGCCGCATGCAGAGCTACGTCCGCCCCGGAATAGAAGGGGGGAGGGGTTTGAAGTAGGAGGGGGAGGGGGAGGGGGAGAGAGGGAAAGGGGGGAGACAGCTGTGGCGCCGGCTGCCAGTGGCTCGCCCACCGCGCCTGCCTCTGTCTCCGACTTTGCGAGATAGATCTCGGATTCCGCGGCGACGCCCGTAAATATTCCGGTGATGGGTGCGCTTCCTCCGAGCGTATGCAGACCGCCAGATCCCTCCCCCACCCCCTCGCCCGCTGCCTACCAAACAGCCACACGCGTCGCCGGGTCCTCCCATCCCCTCCCAACTCTTTCCGGTACACCGCCCGCTCCGGCGGTATTTTCGGATCTGCAGCTATCGCGCGCCTACCCATGAACGCACAGTAGCACACACAGACACACAGAAAGTAAGGTAACGTACTCCGGAACCGCGAGACGGACTCGCGAAGGGAAAAGTAAACTACTTTTTTTTCTTATGTATGGCTGCGAACCACCGGAAAGGATTGGCAATCCAGTGAGTGTTCTGCGCAATAAACGTATTACGTAATTAATTGGGGGGTAGCAAAACAGAATATTTGGAGAATAAGGGTAATGTATCATTGATGTGTGAGCTGTGTGAAAGTGGGAGGAGAGAGATCAGCTTGGATTGACGAGAAGAATGGTAGGAGGCAGGGAAGTGCACTTTCACCATTACCTTTTATTGTAGTTATGGATGATATGATTAGTTCAGTAGCTCAAGTAATTGGTGAATTAAAGATGAAAGCTATAGTATTTGTAGATGATCTGATGATTTGGGGGAACATGGAGGAGGAAATACAAGAGCATTTGGACGTACAGGAATATGGGATGAAATCTGGTATACGTAAGAGTGAGCTGATTATTACAGTAAGAACAAAGGAGAGAGGAACAACTGGAGTACAATCGATGGGGATCGGTTGAGGAGAATGGAGAGTTTCAATTGCCTAGGAAGCCTAATACAGGAAAATGGAAAAAAAAATGACAGAGAAATAAACCAGCGGAGAATAAAAGCAGAAGCATTTCGGAATAGTGTTAGAAGCCTAATATAGCGCAGGTCTGTACCCCAAAGCAGTGAAAAAGTTGTAAACAGGCAGAATCCTGACATATGCATCCGAAACCTGGGTTATGAAAGGAAGAGAGAAAAGTCAATTACAAGCTATTAAGATGAAATTGGAGTGACAAAGGTTGAGAAATGAGAGTATCAGAGAGTTAATGAAGGTGGAACCACTAAAACAGGAGATAGAGAAATAAGGCTGAAATGGTATGGGTATGTTAAGCATACACGAGATGATACTCAGGGAAAGATATATGAGATGAAACTCGAAGGAAGGATACACGAAACTCGAGGGGAAGAGACCAAGAGGAAGACCGAGAAACAGATGGCCGAAAGTATTGGAGGAATGTGTCAGGAAGAAATGAGAAGACGGAGAGATGGTGGCAACACAGAAGACGATGGAGAGGCTTATGTTCGAAGCAGACCCGGCCAAAGGCTAGAAACTGTCGATGATGATGATGATGATGATGAAGGGTATTTTAATGTCGATCAGTAATTTCATTCGAAGTTTCTATACCATCAACTATAACTATACTGTAATACACGACTCACGGTTTATTTTTCGTATATCGAAAAGAAAAAGAAATATTAAGTCAATCCAGTTTTCGTATATAACTATATAAATAGTTTTGAAGGAATAAGACCTAGTATACCTGCCTAATATTGTATATAACCCCCTCCCCCCCCCCCTCGAAGCTCGCAGAAATTTCAGAATACGACATGTCATGGATTAGGCTAATGTCTGAAGAGAATTAAAACTATGTACACAGCAGGAGTGTCCTTAAAGGACATAGAGATGTCTTCTGAACTGTACGTAGCAAGACATCCCACATATGTTCAATAATGATAGTTCTGTTTGGTGGCCATCTAATATGTTCAAATACAGAAGAGTGTACCTGGAGAAGTTCTGTGGCAATTGTGAGCTGGTCAGGTATCACATTGTCCTGCTGGAATTGGACAAGTCCATGGGAATGTTTTGTATCTTCGGGATGCCTCAGTACAAGGAGATGGGCCGTGGCTAGCAAGGATGTAATCTGCGACTAAAAGAAGTGATTAGTCACATATACTTTATTGGTAACATAAATTATTATTCTTCTACTTCTTCTTTCTCTTGAGCCGTTTCCCCACACATTTCAGGGTCGGCTTGTTAATGTGGATTTGCCATGTTAGTAATTACGGGGTGGCTGGATGCCCTTCTTGCCGCCACCCTATGCCCCCGGAAGGAAATTTGTACCCCAAATATCTGAGTATAGCGTTATACGTGTGAAGGTGTAAAGTTTTACACAATGTTTGAGAATCGTGTAACTGAGGCGGGACTTGGGCACCAGCCCGGTATTCACCTAGGGGGATGTGGAAAACCACCTAAAAACCACATCCAGGCTGGTTGACATTCCGACCCCGTCCGTTAATCCGCTGGGCGGATTCGAACTGGTATGCCTCCCCCTCCGCCTCGCCTGCACATCTCGGAAAGCGGTGCATTAGGCCACACGGCTAACAGAGCGGATATTGGTAACAAGAATTAATACTCATCTTTTATGTGATGGTGCTTGTGGTACATTTCTGTTGTGTAGTACACAGTTCTGCAATATAGCACTAAGACTTTCTGACTTGTGCTAACGTAGACTTCTGGCTCACTGTAAATGGTTCTCCTGGAACTGCTTCGTACTGACTGCTATACTGACTAATACTACCCGGTATACTGCCTGGTACTGACTCGTAGACAGTCGTGAGCCAGCAAATCTAACCGAGCCCTCTTCTTCCTATTAGCCGGCGCTCGGAGCAGGCAGAGGGGTAACTAGACTTAGGACGCCCACAGCGGCCAAAGTACTGTGGAGCGACTTATCGCTTCTTCATAACGTGGCGCGGCGACTTGTGTAGTCCGCCGGCGCTGTGGCGAATAGCGACGCTACAACAGGATGCACAATAAACATGTATGGATGCGGTTGATCATCAACAATGGGTACGACATGTCACTTGTCAGAGTGAATGTATCAGGAATCCCCTATAACTCCAACTGTACACGCCTCAGACCATTACAAAGCCTCTATCAGCTTGAAGAATCCTCTACCAACAGGTAGGTCAATGGATTTATGAAGTTGTCCCAATTCCCATACACGTCCATCTGTTCGATACATTTGGAAACAAGACTTTGCAGACCAGGCAACATGTTTTCTGCCATCAACACTACAATTCTGTTGTTGACGGGTACAAGCGAGACATAAAGGCAGTCATCAAAGGTACACAAGTCAGCATTCGGCTACGAAAGCCCTCATCAATTATGTTTCGTTGATTGGTTCGCATGCTGACACTTGATGGCCGAGCATTGAAATCCACAGCAATTTCCGAAATGGGGTAGTTTCCAGTTTAAAAATTGAGTGTGGTGTTTGGGGGGGGGGGGGGGGGGGCTTTCATTTTTCTTGCTGAGTATGCTAGAATTATTTTTATGGCGATGTTATTTTCATTAATTTTTTGGATTGCACTTCTGTCACGCTGAAGGATTGTCATCTGTCGTCGTCGTTCCTCTTCTTGTACGATCTCTTCACTATCGTAGCGATGTCGGATATCTGATGTTTTGCCGGATTTCCAATCTTCGCAGCGCACTCGTGAAATAGTCGTACCGCAAGGAAAATCCATCTCATTGCAACATCGGAGATGCTGTATCCCATCTCTCGTATGCCGACTATAGCACCACAATGAAATTCACTTAAATCGTGATAATCAGCCATTTTAGCAACAGTAACAGATCTAATGGCTGCGACATTGCTGTAGCCTTACATGGGCGTTGAAACTTCCTAGCATATGAAAATTGTGTGCCGGAACCGGGACTCGAAACTGGGACGTTTGCCATTTCCTAGCAAGCGTTCTACCGATTCAGCTGTCCCGGCAGGTTTCAAGGTCCGTCCTCACAACCTTACTTCTGCCAGTGCCGCGCTTCCTACATTCCAAAGGTCCCAGGTTTGAGTCCCAGTTGCGACTCAAAATTTTAATCTGCCAGGAAGTTGCTTATCTGTACGTACTCCGCAGCAGAGTGAAAGTTTCATTGTGGAAACATTCCTTGTGCTGTGGCTAAGCCATCTCTCCACCATATCCTTCTAGGAGTGCTGGTTCTCTAGTTTCGCAGGTGACCTGTGAAGTTTGGGCATCCCATTCGAGACAAACTGAATTGTTTGCTTTGATCCAATGAGTAGTTTTAGATCTATTTCAGTGTCTTCAGTTATAATGAGCACTGTACAGGAGAAAAGGAAGAAGATGCAGGCCGCGGTGGCCGAGCGTTCTGCGGCCGTCAGTCACAGTCTGCACGGCCATTACTGTCGGGGGTTCGAATCCCCCCCTCGGGCATGAATATTTGTGCCGTCCTTAGTAGTAGCGAATTCATAAGTAGTTTGTAAGGTTAGGGACTGATTACCCCGTAGTCAAGACCCATAAGCTCTACAAACATTTGAACATTTTGAAGAAGCTGATGGTGGCGATGAATTCAAACAATGTTAATAAGAACTGTCTCTCCGTACTATAGGATCGCTATATCCTCGGAAACAATGGCTGTACATTTGTGTGTTATAAACTGAAAAAAAATGATATGTTTGTTCAGTTTGACGATAGAAAGCGCTGTTAGTAAAGAAGATTTATTCAGTAGAGTGCTGCAGACACCAGCAGATTAGGTGAAATGGAGACTTTTCTTGTGGGTGTTAACCCCTTGGACGACTGACAAAACATAATATGCAAACCTCGGAGGTTGAATTACTTAAGGGAGGTCGAGAAGGATATTACAAAAGAGGGAATCCACGCTTATGAAGACGAACGACTTGATGATAATATAACACTACAGGATCATAATAATATCAGCCGTTCAACCCTACAAAGTTACAAATTTACCAATATATTTGAAATGTGCTAATTATGTGCTAATTGAAATAATAATTTTATTATGAAGTTAAATGAAGAGATCATACATTGTAGTGACGACTGTCAGCCCAAACTGGGCAACAGTAATTATCGAATTGTAAAATATGTACAGAATTTAATTTGATATCAATAGGAATTCTGTTTGGCAATCGTGTGGCACGTGGTATCAATGTAATTTGCCATATGATTAAGCGTAATGGCAGCGAATCAATTCACACTAATGCTGACGGATAGCTTTGATATGTAATGAAAGTGGATCATTACACGATAACACTAAGTGCTTATCAGTTTAACACTGAGTGGTCTTAGAATGCCACTACTGGTATACAGTAATTGAGAGATATTAAATACGTGCTTTTGTACTCCAGATACCGCTGATCATGGGCAAAGTCCGAAACTATTCTTATAAAATACTATACCAATAAAGAGCTTAAATCAAGCAATTAATTATAAAAATGACATATATTTCAATTTCTACGATGTAAAGAGCACTGTTGGTACAAAACGAATTGTGATATATATACCGAACTATGATTTTATCCATCAAGTGCTACTTAGGCCTTTACATGCAGTTCATTTTTATGAGAATTTACATTGGTTTACAGCTAGGTAACTGAAACCGCTTACCAAGTAATTAAGTTAATGCGAGTAGCAATGATTCAATAACAGTATATTAAACTTAGTATATACTTAAATTTTATTTACTGACAAAAGTAATTATAGAAGAGGGTAACCGTAGAACTGTTCTATGTCGTAATGAAATTGTGGTATACACTAAGCAATAGAATCATATATAGTATATTGTTGTGGTCTTCAGTCAGCGGACTTATTTGATGCAGCTCTCCATGCTATCCTGTCCTGTGCAAGCCTCTTCATCTGAGAACACGAACGGCAACCTACTTCCTTTTGAGTCTGCTTACTGTATTCGTCTGTCGGTCTCCAGCTAAGAGTTTTATCCCACACACTACCTTCTAATGCTAAGTTGACGATACCTTCATGTCTCAGAATGTGTTGCACCAACCTGTCCCTTCTTCTAGTCATGAATCGTAGAAATTTTTCTCCCCAATTCTGCTGAGTACCTCCGCATTAGTTACGTGATCTACCACCTAATCTTTATCATTTGTCTGATGCACAACATTTCAAAAGTTTCTATAGTATTTTTGTCTCAACTCCTTATCGTCCACATTTCACTCCCATACAATGCTACACTCAAGACAAAGGACCTCCTAACATTTAAACTAATATTGTATGTCAACAAATTTTGATTCTTGACAGACAGAATTTTCTTCCCATAGCCATTCTGCATTTTATATCTTCTTTACTTCGGCCATCAGAAGTTGTCTTGCTACTTAAATAACAAAACTCATCTCCTGCTTTTAATGTTCCATTACCTAATCTAATTCCATCAGCATCGCCTGACTTTCTGACGCTACATTCCATTACCCTTGATTTACTCGTGATAATGTTCATCTTATAACCCTCAAGACACCGTCCATTCCTTTCAATTGCCTTTCCAGGTCCTTTGCTCAAATGTTTGTATAGTCTATGGGACTTAACTACGGGGTCATCAGTCCCTAAACTTACGAACTAGGACGGCACAAATATCCATGCCCGAGGGGGGGATTCGAACCCCCGACCGTAGTGGAAAATGTGAGCCTGACCGGGAATCGAACCCGGGTCTCCCGCTTCGGGCCAGCGGTCGCCTTAACCACTTGGCCACCCGTGCTCGGTCCTTTGCTGTCTCTGAGAAAATTACTATGTCATCGGCAAACAGTAAAGTTTTTGTTTCTTCTCCTTGAACTTTAATTCCTTCTACAAAATTCTCCTTGCATTCCTTCACAGCTTGCTTATTGTAAAGATTGAACAACACACACAGTGCACACGGCAAATCCGCCACGGGCTGTAAAAGTGTATTCCAATCAAAATTATCAAAAGCCTTCTCCAGATCCACAAATGCTAAAACGTAGGTTTTTCCTTACGTTAACCTGTCTTCTAATCCCTGATCTTCCCCAAGGTCGGATTCCATCAGTTTTTCCATTAGTCTGTAAATAATTCGTATGAGTATTTTGCAACCATGACTTCTTAAACTGATAATTCTGTAACTTTCACTTTTTTTGTGCTCGATTTCTTTGGAATTGGAATTTTATTTTCTACTTGTAGTCGGAGGGTATTTCTTCTGTCTCATTTATCTGGCAAACCCGGTGGAACAATTATTTCTTCGTGTCTGGCTCTCCTAACAATATCAGCAGTTCAGTGGAATATCACTACCCCAGAGGCCTTGTTTCGATTCAAATCATTCAGTGCTATGTCAAATTTTTCTCGCAGTATTATATCACCTGACGCCTGTATTCCCTTTTGCCTGTTTCACTGCTGCATTTTTTATATTTTCTCTTCACATCAATTTAGTATCTTCTGTGTACTCCAGTGATTTCTCTTACGCCTTGGCCTTTTGCCTACAAGATGCTCTGCGGCCCTCACTACTTTATCTCTCGGAGCTACCCATGCTTCTTGTACGGTTTTACTTTCCCATGTTTCTGTCAATTCTTACCTAATGCTCCCTCTGAAACTCTCAACTACCTCACGTTCCTTCAGGTTGTCCAGGTTCATACAATATACACTTTAGTGTGAATACTAAAATGATAAAATGATAAAAATGATAAAAATTCACAATATTACTTTAAGAAAGTTATGGAGATATTAATTTGGTGTTGGTTTTTAGCAGATATATTAAAGGTATTTAAAAATGTAGCTTTGCATACTCTTTTGAGGTCTCCTGTCCAATCAGGAAGTGTGTAGCAGAGAGTTGACTGTCTTTTACCTCTCCGAATCTTCATTATAGGTCCCATGGCGTCGTCTTTGAGTAAGATAAACCTCTATAAGCCCCATCAGGTAATTGCCTTGTTGGTTCATGTCAAGCTGATGGTATTCTTCGAAGAGCTGAGAGCTGAGTTTTCATATCAACTGTACTTACACTTGCAGAAAACCTAAACACAAAACAAACGAAAAATATCAAACTGCTACAATTGGATAATGTAGTCTTGTTTCATATTATAAGTTTATATAAACAGAACTAACCTGTAAAGATGACGGTTCTTTTGCAGCAATGTCCCTCCTTGTTCTGCTTCTTCTGAGTGAGGTACGACGTTCCACTTAATCTTGCCTTATCCTGTTTCTTCCTGAACGTAACGTTCTCAACACTTGCAACACCACTAAAATCACTGGCGTTCATATTACCATTATTAACAGGTACATCATTTTAGATAGCAAGCAACAGCTTTAGTAAGCAAAACAATAGCCTTGAGGCATAACCTCGACTACAGACTGCTGTTCGGCTAGCGCCAGATGCCTGTGGCACATAGATCCATTAGCAGAGCAGGCCCACCTGGACATAGGACTAGTGCAATCTCTTGGGGTCTGTAGCAACTAAAAGGAATGTCTGGAGCACATAAATCTCTTGGCGAGTATTGGTGCGAAGACATAGATCGGTTAGCAGTGAAAAACCCCGAAAGTCAAAAAATGGCACTTACATCATTTAGCATTTCCACTCTTCATTTAGGGGATTTTTTTTCCATCATTCCGCTTATTAGCATTTTTCTTTGGAGCTATCTTTATAGCTAGAAAGCTATCTATATAGCTAGAAAGCTATAATTTCCTTTTTTTGTAGAGAACTGTCCGTTTAGCAAGCGCTACTTCGCAGTAAATTCTTTGAAGTGTACATTTGTTTGTGTTTGACAACAACAGTTATCCTCTAGTCGTGGTTCAGTGTCTGTGTATTCTGTGATAGTTTTCATGAAGACTTCGTGGTTTTGATGCTGTTCTTAATGATGGCTATTGTGGATGACTACAGATCTTGTATTACCTTGGATTCATGAAGGTTACAACAGTACTAAAAGTGTGATAGACTTCGACCAATTGCGAATCATGAAGGCAGAGATTGCAACAAACAATTTATCTAAAGCATCCGGATTCAAGAGAAGGGGGGCAGCACTGGATGAGGAAGATAATGACAATCATCCAGGAGGATTCTTTTTTTATGTATCAGTTGGCTGTATATTAATTTTTTTTTTCTTTAAACGCAATTTTCTCAAAATGACATTTTTCAGTATAAGTGCCCCTTTTCCTCAGATAATTCTGAATCTACATCAATGAATTACTTACCACATAACATAGTACAATTATGTTGTAGCTCTACTTTAGTAGTATTTACTGTAATAGTTAAATTTCAAGAAATTAAAATTGTTCAAATTTACACCAAAACATATGTTTAGGCACAAAATGATAACTTTTTTCCACCTTTTATTTTAAAGTGATTTTTGAGCAATACAGTCACAAAACATGCGACAACATGTGAGAAAAACACCACATTTATATACTCAACAGTTCCTGAAGAAACGGGGCATTAATATAGTCAATTTAATATTGTCGAGATAGGGCGGTGCGACTCCCCTTAAGAACCTGTTATACAAGTAGAAAGGTTGTCGCCCCTTAAAGTGTTACGACCTAACATTTACATTAGTAGCCAATTATTTTAAGAGTTCTTTAAGAATTATTGATGGTATTTTAGTGTTCATTGAAGTACAAAAAATTCGACTACTACATACAACACTTTAGACAACGACTACGAACAAATTAAAATAAATCGCTTCATGAAACGTTATATTTCTCGGATTTTTTAAAAAATAGTTATTTCTCCGATTTCACTTGGTTCTAATATCCGAGTATTCGTGGAATCGGACTAGGAGTCTGGCAATGCCAATAACTTCGTGTCAATTAAAGGTGTGTAAGACGCAGTTGATATTCAGAGGTTACACTCATCTGCCAGTACACTGTGATGTCCTACCTAGCCGGTATGTCAACATAAATTGCGCAGTTAACCATGGCTACGCGTTTTGGCATGGAAGCAATGAGAACTTTGTAGGTCACTGGCACCACATCTACACAGACAAGCTGTGATTTTACAGATACAGGAGGAGGCTGATTGTTTCCATGTGAAAGGCGGGTTTTTCCAGGCAGATCGTAATAATAATAATAATGTTGTGTGGCTCATTGGCCTGGTACAAGTCTTTTAATTGGACGCCACTTCGGCGACTTGCGTGTCCCTAGCCTGCCCCAATTATCCAACCGGGGAAAGGGGACCTATAGCTTTACGTGGAATACGAACCACGTGTCGTTTCTTGCAACTCCTCACATCGTAGAGAGGTGAAGGATGGGTTAAAACG
The DNA here is from genome assembly GCA_026315105.1 of Locusta migratoria. Classification (NCBI taxonomy): domain Eukaryota; kingdom Metazoa; phylum Arthropoda; class Insecta; order Orthoptera; family Acrididae; genus Locusta; species Locusta migratoria. The sequence goes on along the minus strand of CM048747.1, from coordinate 402,145,729 downwards.
CAGACTGAAAAAAGCCGAGATCCAACCGGGTTTTGAAGCCGCGACCTTTCGGTTTCCAGTCGAGCACTTTACCCCAAGACCACTGGGCCCAACAGCCGACCGGTTACCAGTTTGGACCTAGTGAATGGGTTACAGCAGGTAGTCAGGTTTATCCTAATGTGCTCGGAAACCGGAAACGCTTCGCTGAGTGAGGAAGGCTATTCCAGATTGCAACTGAAATGCAGTATAGCCACAAACATTATTCTAAAAATCCATATAAAATCAGGGAATGACCATACGGCAAATATAATTATATGAATGGATTCAGGAGACTTGAGAGAATCAAACGTTGTAATTACAATTTCAATGTCCCTTACAGAGAAAAAGCCGATAAATTTCAATACTATCATAATAATATTATAAGACTTATATTTACAAGTTAAGAGGCAAATGGGCAGCATTGTGCCACACTACATATCTTAAAAGATATACCATGTTATTTCCGTATTTTTTCAATAAACTTTGTTTTACTCTATTGTTCTGCTTTTCGTTGAGGTAGTAATATTCTTGTGTCAGAACATAGATTCCACCACGGAAACACAAAACAAGAACCCAGCGAAGCGCATTACGTTTATATATATATATATATATATATATATATATATATATATACATATATATATATATATATATATCCACTCCCATGAACCACAGACATTGCCGAGGTGGGGTGGCTTGCGTGCCTCAACGATACAGATAGCCGTACCGTAGGTGCAACCAGAGCGGAGGGGTATCTGTGGAGAGGCCAGACAAACGTGTGGTTCCTGAAGAGGGGCAGCAGCCTTTTCAGTAGTTACAGGGGCAACAGTCTGGATGATTGACTGAGCTGGCCTTGTAACATCAGCTAATGTGGCTTTGCCACACAGCTACTGCGAACGGCTGAAAGCAAGGGGAAACTACAGCCGTTATTTTTCCCGAGGACATGCAGCTCTACTGTATGCACATATGATGATGGCATCCTCTCGGGTAAAATATTCCGGAGGTAAAATAGTCCCCCATTCGGATCTCCGGGCGGGGACTACTCAGGAGGATGTTGTCATCAGGAAAGACAATACTAGCATTCTACGGGTCGGAGCGTGGAATGTTAGATCCCTTAATCGAGTAGGAAAATTAGAAAATTTAAAAAGGGAGATGGATAGGTTGAGGATAGATATAGTGGGGATTTGTGAAGTTCGGTGGCAGGATGAACAGGATTTCTGGTCAGGTGAATACAGGATTATAAATACAAAATCAATTGGGGGTATCACAGGAGTAGGATTGATAATGAATAAGAAAATAGGAATGCGGGTAAACTACTATGAGCAGCACAGTGATCGCATTATCATTGTCAAGATAGATACGAAGCCAACACCGACAACAGTAGTACAGGTTTATATGCCAACTAGCTCTGCCGATGATGAGGAGATCGAAGAAATATATGAGGAGCTAAAGGAAATTGTTCAGACAATTAAGGGAGAGGAAAACTTAATTGTTATGGGAGACTGGAATTCGGTAGTAGGACAAGGAAGGGAAGGGAAGATAGTGGGTGAATATGGTCTGGGCAAAAGGAATGAAAGAGGAAGCCGCCTCGTAGAATTTTGCACGGAACATAATTTAGTTATAACAAACACCTGGTTTAAGAATCACGAAAGAAGGTTGTATACGTGGAAGAGACCAGGAGACACCGGGAGATACCAGATAGATTTTATAATGGTAAGACATAGATTTCGGAACCAGGTTTTGAAGTGTAGGACATACCCAGGAGCAGACATAGACTCTGACCACAACTTGTTGGTTATGAACTGTAGGCTGAAACTGAAGAAACTACAGAAAGGTAGGAAAATAAGGAGATGGGACCTAGATAAATTGAAGGAACCTGAAGTTCTTAAGAATTTCAGAGGGAGCTTCAGGCAACAATTGACAGAAACAGGGGAAAATAAAGCAGTTGAGGAGGAATGGGTAAAATTGAGAGATGAAATAGTGAAGGCAGCAGAGGACAAAATAGGTAGGAAGGCAAGACCTACAAAGAATCCTTGGATATCACAGGAGATACTAAATTTAATCGATGAAAGAAGAAAGTATAAAAATGCAGTAAATGAATCAGGCAAAATGGAGTACAGACGACTAAGAAATGAGATTGACAGAAAGTGCAAAATGGCTAAGCAGGAATGGCTAGAAGGCAAATGCAAGGATGTAGAAGAATGTATAAATAGGGGAAAAATAGATACAGCCTACCGGAAAATAAAAGAAACATTTGGCGATAAGAAAAACAGCTCTATGAATATCAAGGACACTGATGGAAAACCAGTTCTCAGCAAAGAAGGGAAAGCTGAAAGATGGAAAGAGTATATAGAGAGGCTCTACAAAGGAAATGAACTTCGAGACACTATTGTAGGAAGGGAAGAGGATGTAGATGATGATGAAATAGGAGATACTATACTGAGAGATGAATTTGACAGAGCACTGAAAGATCTAAGTCGAAATAAGGCCCCTGGAGTAGATGATATCCCGTCAGAGCTACTGAAGTCTCTGGGAGAACCAGCCATGACAAAATTGTTTCACATTGTGCGTAAGATGTATGAGACAGGTGAAGTACCCTCAGACTTTAAGAAAAATGTTATAATCCCCATTCCAAAGAAAGCGGGTGCAGACAGGTGTGAAAACTACAGAACCATCAGTTTAATAAGTCATGGTTGCAAAATATTAACACGAATTATATACAGAAGGATGGAAAAGCTGGTAGAAGCCGACCTCGGGGAAGATCAGTTTGGGTTCAGGAGAAATGTAGGAACACGGGAGGCCATACTCACTTTACGGCTTATCCTAGAAGATAGATTAAGAAAAGGCAAACCAACATTTCTAGCTTTTGTAGATTTGGAGAAGGCTTTTGACAATGTTGATTGGAATAAACTCTTTAGAGTTCTGAAGCAAGCAGGAGTAAAATATAGGGAGCGTAAGGTTATTTACAACTTGTACAAAAACCAGACAGCGGTTGTCAGAGTTGAAGGGCATGAAAGGGATGCAGTGGTTGGAAAGGGAGTAAGACAGGGTTGTAGCCTTTCCCCAATGTTGTTCAATTTGTACATTGAGCAAGCTATAAAGGAAAGCAAGGAGAAATTTGGAGAAGGAATTAAAGTTCAGGGTGAAGAATTAAAAACATTGCGTTTTGCCGACGACATAGTAATTCTGTCAGATACAGCAAAGGACCTGGAAGAGCAATTGAACGGAATGGACAGTGTGCTGAAAGGTGCATATAAGATGAACATTAACAAGAGTAAAACTAGGGTAATGGAGTGCAGTGTAAATAAATCAGGTGATGCTGAAGGAATTAGATTAGGTAACGAAATAATAAAGGAGGTAGATGAGTTTTGTTACTTGGGCAGTAAAATAACAAATGATGGTCGCAGTACAGATGATATAAAATGCAGAATGGCAATGGGTAGAAAGGCGTTTTTGAAAAAGAGAAATTTGTTAACATCGAATATTGATTTAAGCCTAAGGAAGTCCTTTCTGAAGGCATTTGTATGGAGTGTTGCCTTATATGGGAGTGAAACATGGACGATAAGCAGTGTGGACAGAAAGAGGATAGTGGATTTTGAAATGTGGTGCTACAGAAGAATGCTGAAGATTAGGTGGGTGGATCGCGTAACTAATGAGGAGGTACTGAACAGAATTGGGGAGAAAAGAAATTTCTGGCATACCTTGACTAAAAGAAGGGATAGATTGGTAGGACACATTCTTAGACATCAAGGAATTGTGAATTTAGCGTTGGAGGGAAGTGTGTGGGGTAAAAATCGCAGAGGGAGACCAAGAGACGCGTATAGTAAGCAGATTCAAATGGATGTGGGTTGTCGTTCTTATGAGGAGATGAAAAGGCTTGCTCAGGATAGAGTAGGGTGGAGAGCTGCATCAAACCAGTCTCTGGACTGAAGACCACAACAACATATATATATATATATATATATATATATATATATATATATATATATATATATATATATATATTATGACTAATATTCTTAGTAACGTTCATTTATGTTGAAGACTGTCACTTAAATATTTCATGTCCCACTAAGAATAGAAGATACGCAGCAGATAATTTATATATAGTTATATGTATTTGTGGACAAGAACAGAATATAATAGCATAAAAAGCCATGATAAATTAAATATTAATTGTGTAACTATATTTCGACTGCGGCAGTATATTTGAACAGTGAGACGCCACGCTTAATGGCTATCTGAGCAAAGAGCTTCAGTCTCAACTATTTTTAGTACTGTTAAATATATATTTGTCTGTTAAATGTAAACAATATTTGTAGGGAGGAGGTCAAAGCATTTAATTATGTGATATTCAAATGTATAATATTTTGAAAGGGAAATTATATTTTAAAGATGAGGCGTTAGGATGCGCGGAAGGTTACAATTTTGGGAGCAGGGAGAGCACGCTTTCGAACGCTTGAGAACGGACTCGTACGCAGTGGTGAAAGGTTGTGACGCTGGACGGTCTGAAGACGCGTCACGAACTTGTGATTTGAAGAGATAGGCATGTGTGGACTTAGAAAATTTACGGGACTGTGGCTGCAAAACTTAGTCTCTGCTTGAAAAGTAATAAACTATGCACGGTACTAGGGCTGTGGAACTGCGATAATTCAGCAATCGTGTACTCGTGTGATGACAATCTGTGTTTTATAACAAATACTTTCATCGCGGATTAATTAGGAACTGAAATGTTCGATGGACTACTCTAACTTACGAGTGACAATTTGGAACTTTTACTCTCGCGAGAGTGTGATACTTATAGTGCCTCTCATGAACAATAATTGGGGAAATATTCAGTTATTTACTGATATATAAAGTAGGACCACCTCCGCATTTTCGCGTCCAGAAAGAGAAATAAACTCTATTTGTGAAGAATTACTTCGTGAGTGAATGAATCTCTTCTTTATCTTAGGATCCATTTTGTTGGTTATTCAGAAGTTTAATTTAAGTTTGTTTAAATATATTTTCACGTCATCATATGCAGATTAATAGACTGGCTCAACTACAGATTAATTATTGATCTTGTTTAAACAGATTAGGTAGCTGTTTAAGGCATAAAAGTTGACATACGTAACTCACCCCTATGTACAGAGGCAATGAGCCACAAACTTTTACTACCCGAGTTATGTATTGCCCAAGTCTCTTATTGGTGAGAACCGATAGGAAGGTCGCAAAGTCACCTAACTCCCGAAAATTCCGAGGAGCTGTGCAGTAAGGCTCAGTAACATTCCAGTTGTATCTGGCGATTCGGTGGATCAGTTAATCAGTTTCAACATACCAGTATGTTCTTCGAACCAATCCATCACACTCCTGAAATTGGCGCAACACACTATTATTATTATTTGATAAATATGGTTACCTTTGGGAAACATCATCGTCGCCTGCAACCAGTGTACAATACTCTTTGGACGTCATGGCTGTGTCACTACGATATCTATTTCGAAAGAGATTGAAACCATTTTCGGTACGTCCCTGAGGTGGCATCTGCCGCCATCGGATCAAAACCAACGACGTCTTTCCAGAGGTAGTATGTTTTTCTTTTCTTTCTTTTGCTTTCGATCAAGTAGCGTCTGTAATGCCTGGTAATACGAGGGTCGTCCACAATGTAAGTTCGATTTCTATTTCTATCCGCGCGCGGCAGCGTTACGATCGCAGTTTCTGACGTGTGCGTCGTGGTGGTTCTTTGTAATGTAAGCCGTAATTGAAAATGCCGCCGCTTGTGAAATCAGATCTGTGATTCGTTTTCTAAATGCAAAGAAAGTTGACCAAAGTAAATTCATCGGCAAATCTGCGAGGTTTACGGGCAAAACGCTATGAGTGATTCAATGGTTAGAAGATGGGTCAGACTGTTCAATGAAGGACGTGATGAAGAGGACGATGAAGAACGAAATAGACGCCTGTCTGTGGTTACTGATGAACTGGTTCACAAAACTGAAGAGAAGATTAAGCACAACTGTAACTTTACACTTAGTGTTCTTGCTATGGAAGTACCGCAAATCTCACGATCACTGAAATTTCGAAAACTTTACTCACGTTGGGTACCCAAAATTCTTATTGAACAATACTAAATACAACAGAGGGACAGTAAACTACAATTTTTGACACGCTACAACGAAGAAGGCGATGGTTTTCGTTCTCCAATACTCACTGGGGTATTGTACGATTCTTCTGAAACAAAACGGCAATCAGTGGAATTGAGCCACACATCATCCCAAACGATGGTTAAGCTTAACCACATCTTGACACCTTGAAAAGTCATGTGCACCGTTTTTTTGGCACAGAAAAGGCAATTTGCTGATTGATTTCTTACCACGAGTCCAAACAATTTATGCACATCGTTACTGCATGACCATTAAGAAATTACTCCGCGCAAGACAGAACATGCGCCGAAGATTTCTGTCAAAAGGTTTTTTTTTCACGATCATTCCCGACCAAACACGGCGAATGTGACCAAACAACTCTAACGAGAATTTGAATGGGACGTGTTTGATCATCCTCCGTACTGCCCGGACCTCGCTCCTAGCGACTTTCGTCTCTTCTTACACCTAAATTCTCTACTTGCTGGTCAACACTTCAACGATGATGGCGAGCTGAAAGAATATGTTACCACATGGTTGAATACATAGGCGGTAACCCTCTACAAATAAGGCATACGAAAACGTGTGCAATACTATGACAGGTGCCTGTGTAGACAAGCAGTTTAACAGTTTTAGATTTTTGTACAATAAATATTTTTTCTGTGTCTGTACACGTTTGTTTTATATAATCAAACGGAACTTACTTTGTGAACATACCTCATACATAAACATACTGATTGTTTTCCCTGCCATGGGGAATACAGATGGTGTCCGCAAATGAACTGTATCAAGAGGCAGTCTTAAGGCGACGTGATTCAACAGATAGAAGGTATTATTTTCTAGAGGGGTGATTATGGCAAACATCGTGCACGTATTACAGGAACAGATCACCTCTCCAGTTTTGTGTTTTATTTTTTCCGAGATGGTCCTAAAATTATCGTTAAAATTAATATATCTTTACGTAATTAATGACCCACACGTTATATCATCTATTGAACCGACGTAATAAATTTTCGTTATTAAGCACAGTATTAATTCTTGTTTCTTTATTTCTCAATTAATTTTATAATTTACGCTGAAATGATATGGATGAACACTAAATTTATTTGTAACTGTTTTGTTTGCTTTGAGAGAGACCTGTTCGAGTTAGAAGAAATACATTATTTACTGCTGCACAGTGGGCAGCAGTTAGTGTTATCAGCAGTAATTTCTAGTGTCCGTGTTCCACGAACAATTAAGGTCAGTAATGAATTAAAGTGTCAATGATTTAAGAGCTGGACGAAGCCGTGAAACACAACGGGGAATCAGCAAAAGAATTACACCGCAGTTGCTGTGACAGAGAGAGGGGAATTCTAGCGATCCACAGAAAATGAAGATAGGTGCTTTGAAAATGTTACGAACAATAAAATACCAAAAGATGAAATGGTAACAGTAATGCAATTCTCGACATTTATCGAACTGAGTTTAATTTTCAAATCGAGCTCTTATGAGTGTGTTGGAGTTTTTACAACTATTTCACACATCGTCGTAAAATAATATGTAAAACTAATAAAATAATTACAGAAACAAATAACTATGGCACTGGTGTTACAGTACGACTGTATACTGTATTACTTAACAGTTTTTGTCTGTAAAATACAATTTTATAGTTTATTTGAGCAACAGACACTATACCTGTTTATATGATACAATCGGACTATAATGAAATAGTAGTTACAAACTTTGCGCCATGAACTATTTACTCTTGAGCAATGAATTCCACATTTTTTAGTTTGAAAGAGTGTTCCGGATCTTATGTGTTTGAAGAAGTAACGTCAATGTTTTCAAGAAGATGATTCATAGAAAAACGATTAAATGAACGAATGTATGGCATATGTTATTTTTCCACTGTAACTAGTTACAGTATCCAACTGCTTTCAAGGTTAAATGACCACATTGTCTCGCAATATTTACCGCTTGTAAAAAGAAATCTATCTTTCTTTCTTATGCAGTAATCAGTCATATCTTGTGGCCTCAGTATCTAACTCAGAGTTGCTATTTTATCAAAATATCCCTAGAATTTTAATAATTTAAAGCGACATTTTCATTGCGCAATATTTTTGGCCGCCTTTAGGCACTATTGAAGGTTGTGGAATATATTGCACTAATATTTTGACGAATCTCCTAAAATTGGGTTTTACTGTGTAAATTACCGGGATTCCATAATCTCTGCCGAATAATGAACATGTCTGTCAGTTCAGTCTCGTCGGCTGAACTATTTTAAACAATTGTCTGTACTGTGGATTTGAAATGGGTTCGAAATCATCGGATTGTACATTGAGTTGAGAATATTAGTGGAAGTCATTAGGTCTTTAACAGCCTTGTGATGTTTCAAATGAAACGAATGTATTAATCTACTAAAGAAGACACCATAAGATAATTTGTAGTCAAAATAAACGGTAATTTACCAAAAATCAGACAAGCTTCAATCATTGCCATTAATAAATTAATTGTGAAGAAATTATAGGTTAAAAGGGCAAAAGTGACAATAAGTGAAGCAGATATTGACTGGATACTGGAACCAACACTTTGTTACTTGCACATTTTGTAAGGGCAATAATTTTTTGCCACTTATGATGTTCATTTATAAATATTACGCTCATATGATCACAATTACAGGTGCAAAATTGTACGACTAACGAGTAAGCGTACATCCTCAGATATATCCAATAGCATTTAGGCTTTCTGATGCCATTGTCACTTAATAAATTTTCAAGTATAAAATTTTCTTCTACCATTACTTCATCACTTTCCTGGCATGATCGGAAAGCCTGGCCTGTAGCCAAATAATAGCTGACATCAACATCCACTATGTTTTCACGTCTTGAGATTTTTGCCACTAATATTGTACAAATTTATTCCATGTCTGGATCAACTTTTAATATATTGTACAATATTGTCAGCAGTCTAGGATACACTTAACCCTTACAGTAGTTTGTTAACATCTGTAATGTTTTTGACTTGAGATGCTGAAAATCTACGTGATCTTCTAATATTAATCACTTTTTCAGTTATGGGTCATTTTGTATTACATATGTCTATAATATAAGAAACGTTGCAAATTCACGTTTAGGGAACGTAGGACTCAACGTAAGACAAAAGACAATGTTAACTCTCCTTTTATGGAAAACGCTTGGACCTGACTGTAAATGGTGGTTGCACGCGTTTTAGCACATAAAGTGTTTGTACTGCAAGAAGTCTGTGGGCTGCCTTTGAAGAGAGAACATGTTGCATGTTCACTTAAGCAATAACGTCCGTAATAGTAGATTAATACAGCCTCGGATATGAATTCTTTTCGGCCGCTGTACTATGGTATTTACTGTCTGGTCTGATATTTGTAGTTACTACGCCAAAAAACAGTTGCCATGAAGAACATAAAATAAAAAAAATAAAAAAAAATGGAAGTCTCACAATACAGTACTTCCACAGCAAAATGGTATGTGTGTGTGTGTGTGTGTGTGTGTGTGTGTGTGTGTGTGTGTGTATGTGTGTAAAACCAAGTCAGTTATTTTAATTAATGTCTATGAACAAAGAAGGAAAGAAAAATTTTCTGCACAGTGGTTTTATAAATGGGGTTACACTCGGATAGTTTTCTTAAGGATGAGGAAAGAAATCGGCCGTGCCCCTTGGAAGGAACCATCCCGGGATTCGTTCAAATGTCTGTAGAGCTTATGGGACTTAACTAAGGGGTCATCAGTCCCTAGACTTACAAACTACTTATGAACTACTTGCTAACTAGGACGGCACAAATATCCATGTCCAAAGGGGGATTCGAACCTCCGACCTTAGTGGCCGTGCAGACCGTGACTAATGTAGTATTTAGAATACTTGATTCTTATGTGACTGTGTTTATTCAATTAATAAAATTCACATTTTTGTGACTGAATGTAATATCCCTTCGATTTTGTCGTCTTTGTGTAAACAAAGTTTTATTTGACCTTCTGATAAAAATATCTTATGTCAAGCCTGGACATCAATGCTTCGAACCCGACTATATTAATCGATTGCAGACTCTTGAGCTTTGAGACTTCTAAAGTGGACAATAGAAGCAATCCGTTCAGACTTGTCACTCTCGAAAATGCCGCGTGGGCTAATGTTTGAAGGGATGTGAACACTGAAAAACTAATGTCCATCAGTACACTGTTTAAACTTACTTAGGAATCGGAACAGTACATCAGTCTTCAATGATTATGTCACTGTTCAGTTGATAAGTGATTGTACTTATTTTAGAAATAAACAGTAGCAATATTGATGGGGTCATATTAACCGTTGATAGGTAACTTATTAGATCACAGTTCATAACTAAATTGTTGACTAGATCCTGTCTGGCTCAAGCTGCTGATTGACAGAGACCGAATAGTCCATCATCGTGTATCCTTAACAACGCTTGTATATTTCATTGAAAATCCTAGTTGAATAAACTACTTCCTCATTAAATTTGCACCTCTTTACCTGGTAAAAGTTATGGGTTAAGAAAAATTTTCGTGGGCTAACATAATGATAATCGCTTTTGCCTCGTACTCTTTCCTTGGTACATATCGAATCCTTTTACTCTCCACTGCCGAACCCATGGATCTTTAGGAAACCTTGCTTCTCCCAGGGGTGTAACATGACCCCACCATCTGAGCCTCTTCGCTACAACATTTAAAACAACTTTTTCAGTCGCTGTGTAAGATGTATGAGACACGCGAAATATCCCCCTACTTTAAAAAAATGTAAAAATTCCCACTCCAAAGAAAGCAGGCGAAAGCCGGTGGGAAAATTACAGAACCATCGGCTTAATTTATCGTGCTTGCAGAATTTTGACACAAATCATTTAGAAAAGATTGGAAAATCTTTTAGAAGCTGACCTTGTGAGTAGACAGAATGGATTTAAGAGAAATGTAGGAACACGGGAAGTAATATTCACTTTATGAGTTTTCTTAGAAAATAGATTGAGGAATGTCAAACCTACATTTGTAGATTTGAAGACAGCTTTTCACAATGTTTACTGGATTACTCTTTCAAATTCTGTAGTCATCAGGGGTAAAATATATGGAACGGAAGATTATTTACATTTTGTACAAAAGCCAGACAGCAGTTATTAGAAGCGTATAAGACGAACATTAACAAGAGGAAACAAGGGTAATGGAATGCAGCCTAAGAAAAACGAGTAACGCTGAAGTGGCAGCGAGATTTTTTACTCGGGCAGTAAAGGAACGCCGCGCAGGAGTAGCCGAGCGGTCTGAAGCGCGGCCTCCCGCGTAGGAGGTTCCATTCCTCCCTCGGACATGGATGTGTGTGTTGTCCTTAGGTCAGTTTAGTTTGTAAGACTAGGGACTGATGACCAACATAGTTTGGTCCCACAGAAACAAACAATAGAACATTTAGTAAAGGAACAAATGGTGGTCGCAGAACAAAGGATATGAATTGTAGAACGGCAATGGAAGAAAAGCGATTTGGAAAAAGAAATTTACTAACATCGGATATTAATTTAATTGCAAGGAAGTCTTTTCAAAGTGCATTTGTGTGGAGTACTGCCTTGTACGGGATTGAAACATGGACGAAAGAGGATACAGGCTTCTGAAATATGGTGCTAGAGGAGAGTGCTGAAGATATGTGGGTATGTCGGTACTGAACACAAAAGGAAAGAAAAAGAATTTCTGGCGTAAATTAAAAGAAAGGATGGATTGGTATGTCAATTCTTAGACATTAAGGAATCGTCAGTTTTTCATTGGGGGCGGGGGGAGTTTTTGGAGTAAAAATCCCAATATACAGTAATTGGATTGCTTTGCGATTTTCATGAGGAGATGAAGCTTCCTCAGGACAAAATAGGATGGAGAGGTGCATCAGACTGAAAGGTAGAACAGCAATAACAACAAGAACAACAACATAAAACTTCCTTGAGGAACAACAGATATCATTTTAGTTTTATTTGATGACTTTCGTAACTACTATGTACTGTTTCCATTCCGACAGAAAACACTCCATAAGCACGGAATTTGATTCGAAGCCGTCAAAAGCCTTCTAGAAACCTTGAAATTGGAATCGAGTTGAGAGATATTTCCTCGACAGCACCCATCAGTTAACTAATGAGGTACTGAACAGAACTGGGAAGGAAAATAATTTCAGGCATAAATTAAAAGAAGGGATCGATTGGTAGCTCACATTCTTAGACATCAAGAAACCGTAAGTTTATCATTGGGAGACTTTTGGGGTAAAAATCCCAGAGGGACACCAATGTACAGTAAGCAGGTTGGTTTGTGATTTTTATGAGGAGATGAACAGGCTTGCTCTGGACAGAATAGGGTGGAGAGGTGCATCAGACTGAAGGGCAGAACAGCATCAACAACATTAAACTTGCTTGGGGGACAACATATATCACTTCCGATTAATTTGATGCCTTTCCTAGCTAATACGTACTGTGTACATTCCGACAGGACACATTCCATTAGAACGCAATTTAATTCGACACTGTCAAATGCCTTCTGGAAACGTTGAAACTGGAATCGATTTGAGATTTTTGTCGACAGCGCTCATCAGTTTATGGGAGTAAAGATGTAGGTGTACTTCACAAGAACGGTACTTTCTGAATTCGTGTTGACTAAGAATCGATTGGTCGTTCTCTTCGAGTTCGCTCATCTTACATATCAAAAGAATCTACGAAAACTAAAGTCAGTCGACAAGACCAAACTTCCCTGCCAATTTGCTTCATTTCTGTTTTACACGAAAGGTATTCAACTACAGATTTGTCATCAAGTATCAGAATTAACATAAGCCTCGCCTTCCTTTTTCTATACTGAAACGCGGTTTCCTTCTGTATGTTTCTTATGGGGATGTCAATGCTGAAACTAAATTTCTTCTGTCAGACCGTTCTATCCGACCGATTTCCTTCATTTTTACTTTAAACTAAAGGTTTTCATTCACAGGTTAGTCATCAAGTATCAGAATTAACTAAAGTCTCTGCATCCTTTATTTATATTCAAACGCGGGATCCTTCTATCCTTGCATTGAATATCTTAATCGGTTTGTTTTACGATATCTTCGGTTTTAATTAAGGCACGAAGTTCTTTTAGATCAAACAACACTCCGCGGATCAAGCTTTTTCAGTTGTACTTTTATACCCTTTATTGATTCTGAAGAAAGCTATGTGTGAACATTCAATTTTAATATAAGAAGAGGCATTGATTTAAAATTTGTGCTGTGCCCTGGATTCGAATCTGGGGCCTCCTGCTTCCTAGGTAGGCGCTCAGCTAACACAGCGACTCCACGGACTGTCTTAAAGCACGTCTCCCTCCATACCACACAATTTAATTGTGCCTCTATGTTCCCTGTGAAATGTGTATCAAATTTTAATTCAATACCTCTCCTTATACTTCATACCTATGCTTTAACTAGACAATGTTGTCTCAAGAAAATGTATTATTGTTGATATTTATGTCACCTCAGCCTGAGGGACAAGGCGGGATTGTTCCCATTGGCGCTCTTTGCTAGGCTGCTATTCCAATATAGGAGAACCGTGGCAATTTGATACGCCTTTCACAGGGAACATTGAGGCAGAATTAAAGTATGTGGTGTGGAAGGAGACGTGATTTAAGACATTCCGAGTAATCACTTTGTGTGCAACACCGTGTTAGCTGAGCGCACTAAAGCGCCTACCTAGTAAGTGGGTGGTCCTGGGTTCGAATCCCGGCACCACCACGTATTTTAATTCATTGCTTCTCCTTATATTTAATACCTTTGGTTCGGGGCATTGTTGTCTCAAGGAAATGTATTATTGTTGATATTCAACTTTACTTCCATTTTTTCTCAACTTTACTTCCATTTTCCCAACTTTTTTGCCATACCACTAGGGTGCGAAGTAAAGTTTGAAAAATGTGCTTGTTCCAAAATACTGATGCGAACCGACGTCAATGATTTCTGCCACCGCCGAGGAGTAGCCAAGTGCAATGAGGCGCTATGCTCTGATGCACGAGGGCGTTCCCCATCGAGGGTTTGAATTCCCATTCGGGAAAGGATGCTTGTGCCGTCTTTAGTATAAGGTAGTTCATAAATAGTTTGTAAGTTTAAGGACTGATGACCCCGCCGTTAAGTCCCATAAGATTTACAAACATTTTAACATTTTTGATTTCTGCCTGTATTTTTGGGGTCACTGCTATTACCTTTCTTGATAATGGGAAGGACTTGTGTAACTTTCCAGTCTGAGAGCAAGGAACTACCGCAGAGGTCACTGCTATTACCTTTCTTAAAGAGTGGGATGATGCCGGCCGCGGTGGACGAGGGGACTGAGGTGCTCCAGTCACGGTCTGCACGGCCACGACGGTCTTGTGTTCGAATCCCACTTCGGGCATGGATATTTGTGCCGTCCTTAGTGTAAGCTAGTCCATAAGTGGTTTGTAAGTTTAGGGACTGATGACCCCGTTGTTAAGTCCCATAAGCTATACAAACATTTGAACATTTTTTGAATAGTGGGATGACTTTTGTAACTTTCCAGTCTCTGGGTACGGAACATTCGCGGAGGTGGAATGTTTTGTGTCTCGTTTGCCGCCGGTTGTCCGAGGTGTCGGTGGCCGAGTAGAGAGACCGACACAGGGTATTAGAATGCACGCGTGTGCGGGTACAGAGTCTGAGGCGACCAGCCAGTGGGCAGCAGAAACTAGAAACAATAAGCTAGATTAGAACAATATATATATTTCGTAGAAATTATACACTACTTAACTTGGAGGGCAGCAGAGTAGTGGAATGGAGATACATAGTTAACTAGATAGAGGCCTGCCTACTGATGAGTCCTAGTGCCTGTCCTAATCCCAAGTGGCCGATCGAGTTCAGTGGTGGCCACGAGCGGAGTTGCAGCTGAGGGCGCTTGTGGCCGACGTCGTGAGAACGCCGCGCCGTGCTTGCATGGCGGCGCGCGGCGATAGTACCTGGCGCGCACTTCCGACTTGTGCGACACCACAGAATGAAATAAATCGCAATTTGCGATGTTATGGCATCACTCTATTAGGTTTAGATGCAATACCAAACTATGGCGAATGAAAATTTGTGCCCGGCCGGGGTTCGAACCCGGGATCTCCTGCTTACTAGGCAGACGCGTTGACTACTCCGTCACCGAGGACACAGTGACCAGCCCGACTGCAGAGGACTCTTCCCTGCACGTCTCCCGCCACACACAAATCTCCATTCGCCACGTTGTCTCTTTCCTATACCACAGCCTATTTACTCTATAATGCTCGCAGCACAATACTGTATTTCCGCATCAGGTCCTTTGCAGTCGGACTGGTCACTGTGTCCTCGGTGGCGGAGTGGCCAACGCGTCTGCCTAGTAAGCAGGAGATCCCGGGTGCGAATCCCGGCCGGGCACAAATTTTCATTCGCCACAGTTTGGTATTGCATCGAAACCTAAAACAGTGATGCCATTGTAAGTTAACCACCCTCCGCTACCTACCAGTTGCCGCCTTTCTCAGGGATTATTTACGGTGTGAAAAGCAGATGTTATTGCCCTGATAAAATTGTATTGCAACGGATAACGACTTTTTACACACTAAAGACTGCAGCAACTGATAGCATACCGGTGGCAGTTCCCTTACTAGATGAAATTCCCCCATTTATATTCTCGCAATTCCCAATTAAATATTCTCACTCTCCTTTTAATCATTAAGCATAAATGGGACTCAGAATTTCATAAAAACAACTAGAGACGAAATGTTTAACTATTTACACAAGTTTATTAAATTCACTGTACATCTCCCTATCATCATTTTAAACCCAAAAATACAAAATATTCATTCACTAAATGTATCACCAATGGATTGAGACAAGGATCGTAACCTTACATTCATAACGTACATTCTTTAGTCTCTCATACTACACCCACGTAGCTATGCACAACATTCCCATTATACAAAATCATTTCCCCGCTGAAATAGAGACAGAATTAACAACCAACACAGTTCCTGATACTTTACCACGGAGGCCACCATACTCACATCCTTCCTCTTCGACAGCCGGAAACGTTCTCCCTCTCGTGGCTGCTCCCCGTCCTAACCGATCCTCCCGTACCAGTTCGCGAGTAGCCGCGCCCTCATTGGCTTGTGATCTAACGGGGTCTTCTGCCAACCTCCGAATTCTGAAGGAACTCGCAAGTCGCAGCCACTTGACCATCTCATCCCCAAGGAAACCTCTCTGCCACACCCCAAAACTAAAGTTGGCAAACCTACCGAGTGTTCTGCATCTCTGCCTTCCCAGCCGCGGCTTCATGCACACTTAGAGACCCTCACACACTCAATCACATAGGGTATAAGAGGAGTTGGGTACTGTGGAGCAAAGCTCCTTATGTGAGCGGCGCTCACTTATTTGTCCTGCAATAACAATTTTAATAAATAATAGAGCATTCTTGTCTCCACCTAGTACATCCCCCATTATAGTGGCACTAAAGGCCAAGCACACTTTTACGAAATGATAATCAGATGAAAGTAAGGTACACTGTAGTATACAAGGATTTAATGGAATGATACTACAGTATCGTTTCACCATAACATCGCAAATTGCGATTTATTTCATTCATTTGAACGCTGTAATTCGTCAAAAATATATATAATTACACCACAGAATGTTTATATGTGATAACTAGCTAAGGATCTATTGCATCAGCATACTCTGAAAGGCACGTAATTGGCATAGAATCTGGATCGTAATACCTACTTTTGATAAGTGGTTTAAGGTACTTTCGGGTGCTGTGGCTCACGATGTTAGCGTCGCGAATACTACTGTGTTTCTGCCTAGCTGAGATACACAGGTATAAATCACTATCGATATTTGGTTGGTAAAAAAGCACTGTCCAGCATATTGGTTGGGGCTTTTTGGCGAGTCAAATGGCAGGAGCAGCGACGCGGGTGGATCGGCCGCCGCCAGTGCGGTGCGCCGCGGGCCGGGCCGCAGTTAATGAACTGTCAGCAGCAGCGACCGCCGAGCCACCGAGGCACTGCCGGCCGCGCTGCCGCAGCAACCACTCACACGCGCCTACCCTATATTCATCCGCTCACCTGTGTGGATCTCGTATGGACCGTCCACTCTGTCACCGGGTGCTCTGCGTTCTTCCAGGTGACTAACGTACAACACGCCACTCGACGAATCCTATACACTTCGGATGCGTGGTAGTTTAGGTCATAATACGAGACACGGATTTTTTTATTCGTGCCAATACAACAATTGCTGTTTTTAAGAGGAGTAAATGTTGTGTCCTTAGCGATCACATAGAAGGAAGGTGGGTTCCAGGTTGTACGCCGCAGACGGGAACTCTGAGGAATTGCTACAGACATCGACAATTAGTCGTAAAGTACATTCCAGAATAATTACAGTACATAAATAGAAATCAGGTAACAGCAGCTATCATGCAAACCTAGGCTTCAGTGGTTGTTGTCACTATCAATAAAATTCTTCCGGGTATGAGACCGCGTCGTCATTTTATAAACTATACCGACGTTTCGGCCACTGTTGCAGGCGGCCTTCATCAGGGTCTGCCTGTCTGTCTGACAGACCCTGATGAAGGCCGCCTGCAAGAGTGGTCGAAACGTCGGTATAGTTTATAAAATGACGACGCGGCCTCATACCTAGAAGAATTTTATTGATAGCAGCTATCATATTGAGATACAAGCAAGGTATTTAGATCAGTGCAGGTCGCCGTCAGAAGGTCATCTGGCGTGGTGTCTTCTGTCGCTTCATAGGAAGGCGCTGGCGGCCCCCCATCGGCCGTGGCTCCTACTGTCCTACTGACAAGGAGTCCACATGGGTCTCGGAATTTACAATTTCTTTATGTTTATGGTACGAGAAGTTGAGAACATAAATAACAATCAGCCAGAGCTATTCGACGCAACTCCCAAAAAATTGTCGAGAAAATCGACTTCGAAGTTTTGCAAGTATATGTAAGTACCAATAATTAAAACTTCTTGCCATTCAATTTCTGCGTGGTGTGTACAGCAACCGTGTTAAGTCGAAGTCTTGAATAAAATAATGTCTTGGTTGCAAAAACTTATACTGAAATGACGCGTTTCGCCCGGTTAGAGCATCTTCGGATTTCTGACAAAGAAGAAAAAATGATCCACATCTTACAATTTTTACATGGCAATATTACAAAAGAGTTTAATTTTGTTAGCTACAAAACAATGTTGAAACCAGTAATAAGGGATTGTAATAATGTAGGTACTGATGTTTTACCTACTCTTTGATAGAGGGTGTTTAGTTGAAAATGCAAAGGATGTCTTACCGAGACAATAACAATGTAATCCGTTAATCAGCGCCGGCAGCGGTGGCCGAGGGGACTGAGGCGCTCCAGTCACGGTCTGCACGGCCACTACGGTCGGGGGTTCGAATCCCCCCTCGGGCATGGATATTTGTGACGTCCTTAGTCTTAGCTAGTTGATAAGTAGTTTCTAAACTTAGGGACTGATGACCCCGTAGTTAAGTCCCATAAGTTGTAAAAAAAAGAACATCTGAATTTTTTTGTTAATCGGCGGTAGCACTGACCGTTAAACAAATTGATACAATGATCAACTTAATAGAGACTGAAATAATTTATACTCCCAAAATTTACCTTGTCTAATGCCTCTGTGCTATATAGTAGGTCTTCAACTAACACAAATGCTACAACAGGGCGAAACGCTTCATTTCAATAAAAGTTTTTGAAAACCAAGGCATTCTTTTATTCAAGAGTTCGAATAATTAAAGAAGTTGTAGCATCTGTCGGCGTAACTAAGGCAATAGAGTTCTCGCCTCACAATCATAGAATCGGTGGTTCGATCCCACTATGACACATATACTGTTTTCGTTGTTTTCGTATTCAGTTATGTAAAACATTTTGGGATTTCTAATTTCATGTGTTGTGTCAGTTTTTGTTTATTTGTATATAGACGAGCTAACACATTGTAATCGTCTAAACGATGGTTAACTAGGAAAGCGGCATGGAAAGCCATTAGTTGCTATCGACATGCCTTTCCAAATAAGCGTCGTAGCTCTTAACTGAACAATCAAAGAGGTCCGTCGTCAACTAATAATGAAGCCAACACTGTAAAAAATAGTATTAATAGTCCTTTATAAAATATAGATAATTTCGAATAAACAAAAGTACCTGCATTTTTCGTAAAAAATTACCAGCAGATATTAAGATTGTGTAAGTATTCTAACACAACGAAAACTGAAAGAAAAATCTGCCACAGCAGGATTCGAGCCACCGCCCTACGGATGGAAGGCTTGAACGCTACCACCTGAAGCACACTAACAGATGCTCTAACTGTTGTCCTTATGCTCTAACTGGTAATTATGTGCATTTGCAAAACTTCAAAAGTCGATTTTCTCGAGAATGTTTCAGAGTGCCGTCCAATATCTTCAGCTGATTGTTATTTGTGTTCTCAACATCACGTACCACAAATATGAAGTAATTCTAAAATCGGATACCCATTTGGTCTCCTTTTGAGACGTAACAGCAATAGATTGGAACTGGTGCTTGTAAAAAATAAGGCCGCTAAATAGATAAAATAAACTTATCCAGGAGCAAGATCAGCAACAATCAATTAACAAAATAATTAGTTTCTGGTGATCACACCCGGGGACTTATATGGAAGGTTTGGCCAAAGATCATTTCTCAGTGTGCACAACAATTTTATTTAACAATTACGACAACAGGTCCCTACAGCTTGACGCTCTAATCCAGATAAATAGAGACTGAGTGGCGCAAGTAGTCAAATTTGCAACAGATGAAGTCAAAAAGGCTAGCAATGAAACGTGCTAATAATCAATTAATTATATAAAACACACTTACTTCAGCCAAGATCGCTAGTTTATTTGTTGGTTTCTTTACCTGTTTCAATTAACTATGTCATCATCTTCAGAAACAATTTTCTTCTATTTTCAATAAAATAAAGAGATACTTGTGAAAATGAAATATAAGAAAAAGAACATTGTCAAACGATTAAAATTTGCATCAGCATCCTGAACATTGGCTTTACACGACAGCTGAACACCTAGAAATTTGAACCGTTCAGTCTCATCATATGCCCATTATGTATAATCAAAATGTCCACTTTCGTTAAATTATATGTTAGAAATTTTAAAAACTGGGTTTTACTGTGATTTAACATCAATCTGTTTTCTACAAGCCATGAACTTTTCTTTTGAGCTGTGTTATTTGATACTGTGTCAATATTACAAACAACATTCTTCACTACCAAGCTGGTATCATCAGCAAAGAAAACAATCACCTGTTATACATGAAGGCATATTATTTGTATAAATAAGAAACAGCAGTGGTCCCAAACCAGACCCTTGGGGCACCCCACACTTAACTGTGCCCCATGTAATTGAATGTCATAGCCATTTTCAACACTGCGCAGAATTACCTTCTGCTGTCTGTTATTAAAGTAAGAGGTGAACCAGTTGTGAGCTACTCCTCGTATTCCTTAATGTTCCAACTTCTACAACAATATTTTGTGATCAGCACAGTCAAACGCCTTTCTTTAAATCAAAGAAAACGCCTATTTTCCGTAGTCCACGGAACAGAACTTGAAATTCATGAAGCCATAAAAACACTAGAGAACAAAAAAGCAATAGGTGAAGATTCCATTACAAAATAATTATTCCTTTTTGTTATTATTTTTTTATTCCATGTAGATCTATGCTTCGCGGTCGTTGGTTCACTTCGTTCTTGATTGTTCGTTGAATATTCGACTCAGCTTTTTTATTACAGAGGGCGTTTAGCCCCATGATCGGGTGCGCTGAGCCACTGCGCCCGGTATTTTTAAAATTTACTCCAGCGGTCCTCGAACACGCGCCAGCTGTGTTCGTCAGCCTATCCACTTTTTCTCCCTTCTTTTCCTTTTGCTCTTGGGGTAGTTCTGTTCGTTGCTGTCGCTGACCGTTTTTCTTGGTTGTTGTTCGATGTGCTCTTGGCTCAGCTCTTTTATTACAGAGGACGTTGAGCCTTCTGAGAGGGCGCCCTGAGCCACGGCGCCCGGCTTCAAATGGTCAGAACCGAAGAGTCTAGCCACGGCAGAATAGCCGTGCGCACTGAGGCGCCAAGCTGTGGTGCGCCTGGCAGTTCGCCGTCAAGATTCGGGTTCCGTCTCGGGCATGGGTTTATGTGTTGTACTTGGGTTAGTTTAACTTAGTTTAACGGATTAATAACCAAGCAGATTTACAAACATTTGAATTTTTGAAGATTCTATTTACATTAGCCCTTTGAAAACATTTGGAAAACGGAAGAGATTCCAGAAGAATGGAAAATAACATTAATAAAAAGAAAGGAGATAAACAAAATGTCAGCAGCTGAATAAAGAGAGGGGCCCGGATGAGCAGGACGACCGTAAGATGAAATAAATACGTCATATAGGAACGGTTAGTGCTTTTAACCCGTACCATCGTTTATATCGACGAGGAGGCAGGGGACTGTATAACTGCCATTTCTCGGTATCAATTAGCTAATCGGTAAAGTACAAATGTTTTCCATCAAGTACGATTTGCTACACGGAAGGTAGCAACATTAGGGTTGAATATCGCGTCACGTCGTCGTCCTGGTCACTGGCGCAGTGCACAAGCTTGGAATGACTTTTCACTGAGGGTGGGGAAGAATGTCGTTCGTTAATTTTTAAATTAACCGTCCCGGATTTAGCCTGGTGTGATCGAGAAATCGTAGTAAACCTAAATCTAGATGGCCAGAGGCACCCTCCGGGTGCCAGTCCCGTGTATTACTCTCCCGACATTAGTTCTGTCAGTTTATCCCCGGTCTCAAAAACAGATGTTTTTTTTCCTATTTGCCTCGTTTGCTCGGCCGCGATTTGATCTCGCCGAAGAGTTCCAAGAAATAACGTTTTTGACGGAGAACATTCGGCGACGTTGCATTTTGGATTTACGTGGAGTATCATTTCTGGCCTGAGCTGATATGAATACACAATAACTCCTCCACGCTTCACTGCCACAGGCATCGCAAAAACAATATAACGGAACGAAATTCTCACTTTTTAGCGGAGTCTGCGTTTACATGTATGAAATCCCCTGGCAGATTAAAATTGACTGCTGTATCGGGATTCGACCCCATGACCTTTGCTTCCATGGGCTGGAGTACTGACAAATACCTGTGGACGCCACACTAGCCGGCCTCACAGCTTTGGTTACGATATTTTCTCATCTCCTACACACTAAAATTCAAAGAATTTCTCGTGAGAGTCTTGCGGGACCACCACTTCTGGAAGAAGTGGAGGTTCTGGAGACAAAGCTTAGCCACAGCACAGAGAATGTTTCCAGGACGAAATTTTTACTCCGTGCACTGATATGAAACTTCCTGGCAGATTACACTGTGTGCTAGAACGTGATTCGAACCCAGGCCCTGTTCTCTTCTTCCAAGAGTGCTGGGTCCTTCAAGGTTCGTAGGAGGACGTCTGTGAAGTTTTTGAGGCATTGGAAGAACTAAAGCTGTCAGGACGAATCCTGAGGCATGCACAGTTAGGTCATCTGCTACCGGCGAGATGGCTCAGCGCGTTCGGTGAAAGAACTGGATGCCCTCTCTTGTATACATTTCTTTATTTAAAAATATCGCATGTTTGCCCGATATTGAAACTACTAAAAATTATCTTAATGAAAACTGCACAGTGAGTCCAACTTGAAAGATAGGATCCATCACGTTTAATAACCTAATTACTATTTTCATCCAATTTTTAAGTAGGTTAGGTAAGAACACTAAAGATCACTTTGAGGTCTGGGTTAGCAAAAAAGTTCTCGGTTGGAAATTCGAAGGTCATTGTTTCGAGAATCGCTGCGATTGCGAATTTTTTCAACGAAGCGTTCAACACCCAAACGATATGCCTTTTTAACACCAGTTATGTGTTTTTAAATAGAAACTCTTTATTATTTAATCTATAGCATGTCAAATCACATAAACAATGGCCTTGACTGCATGGCCATACGGCAATTACATCCGAAGATGTCAACACAAACTTACGTTTTTTTTTTTTAAATGGAGATCCTGTATTATTTCTTAAGCAATCAATGGCATGATAAAAATCACAAAAAGAATGGTGTTGGGTGCATCGCAATGCTTCAGTTACATACGAGGAAACTGGGAAGCAAATTTGACGGTTGAAACACATGAGGCGCGCTGCTAGCGCGTATCCGAGACTATTAACCGTGAGTCTCGCTTGAGTCTCGGACACGCGCTAGCCGCACGCATCATGTGTTTCAAACATCAACTTCGCTTCGCAGTTTCTCCGGATGGAACTGACGCATTGCGTTGAAACCGAGGCAGTTCTTTCTGTGATTGTTCATGCTATTGTTGATTAAGAAATAATAATAATAATAATAATAATAATAATAATAATAATAATAATAACGTAATTTTGTGTTGAAAATATTATTTCAATACGTTTTAGACCCTCATAGTACCTTCTTTTACAACCCCCTGCCGTACGTTCATGACTATGAAAGTCGTTTTTTAATATCTGTTGTAGTTCCAGGGATATCTGAGATGAAACAGTAGAATGGGACACCCTGTATGTATAGTACTGGGTAAGAACGATACCACGACCACAAATAAGCATTTTATACGCGGGACCACGAAAAAAGAAGAAAATAAAAATCGGTTGTTCCAGAAAGTCATAGATTGTTATCTGGTCTCGAATCTACGTGTGACACAAAATTTTAACCAGCCACGAAGTTAGAAGTTTAGAATAAATTACAACATGCTCAGAGACATTTCAAACGTGAACGAAGAAACAAAAGAGCCCTAAAAACTGATTTAATGTGTAGTACGCTCTGCCATACACTCAGCCCTTTTACAGCCTTTACAAGGTTTTGCTTTTATGTCTTCAGTATGAAATTAATATTGATACAGGTTTATGCCACGGAACCACGAAACCATTAATAAAGCACCTATTCTTCATGTATTGGCAGTGTGATCGGAATTCATTTTCGTTCAATTCTTTCGTGCTCCAGAAATATTCTTATCGGTTGATTACATCTCATAAGCATACAGCCTTGAATTCCGTATTTCATTACTACGACGCTAAATATCTTTCAGACTTGCCAGTCCCGTCAGCATAAGAAAAACTACAAGCAAAAGACCTTTTACGAGGCGACTTGTAAATTATGCATCCTGCTAAACAGGGCGTCGACAGCGTTGGCTCTAACGGAAAAAGGTGACGTAGTGCTCGAGTTTTCTCTCACCACTTTTAGAACGGCATCAACAAGAAAAGTTTCTCTTATCTCGATATAAACTTCGACTGAAACTCAGTCTGTTGAGCTGAAATTGGAGCAAATTTTTTTTTGCGAAGTGGAAGGGGTAACTCGCGAAACTATGAGACAAAAGGAGAGTAAAGATGAAATCGAATTCCTCACTCTGTGACCGTATATTGTTCAAAGGGACGAATCGTTCGAGCAACTATTTGGTGTTCGTTAATTAACTTAAAGATGTCGTCTACCTTGCCTATTTAGAAATATTAAAACATTATTTCCTAGTTATTTAACTTATGAATCTATATACAGGAAACAAAAACAAAAAAATAGTGGCATAATTATTTTATCCAGTTAAACTAAAAGTCATATACAATAACATAATTACTAATATTTCTTTAAATCTCAGAATAGAAACCAAACCTTTGTTGCGAGTTATCGATGTTCCATGATTTATGTATTCTATGATGTATTATTCTGTTAGAAATAAACATTAGTTGTTAATTACTGCAGTCATGGTTTTGTGTGTTCGTAATATCTGGTGCCGAAAGTTGGGTAAAAATTACTATTTTTTGCGTAATTTTGACGATAAAAGGCTTACTTCACGCTGCTGGAAGCGGGATACGACGTCGGACCACGTCACAAGATAGTCCATTCCAGTATAATACGATGGGTTGGTGTTTCTGAAGAGACAAAAACAAAAATACTTGTCTTTTCAGATACATCAGAAAAGGCCTATCGAGCAGTGCTTTATCTACGATGCAGCACTTCAAATATGACATCAGTCAATTTAGTTTGGCGTAAAAACAGATTAGCCCCAATCAATAAAATAACTCTTCTACGACTGGAACTTCTAGCAACACTCCTTGGGTCGAAGTTACTTTACTATTTCTGCGAGGCCACACACTATGATGCAAATAACGCAACACTGTGGACTGACTCAACTGTAGCCTTATAGGATGGATACAACATGACCCTAATCGATGGAAGACATTTATTTCAAACCGTGTTATAGGAATACAAAGATTAACAAATCCATCACAGTGGAGACATTGCCCCGGTGATCAAAACCCAGTTGATCTGCTCTCCAGGGGTACCACAGCAGACAAACTTCAAAATTCCATTATATGGTTCTACGGGCCTGCTTGGTTAGCAGAGAACAGAATGCATTGGCCAGGACTTAGGCAGAAGAACTTAGATTATTTCTTGCCAGGAAGAAAGAAAGAAACAAACCAAGTCTTCATGGTAAAAACAAGACCCCCGATTTTAACAGCTTACACGGTATAGTAACTATTACAAACTTTTACGAGTCACAGGATGGATTCTTCGTTTTAAACGACAGTTAATAAAACAAAATAAGACATTAGGAGAATTAACAGCAACAGAACTGCAAGAAGCACATACTTATTGGATTCGTATTGTCCAACAACATTTTGTAGTTGTACTGCATGCTCTGCATTAGTACTTGCCTCTGTCACAAAATTCGAAAATAGCTCGTTTTAATCCATCCTTGGATGATGGCTTTATTCGTACTGGTGGACGTCTACTGTTTGCAAAATCAACAAGAGAGCAACGTCACCCAATTCTTCTTGATGAATTGCATAACTTCACTCATTTATTAATCCGCCCGAAGGACGAAGATATTACGAACACACAACACTGTGACTTCAATCATTAATAACAACTGTTTATTTCTAAGAGAATAATACATCACAGAATACATAAATCATGGAACATATATATATATATATATATATATATATATATAACCCGCAACATCCTTTATTACTCTTGAGAACAAAGTAAGAGACTACATTTTAAGTTTCAGTAGGCATATAAAACTGTAGTTGCGATCACAGAAGACCATAATAGTAGTAAATTATTTAGGAATATAATACGGCCAAAGCATGCGATTACTCAGGTACTGTCTCCTACGACAGGAAACTATGTAACAAGTATTTGAACCACACATATCTCGAATCTGCAGATTTTGTATTTTATGAGGATTTATTCTTTTTTAACATTGCAGTCTTCGATAAGGTGATTCTTGGTAAATCTTTTTAAATCTGGCCATTTAAGTTTCACAAAGAGAACACGCAACGACACTCAACAACACAGGGCTGTTGAAATTTTGGAAAGAAATATAAATGAAAAGCAAGACATTTCAGAACGTGTAAGCCGAATAACGTGTATCACTGCTGTCTTGTGGCGATATTCGGTGAACAGACTAAATCATGTATATGTGTAACTGGAAGCTCTTTACTTATTTTACACTCCGCCATAGTTACATTTTTAAAACCATTTCACACGATCGAATGCAGCTAAAGCTCTGAGGAGCACAAAATTTGCGGCAAAAGTTATTGTAGTCATTGTTACAGTGAAAACTGTGCTCATCGTACGGTACTAAGCTTACGATTTAGATCAAGTCTGAAAGAGTTGAACTCCAAAAGTATTGCAGAAATGGTTTAAAAGGTGAAACTGTGGTGGAGGTTTTAATTAATAAAGAAATTTAATAACGAGTCTCAGGACCATCACATGATGGAACAACAATAGTGCTGCATGCATCTTACATTGTTTATTGTCACAAGGGTCAGATTAAACGCGCATACGACAAGGAAATGAAAACCCCAAAGTGCGTCCGTTAGAAAGTGCCTTAAAGCAGTGTCGAATCGAAGGGGCTGCGGCTTTCCTAGTTCCTGTTGCAGACCTCCAGAACCTATTTTCAAAAATATTGATTTCACCTAGTTTTTAAAGTTTTCATTTATTGGTTAATTTTCTATAGAAATATTCGGTTCGAGGATACAGATTACACTTTTTTCGAACCTCACATATGAAGAATACAGAAGTTGCAGAAACAAATAATCTGTCACTATAAAGTAACAGAGATGAAAAGAGATTCTTTGCTTTTGTAAGGCCTCTGAACTTCAAAAACAGACATTGTGAACTTTGCTTAACAACCTTAAAAACGAGATGCATACAACAAAAACTGTAAGATTCTTCTGCAGCGGAGAAATTATGCGAGTAATTATAATGTTTCGTGTACGAGTAAATAAAAATATAGAATAACCAAACACATGAGAACGGTAGTTCTGACACATTTTTGGGATATGATCGCAGGTAATGTGTTCAATATGATTTCCCCACTCATGCTGCATGCGTAACACGGCATGGTCGACAATTGCGATCTGCCGTCGTTTGCTGAACTTCATATCAAGAAAAGCCCGGCTACATCCCTGATAGACACGATTCTTCAAACAGAAATCACATGGCTTTAGGTCGGGGGGCTATGAAAAGGCCATACATCTTGCAGTCGTCACGGAATGTTTGTCGAAGCAAACCTTTCACTTTGTTTTGCCCCTTCCTGCAGTAAAATAGAGGTGTAGATACAGTTCTGTTCTTGCAAAGCCTTAATCACGTGTTGCGCGAGGAAGTCTTTATAACGTGTAACAGGGCCATGGGGTGTCATCTCATCGTAGAAAATCGGCCCGACAGTAAAGGAGCTTGTGAAACTACACCACACAACCAAGTACGCTGAATGCAGTGGGTGTTCCTGCACAGCGTGTGGGAGAGTAGAGCGCCATATGAGATAGTTTTGTGCATTTACGTCACCATGAAAAGTAAAGTGTGCTTTGTCAAGTGTCATCTATTTATTTATTTATATTTATACGCGAGCCTGGGGCTGTATTTCGTGCACATTATGAATCTTGTAAGGGTAGCAGAATAAAAAGCACCGCAAGAACTACTGAGCAGAAGAGACACAATTTCCATGTCACAGTCTGCAGAAATTGAGGCATTTTCTGCATGGTCGATTTCAGCAACAGCAACTTCATCAGCGACCGCCATGAAAATGGGATGCCTTCGTCTCCCTGCTGAACCAACAAATTCACCTGTTCCTTAACATTTCGTGATCATACCCTTCAGCCCGGTTATTGCCATGGAGCTTCTTCGCAGCCATTTCTATCGGAGATATTCCCGTAATGTATCGCAGCTGATCTGCCGTACTGATAAAACAATATCTATCGATTTTCTCGATACCCATTGTAGTTCGTATGGAAAACTTTGCCCTTCTTAACGCTTAACACTAGTAATCACTTCAAAAATGAAAGTAACAAGAGTCACCAAACAGCCAACAGATACTGATGTCAAATCAGGATAGATTTTTTCATCCTTACTGCATACTTCCTTCATTTTCTTCATCATACCCATCGAGCTGGCCAATTACTGAACACACCCACGAAGTTTCAGCGTCCTGCGATGTATACAGCCCGCAATGCAGGTCTCTGAACATCGTCAGCTAAATCAGAACCACCCGGTACAAGAAGCAGGGCAATATTATAAGCTTAATAAGAAACGAAAATTGTGTAGTTATCCGTAACAGCACGAGAAGAAATCTGTCGAATTTCATTTACACGATGAAACAGTCAAATCAAGAGCCATAACTTCAACTGAACTAGGAACTGCAATTAGAGTAACTTAATTTAGAAAGAACACACAGAAAAACCGTGTGGAATGTTAAAAGTGGGCCACTGTACGAAATAAAAGCTTAATTCTGGTAGAAGGTACCCAGATAAGAATTTACGGTTATAAAAAACTTAATTTTAGCAATAAAATTGGCAAAAGATCCGTGTGAGCTACCGGATACTCCCTGCTGCAAAACCTTGTTCCCTGGCCAAAATTGAGAACTGACTTTGTTCAAATTACTCTAATAACAGGTAGTTAACGACACAGTGGCCAATATACGTAGCAGGTCACACGAAATTACACACAGGCATTAATAAACAAACCACCACAATTAAAGTTATTTCATCAAGGTGGCTAAAGAAAAACATTTGTGACGCAAAGGAACTTAAACATAAAAATTTGCATCTGAGCTTATTCTCAGCACTGATGTAAAACAATATCATATAAATAAGGGGGAATGGTGCTCGACAACTACAATTTATAGGCTAGTCAAAATTATACTGAACTTAACTTGTTTATTCAGATCGAACGCAAGTAAAACGGGGAACGAATTTTTTTAATACTATAAAAACGCATCTAATTTACATGTTCTAATAATGAAGATGCCCAGCATTGTAGTTAACCCAAATTACACAGAACTCAACGCTAATGGGGGGAGGATTTACAAACGACATTCACTCGCTCACACACACCCAATGCAACAGCGAAACTCACCAAAATCAGCGTGCTGAAACGAGGCAGAAGCAGGCGCCGCTATCGTAGGCGAAATTCAGCAAACCGGAGGTACCACGCAACACAATATACAATAAAACTGCGAAGATGGCTCTCGTCTGTCGTGCCTGATTTGAGATGGTGAGTGAGTATTCCAAAGTTACGTTGCATCTAGATTAAATCGCGAGCAAACACACTAACGGCGACATACGGCTACATTACATAATCGCAATGCACTGAAGGTTAAGTGGTTAAAAATCGGATTCATTCCACAAAATCACGGCGGACTCTTAAGTTGCAAATCTGAGAGAAAACTATCGAGGCAATGGTTTTATGAGAAGTGGCTGAATTCGGGTGACTAGCTGCAAACCCCTGAAGTCGGAGTTCGGAACCCATGTGGTTCCGAAAACCGATAAAAATATATAAATTCAATTTCCGAAAAATAAAGTAAATTAACTACGGCATGAAACACCTAGAACTGCGTAGAATTTCATAAGAAAGCTACTGAAATGCAGCAACATGCGATTGGGAGCGTTCACAGAGACGGAAAGTCTTCTCAAAACCCGAAAAAGTGAAATAATTACAAAGTCGGAAAAATAAATACGGCAAGCAACCCATAGAAATGCTTAGAATTTCATAAGCAAGCTATTGAAGGAGGTTGTACAAGCCTCGGAGAGAATTACTGACAAAGACTGAGTGCATACTACAAGTTCGGAGAGGAAACAACAAAATTAAAATAGGCGGAGAGAGAAGCTCGCGAAATGTTAGTGGAAATCAGAAGGATACAAGCATAGTTAATTGCCTGATGGGCATGGAACAAACAATAGTTGAAGCTGAAGCCTTTGTTCTATGACCCAACCACGTGGGACATATCACTCACGGAAGGAAACGATAAGAAAAAGTTTTACATGCACTGAACAAAAATGAACATATCGTCAGTGAGTAATCGGGCCCCACAAAGCTAGAAAGAATTTACAAAGAGTTTGTACACCGCCACATAATCACAAAAGGTTTGAATATACCAGGTCGTTATCAAACTGCAACTAGTAACAAATAAGCGCTTTTATCTGTTGGAAATCACTGGATTGAAAAACTAGAATACATTTCCGCACACGATCGGGGAAAAAAAAAAAAAAAAAAAAAAAATTATTCCGAAAAATGAATCTAAGTTCAAGCGTCTAAGTTAAACATGCTAGACAACAAATCGCTACCATCTCCGCAGACACAAGAGCAGAACCAACCTTACCTCACCACAATCCCAGCACAAAGTGACCACTGAGCGGCCAGGAGCCGGGAAGCTACTGGAAAATGGGAAACCCAAGGAAATAACGGTGGTGGGGAGAGGAGATCGCGAGACTCGTCCTGGGGAGGGTTCGTCGACTGGCTTGTAACCAAAGGGTGTAGAAACCTCTTTGGTCACTTCAGCAGCTGGGGTTGGTAACGACTATCGACTCTGAGCCAGAGAGAACCATGCCAAGCGAACTATTACTACTGACATTCAGACAGCCATTAGATTCTCGCACATCCACTTAAAAGTACACATTCTCACAGGGACAATGGTGTAGCGGAGAAGCCACATTTATTGCCACAATTATAACCACAATAATAAATTATGAAAATAACAATATCCTAGCAATATTAACTAATATTTCAGAAAGTAATATTTTAAAACATGAAATAAAATGCTATTCCTCATGCCTTGAATAGAGTTGGGATCTAGTTTTAACAATATGTAGATCCAGCGACATCAAATAAATTACAATTTTATAAAATAAATGCGGAAGACACAGACGGTCGTCTTTCAAGGTGCACGAAAGACAGCATTTCATTGCGAGAATAGGCTTACTCAGAAGACGCAAATGTTGTACTAAAGAAACTGCGTGCATTACAATTCTGCACGCTACCAGATGGGACTGATGGGACGACATAGGAAAGTTGCGAGAGCTCGATTCATATTAACGCGATACAGCGGAGAGAGCATCATGGAAAAATTGCACGAGTTGTGATGCAAATTATTAAATGAATGGCGTAATTTTTTGCGCCGAGATCTATTTGCGAAATTTGATTCGCAAACTTTCGAACATGAAACCAATCTAACCGAAAACGCCAAGTTTTAGGTTTTTCTTTTCCCCGCGTCGTTTTAGAGAAAGGAGCGGCAGAGAAATTTGATGAAACCGGTCTGAAAAAGTCTCTTCTAGGCACTTGTATTATTGCGCTTTCTTTCTTCCGATCAGGTGTTGGAGTTGTAGTTACTGTTCGTAGCCGCTATTAAAGTTCACTAGCGTGACAATATTACAGGAAAATAATTTGATGGATATGTCACATTTAGTTAACTTTATAAATAGAAGACAAAAAATAAGGCGGAACCTGACTTTAAAGTTTATCGGCAGGAGTAATTTGGAATGAAAGCAACACCTGAGCGCAATATTACACAAAGAAACTAGCAGATTCCGCTATGACCTTTCTTACAATGATGATTATATTGACTGGATGTAGCAGATGAAGCTGTAAAAACTCTTGCTGCATTGTGTAAAATGATGCTTGGTTGGCTTGGAGCAAATTGTACTAACTCAATGGCCGTGAAGAAAAATATTAAATTATCTTTTGTGACGATAGAATGTTTCGATCGATCGGATTTCGATTAATCCCGAAGATTTCCTTGCAGGCATTACTATCAAGTCGCGTTCATAAAAGTTACATATAATGGCATCTAGAAGTTTCTAGTAAATGATAGATACAAGTCCAACAATGACTCCAAGCATTATGTTACATAATTAAGACTACTGTTGGAAAAATAGAATCACTTCATGAATTACTAAAGGTGGTTCATTTGAATTAATTAAAAGATTTATACGTAACTAAATATATTTTCACCATACTTCATAAGAAAAACGATCTCACACACACTTAAAATTAATAGTGGAGAAGTCCCTGACGTGCGACTGTTCTCATTCAGGTACGAAACATGAAAGACGAAGTTCACAACCGCGTTCTGGGCAGCTCGTAAAAAAATAGATGAACATCAAAAATATTTGAAGATCGTAATTTGCTGCCAGAGAAAGCCGTGGTCAGCGATAATCATCGTAAATAAATTATTTATCGAATGAAAATTTTTAATGTAATACTACACACTTATACTTGATTTGCAAGGTAAATATGTACATGTAGCTGTAGAAGATGGTAATTTATACAGTCGAAACTCGTAATTACCAGTAAATAAACATTTGTTATCTTTGATGTAAATCATTAAAAATTAGGATTATGCATTACATGCGAATTTATTGCCTAAAACTACTAAATAATGAAGTAAAAATGCATGAAATGCTTAAGTACGTACTCTATTCGTAATAGAAGATGTGTAGAGTGGGTGACTGAAGTTACTGCATCTACATCTACATAAGTACACTGCAAATCACCGTTCCATTCTCTATTAGTGGACGGGAAAAAGGAACAACATAATATTTCCGTTTTCGATGTATTGTTTTATTATGATGATCATTTCTCACTGCGTAGATAGATGTTAACAAAATATTTTCGCATTCGAAGGAGACATTTCGTAAATAGATTTCACCGCAACTAATAATAGCTTCATCCTTTTAATGACATCCGACCCAGCTCATGGATAATTTTCGTGACGCTCTCTCCCCTGATCGGGATAATACAAAACGAGCTAATCTTTACTGAACTTTCTCTGTATCCTCCATCAGTTCCACTTGGTGGGAATTCCACAAGGCGCAACAATAATCCAAATATCTTCCAGAAATGGACGCACTAGTGTAGTGTAGGCAGTTCTTCAGTATATCTTCTGAGTGTTCGGCCTACGGTACGAAGCCTTCGGTTTCGCCTTTCCTATGGTGTTTTCTATGTGTAATGTTCTATTAAGGTCTTCTAAATTCTAATTACTTGGTGTTCAGTTGAATTTACAGCCTTTTGATTTGACTAAATTTACTGTGTAAGT
Source organism: Locusta migratoria (assembly GCA_026315105.1). Classification (NCBI taxonomy): domain Eukaryota; kingdom Metazoa; phylum Arthropoda; class Insecta; order Orthoptera; family Acrididae; genus Locusta; species Locusta migratoria. The sequence continues at coordinate 402,112,234 of CM048747.1, read as the reverse complement.
GAAGTGTACCCGATTTATTTTAGTGATGATCAGGATGACTTCACACATTTCATTATTTACTGTCAATTGGAAGATTTTGCACCATACAGATATCCTATCTAAATCGTTTTGCAGCCGCTTTTCATCGTCTGGTAACTTTACTAACCGATCAATGACATATCATGCGCGAACAGTCTGAGAGAGATGTTGAGATTGTGTCCCAAATCGTACATAAAAGAAACACACAGTAGGGGCCCTATAGCACTTTCCTGGGAAACTTCAGATGTCACTTCTATTTTGTTCGATGCCTTTTCATCTGTTATTATGTACTGTGCCCTTTCTGATAGGTAATCGACCATCCGGAAGTCTAGAAAAATGGAATCGATTTGAGATCCCTTGTGGATAACACTCATTACTTCCTGTGAGTAGCGATACGTTTTAAATGCCTGTTGATTATGGGTCAATAGCTTGTTCAAAATGATCAAATGTCTGTAAATCTAAAGGAGAAACCATTGTGGTCATCAGTCCAATGGCTTACAGACTGCGTAAACTAACTTAATCTAACCTAAGGGCAACATACACTCCCATACCGTTATATGATGAATGGCTTACAGACTGCGTAAACTAACTTAATCTAACCTAAGGGCAACATACACTCCCATACCGTTATATGATGTATAGAACAAAGATCAATAGATCGTTCTTCTATAGGCAGTTCAGAACGTTTGAGAAAAGTGTTCGAAAATCCTACTACAAACTGACGTCAATAATGTTGACTTTTAATTTTGTCTATCACTCCTACTGCCCTTCTTGAATATTGGAGTGACATGTGCAACGTTCCAGTCTTTGGGTACGGGACTTACGTTGAGTGAATCCGAAGAACTCTCTTCCAGGCACTTATGTGTAATTTTCAGGGTAAATTAGTACGATACGTGATCAAAAGTACCCGTACACATGGCTGGATATGACTTACATGTTTGTGGCGCCCCGCATCGGTAATGCTAGAATTCAGTATGGTTTCTTGAGGTATGGCGGCTCATTCGTCATGAAGCTGAGGAAAGGAATCGATGTTGGTCGGTGAGGCCTGCTGGCACGAAATCGGCGTTCTAAACCAAACCAAAGGAGTACTCATGATTCTAGTGGAGACTCTGTACAGGTCAGTCCATTGCAGGTATGTTATTGTCGTGCAAACTCGACCGCACCATAACAACACCGCCTCCGAATGTTACTGTTGGCCGGCCGCGGTGGCCGAGGGGACTGAGGCGCTCCAGTCACGGTCTGCACGACCACTACGGTCGGGGGTTCGGATCCCCCCTCGGGCATGGATATTTGTGCCGACCTTAGTTGTAAGTAGTTCATAAGTAGTTTGTAAGTTTAGGGACTGATGACCCCGTAGTTAAGTCCCATAGACTCTACAAACATTTGTTACTGTTGGCACTACACACGCTGGCAGATGATGTTCACTGGGCCTTCGCTATTCCCAAACCATGCCATCGGATCACCACCGCGATTTGTGTTGTCTCCACTACTACTTTATGTCAGCTCAGTTTCGCAGAAGATTAAGTTTATATTTTGTGTTTTTAAATAATTTTTATGTAAATGTCTTATGTTATGTGACTCTTAAAAGAGTTTTCCTATGTTTCTTGAGTTTCATGTGCTGTGACGGCGATTCAACCTACGAGAGCAACATCTTCGACACCGAGCTCAAGGAGTAAACATCTGGCCACTTCAAGTCGCGGGTCGACGGCCACGAGGCAAGAAGATGCTGGTCTCTGCGGTTATCGTCGCGGATATTGACAAGAAACTTTCGTGGAAAATCAAAAAGACCATAAAATCAGTCTGTGTGTCATTGAGTAATGATCTGCATTGTGAGAGTAATAAATGTTATTGTGTCTCGAAATTTAACCAAGTGTCAACGATCATTATTTTGATACTTATAGAAATTTTAAAAGAAATATATTCATTGACAGGAGCTGAAGAATTATTTACTGTCAAACCATTTTGCAATTTGAAAGAAGACATCTATTGAGAGTTATTTTGTTTGACAGATAAAGCAAGAAGACTTTTATAATTTTTTACTATTTTAATCAATCGATCTTATATATCAATCGATCATTAGTGAACAGGACTTGTGATATCTTTGTCTATAGCGACCAGCACAACTACGAACTTCTGTTTGACAGTTCGATCTCCAAGTGAACCTTAAAACATTTATTTAAAAATGACAGTTTTAAAGAAGTGCAAACCTAGAATCATATGCTTCTTCTATCTGCGCAAGTATCTGTTGTTGAAATTTCACAGTACAGGAAGATTGTATTATTTGGTTTTTTTTTTTTTTTGTTTTTTTTGTGTTTTTTTTTTTTTTTTTTTTTTTTTTTTTTTTTTTTTTTTTTTTGACGACTTTCGGATCCTTAAGTCTGACACGGCACATAAAAATTTGGTATTTAGTCCCATGCATGAAGACGTCGTGCCGCCGCACATTCCACAGTTGAATCGTCCAATATTTACGCTCCTTCCCCCAAACGAGGCGTAGTTGACTTGCTCGATGCATGGCTTGTTCACAACCGATATAACATGAAATCCAAGTTTTCTCACCTCACGCCTAATAGTCATAGTATTTGGAGGAGATGATAAAAAAAATGTTCAAATGTTTCTAAAGCTCATGGGACTTAACTGCAGGGTCATCAGTCCCTAATCTTACAAATAACTTATGAACTAACTTATACTAAAGACAACACTAACATCCATGATCGAGAGAGGATTCGAACCTCCGATGTGGGAGGCCGCGCGATCCACAACGTGGCGCTCCAGACCGCTCGGCTACTCCCGCGCGGCGAAGATGGTCATTCCCTTGGAATTCTGTGTGGCTGTGTGGATAGCCGGGGCGGAGTGGCGGATCGCGTTGAGACGCTGTGCTGCGATGCGCGAGGCCGTTCCCCGTCGGGGTTCGAATCCCCCTCGGGCACGGATGTTTGTGTTGCCTTTAGTATGAGTTAGTTTATAACTAGTCTGCAATTTTAGGGTCTGATGACTCCGCAGTTAAGTCCCATAAGCTTAACAAACATTTGAACGCTTCGAATAGTGTGCATAGATGACTGCAGCCTGCCTGTTACACTGTTTGACCAGCTTCAACTCTCGGCAGTCTCCGTTAGTCAATGGACGAGGTCGGCCTTTAGGCCTTCGTGCCGTATGTGACCCTTCACGGTAAAACTTCGCTGCGCGCTTGTAGGTTAGTTTAAGTAATTTGTAAGTCTAGGGACTGATCACCAACTTAGTTTGGTCCCATAGAATTACAAACATTTGAACATTTGGTTACACTTCACTATCACATCAGAAGCAGTGGCTCTATGCATATTTAGAAGCCTGAAAAGTCTGGAAATCTCGCCTACAGAATTTTGACACAAGTGACACCGGGTCACATGACTACGTTCGAATGGTCAGCGGCGGCTGGTGCTTCAGATGACTGGTGGTTCACTTCTTTGAGTTCCGCTCAGCGCATCGATGTTTCTTCGTCCCTCCCCCCCCCCCCTCCCACCACCACCCGGTCCCCCCCCCCCTTCACACGTCCAGCCACCGCCAATAGAAATAATTTCGTTAAAACATCTGCAGAATGTCTTACATTGGCTTGTTTGTGCTTTGCGTTACGAAGAAGAGACAAGCTACTTTCGGTTCAACTGACACTGTAAGCAACACCCTCTCCTAATCTTACGCAGGCGCAAAGGCTGCTCTCCCCCACATTTTTCAAACAGTTAAATATTTGTTACAACGAAGAGTATAAATATCATTTACCCTCAAAAGCGCGACACATTTGCTGAAACGTCCAAAGATATGAGGCAAGTAACAATACAAATGTCATTGTTGTTCCCTTATCGTTAAAAAGAAGATTGTCGATGTCGAACCCACTATGTTAGACGTCGCAGCACGATGTCTCTAACCATACGGCTATTCTTACTAGGTGCAGAGTAATGACTTCATTATTATTGATGATCGGATCTTCTGAAATCTTATGCAGTTGATGCGTCTTTAATTTATAGTTATAATTTACCAGATATAGCATGTTTTGATGAATTTTAAATGCTCCAAAAACAAATATGAAGGGCGCATGTTGCCTTCATGAAGAATTTGCGCATACGCAAGGTGTGCGCAGTAGCTCCACTCACTGCGTTGTTTCGGGACCATAAGTGTGTAATCTCCACAGGCCGAGTAGTCTGCAGCTGGTGTCTCTACCAACTCCAACGGCAATGTTACAAGCGGCGTTTCCGCTTGCCCCTCCATGCCGCCGGAGCGCCTGTAGGCTGCCTCCACAGGGTTCAGAAGAGACACTAAACCACAGCCGCGCATGCGCATTGCAACGCTGCGCCCACTGCCGCCTATATTACGCGGCCGCGCTACGACTCGTATACATGCTGTGTCCGCGACGTGAAACGTTTCTCATACAAACTTTGAATACGAACGAAACGAAGGAAGTTTGAAAACATTTTATTTCATCTATTTATTTACTTTTTTTCTTTTTTCTACCACGATGAGCTCTTTCCCGGGGTTTCACTGAACGAGTGAACACACAGGACGCACAATCACTGGTAATGGTGAAGTAAATAATGTACAGGGTGTCCAGAAAAGGGCTCCCTAATTTCAAAATTCAATATCTCGAAAACAAAGATCGATAGAGGAATGCAGTAAACAGTATGTTTATTGTGAAAGCTGTAAGAAGTTCATAGAGCAGTTTGAAGTAATAGTTACAAAAGCTGCTAATATATGGCGCTGTACGCTGCACAGCTCATATCAGCACACATAAGTGAAATAATCGTATGAAAACAATCGTTGCAAACAATCACATCACAATGTTTTCAAAATATTCACCATTGGCACTACAGAGGTTGAGCAAACGAAGAATGAAATTCGCCATCACATTTCGTAGTGTCTCAACGGAAATGGATTCACATGCCACAGAGATCGCCGACTCAAGCTCGTCTAGAGTGGCGGGATGCTTCGTGTAGACCATGTCTTTCACTGTGCCCCACAAAAAAACGTCACAGGGAGTCAAATCCGGCGAATATGGAGGCCAATCCATGCCTGAACCAGTAAATTTGGGATTATTCCAAAGCAATGACTCGATTTCCGAAGTATTGCTCAAGAACGCGAGTACATGGTCGATCCTCTATTGTGTTTTCTGTGTTCTTGTTCCAAAATTGCAACGCAGCGTGCACCAGTGACCGTTTCTCGAATGAAAAAAGGGTCAATAATGCCTCTGCTGCATACTTCAGCCCACACAGTAACTTTAGGAGAATACAGGGGTATCGCTTCACACCAATATGTCTTTTCGGAACCCCAAAATCGCCAGTTCTGCTTATTCACGTATCCATTCAGTTGAAAGTGTGCTTCATCTGTAAACCAGATGCAGCCAATATCAAATCCTTCACTATCAATCATTGTGAGCATCTGATGAATAATGGCAACCCTTTGTTGCACAGCTCGTACGGGTATCGCCTGGTGCGTTTGAAGTTTGAATGGAAACATGTGTAGGCTCTTTCTCAGTATTTTCTGCGTGCTGGAACACTTCAAACCAGTCTCAGATGCAATTCTACGGACGGACGACATTGGATTTCGCTGAATAATTCTAGAAACTGTGGCGATATTTTCAGGCGTAACTGTGGTTCGCTTGCGGCCAACATGCCCCACTAGATCATTAGTGACGCTGCCTGTTCGTTGAAATTTTGCGAAGAGTGTACAAATAGTTTTCGCATCGGGTCCTTTTGGAACATCAAATCGTCCTTGAAAACTTCGCCTTGTTGACGTAGGACTCTCTTCTAACCTGTGGTACTCTAGCACCAGAAAAACGCGTTGTTCAAAGGCGCACATGGTTTTAACCCAGAAGGCGCGGAATTATTTTTTGTTTAATTTTTTTATCACAAGCTATTAATTACCTTCATATGACTGCACAAGATAGTTATAAGTGATATTTTTCGCAATAGTGCCATTAGTTTCAATACTACCCTTCTTTCTAGAATGTTTTATAATTTTAATCTGAGGAATCATTAGTATTAAAGTTATACTTAAGATAAAATATATACACATAAATATCTCAAAAATTGAAGAAAGTTCAAGACGAATGAACCCAACTACGAGGAAGTCTTCAGTATCTTCTGTACGAACCTCAACTTTGCAGCTATAACGAACCACTTTGCAATCGACAATACAAGCTAAAATTGAACTGCAATGGGAGCAGGCGATTCAAATAAATGAAATATGACACTGAACACGAATATTTACAAGAATAAAAAAGTAAGCTACCGTTCTCGTCCTTCTGGAAGGACGTCAGAGCTATCTGGGTTAATCTCTTCCTTCGGTACGCTAACCTTCTTCCACGTTTCAATAGTGGAACTGATCGCTCTGGGCTTCGGAACGCCGTCCGCGGTGGCCACGGGGACTGAGGCGCTCTAGTCGCGGTCTTACGGCCACTACGGTCGGGGGTTCGAATCCCCCCTCGGGCATGGATATTTGTGCCGTCCTTAGTATAAGGTAATTCGTAAGCAGTTTGTAAGTTTAGGGACTGATGACCCCGTAGTTAAGTCCCATAAGCCTAACAAACTTTTGAACATTTTGCTTTGGAACACTATTTATACTAGACATTACGAATGGCGTTTACAGCGCTATCTGTTAGAAGCTTTTGTAACTATTATTTCAAACTGCTGTATAAACTTCTTACAGCTTTCACAATAAACATACCGCTTACTGCATTCCTCTATCGATCTTTGTTTTCGAGATATTTAATTTTGAAATTAGGGAGTCCTTTTCTGGACACACTGTATTTAGCACCCAAGTATGTATTATGTACGTAATAAAAGCAGTGTATGTCTGCGAAGCGGGCTTGGATAAAACGACAGTTTTAGAAGCTTACGAATGACCTTGTCTCTGATGAAGTTTGAAAGCAAAAGTGTTGGACCCAGCACCGCCCACTCGGCACTCGGTATTCTGCGGCACCAATCAGACCCCGTGCCAAGTGGAGGCGGATTTAACAACGGCGGGCACCGGAGGTCGGCCATCCGGTAAGAGAAGAGCTCTCGGCAAGGCAGATATCTGTCTGCCCGTCGCGCCGCTTTCCAATTAGGAGCTTTGCACTCTAACGATTTAATTAAAACTGCGCGAGTATAAATTCCGCCGCATTTAAAGAGTTTTTCCGCCCCTCCTCCTCCTCGCCCGGTCCGCGAGGCCAGTATTATTTAACCCTCGAGAATGAGACAATTACAAGTTGCTCAGTCGGCGGCGGCGGCTACCGCGTACGTAGGCGTGGAATGCCGAATGGCTCGGCAAGCGGGCGAGCGCTTCTGCGCGGCGAGTTAAAAACTGCTTTGCAGCTCATACCGGCCGCGCGAGGCCGTGCGAAACTCATTTACCGCTGCCGCATTGTTTCCTGTTTTCTTGGCCGCTGTTAACGGCGACCGGGCTTGCATAAACTTGCGCGTTATTTTTGTCCACCGCGCAGAACTTCTTGCCCATTGAGAGAAACGGAAGCGAGGGTGCGCACGTAACGGCCGCTTTGTTTGTACGAAACAGCATTTACGGTTGCCTGGGCAACGTTTTTTTTTATTTTTATATTTTTTTTCTCTGACGTTCTGCGAGGTAAAGCAATAGAGATTTCTGCTTAAGTTGAAGACCTCATTTTCCTACTTTTAATGTTAGCGACTTAATGTCGTGCAATTTTACTGTAATATGATACGTTTCTTGTTTCACAACGGAACTTAATGTGGTGGAACGGGGTTGCATTCTTTTATAAGAATATTGTATTGTACGCTAACGGCCGTGGCGCAGTGGCTATACCGGTTACCGTTGGATCACCGAAGGTAAACACCATCGGGCTTGGATAGCACATGGATGGGTAACCACCAGATCTCCCGAGCGCCGTTCAAAGGCGGAGTCCACTCTGCCCTTCTGAGGCCAGTTTAGGTGCTACGTGATTGAGAAGTAGCGGCTCCGGTCACGAAGACTGACATAACGCCAGGGAGTGCGGGGTGCTAACCACGTCCCCCTCCATACTGCATCTGGTATCGTCATCGGGCGAAGGATGAAACGGCGGCCGTTCAATACCCAGTGAGCCTGTTGAGGCCTGTCTGATGGAGTTTATATTGAATATCAGTACTGCAAGCCACTCGTTATCTTTTCTACTACCTGATCCCCATTCCATTCATAGATATATGCTTTGTAATATTCTCATTTCCTTCAATTCGTGCGAGTTATCCATAAAGGGCCACTGACAAATCGCATGAAATTTTCACTCCTCAGTGGAGTGGAGTCTGCTCTGATATAAAACTATCGTCACCGTAGAAAAAGTCAAGTCTTATGAAACCAATCTCACAAAAACGCTTAACTATAGATTCACTGTGACCATAAATGTCTATGGCAGTGTTTTCAAACTTTTTCCAATGTGCGAACCCCTTAAAAGTAACAATATTCCGTCGACCGAGAACAAACATTTTGGAGAATACCCCGTCATTATTACGTACCCTAAGAATCTTTTGGATCTCAAAGGAATTTTTCTTTCTGGTGATAGATCTTTCTTGTAAAGAACCTAATATTCTCACAACGAGAGTTTCGCATTTCAGGCATGACTCAGAAGCGAATTATTCGGAAAAGTTCCACTGCATAGACAGTTTGTGAGGAAGAAGATTCTTTTCCCAATTTCATATATTTAATGATTGCATCTTCTTGATTTACATATCAATTGGTTCCTGAAACATTTTTAGCATTTGAGCTTATTCGTTGTTAACAGGCTGTATGTTTTATAAAACAATATGTGGTCTATAAATTAAGACTTAGTGAAGTTCGGTGGCAGGATGAACAGGATTTCTGTTCAGGTGAGTACAGGATTATAAATACAAAATCAGTTGGGGGTATCACAGGAGTAGGACTGATAATGAATAAGAAAATAGGAATGCGGGTAAACTACTATGACCAGCACAGCGATCGCATTATATTGTCAAGATAGATACGAAGCCAACACCGACAACAGTAGTACAGGTTTATATGCCAACTAGCTCTGCCGATGATGAGGAGATCGAAGAAATATATGAGGAGCTAAAGGAAATTATTTAGACAGTCAAGGGAGAGGAAAACCTAATTGTGATGGGAAACTGGAATTCGGTAGTAGGAAAAGGAAGAGTAGGAAAAATAATAGGTGAATATGGACTGGGCAGGAGGAATGAAAGAGGAAGTCGCCTGGTAGAATTTTGCACGGAACATGATTTAATCGTAACAAACACGTGGTTTAAGAATCACAAAAGAAGGTTGTATACTTGGAAGAGACCAGGAGACACCGGAAGGTATCAGATAGATTTTATAATGGTAAGACATAGGTACCGGAACCAGGTTATAAACTGCAGAACATACCCAGGAGCAGATATAGACTCTGACCATAACTTGTTAGTCATGAACTGTAGGATGAAGCTGAAACAACTGCAGAAAGGTAGGAAAATAAGGAGATGGGACTTAGATAAATTGAAGGAAAGTGAAGTTCTGGAGAATTTCAGAGGGAGATTTAGGCAAAAATTGACAGAAGCAGGGGGAAATAAAACAGTAGAAGAGGAATGGGTAGCATTGAGAGATGAAATAGTGAAGGCAGCGGAGGACAAAAAGGTAGAAATGCAAGACCTACAAAAAATCCATGGATATCACAGGAAATACTACAGTTAATTGATGAAAGGAGAAAATATAAAAATGCAGTAAATGAAACAGGGAAAATGGAGTACAGACGACTAAAAAATGAGATTGACAGGAAGTGCAAAATGGCTAAGCAGAAGACTGTATAGCAAGGGGAAAAGTAGATACCGCCTACAGGAAAATAAAAGAGACATTTGGGAAAAAGAAAAGCAACTCTACGAATATCAAGAACTCAGATGGGAAACCAGTTCTCAGCAAAGAAGGGAAAGCTGAAAGGTGGAAAGAGTACATAGAGCAGCTGTACAAACGAAATGAACTTAGAGACGATGTTGTAGGAAGGGAAGACGAAGTAGATCAAGTTGAAATAGGAGATACTATACTGAGAGATGAATTTGACAGAGCCTTGAAAGACCTAGGTCGGAACAAGGCCCCAGGAGTAGATGACATACCGTCAGAGCTACTAAAGTCTCTGGGAGAGCCAGCCATGACAAGACTATTTGAACTGGTGTGTAGGATGTATGAGACAGGCGAAATGCCCTCAGACTTTAAGAAAAATGTAATAATATCCATTCCAAAGAAATCAGGCGCAGACAGGTGTGAAAATTACAGAACCATCAGTCTGATAAGTCATGGTTGCAAAATTTTAACACGAATTATCTATAGCGGAATGGAAAAGCTGGTAGAAGCTGACCTCGGGGAAGATCAGTTTGGATTCAGGAGGAACATAGGAACCCAGGAGGCAATTCTCACTTTACGTCTTATCTTAGAAGATAGATTAAGGAAAGGCAAACCTACATTTTTAGCTTTTGTAGATTTGGAGAAAGCATTTGACAATGTTGACTGGAATACACTCTTTCAAATTCTCAAGTCAGCAGGGGTAAAATACAGGGAAATGAGAGTTATTTACAACTTGTACAAAAGCCAGACCGCAGATATTAGACTCGAAGGGCATGAAAGGGAAGCATCAGTTGAGAAGGGAGTAAGACAGGGTTGTAGCCTTTCTCCGATGTTATTCAATTTGTACATCGAGCAGGCGGTGAAGGAAAGCAAGGGAAAATTTGGAATAGGGATTAAAGTTCAGGGGGAAGAAATAAAAACATTGCGTTTTGCTGATGACATTGTAATTCTGTCAGAGAAGAGACCAGGAGACACCGGAAGGTATCAGATAGATTTTATAATGGTAAGACATAGGTACCGGAACCAGGTTATAAACTGCAGAACATACCCAGGAGCAGATATAGACTCTGACCATAACTTGTTAGTCATGAACTGTAGGATGAAGCTGAAACAACTGCAGAAAGGTAGGAAAATAAGGAGATGGGACTTAGATAAATTGAAGGAAAGTGAAGTTCTGGAGAATTTCAGAGGGAGATTTAGGCAAAAATTGACAGAAGCAGGGGGAAATAAAACAGTAGAAGAGGAATGGGTAGCATTGAGAGATGAAATAGTGAAGGCAGCGGAGGACAAAAAGGTAGAAATGCAAGACCTACAAAAAATCCATGGATATCACAGGAAATACTACAGTTAATTGATGAAAGGAGAAAATATAAAAATGCAGTAAATGAAACAGGGAAAATGGAGTACAGACGACTAAAAAATGAGATTGACAGGAAGTGCAAAATGGCTAAGCAGAAGACTGTATAGCAAGGGGAAAAGTAGATACCGCCTACAGGAAAATAAAAGAGACATTTGGGAAAAAGAAAAGCAACTCTACGAATATCAAGAACTCAGATGGGAAACCAGTTCTCAGCAAAGAAGGGAAAGCTGAAAGGTGGAAAGAGTACATAGAGCAGCTGTACAAACGAAATGAACTTAGAGACGATGTTGTAGGAAGGGAAGACGAAGTAGATCAAGTTGAAATAGGAGATACTATACTGAGAGATGAATTTGACAGAGCCTTGAAAGACCTAGGTCGGAACAAGGCCCCAGGAGTAGATGACATACCGTCAGAGCTACTAAAGTCTCTGGGAGAGCCAGCCATGACAAGACTATTTGAACTGGTGTGTAGGATGTATGAGACAGGCGAAATGCCCTCAGACTTTAAGAAAAATGTAATAATATCCATTCCAAAGAAATCAGGCGCAGACAGGTGTGAAAATTACAGAACCATCAGTCTGATAAGTCATGGTTGCAAAATTTTAACACGAATTATCTATAGCGGAATGGAAAAGCTGGTAGAAGCTGACCTCGGGGAAGATCAGTTTGGATTCAGGAGGAACATAGGAACCCAGGAGGCAATTCTCACTTTACGTCTTATCTTAGAAGATAGATTAAGGAAAGGCAAACCTACATTTTTAGCTTTTGTAGATTTGGAGAAAGCATTTGACAATGTTGACTGGAATACACTCTTTCAAATTCTCAAGTCAGCAGGGGTAAAATACAGGGAAATGAGAGTTATTTACAACTTGTACAAAAGCCAGACCGCAGATATTAGACTCGAAGGGCATGAAAGGGAAGCATCAGTTGAGAAGGGAGTAAGACAGGGTTGTAGCCTTTCTCCGATGTTATTCAATTTGTACATCGAGCAGGCGGTGAAGGAAAGCAAGGGAAAATTTGGAATAGGGATTAAAGTTCAGGGGGAAGAAATAAAAACATTGCGTTTTGCTGATGACATTGTAATTCTGTCAGAGACAGCAAAGGACCTGGAAGAGCAGTTGAATGGAATGGACAGCGTGTTGAAGAGAGCATATAAAATGAACATTAACAAGAGCAAAACAAAATTAATGGAATGCGGTCTTAGAAAATCAGGCGATGCTGAAGGAATTAGATTAGGTAACGAAACAATGAAGGTGGTAGATGAGTTTTTTTACTTGGGTAGTAAAATAACATGCGATGGTCGCAGTACAGAGGATATAAAATGCAGAATGGCAATGGGAAGAAAAGCATTTTTGAAAAAGAGAAATTTGCTAACATCGAATATTAATTTAATGGTAAGGAAGTCTTTTCTGAAGGCATTTGTGTGGAGTGTTGCCTTGTACGGGAGTGAAACATGGACGATAAGCAGTGCGGACAGGAAGAGAATAGAGGCTTTTGAAATGTGGTGCTACAGAAGAATTCTGAAGATTAGGTGGGTAGATCGCATAACTAATGAAGAGGTACTGAACAGAATTGGTGAGAAAAGGAATTTTTGGCATACCCTGACTAAAAGAAGGGATCGCTTGGTAGGACACATTCTTAGACATCAGGGAATCGTAAATTTAGCATTGGAGGGAATTGTGTGGGGTAACAATCGCAGAGGGGCGTATAGTAAGCAGATTCAAGTGGATGTCGGTTGCCGTTCTTATGAGGAGATGAAAAGGCTTGCTCAGGATAGAATAGGGTGGAGAGCTGCATCAAACCAGTCTCCGGACTGAAGACCATAACAACAACAAATTAAGACTTAATGTTAAACAATGAATTACATACTTTTACCACAAAATAAGTTTCACTTGCGCCCAGGTTTCTGCATTATGGAAACCGTAGTTTTCAGACATGCAGTGGTCTGGTTGTTCCATGGTGCAACTACATCCTCCTGTGCCCTCAGGGTACTCACGGTTCTTTCGTGAGTACGTGCGTGGCGAGCAGTCTTCCCTTTCTTCTTTACTTTCCGGACCGCATTTTCTTGTCCTTTTCCCTCCTTTCCTATCCTCACTCCTTCCCCTTCCCACCGGGGGACTGTTAACCTCAGTAGTTCAGTCCCCCTATCCCAAACAAACAACCATCCTCCTGTGGCGCAGAACACACGACGAAATCTTTGCCACACCTATTGGTCTAGGGATCCTACAGTGTTCAGATTAATCAATCAATAGACTTGTGGGCAATAACAAGAGAAGGACAATAAATAACCATTTCGTTTTCCCGAGCAATGCGCGTGAAGGAAAACCGTTAATAAGAAAGTAAGCACAAGGTGTAAGAGGGATACACCGCCCCCCCCCCCCCAGGAGGCCCACGGTTCTTTCGTGAGAACGTGCGTGGCGAGCAAGGGGCCCCGAGCTAATGCAGTTTTTTCTATCTTTCCTTCCTGAACTGCATTTCCTTTCCCCTTCTTTTCTGACTCTTCCCCCTCCCCACCGTGGGACTGATGACAGCGGTTTGAGCCCCCGTCCCAAACCAACCAACCAACCAAGAGGATACATCCAACGGATGTGATGAGAGGGAGACAGAGAGCTGGTCTGGAAGGGGAGCTACGTGTCAGAGACGCAGCTGCGGAACGTATTCAGATCCTCATCTAGCCTCTGGGACCTCATTAAGAGAGCAAATGGGAGCCAATGGGTGGCAATATACCTTTCACATCTTGGTACGTCTCACTGGCGCGGATGTATGGGAAAGAGAGCATCAAAAGGAGAGCACAGCGCTCCAAGCAGAGAGTAGATTGCAGAGAAGACATAGTGAATAAAGATAATCTGTATGTCAAAGTGTGGTCACAGCAGTTTTCTTAACGTTATTCAGTGGAAATTGGAACGGTGACTAATTCACCGTATCTATACTACTGGCCATTAAAATTGCTACACAAAGAAGAAATGCATAAGATAAACGGGTATTCATTGGACAAATATATTATACTAGGACTGACATATGATTACATTTTCACACAATTTGGGTGCAAAGATCCTGAGAAATCAGCACCAATAACAACCACCTCTGCCCGTAATAACGGCATTGATACGCCTGGGCATTAAGTCAAACAGAGCTTGAATGGCGTGTATAGGTACAGATGCTCATGCAGCTTCAACACGATACCACAGTTCATCAAGAGTAGTGACGAGCCTCTTGCTCGGCTACTATTGACCAGACGTTTTCAATTGGTGAGAGATCTGGAGAATGTGTTGTATCCAGAAAGGCCCGTACAGGACCTGCAACATGCGGTCGTGCATTATCATGCTGAAATGAATGTAGGGTAGAGCTCGGGTCGTAGCACATCTAAAATGCAACGCCCACTGTTCATAGTAACGTCGATGCGAACAAGAGGTGACCGACACGTGTAACCAATGGCACACCATACCATCACGCCGGGTGATGACGAATACACACTTCCAATGTGCGTTCCCCGCGATGTCGCCAAACACGGATGCGACCATCTTGATGATGTAAACAGAACCAGGAATCATTCTAAAAAACGACATTTTGCCATTCATGCACCCAGGTTCTACGTTGCGTACACCATAGCAGGCGCTCCTGTCTGTGATACAGCGTCAAGGGTAACCGCGGCCATGGTCTCCGATCTGATAGTCCATGCTGCTGCAAACGTTGTCGAACTGTTGTGAAGATGGTTGTTGTCTTGCAAACGTCCCCATCTGTTAGGGATCGAGACGAGGCTGCATGATGCGTTACAGTCATGCGGATAAGATGCCTGTCATCTCGACTGCTAGTGATATGAACTCGTTGGGTTTCAGCACGGCATTCCGTATTGCCCTCCTGAACCCACCGATTCCAAATTCTGCTAAAAGTCATTAGATCTCGACCAAGGGCAGCAGCAATGTCGCGATTCGATAAACCGCAATCACGATCGGCTACACTTCGGCCTTTATGTAAGTTGGATACGTAATGGTATGCATCTCTCTCCTTACACGAGGCATCACAATAAAGTCTCACCAGGCAACGCCAGTCAACTGCTGTTTGTGTATAAGAAATCGGTTGGTAACTTTCCTCATGTCAGCACGTTGTATGTGTCGCCACCGGCGCCAACGTTGTGTGAATGCTCTAAAACGCTAATCATTTGCAGATGTTCAAATGTTCAAATTTTTGTAGAACTTATGGGACTTAACTACGGGCTCATCAGTCCCTAAACTTACAAACTACTTATGAACTAGCTACAACTAAGGACGGCACAAATATCCATGCCCGAGGGGGGATTCGAACCCCCGACCGTAGTAGCCGTGAAGACCGTGACTGAAGCGCCTCAGTCCCCTCGGCCACCGCGGCCGGCATTTGCAGATCACAGCATCTTCTTCCTATCGGTTAAATTTCGCGTCTGTAGCACGTCATCTTCGTGTTGTAGAAATTTTAGTGTCCAGGAGTGTAAATAGGTTTTATTCCTCATTTCCTCGCTAGCAACAAGGCGACAGGTGGTTGCATATTTTAAGTTTCTGTTTTCTACCTACTTGTTCGGTTCTTTACGTAAAGAAATGAGAAAAGCTTATAGTTGTGCGTGATAACGGCTGAGTACGAAAAAAATGATTTCGGTTTCGTAAGACACAGACTGCAGTGACATTGACTCATTTTTTATCTCAGAAATGATTGTTAGCCTTTTATAAACCAAGGACTAAAGTTTGTATTTTGATAATCTGTTTTGGTCATCTGCAACCATTAAAACGATAGAGGACAAAATCACCAAGTGGAAAAACCACACAGGAGGGCGAGCTGCCTGAAACACAAATGCGGTGTAAGGGTAAGTGTTGTGGTGTTGGGTGGTCTGACAACTTGGTGTGTTGTCTGCGGCTATTGTCAGTGGTCGTGGGATTGGCGTACTGCGGCCCGTGCATCCCACCTGGGCTCCTCCTCTACTGCTTTTGTCAAAGCTGGAAATCCTATATTTGTTTAGAGCAGCCTTATTCCACTTTTTAATTTTCCACTTCCCCTTCTCCAAATAAACCACACCTTTTGTTTAAGTCATCAACCTCATATGAGTTAACACATTTATGTTAAAATTTCTGGAACCAAGATAATTCAAATAATTGTCAGTCTGTGGTGTCGCACAAGTACAAAGTGCGCGCCACCTACTTTCGCCGCGCGCCGCCATGCACGCACGGCGTTCTTACGACGTCAGCCACGAGCGCCCTCTGTTACAACTCCGCTCGTGGCCACCACTGAACGACATCGTTCACTTGGGACTGAGATAGCAACCAGTTAGGACCTTCGGAATCCGATAGGCACCAGTGAAGACTTGGCTATCAGTTAGGCACTAGGCAGGACTCTAGCTCAACTATGTATCAACATTCTGCATTACTATGTAAAAGTTAAGTATTGTATAAATTCTGTGCAATATATATCTCGTTCTAATTTACTCTAGTGTTTCTAGTTTCTGGCTGCTCCCTTCCGTACCTGCACCAGCGTGCTATCTTTATTCCTGTGTTGGTCTCATTCCACTCGGCCACCGACACCTACGACGGAAACGAGACACAAAAGCGGCGACGAGGCTGCGACACAAAACAGTCAACCTGTACGACTATTGCTCCATTGTTATAAGCTAATTATGTATTTAGCAGTAAGGGAAATTTGTATATACAGATTTGTAGCTGTCTTTCTAGTTGACACTCCCTCCGTCTCGCCGCCGCCGCCAAACCCACTTACCCAGGGTTGGTTTTATATAACAACATTAATAGATTACATTTTGTAGTTCAATAAGTGTTTAGGTATTTTTGTGAGTCTATCAATTAATTGTTACTCAATATTTGGGAACTGTTCATATACTTAAATATCCCACAATTAATCGGTTTGTATGTAGATTTTTTGGTTGCGGGTTGCAGTATGCAGTGGTCTGTGCCAAAGATGTGAATGTGCCCTTGCATTATTCTGTATCGTGGTGACTGACTCGTTGATCTGTGGACTTTTGAGATGGATGCTTTACCATATCCGCTGTGACACCTGTGTGTTTCATTGATGTTTGCGTTAGGCAGCTTTATGAATAGTATAAGATGGTATCAGTTTCGTAATGTAATAATTCTTAGCTAAGCTGTGAGATTACTGTATACCTCTATATTTGTATGCACTCAACATCTGGTTGTGGTTTGTCTTTTGATATAAGGCTTATTATTCCTTATCGCTAAATAGAAGCCATGGTTATTATGTGTTAGTAATATTATCCAACATAAATTACGTAACTTTACGTAAATAGTTCGACGGCAATGTCTCAGTGCAACTACGCCGCCAAATGAGCAAACTAGCAAACTGCATACTCCCTTCTCCAGTCGTCGTAAGTATATCTAGATCCACATTAATATTGCACTAGTGACATTTAAGTGCTTGTCGGAGCTTTCATCGAACCGATTTTAAAATATTTCTATACCGTTCCATTCTCTAATAGCGCACAGGAAAATGGAACATCTGAATCTTTACGTTTTTTGTCATTTCTCTTATAAAGACTATCAAGTCTCCCTATGTAGGTGGGTGCTAACAAAAATATTAGCATTTGGAAAAGAGAGTCGGTGGGAGAATTTCTCAAATAAATCTTTGCGCAACGAATGACGCCTTTCTTTCAGTAATTTCTACTCCAACTGTGACACTCTCTTTTCTGTATCGCCATAATGCAAAAAGAGCTGTCATTCTTTGAACTATATATCATCACTTGGTCGGGATGTCACTAACGGCAGAAATACTCCAAACTAGGACGCAAAAGTGTAGTGTAGGCAGTTTTTTTAGTAGAACTGTTGCATTTTCTAGGTGTTCTGCCAATGAAATGTAGTGTTTGGGTTCGCCTTCCCTACAATCTTTTCTGTGTGTACTTTCTAATTTATTGCAAGCGAAGACTTTCGCGGCCGTTGTCACTATTAATAAATTTCTCCAGGGTGAGAGTGCTTCGTCATTTTTATAAACTCTACCGACGTTTCCGCACTGTCGCAAGCGGCCTTCATCGGGTTCTTCATCAGTGGCCGTAACGTCGATAGATTTTATAAAAATGACAACGCAGTCTCATACCCAGAAGAAGTTTGTTGGCAGTTTCCAATTTATGTTGTTCGTAATAGTAATTCGTAGGTATTTAGTAGAATTTAAAGCCTTTACATTTGACTGGTTTATCATATAAATGCGACTTTTAGTGTTCATATGGATGACTTCACACGATTCACTGTATATGTCAGATTGCCAATTTTTGTCGCTTGGAGGTATGGTATCTAAATCATATGTGTACGGATGGAAACATTTTTGCAAGTTTTTGAACTTTGATGTATTCAAAATTATAATTTTGTTATTTCATTATTGCTATGATCACGTAAGCTAATATATTTTATAAGTTGAGCACATTCACATTTCAGCGAACAACGATGACACCTAGTTTCATGAAATGTTATGTACTTGAATGAAGTATTGTCATGCATATGCAGAAATAGGCTCTTCTACATAATTGTAACAAGACTAATTTATTTATGTTATGTGCACATTGTAGACAGCATCTGGGGATGGCAATTAGTTCTGCTGGAAATGGTCATGAAATAAAATACTTTCAACATAAGCGATCGTGGCAATGCATATAACTAGTCAAGCCAGTCGCCCCAAAGAAACGTGTAAGCTATTAGAAGAAGGTGCTGTCGCATCGCAATCGGTCACCGTGTAGTGTAGAAACTCAAAAATGTTCAAATTTTTGTAAATCTAAGGGACTTTACTGCTGATGTTATCAGTGCCTAGACTTAAAAACTATTTAAACTAACGTCAGGGGAGTTGGAATGCGCTATTCCGACAATGTTAAATTTAGTGACATCGCTTTCCTGTATTTATATTTATGTATATATCTCATGAACCACTTTAGCTATTGACATGAAACAGTTATAGGACACTGAACAGTATATTCTGAGTCTACAGAACTAAAATAATTGCATTTCAACATTGCTTTCTTAAATACATAACTACGCGGTTAAAATGTGCAGTTTT
Source organism: Locusta migratoria (assembly GCA_026315105.1). Taxonomy (NCBI): domain Eukaryota; kingdom Metazoa; phylum Arthropoda; class Insecta; order Orthoptera; family Acrididae; genus Locusta; species Locusta migratoria. The sequence goes on along the minus strand of CM048747.1, from coordinate 402,093,040 downwards.
TTACGTTATCCTAAATAAATTTAATTATACATTACGTTCTTCTTTTAGTTCAGTGTACACGGGAAATATAATTACTCCCAAAAAAAATGGAATACTCTACTCAAAATGGCTTCTGAGAGTTAGGGGAAAATGCAACAGAAGAAATAAATTTTCAGAGAGACTTGTAAAATATCAAAAGATATAAAAAATATCAAAATATATACTTACTTTTTAGTTACTCAGAAGCACCCTGCACCATATGGTATATCATCCTCTTGATTTCTTATTTTTTCTACTTTTCTTCTTTTCTTCGTTCTGGACTCCTTAGTGGCCAACTGCTGCATACTCTGCTTTATCAGTATGAACCTTGTCCAACCGCGCAAGTTCTCTGATGCAATTTACTACAGGATAATTCCTATATGCTTTAGCACTTTCGCCCAACCTAGCTACCATCATTAAAAGGAATAACACCATCACTGACCCTCCACTTTAGCGTCTTCATTCTAACAAAAATATTTTTGGTAAGCGAGTTAATATAAGATTATTGGTAGACTCATTGGTATTTTGAGTCTTACCACGCAGACAACTTCTACAGTAATCCAGGATTTGCCACGTCTCAGAAACATAGGTTATCTGATGTCCATGACTGTTTCTGGGATAGAATGTTTATGGTTGTATGAACTGTTTGAGTACTGGGCATTGCGGTAATTGCACTATGTAAGTACATTCATTAGGTCCAGTAGTGCATGGATTGTGTACTGTGTACTGGTTTTCCTTTATTCAAAAATGCCCAGTACTCAAACATTTCTATTACCATGAAACCCAAGTTTCTTAAAAACACTTCGTTTTGGCATCATACTTTGCTTTTTGAGAGATTTACTAACCTATTCGTCATTTTTAATGGGAAAAACAATAGGTATTTGTACTATGAAACGATACGATACTGTTTTTGTGAATGCTACTAATATAAATAGGGAGTTTGACCCTGACCCTGACAGCAATCCATTGCCTTCTACATAAAAATTTTGCGATTTTATTAGATTTGAAGTAATGCACGTAAAAATTGTAACATTTTCAACCAGCGTAGATTATATTAAAAAAAATACTTCGAATGTGAGTTTATAAGTTATATATAATTTTCTAACTCAAATGTATACTAAGGAGAACAGAAACACCTATGCTCGCTGGAGAACTAGAACATCCGACGGTGCTGGCCGTGGTGGCCGAGGGGACTGAGGCGCTCCAGTCACGGTCTGCACGGCCACTACTGTTAGGGGTTCGAATCCCCCCTCGGGCATGGATATTTGTGCCGTCCTTAGGATAAGGTAGTTGATAAGTAGTTTGTAAGTTTAGGGACTGATGACCCCGTAGTTAAGTCCCATAAGCTTAACAAACATTTGAACATTCGACGGTAAGCAACCGCTTGCTCTGCAGCAAGGCGCCTTATAGCGCACTCTTTTCGTTATTTTTTTTTTTTTTAATTTTCATACTCCATAACCACTTTTTATCGGGTTTCCTTCCTCCTCTTCAACCCGTCCTTCCGCTCGCCAAAATCGCCTTCATCGACGTAGGATTCATCAGCCTTTTAATAAAACAGTTTCTTCTACTGTCAGATATACCGACAACATCAGTTGCTAGTCTTTACAAACTACTTGTACTAACTTAAAGAATTCTTCGTTTGTTTGTGCATGATGTCCGTAGTTGCTTTCATAATTATGAATAACCGTGCTTGTCCGTCTTTGCAACTACAATAAAAATGTGATTTTTGTCACCAGACGCGTTTTGTTTTAATGACAGTAAAACATCTTCAGTGGTCTGTAATAATAGAAATCTACACTTTGTTTTTAGAGCGAAAAAAGTTCGTTAACGAAACATGAAAAGTAGGCCTAATGTTTTGTTACTTACGGAAATGTTCTCTTGTTTTCGCCTCACATAATGGAATTCAGGTCTGTTTTATGCAGTACCGCCGATTCTTCATGGTGAGTCATTGTTTTTTCCACTACTTTCACTGTCACTTCTGCACTGCCCATAATTGTTTTTCACAGATCAGACGTGTTTGTTTTTGTTTTGACTGAGTCTCCACAGTGTGTTATTGGAGTGTTGCCAACATCACGAATGTAGTTCTTTTTCTTTGTTTTATAATAAATTATGTTTCAGTGCATAAAACAGACCGGCATTCCTTGATATGAGGCGAAAACAAAACACAATTCCCGTTACTAACAAAACATTTCGTTAACGAACTATTTTCGACCTAAAAACAAAACAAACTGTAGATTGCCGGCCGCGGTGGCCGAGGGGACTGAGGCGCTCCAGTCACGTTCTGCACCGCCACTACGGTCGGGGGTTCGAATCCCCTCTCGGGCATGGATATTTGTGCCGTCCTTAGTCTTAGCTAGTTCATAAGTAGTTTGTAAGCTTAGGGACAGGTGACCCCGTAGTTAAGTCCCGTAAGTTCAACAAACATTTGAACATTTTTGAAACTGTAGATTTCTATTATTACAGACTACTGAAGATGTTTTACTGTCATTAAAGCGAAACGCGTCTGGTGAGAAAAATCGCATTTTTATTGTAGCTTCAAAGATGGACAAACACTGTCATTCATAACTTAAAGAAACTGATGTTGAGGACAACAGAAACCCCGATGCCCGAGGGAGGACTCGAACCCCCGACGGCGAACGGCCGCGCTCACCCCAGCTGGGCGCCTTAGTGCGCACGACTATTCTGCCGCGGCGGTGAACTGTTAATTGTACGTTAGTATATTAGTTGTTCACTGATTGTTTTGGTTAAATCGATCACTACACCACGGCTCTCTAGAGACACTCCCATTCCAATGGAGGAGACTCTGTGTTGTTTTATAAGGGTAGTGTAGTGAAAATGCAGCAGCGGTAAAGCAGCCTGAGAAATAGAGAGAGAGATAGAGATAGAGAGAGAGAGAGAGAGAGAGCGAGGTGGTGGCTCTGCTGTGGACCTCGCCCGGGGCTAACGTCGTTAGCGGGGTGTGCGCGACCGGAACCGTGACAACAGGCCGGCGTGGCCGGGCTGGCAAGTGGCTGCGGATGCGGCCGCTGCCGCTGCCTTCGTTAGGTCCGGCCCCGGCCGTCGCAGCGGGGCACCGGAGGAGGGCCTGCTGAGGACGCGGCCATTACAGCCACCGCCCCGCTGGGAGACTGGTTACCGAGCGCGCCGCCAGTCAGCCGCGACCGCTCTCACTGCCCCTGCACTCTGTTTTACGACCACTCTCATTTGTCATTATACCGGAGGGCCGCCGTCTCCAGGCTATTAGACTGTGCCACGTTAATACTGCAACTACAGGAAGTTTAGACTCGTACTTAGAGGGTCACTGTTGTTCTTATACCAAGCAGAAATTATTCTCATTAGGGATGGGCCAAAGGTATCGACGTGAAAAAATCTATTTTTTTCCTCATTACTTAACTTACGAAGAGAGTGTCAGGGTTGGAAATGAAGTTCGTGGTGAGGCGGCAAGTGTCTGCTGCGATATCCCACAGTGTTACAATGCCCCATACCCCAGCAATACGGCTAGATGGCCATAATTACGCTCGTTATTAAGATTTTTGTATACGGGACATTTAACTTTTACTGTAATATTAAGATATTTATCTATTAGGGTATTTATATTTGGAAAAATTGTTCTGTATACAGAGTGTCCCACTCTCCGAAACTACAAGAGATATTGAAAAACGACTTTTACGGTTATGAACGTACGGGAGGGGCTTATGAAAGTAGGTACTATGAGACACTCTAAAAAGTGAAGAAATAATATTTTCAACACAAACTTATGATTTTTAATGAATACCCCAGATTAATTCTTAAGCAATCGATAGAATGAAAAATCACAAAAAGAATGGCGTTGGTTGTATCGCGATGCGTCAATTACATCTGGAGAAACTCCGAAGCGCCGGCCGCGGTGGCCGAGGCGACTAAGGCGCTCCAGTCACGGTCTTCACGGCCACTACGGTCGGGGGTTCGAATCCCCCCTCGGGCATGGATATTTGTGCCGTACTAGTTCGTAAGTAGTTCATAAGTAGTTTGTAAGTTAAGGGGCTGATGACCCCGTAGTTAAGTTCCATAGACTAAACAAACAAACTCCGAAGCGAAGTTGACGTTTGAAGTACATGAGGCACGCTGCTGCCGCCGCGGTGGAGTACCCGAGGGTTCTAAGGCGCCTCGCTGCGGAGCGCGCGGGTGCTCGCCGTCGGAGGTTCGAGTCCTCCCTGGGGCATGGGTGTGTGTGTGTGTTGTCCTTAGGTTAGTTTACCCTAGTTTAAGTAGTTTGTAAGCTACGAACTGATGACCACGCAGTTTGGTCCGATAAATTTACAAACATTTGAACTTTTGAGGCGCGCTGCTAGCGGGTGTCAGAGACTCAACCGTGAGTCTCACTTGAGCATGGGGTACCACCGCGCCTCGTGTATTTCAAACGTCAACTTCGCTTCGCAGTTTCTCCGGATGTAATTGACGCATCGAGATGCAACCAACGCCATCCTATTTGTGATTTCTCATTCTATCGATTGCTTAAGAAATAATGGGGTAAAAAAAAAAAACATAAGTTTGTGTAGAAAATAATATTTCTTCACGTTTCAAAGTATCTCATAGTACCTACTTTCATAAGCCCTTGCCGTACTTTCATGACCGTAAAAGTAGTTTTTCAATATCTCTTGTAGTTTCAAAGATATCTGGGGGTGTAACAGTTGAGTGGGACACCCTGTATATCGTTATTATAGTGGGATGTTTTACTTTTTTCAGTCATAAAGAATATTTAAGGCAAAGTAAAAAAAGATAGTACCAGCGTGGAGGATGCAATAGTTTCTAATGTGTTCTCCATGTCGGGGTATAGAAGCAAAATTCCGGGATTTTTCCAAAAATATATTATTATTTCCAGTTTAGTGCGAAGTTTTATGGAGGTCAGTTCGTGGTTCGTGAATGAGGGAAATAATCGAAACCCGATTACGTCTAAGATCGATTCGGACTATTATTATCGATATAGTGAAGATTATTAAACGCACGGACAGATTTAAATTAGGTAATTTACGGTATCGTTTGATTCTGATACTGACGGGAACTTCAGTTTAGAATATCAAAGACGATTAGGAATCATTTCATAATAAGACTTCTCATCCAAAGAAACATTTGTTAAAATATATTGTGGTGAAATTCGTTCACCAAAGAAGACGAAGTGAACACTCCAGTATTCAATCCAAAAACAGCTGCCAGCATGCGAAACTTAGAAGTAGAGTTCCTGGTGTAGTAAAACAACTTAAGTCACTAAACAAAAATAAATCTTCCGGGCCAGATTGTATACCAACTAGATTTCTCTCAGAGTATGCTGATGCAATAGCTCCGTACTTAGCTATCATTTACAACCGATCACTCAATGAAAGATCCGTACCCAAAGACTGGAAAGTTGCCCAAGTTACTCCAATATTCAAGAAAGGCAATAGGAGTGATCCCCAAAATTACAGGCCTATTTCATTGACGTCGATTTGCAGTAGGATTTTGGAACATATACTTTGTTCGAATATTATGAACTACCTCGAAGAGAACGACCTGTTAACCAGTAGTCAACACGGACTCAGAAAGCATCACTCTTGAGAAACACAGCTTGCCCTTTATTCACATGAAGTGTTAAGTGGCATCGACAAGGGATCTCAAATCGATTCCATATTTCTGGATTTCAGGAAGGCTTTTGACACTGTACCCCACAAGCGGCTTCTTATGAAATTGCGTGCTTATGGAACATCTCCCCAATTGTGCGGTTGGATTCACGATTTCCTATCGGAAAGAACACAGTTCGTTGTAATTGACGGTAAGTCATCGAGTGAAACTGAAGTGATATCTGGCGTTCCACAGGGAAGCGTTATAGGTCCCCTACTCTTCGTCGTGGTTATAAACGATTTAGAAGGCAGATTGTTCGCGGATGGTACTGTCGTTTATCGGTTAGTGAAGTCAACAGAGGATCAAAAGCAACTGCAAAGCGATTTAGACAAAATTTCCGCATGGTGAGAAAATTCGCAATTGATACTAAATAAAGAAAAGTGTGAAGTAATACACATGACCACTAAAAGAATTCCGCTGAACTTCAATTACGCGATAAATCAGTCAAACCTTAAGGTCGTAGATTCTACCAAATACCTAGGAGTTGCAATTACGAACAACTTTGACTGGAGAGAACAAATAGAAAATATTGTGGGGAAGGCGAACCAAAGGTTACGTTTCATCGGCAGAACGCTTCGAAGATGCACCATCTCCACCAAAGAGACTGGCTACATCACACTTGTGCGTCCTCTCCTTGAGTACTGTTGCCCCTTGTGGGACCCCCACCAGGTGGGATTGACGGAAGACATTGAGAAGGTTCAGAGAAGGGCAGCTCGTTTTGTTTTATCAGGTTACGGGGGGGGTGGGGGTGGGAGCGTCACCGAAATGTTGCACGGATTGGGGTAGAAATCATTAAAAGAAAAACGTTATTCATTGCGGCGTGATCTGTTTGCGAAGTTTCAATCACCGACTTTTTGTTAGGGATGTGAAAATATTTTGCTAGCACCCACCTACTTAGGGAGACATGACCATTCCAATAAAATAAGAGAAATCAGATCGAAAACGGAAAGATTTAGGTGTTCTTTCTTCCCGCGCGCTATTAGAGAATGGAACGGTAGAGAAAAGTTATGAAAGTGGTTAATGAACCCTCTGCCAGGCACTTGAATGTGATTTGCAGAGTATCTATGTAGATGTACTTAAGGGTCGAACATTATTTAGCGAGTGTAACTTTGGTGCAAAACATATACGAACATTTAAGTGTGGGTATCTTATTACGAGAACGTTTTAATCATCAGTGCTGGTAAATTTGACAAAAAAAAGAAAAAAAGAATGTAGTATGGGGCAGTGTGACTCAACTGACGACTAAATTCAAAGTGGGCCGGAGCGAGAAATGTGTTGATGTCTTACCCGAATTTTACGTAACGAATATATCACCAGGCAACGACAAACATTATCTTTGGTTAAATAATACAATCTAAATAACGACTAAAATTTCATGAATAAGGTAAACTATTTACAAAACGGTTAACTCTTCTGAACTTAATTCTGGGAGAAATCGTTTTATTCTGTCCATTGTGTGTTATGACTCAAATTCAGAAACCGTAACTTCAACGGTCGGCTATAAGTGCAGCAGAAAGAAGGGCGGGTCGTTCCATCCATTGACGAGAAGAACGCTCCGAAACCTTCGGTCCTCTGTCATATACCTTTACATTCGCTCTGTGAACCAAATGGTGCGGTGGCCGATGTTGTAGCTGGCAAGTGTAGCAAGCCGAAGGTTCCGTGTTCGAAATCTCAGCCCGTTAATTTATTTATTTTTCAATATTTCGTTTTTTCAGATTCATCGTCCATCTCCGTAACTCAGACGACAATAACATTGTTAGTTCCTTTTTGTCCTATTTTTTCCCACAGTTACAGTATTATATTATTGTAGTGTAGTATAGTATAGTGAACCAACAGCCACAACAAACACCTCAGACAAACACAAGAAAACTACTATATCCAGAGAGCCATAGCCGAGAACAAACTAGTAATAAATGGACAAACATTGATGAAAACTCACTGCTAAATCTAGTCAAAGACATGAGACAGAAATTAATGAGAAAAAAGAATTGGCACGCACGCACACACACACACACACACAAACACACACACACGCGCGCGCGCACACAAAATTTAATAATAATCCCTGTCTCTGTCTCTCTTTTCTCCCTGTCCCTCTCTATCTATCTGTCTCTAACTCTGTTTCTCTATCTCTCTCTCTCTCTCTCTCTCTCTCTCTTCACAATCAGAAGTCCTAAAACAAATAAATTAATTAATTTATACATCAGTATCTGGTGCAGTTCTTTATGCAGGCACATCGAAAAAACACACACAAAAGATATACAGCAAAGATAGGACAAACACATACTCAACAGTTAGCAACACCGACCAAAACGAAAACACAACACAAAAAAATGGCATGTGCCTAGTGGTGCTAGCTGTGAAGTGCTGGAATAACAAAAAACGCAAAATGAACATAACTGAAGCAGAACAGCCGGAAGCCACCAACGAGAACTAAATGTAAAGCAATTTCAACTAAATATTGTAAGTAACGACATCCAAATATTAGTAACTATACTTAAATAACGCACATAAATATGAAATATTGTAAAACATAATCATGTATATATTACAGGCCACTGATGATGCCTTCCAAATAAAGGCGAAAAGCATATGGTAATAAAATATTTTATTAAATCAGTTGCATAGACGGATAACCTAAATATCTACACTATAATAGTATCAGTGTTGCTGACTACCACGTGGGGCCCCGGGTTCTATTCCCGGCAGGGGCTGGCACGTATCTTGTCCTCAACATTATCATTGCATCACCCCTTCTAAATGTGTGAGGTCTTTGCTTTTATTTTTTTAAACTGGTGTCCCAATTTCTTAACCATTTTCAGAACACATAAATTGTTATTTAAATTTTCCGTTTCATTTAGCACCCCTACTCAATCTTAATTAAATCTTAGTCAGATTTGGCTGTCCCCATCTGCGACTGGCGTGCGTTCCGTTGAAAATTTTATTTCAGGTCTCTGCATATAGGTTGCTTCTTGTGTGTGTTATGTCAATTTGTATGTTTAATTTCGTTAACAGATAAACAAGCAGCCCTCGGTCGCAAATTAAAAATATTTTGATCCGGTTTCGGCAGTGACTAAGATTGCCTTCATCAGAAAATATAAAACAAAACAAATCACATAATAAATTATACTATTCAGCTGTATAGCTTACGCCACACAGTTTAAAAAGAATTTTTAATGAAAGCTAGCCACTATGGGTTGCACGCCTGCACGGAGGCATCAGACTGGCGAGTGCTAAGTGAAGTAGTGCCATCTAGTAGCTGCAATTACAATTAGGCTACTGTACAGAGAAAACAGAATTGAAAAAACAATAGCTACAAGATGCTTTATTTAACATAAGAGATGGCTGAGGCATCCTGATGCAATTGTTTTTCAATTCTGTTTTCTCTGTACAGTAGCCTAATTGTAATTGCGGCTACTAGATGGCACTACTGAGGTAACGTCTTCCTTATCTCAACTTCACTTAGCACGCGCTAGTCTGATGCCTCAGTGCAGGCGTGCAGCCCATAGTGGCTAGCTTTTTTAAAAAAAAAATCTTTTTAAACTGTGTGATGTAAGCTATACTGCTGAATAGTATATTTTATTACGTGATTTGTTTTGTTTTATATTTTCTGATGAAGGCAATCTTAGTCATTGCTAAAACCTGGTCAAAATATTTTTAATATGCGACCGAGGGCTGCTTGCTTATCCATTGATGTTGTAACGGTCGCTGACAATAGCCGCTGTGTTTCAAAATTTTAATTTCGTTGTTCCACTTCAGAGCAGTTCAGATTAAGGTTATTAATAACCCACACAATCATAGAGCAGTAAACTTCCACGGTTCATCTTTCTTGCCACTATCATCTGTGCCAGATTGTCCCTCTGCCATTGTCTACGTCTTATCCTTTTATCCTTTCCCACGGCTGCAGTCTGTCTCTTTGACGACGAACTTATCCTTGCCGGTAGTTTGATAAGGCTTGTAGATTCTAGACCGAAATCGTAACATGACTTTTGATGCGAGATCTGCAGTCTGCTGTGGAGTGTGCACTGTTATTAAACTACCTCGCAGATTGAAACTATGTGCAAGTCCTGGATTCGAACCGACGACCTTTCCCTTTCGCGTGGTACTTGTCCGCTAAAGGAAAAGGTCCTGGGCTCGAATCACGGACTGGAACACATTTTAATCTGCCAAGAATTTTTCTTGTGTATTGTCACCACTCATCTCTCTTACCATCGCTACTAAGTCCATTCCTTACCATAATTATTGACACTTTCCTTAATTTTGAGTACCGGCTCTCTCTTTTGTCTCCCACTGCCACTGTCTTTCATCCACCGCTACTGTCTGCTCTTTCAGAACAAAAAGCGCGACTGTCTTATCACATAAAAAGTATTGGTAAAATAGTTGGGATGAGGACTAAGGAAGCTGGTTCCCCTCCTTTCTGCCAGTGTATTTTAAATAGGAACTCATTTGCCTATATTGTGCTCCGACAAGAGCATTTTTCAGCCGGTTTTCTTTCTTTCCCTTGCTACAAAAGTTTGTGTGTTGCTTAAGGTAAAGCAGTCAACAATCGGAAGATGGGTTTGAACACCACAGTGCCTTACTAGACATGGTCCTGTTTGGAGGTGGTATGCCGTTACCTTCTCCCGACTTTCGAACTGACTTACCCAGCCAGTTATAAGGGGCCTACAGTTTGTGGGTTCCGAACCACGGTGTTACTCATTTTTCACATGAGGAATACTGCCAGAGGTGAAAGAAGTGGAAAGTGACAAATAAAAATCCTAGGAGCTGGGGGGGGGGGGGGAGAATCGAAACCGCGACCTTTGGATTTGTAGTCTGGCACTCTAACATTGTGCAACGGAGACGTACGTGTTGCTTGGAACACAAATTCTGCTGATCCATATAGATTTGACTAATTATTTATTTACGTATTTATATATAAGGAATGACGAGCATCAAAAATATATTCTGTCAATAACGGTGGTAGATGAATTTTGTTAAGTGAGCAGTAAAATAACATTAGATGGTCGCACTACAGAGGATATAAAATGCAGAATGGCAATGAGAAGAAAAGCGTTTCCGAAAAAGAGAAATTTGTTATTATCGAATATTAATTTAAGCATAAGGAAGTCCTTTCTGAAGGCATTTTTGTGGAGTGTTGCCTTGTATGGGAGTGATATCTAGACGATAAACAGTATGGACAGGAAGAAGATAGAGGCTTTTTAAATATGGTGATACAGAAGAACGCTGAAGATTAGGTGGGTAGACCGCGTAACTAATGAGGAGTTATTGAACAGAATTGGGGAGAAAAAGAATTTTTGGCATATCTTGAGAGAAAGAAGGGATCGATTGGTAGGACACATTCTACGAGGAACACTCAATTTAGCATTGTAGGGATGTGTTTGGGGTAGAAATCGCAGTGGGAGACCAAGAGGGAATACAGTAAGCAGATGGACATAAACGTGAGTTGCCGGAGCAGATGAAGAGGCTTGCTCAGGATACTGTGGATGGAGAGGTGCATCAAACGAGCCTCCAGTCAGAAGACCACAACAACATTCTGTCACTTTTCGAGAGGAGATATCAGACTGTACGATGTCAAAAAACCAAACTATTCACAGGATAGTTCTCTTAAAAGGTAATGAAGAGTATTTCCTAACGGTTACCAAGTCCACTTAGACAAAATTGCTCCCCCTCCCACCCCCCGTGCGTCCGTCACATGTGAAACAAATATCTCGAAAACACAACGAGATATTGTCAAAACAAACTTGTAAATAAAATTTCATGATCTTATCTTGTTTATTTTTTAATTATTTTTTATGTTTTTATCTCTGCACACTTTTTAATTCGTGTTTCAATACTTTACTTAATTTTATGTTACACAGTATCAGTAAATAATAACATAAATAAAGTGAAACAGTAAAGGAAGCTGTGAGATGTGCAAAGGCTTCTTAGGCTGAGTCGATTTGTTAATATCGTATGGTGTATTTAATAGCAGCCGGAAAGCTGTCTGTCAGAACAACTGGCGCTTTTGCTATTCAAACATAATGTTTTCTGCGATTTATGTGGATAACGGAATAAGATTTTTGAAAACATCAAAATGGAGTTTATACACAAATGTCTACGCAGTATATTATTATTATTTAAGCCATTTACTACGGTTGGTTACGTGTATATTCGTGGTTTACACAGAACCGGGTTTTATAATTTTGAATTTCAGTGCGGTTTTCTTGAAACTTTGAATCTCAATAACATTTAAATGTCTGAGGCTCGATCACAACACTCAATACGCTACAGTAAAATACCTACAAGTGCGGCGAAGAAGAAACTTCAAGAAGTGTTGAGGAACAAATGGGAGATTGAGTGGTAAAGAACTAAAATGGAGAGAGCACTAAACCGTATTTTCCTACGATCCGACTTCGTTTAATGATTAGATTCTAATGTCAACGAATTTTATTATTAATGTTAACAGGCCATGGGAAACTGAAAGATATTATCAACTCTTCAGAAAAATTGAAGACGTAGCGTGCAAATGTATAGAGATACTCAAACTATGGACCACCTGCTTTTCGATTTCTGTAACTTCCTGACGGAGAGGGACCATCTCAGGAAATAACTAGCTCAGAAAGAAGGATGGCCTATCAGTAAATTTGATTTGGTGCATAAATTCACTGCAGAATTTTGCAACTTATGTAATTCAATAAGATTTCCCGTGGTGTAAAACTTGTTTCGTTACTTTATGTAAAGCGATAAATGTTGTATACCCAAAGTGCCTCATTTTATAAATTCTTCAATCTTACGAACTGTTTTTCTGTTTGCCGAAGTACCTATTGTAAACATCTGAATTTGACCTTCAAACATGTAATATTACTATGTAATGGGGAATGTCAAATAAATAATGAATAAAAAAAATCGCACTGACGTGTTTTACAGCCCACTTTAGATTTGTAGTTTTATAAGTTTTTGCAAACATTTTGGACCAAAAAATAGTCTAAATAATAAAAAATTAACCAATAAGTGTGTCTGAAACCCTTTTTTGGAAAAAAAAAGTTAGTGATGGGTTCCCAACCACTGATCTTCAGCGTTGCAGTCCAATGCATTGCCCACTACGCTGAGGCTAACAGCTGGGAGCTAAGTTCTTTAATCCCATACTATTGCTGGCCGTTGTTAACTGATGCTAATATGGCATTTGTAGACACTAGATTACCGTTTATCGTACGAGGAACGACGTGTTTTTGTTAATTCTTCAGTGCGCCATTGCTTTGAAATGACAGCGTGTAAGTTACAATAAGAAAATCATCAAATACGCAACGCAAGATGGCGTATGCCAGAGAGAGCTCTGGGCGAGGAATGTCACGTGACATCTGCGAACGGCTGGTTTTCGTTAATTCAATGGAGGGTGTCAAAACTCTGTTATTTTTGCAAGTATTCTCAAACGATACGAGATATGGAAAAAAAAAGTTGCAGAGAATTTTCACCTCTACAAAATTGTTTATTCAATTTTCGCGTCAGATGAACGGTTTGTGGTGTCGCACAAGTATAAAGTGCGCGCCACCTACTTTCGCCGCGCGCCGCCATGCACGCACGGCGCGGCGTTCTTACGACGTCAGCCACGAGCGCTCTCTGCTACAACTCCGCTCGTGGCCACCACTGAACGACATCGTTCACTTGGGACTGAGATAGAAACCAGTTAACACTTGCAGATCAGATAGGCACCAGTTAAGACTTGGCTATCGGACAGGTACTAGGAATTATCAGTAGGCAGGCCTGTAGCTCAACTATGTATCAGAATTCTGCAGTACTGAGCTATGTAAAAGTTAAGTATTACTAAGTCTCTAAGAAATATATATCTTGTTCTAATTTACTCTACTGTTTCTAGTTTCTGCTGTCCCACTGGCTGGTCACCTCCTACCTGCACAAGCGTGCATCCTTTATTCCTGTGTCGGTCTTTCTACTCGGCCACCGACACCTACGACGGAAACGAGACACAAAAGCGGTGACGAGGCTGGGACACAAAACGGTTTATTTGCAATTAAAATTACATTACAACCGGCTGTTTTTGGTATTACTAACATATTTCTTTTGTCCGAAATATTTCAAACAGCGAGGTTCTGGTCTCTGGTAGCCAACAATTTTGTCTGTAAAATTTGGTGCAGATCGCTGAACGGTTCGATCTAAAAAGTGGGTACACGTTACGGACAGACAGACTGACAGACAGACATCCCGTAATCTCCGTTATTTTTGCGAATATATCTGAAACGCTACAAGATATGGAAAAAACAAAAGAGAGCAAAGTAGTAGAGAATTTTCTCCTCTACAAATTCGGTTATTCAGTTTCGTGTCAGATGAATGGTTAAGCTGTTATTATCATTTAAATTTCGAGCTGTCAAAAGACGATCGCAAAGGCCCACTTTTAGTGTCACTATCGTAACCTAAAGTGGGCCAAAAAAAATCATCACTTTACGGACGTACGGTAAAAATTAGCAATATTAAGAAATATTGGCTGTCCCTAGAATACTTAAGTTTGAGATATAGATGCTTTTACATACCTGATAAAGAACTGCCTAAATCACATACAACGTTTTTAAACCAACTAACTATCTGAATTTTTCTCGGTTGCAGAAGTGTGGTGTAATGTTTCAATTTTGACCTTGTAGGACGGCTGCAGTATGATCGTTCTTCTCATAGGTATACAAACGATTAGATCTAAGGCTATCGTGAACACTTACGTCTTATCTCTGTATTCTATAAAAGCTGTGTTATAGGGCTCTGTAGAAACGCGTTTTCGCACGCGTCCTTTTTGAACATTTTCATGTCTGCATTGTCGTGCATGTTATACTTTAACCGTTATATGATACTGATATGCATCTCATTTTGCATTGGCGGCCACTTTGCATGTGTGGCATCATTAATAGAGGTAGCCTAGTATTAAAACACCCTGTATAGTCACGTTTTGCAATCCGATGTGCTGAAGGCCACATTTGTTATACCGATTTCCTTTCTCTGCTCACATTTGTCACGTTGCAGTAATTAAAAAAGCTATCTGCATACCTACGTGATCTGACAACCACCAAACGACACAGGCAACTGCACGTCCTCGAGTAATAGATCAGCTCAGCTATTGTAACATGACAAGTAGGAATTTCCAAAACAGCCCGAGTAACCGCCTACAGAATGTTGAAACGCATCGACGTAGAGAACCGACTGTCATTGTGTGAAGGCTCAGTTCACATGTTTTATAGCCCATTGTATCCGTTCTCTCTGGCATTGCTGGCCGCATCGCACACATAGCATTCGCGCTTCTCCCAGATACAACCGCTCTCGATGATACAAGTCGGCCAGGGCAGCCGCAGCGTTTGCACGCGCGCTGTTTGATGTGGTATCCCTGTTCTTGCGTGTGTGCATCGGCCATCGATTGCAAGAGTTGTGCTGGCTGGCGCCCACTGCAGCTCCACCGAGGGTGCTGTGCTAACTGCAAGTTATCTCACAACATACAGACCACCAGTAGCCGGGAGTGAAACTGATGCAGTAAGTCCGCAGTTTACCAGAGACGAAATACGAGGTAATCCTTCTGATTGTAATTAGAATTAAATATTTTATTACTAGCCATAAACTGTAAGTTTTTCACTCCAACTATTGTATCAACATAAGTACCCCACTGTATAGATCGGTACTGTACATGCAACTTTTCAAATTCTTCCCTGCTGTAACAATCATTTATTTCTCTGCAATTTAGTAAAGGATAACATGACAGGAGATCAAGGTTTTTAAATAATATAACTTGTTAATGGACAGGAACAAGCCACATATTGGTTTTGCGGGTATTTATTTAGGATGTACAGATAGCGGTTTCCAGTTTACATAATTTATTGTCCGACAGTTTTATGCTTTCATGTGGTGCACTGATATACTGTTGGGATTTCCCAGGATAATAATCTGCCGTTTTAAATGCGTAATAAGGCATATTTACGCTACTGCCTCGTGTTACAACGTAATTTACTTTGCAGTGTTCGTCTAGAGCAATTCTTTTAACTATTTGTATCCAAAGAATTATATACCTATAGTTATTGGTGATTATATCAAAATACACGTAGGTTTGCATATCGAACCACTTCCATTTAGTTACAGCACAAACTTCTAGTGTGCACCACATGTTATGACTCCCAAGTTTACACATATGAAAATAAATAAAGAAGTTAAAAGGTGCAACAGTGCTGAAAATGTAGCAATACAATGGTAAATTCTATTTTTTTCCGAAAATTGAAGAGTGATGAAAATGTATAGAAATTCAGGGAGAACTGGCATAAACCCAAAGAGACCTTCTACTTTCTTAAAATTAAACTGAGTATATTAAAAATTTAGAAGTAATATTGCCACGACACAAAAACTATTAAAGCTATTTGACCTCAATTTCACTGATGTATCGTTTGCGCCTCTCCAAAGTTTGAGCCACACGTATCCTACACAACTGATAGTGGTTATATTAATTCTGAATAGCAGATGTGAGTTTTCGATGATATGGTTAAAACAAAATAGAAGTAATATATTATCGTTAATTGTGATCGAACTTCACTCTGTGATTTTTAATCAAGTTTCTTCACTATTGCAGTATGGTTGGGGATAGTCGGATTATGAGATTTGAAAATTTAATTATTATAACTTTGGACTGCATCCTGCGGTTCGATGAAAGCTTCATATTATCAAAAGTGGATCAGGGACAGTAAAGTCATAATTTAAACACCTGTCTAAAACCAACCGTGTTTATCTACCTCTACATGCTAATCTAAGAAAAATTATACGATGTAAAGTCTATAGCTGTTATGTCTTTCTGTTCATCTACTAGAAACCTGTTATCTACAAAACTACTTCAAGAATTTTCATTGTGATTTACATATAAATTGATAGAAGCTTGTAGCAAATATAGGCTTCATTTCATCAAAATTGGACCAGGGAAAGAAAATTTGTCGTAGTTTGAACTCACAGCTTAGTATATGTTCCCTTGTTTGTGTTTTAATTGAAATTATTAATTATCTTGTGATCAGCAGTTAATTTTGGTAAAGGGAGATTTCCTACTTAAATTATTATGAATATCAAATTAATACTACGACAAAATTATTACGGGAGTGACAGCGTGGAGGTATTTGTTCCATGTTGCCATAAAGAAGTATAATGTCCTCAGTGTTTAGTAATTTCTCATGAAACTTCCTGGCAGATTAAAATTGTATGCCGGAACCGGGATTCCAACCTGGGACTTTTGCCTTTCGTGGGCAAGCTACCGTATGAGCTATCCCGAAATTCTCACAACTTTACTTCTGCCAGTACCTCGTCTCCTTTCCAAACTTCACAGAAGTTTAGCTGCGAGCCTTGCAGAACTATCACTCCTGGAAGAAAAGATATGGTGAAGACTTCGAGTAGCACACGGCCCGCTGCAGAGTGAAAGTTTCATTCTGAAAACATTACTTAGGCTGTGGCTAAGCCATGTCTCTACCATATCCTTTCTTCCAGGAGTGTTAGTTCTGCAAGGTTTTCAGGAGAACTTCTTTAAAGTTTGGAAAGTAGGAGGCGAGCTACTGGCAGAAGTAAAGTTATGAGGGCAAACCGTAAAGCTTGTCGAGATAGCTCAGTCGGTAGAGCGCTTGCCCGCGAAAGGCAAAGGTCCCAGTTCGAATCCCGCTTCCGACACATAATTTCCGTCTGCCAGGAAGTTTCATATTATCGCACAATCCATTGCAGAGTGAAAGTTTCATTCTGTAATTTCTCATGCTTTATTGGAACAGATCGGTGAAATATTTATGATATGCTTAATTATTGAATATTAAAATTTAGATTCAGTGCCGCGTAATCGTTTGTGATTGGTTCGAATAATATCGAAATCAGTCATTACATCGATTTATATGTGTGTGTCTGTGTAGGCATTGAATTTAGCTTAAATAATCGTGGAAAATGCATTTTGGGAAATAAGCTGAACCTACCTTAGATATTAGGAACCATTTATTTCATATAATACGTCAATAAGTAAATGTGAATATATTTTACTGATAAAAGAAACGTTTCACGTTTGCAAGTTACGTACATAGATTTGTCTTTGATTAAATGAAGTGACGTGTGTAAATACTCGGTCGAACTGTTTCACAGGAAATTAATTTTACAAAATATTTAGGTGTAGTGAAGTATACGAATTTCACAATATGTTACTAGAGCTTGAACTTTAATGCGTAAACCTTACCATTTGAAAACTGTTGGGCGAAATGTTAGCATTTTGCTACGCAACGCGCATGTTTTCTCTCGACATTATATACAACGTAAAATAATGTACTGAGTAACGAAATCAAATGTTAAACGTAAACCACCTTTATAAAAGGGAAAAAACTCGCAAATGTCGATATACTGATTTCGCTTATTGTGGCATGCCTGCCAAGGGAAGCATTAACTTTAGAGCACAAACTCTAACAGCAGGGCATACTAACCTAAATATATTGGCTAATGCCACGCCCAAGAAGAGGGTTGTCAGAAGTACAGAACCAACAGAGGCGCCGTTAGTTACGTAGTGCACCAAAGCACTAACAGTTGGCGCTGTTGCCGTGTTTTTTTTTCCACGCTAATAAGTACGGCGTAGAACAGCAAGACACCAATAGGGGCGCCGATTATTTCGTAGTGCGCAAAAGAAACAACAGCTGCTGTTGTTACATTTATTGCCTCAGTAACAGATGTACTTTTTTAAGCGTATGTCAGTGATGGAATTAAGCATCGTAATCTTATCTCTACGAATACAAGCTAACATTGAACAGCGAGTTACTGATTAGCTTTATGTATTTAAAACTGGACGAGATTTATTAACTTCATTCGACCCGTGCAGGCGTGCACCCCTAGTGCCTAGCTTTTCTTAAATTTATTTAAAAAAAAAAAATTGTGACGTAAGCTTTACAGTTGAATTGTAACCTTTATTATGTGACTTGTAAGTACCGCTTCTATTCTCTACATAAAAAAAAAATGTGCAAATGTTTTTACAACTTATGGGACTTAACTACGGGGTCCTCAGTCCCTATGCTTACAAACTACTTATGAACTAGCTAAGACTAAAGACGGCACAAATATCCATGCCCTAGGGGGGATTCGAACCCCCGACCGTAGTGGCCGTGCTGCCCGTGACTGGAGCGCCACAGTCACCTCGGCTACCGCGGCCGGCTCTACTTCAAATTAGTACTTACAATCTACTTTTTATGAAAACTGTCTCTTTTATAAATTTTGCAATCTCATGTTATAGGTTTCATTTATATTTTCTGATGAAGGCAATCATAGATATTGCGAAAACCAAGTTA
Source organism: Locusta migratoria (assembly GCA_026315105.1). NCBI lineage: Eukaryota > Metazoa > Arthropoda > Insecta > Orthoptera > Acrididae > Locusta > Locusta migratoria. The sequence goes on along the minus strand of CM048747.1, from coordinate 402,074,096 downwards.
AAATGGTTTATCTTCGCGACCGAGGGCTGCACTTTTATCCTTTGACGTTATGACGGTAGCTGACAATTCGCAGCTATGTTCCAAAATTTTAAATACCTAAGAGTAAGAATTACAAACAACTTTAATTGGAAAGATAGAAAATATTCTAGGGATAGCGAACCAAAGACTACGTTTCGTTGGCAGAACACTTAGAAGATGCAACAGCTCTACTAAAGAAACTGCCTACACCACACTTGTGTGTCCTATTTTGGAGTATTGTTGCTTACTGTGGGATCTCCACCAAGTGGGATTGACAGGCGATTTAGGGAAAGTACAGAGAATGGCAGCTCGTTTTGTATTGTCGTGATATAAGGGAGAGAGTGTCACGGAAATTATGCAAGAGTTAGGATAGAAATCATGAAAAGAAAGTCCTTACTTGTTGCGATGAGATCTATTTGCGAAATATCTTTCGCCAACTTCCTAGTTTCCTCTTCCGACTGTGAATAGATTCTGTTAGCACCCACCTACATAGGGATGCATATTCATCAAAATAAAAAAAAATAAAAAGAGAAATCATATCTAAAATGGAAAGATTTAGGTGTTACTTTTTTCCGCGAGGTGTTAGAGAATGGAACTCTAGGCAAAGATCATAAAAGTGGTTCGATGAGTATTTATGTAGATGTAGATACGCCTTTCGAAAAACGAGAAATGTGTAGTCTGCATAATGCCCTTCAACCATTGCTCGCAAGATGTTATGAGACGAAAGGGCAAGCTGGGTTTCTCAGATCGATGTTTCCGTCTCAAGGAAATTTAATTCTCAACTGATGTTAACAATTTTGCTCTGTAATTTTTTTGGTCCGTTCTGCTGCCTTTCTTATGCACGGTAGGGTTGTAGTGTTACCTGCGCGTTTTTCCCGTCGCTTCAAAGTTTGCGCCGCATGAAAAATGCGTGATAAATGCAAGCTAAGTAAGGAGGCAATGCCGTAGAATAAACGAATTGGTACCCCATCTGGATCTGTCGACTGGCTTAAGGCGGCAACAGGAATACGAATTAGAGCTGTGGCTGCGAATGTGAGTGGCTATGTTGCTAGCGAGGACGTGAGCCGTTGCTGTGCAGACGAGACTGGTTCGCTTGCTGGTACCTACTACGCCTGCGGGCGGACGCCTCAGGAGCAGGTGGCTGGTGATTGTGGCTCAGCGGGGTGGCGACCTAACGAGCGGCAGGGGCCGGCCGGCATCCCGCAACACAGGTCGCACCGACCGCAGCCTCGGGCGCTGCACTAGCCCACGCTGTGCATCATCTCAAAAGGCAGGAGACCAACTCTATAGCGGCCTCTGGGCTGCCCATAACACAGGGAAACAACTCGAAATCGATATCCTTCATTTAAAACTTCCGGGCTGATAAGCCGTGGTCGATTTATAAAACTTTCCCCTAACGTTTCATCTTCGGCTGCGGAAGACATCTTCAGAGGTAGAGTGGCGAACTGCGATGAGAACTTGAGGGAGCGCCGTATATATAGGCAATGTAGAGGGCACCACAAGACATCACGTGATGTCGGCTACGACACTATCTCTGGTATTGCCAACATTCTTGGCAGAGAAGAATCGATTGTCACTCCGCTGGTGTAAAGCAGTAGTCCAAATTCTGTCTAATTTAACAGCTTCCTCTTTCCTGTTAAAATTATTGCGATGTTTATATATCTCGATTGCTTCTCTATATGTGCGCGCATGATAGTGTGAAGTTTTTGAGATGACACTAGTCTCATTAAATTTAATTTCATGGTTGCCTTCTTGGTATACATGTTCCGCTACGGCCGATTTCTCCGTGTGCCCAAGGCGGCAATTCCTTTTATGTTCGACCAGACGAGTATTGACGCTTCTTTTAGTAGTTCCAATGTAGACTGAACCACAGCTGCAGGGAATTTTATATACACCTGGTGTATTCAGCGGATGTCGTACATCTTTAGCAGATCTTAAATATTCTTTTATCTTCCTTGTAGGTCTGAAAATGGTTTCTACCCCATACTTGTCCAGCACTTTTCCAAAACGGTCTGTAACCTTATTTACGAACGGAAGAAAAACTTTCCCCTTGAGCGGTTGTTGTTCCTTGTTGATGTTAACTTTCTTCCTGGGACGAAGGGCTCTCTCTATTTCTTTGGTAGGATAACCGTTCTTCTGGAAGGTGGATCGTAAATGCTCCAACTCATCTTTTAAATAAGTAGGTTATTAACCGACATCACGTGATGTCTTGTGGTGCCCTCTACATTGCCTATATATACGGCGCTCCCTCAAGTTCTCATCGCAGTTCGCCACTCTACCTCTGAAGATGTCTTCCGCAGCCGAAGATGAAACGTTAGGGGAAAGTTTTATAAATCGACCACGGCTTATCAGCCCGGAAGTTTTAAATGAAGTTGACGCCGGCCGTGAAAGTTTGCATTGTATGATCGAAATCGATAGTTTTTGGATCATGGTTAACAGGAATAAACAACATGCAAAGGGCATTCAAAATTTTTGCAACAGTCATTTTTCAAGTTTTTGCAGGAGGAGAATAATTTTCTTTGTGACCATACTTGGAACATTTGGTTGGGTTGGTATATAAAGGTGTTTACTTTTATTTACAGATAAGACATAATGGACCGTGAAATCAGGTTGCGACATCGATTCACAGGCAGTTGCTCACTGTTTATGGGGATGACACAGTGGATCGCAGCAGTATTCAGCTGTGGTTGCAGAGGTTTAAAGTAGGTGATATCTCTATGCTGGACAATCCAAGCTACGGTAGACCATCAACGACAGTGAGTGATGTGAATAAGGAGACCACATCAATTCATCCAATGTGACAGATGAGATTCACACACACATACACACACACACACACACACACACACACACACACACACACACACACACTCACTCACTCACTGCGAAGTAAGTTTAGCGAGTGATTACAGTTTTTTTTTTTTTTTTTTTTTTTTTTTTTTTTTTTTTTTTTTTTTTTTTTTGTGGTTTTAGGGCGCACAACTGCTAAAGTCATTAGCGCCCAGACAAGAACAGAGATTCGCTAGATCTCAAAAAATTGGTAACTGTCATTTAGAATATCAAGAGAAGGCTAAAATCAAAAGATAAAAAAACAATTAAGAGGGTTAAATAGCCTTTGATAAATTGGCCAAGTTGATAAAACGCAAAACTCGAGCAGCTGCCCGTGTGTCATCAGCTAAAATTTCCTCCAGAGTAGACGGAAAGTGAAGGGCTACACGGAGATGATTAAAATTAACACAAGACAGTAAAACATGTCGCACCGTCAGCAATTCACCGCAGGAGCACAGCGGTGCAGGATCGGCGGTTAGCAAATGGTGGCTAAAACGGCAGTGACCGATCCGAAACCGGGCCAGGATGACTTCTTCCCGCCGTGAGGGGCCTGAGGAGGTCCTCCAAGCGGTCGGGATAGGTTTTACAGTTCTCAATTTATTGTCGTACAGTGAGAACCACGCACTGTGCCAGGACGACGTGATACTCCGGCGAAGAGCCCGTTGAGCAACGTCCGATGGGACGCAAAAGGTAGCCATGCGAGGCAAAAGGGCTGCTGCCTTGGCTGCTATGTCGGCGGTCTCATTCCCGGGGGCACACCCACGTGACCAGAGACCCACAGGAAAGAAACGTGACAGCTGTCATCTGCTAGCAACTGGAGGAGCGTTGGATCCGATACACGAGAGGATGGTTCGAGAAAGGGTCCTTAAGACTCTGCAGGGCACTAAGGGAGTCCGAACATATGGCATAGAAAGGATGGCGGTGGCGGCAGGTATACAAAACGGCCTGATGGAGGGCAAAAAGCTCAGCCGTGAAATTCGAGCACCGGTCAGGGAGCTTGTATTGGAAACGGTTGTCCCCGACGACGAAGGCAGACCCGACACCGTCAGTGCTCTTGGAACCATCAGTGTAAATAAATATGGAAGTATCGAACCGCGAACGGAGTTCGACAAGCCTCGAGCGGTATACCAAATCCGGAGTGCTCTCCTTGGGGAGCGAACTAAGTTCAAGGTGAGTGTGAACCTGGGCCTGATGCCACGGTGGCAATGGGCTTTCGCTCAACCGAAAGGTGGAAGGAAGGGTCAAATCGAGCCGCTGTAGCAGGCGGCGAAACCGAACTCCAGGTGGAAGCAAGGCTATCGCAGACTACTGATATTGGCGATCGAGTGAGTCGTCAAAAAATAATCGGTAAGATGGATGGTTGGACATCGGCCGCAGGCGGCATGCGTACCGACACAGGAGTATGTCACGCCGAGTGGTCAAGTGTAATACAGCAGCCTCGGCGTACAGGCTTTCAACAGGGCTGGTATAAAATGCACCGGTCGCCAGACGTAATCCCCTATGGTGAATAGAGTTGAGACGGCGGAGAATCGACGGCCGTGCAGAAGAGAATACAAGGCTTCTGTAGTCGAGCTTCGACTGAACAATGGCCTGGTAAAGGTGAAGCAGGACGGTACGATCAGCTCCCCAAGACGTGCCACTAACGACACGAAGAACATTAAGGAATCGGGCACAACGGGCAGCCAGGTAGGACACGTGTGTGGACCAGCAAAGTTTACGATCCAACATTAGCCCCAAGAATTTCGTAGTCTCCACGAAAAGGAGAGCAACAGGGCCCAGACGTAGAGAAGGTGGAAGAAAGTCCTTGTATCTCCAGAAGTTTATACACACCGTTTTCTCAGTGGAGAATCGGAAGCCGTTCGCGATGCTCCAGGAATATAGACGGTCAAGACAGCGTTGAAGACAACGCTCCAAGAGACACGTCCGCTGGGCGCTGCAATAAATTGCGAAATCGTCTAAAAAAAGGGATCCGGAAACGTCGGCTGAAAGGCAATCTACGATCGGATTGATTACAATGGCAAAGAGGGCCAAGCTCAAGACGGAGCCCTGCGGTACCCCATTCTCCTGGCGACAAAACAGAGCCCACCCTACCCGGAACTTGCGATCCGCCAAAAACGCTTGAATAAAAAGAGGGAGGCGGCCCCGAAGGCCCCATGTGTGCAATGTGCGGAGAATGCCCGCTTTCCAACAGGTATCGTATGCCTTCTCCAAGTCGAAGAACACTGCTACTGTTTGACGCTTCTTTAGAAAGTTATTCATAATGAAGGTCGACAACGTAACAAGGTGATCAGCAGTAGAGCGATGTCGACGAAAACCGCATTGGACATTTGTTAGGAGGCGGCGAGATTCGAGGAGCCAGACCAACCGAGCGTTAACCCTGCGTTCCATCACCTTACAGACGTAGCTCGTCAGAGAAATAGGGCGATAGCTGGAAGGAAGATGTTTGTCCTTCCCTGGGTTGGGGAAGGAATCGGGGCCGGGAGCAGAAGATCGGGACAGGGCGAGAGCACGGTCTAGCTCCTGCATGGTGAAGGAGGCATTATAATTTTCACGATTAAAAGAGTGGAGAGAAGGCGGTCGTGCCTCCTCTGCCTGTTTGCGAGGGAGGAACGCAGGGTGGTAATGAGCAGAGCTCGAAACCTCCACAAAGAAACGGCCCAGTGCGTTGGAAACATCAACGGGTTCCACAAGAACTGCGTTCTCGACGGTCAGGCCAGAGATCGGGGAGAGGACCTTGATGGCGGATAAACGGCGTAGGCCACCCCAAACAACCGTAGAGGGAGTGAAACGGTTAAAAGAACTAGTAAAAGCAGTCCAGCAAACTTTTTTGCCGTCGTTTATAACTTTACGACATTGCGCTCGCAGTCGTTTGTAATTTATACAATTCTCCAAAGTCGGGAGGCGGTGGAAGGTGCGTAAAGCACGTCGCCGGGCTCTAAGAGCGTCGCGGCAGGCTGCAGTCCACCAAGGGACACGACGTGGAGAAGAGGATGTACGAGGTATGGAATGTTCGGCAGCTGTGAGCCTAACCTCTGTGAGGTATTCGACCTGACTGTCACAGCTGGGAAAATTCTGGTCGTGAAAAACAGCCATGGAAGAATAAAGGCCCCAGTCAGCTTTAGAAATATTCCAACTGGTGGGACGAGGAGATGGGGAATGATGCAGGAAGTGGATGACACAAGGGAAATGGACACTGGAGTACGTGTCAGAAAGTGCATACCACTCAAACCGACCGGCAAGCTGAGGAGTGCATATCGCGAGATCTATATGGGAATAGGTGTGTGTCGTGTCGGAAAGGAAGGTTGGTGCACCGGTGTTGAGGCAGACAAGATTGAGGTGTTGGAGAAGGTCCACCAAAAGGGAGCCTCTGGGACAAGGTGCCGGAGAGCCCCATAGGGGTGAAGGGAGCTGGTCAACGAGGTATACTACATCTGCCCTAGTAAGAGCGGATGACGATGGCGAATAGATATTACAGAGGGAAAAGGAAAAGGTGGATAGTGATGCGGACGGCAACTGCCTGTAGGTGAGTATGCAATGAAATGGGATGTTTATATACGTCGTCCCGAATGAGCATCCATGGGCTGGGGTACCTTCCACAGGTGGCAGGTCGAAACGCACAGAGGTGTAGTAGGGTAAGTCTGCACGATCACTTGGACGTAACTTAGTTTCTTGGAGACAAACTAGAAGCGAGCAGTGCAATCGAAGGAGTAGTTTTAATTCCTCCCGATTGGAACGAAAGCCGCGAATATTCCATTGAAGGAGCGCCGTGATAAAAAATAAGAGAAGGGAAGATAAAAAGGAACAAGCAGGTGAGGGGGTCACCTCGACGGCCGCTGACGACCGGACTTCGAGGGAGCACTACTGTCGCCATCTAGAGGCAGAGAATCATGTTCCATAGGTTCAAAAGAGTCATCTGCCACCTTCCCGAGTTTATCAGGAGGGGCAGCTTCCGCCGCTGGTAAAATGCCGGTTGCCCGGTTAACACTAGTGCGTCCCAGCGAGACAGAAGATGATCGGGGCCGACTACTGTTGGACGGCGTGACGGATGGGTCACGCCTCGGCGGGGAAGAACTATTTTTCTTGTTGGCTCTTCTGGAAGAGTGTCGGTGAGAAGAGGCAGTTGACGGTTGGGAAGCCTGAGAACGCAGAAAATCCTCACGGACGGGTTCCTTTTTCAAAGTCCGGGCATCTTGTTTAGGTGCCCGCGGTTTATTAGAGGTTGACGAAGACTGAACTTTAGAAGCAGCAGGAGGAAGCGGGGACGTGGAACGGGCAATCTTCGGGCTGGCGGATCGCACAACTGTGTCAGCGAAATTGAAGCCACAGGTCTGGGTACTTGAATCCTTAGTAGGTCGAGTGGAGGTGAGGACATTACTGTACCTGCCCGCTGGGAGAACAGTGGGCTTCGACTAGCCAACAACTTTCGAGCGGCAGATGTTGATATCTTTTCCGTAACCCGAATTTGCTGGATGACCTTTTCATCCTTATATACAGGGCAGTCTCGAGAGGAAGCCGCATGGTCACCGTTGTAGTTAAGGCAGTGAGGGGACGGAGGTGGGCAATCCCCCTCATGGGCGTCCCTACCACAAGTGACACATTTTGCTGCGTTAGGGCAAGATTGACGGGTGTGGTTGTATCTGTGGCATTGAAAACAGCGCGTTGGGTTAGGTACATAAGGGCGGACGGAGATGACTTCATACCCTGCTTTGACCTTCGACGGGAGTTCAACTCTGTCTGTCGAACGTCAAAAACACAGTACGAGTTGGTGTCAGCTGGTTATGTACCTTTTTCAACACCCTATGCACGGCTGTCACACCCTGATCGGACATATAGGTTTGTATGTCTTCGTCAGACAACCCGTCAAGGGATCTCGTAAAAACTACTCCCCGTGACGAGTTGAGCGTGCGATGAGCTTCTACCTTGACTGGAAACGTGTGTAACAATGTGGTCTGTATCAGTTTTTGGGCCTGGAAGGCACTATCCGCTTCCAGCAACAATGTGCCATTTCGCTGACGCGAACAGGTTTTGACAGGGCCAGCAATTGCATCAACACCTTTCTGGATGACGAAAGGATTTACAGAATTGAAATCTTTACCGTCGGTTCGAGAGACAACAAGAAATTTCGGTAGATTAGGCAGAGTCTTCTTTTGCTGAGGTGAATCTCTTTTTCATTTCTGGGTCAACGTCACAGAAGAAGACAAGGAAGTCATTGCGGAAGTGTCCCACGTGATTACCGTCGTCTCCGATGGCGCGCTCCTTCCTAGTGGGGGCCCTCTCTGAGGGCTTACCTGCCTTAGGTGATTGTTCACACCTCAGGTCACACCTACCGAGAACTGACGGAGGGACCAGTCGGCATGTTCGGAAGGTACCAGCTCGGGTAATCACCCCTCCCTGGGCCTGGCCTTTACCAGGGGGTATGTACGTGCCCTACTTGTCTACCCCGTCACCTGCTACGCATGATAATGCGTGGGTCGGCCTTCAGACACGCACAGGGAGGAAAGAAGAAGAATAGAGGAAGTGAAGAGAAAGATGGAAAGAAGTGTCTCAAACGCCGAAGCGGAGACTAATGAGAAGGAGAAGAAGGCTAGGAGAGTACAGCAAGGAGAGGAAGACAGAAGCAAAGGTTAGGAAAGGAAGGAACCAAGGAATAAGAGAAACTACAACAAGAAACCACCTTAACTCGCGAAAGACGCCCGTCTCCGGGCGAAGGCATAAACCGGGAGGGAAAGTGAAGCAGTCTGGGGCAGAAGAAAGGCTGATTCGGCTCGGGGCCCCGTGCACGCCACACACGTACCCACAAAAGAGCTGTGGGTCCCCTGCGGGGATTTCAGACTTACGCGAGCGCTCTTTCTTCAAAGATACCAAAATCGCTCTGCAGTTGCGTTATTATGACGTCAGCCGCTGTAGCTGGCAGCCATTGTAGCGATATTAACGACTTGCCGCTCGTTGTTGTGGAAACAGAAGTGCGTTGACACGTGCCCAATAGAGTGCTGTCGGTAAAAATTTCGTAAAGTCATCCTATTGTGAGAATCTTAGCGTTATTTTTCTGTTATTTCCGCCTGAACCTTGATTAAATATTGATTCGTAAGGCGAAAATGTATATCGTATGTATAAATATTGGTGTACCCAGAAACCATACTTGTAGACATTGGGTAGTACATAATTCACCTGCATTAATTTGTGAGTGACAATGATAACTCCAAAAAATGTAGAAGAATTAGTGGTGTGTGGCTTCCTACTTCATGCACAATAGTACGTAACAATGCCCATCTCATAATTAGTGCACTCGCTTATAAAATATTACATTATAGTTATTGCGACGACAAAGTAATGAGGAGAGCAGTGTGGACTGTGGAGCATCTAGTATAGTGCTGGAAACATACTTTTTATTATGCATAGTTCTTTTCATTATGCATAGCTCTTACTCAACATCTAGGGCGCTTGCGTGCACTACGAAGAATTACAAGTCTTTTCTGGTAAGTTTCAACTGAGCTTATCACACTGTGTTCCTTTGCAGATTACTATAACCTTTTCATTTGACACATCGAAAAGCTGTTAAACCCCTAAATACTTCGAATAATTCTCAAATGAATGTTATATCCACTGATTTCGATCTCATTTTAAGCTCACAACGCAATAAATTCTACAAGACAAACAGTTATCAAGACGAGACTGAGCTGCCGTTTTAGCAGAAACTATGCAAGGCACGTAGTTCACTCAAAAAATAGTCTAATTGAAGTAGATCAGTCAATATATTGCGCAGTTTTTTGCACAATCCTCACTCTTACCTACAGATTCACACTTGTCCATCAGCCGTCTATACGGCACCGTGTACATGGCCGTGGTATCGATACATTTATAGACGCCCTTTCACATAAATCAGGCGCGGCCCTTTACAATCCAAACTGCAGGCGGCGGAGTTGAACAGCCGGACACTTCCAATGCAATGCACCACTGCCGTGCCGTTCTCACGGCAAAGCAGAACACTGGCGACTACAGATGTTTCAAGCACAAGACTTTTAGAAGCAACAACAGCGTCTGCATCACTTCATCCCCCTTACAGTTATTGGCCTCCTACACTCATAGGATTGCCATATCTAGTTTGGATGTCATCTGGATCCTCTAAGACGGTGCTGTAGAATGCAGTAAACTATTAGTGAGGCTGATTAAATAGTTCCACCCCGCAACTACCGTGTGGCCCATTTTCATATCAAAAAATATTCAAATGTTTGTTAAGCTTAAGGGACTTAACTACGGGGTCATCAGTCCCTAAACTTACAAACTTCTTATGAACTACCTACAACTAAGGACTGCACAAATATCCATGCCCGAGGGGGGGGGATTCGAACCCCCGACCGTCGTGGCCGTGCATACCGTGACTGAAGCACCTCAGTCCCCTCGGCCACCGCGGCCGGCCATTTTCATATCAAGAGATATCAGGAAACTAGGAACCTGACGCTCCCATTTATCAATAGTAACTGATCGGATGGTTAAATCAGTTCGTGAATGAGCGTCTCTAGATTGTGGCCTGCTTAATGGAGCCACACCCTGCCTATCTTAACCCATGTTAATTTAGGCAACTATTTGACCCATTTGTGAAAAAAACATCACGCATGACCTTAACATTTTTAATGTACGTTACATGATGCTAATAGAGTCAACTGTACTAAAACCTACTTTATACATTATATAGCTTTTAAGAAATACTTTCTTATTATCAAAAAATATTAAGTTTTTTTCTGCAGAAAATATTTTTTGAGAACTTCCTAATGGGGAAATATTAATGAATGTAGTACCAGAGGTGGCTTTTATGTTATACAGAGTCTCTGAAAATTCATTCATTTATCTACTATAGTTTCTGATACAATGTGGCATGTGTACCGAAAATTTTAGTTTGCGGGAAATAGACTTTAAAGAAAAAAATTTTGAAACTTGTTACTTACAGTTAATTAAAACTGTCCTGCTGTATATGATGGTCCTTCTTTGGCCTCTAGCAGGTCTTACAGCTTCTTTTTCACCTCACCTTTATTTTTTGGCCTTATTAGATGCAAACCTATCTGCATCGACTATCCTCATTTAATCGCAATGTTGCAGCCCAGTGATCATATTTTCACTGAGATTAATTCCCTGCTCTTTCACTACCCAACACTCTCCAATATTACCACAACTGTATGTAATAACAGCACCATGAACTCCTAGTTTCATTGTATGCATGCTTACAGATACAGTTTTAGGAAGGTGGTTCGAAATTATACTGTTGAAAGATTCATTTGGATTCTGTGTCTGCCCATGCAGACATTTCCTTAGAGGGTCAGAATGAGCCAAGTCTCTGAGAATGCTGGTGAGAATAAGATTTTCCAGTTGCATGAGCTCTATTGTATTTCCACCACGAATTTTCTCCTGATGGACACAATGCATGACATAGCTTATCATCAGTAGAGGACTTATGAAAAAATATGGCCCAAACATTTTTCTTCATTGCCTCTAGATTTTCTTTATTTCTCCCAACTGCATGCCCATACCATACCTGCAAGTTTTCTTTTCCAGTGTGTATAACAACTACTCGTAATCACACTTGAACAAAACTAACCGCGAGTTGTTTACAAACAGCAGAAATTGTTTGTAGAGCTTATGGGACTTAACTACGAGGTCATCAGTCCCTAAACTTACAGACTACGTATGAACTAGCTACAACTAAGGACGGCACAAATATCCATGCCCGAGGGGGGATTCGAACCCCCGACTGTAGTGGTCGTGCAGACCGAGATGAGGCGCCGCAGTCCCCTCGGCCGGCAAACAGCAGAAACAAAAGAATACCGACCGTTGCATTCCAAGGATAACCAACACACTCCGGAGCAAAAAAATAAATAATAAATAAAATAAATAAAATAAATATCCTTAACATACGATGTAGGGGTCATAAAGATCTAAAATATATGCAGAAAAATGGGTGACAGAAAAGTGACTGTGACGCGTAAACACACGTCGTTTTTTTTTGTTTTTTTTTTTTTCCGACTGAACCACGGTGTGGTCCCCTTAAGTAATGAAAATCTTGCAATTACGACTGTTGCAGTTTGTGTACTAAGAACTTACAATGCAAAGTGATACACTTGCGGCTGAAATACAACTATGAATTCATTTGGTGCAGCCTCCGAAAAGTTGGCTGATGGGGATTCAAGCAAGGTTCGCGGATCACGCAGAGTAGCGGTGCAGAAAGCCCCAGATCAGCCGGAGAATTGGTCCACCCGAGTGAAGCTCGTTACAGATCCCAGTGGTTGAACCACACAGATCCCGAGTTCGTAAAGTTCGCAGAGTTTTTAAAGTCATTAAATGTCTACTGTCACAAGTTACATTTTCACCCAACTGTTTGAGTATCTAGTACATACTTGCAGGCGTTACCTGCAATATTCACCCTATGCGTTGTGGGAAAACGCCTATAAGTCAAAGTAAGGCTGCTCGTCCCACCTGCCCCTGTTATCCGGATTCGACACTGGTTGGAGCTCATATCCATGACTCTCGGAAGGGGCTCATTAACGCGCTGATGGAGAAACACCATTCCCTGCATATGTATGTCGGAGGAAGCAATATATTGGATGATTCTTCGAGAATGCGCTCTCGGAGCATATACAGGAACTTCTGTCGTCAGAGATAATAGCTCTCTTCAGCGTCTACCAATGGAATCGGCACATTATTTCCTTCACGTCGGCGCGCTTGCTAAACAGAGTTGTACCGAAGCATACCACTCCTCTCTTGACCTCTAATTCTTCTACCATTCCCACCTAGTAAGGATCTCACATTGATGAACAATAGTAAATCACGCAACTAATGAGGAGGTGCTTAACCGAATTAGAGAGAAAAGCATTTTTTGGCAATCCTGAATAAGAGAAGGGATAGACTGGTTGGACACATTCTGAGACATCAAGGAATTGTCATCTTAGCATTAGAAGAAAATGTTTGGGGTAAAAATCGTAGAGGGAGACCAAGGAAAGTATACAGTAAACAGATTCCAAAGTATATGTGTTGACGAGCGTATTCTCAGATAAGAGACTTGCACAAGACAGGGTAGCGTGGTGAGCTGCATCAAACCAGTCTGCGGATTACAGACCACAACAACAACAAATTAAATCATCAATCGAACGAGTGTTTTGTGTACGCTACTTGTTTTTTTTTTCCGTGGACTACACTTCTCAGTATTCATTAAATGAATCTCAGTTTAGTATCTGCCTGGCTCACGATTCATTTTATATGGTCATTCCACTCAAATTACTCTGTAAACGTGTTACTAGACATTTATGAAAGTAACTGCTTCATGCGATAGTTTTGCGTCTGCGTAATTAGAAAATCAAGGCTCTCTAAATTCGCAGAAATTACATATCTTAAGGGGCCAGCTCCTGAGTCATGCAGCAATATGTGGAAGGTCTTCCTGCATTTGGATACAATTATCCTGCTTTGCGACTTCATTCTATACTACACCACCATCCACGAAAAGCCTCATGGAACTTCCTACTGTATCTACTATGTCATTTACATACAACGTGAAAAGTAACGGTTCTGTAACATTCTCTTGGGGACGACGTAAAATAATTTCACAAAACTTGTCACACTTACATGTTGTGTTCTTTTTTCAATAAACTCTCCTGTCACATAGTTGTCTGAGGTATGGTACACTCGTATTTCGTTCATTATGCCTCAGTGCGGAACCTTATCGAACTCCTACCGAAAGTCAAGATACACAGGATATATCCGGACGACCATGTCTGCTGCATTTGGGTCTCCTAGACGAATGCAGGAACCGCTTATTCGGAATCAAAACATGCAATGAACACTTCTCAATCACTTTGAAGTCCGATTTCACTCAAGTTATTTCATATTTGGATCCGCAATAATCTTGTAAGATGGCGTTGTTTGTGTGCGAAAAAGGAACGTGATTCTGGCAGGGATTCACAAAATGTAAGGTGTAGAGGTTTCGGTAAGGCAAATTGTAAATTGTCGTTGAAGGAGGGGTTGGGAGACAGGTGCTGACCCTCCAATGTTTGGTATACAGAACTTTGTTATAAGTCATTGATCGACTGTGTACTTTTGCAGCCATATGTCCGGATACCTTTGATCACATAGTGTATCTTGAGTGGCACAACCTTTAGGTTTGAATGCGCTGTTAAAGCGCAAAATTGTGACAGAGAAACTTGTTAAAATCTTAGACTGCTTAAGGAATCTCCAGCCAAGCTACGCGGAAGCAGGTCATCGGTAGTATCGTTAATGCGATACTAGTCTTTCGTGACGACAGACGTTGAGTCGGTGAATTGAAAGCCTACAGTCAGTAGACTGTTGACTGCGTCGGACGACAAGGAAAGCGAGATGGTATATTCTTCACCTTGTAAACGTTTCATATCTACACGAGACCGAGGCCTCGTCAGCTGTTGGGAGGCTCATTGCGTGATCGCTGCACTCACAAGTAGGGCACTTTCGGTCATTACGAACCGTCCCATACGTCATAGCTTTAGTCGATTTCTGTATATATACTCCCGCATTTAGAAATGTAGTCACTTGGTGTTGGGAATCGATGATACTCAGGAGGATAGTCTACCCAATTTTTTTATAAACGTATTCTACTTATGTCTCAGATAACTCTTAACATACCAAGAGTATTTCTTTCTGATAGTTCTGCAACTATAGAAACTAATTAATTCTTGATTTTTATGTGTGTTTGTAAAAAAATTGTAAAACAAATAAAACCTTATTTGGGGTCCTGTCGCGACCCCGCTTGGTAAACTAAGTTACACTTCTTTTTCTCTTTTTTTCAGATTTAGGGCCATGAAAAATTTACAAAAATGGCCCCCACCTGGAACACTAATATGTTGAGAAAAAAAGAACACGTGGGGTCCTCAGAGGAACCTGCTGCTAGCAGCTAGCGCCCACACCACGGAATCTTGTATTCAGTCGAATAAACACTAATACCGTTTTACTAACGTCCTCTGCCGCTCCACCAGTTTCACGCCTGATGCTAATCAGTGTTGCACAGCAGCTCTGCAGCGGAAGCATATTGGTAAATTTTTCAAAGTCTTGGTTGCTGTAGAAACGCTGCGGTATGTCGACAGGACGGGGAAGGGGAACAGCAGGTACATTGCGTTATACTTACTAGGTTTAGCTGACAGGAATGGACGCGCACGCGCCGGACTGAACATCACGCATCAAAGGAAGTTAAATGGAACAGTACGTCACTTCATTGCGTGAGGAAAAAAGTCTACATTTTACGCAACAACGCGTATACGGAGCCTTCTGGAACCACCAGCTAACCTGTTAAGTGAACACTGCAAGATGTAACACGCCGACACATTCGCTTGACAGCGCCGATGTGGTCATGACAGAGCGCATAAGGGAAATATCAGCCGCTCCACACACACACACACTATATATATAGTGCAGCACTTCATAGTCAGTCATTCAGATGAATCGATGGCTTCGTAGCACTCGAATCACTGACATGTTGTAACCTTGGAACAAGTCAATTATAGAACTCCAGCACTCATCAGCTGACAACCGGCGAGATGTCGAGTCCTGCGTAGCTCCGAGTTCGACTCCTGCGCTACAACCAACTACGGACGCAGAGCAAGTATCTAGAAGGACATCCATGTCCTGCACACCGGAACTACAGCTTTCCTAGGGAAGACTCCTACCTGCCGGTAGGCCAGCGCACATCACGACCACACGACAATCGTCAACGCGGTCCAGTATGAAGATGATTCGAGGCAGCAATTAGGGAGGGGGGGAACCGAGAACCACCAGTCCGCCGTACTTCAGTACGGTTCCACAACAAACGGCGCGGCAGAGGGGTCACTTCCCTCCGCACGCCGAGCTAGTGTGGACGCAGCAGCACTGTCAGCGCACAGTACGGCAGGAGACTGGTGGCGCCATAGACCCATTCACCTGGAATACGTAGCTATGTGTACCACTTCAGAATAAATGTCTTACTGCACAATATTCTTTCACTACGCCAACGGCGGCACCTGGATCGACCCTACCCTCTTTTTGCAGGGCATACATAGGCGGTTAGGAGTCTGACCTCCTGACAACTAACCCACTCTCCAACAACACTCTCAACCGGCAACCGCTCGACCCCCTGTAGCAGGAAACCTCGGCCCCAGCAACGCTGTTGGTGGGGTCGCCACTGCAGAATTTAACAGCAAGCTTAGTGCCTCTTCAGGCACTTGCCGTAGCCCGCAAAGCTTGAGCTGCCGCCTGCCTGGCTAGTAGTGGGTGCGGCGCCATCCCCTGGGCTGGCTGGCTGACCCCTGGTGACGTGACGGCGGCGATAGCGCCGGCAATTGGCAGCCAGAGTACACAGCGCGGCGGGTAACGGCAGGCCGGCACGAGACGCGATAGCCGCGGAGTTAACCTGTTGAAGACCGCCCGCTGATAGCGACCGCGCACGGGCAGATAACGTGGCCGTAGCCAGCGGCCAAACGCCACCTGCGTAACAGTGGGTAAGGCTATCTCCACACGGTGCGTGCATCTCAAAGTCAACGTTGAACGTGCCGAGATTTTTAATGTCTCAGAGTGGCAAAAGCTCACTGGAGATTTCTTCCAAAAGTACACACAAGTATCAAGTGAAGCGTTACCTTACGTTTCACTTCATTTATATCATTTAATTTATTTCTTCGTATTTCAGGTTCCTAATGAGTTATCAGGATTTTTTTCGTTTAATGTGATAAGGCCCATTTCTATTTTGATCATTGTTATAAAAAGGCTGTTAGCCTGCAATATCGACGAAGATCCAGGTGGTGATGGATTCTTTATTTTTCTGACGCGTTTTGGGCGAGAATCTAAAATCATAAATTTAAAAGAAAAATTACAATGTTGGTCCAGTGAATAACATAAAAAGAAAGTTATACAAATACCAATGAATAACCAGAACCAGAGAGCCTATGTAGGGAGAGAGAGGCCAACCGGCTGGTGTCCGCCATGTTTTTACCAACATGGGGCTGAGAAAACCTGGTGTTTATAAGATTCCTTGCCACTGTGGGAAAGCATATATAGGACAAACGATTCGCACCGTCAATGATCGATGCACCGAGCACCACAGACATACACGTTTGTTACAACCTGACAGGTCTGCAGTAGCGGAGCATTGTTTAACCGAAGGACACAGAATGAAGTATGATGAAACATGTGTACTTGCTTCTGCGTCTCGATACTGGGAATGCGTTTTAAAGGGATCTATTGAGATTAGGTTGGCGGACGATTTAATAAATAGAGATATGGGGTTCCCTCTTAGCAACATCTGGAATCCAGATTTGTCTAATTTAAAAAAAAAAAAAAAAAAAAAAAAAAAAAAAAAAAACTGCGTGCTCTTTTATCCACCTGTGACAACTAGCGCATGTAGCGATACATCGTTCCTGCCAGTTTTCTCCACTGAGGCGCTGCAACGGCTGCTTGCGGAAGAGGCCGCAGCCACGACTCTCTGCCGCACGCGCCGTTAGTACTTCGCGGCGTATATAAGGCCGCCGGTCACGGCAAGACTTTCAGTTTCCTACGAGACTCAGCACCTGAAGATGGCGGCCAGGTGGTCCGCTGAAATATTGTGTCAAGATGACTCCACGATCCGGCTGGAAACCCGACATGAATATGAACACTTTATACGCCGGGAAACTCTACGTAATCACAGTCTGGATGATTGACTGAGCTGGCCTTGTAATATCAGCTAATGTGGCTTTGCCACACAGTTACAGCGAACGGCTGAAAGCAAGGGGAAACTACAGCCGTTACTTTTCCCGAGGACATGCAGCTCTACTGTATGAAAATATGATGATGGCATCATCTCGGGTAAAATATTCCGGAGGTAAAATTGTTCCCCATTCGGATCTCCGGGCGGGGACTACTCAGGAGGATGTGATCATCAAGAGAGACAGTACTGACATTCTACGGATCGGAGGGTAAAATGTTAGATCACTTAATCGAGTAGGAAAATTAGAAAATTTAAAAAGGGAACTGGATAGGTTGAAGTTAGATATAGTGGGGATTAGTGAAGTTCGGTGGCGGATTGAACAGGATTTCTGGTCAGGTGAGTACAGGATTATAAGTACAAAATCAGTTGGGGTATCACAGGAGTAGGACTGATAATGAATAAGAACATAGGAATGCGGGTAAACTACTATGAGCAGCACAGTGATCGCATTATCATTGTCAAGATAGATACGAACACCGACAACAGTACTACAGGTTTATATGCCAACTAGCTCTGCTGATGATGAGGAGATAGAAGAAATATATGAGGAGCTAAAGGAAATTATTCAGACAGTTAAGGGAAAGGAAAACTTAATTGTGATGGGAGACTGGAATTCGGTAGTAGGAAAAGGAAGAGAAGGAAAAATAGTAGGTGAATGTGAACTGGGCAAAAGGAATGATAGAGGAAGCCGCCTGGTAGAATTTTGCACGGAACGTGATTTAATCGTAACAAACACGTGGTTTAAGAATCACAAAAGAACGTTGTATACTTGAAAGAGACCATGAGACACCGAAAGGTATCACATAGATTTTATAACAGTAAAACATAGATTCCGGAACCAAGTTACAAACTGTAAGACATACCCAGGGGCAGATATAGACTCTGACCATAACTCGTTAGTCATGAACTGTAGGCTGAAACTGAAAAAACTGCAGAAAGTTAGGAAAATAAGGAGATGGGACTTAGATAAATTGGAGGAAAGTGAAGTTCTTGAAAATTTCAGAGGCAGATTGAGGCAACAATTGACAGAAGCAGGGGGAAATAAAACAGTAGAAGAGGAATGGGTAGCATTGAGAGATGAAATAGTGAAGGCAGCAGAGGACAAAATAGGTAGAAATGCAAGACCTGCAAAAAATCCTTGGATATCTCAGGAAATACTAAATTTAATTGATGAAAGGAGAAAATATAAAAATGCAGTAAATGAAACAGGCAAAATGGAGTACAGACGACTAAGAAATGAGATTGACAGGAAGTGCAAAATGGCTAAGCAGGAGTGGCTAGAAGCCAAATGCAAATCTGTAGAAGAATGTATAAGAAGGGGAAAAGTAGATACCGCCTACAGGAAAATAAAAGAGACATTTGGGGACAAGAAAAGCAACTCTACGAATATCAAGAACTCAGATGGGAAACCAGTTCTCAGCAAAGACGGGAAAGCTGAAAGGTGGAAAGAGTACATATAGCAGCTCTACAAAGGAAATGAACTTAGAGACGATTTTGTAAGAAGGGAAGAGGAAGTAGATCAACATGATATAGGAGATACTATACTGAGAGATGAATTTGACAGAGCCCTGAAAGATCTAGGTCAGAAGAAGGCCCCAGGAGTAGATGACATACCCTCAGAGCTACTGAAGTCTCTGGGAGAGCCAGCCATGACAAAACTATTTGAACTGGTGTGTAGGATGTATGAGACATGCGAAATACTCTCAGACTTTAAGAAAAATGTAATAATCCCCATTCCAAAGAAATCAGGTGCAGACAGGTTTGAAAATTACAGAACCATCAGTTAGATAAGTCATGGTTGCAAAATTTTAACACGAATGATCTACAGGAGAATGGAAAAGCTGGTAGAAGCTGACCTCGGGGAAGATCAGTTTGGTTTCAGGAGGAACGTAGGAACCCGGGAGGCAATACTCACTTTACGTCTTTTCTTAGAAGATAGATTTGGAGAAAGCGTTTGACAATGTTGACTGGAATACACTCTTTCTAATTCTGAAGTCAGCAGGGGTAAAATACAGGAAAAGGAGAGTTATTTACAACTTGTACAAAAGCCAGGCTGCATGAAGACTCGAAGGGCATGAAAGGGAAGCATCAGTTGGGAAGGGAGTAAGACAGGGTTGTAGCCTTTCTCCGATGTTATTCAATTTGTACATAGAGCAGGCGGTGAAGGAAATCAAGGATAAATTTGGAATAGGGATTAAATATCAGAGGGAAGAAATAAAAACATTGCGCTTTGCTGATGACATTGTAATTCTTTCAGAGACAGCAAAGGACCTGGAAGAGCAGTTGAATGGAATGGACAGTGTGTTGAAGAGAGCGTATAAAATGAACATTAACAAGAGCAAAACAAAAATAATGGAATGCGGTCTTAGAAAATCAGGCGATGCTGAAGGAATTAGATTAGGTAACGAAACAATGAAGGTGGTAAGTGAGTTTTGTTACTTGGGTAGTAAAATAACATGCAATGGTCGCAGTACAGAGGATATAAAATGCACAATGGCAATGGGAAGAAAAGCATTTTAAAAAAAGAGAAATTTGCTAACATCGAATATTAATTTAAGGAAGTCTTTTCTGGAGGCATTTGTGTGGAGTATTGCCTTGTACGGGAGTGAAACATGGACGATAAGCAGTGCGGACAGGAAGAGAATGAGGCTTTTGAAATGTGGTGCTACAGAAGAATGCTGAAGATTAGGTGGGTAGATCGCATAACTAATGAAGAGGTACTGAACAGAATTGGTGAGAAAAGGAGTTTTTGGCATACCCTGACCAAAAGAAGCGATCGCTTGATAGGACACATTCTTAGACATCGTGGAATCGTAAATTTAGCATTGGATGGAAGTGTGTGGGGAAAAAACCGCAGAGGGAGACCAAGAGACGCGTATAGTAGTCACATTCAAGTGGATGTGGGTTGCCGTTCTTATGAGGAGATGAAAAGCCTTGCTCAGGATAGAGTAGGGTGGAGAGCTGCATCAAACCAGTCTCCGGACTGAAGACCATAACAAGAACAACCTCCATCAAGACTTCAAGTTTGATTTGCATCATTTCGATCATGATAGGGAAAGTGAGCAATGGATACAGGAATGCAGGAAGCTATGCATTTTGTTTTCAAAACTTTAAGTAGCCACACTCCACGGCAACATATCCCCCCTCTTTGTGTTAATGCTAGTGTGAACCTGCATGTGTGCGTACATGTGTGGGTGTGTGTGTGTGTGTGTGGAATGGAAAGCGGTGAAGGTCGATGCCAAAGATTAGCTTAGCTTTGTGCAGAATGGCCACCCTTATCGGATAACGACTCAGCAGAAAAATTTACCTATAGGGTAATATTGCCTGTGCAAGACTTCTTTGTAGATGCCCCTAAGTTGCCGGCAGAGTAACCAATGAGGACGCGTGTTCCTCGATTTTGAAGGGAATTGAGAGGTTGAGCAGGGAGGGCAGCCATAGTAGAAGAATTAGAAGAGCGCTCGAACGAGGGCGATATGAATTACCTCCATAATCAATGGGCTGGGACTAGAGCTGATAAATTTGATGGTGGAAGAAAGTACCAGTAGCTATATTAACATTATTTATATAATTAAGCGACCCCCGTTGTCCAACAGTCAGTGCTAGCGCATTTAAATGGGGCAGCCGTTAACACCAGTATCCGTATATTTCTTAGTTCTTTCGTGTCAGAAATCCAAAGACAAGTGAAACAACTGGTCGCATAATTCGATGAATAATATTAATACAGCAGCTGGTACTTTCTTCTACCTTTGAAAAGGTAGAGGTCGGTTTTTCTTGGGAGACGTTACTATTAGTGTTTCCGTAACATGAAATTAGTTGATTTGGAATTCTGTATTTTGGAGTAATTCAGAGGAGTATGTACTTCGTGTTCTTAACGGAAAGCAATGGGAATGAGCCTTCAACTCAGCACCAATGTGCTTAAATATTTGACCTGGTAAGTGTGGAATCAGTTATGTTTGGGTACTTAATTGATATTTCTTGTAACTTATGACGCGCCAGTATTTCGCGCCATTTCTTAGTGTGTCCTAACTTTCCTAGCCCCGATAACAGATACATTCAAATGTTTGTTAAGCTTATGGAACTTAACTGCGGGGTCATCAGTCCCTAATCTTACAAACTACTTATAAACTAACTTATATTAAAGACAAAACAAACGTACATGCCCAAGGTAGGATTCGAACCCCCGACGGGGAAAGGGCTTCGAACATCGGAGTATAGCGCCTCAATGCGCTCGGCCACTCCACCACTCTTACAAAGGCTGCAATTATTGCTTTCGAGTATCTGTGCTAATTACTACTTTTCGTTTTATCGGGTGATGAAATCGTTCGTCAGGCAGCAACACTCACACAAAGCAAAGTGTAGTTGGTGTTGAATATTGTTAATGAACTGAATTAATTGATCAGTTTCCTACGATGCAGGATTTATGCCTGTCATACTTAATTTCAAATAGATTCCTTTGTAACGTTATATTAGTGTGCAAGGCCATAATACAGGGTTCAGACAAAACAAGGGTACTTGTTTTAACGCCAGCGAAGAGCCCTTTTAACGGACTAATGCACGACGTACGATTTGTTTTGGTTTTGACTAAAGTCTCGTATTTTTTCTGTGGTGTTTTATGAAATACCACTTGCATGATGGTGGAGTGACTCAGTACGATCCCGTTTCTCTGTTCATGATTTGTTATTTTCTATTCTGTCCGTTTTCCTCCCGGCTTATTGTTAGATTTGTACCTTTGATCTCATACGATTTATGGCAGAAGCGTGTACTTGAACATATCACAAACATTATTGATATTTCCAGAATGAAACTTTCACTCTGCAGCGGAATGTGCGCTGATATGAAACTTTCTGGCAGATTAAAATTGTGTGCCGGAACTGGGACTCGAACCTGGGACCTTTGCCTTTCGCGGGCAAGCGCACTACCGTCTGTGCTATCTCGACACAACTCACGTTGCCGCCTCACAACTTTACTTCCGCCAGTACCTCGCCTCCTACTTTCCAAACTTCACAGAAGCTCTCCTGCGAAACATGCAAGACTAGCACTCCTGGAAGAAAGGATATGGTGGAGACATGGCTTAGCCACAGCCTAAGGGATGTTTCCAGAATGAAACTTTCACTCTGCAGCGGAGTGTGCGCTGATGTGAAAGTTCCTGGCAGATTAAAATTGTGTGCCGGAACCGGGACTCGAACCTGGGACCTCTGCCTTTCAAAAAATGTTCAAATGTTTGTAGAGTCTATGGGACTTAACTACGGGGTCATCAGTCCCTAAACTTACAAACTACTTATGAACTACTTACGAACTAGGACGGCACAAATATTCATGCCCGAGGGGGGGATTCGAACCCCCGCCCGTAGAGGCCGTGAAGACCGTGACTGGAGCGTCTTAGTCCCCTCGGCCACCGCGGCCGGCTTTGCCTTTCGCGGGCAAGCGCACTACCGACTGTGCTATCCCGACACGACTCACGATGCCGCCTCACTACAGGGGTCTTTTGGGTCCGGCAACCTTTCTTTCTCTCGGTAGAATGCATAAAAAATAGTTTTCTTCAGTTGCTGTTCAGTGTAATCTTTGGAAATACAATTTATTTTCTCCTGAAAGTTTTTCTTTCGACGTCAGTCAAATTAATTATTTTCCATTGTTAATTTTGTACTTCTACACGTCTAATGCATGTCAGGGGTCTCTAAGACCCCTCAGCAAAACCCGCATCTCGAATGTTTTATTTTCCACTAATTCGAATGCAGCGTTATTGTTGGCAATGTAACTTACAACAATTAGCACTTCGTGACTTACTGGCAACGATTACCACATCAGCACAGTCACTCCTGTTGTTGAGAAGTACTGTGGAAGATAGACCTGCTCATTTTTTCTGAAAAGTAAGTGTTTTTCATTTGCATCGAGTAATTTTATGCGATCATGAGTGTATTTTCGTAAGCAGAATGATTATGCCATACATTCTTCTCCCCTACTCGCAGTATGGATACTTCATTACCAGTGAGAGGCAAACGAACTTCATCTCAAGCCAGGTCAAGCGACAGAAACTTTGAATTAATAATATCTGAATGGCTTGAAGACGAAGCTGTCTTTGATCAAGAAGACAACAGTGATTCAGACTATTTTTGTACCGAGAATTATGAATCCATGTCTTCTAGTCTCACAAGTGAAGGAAACAGTGAAGAATCAGATAAGTTACAGAAGTGCTAATTTCCTTATCGGTCGTGATGGAACTCAATGGAGTAAAACACCACCACCAATTAGTAGAATTCGAACACACAATATTATGAAGATTCCACCTGGTCCAGTAAAAGGTACTGTAACTGTCTCTCCTAAGGATGCGTGGGATTATTTTACCTCACAAACAATGTTAGATGAGATTGTGTACTGTACCAGTTTAGAAGGAAGGCGAATTGCTAGTATCATGAAAAATAACTGTCGCAATCTTACCTGTGAGGAAATGAATGCATTTTTTGGTCTTCTGATTATTGATGGTGTTGGTAGAAACTGGGATGTGCCTATCAGAGAGTTATTTCACGATAGTTTTGTTAAACCAACATATTTAGCGACATTTTCAGTAAACAGATTTGAAGATATACGGAGGGCTTTGAGATTCGATGAGAAACGGACCAGAGAGGCCAGAAGCAAGAGTGATAACATGGCACCATTTTGCTACATTTGGGAACTTTTCACAGAGAACTGCCGACAAAGAATGCATCCGAATGAAACTATGACTACAGATGAACAACTTGTTCCCTTCAGAGGCCGTTGCAAGTTCATTCAAGAAATTCCCAGCAAACCCGGGAAGTATGGAATAAAAATATTTTGGCTTTGCGATTCCTTGACGTCATATGCTAGAGATGGTTTGGTTCACACAGGAAAAGACCCCAACCAGACACGACAAATGAATGTTGCTTCTACTACAGTAATGACACTAACAAAGACTCTGAGAGGAAATGTACAAACATTACAATGAATAATTTTTTACAAGTGTTCCATTGTTTTAAGAACTACTGAAAGATAACTGCAGTAGGAACTTTGAGACGAAACAAAAAAGAAATTCCACAGAAAATGAATACTTCCAAGTCAAGGGAAGTTTTCTCATCATCATTTGGGTTCAAAGACGACTTGACAATTTTAAGTTATGTACCGAAAAAGAACGTCATATTGCTTAGCTCTTTGCACCACAGAGCTGCAGTAGAAGAAGGTCGTAAAAAGAAGCCTGAAATTGTATTGTTCTATAATAAGACTAAATCAGGAGTCATTTCCCTTGACCAAAAACGCGTACATACACCAAGAATATGGCCTTTCGTCTTCTGGACAAATGTAATGGATGTGGCAGCCATAAATGCTCTGTGCTTACTTACTCAGCAGCATCCACACTACCATGAAGGCAGATCTGATAAACGACGACTTTTTCTCAAAGAATTAGGGCAAGAGCTTTTACATCCACATATGGAAAATAGGGTTAAGAAATCCACGCCTCCAAAAAAGTGTTCTACAAGTCATGGCACGTTGTGGAGTTACTCGCCAACAGCCAGTCGGTCAAGAAATTGGAATATCTCCAAAAAGAAGATGCTTCATGTGCCCACATCGTTTAGATAGAAAAACAAGCCAAATATGCTATAAGTGTGCAAAAAATATTTGCAAAAAACATAGTACAGTTGCTTGTAAAGATTGTTGTCTTTAATCACGATATGATAAGCTGTATTCACCAAAAGTGACTTTTTGTAATTTTATCTCAGGAATGTATGTGTTGTAAATGATATTGTATTTCACATGACAGTAAAATAAATGTCTCAATACCACATGAAGTATTACTTGATTCATTCCGTGTCACAAAACCTATCATAATTTGAAAAAAGTACGTTATTCCTTATGATTTGTTCTAGTTATAAAGTTGGGGTCTACCAACCCCTCTTGTGCATTCTTGTTAATCCAACCACCCATGCATCCAAGGGTTAAAACAAAGTTTGTAAATAGTCACTTACATTGACAGCGTAAATGTTATAAAGCCTTTTCAGTATTCGCGTTTTCAGGAGATATGACGTCATAAACAATGAAATTTCGGAATAACTGCTGCATCATACACTCTTTTTCTCCTAAAATAATGGACCGATTTTAACTGATCTTGCTTACTAGACTGCTCAGACAGCAATCGCTGTAAGGTTAAAAACCACCTACGACAGATAGTGCAAGATATATGACGTCTTAAAAATGAGTCACATCTTTCATATAAGGCGATGTGTCATTTACGAGCCTTCATTCATCTACTATTTATTCATCGCAGAGGGTTTCCTAATATTAGATTCTACAAATCTGAAAAATTATAATGAAGTAGGACACATATTCAAGGACATATGATGTCGTAAGTATTGATCTGCATGAAAAAGAAACTTAAGTGGACAGTTAGTACGGCAGAAGCTGATACAAAGAAAGACAAAAACGAGATGGACTAGAATTGTTGGTAGTAAAGTATTGAATTAATTTAATGTTATACATAATTTGTGTTATATTACTACTTTTCTTTCTTTGGATACTGCAATTATAATTTTGTACATTATTCATTTTCATTGCTTTATTGTATCATAATTTCTAAGCTGCGTTTATGAATACATAAAGATGAAATCTTTTCCGTATCTTTATTTTCGTTTCTAATAGAAGACTGGAAAAATGCATATATACACGGAAAATACAGGGTTTAGTAGCTAGTATATAAATACTGGGTGATCAAAAAGTCAGTATAAATTTGAAAAGGTAATAAATCACTGAATAATGTAGATAGAGAGGTAAAACTTGACACACATGCTTGGAATGACACGGGATTTTATTAGGACGGTAAAGAAAATGTTCAAAAAATGTCTGACAGGTGGCGCTTCGTTAGATCAGAAAAGTAATACTTAGCATAACAAATTAAGACAAAGGAAAGATGAAGTACTTTACAGGAAATACTCAGTATGTTCTCCATCATTCCTCAACAATAGCTGTAGTCGAGGAATAATGTTGTGAACAGCACTGTAAAGCATGTCCGGAGTTATGGTGAGGCATTGGCGACGGATGTTGCCGGCCGCGGTCGCCGAGGGGACTAAGGCGCTCCAGTCACGGTCTGCACGGCCACTACGGTCGGGGGTTCGAATCCCCCCTCGGGCATGGATATTTGTGCCGTCCTCGTTTGTAAGTAGTTCATAAGTAGTTTGTAAGTTTAGGGACTGATGACCTCGTAGCTAACTCCCATAGACTATACAAACATTTGAACATTTTTGAACGGATGTTGTCTTTCAGCATCCCTAGAAATGTCGGTTGATCACCATACACTTGTGACTACAGGTAACCCCAAAGCCAATAATCCCACGGAGTGAGGTCTGGGGACGTGGGAGGCCAAGCATGACGAAAGTGGCAGCTGGGCACAAGATCATCACCAAACGACGCCCGCAAGAGATCTTTCACGCGTCTAGCAATACATTTTTGTTTTGTTTTGTTTCTAATAAAACCCGATGCCATTCCAAGCATGCGTTAATTTTTAGCTATCTACATTATTCCGTGATTTATTAGGTTTTCAAATTTATAATGGCTTTTTGAGCACCAGGTATATTGAATCACTTGTAAGAAATGCGGTAGCTCATTCAGAGAAGAGGGACCTGGTAAAGTAGGTAACGAGAATAATTGCACCTCGGCCCAGTGGCCTGGAAGCCAGCTGGCTGCGTGCAGAGTCAGCGACTGGCGCCAGCAATCAGCGCAGCGGTGTCCGGCGGTGGGTGCTTCTGGCGGCCGATACGTGGGGTCGGCACCCCAGAGCGCTGTCGGCAGCGGCCGGTTAATCAACTCTTTGTCTGGCTGAGGGCGCTCTTCCTCTTTCTCTTCCCTGGCGTCCCCCTTTTATCCCGAGCGGACGCTGCCCGCTGGGTGCTGGGTGCTGGGTGGCGGGCCAAACACAGACAGACACACTCGCAAGAAGGGGCCTTTTTTCAGGTGTTGTGGCCATTCGGAAGAGCGTCGGTGGCAGGGCACCGGTCAGTCCTGTTCTCTGCGTCCATTAGAAAAAGACAGGCAGAGGGGTAGAGAGAGAGAGAGAGAGAGAGAGAGAGAGAGAGAGAGAGAGAGACAGAGACAGAGAAAGTAAACGCCTGCTGCCTGCGGTGTCCGCTGATTGAGAGTGAGGCCGAGTTTTGGTATTGGCACGCACGTACGTCGGCGGAATCCTAGCCGAGGCACTCGGAAATTTTAATTTCGTAAAGCCGCCGGCTCTCGTCCCGCCTCTAAATTGAAGTCGCCGGAATTACTGGCGGCTTTCACTCTTTTTTTTATTATTCATTTTGTAGCGGCCTGTGAATAGCCGGAATGGCAAGCGTCAACGGCAGCGGTGAGACGCGAGAGCTCTGTTTAAGTTGAAGTTCGGCGAGCCACTGCAAAAAAGAAGTATTAAAAAGAATAATAGCAGGGGGAACAAAACGGTTGTGTTACCTGTGCAACTCTCGTAGACCTTTTCTTCTCTTTTGCGCTTCCTCCCACTCTGCATGTCAGTTACTTTTGCTCTGATTGAATAAAACGTTTTAATTGGTATTTCTGAAATCGAACATTCTAAATTTCTCTAAGGGGGTACCCGACTGATTTCTGGAAATAATCTTAAATGGTTCATTATGTCATATTACACTCAGAACACTTTTTTTAAGAAAGGAAATTCCAATAATTTGAAAACCGCTAAATGTTGCATTTTTGTCATATGATGCCTGTGACGTCAAGTGCCACTACGTTACTTCTGCTGCCGTAAAACTCACTAACAGTGATATATATAATGTTTCGATACTGACTTTCCTGAAAATGATTAACATTGAGTGCTTTTACATTGTACAAATACAAAATTTATAGTCCTTAGGGCCTTTAATGACTAATTTTGTAAGATAAATTCCAAACGCTGCTATTTATTTTCTTCTTTATTTATACTATGGGCCTATTTCGGAAACACTTCCATCATCAGGTATCTGTAAGATACCGCTGTCA
The DNA here is from genome assembly GCA_026315105.1 of Locusta migratoria. NCBI lineage: Eukaryota > Metazoa > Arthropoda > Insecta > Orthoptera > Acrididae > Locusta > Locusta migratoria. The sequence goes on along the minus strand of CM048747.1, from coordinate 402,045,544 downwards.
TCTGTCAAACGATCTGTCACATGTATAACAACGTAAGAAATACGAAATAAATATCAGAAAATTACGTCTGAATGTTAAGCCAGCATCAAAATAACTTATTGCTGCCCCATTGTGTTTGATTTAATAAGAAACCCATAGATAGAAAATGTTCACAAAATGTTTGTGTAGCTTATGGGACTTAACTACGGGGTCATCAGTCCCTAAACTTACAAACTACTCACGAACTAACTAATACTAAGCTCGGCACAAATATCCATGTCCGAGGGGCCATTCGAATCCCCGGCCGTAGTGGCCGTGCAGACCGTGACTGGAGCGCCTCAGTACCCTCGGCCACCGCGGCCGGCACCCATAGACAGACCGGCGATAAGGTATGGCTGTTAAGAAAATCATTGTACGTAAAATAACTACAGTATTATATTGATTACTGGTACCTGATGATGGAAGTATTTCCGAAATAGGCTTATAGTATAATTAAACAAGAAAATAAATATCAGTTTGGGATTTATTTTACACAATATTTCACACAGAAAATTTGGTTTTGCATGTAATGAGATATGCGTAAAATACGGTTGAAACTCGCTCTGAGATATGCCAGAGATCACTTCATTTATTTATGTCAGGATCATTTCAATGTAGCTAAACACTCTTGTCTGTTGTTATTCTATTAGTTCACTATTAAAACATCATTCTGTGCAGTTGCAAAAGGCGTAAATTAATGTAGTGTACAGATCTGTAAACTGATGTTCAAATTTGTGAAACGTTTGTTCACAATATGACTCACCAACGATTTGTAATTAGTTCCCTAATGTGGGTGATTGAAGCACGAGTTTTATGTTGCTTTTTAGTATTAATATTTACATCATTGATGCAATATTTCTGTATATGATCAATGAATCAAAGATTAGTATTTCAAGAAGCATTTTGGGCGCATCTGGTGAATGGAAATATTTTTAATAAAATATGAAAAGATTACTAATTTCGTCAATAATTCGATTCTATTTGACAGTATCAAATTCTTCTGCAACTAAAAGATAGAAGAAATGCACAGGTTTAGGTCTGACTACGGAACGGAAAATATCAAAAGCCACGTTGCTAACCGTTACGCTGCCAAACAGCTACAACAAATGATTCCCCGGGTAAATAGTTTAACTTCACAGTTAGGCCTATACACAATGAAAATCTTCGATCTTTATTTTTCTTCCAAAATATGTAATGTTGACATCTAATCCAAAATACATGTTCTCTTATTTTCCCCCTGCTTTAGCCTCCCAAGATCCAATTTAATCAATTTCTTCGTAGCAAATCGACAAATGAAAAACGCATAATGACATATGGAAAGTGACTTTTGCGCAAGATTAATTTCCGTATTCACAAGAGTTCATCTGAATCCAAACTTAACTACACAGTTGTGCCGTTACCAAGCAATTTTACTGTAACCACTAGCAACAGTGTTAACTCAAACAGAAATGTATTTGCTAGAAAAACTAAGACTGAATCTAAGATGCCATTCTGAATTACAGAAGTTTATCTTTTACATGAGTTTGTCTTTTGGCTATAGTCAGCAGATTGATAAAAACAAGCAGTTTCATTTTAAAAGTAGGTGTAATTTACTTTAAACCCAATTTTCACCTTTCTTGTTTCCGGCATGTAAAAATTTGGGATGTTTACGAAAAACCAAGATATCAGAAAAGTGGCAACTTTCGGAAGGTTTTCACCATCAGACTTCATAAAATTATTTTTCATTTAAGCACAAAAGTTATAAATGCGTTTTTCATTACATTGAGAATGAAGAAATTCTTGTAACTTTTGCTAATACTGCTATTATCACACATGTAGCATCGTCTTCTTTTTGTCACGTGAAGTCACCAGAACTTCAGCCAATTATAGTGTTTTCGATCTCTTGACGTAACCTTGAAATTTAAAGATTTTTAAGCTTTAATTTATGAAACGTAAAATATTTTATGGGAATAATGATAGAATATGGTATTTGAACGTTATAATCATTGAGAATAATAATTAGAACCATATTTTTAGCATATTCCAATATATCCATTCTTAAGGTACGTTTACGCGGCAAAAAATCAATTCCAACATAATTCTAATCCATGCTCTCCCATATAAAAGCAAGGCAATTCTCCTGTTACCTTTGTGTAAGTATTTAGGTGTTCATCAAAGATGCGTACAATTAATCTTATAATCAATGTTGACGTCCACAATTCGTAAACGTAACTGTGCTGACTTAAGTCCCCACAATCTGTTAACATAAAAGTTTTCCAGGTATTGTTCACGTATTCTTATTTATAGTAAACTGGGACTTCATTGTAACCGTAAAGCAGGGGTGGAGTAACCAAGCGGTCTAAGGCGCCTCACTGAGGAGGACGCGGTTGCTCGTCGTCGGAGGTTCGAGTCCTCCCTGGAGCATGGGTTAGTTTACCTTAGATTAAGTAGTTTGTGAGCTATGGACTGATGACTACGACGTTTGGTCGGATAGATTTACAAACATTTGAACTTTCTTTCTTTCTTTTTTTATACCGTAACTTTGTTTTCAACAATGAATAGCTCATGGAGCCATCGTACCAAGACACGTTTTTATAATTTTGTGAATGAATAACGAGAACTTTTGATTACCACCTTACAAGGAAAACTCCTATCCTCAGATTTTGTGGTGAAATTAAGCACTGGATAGCCCGTCAAAAATCGAACACAAAACAGAACAAAACGATAGGAAGTTTTAAGCAACTGTAAAAACAGAACGAAAATAATATACTTAACGGGCAAGCGAAATTTATGTTTACATCGATCTATTAGCAACAGTCATGCTGTGGTCGGTACGTCGTCATGGAGTTCGGCTGCGACGTTACACATTCCAGTTCTACATCTACATAGATACTCTGCTAATCAGTCTCTTGCTATTTATTTTAATGTTTAGTTTTTCAGGAAAATTATTAACAGACCTTTCTCTCACTGAAGTCTGTGTTCTTTTTTTTACAGCACTGATAATCGTCGTACTATATTTCAGTCTCAAACATTTACATTCCAAACACAACAACATCCACTTCACAATGGAGTCGGGACGTAGCTTCATAAACGTTTTAGATATATGCATTGATATCAGTTAACACACCATTGTACAGGAAACCCAACACCACTGATATTATCATACTTGCCAATTTTCAACACCCGGTGACCCACAAACATGGTGTCCTACATTCATTGATCCGCCTTTTATTGCCCATACCAATAAGACAGAGAGAACTGATAATTATCAGAAAAATTTCAACAAGTAATGGTTACACTGCTGAAATTAGTGGACTGCATATTACACAAAAACAAACAAAAAACAACAGATTACTTCACTTCTATAGCCTGTCCGTAACATACCACCACAGGACCGTAATAAATGGTGCACGATTCCATGTTTAGGAAAAGCCTCTCTCCAAGTTGTCAGAAAACTAAAATCCAGAAACGTAGAAACATCATTTTATGCACACAGTACTTTGGCACACATTTTATCTAATGCAAAGACAGCATGCCAGGCATAGGAAATACTGGGATATATAAAATAAACTTTTGATTGTGGAAAATTTTACATAGGTATGTGTGGCAGAGCTATTACCACTCGTCTAAAAGAACATTACAGAAGATGGAGACTCAGAAAGGGTGACTCCACTTTTGTAGACGACTTACTTAAAGAGGGTACACCACATTCACATAGGTACGAAGATGAACTACCTATAAAGATTGGAAATCAATGAACACATATCTACTTGCCCAAGTCTGGTACTCAAACACCAAACAGAGTTACCTTATTCTCCAATTCTAACTGCAGATACTACTAATACTCCCACCTAATCATTGTACTTGTAATAATTTTATGATTGTTACACAGTTATTTACCACCTCTTTCGAAATCTTACTCAAGACACTATAATTATTTGATGTGACCTCCTTTCTCCCAAACAAAGATGTAGTTTTTGTTTCACGAATTGTCACATACTTTTGTAACAGTTGTCATGTAATTAATTTTTTTCATATTTTCGCATACCTCTCTTAGCCACTTAATAAAATACTTAATAATTTCGCACCAGTTCTTGGTATACCTTCCTACATTAAGTTTATAGTTTGGCTGTTTATGTAATTCTTTGATGCACATTTTGTAAAATCTTTAAAAGAATATTTGTTTGTAATAATCTTTGTACCTGATGATGGCGTAACAGCTGAAGACTAGTTTGTATAAATCAATAAATATTGTAGAATATTATACCAGTGTTGTGTGTGTTTTAGTGATCATGTCACACTGTACATTAGTTACTGAAGATAAGACATTTGATAGGAGTATTGTCGCAAGTAAATGTAACGAGCATTGAGTACAGGCGAGGTGCCTCACTGAAATCATACAGAAATTAAAATAACGAACAAGATGTGACACATAATCAACTTTGCTTTCCAAATTTCAGGTCACGTTAAAACTTTTTGTGCATGGTGTACAAGTAAAAAATATCAAAAACTTGAAAAAAAAGTATGTTTTGGCATAGCACAGTGAAAATTTTGTGATTATTGATAGATCTGAAGCATTGAATTAAAATTTGTGGTGCGGCCGGGAATCGAACCCGGACCTCCATGCTCATTAGGCAGACGTCTTAACCGTCAGACTACCACACCACTAACGATTAAGGCGCCTTGGAATAGTCTATGTACGATTTCCCTCCACAACACAAACTTTAATTCAGCTTCTTTGTTCCAAAGATAATTGCCAATTATATTCACGAATATCTTTGGTGAGCAAAATAAACAACACGGATTTCGGATAGCTTTAAAAATAATTAAAAGTATAGGAATAACTAGTATTTAAACAGTGTTTAGTTCTGCTAGAACACGTGTTTTGCTTCGTGTTTACGTGTGGTGTTTTCCATTCTGCTGGCGATTAACAGGATTTCGGTTTATTTTTAACCGGAGTTCTCCTGTTACTGGCATCATGTCTACTAATCTACGGAAGAATACACTGGTTTTTTCATTTGACAAGGAAACCCGCAATGTGCAGGCGACGTCACTGGAAATTCACGATTGGATAACTGAGGTAGTCGGTGTTACTGATGAATCTGTCCATACATTTCAATTAGACAACGATAAATACTGTATATTTGTCAAGTTTTTGAGCCCTGTTTATATTGATAAACTGTTACTTAAGTGGGGTAATGAAGTCGAGTTTACTCATAGAGATAACAGGAAAAGCAAAGTATCTATTTGGAGAGCCGATATAGTTTATACAACCGTTAGAGTGTTGAACCTCCCAATTGAACTTGATAATGAAGTAATCAAGGATGTACTTAGTCAATATGGCACCATCAAGTCTATTACAAATGAACGTTGGTCGAGTCATTATAAATTACAGTGTTTCAATGGCACTCGTTCGGTAGAGATGGAAGTTAAAGCAAATATTCCGTCACACATCGTTGTGGGTGGTTATAGAGCACAAGTAGTGTACTCAGGACAGGAACCTACGTGTCACATATGTAATGAGTCTGGATATTTCAGACAGGACTGTCCTCGGCGAGTTTTTGTGTTAAAAAGTAATTTAAAACAACGCCAGAGGCTTACTGTTAGTGATGTATTACAGCCTTCTGTTCTGGCGCAATCGGATGAGACTGAAAACGTAGCAAATATAGCAAGCTGTTCTGATGTCCCTCTCGAAGATAAGACTCAGTTTCCATCATTAGTTAAGAAGCCTATTATTGACTCTGGTCATGATAGTGATGTTCAGTCGGAAAAAAGACCGCATGCAAATACTGACAGCTGTTCAGACGCGGAATTATCCGACACACCTCATTCAGTACGTAAGCAAAAACAGTGCGATGAGGTGATACAGCAAGAGATTCAGCAAGAGGTTCAGAAAGACACGCAAGTCTCGAAAACTATGTTAGAAAGCGAGTCCGCAAGTGGGGTTTTATCAAGTAACGTGCCCGAACCAACTGCAGAAGCAGTGGGTCGTACAGAACAACATTCAATTGTCTATAAAACTGTTCAGCAAAGTTTTCCTGACGTGCCCCCTACTCCTGAAATTTGCCCTCAGGAGATATATGTCAGTGGTATTGAATCATTAGTTGATAAACAGGGCATAACAATTGACAATGGCAAAGAGAAGATTTCAAAAACAGAAAATCTCAAAGTAGAATTGCAACCTCACGATGCCACACGTCGTAAAATAAAGCCTCAGTCTAATCTCAATGTTAAACGCACTCATGTGAAATCTAAACCTGGGAAAGACACAACCAAATCAAAGAATGTGAGACATGATATCGTCAGACGTGGATCACAAAATGACTTAGCTGATGAATCTAACGAAACTCAATGCTGTTTTGATACACATGACAAATTTCCAGATCCAGCGAATCCAGCGAATAATGCATAGAACTGTTAGTTTTTCTGTTTTTGTTTTATTTTTCATTGCATAACTGATAAAGAGACCAGGTTACAAAAGTGAGTACATCATGCCTCAGGCCTATACTATCACCACTATAAATATAAACAGAATTCAATCAGATTTAAAAATAGCAGCACTTAGGGAATTTTTATATGAATCAGGAACCGATATTGTCCTTCTGCAGGAAGTAGTGATTCCCAAACTGACAATTACAGGGTTTGTTGAATATATAAATGTGTCACACGACACGAGTGTTGGGACTGCCATTTTGATCGTATTCCAGTCACAACAGTAGAACGTCTAGAATCAGGAAGAGGAATAAGCATACGGTTATTTGATTTGACTTTAATCAACATATATGCCCCTTCAGGCAGTGCCCATAGAACAGACCGAACGCAGTTTTTTAGTGAGGAACTTATATATCTGCTACGCAAAAATCCACAGAATCTGATAATGGGTGGTGATTTCAATTGCGTTCTTAATAAGAGGGACCAGCAACCAAATTTTAATTATTCTGCTGAATTAAAACAACTAGTCAAACACCTGAATTTACAGGATGTGTGGGAGATCAAACATCCCGCATTTGTACAGTATACATATATTGCTCATAATTCCTGCAGTAGACTTGACAGATTTTACATTTCGAAGAATCTTGAATCATCTTTGTTAACTGTTGAAACTGTTCCTGTATATTTTTCAAATCACTCCAGTGTAAAGGCTTGCTTAAATCTAATGGTACAACCGATTCATCGTTTTAGAAATCAGTGGCATCTAAATGTCTCATTGTTACAAGAAACTGAATTAGAAGAAATGTTAACACATGCATGGATGATATGTCTGCGTGCTATAGGTAGATATTCCACAATATTAGAGTGGTGGAACAGAATGGCGAAGCCAAAGTTGAGAAGAGTCCTTATGCAATACAGCGCACAAAGGACCAAGGATATAAAACAAAGTATAGAATATTACTACAGCCTGTTGAGGAACATTTATGATCAAGCATCAGAGTCCTCCTTTCGTTTGGTGGATATAAAAAAAGTTAAAGCTAAATTATTAACCATAAAACGCAAACAGATGGAAGGGCAGAAAATAAAATCTAAGGCTAAAACCGCTTCAGAAGACGAAATGACCTCTTTATATCATTTGCTAATGCACGCCAGAAATAGGAGTACCCTTATTGAAGAAATCCGAACTACAAATGGAATGATCCTTAGATCAGAAAAGGACATAATTAATGAGATTCATCACTATTATGAAGAACTCTATGCTGACAACCCGGTAAATGAAAACTCTCTTGTTGACTGCTTGGGAATTATCACGTCACAGCTTACCGAAAATAACAATGAGGAAATTCTTTCAGAAGTCAGTGAAGACGAAGTCCATGACGTTATGAAAACCTCACCTCCAAGAAAATCTCCTGGACCTGATGGGCTGCCTATCGAGTTTTATGCACGTTATTTGTCACTTATAGGAGAGAAAATAACAGCCATTGCAAACGAGATTCTTCGGGGCCATGCAATAACTACAGAATTTAAAGAAGCCAAAATTGTTCTTGTCCCAAAAACTAAAGAAAATAAAATGTTAAATAATTTTCGACCTATTTCTTTGCTTAATACAGATTATAAAATAATCGCCAGACTTCTGAATAGAAGAATTTCTTCGTTTGCAAACAAAATCATAAGTGTGCATCAAAACTGTGTAGTTGATAGGACTATATTTCAAAACATAGCTGAATATCGAGATATCATTTCAATAACTGATGTGACTAGAATCAAATGTGCATTGATCTTTTTAGATTTCCATAAAGCATTTGACCTTGTCAATCACACATACCTGCTTAAAAATATGCAAAACCTGGGTTTTCATGAACGGTCTCTCCGCGTGATCAAAAACATTGCAACAGGGATACATGCAAGAATAGCGGTAAATGGACAAACAACTAAACAAATAGAAATAAAAAGAGGTGTTCCACAGGGAAGTCCTCTTTCCATGCTTTTATTCGCTATTTCACTTGATCCCTTGCTTCGCAATGTGCATGCAAATTTGACAGGCATAACAATGACTGGCCATAAGACAGTAATCAGAGCTTACGATGATGATGTAGGAGTTGTCGTCCGAAGTTGCAATGAAATAAGTACATTAGAAAACGTGACTAGAACATACTGTCAGGCTTCGGGAGCAAATATAAATGCTAACAAAAGTAAAATTCTGAAACTGAGAGGCTTTGACCATGTAAATGTCGATTGGGCAACCTCGGTCAGCCAACAAAAAACATTAGGAATAGTGCTCATGGCAAATGTGATGAAAATGGCAGCTAGAAACTGGAAGGACGCAGCGAATAAAGTACAAGGTGCCATAATGGATAACTTATCACATCACATAAATCAAGTTCAGAGAGTAAAATATATAAATTTGTGGATACTATCAAAAGCTTATTATACGGCACAAGTATTTCCGCTCCCAAAAATGATAGCTAAAAAAATTATGTCAAAAGTTACAAAATTTCTGTGGAGAGGAGAAGTATTTAGAGTCACTGCTAAAGTAGCCACTCTAGATCCCAGTCACGGTGGATTAGGCCTTGTAGACATAACTACCAAAGCATCAGCACTCTTCGTTAAACGGACGATGAACATTATACAGCAGCAACCTGGAAGCATTACAAGTAAACTTTTCGATGTTCTTAAACCGTCAAGTCTTCAACCTCCAATCGATGTAAGAAACATCAATGTTTGCTTACAACACGTGAGGACCTTTTATATCGAAATGAGTTATGTCAACCATACACTTTTGTGGTCAAGTCACCTAACAGCAAGGGCTATTATTAATGAAAGAAAGGAATGTGAAAGAAGGAATAAAATAGAAGATAGGTCAATAAATGTGGACTGGGATGCTGTATGGCGAAATATTAATCTAAAAGGACACTCTTCGGACGTAATAACAGCTTGGTACAAAGTCGTCAATAATATAATTCCCACCAACGAACGACTCTGTGGAATCGGTATAAATCAAACAGATCTATGCCAACGATGTAATCTTGTTGATACAGTTATACACAGATTTACCTGTGGGGGAAACTTAAATAACTGGAAATGGGTGAGAGCGCAAATAGCACTCCTCACAAGAACTTCACCTGAATACGTATCTCCATCCATAATATGTAGACCAGATGCAAGATATTTTCCAGAGAAAAAAAAATAACCCAGTATACTGGTTATTGGGAAAGTACGTGAGCTACGTCGTTAACAATCTTGGACCGGACACCACCATTGACTTCAAACTGTACATGCAGGATGAATATAAAAAACTTAGCAAGTATAAGGACCAAAAATCCAAATATGGAAACATGCTTATTATCGTATTTGAACGAACGGGGATAGGTTAATATATATATATATATATATATATATATATATATACATGGACTAATTGAATATAAGTTTATATCGATACCTACAAGAAAAAAACTGAAAGTGTTTGAGAAGCCTACATGCTAAGGTTAAATTATTTAAAAATTGAACTGTAAAATAGGAGTAAATCAACATGTTTTCTTTTTTTATGATTGTTTATGTGTGAGTATATCATTATGAGTACCTGTGTAAAGTATTTTACTTGTGCATATGTATTCCGAGATGTTATAATTGATGTTCACTGTATACAGTACAATGTACAAGGAATAGAGTAAATAAAAGTTTATTAAAAAAAAAAAACGGTTAAGACGTCTGCCTAGTGAGCATGGAGGTCCGGGTTCGATTCCCGGCCGCACCACAAATTTTAATTCAATGCTTCAGATCTATCAATAGTGTCTTTGACATATTTGAGTCGTAAATCCGTCTCTGGGATTGTTTATTTCTATTAATTTTGTGATTGTTGCATATTTTATATCTTACATTTACGTGACAAACTGTTGTTACTGCATCATTTGTTTGAGACTAATCACTTTCACATAAAATCGAAGAAAGAAGCACATCCACGTCAGTTATCATACAAATTATGCACGTCGTTAACAGACTCCTATCACATGACACAAATATTTTGGTGAAAATCAGTCTTGGTTGGACAAAAGCGATGTTTCACTTACTTACAAATGACGCGTTTTGGGCATCATCAGACGTTGAAGGGGAAATTTGCAAACTTGTTTAAAAGACAGGAGTTAACTAAAAATATATAAACTCTTCCCTAAGCAAGAAACACTAGAAATAGGTATAGTACAGCCTGATAAAACTGCAAGCCACATGACGACATTTAAATTATGGCTAGGGAGGGGGGTTGAGGTTCAACTAATAAAATACCGCTGAAGAGTATGGTTTAACGAGTAAAATTACTTATTACTGAGGTAGCAGGGCGTTAAATTATTAAATTTAAATAAGATAGAACCTTTACAACAGATGCGGCTACTGTTTCTTGAGACTTTATTTACTTACCAATGAGCCGTTCCCTGCCACAATTGCGGCCTGTTGAAGTTAGATTCGGCTTCACCATTGACTTCGTAGCCCCCCACTCTCAAGCAACAATTGCCACATCTATTTTAAAGATTCTATTGTATTTAAATTTGCTAATCTGACGCCCTGCTACCTCAATAATAAGTAATTTAATTCGTTAAACCATACTCTTCAGCGATATTTTATTAGTTCAACCTTAACCGCCCTCCCCCCCCCCCCCACCTTCCTCACAAAAGTGTGAATGTGATCATGTGACCCAGTTTTATTAGCCTGCATCTACCCCGTTTCTATTATTTGTTGCTTATGGAAGTTTTACATATTTTTAGTTAACTCCTGTCTTTTAAACAAGTTTGCAAATTTCTCCATCAAAGTTTGATGATGCCTAGAAGAGGCGAAACGCGTGAAGTATAAATAAGTGAAACTGATTTTTACCAAAATATCTATTACGGTTGCTGTGCCAGCGCGACAAAAATATGGAGTGATGTCTGTGGCACAAATATTGTCGTCAGTGGCGTGTATGACACAAGACACGTATTTCTCTGGGAGAGTAATCGGCTGACTTTTCTCCTTGGCCGGCCGCGGTGGCCGAGGGGATTGCGGCGCTTCAGTCACGGTCTGCACGGCCACTACGGTCGGGGGTTCGAATCCCCCCTCGGGCATGGGTATTTGTGCCGTCCTTAGTTGTAGCTATTTCATTAGTAGTTTGTAAGTTTAGGGACTGATGACCCCATAGTTAAGTCCCATAAGCTCTACAAACATTTGAACATTTTTTTTTTCTCCTTGTCATCAAACGTTTGCGGCTCCCATTCGAGAGCCATTTCCATTCATTTCCTAATAGAGCAGTTGCGCGGCACGCTCACTACAACACCACAACATAGGCACACAGTTTAATTCAGGAAACAGACACATCAATTACCGGAAGGAAAGTTCGCCGCGGCGGGTTAGCCGCGCGCACTGGAGCGCCGTGCTGCGGTGCGCGCGGCTGACTGCCGTCGGGGGTTGGAATTCCCCCTCGGGCATGGATGTTTGTGTTGTCTTTAGGTTAATTTACCTCAGTTTAAGTAGTTTGTAAGCAGTTAAGTCAGATAGATTTATAAACATTTGAACATTTGAAGGAATGTTCATAATCTAGTGAAATGCAAAACACAAAGATTACACCACGAGACACACAAATCTCGCACGTCGCACTATATCATCAGAACCACAAAAGCACGGCGGCATGACTGCGGTCACTTGCCAAATGTCAATGTCGCGCATACTGTGTTTGAACCATCCTCTGATTCTAATTTCCTTTTTTTTTTTTTTTTTTTTTTTTTTTTTTTTTAGAGCGAACAGACTGAGCTGGTGGGGTCATGTTACATGCATGGGAGAAGCAAGGTTACCTCAGAGACCCATGAGCTCGGCAGCGGAGGGTAAGAGGAATCGAGTAAAAGGCATGACGAAGCATCAATGTTAGCATTGAATAGGGGATCATGGAGGAATTTTATTAGCAGTACTATACTCCAGACTGAACGCTGAAAGGCATAATCAGTCTCTAATGATAATGATGATGATGTTTTTATTTACTGAGAGCTTTTCATGTTTTCATGCTCGATGAGAATTCAGTTTTTGACGGCCTACCCAGCGCGCCAACTTACCGTAAAAACTAACGGGTGTGCAATGGCGAGTTTCCTGTTCTTAGTCTACATCTACATCTACTCTGCAAATCACATTTAAATGCCTGGCAGATGGCTCATCGAATCACCTTTGTATTATTTATCTTCCATTCCATTCTCGAATAGCGCGCGGGAGGAAGGAACACCTGAATCTCTCAGTTCGAGCTCCGATTTCTAGTATTTTATTCTGATGATATTTTCTACCTATGTAGGTGGGAGTAGACAATATATTTTCCCATTCGGAGGGGAATGTAGTTGATTGGAGTTTCGTAAGTAGACCACGCCGCAGCGATTCCCAACCCAGATCCTATATCGAGCTGCTCTTTTCTGGAATCTTTCGATGTCCTCCGTCAAACCCACCTGATAAGGATCCCACACTGGGCCGCAATACTTCAAAGAATGACGGGAAAACGTAGTGTATGCAGACTCTTTAATAGTTCTGATGCATCTTTCAAGGGTTCTGTCAATAAAACGCAGTCTGTCGTTCGCATTTCCCACGACATTATCCAAGTATTCTTTCCAGTTAAGTCTGAAGTAATAGTAATTCCTAGATATTTTGTGGGCCTTCACTTTTGATTGATTTATGCCGGCCGCGGTAGCCGAGGAGACGGAGGCGCTTCAGTCACGGTCTGCACGGCCACTACGGTCGGGGGTTCGAATCCCCCCTCGGGCATGGATATTTGTTCCGTCCTAGTTCGTAAGTAGTTCATAAGTAGTTTGTAAGTTTAGGGACTGATGACCCCGTAGTTAAGTCCCATAGACTATACAAACATTTGATCATTTTTGGATTGATTTATCTTGTAAACAAAGTTTAACGGATTTCTTTTCGTACTTTTGTGGACGACTTGGCACTTCTCATTATTTAGAGTCAATTGTCAATATTTAGATCGTTCTGCAGTTGGTTTTGATCTTCAGATGATTTTACTGGACGGTAAATGACAGCGTCATCTGCAAACAACCTAAGAGAGCTGCTTAGATTTTTTCCCGAATCCTTTATGTAAGTAACGAACAGCAGTGCACCAATAACACTACCCTATGGAATACCAGACATCATCTTTGTTTTAGTCGAGGCCTTACCATCGATTACTGCAAACTGTGTCCTCTCTGATAGGAAATCCCCTATCCAGTAACACTTCTTTTCATTTCAATCTGAATCTGTGTGAAGAGAGACTTTCACGCTTGTGCATTCATTTTAGACTGACTGTAAATGGGCTGTTACACAAGACTATCCCATTAAACAGAGAAGCAGTATATGAATTTCATTCTTTCGACTCACGTGACTTCATTACATTATTTAATTTTTAAAGATCCACAATCAGTTCATTAGTGTTATATACATCTTACTGACGTACATCCACAAACAGAAAAGAATTTTTTTTTTACCACCGATTAGAAGTTTCCATACTTCCTTTTCTGTGTCGGCCACCTAAATATTCAACTAAAAAGAAAATGCACACAGATATACAGCCATCGCATGCATAAGTATGTATATTATATCTCTGCAGCTTGCAAATGCTATTACGTACGACGTATGCAAGCAGAATATGCGCATTAATGTCTATTCTGTTGCAATTTTATAGAAAGCTATCAAAAACAGTGGATGATACATACAGGTGTTACATAACAGGCATAGCAGTGCATAAAATACAGACATAAATTTTACCTGTGCGAAATTACGGATAATTTTTAGCAAAATTTTTTCTTCTTTTAACTATTTTGCAACGAATTGGCAATCCAATTTTTGAAAATTTAAAAGTATCACCATCTCTAAATCAGTGCTACAAACCTGTACTAAACCAAACATCAGGCAGATTTTTAAAAATGTTTGTAAATCTATCGGACCAAACTGCGTGGTCATCAGTCCGTAGCTTACAAACTACTTAAACATAGGTAAACTAACCTAAGGACAACACACACACGCATGCCCCAGGGAGGACTCGAATATCCACGGCGAGCAACCGCGCGCTCCGCAGCGATACGCTTTAGACCGCTCGGCTACTCCACCGCGGCAGATTTTTAAAAAGTAATATCAATTCCGCTGAGCGCCATTCCAGGGAACCACGTTCAGGTGTCGAGTCTGTATCCAGGTATCGATTATTTCCATTCAGCTAGACCACGCGTGGGAGGTTCTAATCCTCCCTCGGCATCAAAGTTTGTGTTGTCTTCAGTATAATAGTTCGTAAGTTGTTTGTAAGTTTAGGGACTGATGACCTCGCAGTTAAGTCCCGTAAGCTTTACAAACTAGATCACGCTTTAGGAATTACTGGAAGTTTCGATATAAAATACGTCGACACTTCCTTCTCTTCTAGGAATAAAACAGACCAGCAAGGCTCCGTCTCTAACAAACGTAGACTAGACAAAATGCGACCATGGGTGCCTTGAGGGGGGTGCAAAGAGGTGCACCCCCGCCCCCCCCCCCCCACTGCCTGGATGAAAACGCACAGAAAGAAGTGGAGAAATAAAAATTTATTATTTAATAATACGAAATATAATTATTCCGGCGTAAACTTTGGTGCGGAGTAAGCTTTGGTGTAAATTACTGTTTAAACACAGACCTGAAGTGGCTAGACTGTTGCCCAAAAGTGTTCATTGTTTTGTTTATGTGCAAAAAGGCCAACAACACCCAAAACACCAATAGAAGCGCGTTCCAAAGATATGTATTCAAATACCGGTGCTTATGCCGCGTGCCTTAATAAAGAGGCCGTACTAGAGATGGTTACAAGATTGCACTGGTATAAATTATATAATGAGTGTAATTCTACGTTTTATTTTATTGGTTTCTTGTACTTTCCCCGCTTCGCCAGGTACTTGCGCGTACTTAATTTAAGAGGGACAACGAGAGAGGAAGGAAGCGTCAGTGGCGTTTTACAGGGAAACATTCCAGAAATGAACTTTGGAAACCACTGTCAACCAAGATCAGAATGGCCGGCCTCAAATGGGTAAGCGTCGACAGAAATCGGTAAACGTTATGTTGAACTTGAAATCTGCCACTGCCAGCCTTAGCACGCTAATAGTGTTAAAACAGGCTTCAGGTTACATTCATTACTCTATCAGGATAAATTTTGTTACACGGACATAAACGTTTGTGTACTACACTTTTACGTTATCTCATTACTTTTGTCCGTCATTTCTATAATCGGAAACGAAAAATTTCAGTATTTTCTCAGCACTAAGCGATATGATAGACTTTTTTATCTTCTAATTCTTCTCGGGCGTCAATACAAGACTCTTAAATATTTGTAATGTAATATACTCAATAAGAAATATATAATTCTTTACTTCTCATGGTAGCTTTCAGATTATTTGGGTCTGTCTGCAGCTTTAAGAATATAAGTAAGGCTACTACATTATTATAATTTTAACAACAATCTATACTGTGTATTTGTATTCAACCTTCTTTTCATTTTTTTTCACATAAACACTGACTAGCTTTGTCTAAGATTTTCAAATTATACTCCCAACAACTAGCTTGTCACCAGAGGCCCAAAATATTATTCATTATATCCGCGACAAACTGACTCTGGTTCGCACCACTAAACAGTACTTTTTCTACAAAACAAAAGTACGGCTCTCATACAGTCTCCTTAAAGTCTATATTTATATCGTCGTTTCCTCCTCCCAAGAAATCAGTACGTATCTACGGTATTGCTGGTCGAGACGCATCCACCTGGAAGATACCTGACGGTGCCCAAGAACGCCACGAATTAATATTTAATTGCGCCGTATTGTGTAAATATCCACGAACAGCCAACCAGAACAATACTTCCAGCGCAGAGTGTACACTACCAGCCGCCTGGGAGAACGTGATATTTGTAGTTCTCTTCATTTAAAAGAATTTTGGAGTACGTCTCTTGGTGTGTTGCATGTGGTTTCTGTGTGTTTGTAACAAAAATAACAAATAAAACAGGAAACATTATTATTGTTTTGTTCTATAGAAATCATTAAGAGATGTCTCTCAAGCTTCTGATCAGTTCGCCCTTTTTCAGATTTCATCATCAAATAGAATTAAAATTTCGTTCTCATAAACATCTTGCATGTCCACACATTACTTGATGTTTAGAGCAACTACTATGATGCAGTGGCTTCGGCAAGGAAGCAAAGATTGTCGCAGACAGCGTAGTATTCCACAAGAGAGTGCACGCGGTAACCAAAACAAATCAAATCGTTCCCATCACGGTCACAGACATTCAACAGATTATGCGGTCTTTAATACACACCTTTCAATTATCGTTTTTGCCTATGTAAATATTCAAAACAACATCCGCCCCTTAAGGGACAGTGTGAGGGTTATGAGTCTTCATTTTCTACGTTCATGTTAATATGATTCTACTTTTCTAATTACAGTTTAATTAAATTTAAAAATAAGTGTGCATTGTCTTTATTAGTAGTATTAATAGAACATCCACATGTAAATTTAATATTAAATATACCTTTTCTTAACGGAAAATTACTATTATAAGAGTAGTAGCATACCTGTTTCTATGATGGAAGTTGGGGGCATGCATGGCCGCTGGTCCAAGGTAAATAAAAAACTTTTTATTCCATGATACTAGATGAAATAGGATCCCCATCACCAAGTTTTAGAAAATTTTCTTCCCAAACGTATTAAGCGGTGAAACTATATCACTCATGATTTCAAATAAGTTTCCAATTTTAAATTGAATAGGAAGTACGAAAAATAAATAATTTTTTGGAACTTAACATAGAGTTCACAGTAAAGGCAAATACCTATTTAGACCCATTGGATAAAGTTAAAAATTTGTCGCACAAACAATTTTCTACACTGAAGATCCAAAGAAACTGTTATAGGCCTGCGTAAGGAAACACAGTGATATGTTAACAGAGGACGGTGCTGCAGTTGACAACGTCTATATAAAACAACAGATGTTTGGTGCCGGTGTCAGATCTGTTACTGTTGCTATAATGGTAGGTTCTCATTATTTAAATAATTTTCAACTTTGTCTTATAGTCGACGCACGAGATACCGGACACGGGGAAATATGAGGTGGGTTTTTTCCCGCACGATCATTGCACGTGTTCGCCGCGAATCCTGTAAAACATCAAATCTCCGACATCGCTTCGGCCGGAAAAATATCCTGCAAGAACGGGACCAACGACGACTGAAGGGAATCGTTCAACGTGACAGAAGTGCAACCCTTCCTCAAACTGCTGCAATTTCAGTGCTGGGCCATCATCAAATGTCAGCGTCTGAACCATTCAACGAAACATCTTCGTTATGGGCTTTCGGAGCCGAAGACACACTCGAGTACCCTTACTGACCGCAAGACACAATGGGTAGTATGAATAAAAAAGAGCAGATGCTCCAGAAAAGATTCTCAGAGCAAAAGAACGTTCTCTGAGTACGTTCTCAATTTCGTATGAATCAGAACTTCGAAGCATATGCTCTGAGCAGGTAGTTCATTCTCGCTACCTCCCCTCCTTCTCGAGTAAGTTCTCAGAGTGTCAAGTCTAGCACAGATCAGCTGTTCAATCGTGCATTTCTTTAAACTAGAATTCATCACATATTCATCTGTTTCAACGTGGAATGCCGTCAGAGCTTTCTAAGATACTTGTTGAATATGACACCCAATGGTCTCCTCATAAGCATTAGGTCATGCGATTTTGCTACAAGAAACAGGCTGCTAGGTGTTTACTTACTTTTAATATAACAGAAGTTACGATTACGAAGTCAGAAAACGCATCCTAAATAGGCCAACCGGTTTGTATAGAAACAAATACTCCATAAGGAATACCTGATATTGCAACAATATTCATTTTGTTATAGAAACTGTAAAGCCTTGGGATGCGCTTTATTTCGAACCAACATCATAAGGCCTTACTAATAGACCCTATTGAAAAAAAAAATATATATATTATTTTTCTATGTAGCTGTTTACAACTGTTAACATACACTCCAAACAAATAGGTAAAACACGCAGCTGAAACCACTTGTGTTTCATTTCTATGTCGATAATGAAAACTTTCCTCTTACATCACTCTCGTCACTATATAAAATGCTTGAAGTGTCACACTCACGATTTTTCTAAAGGAAACTACTCATCAACAAAATGTTTTTATTTGCATTAACTTTTTAGATCCCCTCGTATAAAGGAACTTGTTTTTGACTTCTAAGTAACACAAATGTTTTCATTGTTACTATAAACCACAGTAAAGCTAACCTTAATAGAAGTTACTCAGCACTAAGTAAAGGAAACTACTCATCAACAAAATGTTTTTATTTGCATTAACTTTTTAGATCCCCTCGTATAAAGGAACTTGTTTTTGACTTCTAAGTAACACAAATGTTTTCATTGTTACTATAAACCACAGTAAAGCTGACCTTAATAGAACTTACTCAGCACGAAGTATGCCACGGAGCTCACTTCAGAAATCGTAGAATGTTCTCCGGTCGTGAGAAACTTCTGTAGTTTTATTCGTATGAAATCGGAGAATCTTCTCTGCTGTGAGCAACTTCTCCCACCCTGTTACGCTGAGAACGTACTCGGCTGAAGTATATTCTCCGATTCCCCTTACCTATGCGAACATGAGTATGTTCTCTGGAATTCAGAGTATAAAGTAGATACTCCGGTTTCTCATACGATACAGTGCCTCACCAGGATCCGTCTTTCGACTGTTGATGATTGTAGAGATGTTGCCTGGTCTAACGAGTCTCTATTACAATTGCACCGTTTGACGTGTACTGGTGTGGAGAATATCTCATGAATCCTTGGACGCTGTCAATCTGGTGGAGGCTCTGTAATGGTGTGGGGGTGTGTAGTTGGAAGGCCTGATAACTCTAGATCTTATATATAAAGCAGAGTGTCCGTATGTTAGTGTGTTTGTCTGTGTGAACGTATTTCACACAAATCTATAGGTTTGTTTCAATCTTTATGAATTTTTTTGCACGTAAGCTTCGATCAATGAGGACGGTCGCTGTAAGTATTAAGTACAATACATAGTTCACGTGATATGACGTCATAAAGAATTCGTTTGGAGAAAAACCGTTGCTTTACGCGAAAATGTTGCACATTTTCTCCTAAACCACAGGACCGATTTCAACCGACTTCAGTGCACATCTTCCTTAGCGTGAGCTACCAATTCTGTAATGTTAAGAACCACATACCACACATGGTTTAGGAGGTATAACGTCAGAAACAATAGGAGTTGCAAGAAACTGCCGCATAATGCTACGAAACTTTATCAATACAGTGTGTAAGAATGAAATTACTTAGAGACTTGCAACTTTAAACATAATTTCAAACCTTTGTTGAACTATTTCTCGCTGATAACCATAGCTAAATTATGAAAGGAAAAAGTTTCTCGCTTACTACTTTTCCGCTGTTCCGGACTAAAACTACGGCGTTCCGTACGACGTTACAATTTATAATTTCTACACTACACATTGTAGCCGCAGGAAATTTTACAGACAGTATATGTACATATAGTTCAATGTACCATCTAAATTGTATCACAGTACGACATGTAGTTCATGAGATATGAGCAGATATACAGTAACGTTCATGGAAAACCGCCCCATCACGCACCAAGTTTTAACCTATTACATCTTAACTACTACCTGCATTCCCAAGAGAATTTACAGACATACAGTATATATACCATTGAATATGTATCTGAAAAATTATATAATTCTATAACATATAATTCAATAAATATGAGATCGTACGAACTTTATACAGTAGAACCCCTATATCCGTCACCTTCGGGACCGGGACCATGGTCGGTACGAAAAAAAGGTCGGATTATCCGAAACATCTAATATTTAGTACAAAAAATTAAACGATTGAAGAAAATACGTCTTCAGTAATATCAAAAGATGTTTTTTACACAGTGTTAAACAGTATATTAACTTTAAAAAAGTCTACATACATTATAATGTGTATTGGTTCTAAAAGGAAAAACGATGTTATACACTTAGCAGAGTTCATTTTCTTCTACAAATTCTTGAAACTTAACAGAAAATTGCTTAGCACCTGCGGTATCGGCGAATAGCTTTTCACCGAAAATACAATCAAATCGGACACCATGACGAGTTTTCTAATGATCAGTTCAGCCTTCACTCGCAGCAAATTTACTTTCGGTTTCCAGTTTTTTGTGCAATGCGTTATCAAGCAGTTCAAGTTTAGACTTTTTTAATGTTTTGCGATTCTTCAGAGTGTTTTTATCATCAATCGTAACTGTATAGGATTCAATGTCTTTCCTATTCTTCCTCCAATACTTAATTATCGTATCACCTACATTCAGTTCCTTTGCAATTTTTCGCCGCGCGGGAGTAGCCAAGCGGTCTTGAGAGCCACGTTACGGATCGCGCCGCCTCCTGTGTCTGAGGTTCGAATCCTTCCTCGGGCATGGATGTGTGTGTTGTCCTTACGTTAGTTTAACTTAGGTCAAGTAGTTTGTAGGTTTAGGCACTGATGACCAACGTAGTTTGGTCCCATAGATTTACAAACATTTGAATTTGCAATTTTTGGAGCGATTGTCCTTTGTCCAGTCCTTGTAGCACTGCTAATTTATCATTTAGTGAAAGAGTTACGTGTTTACGTTTGAATATAGACATGTTGAAAAACACATAACTGTACACGCAATTAATCCAATAAGGTGTGTAGAGAACATGAAATAAAGCAAACAACGACGTTTTTTAATCCCAAGAAAGGATAAAACTGCACAATAACGTACAATACAACAATAGGCACAAAGACACTGCTACAGTGGCCTGACAGGCGTCCAATCAGTGACAAGTCTGCACAGGCTCTCGGACTAACCGGAGTGACGGACCATCCAAGGTCGGATTAAAGTGGTTCTACTGTATGTCATTTGTAATTTGACTACTGTCTTCCTTTGTTTGGATACTGTACTTATAATTTTGTACATTATGCGAGACAGCATTATTTCTTATATGTTCTCCGGTAGTGATTTTAGAAAAAAAGAGGTGGACAAAGAGAGAAGGGATCGGAGAAGTACTAATTCAAGGCAAGAATAAATAAATAAATACCCGGGCAACGCTGGGTTTTCAACTGCTACTGATATAAGTAGAGGCCTTGAAATAAAATTTTTGCTGCATCTCTGACAGGTGACACGTTTGTGTGCGTATTCCTTCTGATCACACGCATCCATTCAGGTCCATTGTGGATTCCGACGGGCAATTCGAGCAGGTCACTGCAACACCTCACACGCCGTGACTTGCTACTGAGTGGCTCCAGGAACACCCTTCTGAGTTTAAACACCACCCAACTCCCCAGACTTGAGCATATTTGGAATGCCTTACAACGTGCTGTTCAGAAGAGGTCTCCACCATCTCGTACTGTTACGCATTTATGGATAGCTCAGAATCAATTGCCTCAAGCACTACTTCAAACGTCAGTCTAATCCGTGTCACGTCGTGTTCACTGGATGGGGGTAGGGTTACACATTATTAGGCAGCTGTGTACAAGTTTCTTTTGCCGCAGTGTAGTATTCTTAAGTACGTTGAGGGCTACATGGCGGAGGAGAGCAGGTGCTGCGCTGACTTGAAGACGTTTCATCACCCTTGGTCATCCTCAGGCAACATTGTCCCAGGCCGCAGTCGGGTGCCTGCTAGCCGGTCCCGGCGCGGCTCTCCCTTCCGGCCAGCGGCATAAATAGCAAGGCAGCGCAGTAAATAACTCAGCATTTGTTGGCCCATAAAAGACGGGAGACCGGCGAGTAAATGACACCGGCCGATGCTTTACGGTCGCGTAAAGCATGGCCGAGGCGATCAAAGGCCGCTCCTCGCCCCTCACAACCTTTGAGTTTGTTAGCGTCCCATCCCTAATTACAAACTGGGAAAGACTTGAGACACCTGAATATTTATGGCCCCGGTCGCTTCACGGTAAAAGTGAATATTAATTACGGTGGATGCTGGCACTATGCTAACATCTTTGCTGGCTTTGAGCGTTAGCTGTGTGTATCTTTTTTAATCCGCCCCTGCTCGAATTGAAGTACCACGAGATATATGATAACGTCAATATTAAGCAAGGCCTTTGAATGGCTAAACGATGCCGCGATTTCTTTATCGTCTATTAGGGAAGATAATTTACAGTTCTCCCCCTCTGCTTTAATGGCCGGATCTCAAGAAGGCCTCTGGACATTACTGAAATGTTCGTCGCGTAAAGTATACTCTGCAATAAACATCTAACGTAAAGTTCTTCTTCGAAATCCTTTACGACTCACTTTTTTAAGGTTCTTCGCTGACAAAGCCCCTAATCGAGATAATGCCTGGAGTAGCACAACCGCAAAAGCGCTCATGATCACATTTGATTGACTTGCAAGTGGGAATGTACAAAGGTGGAACCGTTTTCATTAACAGTAAATTAATTTTGTACGAGAGATGATCGGAAAGCGACGCACAATAATTTTATTCAAAAATAATATGTAGGAAAACATTAAAAAGTCATAAATGAACATCCATTTTTCACTTACTTTCCTACACAATCACCAAGGTTGTTAACATATATCTCTCCTTTTGTGTCCCAGCCTCGTCGCCGCTTTTGTGTCTCGTTTCCGTCGTAGGTGTCGGTGGCAGAGTAGGAAGACCAACACAGGAATAAAGGTAGCACGCTTGTGCAGGTACGGAGGTGAGCAGCCAGTGGGACAGCAGAAACTAGAAACACTAGAGTAAATTAGAACGAGATATATATTGCACAGAATTTATACAATACTTAACTTTTACATAGTTCGGTACGGCAGAATGCTGATACATAGTTGAACTATAGGCCTGCCTAGTGCCTAACTGATAGCCAAGTCTTCACTGGTGCCTATCTGATTCCGAAGTGTTAGCTGGTTGCTATCTCAGTCCCAAGTGAACGATGTCGTTCAGTGGTGGCCACGAGCGGAGTTGTAGCAGAGGGCGCTCGTGGCTGACGTCGTAAGAACGCCGCGCCGTGCGTGCATGGCGGCGCGCGGCGAAAGTAGGTGGCGCGCACTTTGGACTTGTGCGACACCACATCTCCCATCGTGATAACGGTATGAGTCTCTCCAGTTTGTAGAAGTCCGGTTGGTTGGAGTACAGTAATCAGCGGATGCTGACTTCACTCTCACACCTGCCATAAAGCGTTGTACTGCAGGAATTTCTTCAGTGGAGCAAAACTGGACGACGTCCGAGTGTGCAAGGAGCCGACTATATGGTGCACATTGGAGCAACTCCCCACAAAATTGGCGAATTCTCACGAAGCAGCAGCATTATTATGAAAATGTCTGAGATCGTCGGCTTGATGTTGCGGATGTTGTTGTTAAGGGAGCGACGTAACTGAACCAAGGCGTTAACGCAGGCTGCAGCATTCACAATGATCCCGTGTTCAGCGAAGTTTCAACAATATTACTCGCTATTCATATCCTAGAGCACTGCCATAATCACTTTCCTGAGTCATAAGGAATTTTTTTCCATACTGAGCAAGCAGCATGTTTCCACCTCACAGAGGTGTACTGGAATGATTACGATTCATCAATGGAAAGCGTAACGCGTGAATTGATTCAAGTTTGTCATCACTGGTGATTCCTTTCAGAAAGAAAAACACGGTTAGTGATTCAAGAAACCCCTTGTGGTTATCTATCACGTTCTGAAGTGAGCACTAAATTTACGAAATATGAACTTGTCATAAACGAGGTAGAAAAGAAAGAAGATGAAACAAAAAAGTGAAGAAACGAGAGGTTGTCAAAATTTTAAAGTAGAGTATTGAGCAAGGATTGACGAAAACGGGGAAAAGTAATGCAGTAGATGGAGAATGGGTAGCTTTGAGAGGCTCCTATAGCTAGAAGGATAAAGCCCAATAAATGTTGGATAAGATAGGAGATACTGAACATAACTGACAAAAGGAAAAAATATAAAATTGTTGCAAGTGACGGAGGTGAAAGAGGTGCAGAAAGATTAAGCAGAGGACTAAAGGACAAATGAAAGTCCACAGAACAATGTATAACTAGGGGAAAGACAGACACCGCATACAGGAAAATAAAAGACATCTTTGGAGACAAGAAAAGCAGCTGCATGAATATCATGAGCACAGAGGGAAAACCAAGAGAATGGAAAGTTGAGGTGGAAAGAATATATAGAAGACCTGTACAAGGGAAATGAAGTCAGTGTTATTGAAAGGGAAGATAATGTAGATGAAAAGATAAGAATATCATTCTGAGAGATAAATTTTACAGAGCACTGTGAGGTTTGCGCCACAACAATACTGCAGGAATAGATAATATTCCCTCTGATGTTCTGATATCGTTGGAAGGGTCAGTCATGAATAAAACGAGCCGCAGACAACTGCGAAAATTAAGAAACTATCAATTTATTGAAGACAAGAGCTAAGATAGCTTCTTTTCTTTAAGATTACCGGTTTCAGCAGATTAGCTCCTATCTTTGGATCTTACATTTCATTCTTCAGAACATTATTATTAACCCAACCATTAAATTGGCGAGTAAATGTGTTATGAAGAAAGAAATCTAAGATTCGAAGATGGCAGTTAAACAGCCGAAACCGGTAATCTTAATAAAAAAATAAATAGCGGTCTTAGCTCTTGTTCTCAATAAATTGATTAAAAGATCGCCCCCAAACATGACAAACTCTTATAAGAAACTATCAGTTTAATAAGTCATGGCTGCCAGGTAGTGACTCGACAAATTTACAGATGAATTGGATAATAGGTGGAATCCGACATCGGGGAAGATCAGCTTCGATTTAGCAATATAGAACGCAATACTGGCACATTATCATAGGACAAAGGTTAAGGAAAAGACAAACCTACATTTTTAGCTTTTGTAGATTTGAAGAAATCTTTTAAATGATTTTACTCTAATAAACACTGTACATTGCTGGAGATAGCAGGGGTAAAATATGGGGATCGAAAATTTATATTCAACTTGTACAGAAACCAAACAGCAGTTACAGGAGTCGAAGAGCGTGGACGAGAGGTAGTGCTTGGGAAAGGACAGAGACAGGTATGTAGCCTCTCCCCAGTGTTTTTGAAGCTGAGGAAGCCGTAAAGGAAAACAAGGAGAATTTGGGAGACGGAATCAAGCTTCAGAGGAAAGAAATAATAACTTGGCGGTTTGCCGATGACATTGTAATTCTGTCAGAGGTAGAAAAGGTCCTGGAAGAGTAGCTGAACGGAATGGACAGTTTGTTGATAGAAAAGTATAAGACGAACATTAAGGTAAAGCAGTCAGCAATCCGGATTGGTTTGAACATCACAGTGCTTTACAAGGCACGGTCCTGTTTGGAGGTGGTATGCCGTTGCCTTGCTCCGACCTTCGAACTGATTTACGGGCCAGTTATAGGGAGACCTACAGTTTAACGTGGGTTCCGAACCACGGTGCTACTTGGTATTTTTCACATCAGCAACAATGCCAGACGTGAAAAAAGTGGAAAGTGGCAGATAAAAATCCTAGGACCTGGAGGGCAAGAGCAAAACAAGGGTAATGGAATATAGTGTAAGAAAATCAGGCGATGCTGGAGGAATTAGATTAGGTAACTAAAACATAAAAGAAGTGGAAAAGTTAGAAGCTTTCGAAATGTGGTGCTTCAGCCGAAAGATGAGGATTAGATGCGAAGATCAAGTACGTAACAGAATTGGGGAGAAAATAATTTTCTAGCACTATCTCGACTATCACTCACTTATGACGTACGGCGTTGTTTTTTGGGGTAACTCTCCTGATGCAAAAATGATATTTCTGGATCAAAAACGGGCGGTTCGAGCAATATCTGGTGTAAGTTCGCGAACATCATGTCAACCCCTTTTCAGTAGTCTGGGAATTTTGACTCTGGCGTCACAATACGTTTTTTCTTTAATGTCGTTTGTTGTTAATAGTATCAGCTTATTCCCACGAGTTAGTAGCTTTCACTCGGTGAATACTAGACAGAAGTCGAACCTACATTTGCATCACACCACCTTGTGCAGAATGGGGTACAATATTCTGCGGCATCCATTTTCAATAAGCTGCCACATGAACTACAGAATCTTACCACTAATCCACAAGCTTTCAAATCTAAATTGAAGAGTTACCTCATTGCTCACTCCTTTTATTCTGTCGAGGAACTCCTAGAAAAGTTAAACAATTAAGCTAATTCATTTTTTCTTTATTGCTTCTTTTCACTTTGTCTTAAGATTGTCGTGTGCAAAGGACTACTTAAAAATTTTATATTACCATTCTTGTGTAACAATTAATGTATTGACTTGTTCCATGACCCTGGAGTGTCACTCCTCAATTGGGTCCTATGGAACAGAAAAAAACAATAAAACAATGAAAGAAGTGATCGATTGGTGTGACACGTACTGAGACATCAAAGAATCGTCAATTTAACATTGGAGGGAAGTGGGTGGGGTAAAAGTCGAAGAGGGACGCCGAGAGATGAATACAGCGAGTGCGTTCAAAAGGATGCAGTTTGCCGTTCTTGCTCAGAGATGAAGTGGCTTCACTATTGTGCTCCTATTGGTAGGCGTGCTGCCGTCGTTCGTCGTTTTGGGTGGTGGAGGTGTCGGTAGCGGCTCCTGCTGGTGAACTCTCCAATCTCGACGCTGGTGCCAACTTTTTTTCTTGGTGCAGGATTCATTGCTTGAGTAATCTGTAGCCTTATTTTAATTAGATTAGATTTTGGAAGCTAATTTCAGTGGCTTCTATAATAAAGGTATCTCACGAGGAGGAGTATTTTGGTCTAGTGGAGACATGGTTTACCCACAGTCTATGACAGTGTTTTTCAACCTTTTTGAACCCGCTACCCTCTTTCCGATGAAAAATATTCGGCGAACCACAATTCCGTAATAAAGCTATGTCATTGATTCCAGAGGCAAAGTATTTAATTTTCTTTCTTATACCTAAGATTTGTGAACCTTCATGTCTCGTGAAAGTTGCAGTAGTGGAAAGAAATCAAACTGAAATAAATAAATAAATTACTACTATTTGATGTATCGTTTTGCTGAGATCTATACATAAAAAATGAATGTTTGTATGTCCTCTGTGTGTTCATAAACCATTCATTCGATTACAATGAACAATGAACAATATTTAGTTAATTTCCGATGTATAAAGTAGGACCACCTCCGCATTTTCAAGTCCAAAAAGAGTAATAAACACTTCTTGAGTGAATCATTTCTTTATCTTAGAATCCATTATGTTGGTTATTCACAGCTTTATGTTTACTTAAATATATTTTCACGTCATCATATGTAGATTGATAGAGTGACTAAACCACAGATTAATTATTGATCTCGTTTAGAAAGATTGGGTAGCCGTATAGGGCATAGAATCTGAGATGCATAACTCATCCCTATGAACAGATACAACGAGCCATAAACGTTTTACTACCCTGAGTTAAGTATTGCCCAATTCTTATTGGTGAGTACCGATAGGAAGGTCGCACACGTTAGGTGTCATTACATTTTTGTTCTCGGAATCTGGAACCGAACAGCTTCAATAAAAAATCAAGGCGGCTAAAACTAAAAATTCCACCACTGATGAGGAAAACTCATTTCATTGATTAGCAAAACAGAAGATAGCTTTGTTCGTTGTGGCCTCCTTAGGTCGAAGATTAGACAAAGTTCGAAATAGCTCATTCAACTGGCAACTAATCTGTTTTTACAACCCGTAAAAAATATAAATAAAAAAATAATCGAATTCAAAATCTGGATCGTGACAATAAAACCGTATAAATCACTCAAATGGCGGACTAATTCCTTCTGAAAACATTTAGTCGTATAACTGGAAGGACCAGAGGCACCCAAACTGGGTGGCACAGTCCAATCCAGATACCCCAAGTAGAAAAGCATCTGTCGCTGCAGATCAACGCAAGCAGGAATTCCGATTGTGGAGGACTTGCCAAAAAGTGAGAAGCAGTTGGAGTTCCCAAGAACGTAAAAATGTAGCCGGAAGACCCTGGAAGATGTCTCCCGCAATTGGAGACGAAACGTCGGGAGGAAGTTATACACCTGGACCACGGCCTCTCAGCCCGGACGTTTTACCTGAAGACAACGCCGGCCGTGAAAGTTTACATTGTATGATAAACCTAAAATACTGCCTGAATCGGAACTATGATATACACACAGTGGACAAGACACGTAAACTAAAACTGGTAATAGATAAGTACATCGGGATGATAGTCACGGAATGACAAGGCTTCATGGCTTCATTAGAGGGGGGAAGTAAAGACGCGCACCTCGATGCTCTGATACAATGTTTGTAGCGGAGAAGAGGCAGGAGGATGGCATAACTGAAATGCAGAGGATATCAGAAATAAGCAAGGTACGAAATGTTTACGACAGTGAATCGACAGGAAAGTACCAATAACAAGAATGGGAAAGACAAAAAGTTGTTGACCGTTTCTGGGAGGAACTAGGTGCCGCACTAAAATACATAACGCACAGGAAACGAAAAGTACTTGTAGATGTTTATGAGGAGTAGCCGAGTACCCAGAGGACAAACAAAAACGGAGAAAACTGAGGTTGATGACATGTCAGTGCGAAACCAATAAAGAAAAAAGATGTGGGTAAGCCATTGCACCAGCTATGGCAGATTCCAAATTGCCGACATATCAGTCTGAAAAACGTTAGTGAGATAATGAACACGAAATTCAGGAAGAACAAGGACTCGAATAACTTCTGAACAGAATTCAAACGCCATTGGATTCCAAATAGTTGTCTAGTGGAAACTTTGTAACATGCGAAACTTTGTGAAAGTAATCTATTGATGCTGTTGTCAAACTAACTATATGTATACTTAGTTGTCAAAGGTAAAACTTTGGGTGACCTATAACAAAGAAACAGAAAAAAAAGATGAAGACCAATGAGACTGGAAAACACCGGTGTGACAAATGAACAATTTAAATACCTGGGAGTCTATAACTGAAATCAACGGAAACAACGAAGGAACTTACAAAAATGATAAAGAAGGTGAGGTCAGCGTTCTGTAAATACAATAAAAATAATATATTTACAACGACAAGTAACAGATTCTATAAAGCTGCTGAGACGATAACAGTAGGAAGAACTGGTGCAGGACAAGTGGAGAAAGAACAGAGAAAAATATTGAGAAGTGGTAAGAGATGGATACGAAGACTTATACGAAAGATTGGAAAAATATCAGTAGGAAACAGAATCTGGACATGCAAACAGAATGAATATGATCAGAATGACGAAAAGTGTGTGGCAAATAACACGAGGACAAGAGGATAGACGGGATAATGTTGGCTGTTGAGCTTCAGGAGGTTGGAATTGGTGATTAAGGTGGATGGAAAGGAAAACTGGAGAAGCTACACCGTCCAATATGATAATAGCGAAGGGTACAGGGGAAGTACAGAAAACCACTAGTGGCGCAGACTAGAGAAGCAGGAGAGAAGATGAGAAAGGAAAGAGTTTCTGAGACGAGAAGAGAAAACCACAATCCATGAAGGGGCTACCTTTACTCATACAGAGATCGTAACGGAAGAAGAAACCAACATAATCCTTTATGTTCAAATAACACCATTTCCTTTTCTTTTTTTAAAGGCTAACTTACAGAATCCAGACTTTACAAACTGCACTGATGGTGGGGTTTAATTCCATCTCTGCACAAACATAAATTCAGTTCAGCATATAGAATGGGAAAGTAAAAGTAAGCACATAACTTTCACGTTATAGACAGTCCTCACTGATGGTACCGTCGTGCCACCAACGCCACACGTGTCAGCAGCAGGCAAAGCTGTCGATGCTGGGCCTGAGGGCACGGACGCCGAAGTTGAGCGGCAAACTCGGCGCCTCCGATAGAAGGTGGCTTTTCATCATTGGCAGTATCAGGTTTACGTAATGGACGATAATCGAGTAAGCGCGCCCGTAATGGAGAAGTTTCCCTCGGCGATGCCGACGCGACCATTGACTTGCAGATGAGGTCGCGGCCCCTGGACTAGTGCCTCGCCTGCCTCCAGGTGGCTCCACCGCCGCGTGCGACCTGTCGCCTCCGCGATCGCCAGCGCTCGGACCAAAGACCTTATAAAAATAACTCAATGAGCTCAAATTTCATAGAGTGCTGATAGGTCCACTGTGTTTGAGGCAAATTGAGCTGTCGTCCGCCATGTTATTTGGGGTATCGGTTGACAGCTGGTATGCCAAATCGACTAGAAAATTTTACCTATTTACAGTTCCACGTTTTAAATATAGCTTGACGAAACAATATTCCAGATTTCGAATTACGAACAGATGCCGTACAGGGTAACGTAGAAGTAGATATCATCAGAGTAGTGAAGCAACTAAAATCACTTAACAAGAACAAGTCTTCTGGTCCGGATTCTATACCCACTAGATTTCTATATGATTACTTAATAGCCATATACAACCGCTCTCTCAAAGAAGGATCTGAACCAAAAGATTGGAAAGTTGCACAGGTCACACCTGTATTCAAAAAAGGCAGTAGGAGTAACCCATTAAACTACAGGCCTATTTCATTGCCTTCAATTTGCAGCAGGGTTTTCGAAAATATCCTGTATTCAAATATTATGAATTTTCTCGAACAGAATGATCTATTGGCCCTACGTCAACATGGATTTAGAAAATATCGTTCATGCGAAACACACTAGCTCTTTATTCATACGAAGTGATGTGTGCTATCGACAAGGGTTCGTAAATTGATTCCGTATTCCTTGATTTCCAGAAGGCTTTTGACACCGTACCTCACAAACAGCTTTTAATCAAATTGCGTGGTTACGGTATATCGCCCCAAATTTGCGACTGGATAGGGGATTTCCTCTCAGAGAGGACACAGTTCGTAGTAATCGATGGTAAGGCATCGACTAAAACAGAGGTGATATAGGGCGTTCCACGGGGTAATGTTATTGGTCCTCTGCTGTTCCTTATTTATATTAACGATTTAGGGGAAAATTTAAGTAGCTCTCTTAGGTTGTTTGCAGATGACGCCGTCATTTACCGTCTAGTAAAATCATCTGAAGATCAAAACCAACTGCAGAACGATTTGAATAAGATATCTGTATGGTGTAAGAATAGGCAATTGACTCTAAATGATGATAAGTGTGAAGTCGTCCACATGAGTACGAAAAGAAATCCGTTAAACTTTGTTTACGTGATAAATCAATCAAAAGTGAAGGCCGTAAACTCCACAAAATACATAGGAATTACAATTACTTATGACTTAAATTGGAAAGAACACGTAGATCTTGTCGTGGGAAAGGCGAGCCAGAGACTGCGTTTTATTGGCAGAACCCTTAAAAGATGCAACAGAAACTGTGTACACTACGCTTGTCCGTCCTTTAATGGAATATTGCTGCCCAGTTTGGGATCCTTATCAGTTGGGTTTGACGGAGGACATCGAAAGAGTCCAAAGAAGGGCAGCTTGTTTCGTATTGTCGCGATACACGGGAGACAGCGTTACGGAAATGATATAGGATCGAGGGATGGGAATCATTACAACAACGACGCTTATCGCTGCGGCGTGGGCTGCTTACGAAACTATAGTCGCCAACATTCTCTCCGCCTACATAGGTAGAAATGATCATCAGAATAAATACGCGAAATCAGAGCCCGAACGGAGAGATTCAGGTGTTCATTCTTCCCGCGTGCTATTCGAGAATGGAATGGGAGATAAAATAGTATAACGGTGGTTCGATGGATTCTCTGCCAGGCACTTAAATGTGATTTGCAGAGTATCCCATGTAGATGTAGATTTAGACTGTTGTATACGGATGTGGATCAAGTTCTGTCACACTTTCTCAAAGCTGCGAATTGATGAACCTGGCAGTAAAAGTTGTAAAAATGCGAAAATGAAATTTCAGCAACCTGTCAGTATTACAGTTCCAGTTCGAAGTATAACAGCCGAGGTTTAACAACGGAAATGCCTCTGTGAAAATATTTGCGTCGTTTATAATGCAAATTCGTGGCCTAAAACGAGCTGCGGAACATACAGTGAAAAGTAATTGTTATGACGAACAATCTTCACCATGGATTTGCATCTGCTGTTAATGTGTTGTAACAACTGCTTTCGTAAAGTCTAGTATACACTTATCTGTGTTTACTAAACCTACTGAGTCTACAAACTTTGCTATTAAAGGGTTTGGTTGTAAACTTTGGTGGACGTAATTTGAGTACAAAGGCGAAAGAGACAACAAAATCCTGCAATTAAAAATGCGACTAGTTCATCTACCTCAAAAGCATTCCACGTCGAAATAAAGTGTCGTTAATAATTTCCAGCGTTGCCGTACTGAAACAAGTAACTTTCGGTACGTGAAATTTCACTACAAAGACGAAAGTGACAACAGAATATTGCAACAAAATTGCGCCTAGGTCAGTTGCCACAAAAGCATTCCACGTCTAAATAAGGTATCATTAATAACTTTCGTTGTTGCCACACTGAAATAAGTGCAGATTTGTTGCAAAGGACACTGACATATACATGTTAAAAATTCTGGCCGTCACTACTAATTCTATAAATCGCACTGTTTGCATGTCTGCCATACTCGATCAAGTATTATCAACACGAAATGAAAATATGTGGGTGGAGACACTCAAAATTATGGTTTCATCAACCACAGGAGCGACAGAAGATGAAATATCTCAGAAAAACACTAATACCAGGTAGAAAACTGAGCACTTTTTATGGTGTTTACTTCAAGGTAATTATAGGATAGGTCGTCCGATGCTTCTCTCTTGAGTATAGATAGACTGATTTCAAATAAGGTCAAATATTTGGTATTCTTACACGCAGTACTTGCTTCATCACTTCAATTTGTGCATTTCAATGTTGAACACACTTTAGGCTTATTTCAACAGCAAAATTGTACAGGCAATACACACCAAATACAATACATACTCAATACAACACTTCAAGCTCAACAACTACATACGACTGAACAACAAAAATATGGCGGTCGAGTTTACAGAGGTTACCGCAAATAGCGCTGTAGCTCGACTGTCAGCCACTCTATGAAATTTAAGCCCGTTGAAATAACTAGACTCCCTAACGGCGCTAATGTCGCTGGATAATTTGAACCTTCGGCCGGCCGCCATGATAGTGGATAGTGTCACATAAGTACCACCGCTGATACTCAGGCTGTATTGTTTGAGTGTTGCAGTATACATAAAGCATGATGATGAAGAGCTGCTCAGCGTCCAGCTGCATAAATCGATTTAAGAAATGAATAAAAAGAACATGTATATTTCTCAGGAATACTTGTGTTCAGAGGTAGATACATTTGCTTAACAGTCTTTCAGTCAAGACAATATAGGGTTCTGAATGAAATAAATAAGGGGCTTTTACAAAGTCGATAGCTCTTAAACTCGAGTTACTCTAGGAAATACTGGTGGACAGGAAATTCAATGTTTCATATTTCATATTTTCATATTTTGTAAATTGGGGACACAGATCAGTTGCCTCACTGCAAATCGAATTTTTGTTTATGAAATTAATATTAGCAACTTGTAACACAGAATTTAAAGGTCATCTCCTTTACATATAGGTATAACAACTGAAAGGGTTTACAGAACTTTTTATAATTTCCATCTGCATAAAAGCGAAAGGACACTCATTCATTCACTCACTTACAGACTAAAGAAGAACATTCGGAAACTAGTTCACCTATGAAACTGAAATTTGCAGGAATGTAGCTTATAGGTACAAGACGTCAGCTAAGGAAGTATTTTGCAATATGGCTGATAGTTCAGGAGAAATGGCGTCATAAACAATGAAACCTTCTCTGCCTTGCAGCATGTGATTGTGTACTTTATCAGGCCACTATTTGAGAAGGACAGCACTTAGGGACTTGCAACGAACTCTATACATAATTTCAAACCTTTACGAAAGTTTTTCTCGCTGAAAACGCCAGCAAAAGTTTGAAAGGGAAAACGTTTGTCGCTTATTACTTTTTCAGCGTTAATGCAATAAAATCACCGGATTTGGCATGAGGTTACACTATTAATTGGGTTCGCGAGAAATGTTACAGACAGTTATACACATATACCACAGAACGTGCGTTCGAAATTTCATGCTGTGGCCGAGGGAATTGAGGCGCTCCAATCACGGTCTGCACGCCGACTACGGTCGGGGGTTCGAATCCTCCCTCGGGCATGGATAATTGTGCCGTCCTTAGTATTAGCTAGTTTGTAAGTAGTTTGTAAGTTTAGGGACTGATGACCCCGTAGTTAAGTCCCATAAGCTATACAAATATTTGAACATTTTGATTTTCGAAATTTCATCATAGTACGACACACAGTTCTTGAGATATGGATTCATAAGCAGTTAGGTTCATGAAAAACCGCCTCATCACGCATGACATTTTGATATATTACGCGTTTCCTACTTATTCGCGACGTATTCTACAGACATTTTAGATATACACCACTGGATGTACCTTCGAAATAATATCGTATTACGACATATAGTTCAGGTGATATGACATCAAAGACAATGAAATGCATGAAAATTCATTCTAATAAGCATGAGGTTGTAGTTTACAACGTCTTTACTACAAAGTCCATTTACGACACATAGCGCATGCAGCTTCCTAATATTTCCATCTACGAACCTGGTAAATAATGTTTTTGTAGGACACATAATTCAGGAGATATTATGTCATAAACGTGAAATCCGTATATATGTACTGCATTATGTTTGACATTTTGTTGTCTTTATTACTCTGTTCGCAGCACATTCTGCAAACGATATCCAAATATACCACTGAAAGGAGCTACAATGTTATATCACTGAACGATACATCGATCAGCAGATACGACGTCATAACAACTGAGCTGTTTGAAAACGAAACTACAGGGCGATTTTCAATGCATATTCAAGCGCAACTTGTGTACAGATACCGCAGATGTCTTCATTATGGCGATGATGGGGCTCAAGGCGAACGTCCACTACCCGGGCGACCTCATTGGCTGCAGCGTCGCAGGCTGCTTCATCCTATTTGAGCCTCTAAAACTCATTCATCTTCACAGGTTTTATGAATGCAGTACAACATAAATAAACAAACACGAAATATTAATAGTAACCTGGTAAAACGTAGGTATTTGAGAGACAAAAGCAGCCAACACGAAAAGTAGAATAAATAAATAAATAAATACCCGGACAGCTGGTTCCATATATGAATGATACATAGCCACACCGGATGCACATTGTGAAGTTGAAACCTATGACGATAGTTGCTGACTTTATAGCAATTCACGCTACTGTAATAAGGTAAATGCTAATATTCGTGCTAGATACCCTAACGCTAATATTAGATGCACTTCACAAAAAGTTATGGCATACTTCGTGTTCTCGAAATAATTTGGTAATTGGGGGTTGTTGTATTCACAAGGTAAGAAGCTATTTTACAGTCATGTATCAGATGGGATATTTCATTTTCAAAGTCGACTTTTAACATCAGCTTTTGTTACAGACAGCCCTGTTTCATTTCTTGATACTATAAAATACCTAAATATTGGAGAATACAGCAGGTACTCAAGCAAAGACGTAATGTGTTGTGAAACTCTTCTGAAATTAATGTTAGTGCAAAAGTTTCATCATCAAATATACTGAGACAGTGTCAAAATTCGTCTCTCACGATAAATTCTGTTCATATGCTGCACTTAGAATGCTACAAAACTAAATGTTATAATTCGTTTTAGATAGGAAGAAGAAACGCTGTTGGCCCATTGTTTACCGTATGTGTAATAAATTTACACACAACTGAATGTTAATGTATATTCAAAGAGTCTGAAGCCGTTTTGTAGTTATGTATGTAAATGAGACAAGTTTTCGCGAGAAAACTCGAATGAATACACACTCTAATCAAAAGAGTCTTATGCACATTTAAAGTTCGCGCGGAAGATTGCACCATAACAGCCACCAAGGCGCTCCTCAATTTGCCCGCTGTTCGCAGTCGGCCGCTTACGGGACTGTTGGGGCTTGGCTCGGACCATCGGCGCAGTTTCTCTACTCTAATTCATATTTAAAGATCTACCTAAAGATATACTTTTATCAACTAAACCACTGATAATACTGTTGAAGTTTTCTTTAACATTTATTATTACACCAGCCTCGGCGCCGGCGTTGCCTAATGTTTACTTACTCGGCAAACCCAAATGTTAATCTCTTCTTAGTGGCAACACAGACGTGTTCATTCCCTAGTAACAGAAATGAGGAAGCAGTATCTGACGCACACTCCATTGTTCTTGGGATCGAAAAGCTGTCACATGACGTCCATCTATCACCACGTTTACATGGTACAAAATATGGGAACAACGAAAATCCATTTTCGAAATGCGACGTTCCATCTCGATGAAATCAGAAAAATGGCAAAAAATTATCCCCGCGGTGGAATAGTCGTGCGCAGTATGCCGCCTTGCTTTGGTGCGCGCAGCCGTTCCACGTCGGAGGTTCGAGTCCTCCCTCTAGATTGTGTATTTGTCTCTCTGTGTGTGTCTGTATGTGTGTGTGTGTGTGTGTGTGTGTATCTGTGTGTGTGTGTGTGTGTGTGTTTGAGTGTGTTGTTCTTAAGGTAAGTTAGTTACACTAGTTTGTAAATTTAGGGACTATGACCACTTCAGTTAGGTTCCATAACTTTACAAATATTTGAACATTCGAAAAAAATGACTCATCGACGGGGATGTTATTGACATTTGGTACAGTTGCTTTATTGACATAGTAATGACTGGTTTAAAATTTCAGAATTACATGTGCCTGAATTTGTGACTAAAAGGCTAAAAAATACTTTCAATGGCTATCGAAAGTTCAATAAGTAGCCTTAAAGTTATATGTTGATGTTGTGGTCTTCAGTCCGGAGACTGGTTTGATACAGCTCTCCACAATACCCTATCCTGAGCAAGCCTCTTCATCTCCACATAAGAATGGCAACCCACATCTGTCTGAATCTGTTTACTGTATCCATCTCTTGGTCTTCCTCTGCGGTTTTTACCCCACACACTTCCCTCCAACGCTAAATTCACAATTCCTTGATGTCTAAGAATGTACTCTACCAGTCTATCCCTTCTTTTAGTCAAGGTATGCCAGAAATTTCTTTTCTCCCCAGTTCTGTTCAGTACCTCCTCATTATTTACGCGATCCACCCACCTAATCTTCAGCATTCTTCTGTAGCACCATATTTCAAAAGCCTCAATCCTCTTCCTGTCCGCACTGTTTATCGTCCATGTTTCACTCCCATACAAGGCAACACTCCATACAAATGCCATCAGAAAAGACGTCCTTAGGCTTAAATCAATATTCGATGTTAACAAATTTCTCTTTTTCAAGAACGCTTTTCTACCCATTGCCATTCTCCATTTTATATCCTCTGTACTTCTACCATCATTTGTTATTTTACTGCCCAAGTAACAGAACTCATCTACCTTCTTTATTGCTTCGTTTCCCAATCTAATTCCTTCGGCATCACCTGATTTTCTTGCACTGCACTCCATTACCCTAGTTTTGCTCTTGTTAATGTTCATCTTATATGCACCTTTGAGCACACTGTCCATTCCGTTCAATTGCTCTTCCAGGTCCTTTGCTATATCTGACAGAATTACTATGTCATTGGCAAAACGCAATGTTTTTAATTCTTCCGCCTGAACTTTAATTCCTTCGCCAAATTTCTCCTTGCTTTCCTTTATAGCTTGCTCAATGTACAAATTGAATAACATTGGAGAAAGGCTACAACCTTGTCTTACTAGCTTTCCAACCACTGCATCCATTTCATACACTTCATCTCTGACAACCGCTGTCTGGTTTTTGTACACGTTGTAAATAACCTTACGCTCCCTATATTTTACTCCTGCTTGCTTCAGAACTCGAAAGAGTTTATTCCAATCAACATTGTCTAAAGCGTTCTCCAAACAGCTAGAAATGTAGGTTTGCCTTTTCTTAATCTATCTTCTAGGATAAACTACAAAAATTATTCAAATATTTGTAAATGTATGGGACTTCTACTGCGGTTATCATCCCGTAGGCTTACAAACTACTTTATCTAACCGAAGGACAGTACACACACACACACACACACACACACACACACACACACACACACACACACGCACAAAACATACATATGCCTGAGGGAGGACTCGAACCTCCAACGGGAAGCAACAGCGCACTCCGGAGAAAGGCACCTTAGAACGCTCGGCCATTCCACCACAGCTCCGACTTAGGAGAAATATAACAATCTAACTGCTCAATGGATATGCGACAATTACGGAATTTAGTATTTTATGTTGAAAATCAGGCCACTGTAGTTCTGGAAAGGCTTAAAATGTGGGTCTGAAATTTTAAACCAGTCATTATATAAACAATCCACGTGTGCGAAATTTCATGAAAATCCGAGTGGGTTGGTCGCATACCTGGTCCACTTATTTGGAATAATACAAATCCAATTCCTATGTTCGCCATCGTTTTTGTATGTTGGACCTCAAACTATTTTGCTAACCCGATCAAATATTATTTTACATTAGTGACTGTTATGTTGCAATCAAATATTTTGTGTGCTTAAAAATGACTAGAAAACCAGGGGTTTAAAAAAATATAGGTATTACAAAGTAATATTTGCGACTCGGCTCGGCTATTGGTAAACCGAATACCTAGTATAGTTTATATTAATAGCCGATAGATGACAGTTTTCTGTTTTGCTTGGTAACCGTCATATGTTTAAAATGGCTATTCCACAACAGAAATCATTTTGCGTTCTCTATTTTACGAAGTGCCATTCCGTGATTACAGTGCAAAGACGTTTCAGGTTGAGGCACAAAATTGATCCTCCGAAAGTGTTGAACATTCGCAGATGGTATCAACAGTTTGTAGATGCAGGATTTGTGTGTAAACGAGAGTCCTGGACGAGTTCGTGTTCTTGAAGAAAATGTAGCAGGATTTCAAAATGCTTTCCAACGAAGTCCCTTAAAAATCAACTCATCCTGCCAATCGGAAGTTAAAACTCAAATTGGTGAGGTTTGAGATACTGGATGGTTACGAAGCCGTACAAGTTACGGCAGTTACAACCTGATGACATACGAAAACGTATGGCATTTTGTACCTAGATTATTGGTGCTATTGACGATGATAACAGTTCCGCTCAGTGCATCGTGTTCAATGATGAAGTGACTTAGTGGTCAGGTAAAGAAATATGGTTCGAATCTGTGGCCTACAGAACCCACATGCTTTCATTGAACATGTGCGAGTTTCGTCCTAAGTCAGTGTGCGATATCCCGATCATATGTTTACGGCCCATTCTTCTGTGAAGGAACCACAGTTAACGGTCAGCAGTATCTCGCTATTTTAAAAAAGTGGTTGTTTCCGAGTCTGCACGGAAACAGCCCCTTTGACGGGGCACCGCCTTACTGAAGTAGCCAAGTAGATGACTATCGGCAGGAAACTCTGTTGAACAGTTGGATTGGTCGTCAAAGAGCTGGCGACTTAGCACGTCTCAGGTGAGCTCCACAGTCACCGAAATTTGATACACTGTGAGTTCTTCCTGTGGGGTTCCGTTAAAGACAACGTATACGTACCACCACAAGCACAGAACCTGGAAGAGTTGCAGAACCGGATCCGTCACATCAGTGACGAAGGACATGCTTCCTTGAGAATTGGAGGAATTTGAGAATGGATGTGATATTGTTCGTGTCGCTGATAGAGGGCATATTGAACATCCGTAATCTGAACTTGAGAGATTCGTAAATATATAAAATTTCATAATCGTATGTCTTAAAGTTTAAAACATATATGCATTCGAAATACTTATATTCTTTTTGAGACATCGTACGTTACAAAGGAACAAGACTTTCTCAATAATCAACAAACAGAATTTGCACGTTTCTATAATCCTCAAAGTTTAGTCTAATAAGTTTGTTTC
Source organism: Locusta migratoria (assembly GCA_026315105.1). Classification (NCBI taxonomy): domain Eukaryota; kingdom Metazoa; phylum Arthropoda; class Insecta; order Orthoptera; family Acrididae; genus Locusta; species Locusta migratoria. The sequence continues at coordinate 402,005,217 of CM048747.1, read as the reverse complement.
CTTTCTGTAGTAAAATATTCCGTAGGCGTCTAATATAAGTGTAGAAAGGAAAAGTAGTGAAATGCGAAAGGGTGTGATGTGAGTTCGAAACCATTTTGGGTCATAAACTATCATTGTTAATTTTAAAAACATGACTTCGTATTAATTATTGTCAGTCTGTTAATTGTTACAGATGATTATAGAAAACTCCATCCAACTATTGTGAGTTATCGAACGTTTTCTTACCAGTAAGTATTTGTGAATGAGAGCTTCTAAGAATAAGAAAAGTAGGTTCACCAGATCACAGTTTCATACGGTTCACTCTCTTACTTTATTATTATTTTTTTACTAATGAGACTCGATAATAGTTCTAAATGTAAAGCCTTGAATCAGATGGGACTGTCCATGTTTTTAAAACTTTTTACTGTCTGTCCCAACGACATCGTGTTTACAGACGTAGAACAAGCTGAGATAGTTTGTCAGGGAGGGGGAAGATACTCTACCGTTCCCTTTAAAAGGCATTTCCTGAAGCGATTCCTGGAAATCATTAAAAACACTTCACTCGGTTTTGTTTCTGAGTGATACTTCAATACATGAGAAATGAAACCATAATTAACGTCATGCCAGTACCCATAAGCACCACAGTATTTAAAAAAGAAATACATTAATTTTTGAAGACCGGAAAAAGTTGTCGATTGACTAATTTCTGACTACATGTAAAATTTACACCTATTTAATATTCCGGTAGAAGATATATCTTATTTGAGAGAGGTATGTGTCAATGTTTTTTGCGTACTTAACATAAAAAGTAAGCAGTCACTTCTGTATACCACGAAGGCGAATTCAAGAAAGGTTAAAATGGAGTTTAGTCATTTCTATTCTATTACATTCAGAAAAATCCCGAAACATCAGACTGAGCACCATTTCTCTGATGGATGTGCTGGTCATACTCAAAATGAATATTTGTTTAACACTGATATCAGGTGGGAGATTTAAGAAGATGAAACTTAACTTCCGATTAAGGACACTGCAGTTAAAACCACTGTTCAAATTATAAAGGCTGTATATTTACGCGTTTGCGAATGTGTCATCAATGAGAATAGAGACCAGGAATCATTAAAAAAAGACATATTCCAATATTAATTAGAATTTCCAATGCCTTTTGTATCAATTTCATCAACATTAAAAGTTCTATGCAAACAACCAACCCGAACGATGCAACAGCGTGACAAGACGGCGACCTCCATACTGCTGGCAGCCATATTGCTTCCAAAGATCTTCTTTAAACAGCAGATCTGCCAACACTGAAACCGTTGCTCACAGAAATGCCCAGAAGTGCCTCACACATAGAGCATCCCATTGTGCCCCTGAGAGATACAAGACCAAGAATCACTTCCCGGTATTTGGCAAGAACTTTACATTTTGAACAGCGTCCTTAATAATATTGTTTAACAAATGACACTCATAATTTGGGTGCATACCGTATGAGAGGCTTTATGTCACGTCTGTTAGCTTTAGTTCCCTCTGCATCGGTATAGTTTTCTTCGAGATATACAGACCTTAGAAGCTAATGATCTCTCATGAAAGGAACTATGCATCGGAAGAAAATGCCATGATAATCAGAAAGGCATAAATAATTCTAATTGGAAGTCACAGATGCTGTTGCAGAATTAGCAATTAAAGAAACCGGTGGTCTGCCCTCTCTTCTCCGTGGAGAAAGATCCTATGGATCCTCTTCCAAATGGTCGAGTTTTGATTCTGAAGCACAATATCATGGGCAAGTAGTTAATGGGATAGCAGTTAATTGATAGTAATCTCCTAAAGATACGTCAGTTCCTTTCCCGCTTCACTTAGGATCATACATTTACGAATGATGTAGGATGATCTGAAAATGGGTGCGCCATCAAAGTCAAAGTAATACAAGACACAATGTAGGTGGATATGTATATTGCGACTGGTTATATGGAATTTCATGTGTTTCTGCAAAATGATCAACAGAAAAGGCAACAGAAGATGAAAATGTTGATAAAGTAACTAGTTTTATTAACTTCTAAATCAGCATTGCTGTGAGAAGTGCAGTGATTGCTCAGTGTTATATTAAAATAGCGATAGAATACTTTGTGTTTGTTTTTCACCATATTTACTTATTTCGCTATAAAATCATCATAATTTTGCAAGTATAGCTTCCATTAAGTGTAATGAATCGTTGTTCATTGCGGAAATGTCGCCAGTCAGCAGTTATTACTCTTATGATTAACTGCAAACCACACACTAAATAACACTATGCCGCACCAAAAAGACTCAATGACTAATAACAATGAAATAGCATTAAATACTTGTTACTGTGCTAGAAACAATTGACCTGGCCATCTGAAGGGTTTAATGCTAAGCTGTAAAAGGGTATGGAACGTAGCCAATACAACCAGGTGCGTAAGTCACGACCAGTTTTTAATTGTGTCAGTAATGTTTGTATTCTGAAATACAAACTGATGCTGAAGGTTGTGGGTTGGAAATTACCAGTATTATGAGGAAGGTAAAAGGTAATGTAAAGCAGTCATCACGTTCGAATATAGGTTTGAGCAACATTAGGTACTGTCGTGATTGAAGTGGTACGCTTTTGCATTCTTCGGCCTTTGAACTCATTTACTCAGTCAGTAATAGGGGACCATAAGTATAGCATGGGAAACAGCCAGAAGAAAAAGGAGTGGTGAGTGAGAGATAAAATTTCTAGGAGTGACCAGAGATCGAATTTTCCACCTCTGGACGAATAGTATGGCACATTCCCACTGTGCCTTCGTGGCTATAAGTAAATATAGCAATAGAATTAGGAATAAACTGGAATACTGGAAAAATTAAAAGTGCACGATACGTTGGCTGGGGAATGTGCGATGGACGACAAATCGTTCCAGATATTTACAATTATGCAGAGTTATTAACTCATAGTCAAAGCAGAGAAAGATGCCAATATGCAGTTGTTCTTGACTTCTTGCCGTCCTACGTCACTTTGAAACGTACTGTAACAACTCAGCAATAGCGTAATTTTTATAAATTGATCCAATGTGCTTATATTGTCGCATTGTCACTGTGCATAGACATTATCTCGGTAACACGACATTTCACTGAGGTTTTAAGTAGAAACCAATTGCACAAACAAAAACTTCATTTGAAGGTGATGGTGGATTACATGTTTGGTATGAATAATGCTCATGTGTTCTTCCATCACATTTGGCCTCTTTGGCGACTGATACTTGAAGGTGACACATGAAAAGTCAAGATTTCCAGTAGTGTCTGCTACAGAATTTAATCAGTAGGAAAAGATGCTTTGTCGTCATAAAAAGTATTAATAATGCTATTTTAAAGTAAAATTTGATATTTGGCGACCAGAACCATCAGTAAAAAATTTTGTTTAACGGTCGTGATCGTAGTAAATGAAGAAAAAGTACATGGAAACTTCCAAAATTAATGCGACAAGTAGTTAACGATATCATTTTCAATGTAATAAAACTTGAGTGATTTATAGATATTAGCTCCAGAACTTAAAAAAGTCCGCACCAACTTTTGGCTACGGGATGGACGAGAACAGAAGAATATTCATAGGATTTAAAGTGAAATTTGCGATAAAGTTCCTTACAGAACAATTAAGTTGCCGCAGCATGGAGTGATTACATATTGTGAAATGAGATGGAAATTTTGGATTGTTATTAAAATTTTATTTCCTTCACCTCTAAATGAAAGACGTAAGGCGACTCATGAAAATTTTATAGCAGCGTCCAACAATAAACTCCGCCTAATGGCCCATTAAGCCTTCAGTATCTAGATCTCTGAATACATTATGGACGGAGAAATGAAAGAAACGGAATGAAATAGTACTGCAAAGGTACTAGCAGAATAGCTGACATCAGTTATAAACTGTAATTTTTTTTATTTAATTGCCCTGCTATACGGTACACACTCACACATACACAGCAACATTCGCAAAATAGAATAGCTTAGAACTCCTATCGGAAGTCTCTCTTTGATTATGGTTATTTTACTACTTAATCCGTGACCTATTTCAGGTGACAGTACTAATCGTAAACTGCGTAAACACACTTGCCACAGAACGGGTCTGCTACTACACTGCGTGAGAAATACCTTTCTTTATAGTCTTTTTTTTTTCGCTGCCTAGGAGGGACAGTATCCCTTACGGAGCCGCATGTGTACTGAATGTGCGAATCTATAATTTGTTGGCCGAGAAAGTTAACCGAATGTGGGGTCATAAATACACCCTATTTTCTTATCACTGCAGGATAAGTTTATGTTTATTTTCTGCGAAAAATGTTTGCGAAATTGTGTTACATTTTTGTTAGTTGTGTACCTTAATACAGTGAAGCAAAAGAACAATATTTGTATTATTAAAAGCTCTAGGCTACTAAACAACAACCTGGAATATGTTAAACTAGCTGAAAACGCGGCGTTGCCCGGACATTTATTTATTTATTCCTGCTATTTTTCAGGTATATATTCATTTGTATAAGGGCTGTATGTCTTTAAAAATCTCTTGGAAATACAATCAGTACTAAAGGAGTAATAGATTAAAACTTGGTGCGTGATGGGACGGTTTTCCATGAACGTTTCTGTTTACGTGCTCATATCGCATCAACTACATGTCGTACTGTGATACAATTACAAGGTACACTCAACTATATGCCAACATACTGTTTGTAAAATTGCCTGTGTTAAAATTTGTAGTGTAGAAACTATAAATTGTAACATCACACCGAAACCGCAATTTTAGTCCATGAACAGCGGAATGTTTCTGTGTATGTGCTCATACCTGATCAACCACGTATCGTACTGTGATACAATTTAGAAGGTACATTCAACTATATGTGTGTATACTGCCTATAAAATTTCATGCGACTACAATTTGTAGGGTACAAATTATAAATTGTAACATCATACCAAATGCCATAGTTTTACTCCATAAACAGCGGAAAAGTAGTAAGTGAGAAACTTTTTTTCCTTTCATCATCATTTTACTATGGTTGCCAGCGAGAAAAGTTTGTTGCCAGTCGCTAAGTACTGTCATTCTCATACAGTGTATTTAGAAAGTCTCGCCGAATTATATGACATTTTTTGCGATTTCTATTGGTTATAACGTAATATCTTTTGAACCATGCAGCAATTGTTACCTCATGGTAAGGAATGTGTGTACCAAATTTGGTTGAAATCGCTCCAATGGTTTAGAGAAAATGAGCAGTATTGTCGTTAAAAGCAGCAGTTTTCCGCGCATCTCATTGTTTATGACGTCATATCTCGAGAACTATGTATCGTAGAAAGATTTAAAAATGCCAAGATCGCTGATCTTCAATTTTTATTTACCGGTTTCAGCATCATCTGGTCAAATAAAATATTTTACAAGGCCATAATCTTGTAATGTCAATCAGTTGTTATATAACAATTTACAGTGCATAGGTGCACTATGTCATTATAATAAAACACAATTATCACAGTGATTGTCACTCACTGTGATAATTGTGTTTTATTATAATGACATAGTGCACCTATGCACTGCAAATTGTTATATAACAACTGATTGACATTACAAGATTATGGCCTTGTAAAATATTGTATTTGACCAGATGATGCTGACATAGTTCAGCGAAACCGGTCGTCGTAAATAAAAATTGATGATCAGCGATCTTGGCTTTTTTATATCTTTTTACACTACCTATCTTTAATGTTTGATGTACTTGTAAGTTCCAGAAAAATCTTTCTGTGTATAAATAGCTCAGAAATCTATGTTACATAAAGTATGTCATCATTCTCAGAACTATTTTAATGTGAAACGTCAATATTATCAAACTAAAAATCATTTAAATTGTGAAAAAGAAGTATAGCGTGAAAAATGAGATAGTAAAAAAAATGACTTTTATTCGTTTCAAAACAAATGAAACATATTTGAAGCACGTTCAAGGCACACCGCACGTGGCCCTTGTTGATAACGATACTTAATCTTTCCATTGAGTAATGTAGGGCGAAAGTGAAATTTTTTCTTTTTTCAAATATCTCCTCAAACACTTCAAATATTGCTGTATGCAGTAGCAACACTAGTTCAGATTCTGAGGTGACTGATTTAGATTTCGTAACATTCCTCCGCAACACTATTATTGTGTAAATAGCAAGCCAAGGTTGGCTCTGGGATATTAGCATCATTTCCCATTAAAATGCTTGTTGTTGATGATCCTGCTTCCACCATTTCTATAACAGATGAACACGGGGAGTAAAGATTCCTCATTACACCATATTTGAAGCAAAATAAATATAAATTGAATTTAAATATATATATAAAAAGTCCTGGGAAAAATTACGTACCTGCTATGCCCAGGTCTCAATTTTCCACACGACAATGACGGAATTAACAAGGGTAGATAATCATACTCTCCGAGATCTCCAGACTCAAACTGAAAGATAGGTACGGCATAAAAGTTTTATTAGCCTCAGTACTTCAACACAGGGAAGCGATAACAAATAGAGATCGCTGCATGTTACCTAATGGATAAGACGCCTCTTAGCAGTTTTTTTTTCTAAGTTCGCCACGTACTATGCCTTTCAACTTGTGCCGTATGTTCTCCTTGTATAACAGTAATGGACTGCTGAAAGTGTACAAAGTTTGAAGTAACTCCCTGACACGAATGTCACTCACCTCGTGAATAATAAAAGCATTTCTTGCGCTTAACGACTTGCTCGACCTCTCACAGAGTAGGGATATTTCAAGGAAGAGATGAGGTAGGCGCTCCTTGTTTTTAAGAAGTCGGTCAAGAAACCCAAACACTCTCAGAGGCCTTTGAAACGTTCGCGCACACGTGCCGATCGTAATGCCGCGCGATCATAACAACGTCCCCTACACCAGACACATACCAGCAATATAATTTTTACCTCCCTTTATTTTAGACACCTCGACTGGCTGGCTGGCGCCCGGCCATCACGGACTCCTTTGATCTCCCCCCCAGATGCGCCGGTCGGCCAGTGTTTTGAAATTTTCTTCCGGAGGCTGCGCAAAAAAGTTTGGACGTCGGCGCATGCGCCTGACGCCTAGGCAAGCCGCTCGTCGGCGCACTCACGGCTAAGTCGGGAGCTACCCGGACCGCATAAACAATCTAGACCCGCGCCCAACCCCCAACCCCGCGGGCCTTTGATTTATACCGCCCCCTACAGAGGCAGCGTAATTCAATTATACTCCGGCCCGGACTCTGAATATATATATATATGTATGTATGTACACGAAGAGCGTCTTCCCTAATTCACGAGAAACGAGGTCGAACTCGGATCTCGGGACATGGCGCTCCGCCCGTTCTAATAAACACAAATCTCTTTGGCCCCGCCTAAACTTTGCGACAGCTCCGGCCCTGGCTGTAATTTCTCGCACTGGCGTCTCAGTAATGCCGTTACCGCTGCTCCTGCTTCTCTAGGATGGATTACGCCGAGGAAGTGCTCGGCGCTTAGGGAGTGAATCAGTAAATCCTCGATTATTTGAACTCCCATTTTTAAAACTGCTTCAAACTAACGATTACTTTACCAATCAGTTAAAGTGTTAAATAGCCCACTCGGAGCATGTAACCCAGGAAGAAGTTCATAAAAGGTCCGAAATTATGTTTAAAATGCAGAAATCATAACAGCCAAAGTTACGGAATATTTAACGACAGCTAGTTTGTTTCCGGCTGGACAGAGACAGTGTAACGGATTATGTAATTCCGATACGTAATAAAAAGTTTATTTAAAATTTTGTTTTGTCTGTTGACTAGCTGAAAACCCGGTGTATATATTTATTACTGTCTTCTGTTTGTCTCCCCTAAGTGCCTCTTCTTCTTTCTGTCGGCTCCTCGCCTCCGTACTCATCTATATCTCCCCTCTCTACCTTCATCTCTTGCTACTCATCACGCTGCCCATCTTAACCATGCATCACCTGTTCGTTTCTCTTTCTCTCTCTCTCACTCTCTGCCGAACACATGCTCCACCTCAGTGCATCTGTAAAAAATTATATGTTTCTGTTTAATGGTGATCAGTAAAGTTGTATCTAAGTTTATTTTAAGATATCCTCCTCTATACACCGTTTGGAATCTTACATGGGTTTGTTTTAAGGTTAAGTGAGCAAAATTTCACCAAAATCTGAATAAAACATAATATTTTTTCGATGTTCGTAGCTAAATTTTATTTAGATAGTGGCTTCCGTATAAGATAAAGGTGCAGTATTTCATTTGAATAAAAGTGTAGACTTCGTCGAAGTCCGTAACTACAGTACTGTCCGCCATACACCATATGAAGTGTTATGTAGACCTTCCTCTTTTTTCGAAAGTCAACTTTGCAAAATGTTATGAAGATGGAAACAAAAGTATAAATATGTATGCAATAGAAACACTCGGACGCGAGAGAGAGAGAGAGAGAGAGAGAGAGAGAGAGAGAGAGGGAGAGGGAGGGAGAGGGAGGGAGAGAAAGAGAGAGAGAGAGAGAGAGGTTTGTGTCTATAAACGACACATCGCAAACGAATAGTATTTGTATGTGGTAGTAGGTATGTTTCCAATTGTACAGTATGGGGGTAGAGGATAACGATAAGGGGTGGGAGTTGAAAGTTACCGACTTACATAAAATTCTACGTCTGGGTCTCAATATTTTGCTCTTCAGCAAAAGCTACACAATGGAGACGAATCATCTCTCTTTGTTGTTGTTGTACAAAGTCTTCCATTGTACGCAATAGCAGTTACGTTTCGATAGCTATTAGAGGGTGGAAGATATAATGGTTGAAAGTCGTCAGCTTAGATAAAAATTTGGGCAGAAGACCAGCAATGACTTTCGACACTATAGTAGCAAAGAGGTTATATACAGTGAAACGTGATGCACATTCTTCATTTGTTTTTCTGCAACAAGCGTACGAATCAAGAAAAATAATTGCATCTGCAGGTTGAAAAGTAAAATTACCGAAAAAAAAAAATGTGAAACCGTACGAAAGAAATTTCGTGTTCTCGATCCGTTTCTGAAAGACAGAAAGCGGCGCTGGAAAGTCAATCGACTGACAATAGACACTTGAAATTTGTAGACGCTGTTTATCTTACACTGTAGGCGTCAGCGGTTTTTCAATATTCCCAACCTTAAGGGGGTGAAATAGGGGATAACGGTGTTTTGAAGATTTTTTTTTTAATCAATTTTGGAGCACGAAAAAAAAATTCGGATTTAGTTTTTGATTGTAATTTTAAAAACATGTGTTTCCATATTTTTGGAAATTCAACCATTAAATGGGTGAAATAAGGAGAAATCTTTTAAGGATTCCAGTATATTTTGACCCTAGAAATGCGAAAATTTGGATTTGGAGCAATGGTTAGGATTTTAATTCTTCCATCAATGGTGCAATATGGGGTAGCAAGTTGTATCAAAATACTTGATTAGGAAAATAATTTTTAAAGCTAAATCTATGAAAATTTAAATTGAGAAGTAGAAACAACCAATGCAGACCACCCAGTCTATAGGTGCGAAGCAGCGGGAATTAAGCTAGTATGATGAACACTAATAGTTGAAGTCAGAAAAAGATTGCCGTAACAACTACCTTGTTTCGTAGAATATTTTTCTTCTTCTGTCGATGTCGTGAAGTTTAATGAGTGTACGAAAATACAAAGTTTGAAATTTAATTTTGTGACACCTCAGTGATGTATCCCGATCGTTGTTATCATTGCTAATATAGGGAGGAATTCTCAATTTTACAGATATCATTTAGCTGCAGTAAGCAAATGAAACAATTCTGTTCGATATTACATACTTTACCTTAAATTTCAAAACTATTGTTAGAGATTTCTGTTGTTTAAACTTTTCTCGAGAACAACTGTTTTTATTAAAATTGATTCTTCTCATCATTTAAAACCTTCACTGTCAATAGGCATTGGAAATATTAAGACATCAGATAGTTTCATCTCTGATGTCAACAATAATAATATTGCTAGCCGGACAGCTAGACTCTTTTTTTACGCCCCCTCCCCAACCCACCCCATTAAAAAAATCTCTCAAGTCATTGCAACGATATTAGACTCCCGATCTTAAAATGTTTGTTCCATATTTTTAAAAGTGGTATTGCCTGTTAGTAATTAAAATAACGCTGCCAAACCTGACTCGCTAGTTGTCGAAAACATTTAAAATTTTATAAGATTTAATTACAATATTTATTATTAATATTTAATTATTTAAATTTTTCGGGACTACGTGTAGTGATGTTTCCTCCCGCACAATGATATAAACTGAACTACACTGAATATTGACGATGTCCTCCAATCCCATATCAACCGTGTCAATTCTATCTACAAAATCATCCTTTTCTGGAATTAACAGAAACTTTAATTTTGAAGTATTTTTTGTGTTTGACAAAATGTAACAGTCTTCCAAAAAATCATAGGAGCTGTGATTTTAATTATGCGCAGGATGGCGAAGTTTGGTAGACTGCCCTATTATATATACATACATCTCATGTCTTATGTCCTGTACTGTGTCGTATAGTGATATAATTTTCCACTAACATTCACCGACGAATGTATATAATCCTTGCATAATGTTTTGCCAATAGAGATGAAAATTAAAAATCGCTCTGTTATGTATTACGGCCCACCTTTGATTTTCCCGTAGTTTTATGATTCTTGCAAATATCTCGGACAAGAAGATAATAAAAATATAAATACTCCTTAAAGAGCACGTTGCGTGGTACGGGGTACGTGCATTCTCCTTTTTGGTTCATGATCATTATCAAGACGGTTTGAACGATGGTTTCAGTACACGGTGCAGTGTTCGATGTTCCCTCGACGTTCACCAGAAGAGAACGGCCAGGGTAGGATACGGCTCCGCACACCACGATGCACGATGATGCCTGCTGTTAGGGTGTCTTCGGCTCTAGCCCCAATATCGTTCAGCCCACTCCAGTGGTTTCCCAATAGGTGATTATGGAACGCGAATGGAGTCCAGTCGTCTTCCGTGATGATAGTCGCTTCTGCATCGGTGCCAATGATGGTCACACTCTTGTGTGGCATCGTGCAGGGAATAGCGAAAATTGTAGAACAGAGACACAAAGGGCCTACACCCGGCATCATGGTCTGGGGAGCCATATCCTACACTGGGCGTTCTCTTCTCGTGGTCGTCCAGGGAACAGCTAACAGAGTACAGTACACTGAAACAATAATTGAAACTGTCTTCATTCCTTTCATGCACTAACAAGGCGGTACGATTTTTCATCACAAAAATGCACGTACACGAACCAAGCAACGTGCTCTTCAAGATGTACATTAATCAGCTTGGCCAGCACGATCCCCAGAGATGTCTCCTATTGAGCATATCTGGGACCGGATGAAACGCCATCTTGAGAAGAAGACTGCACGATCAGCAGAAAATCTGGCACAGGGTGGAAACTGCATTACCGACCGTTACGCAAGACTACATTCAACACTTCTACGATCGTCTCCATGGTAGAATTGCAACTTTTGCTACAAAAGGATAGTATAGACGGTACTGGCATCGACACTGTGCATGCTCTGGTGACTATAGATGGTTTTATTGTTAAAGGGACTAAACAACTATGGTTATCAGTCCCTTGTTCCAATCGCAGAGAATGCAGTAAAAATCACTGCAATGTCGTATAAAACAATGTGTTAAAATGCACCAACCAAAGAGTTTAACACGTCAAGAAATAAAAGAATCCAAGTAAAAACTGGTAAAAGAAGAAAAATGTGTGAAGAGGATACCAAAGAGTCTTGGCCGGGAGACCACCGACATAAATGTAGGACATCTGGACACTCTGTTAGACTTTAAAACCACCTACCTAAAAGTAGTAAGTAAGTGGAGAACATAGATATTGGACACTCAATAAAACTCATATGGAACCATACAATCAACTCGCATGAATAAAACTTAAAACTGAATCAACCGTGGAGGCATTGTCTGATAAAACCAAGCTCAGGACGTCAGGGAGATTAAAATGCGCCTCTGGGTGGCTAGGTTTGGGCAATCCAATAAAACGGGGGCTACCGATAAATGGGTGCCACAACAATACTGAGGTGGGTCCTCACGACGGAAAAGGTGACCACGTGTCAAACAAGTATGGCCAATGCGGAGCCGGCAGAGCACGACAGAGTCCCTGCGAGGGTTCTGCATAGAGGACCTCCAGACGTTGGTTGTCTCCTTGATACACCTCAATTTGTTGGGCACTTGTAGGTTGCGCCATGCAGTACTCCAAAAACCGAGAACTCTACAGCGTAATGTTGACCGGAGATAAGCACATGGGATGTCTATATTGAGGACTATACTCCCGTGCGTATAGCTCTGTCTGGGTGATCGTGTGCTGAAGTATTTGCAGAAGTGAACTGAAAAACAAACATGTGCGATTTTAATTATTTTTGCAATTAATTTTATTATTCGGCCTTTGTGGAAAAGGTTACCAAGGAAATACGATTATGGCGAAAAGTAATATATTGGGAGGGGGAAGGGAGAGCACGTAAGGAAGTAACGAAATCAGTTCCACGAATAATGAGTCATGTTTATAATTTAAGACTTTTTATAATTTTTAATTTCTTTATAAAAAGTATTTTTCTGGAATATACCAATCCCTTGATGGTATATCAACATGAAGCCATTCTTTGAACCACCATTACATGACCCACAGAAAATGAATTACGCGTTAGAGCCAAGAAGACATAACTTTCGATGTGTGTACCAACTTTAGAGACAAAATATCGAAAAAGTTTTGAAACAAAATTTACTCGATATTAAATCCTGAAGAATGTTTAATTGAAAATATTTTTGTCTAGCGCTTAATAGTCGAAATAGGGCATAGAGTCACCAGAAAGAGGTTGTGGTCGCTGGCGGTTAACAAATACGATTGTAAAATTTGGGGCCCCAAAAGTGCCGGCCGCGGTGGCCGAGGTGAATGAGGCTCTCCAGTCACGGTCAGCACGGCCTCTACGGTCGGGGGTTCGAATCCCCCCTCGGGCATGGATATTTGTGCCGTCCTAGTTCGTAAGTAGTTCATAAGTAGTTTGTAAGTTTAGGGACTGATGACCCCGTAGTTAAGTCCCATAAGCTTAACAAACATTTGAACATTTTTGAGCCCCAAAAGTGGGAACGAGTTGTAGAAAATTTTCTCCTCTAGAATTCCGTTTATTTAGTTTTTGCCTCACATGCACGCTCAAGGCGTTATTTGCAATTACATTTTGAACTGTAAGAAGACAGTCGCAAACGGTCCACTTTTAGTGTTAATAACCTGCAGTGGACCAAGAGTAATAAATGGAGCAAGCATCTGAAGTTTTCCCCTAATAACAGACAAAATGTAGTAAGCAATAAACTTCTTTCCTATAGTTACCTGGCATGTTACATTCATATACAGTTTCAATGATTTAAATCATCATTTTCAGAATGGTTTAGGTCTTAAGATAACTTGTCAAATAAAAAGTATGAATAACAAAGAATAGTCAACATAGTCAACATGTGACGTATTTTTAACACTTTGATCCTTTTTTATCATTTTATATCTCGAAAACAAACTTTTTATTTGACATGTTCTCCTAAGTGAAAAACCTGAACCATTCTGAACATTATAATTTAAATCATTGACACCGGCAAATGAAAGTAATTTAGTAGCGATCTTGGCATAACATTTTGTTTGGAGGTGTCAAAGTGATAAAGTTTATTAAAGGGTAAAACTTACGGGCAGAGAGGTCGTGGCTTAGGTGTTAAACTTCCTTCCGACGTTTCGTATCCAACTGCGGGAAACATCTTCCAGGGTCTTCCGGCAACTGCCACTGTGGTCTGAGGGGCTCTAGGGCATAGAGGGCACCACCGTACGTTAGGAGAGTTTGACTGTGTAACTATCTTTGGATGACGTCATCATTCTCGATTAAAAGAAATCGATTGCCATCTTGTTGTTGCAATGTCGACATCCATATTTTATCTAACTTCAGACCTTCTTCTTTTCTATTAAAATTATTCTGGTGTTTGTGAATCTCTATTGCTTTTCTATACATGCGTGCATGGTAATGTGATGTCCTAGCTAAACCGCACGTGTCATGAAGTTTTATTTCGTGGTTCCCACATTGAAAAGCATGTTTTGCTACTGTCGATTTTTCCGTGTGGCCCAAACAACAGTTCCTTTTATGTTCAGTTAAGCAGGTGTTGACGCTTCATTTAGTTGTTCCAATCTATACTTGACCACAGCTGCAAGGAATTTTGAATACGCCAGGTGTTGCTATGGGGTGAGGTGCTTCTTTTTCTGATTTCAAGTATTCTTTTATCTTCTTGGTGGGTCTGTAGATCGTTTCGACGCAATGCTTGGCCAATACTTTTCCGATTCGATCAGTAATTCTGCTAATGTACGGAAGGAAAGCTTTTCCAGATTGTTACCGTTGTTCATACTCGGAACTTCTGGATTCTTCTCTTCTTCGAAGGAGAGCTCTGTCAATTTCCTTGCCACCATATCCTTTTATCTTGAAGGCCGGCCGTAAGTGATTTAGTTCATCCTCCAAGTGAACTGGCTCACAGATTTCGTTTGCTCTCTCCATCAAGGTTTTAGTGATACCTCTTTTTTGCCTCGGATGGTGGTTTGACTCCTTGTGGAGGTACCGATCAGTGTGTGTGTGTGTGTGTGTGTGTGTGTGTGTGTGTGTGTGTGTGTCCTTTCCGTATACATTTTGGCCCACAGTCCCGTCCTCACGTTTAATTTTGCAGGAAGTTAAGTTGGCCGTTTCTCAATTTCTCCATCGTGAACGTACCTTTTCATTAATACTATTGCGATGCATTAAGAAGACATCCAGCTCCTCTTCACCATTGTTACACACTAAAAAGGTGTCGTCAACATATCGGTACCAGTTGGCCATTTGTAGTACCTGCTGTTCGAAAAACTCCATAAATAAATTGACAAGAGTTGGGCTAAGAGGACTACCCATAGCCACATCGTCAATTTGTTCGTAAAACTCCTTGCTATACTGTTGTGGTAAGCAGTGTCTGAACAAGGCCACATGTCAGGTGGAAACATATCTGGTATGTATGAAATAGCTTCGTTTGCAAGAATGTAACCAAGGACACTGAATCAAAACTCACCACAATATCACTCGGGCTGACATTAAACTCCCTTAGTTTCTCAATAAAATAAAGTTTTTAATATAGCTGTCCGTTCTTCCAGTGTAACGCTGTAGCATAGAGGCGAAATATCTGGCCACCTCATGGGTGGGAAATCCTTTGGCGCTCACTATCGGTCTTAACGGAACCATGGGCTTATACACCTGTGGTAAGCCACATAGTCTGGGTGGATAAGCTTCTACTTTGCACAGTTGTTTTTTAGCGTCCAAAGAGAGAAAAGACATCTAATTCGTTGTTCTCAAGCTTTTCTGAGTAGGATCATTCTCAAGTTTTACACCTGGACCACGGCCTCTGAGCCCGGAAGTTTTACCGGAAGACAACGCTGGCGGTGAAAGTTTACATTGTATGATTGATTATTAAAGTTTATTAAAAGTTTTAAAATATATCAGAAATTTGTTGGAAATCATTAGGTGTTACAATATAAGTGATGTATCAGCAAAATTGGAATAACTGAGTGCAGTCAGCTTCAAGAAAATCTCACAGTTACGGGTTTTGTCGTTTCAAACTTATCACATTTTGTCACTTAATTAGTAGATTATGACAGCATTTTAATTTTTTTTAATTTTGTCAATAAAAAAATGTAAAGCAGTCAACAATGCGAAGATTAGCGAACTGACGTACCCAGCCAGTTATAGGAGAACATACGGTTTAACGTGGGTTCCGAACCACGGTGCTACTCGGTTTTTTCACATGAGCAATACTGCCAGAGTTGAAAGAAATGGAAAGTGACAGATAAAAATCGTAGGACCTGGCGGGGATCGAACCCGCGACTTTTGGATTTGTAGTCTAGCACTCTACCAATAACGATGCGAAAAACAGAAAACATATCTTTACGCTCCTGTCAGCCGTCTACATCTACATCTACATAGATACTCTGCAAATCACATTTAAGTCTCTGGCAGAGGGTTCATTAACCACTTGCATATCTTTTCTCTACCGTTCCATCCTCTAATAGCCCGCGGGAAGAAAGAACACCTAAATCGTTAAGTTTTCGATCTGATTTCTCTTGTTTTATTGGGATGGTCTTGTGTCCCTAAGTATGTGGGTGCTGGCAAAATATTTTCACGTTCAGAAGTAAAAGTCTGTGACTGAAATTTCGAAAACAGATCACACCGCAATGAATAACGTCTTTTTATTAATGATTTCCACACGAATTCGTGCAACATTTCCGTGACGCTTCCCCTCCCCCCCCCCCCTCCTGTAACGTGATAAAACAAAACGAGCTGCCCTTCTCTGAACCTTCTCAATATCTTCCGTCAGTCCCACCTGGTGAGGGTCCCACAAGGGGCAACAGTACTCCAGGAGAGGACGCACAAGTGTGATGTACGCAGTCTCTTTGGTGGAGCTGGTGCATCTTCGAAGCGTTCTGCAAATAAAACGTAATCTTTGGTTCGCCTTCCCCAGAATATTTTCTATGTGTTCTCTCCAGTCTAAGTTGTTCGTAATTGTAACTCCAAATTCGATATAGGTACAATTCTGATTAACATAAATTTACGCGCCATTTGTCAGTCTCGTATTGTCTCGTCGTGTGGCATTGTAGTGTGGCAGGTTTCTACAGTTCCTCCTGTCTTTTCCAATAATACACCGCTTTGTGCTAAGGAGAGATAATTTTTTTCCCGTTAGGAGGTAAGTGAAGCTACTTAGTCTAACGAGCTCTTATAAATTTTCTATTTAAGGGTGACTAGATTCGTTACCCAAAATGCAATGTTTGGTACAACGAAGTATGCGTTGGTGCCTGACAGAAAAAGTGCTTTTCATGTGGTAGATGCCGTTAGTCAAAACTCTACTAGGAAGTGATCACAATTGTACCTAGTGTGGTACATTTTCGATCGATTTTTCTCAATTCTGTAACTTTTTTGTGGCTATACCGACATTTATAATTGTCTAATATTTGTGTTACATATTAGTTAAACATCCAAGAACAAGTGATATAATTAAAATTACATCTTTTCTCAATATATTTCCAGTTACAATAACATTTGTCCGAAATGATCGAAATTGTACCACCTTACCCTATGCGTTAAAGTTTCACAATTACCTTAACACTTCGTAAAAAGATGCAAGATTTACAAACTTCTGACGATCTACATACACAAGAAATGTCAAATTCAGCTTCACACAGAATTTTTTTCAATAATTCATGAGTGATACCATCAATGTAAGTCGGAGTTATCATATAATAGACAATATTGCACAGTTTGAAAAAAATAGAAGGCTGTGATCACCAAAAGTATTTTTTTTTTTTTTTTTTTTTTTTTTTTTTTTTTTTTTTTTTTTTACTAGGAAACAGCGCAACATTAGGGTGGTGCAAATTACAACACATACTGCTAGTTTGTAATATTTGAAATGTTATTTCAATTATTTTAAAGAGAACCTGATGACTCCATATATCACATTTTCACAATTTCTATTTTTAGGAAGAAATGGGTTAAATAGGACACTTGCTACAAAATTTGCAGGATACCGAGAATCGCATTTGGTATTGTAGGACCATTTGTACACAATTCCGGAGGGTTCTCTGTATATGTGTTAAAGTTTCACACTTACCTTAACACTTCGTAAAAAGATGCAAGATTTACAAACGTCAGACGATCTACATACACAAGAAATGTCAAATTCAGCTTCACACATAGTTTTTTTTTCAATATTTCATGAGTGATATCATCAATGTAAGTCGGAGTTATCATATAATAGACAATATTGCACAGTTTGAACAAATAGAAGAATGTGATCACAAAAACTAAATTTTTCTATTTTTTTTTTTACTAGGAATCAGCGCAACATTACGGTGGTGCAAATTACAACACATACTGCTAGTTTGTAATATTTGTAATGCTACTTCAATTACTTTAAAGAGAACCTGATGACTAAATATAACTCCGGCCGCGGTGGTCGAGGGGACTGAGGCGCTGGCCGAGGGGACGAAGGCGCTCCAGTCACGGTCTGCACGGCCACTACGGTAGGGGGTTCGAATCCCCCCTCGGGCATGGATATTTTTGCCGACCTTAGTCTTAGCTAGTTCATAAGTAGTTTGTAAGCTTAGGGACCGACGACCCCGTAGTTAAGTCCCATAAGTTCTACAAACATTTTGAACTAAATATAACACTTTTTCACAATTTCTATTTTTGGGAAGAATTGCGTTAAATAGGACACTTGCTACATAATTAGCAGGATTCCGAGAATCGCATTGGGTATTGTAGGACCATTTGTAGACAATTCCGGAGGGCTCGCGAAGCACGGCTCTCAATTTGCGGGGTGCTAGCTCCGTGCCGGCGCCCCCGCCGGCGCCTTCGCCCTCGGCCCCTGGCTCACCCTGAGCACAATGCCGCCCCCACCGGCCCATCAATCACCTGGTCCGTCAGCCGGCGCTCGCACAGTGAACAGCGCGGCTCGTCTCCCGCCGCAGCCTGCAGCCTGCAGCCTGCACTTACCTCAGACTCGCTTTGTTTCGGCTCTCTTCTCCCTGTTGTACACCTCTGCCTTCCTCCTCCACGGCGAGAATACGCTACACCACAGGGTTATACTAATCTATCATGTGTCTAATAAGCCGAAGCGTAACTGGCTTGCGCAGCAGTACTGGAGAGCATCGGGTGGATCAGTAACTATACATAACCGACGAACCCCCAAGTATACTCGCAGACTGAGGAGAAATGAGACATCTTTTTGTCAAAGACATTTGAAGATAAATATGAAACATTGAATTAAAATTGCGACAGGGAATCGAACCCAGGTCTTCATGCTTCCTAGGCAGACATCTTACCGATAGACCTCCACATCACTAGCAAAACATGGAAATAAACCGAAAAATTCCTATAACCTGAAAATGTCCTCTGCATATGGAGACGAAGCGTTGCATTTGAAAAAGGAATCCACCCAACCACGGTATAATAGCCGGGAATATTTTCTGAACTGTGAAATTTCTGCTCATGAAAGTATTTACAAGGTATAAGATTTATACAGGGTGTCCCAGCTATCCTGTCCACCCAAAATATCTCTGGAACAATAACAGCTATTGGAAAACGACTTTCACCGGTACGGTTGGGGCCCATGAATGTACATATCTGGAAACATTCCACCAAAGAGACTGCCTACATCACACTTGTGCGTCCTCTCCTGGAGTACTGTTACCCCTTGTGGGACCCTCGCCACTGACGGAAGACATTGAGAAGGTTCAGAGAAGGGCAGCTCGTTTTGTTCTATCACGTTACGGGGGGAAAGCGTCACGGAAATGTTGCACGAATTGGGGTGGAAATAATTAAAAGAAAGACGTTATTCATTGCGGCGTGATCTTTTTGCTAAGTTTCAATCACCGACTTTTAGTTCTGAATGTGAAAATATTCTGCTAGCACCCACCTACTTAGGGAGACATGACCATCCCAATAAAATAAGAGAAATCAGATCTTTTTTCCCGCCCGCTATTAGAGAATGGAACGGTAGAGAAAAGTTATGAAATTGGTTAATGAACCCTCTGCCAGGCACTTGAATGTGATTTGCAGAGTATCTATGTAGATGTAGATTATAAAACGAAAGCAAATGTGTTTTTTTAACACAAAGTTTTTTTTTTTTTTTTTTTTTTTTTTTTTTTTTTTTTTTTTTTTTTTTTTTTTTTTGGCGCCCTATATTTTTTCTTCAGCAAGCCATAGCATGACAAATCACACAAACAATGGCGTTGATTGCATCGCAACATTCCAATTACATCCCGAGATATTGCGACGCGAAGTTGACGCTTGAAATACGTGAAACGCGCGGCTAGCGCACGTTCTGAGACTCAGGCGAGAACCCCATGCTGCTCAGGACGTGCGCTAGCCACGCGTTTCGCGTATTTCAAGCGTCAACTTCGCGTCGCAATATCTCGGGATGTAATCGGATTATTGCGATGCAGTCAACGCCATTGTTTATGTGATTTGTCATGCTATGGATTGCTGAAGAAAAAAATACAGGGTGTCCATTTAAAAATACATAAGTTATTGTTAAAAACACATTTGCTCTCGTTTTAGAATGTTTCCAAATATGTACATTCATGGGCCCCAGCCGTACATTGATACCGGTATAAGTCGTTTCCCAATAGCTGTTATTGTTTCAGAGTAATTTTGGGTGGACAAGACACCACATAGATACAATCTATTCAATTTGCCGATGACGGGCAGTTATCCTTTCTTCAGTGCGGGGAAGCACTCTTGGCCCTTAATCTTACGGCAATTGGTACAAAGTGAGTACCAGTTTGAGTTCTAGTGCAAATCTGTATCTGATGGGAGGCGTGTTTGAGTAATTCCGTGCAGTTGTGATGGTCGCTGTGTCCCCAGAGGTCAGCGCAACTGCCTATAAAGCAGGAGACCTGGGTTCGAATCCCGGCTGGGTACACATTTTCAACTTTACCCCTTCGCAGTTAATGTCATACATTCCGTGAATTTACAAGGTATTCCAGTGGTGCATTTGGCTGAAGTGGATGTATTTGCTGGTGTGCTAGATAACCTGACGTAGCCCCTTTACACCTTATTGGGATGGTTGAAAGATGTGTATCCAACTATGGTGGATAAACATGAAGAACACGTCACCTGTATCATTGATTCTGTTGCCTGTATTCAATCCCAGCACACACCCATACACATCAACGCATTGACGAATGCACTGAGAAGCGTGGGGACCCTCTTGAGCACCCCGTATAGGATAGGTCAGTCATCTTTCTCAACACTGTACTGTCCAACGTTCCTGCTCCACAGCATTTTGAAAAGCAACATTCAGACATTATATTCATTCACGCATGTGTTTACTCTTCAAACCCCTCCAGTTCTATAACGTCTGAAAATTTTTATAGGACACTTTAGGTTTATTATCACATGTAAAAATAGATTACGAAATATGTCAAACTCATCTTGAATCACCCAGTAAATTTTAGGGAATTTGCCGAATATCAATAACTTGCTACGACAGTTCTTTCTGGAACATTCTGAGCATTTGTATACGGCCGAAAGCTTTCGGTACTGTATATATAAGCTTTTCCAATTTTTCTCTAATCGCTTCAAAGTTTATGATCACCAACCTAATAGCTGGTATGTCTACCTTTGGCATGGATAAAACCGGCAATGCACATTGGCATCGAAACGGTGAGGTATTATTGGATGGAGAATTACATCTACACTCAGAACTAGCGCATTTCCCTTATTATTATTTTGGACGATAGAGGGGGGGACACGGGATTCGGTCGCGACTGCAATGTCTATGCCATGAAGATTTCTATTTCACATTATATCTGTGTCCAGACATTTCTGTGAATAACTTTCGCAACATTTAGCAGCAATCCATTCGTTCTTTATCGAACATTGTTCAAGGAGACCTAAAGAATAAATAATAAGAATAAATAAATTTACAAAGTACCTAACAAATCTCTTTCAGATGTCATATTGCTTTAAGTTATCAATTCAATCTGCCAATATTGCCTTCTCATTTGATGGATTAATGTAGACTGAAGCATGGAATGCAAATTTCGAATCGTAGGTCCCCTGCTCACTAAGCAGTTGCGCTAACGATTATCCAACCCTGGCACAGTGGTTTCAAACAACCAGTAATAGTTGTGTGATTCATTCAGTTTGAGGGATTGGCACCATAAATAGTTATTCTACGCAAATTACGTTTGAATGAAACTACACACAATATTATTAATAGATGATTTATTATCACAACCGGTTTCATTGCGTTAAAGCAGCACCTTCAAATGATATTCCAATAAAAGGAAAGCACCGATTTAACTACCGCGGTTACCTGTTCCAAGGCTAAACTAAGGACAACACACAAACCCATGTCTAAGGAGAACTATAACCCCTGACGCGTAGCAACTACGCTCTCCACAGCAAAGCGCCTTAGAGCGCTCTGCCATTCCACCGCTGCCCGCGTTGATTCATAATCTGGAAAATTAAGAATTTATTTCCAATTTAGATCAAATAAAAATACTTACAGCGATGTCTTGTAACCCCAAACAGCTACAATACGGTAGAACACTTGAGCGAACATCACTGCGAACAATACATAAGATAAAAAGAAGTATAGTTCAGATTGATAAATATAATCAAAATGCAATTACAAGGACTAATATAATAAAATAAGAAGAATCATGCGTTGATCTAAAAGAAGTAGGAAATAACCAGTATTTCAATACCAAGAAAACATCCAAACAGTGAATAATTACGTGCGGTAAAAAGTCAAAACCTGTATATTTAGTTATCCAAATTGGGCCCATAAGGCAACAGAGTAATTGATACTGAGGAATTTATATCACAGGCACATTTTGCAGTCAGCCCAATGTTTTGAGGTTATTGATCATAAAATTGTCCTAAATTCCGCTGAAATTATAATAACAGAAGCAGAAAATTCTTACCTATGTCGGTATTTGTGGGAAGCAAGATACGGACGGTAGAGATGGCACAGATATCAAAATAATTATCAGAATAAAGCTGCTTTATATTAGGATTCCTTTAGTCTTCATGATACGAATCCACATGCTGAACTTGAGGGAAAGATGTTCATTGCTGGATTTAGTAAAATTCAAGACTTATACACCTGGTAAAGAAAGGATATTAAACTTTAACATACTGTTTATTTACAATTATAGTGAACTAACACTGAACATAATGAAATTAAACAACTATCACTTTAGCATATAAAATGCAATATCATGTAAGAGGAATCAGCTAGAATATGTAGTGACTGATACAATTTTATCACCACGTTCATGAGGCTGCTTATCAATGAGTTACATAAAATGTTGCTAATTATATACTACTCCCATGACATAAGTATTGGATCCATGAAACACAGAAATTGCAGAGGTGAAGTTGCTTGTGTGCCTCAACGATACAGATGACGGTTCATAGTTGCAACCACAGCGGAGGGGTGTCTGTGCTGAGACCAGAAAAATGTGTGGTTCTTGGAGAGTGGCAGCGGCTTTTTCAGAATTTGCAGAGATGACAGTCAGGTTTACTGACTGAGCTGGCCTTGTAACACCAGATAACATGGCTTTGTTATACAGTTTTTGCGAACGGCTGATAGCAAGGTGAAACTACAGCCGTTACTTTCCACGAGGACATACAGCTGTACTGTATGACAAGAGTGGGTCTAATAATGAACAAACAAACATGAATGTTGGTAAACTACAAGGAGCAGCATAGTGATCCCATTATGGCGATGAATACAGATATGAAGCTGCCACCGAGCACAGTAGAACAAGTTTTTGTGCCAACTAGTTCTGCCGGCGATGAGGAGGTCGGAGAAATGTACGATGAGCTGCATTTATTCACAAGGTTAAAGGAGACGAAAACTTGAATGTGATGGGAGAGATGAAATTCGATACTAGGAAAAGAAAGTAAAGGAAAAATAATACATGAATATAGACTGCGGAAAAAGAATGAAAGAGGAACTCGCTCGTAGAATTTTGTAAAGAACATGATTTGACCATATGAAATAATTGGTTTAAGAATCATAAAAGACGGTTGTATTAAGTGGAAGAGACCAGTAGACACAGAAAGGTACCAGGTAGATTTCTGAACCAGGTTTCCAACTGCAAGGCATATTGTGGAGCATATATAGACTCTGACCATATTTTATCGGTTACGAACTGTAAACTGAAACGGAAGAATTTGCAGAGAGATCTGAAAGTGAGCAGATGGGACCTGAATAAATTAAAGGAACCAGATTTTCTTCAGAGATTCATGGGGAACTTTAGGTAACATTTGACACAAACGGAGAAATATTACAGTAGAAGATGAATGCGTAGATTTGAGAGATGAAATATTGAAGGCAGCAGAGGAGCAAATAGGTACAAACGCAAGACCTACAAAAACCTTAGATATCAAATACTGATATAAATAGATAATCACGGAATGTATGACATTAACTGCAAATGGGGAAAGTTGGAAATTTGTACCCAGCCGGGATTCGAACCCCGGGTCGCGGTGGAGTAGCCGAGCGGTCTAAAGCGTCTCGCTGCGGAGCGAGCGGTTGGAGGTTCGAGTCCTTCCTGGGGCATGGGTGTGTGAGTTGTCCTTAGGTTAGTTTACCTAGGTTTAAGTAGTTTGTAAGCTACGGACTGATGACCACGCAGTTTGGTCCGATAGAACATTTTTTTGACCCTGGAGTAAACAACGATCTTTCTTAGAGCTGTTTATGTTGTAAAAAAAAAACAGTGAAGATCGCAGAAGGTGGATTTTATTTTACCGGTTTCGATCTATTGCAGGTCTTCCTCAAAGAGTGAAGGAACGGCAGACCTGCAGGTGTCAGCACCAGCCACATGGGCTGCATAATTGTTTGTGTGGATGACCTGCAATAGGTCGAAACTTCTGCGATCTTGACTGTTTTTTACAACATAACCATCTACTGCTTTTCCCACATAAGTTTCGATATTACGTTCAAAATTTCGATGTCTTCCCGGTCACCTATCGACCCTTTGCTGTACTTTTACTCATATGATTGATTATACTTTCATCTTGTGTGATTATATTTAGTTGGATAATATTTAGATATTAATTGTTAAATGTAATATGCCTTAGACTTTATGCAAATAAACTACTTTTGATAAGATTGGACGGCAAGTGCGTCTTAGTGGATTATATTCAGCGGTTGTAGACTGACACAAATAAGTTGTCAGATGTAGGCCGTTCACCACTGACACAAATAAGTTTTCAGATGTAGGCCGTCCACATTTTCACTCTAGGAAGTTACAGGTGGTGGTCAGATGGAATAAAAATTTAAAAGCTTTACTATATTTTCTCGAAAATCTTTCCGGACACAAGAGAAAGTACTGGTCAATAGTAAGTCATAAACCGTTTGCGATCTCTGGACAGTAAAGCCCCGCAGTCAGGAGCATTAACCATGCAGATGTCAGCTTTTTAGTGAGAAAGAGCTGTAGATCCAGAGGAACCAATTACAGATATCACCGAATCGCTGGGAATCATAAAAAGTATGATGCCATTATAGGGTGCTCTTGACCGGAATGGATGAACCATAGTGATCGATCTGGAGAAACGACATAACGTGAAACCAGGTGAATCGCAATAGAGGCACTCAAAGCCGCGGATTCATGATAATCATCGATCCGACGGGCTACTGCTTCAGTGACTACAAGCGGAGTTGGTTCACAGAATGTGGTCTGTGCTCACTGTGCACCTTGAGGAAACTACCAAAGACCTCTGTACACCAACTGGTCCGTTTGCAGTGTGCTTGATCATTAGGTCTGTAATCTCTGGAGTACAGCAACATCTTCATAAATACTCGGCAAGTCACATTGAAGTGCATGGCAGAGGGTTCATCGAACAGCTTTTTTGATGTTGCTCTACAGTTCCATTCTCTAATTGCTCGAGGGAACAATGAACACTTACATCTTTCCGTGTTCAGTCTGATTTCTCTTTTTAATTATAATGGTCTTGTCTTCCTATGTAGGTGGGTGCTAACAAAATGTGTTCCCATTTGGAAGAGAAAGTTAGTGAAAGAAATTTCGCAAATTGACCTTATCACAACGAGTATCGCCTTTGTTTTCACGATTTCCACCCCAACCCTTTCATCATTTCCGTGACACTCTCTTCCCAATATCGCGATAATACAAAACGAGCTGTCCTTATCAGTACTTTCTCTACATCGTCTGTCGGTCCCACTTGCTTGGGATCCCACAGTGCGCAACAATACTCTAAAATAGGACGCACAAGTGTATGCAGTTTCTTTAGTAGAACTGTTGCATCTTCTAAGTGCTCTGACAACGAAACGTAGTTTTTGGTGCACCTTCTCTAAAAATATTTTCTGTGTTCTTTCCAGTTTAGGTTGTAAGTAATTGTTACTCCTACGTATTAAATTGAATTTATGGCCTGTAGTTTTATAGTGTAAATGAATTTTAACGTTTTTTTTTTTTTTTTTTTTTTTTTTTTTTTTTTTTTTTTTTTTTTTATGGTGGCCATATGGATAACTTCACGTTTCTCATTATTAAGGGTCAATTGCCACTTTTCACCATGCAGCTATCTTATCTAAATAATTTTGCAGTTGCTATTGATCTTCTGGTGAATTTACTAACCAATAAGTGACAGAATCATACTGGAGTAGCCTAAGAGAGCTACTCAGATTGTCTCCTAAATCGTTTATAAAAATAAGAAACTGTAAGGGCCCTACAACACTTGCCTGCGGAATGCCAGGTATCACTTAGGTTACAAGGTACTGTGTCCTTTCTGACAGGAAATCACGAATCCAATTGCACAATTGTGGCGATATTTCATAAGCACGCATATTGATTAGAAGACGCTTGTGAGGTATAGTAACGAAAGCCTTCCGGAAATCTAGAAATGCGGAATTATTTTACATCCCTTGTCGATATCACTCATCACATCATATGATTGAAGAGCTCTTGTGTTTCACAAGCATTAAACCTTCTGAAGCCGTGTTGACTATGGGTCAGTAGTTCGTCCTCTTCGAGGTAGTTCATAATATATGAAGATAGCATATGCTCTAAAATCCTGCGGTAAACCGATGTCATTGATATAGACTTACAAATTTGCGGATCACACCTATTGCCCTTATTGAATATTGGCCTGACCTCTGCAACTTTACTGTCTTTGGGTATGGAACGTTCGCTGAGTGATCTGTTGTATATCATAACTAGGTATGTGGGTATTGCATCAGAATACCCTAAAAGGAAATTAATTGGTATACAATTGGGACCGGGAGACTTACTTTTGTTAAGTGATTTAAGTTGTATTAATACACTGGGGTTTCAAGTTCTAATTGGTAGCTGTTTTTGATACGAATTCTGGAGTAATTGCTTCGTCTTCTTTCGTGGAGGAATTTCGGAAGGCCGGGTCCAGAAGAGCATGTCATCCTGGGCAGTATAAAAATATCCCCAATGTCCCAGTCCTCACGCACACACACACACACACACCATTTTCTAACCAAAGCTTACCTCGGATTTCTCCACAAATAAGAATTTTCGGAGCATTATGGGTAAGACACTCCAATCATGTCTGTTTCAACACGCCATTTGAACAGAACTTAATACCATCACTCAGGAGTACATCCAACAACTCTATCCACCGAAAATCAAACGAAATAACTGCTAGTATAGATTCCAGAAGTGTACCATTGCGCTAGTGTATTGTTCAATTTGTGAATCTGTTTCTCTTCAGTGAAAAATCCAATATTTCTGAAATAAAAGGTGATGTGTCAATGATCCTGAGCTATAGTAGAAATTCTGAGTAGTCTTGTTACGTTGTTTGCAGTGAAGTCATCTCAAGATCAAAACAAAGTGGAGAACGACTGAGATATTTGTGTGGTGTGTATTGCATGCCTGAAATAAAATAACTTTTAAATATATTTGTTAACTTTATATAAATGGTCAAGTGCTTGAAGAATTATTTTGTATAATAATGTAAAGGAAGAATATTTCTTTTAAGCTTGGCTATGTAATGAACTTTTCGTAAGTGGAGCAAAATATTTAATCTAAAATTATTAGAACAATCACTGTAGTTTGACTCACTGTTAAAGTCTTTCCGTATATCTGAAAATTGATCTGAAACGGTAACTATTCCCCCGTGATCAACTGTTTCTTCTCTGAATATTAGTTGTCAAGTAAATTTGCTTAAATATTGAATAATTACTTTAACTAACCTAAGTTTACATATGGATGAACATGAGACGAAATGTTAAAGTCTATAACTTATATCCAAATAAAAGAGAGAGCCACAATGTGAATCACTTTAAGAAATCCTCCCCGTAGGTGTACTTTCACACTTCCTCTGTATAGAAGATTCACAGTTATTTAAAATTTCTGTAAGTCACTTTCAGTTCGATTACGTCTTTGGATGTGTATCACATTTAGTATTATTTGAATATAGGTCTGGAGAAGAAAGTTCTTAAAAATCTTTTGCCTTTTCATTCTCCTTCCTGAGCTATTAAAACTTATTTATTTGAACAGGTGGCGAAGTTGCGGGCGAATACTGCTTTGCGCCGTCAACAATGGGGCAGTTTCGTTGGCTGGAGCTAACGTGATGCAAAAATAAATTAAGGGAAACGCTCGGGTGCTGTTCAACTATATGAAACACATTTATATATTTCACATTCTATTGAAAATCATAAATTGGACATACGTGGACGATACAGACTTCAAATCGTAAATAGGTTGAAAAACACTATGTCATAATCCTTACTCTCCATAAGAAATCCAACTTACAACAAGGAAGTATTAACAATCAGTATTTACATCTTTGGATTAGTGTATGCCATAGCCGCTTGATGGCAGCGATTCAATAAGGCGGATGCTACTATTTTAGCATGTGAAAACTACCAATTGACCCTAAACAATGAGAAGTGTGCAGTCGTTCACATGAGTACTAAAAGGAATCCAATTTTTGTTCATCTATCAGAGGTAAAGGCCAAAATTGAATTAGGAATTACAGTTACGCTAGACTTAAACTGGAAAGAACACACAGATAAGTTCTTGGGGAAGACGAACCAAAGACTTAAGTTTTATTGACAGATCATTTTAGAAGATGCAACAGGACTACTAAAGCAACTGAGCGGCACTACGCTTCTTCCGACCTCGTTTGGAGTTTTACTGCACGACATGAGATCCTTATCAGGTGTGATTGACGAAAGACATGAAAAGAATAAGAAGAGCAGCACGTTTCATACTATACTGATACAAGGGAAAGTGTCACGGAAATGATACAAGAGTTGTGACGGTAAGCACTGCACAACCGACGATCTCCATTGCGCGAGATCTGCTTACGAATTTTCCATCGACAAATTTCCCCTCCGAATTTGAAAATATATGATTGTCCCCCAACGGCAGAGGGAGAAATTATCATCGTAATAAAATACAAGAATAAGATGTTCCTCCTTCCCGCATGCTATTCGAGAGTGGAATGTTAGGGAATTAGTATGAAGGTGGTTCGATGAACCCTCTACTGGGCGCTTCAGTCTGATTTGCAGAGGGCCCCACGTAGACGTAGATGTAGATATGGAAATTGTCTGTACATATAGGTCTATGTGTCATATATTCAATTACGTCACCTTAAGGTAATTCCTTTCGTAGTGCTTCCACACTTTTTATCTATAGCGGTTTTATGTATACATAGAAGATTTTCATAAGTCTGGAAGGAGGTAGGAGTAATACAATACATTTCTGCTTTCATTTTCGCAGAAACTTAGAAGTTACAATAAATTTTTCTGCGCTTTAAGCGAGTTTTTTTTTACTTCAAGAGGAGTTTCAGTGTTCAATCTGGGTTGATTTAATTTCCTCAGTAAAGTTGCTTGACTAAATTGTATTTTAGTCAAATGAATGTGAAAAATTCTTTGAATCAAGCAACATGTTCATAATATAGTATTTTCGATTTCTTACTGCCATTTCGGCTATAAGAAACAAGTCTGTACACAGACACGTATAAAATTACACGGGTATATATTTCAAAGTATTCACATCATTTAAGTGAGACTACAAAGAATATACCTTTAAGTACAATCAAAATGACACACATGAAATCAAGAAATGGAAGTCGGTATACATATACAGACACGTATAAAATTACACGGGTATATATTTCAAAGTATTCACATCATTTTAGTGAGACTTCAAAGAATATACTTTTAACTACAATCAAAATGACACACATGAAATCAAGAAATCGAAGTCGGTATATATATTCTTCTTCTTAATAGTTCTGTTAGTTAATTGAATACAAAATGTATTTCTAGAACATAATTCTTGGAATAAAATCAAATGTTTGTAAATTTATCGGACCAAACTGTGTGGTCATCAGTCCGTAGCTTACAAACTACTTAAACTAAGGTAAACTAACCTAAGGACAACACACAACCCATGCCCCAGGGAGGACTCGAACCTCCGACGGCGAGCAACCGCGCGCTCCGCAACGAGGCGCCTTACACCGCTTGGCTACTCCACCGTGGCATTCTTGAAATAAAAGTTTCTGTCTGGATAAGTAGTTAAAATTGAGTAACATGAACGTAATGTGATATTAAGGTTTCCAGGAAGGCCGGCCGCGGTGGCCGAGGGGACTGAGGCGCTCCAGTCACGGTCTGCACGGCCACTACGGTCGGGGGTTCGAATCCCCCCTCGGGCATGGATATTTGTGCCGTCCTTAGTCTTAGTTAGTTGATAAGTAGTTTGTAAGTTTAGGGACTGATGACCCCGTAGTTAAGTCCCGTAAGCTATACAAACATTTGAACATTTTTTCCAGGAAGGGTCGTAAAAACGGGTCATTTGTAAAAGACCCTGAGGCTAATAATTATAACAAAAGTATATCCTACATGTAGAATTTTCGAAGAATGTTGGAGTTTACAGAAACAGTGCTTCGCACTTAGTCACTATATTCCTTCTAAGTATGCAGGGAATATATAGATTCTTCACAACGTAACTGAATGCCAAATAACGCAATAATACACCACTACAGTCACAGGTAAGACGAATAATCTTGTCTGCTGCAGTAATCTATCATTCTTTCGTTATGATTACTGTAATCCGTTTGCCTATTTTAAGGGTGAGGTAACGATGTATATCTCTGATTCAAACAGCGCAATAACTACTTTATTTCCTTTTGTTCGCTATGACGCGGATAAACAGCATGCCACAGGTTGAAAATATGTTTGGTATTCTCCGTTAAAGCATCACAGAAACTGCAGTGGGAGTTATTCTCTTCCATTTTGTGGGCGTTCTCTATTATGTATGTTCTCCCGAGAGAGAGTATTCAATAATTCGTCCATCCGGAGAGAGTTAGGATCAGCAGACCACGACAAAAACACTTTTTCCCCGTTGTTCGATTACTACTATTTTTAAACTGAATTACCGCTCTGTTATTCCGACACAAGAGACACAACAGAGTGGCAACAGCCCTGGAGGGCTGGAACGTAGCTTGGTACGTCCGCATACCGCAGGTGTGCGTAGCAGTTCGGCATCAAGTACCGTTTCAGTGTTTGTGTTTTATCTTATAAGTAGTCACACTTATGCATATGGCAATCTTCAATAGTTTTCTGCGTAGTAAAAGCGAGTCTGAACGCTAAAACCCTGAGTTTCACGGCAAGTTAAACTTTACTGCCAAAACACCCATATGGCGTTAAGTATGAAATTTTCTTTATTTCCTATGGTTCATGTTGCACACTAACGTACATCGAAGACCAGTTTCATTGGAGGAATATTTTTATTTTTATTTTGTGGTTATTCAAAGTGGAAGTGTAGGTTTCGTTTAAATACTACAAACTGACATCAAAGCATATTTGTTGCGACTTTTTGTCAACGACCTGAGTGTCTCCACACTATTGGAAAACTTCGATAAAATATTTAAACTAGTGCATAATTTATTGCGTAGATCGCAAAAGTTGGGATGAAATAATAAGTTGACCAAAGGACGAAAGAGTATCATGGCGAACTCTAATAATCTAGATGATTTTACTTAGTTAACAACTATCCGTAAAGCTATGGTGAAGAGTGTAAAAAATGAGGCGTTATTTGTAAACTCTTGTGAAAAATTTATTGTCAAATTTAAACAGTGTACATAGAAAATTTTATTAATTGAAGAGGTAACAGGTTTCGGTAAAATTCAGATCATCTTTAGACCTTGTGCAATTGCTGACGTTTATGCATCCACAATACCTGCGCTTTTCACACGTCACTGCCTGATACCGTGGTGAACTTGGTCTGAAGATAGTATTTATTGGACCAAACCTATTTATCTGCTCAATAAATATTATATTGCAAGCTACTTTATTATTCGATTAAAACCGCTCTTTATTCTTCTAAAACGGTTTCAATAATTAAGGTGTAGTTAGCCTCTACAGCTCGTGTAATTATTTCAGTCAAATATCGTTACTCTGACAGTGTTTCAGAATTAACTCTCAAGTGCTTCTCTGTTGCTGGTGTTAGAGGTATAGCTTTTTGTCAATAACTGCTGCTGTTTTACCTCCATTTATCCAAGTGACGAGAGAACTATTACTCCAGTTACTAAAAATGAATAATAGTTACTCTATAAGGTAAAGCATAGAGCTACCAATGTTTTACATTTTAATCTTTCAGTTTATACGCATAAAATTTTTAACGTTCGCATTTACATAAGTAAGTAAATAAATAATTTAAAATTATAGTCATCTATCCTTTGTTGGTCCATAAATACGTGTAATGAGAAAAGTGAAGGGCATTCTACCATGTATCTTGTTTTGTGAACGTAACTTCGCTTACGAAGGAAATGTGATTTCTTACACTGCGATCGAAACCATTTGTAAGATTGCAACTGAATAAGCTGTCACTTTTATGAATCAACTAACCGCTAAACAATCATAGATGGAGGAGCTATATCCTTTAACGCCACAAATTTCTCTTTCCGGTTATTCGAAACGCATAAACAAATACAATTTACAGTAATGTGGCCAATTGCGTAATATTATTGGCTGAAATACTTATTCCAGACCAGAAAAAATGTTTACACTATTCATGTAAGCCCTCTAATATTTAGTACTTAAAGTTGTTGCATGCACGCGAAAAAAATTGTGAACAAGAAGTTATCGTAAATATTAGTATGCATAGATGGCGGACGTCGGTTGCAAGTTCTTTGCGCAATGACCATTGCCGTTGTTTTCGCCTCCATGTTCGTAATATAATACATTTTTACCTTCGTTCAGAATTTTGAAAGTTAAATTATTACTAAGTTAGTACTGAATTATACTGGATCAATTTTACTTTATGATATGTGTAAATTTATGTAAGAAATAAAAGGTTACTAACTTTATGGCCGGCCGCGGTGGCCGAGGGGACTGAGGCGCTTCAGTCACGGTCTGCACGGCCACTACGCTCGGGGGTTCGAATCCCCCCTCGGGCATGGATATTTGTGCTGTCCTTAGTTGTAGCTAGTTCATAAGTAGTTTGTAAGTTTAGGGACTGATGACCCCGTAGTTAAGTCTCATAAGCTTTCCAAACATTTGAACATTTGTACTAACTTTATGAAGTCCATTTAGTCTTGGAAATAAATAAAAATAAAATAAAAATTGTCATTACCATAAGACTCCGAAGAAAAATAACTGAACACCAAATTTGTAAATCAACCTCCCAGCCGTTATAGTGAAACGTGCAAATTGGACTAAATGTATTTCAAGTGTCGAAACTATCCTATTCAATCATACCATCCCTCCCACCTTCCGCTCACCACCTCACATCACATCATACATCAAAAATGAAAGCCGCTTATGATAAAACTCACTATGGAAAACCAGTTTTTACGAAATGCGTAATTTTTGTAATTGAAGCGATAAAGCACATGATTCAATGTATACAGTAGGTACTACCGTCTTTGCCCGCAGCATTCTCACTTTGGTCCGTAGTTCTATTTGACGCATATTGGTGGCAATAGTCCTTAGTGCTCTTGAAAATTACATTTTCAAATGCCAGCAGTTCTAAGTAATGAGAACATGTATAAATCACAACTTCGGTACTAAGCTCAACGTATGCAACTAATAATAATTTCGTGTGGCTCATTGGGCTGGTGCAAGTCTTTCAATTGGACGCCACTTTGGCAGCTTGGTGTCCCTAGCCTACCCCAGTTTTCCAAGCGGGGAAAGGGGACAAACTTCAAATGTTTGTTAAGATTATGGGACTTAACTACGGGGTCATCAGTCCCTAAACTTACAAACTACTTACGAACTACCTTATCCTACGGACGGCACAAATATCCATGCCTGAGGGGGAGATTCGAACCCCCGACCGTAGTGGCCGTGCAGATCGTGACTGGGGTGCCTCAGTCTCCGCGGCCACCGCGGCCGGCGGGAAAGGGGACCTATAGCTTAACGTGGAATCGGAACCACGTGTCGTTTCTGGCGACTACTCACATAATTGAGAGGTGAAGGATGGGTTAAAACACAGACCGAAAAATTCCAAAAACCTACCACGTTTCAAACCCGCGACCCTTCGGTTTCCAGTCGAGCACTTTACCCCAATACCACCGACGTCGTACGTAGCTTGTAGGTGCTTAGTAACTTGTAGTGCTGACGTTGTTGTCTGCTGACGTGAAGGTTACCAATATAAATGACCAGAACTTTTGAAACGAAAATCAAATTGTCCTGGATATAAGCGCGCGAGCACTCTCTCTCTCTCTCTCTCTCTCTCTCTCTCTCTCTCTCTCTCTCTCTCTCATAGACACACACACACACACACACACACACACACACACACACACACACACAAAAGAATAATTTGATGAGCCCGTAGAGAAGTCGTAAATTGTACCCGTCACCATTTTTAACAACAAAGTGGATAAAGAAAGGTGTATTTCATCCACTTTATTTACATAATACTTGAGCGAGTCTCTGCAAAATTGGATTAGAAAATGCAGACCGTTGGGAATACATCTGGGAGACAGGCATTTACATATTATTCTCTTTGCTGATGACAAATAATAATAGTCAACGATATGATTTAGATTCTGAAGAATATGACAAAGGTTATTTGGAGCTTAAGACAGAGAAAAGGAAGTATATGGTAATGTGAGGTAAAGGACAAGATACCGAATAGGAGAGAAGTAAGATAAAATGTGAGAGAATATATGTAGTAGTTACCTATCGTGAAGAAGGAGGGGATGAGAAGAACATAAAGAAGAAGATAGGGAAGGAAAAGTATATGATTAATAATCTAAGTTCGTTACTGAGTAGTAGTAACGTGTTTAATGAGATAAAGAAGTATAAATTGAATAAAATAATCCAGTCATGACGTGTTCATTAGAAGTGTGGGTCGTAGATAAAAATAGAGAGCGGAAACTATTTGCTACGGAGATGTCATAGTGGAGAAGATGCTCCAAATTATCATTACTTGACCACGTGACGAATGAAATAATTAAAGAAATGACGACAGCTACAAGTACATTTCAGTTAGAATTAATGATAAAAAATTGGAGTGGTATAATTTGCGATGTGTGGAAAGGGGAAGATACCGTTACAAGCATGGAGTTGGATTCCACCTCAAAGAAAAATGAAATAAGCGACGGAGAGACCACGTAAATAGTGAATAAACAGTTATTGAGGCACTAAATTAAAATCACTACCGCAGGTGCAATTGGAACGCGGGACCTCCTATTTAACAGACAGACACTTTAACAACTTTTTTGAGTGATTTATTTATTCATTTTTATTTTTATTTATTTATTTTGGTAGTTTGGTCCATTACGGATATTTGTATGATGTTCATTGGTGAGTTCTTGGATCAGTTTTTATTATTATTATTAGTAGTAGTATTATCATCAGAAAAAGTATTCAGCCAGCCCTCTCACCGCGAACAGGCTGATCCAAGCACCATTCAGCCATCGCGGCTTATGAATAGAGCGGCTAAACGGACTACTGTATTAAAGCACGTCCCCACAAAACAAACTTCAATTCTGCCTCATATTCCCCGGAGTAATACATATCAACGTTGCCGAGGCACTCCAATAGCACAATAGCATCCCAGCAATGAACGAACGTATCTCGGGAATAGGTGATATAAATATCAAATAATAAATAAATTTCCTGATACATTTTTCTCAATAAAGATATTGAATAGTAGGAGAGTACTGAATTTAAACCATTGCTGCAGTTGTGTTTCGAACCCTCGAACTCTTTCTTATATGATCGAACTCCGTCCGTGGCAAAAATTTTAATTCAGTGTCTCTCCTATTCAGTGCTCTAATAAAAGTCAGATAGGTTCCCTTAGGTCATGGTCATAACGGTCTGACAACTTTTATCACAGCACTTGAAAATGGCCTAAGTCCGAAACCATGTAGTAAAAATAAATAAAACTTTCAGTCAAATGGCGGTCAGCTCTTTTAAAACACTTTATATGACAGAGGCCCCTTGACGCCTACAAAACCATAAACAAATGAGAAGTAATATTCACGGAATATATGACATCAACTGCGATTGGCCAAAGCTGAAAATGTGTACCCAGCCGGTATTCGAACCCGGGTACTAAGCACGCTTCCCGTCAGTGGGAAGGGGTGGGCAAGTTTGAAGCCCTTACTCTTAGGGGAATTAGTTTCATAACTACGAGTTTGAGTACTGTGGGCAGGGCGAAGCTGGGACTTTGTATCTGACGGGAGGCGTGCTTAGGTAGTCCTTGCAGGTGCGGTGATCACTGTGTCCCCAGTGGTGAAAAAAAAAAGTGGTGTAGGGGTCAGCGCAACTGCCTAGAAAGCAGGAGACCCGGGTTCGAATCCCGGCTGGGTACACATTTTCTGCTTTGCCGAGTCGCAGTTGATGTCATATATTCTGTGAATATTAAATAATAACAACTGCAGGATTAGAAGTGGCGTCTGTTCTTTCTTTCACATGTAAAAAGCTATTTTACTTCTGATGAAGACTCCCCTAGTGAAGCCGAAACCATGGTAAAATAAATATTGTACCATAACTTTTGCAACTGAAGAGCTGTTTTTCAAGTAATTAT
The DNA here is from genome assembly GCA_026315105.1 of Locusta migratoria. Classification (NCBI taxonomy): domain Eukaryota; kingdom Metazoa; phylum Arthropoda; class Insecta; order Orthoptera; family Acrididae; genus Locusta; species Locusta migratoria. The sequence goes on along the minus strand of CM048747.1, from coordinate 401,968,670 downwards.
TTTATATTTTGATGATCGGTTCTGACCTTAACAGCCATGGTTAAGAAATTTTTATATGTCTTTTTTTTCCTCCAAGTACCTACGGAATATTGCATAAACATGAGACAAAATATGTTTACGGAAATTGGTTTATCTCTTTATATAAAAGGAAGTGTCCCGATTGACTGACTGACTGACTGACTGACTCATCATTGCCCATCCCAAACCACTCAAGATATAAACATGAAGTTTGTGTATGGTGTTGGCGTCATTTAAGAAGCGATTTTTCGATATTCCGTCCGTAAGGGGTGAAATAGTGGATGAAACGTTTTTTGAAAATACGTAGCTATTTACGCAATTTTGAAGTTAGAACTCAAAATTTCGGATTTTAATTCAGGGTTCAAATTAAAAAGACCCGTATTTCAGCATTTTTTGAAATTCGACAAATAAGGGGGTAAAATAGGTGACACAAAAAATTGATTTTAAAAAATATGTTGCTGTTAACTCAAATTTTAAGCTACAACTACGAAACTTCGCATTGGAATCTTGATCAGGATTAAAAATCCATGATTTTTAGTATTTTTGGAAATTCAACATGTAAGAGGGTTAAATATAGAATAAAAAATTCTATTTGAAAACACGTTGCTATTCATACAATTTTGAAGCTAGAGCTGCAAAAATTGATATTTGTATAGTAGGTTGGACGTTAAAAAATACGGTATTTTTGGAAAATCAACCATCAACGGGGTTAAATTGCAGAGGGGGTGTTTTTCGAAAATATGTTGATATTTAGGCAATGTTAAAGTTAGAACTACAAATTTTCGGATTTGGATTCGGAGTTCGAATTTAAAAGACACATGATTCGGTATCTTTTGAAATTCAGCCGATAAGGGGGTAAAATAGAGGACGCAAGTAATTGATTTTTAAAAATATGTTGCTGTTAACTCAAATTTCAAGCTATAACTACGAAACTTAGGATATGGACTCTTGATCAGGATTAAAAAGACAAGAGTTTCGGTAGTTCTGGAAATTCAAAAAACTAAGTGGGTAAAAGAGGGGATCAAAAATTCTTTTCGGAAACTCTTTGTTGTGAAGCAATTTTCAAGATATAAATTGGTATTCGTATTGTTCGTTATGATTTATAAAATACATGTTCCGGTATTTTTGAAAATTCAACCATCAACGGGGTTAAATTAGAGAGGGGGTGTTTTTGGAAAAATGTTGCTATGTAGTAGATTTTGAAGTGAGAACTACAAATTTTCGGATTTGGATTCGGGGTTCGAATTTAAAAGACACGTGTTTCGGTATATTTTTTTTAAAATTCAACCAATAAGGGGGTAAATAGAGGACGCAAAAAATTGATGTTCAAAAATATGTTGCTGTTAACTCAAATTTCAAGCTATAACTAGGGAACTTAGGATATGGACTCTTGGTCAGGATTAAAAAGACCCGAGTTTCGGTATTTCTGGAAATTCAAAAACTAAGAGGGAAAAGAGGGTATCAAAAATTCTTTACGAAAACAATTTGTTGTCAAGACAATTTTGAAACTGTAGCTATAAAATTTGGTATTTGTATTGTTCATTAGAATTTAAAAAATACGAGTTTCGGTATTTTTGGAAATTCAACCATCAAGGTCGTTAAATTGGAGAGGGGCTGTTTTTCGAAAAAGTTGATATTTAGGAAATTTTGAAGTTAAAAATTTTCGGATTTGGATTCGGGGTTCAAATTTAAAAGACACGTGTTTCGGTATTTTTGGAAATTCGACCAATAAGGAGATGAAATAAGAGATGCAAAAATTGATTTTCAAAAATATGGTGCTGCTAACTCAAATTTCAAGCTATAACTACGAAACTTAAGATATGGATTCTTCATCAGGATTAAAAAGAAACAACTGGTGCAGACCAACCAGCCTACGCATGCGAAGCAGCGGGGGTTCAGCTAGTTATTTTATGTGGATAAAAACGTATAGTTCTTGTTTTTTCCATTCCCCCGGAAATTTTCCATTCACTTGTCTGTCGTGTACTGTAACCACGTGGCCACTGCCAGTACGTGAAGCACGCACGTTCTCGCACAAGGCATCTTGGAAATGTTACGTGCCCCCCGCGACACGCCATTCCGCGCAGCGAACCGATACACGCACACACCTCGCGAACCGCACGCAGCGTCCGGCAGGCGCTAATCACGACAGCCACGCCGAATATGTCGGGACTTGTCAGTCGATCGCAGGCAGGGGCAGATTGGCGGGAAGAGCGGCGCGGTATGTAACTGTCGCCGCTCAAGAGGTGTCCCTTAATTAATTGACACTCGATCGCTCTCCGGCCTCGCTAATTAACGATCTGTTTGCCTGAGGAGTGGGGGAGGGAGGGGGCGGGCCCATCCGGTCACCGTGCAACGGTAAAGGGGGTGTCTGGCAGGACGGGGGATAGGTCGGTGGTCCGCAGGGAGGGGTTGGCTGGGGGTTAGAGAGGGGGGGGGGGCGGTTGCTCATTTCGGACGCCGACCAAACACGATCGGATCGTGGCGCCTCCACCCGCGGGGTCCGTAATTGCGGCCTCGTGCACACATGCTCACGCACACACGGCCACACGCGACCGGACGCCGCCCGCGGCAGCACGTGTGCAATGCGGACGCCGTTGTCTGTCGGAGGAGGACTCCGAGGCGGAAGCGGCGGGCAGAGACCCAGTTCGTCTGTCTCCCGGTATAACTGCGATGCGGCGACGTACACTTCATAAGTTTGAAAACACCTGGTAATTACAGACAATGGAAAGGAAATACAGTTGTTGTGGTCTTCAGTCCGCAGACTGGTTTGATGCAGCTCTCCACGCTACCCTGTCCTGTGCAAGTCTCTTTATCTGAGAATATGTTCGGCAACCTACATCCTTTTGAATCTACTTATTGTAATCGTCCCTCGGCCTTCCTGTACGAGTTTTACCCCACACACTTCCTTCTAATGCTAAGTTGACGATTCCTTGATGTCTCAGAATGTCTCCAACCAATCTGTCCCTTCTCTTAGTCAGGTTATGCCGGAAACTCCTTTTCTCCCCGATTTCGTTAAGCACCTCCTCATTAGTTACGTGATCTACCCATCTAATTTTCATCATTCGTCTGTAGCACCACATTTCAAAAGCTTCTATCATCTTTCCATCTGAACGCCTTATCGTCCACATTTGACACCCATACTATGCTACACTCCAGACAAATGCTTTCAGAAAGGACTTCCTAACATTTAAATTAATCTGAAAATTAAATCTGAAGCATTGAATTAAAATTTGTGGTGCGGCCAGGAATCGAACCCGGACCTCCATGCTTACTAGGCAGACATCTTACCCGTTAGACTACCACACCACTAACGACTAAGGCGCCTTGGAATAGTCTATGTACGATTTTCCCTCCACGGCAATTTGGAACAAGGAAGCTGAATTAAAGTTTGTGTTGTGGAGGGAAAATCGTACATAGACTATTCCAAGGGGCCTTAATCGTTAGTGGTGTGGTAATCTAACAGCGCCGGGCGCCGTGGCTCAGCGCGCCCGGTAAGTTGGCTCAATGCCCTATGTAATAAAAAAGCCGGGCCAAGAACAAATCTAACAAGAACGAACAAACATGATCAACGTCCGCAACGAACAGAACTACCCACTGAGCAAAAAAAAAAAAAAAAGGAAAAAAAAAAAAAAAAAAGTTGAGACGTCTGCCTAGTAAGCATGGACGTCGGGGTTCGATTCTCGGCCGCACGACAAAATTTAAATCAATCCTTCAGATCTATCAATAATGTCTTTCACATATTTGAGACGTAAATCCGTCTCTGGGATTATTTATTTGTATTAATTGATATTTAAATTAATATTCGATGTCAGCAAATTTCGCTTCTTCAGAAACGCTTTTCTTCCAATAGGCATTCTGCATTTTATATCTTCTTTACATCGACCATCAGAAGTTATCTTGCTACCCAAATAACAAAATTCATCTACTATTTTTATTGTCTCATTACCTAATCTAATTCCTTCAGCATCGCCTGATTTTCTGACATTGCATTCAATTACCTTCGTTTTACTTCTATTATGTTCATCTTATATCTTCCTTTCAAGACACTGTCCACTCCATTCAATTGCACTTTAATGCCCTCTCCAAATTTCGCCTTCCATTCCTTCACTGCCTGTTCAATGTACAGATTGAACAACATTGGGAAAAGGCTACCACCCTGTCTTACTCCCTTCCTAACCTCTGCGTCCCTTTCTTGCTCTTCGACTCTAATAACCGCTGTCTGCTTTTTGTATAGGTTGAATATAACTCTTCGCTCCCTACATTTTACCCCTGCTACCTTCAGAATTTCGAAGAGTGTATTCCAGTCGACATTGGCAAAAGATTTCTCCAAATCGACAAAAGCTAAAAACCTAGGTTTCCCTTAGCCTATCTTCTAAGATAAATCGTAATGTGAGTATTGCCTCCCGTGTTCGTACATTTCTCCTAAATCCAAACTGATATTCCCCGAGGTCGGATTCCGCAAGTTTTTCCATTCGTCTGTAAATAATAGTCCTGTGAAGTTGGCACCCCTTTTTTGGAAAAGTACATTTTGTTCAGAGTTCTAGACAGATATACAATAGTTCTGGAGTTCTCTGTACCAAATTTAAATAGTTCTGCAAAATTACGCCGAAAAAATACGAAAAATTACTACAAAATTTAGTTTTTTCAAAATAATTTTGCCTAATTGTACAAACATAGCTCTGATCATAATTCTAAATAGCTCTCAACGAGTTCTACAGGAAATCGTAATGACATTTTTCTGTGCAGATTATATTTCATGAGATAATTGGAATAATGGGGATTCCATTTACTCGCTACTGTGAAGTTGGCACCCCTTTTTCTCAAAAATGTGCATTTTTTTCAGAGTTCTAGGCAGATATGCAATAGTTATGGAGTTCTCTGTACAAAATTTAAATAGTTCTGCACAAATTCGCGAAAAAATTACAAAAAATTATAACAAATTTTAGTTTTTTTCAAATAATTATTTGCCTACAAGCGTAAACGTAGTTCTGATCACAACTCTAAATAGCTCTCAAAGAATTCTGCAGAAAATCCTAATGATATTTTTTTGCCCAGATAATAGTTCATGAGCTAATTGAGGGACGTAAACTACACAAAATTGAGCCAGAGTCGTGTGAAGTTGGCACCCCTTTTTTCTAAAATGTAAATTTTTTAAGAGTTCTAGGCAGATTTTCAATAGTTCTAGAGTTCTCTGTACAAAATTTAAATAGTTCTGCAGAATTTCGTGAAATATCACAATTCTGAGAAGTCTGACCCCTTTTTTCAAAAATGTAATTTTTTTTTCAGAGTTCTAGACAGATATGCAATAGTTCTGGAGTTCTCTGTACAAAATTTAAATAGTTCTGTAGAATTTCGCCGAAAAAATAGTAAAAATTACCACAAAATTGAATTGTTTTTAGTTTTTTTTTTTAAATAATTATTTGCCGATTAGCGCAAACATAGTTCTGATCACAGTTCTAAATAGCTGTCAAAGATTTCTACAGGATGTGCTACTAGCATTTTTCTGTGCAGATTATACTTTATGAAATAATTACAATAATGGAGTATCCATTTACATGCTACTGTGGAATTTGCACCCGTTTTTTTAAAAAAATTAGACATTTTTCTAAAGTTCTAGGGACATGTGCAATAGTTCTAGGGACATGTGCAATAGTTCTTGTTTACGATAAGCAGTAATCACTCAGGCGTAAAAACAACAAATTGAATGTACAGCGGATAGAATATCTGTCAAGACCTAGGAAAAATGTATATTTCTCGAATAAGGGGCACAAATAAGACAGCATATCAGATATTCAAAATTGTGAATTTAAATTTTTTTTCGGGCAATTACATAGAAATATTCAAATGAACTCTGGAACTATAGTATATGTACACAGAACCCCAAAAAAACAATGTGTATTTCTCGAAAAAATGGTGCCAATTTACAGTAACGTGAAAATGAATTCCACATTACTGCATTTATCTGATAAAGTGTAATCTGCACAGAAATATGTCATTGGGATTTCCTGTAGAACTCTTTGACAGCTATTTAGAACTGTGATCAGAACTATGTTTGTGCTAATAGGCAAATAATTATTTAAAAACACTCAAGTTTGTGGTAATTTTTACTATTTTTTCGCGAAATTCTGCAGAACTATTTAAATTTTGTACAGAGAACTCCAGAACTATTGCATATCTATCTAGAACTCTGAAAAAAAAATTACATTTTTGAAAAAAGGGGTGCCAACTTCACAGCTCTTCCACTATTCAGAATTGCGATATTTCACGAAATTCTGCAGAACTATTTAAATTTTGTACAGAGAACTCGAGAACTATTGCATATCTGCCTAGACCTCTGAAAAAAATTCACATTTTAGAAAAAAGGGGTGCCAACTTCACACGACTCTGGCGCAATTTTGTGTAGTTTATGTCCCACATTTACGCAATTAGCTCATGAACTATTATCTGGGCAAAAAATATCATTAGGATTTTCTGCAGAACTCTTTGAGAGCTATTTAGAGTTGTGATCAGTACTATGTTTACGCTTGTAGGCAAATAATGATTTAGAAAAAACTAAAATTTGTTATAATTTTTTGTAATTTTTTCGCGAATTTGTGCAGTACTATTTAAATTTTGTACAGAGAACTCCAGAACTATTGCATATCTGCCTATAACTCTGAAAAAAATGCACATTTTTGAGAAAAGGGGTGCCAACTTCACAGTAGCTTGTAAATGGATTCCCCATTATTGCAATTATCTCATGAAGTATAATCTGCACAGAAAATTGTCATTAGGATTTCCTGTAGAACTCTTTGACAGCTACTTAGAACTGTGATCAGAAATATGTTGCGCTAATAGGCAAATAATTGTTTAAAAAAAAACTAAAAAAAACTCAAGTTTGTGGTAATTTATCGTATTTTTTCAGCGAAATTTTGCAGTACTATTTAAATTTTGTACAGTGAACTCCAGAACTATTGCATATCTGTCTAGAACTCTGCAAAAAATGTACATTTTCCAAAAAAGGGGTGCCAACTTAACAGGACTGTAAATAATACAGTATAAAATGCATTATGTTGTTTTACAAATGGTTTTGTTAAGGTCAAATAATAGACGATGTAGAAATTACATTTTTGATTCCTCAAAGTAGCCACCCTTTGTTCCTTGCTGTCTGCAATAGACATTTTGAGACCTGTTGAACATTTTGATGCACTTGAAATAACTTTGTCTTGACCGCAAAAGCCTTATGCGTTTCGATATGTCGTCATTATCAAAGTCTATAAAAGACAATAGTATTAATATTCCATCCAATACTTTGATAAAACGTATAACACTATCTCTACAGCGTAACTGTTAAAAATTTATTAACCCTTTTCGCACCTGTGATTTCTGCCTGAAACCACCATTTCATTAATTATTTTCGTCAGAATAAGTAGCTTTCGCATGAAAACACCGATGCTAGTGCAAAGCAGAGACATCTAGTGTCCAGGAAACATCTAGGTTAAACGGTGGTGGAGTAACTGACTCAGATACTTTTGAACAAAAATTGTAAGATTTACTTTGACAGGTTTTTTTCACTTATGTTAGCCTAATGATGTATCTTCATGATCATGGCGTGTATGTTTGTGAGACAGTAAAATTCCCAAAGATTAGAAGTCTGAAAAATATCTTCAGCTTGAAGAATTTGACTTCAGATGGAGAAAAGAAAGCATGTCTCCATTGATAGGGAAGGGCAGGAATGGAATTTAATTTCTGTCTCCTTTTTATGATCCACGGCAGGCAGAATAGTGCCTCGAAAAAATGTGGGCAGTAATTGCAACAACTAAAATCTCATCTCCCATAGTAGTGAAAGTGTACACCATGCATACGGGGTACGTCGATAAAGACGTGCTAAAATTTCCATATGACAATCATAGGAAAAATAGAAGATGGTGGCATAGAATTTTTGCCTATGCTGCTATTGTGAATTCATTCTTACTGTTCGAAAATAGAACCAATGGGGCAACAATTCCAAGGAGATCCGGATTGCGGTGATTCATGAACTTACTGGCAAGACAAATGGTACATAATCACAGAACAAAATGCCATTGTAAAGGTGTAATGTGGGATTGTGTATGTGGATAGCCTGGAATTGCTTAAAAAAAACACTCAAAATCATAGATCGTTGAATATCGAGTGTCCCAGTGGTTTCGCAGTGAAACCTTGTTTATTACAGAACTATATTTTTCCTTTTCACTTTAAAAAATCTTGTATTCGTCACGTATGACACTAATAAAAGTGGCTCTGCCGGCCGCGGTGGCCGAGAGGACTGAGGCGCTTCAGGCACGGCCTGCACGGCCACTCATAAGTAGTTTGTAAGTTTAGGGATTGATGACCCAGTAGTTAAGTCCCATAAGCTATACTAACAAAGAAAAATGGCTTTTGGGGAAATTACTTACTTTTGATATAATGGAACTCAAAGGGTTAAAAAGAAAAACTAAATATTCCTCTTAAAACTATTACTGTCGTAGACAATTACTGTATTTTAAAAAATCCACTAAGGAAATGAGTGAATGTGTGCGTGTGTGCGTGTGTGAGAGAGAGAGAGAGAGAGAGAGAGAGAGAGGGAAGCAGTATCATCGTCTGGCGGATTTTTCACATAGTAACCTATTAGGCAGACCTCAGTATTCAGTGACACATTCCTTGGTTTCTATATGTCGCCTTTAGGTTCCCGCTATGTCGATTAACACCGCGGTGGAGTAGCCGAGCGGTCTAAGGCGCCTCGCTGCGGAGCGCGCGGTTGCTTGCCGTCGGAGATTCTCGAGTCCTCCCTGGGGCATGGGTGTATGTGTTGTTCTTATGTTGGTTTACATTAGTAAAGTTTGTAAACTACCTACTGATGACCACGCCATTTGGTCCGATAGATTTACAAACATCTGAACATTTTTCATTAACCGTCACCACCTCTTGATTTCGTTTCTCCTCATTCATTTCCTCTTGCGGCTGGCTGCACTGTTGTTTCGTCGATAATCTTTGAGCAGCTACCAGTCATAGATGTTCAAATGTTTATAGAGTTTATGGGACTTAACTACGGGGTCATCAGTCCCTAAACTTACAAACTACTTATGAACTATCTAATACTAAGGACGGCACAAATATCCATGCCCGCGGGGTGATTCGAACCCCCGACCGTAGTGGCCGTGCAGACCGTGACTGACGCGCCGCAGACCGCTTGGTCACCGCGGCCGGCAGTCATAGATGACTCACGGCGTGACTCTCACGGAAGGGGCCCAGTGTGTTCCAATAAAATTATTTAAGAAGGTGCTAAAATGGTCTGAAGCGTGACTGCATAGCTGACGATCTATAATTGCCATATAAATTTTGCTATTATTTCTCCAGGATGACATTATGAAAATGGACCAAGAAATGCCCTTTGGAAGGTTCCGTCTTTGTATTTAATACGTTGTTCGACTCTTTATTTAATGTGCAGAATATAGCTTCTAAATCAGAGAGCAACCATCCTTTATCTTCGTAGTGTAATACCCTCATGCTATCATTGATGTTCCACAAGGAATGTTGTTCTTCCTTCAGGTGCCTAGCCACCGTCGATGATCTATTCCTACTTTTGTGCTCATTGACTCTGCGTTTCAAATTTCTCCTGGTTTGCCCCAAATACTTCATGTCGCAATCTGGACATTTGATTTCGTACACTCTGGGTTTGCACACCCGATTCTGTCTCGTGTCGATTTTATGTTACAACCTCGATTCTAATCTATTGTCAGTTCTAAAGGCTATTTGTATAACCTGTTTGTTCAGTAATCTCGCGAATTAGTTCGAGATGGTGCCCCATAACGGAATGACTGTATTTCTGTGAGGCTTTTTCAGTTTGATTCTGTTTGTAGTGTTATTTAAAGGATCGTGTCTATGACTCTTCCTGAAGGACGGCATACGACGACATATTGCTCAAATTACACCGAATATTCTGCGGGCAATTGTCGATCATACCACTTAGTCGAAAGTCCTGGGGCGGTTTCCGTATCTAGAAAGCTATTTTTTTTTTTTTTTTTTTTTTTAGTAATACATCTGTTCTTAAGAACAACGTTATTTTCCCCTATTCCTATATCCACACTGCATTCAGACTGCATTAAGTCCCATATTTCCGCCTGGTGGAAATGGAGGCTGTTTATGAGTATTGTTCGACTGATCAGATTTTAAATCTAATGTCTTGATCGCAATTATTATCTTTTATGATTACAAGTTTCCGCTCATCTCTGAGTCATTCTCAAATCATATTTGTCGGTTAAAATTTGCGGAAAGGGAAAGTAATCATTCGAAAAAATCATGGTTGGTTTTAAATCAAACGAAATTCCATATAATAATTTTTAAAAATTTTTGAAAGTATCCAAAGCATTTTACTTTAAAGAATCGAAAAAGCACGTTTTGTCAGTAATATGTCATGGAAGATCTGATGTTTTAGAAATTGAGGCCTATTTGACGTTGCGTTTAATTTCAAACACGTTATCTGATGTTGCTCCTACTTTTGTTCTCATTTCATGGATGCTTCTGCTCTTATTTCTTGTTTTGATGTTGTCACTACACTAGAGGAAACCATTTTCGGCCTGGCACTGTTATGTATCGTCTTTACATCTTACTGAGGGGCACCCCATCTCTCGTAGAGAGAAGCTGAGCACTGTGCTCAGTATCCTGTAGAATCAAATTTAAATGTTCAAACTTTTGCAAATCTAAGGTACTCGACTGCTGCGGTAATCAGTCCCTAGGCTTACAAAATACTGAAACTAACTTATGCTAAGGACAACACACTCAACCCTGCCCGAGGGAGGAGTCGGAACATTCGGCGGCGAACAACCACGTGCTCCGCAATAAGACGCCTTAAAGCTGTCGGCCACTCCACCGGGGCTACTGTAGTATCAACCTTGTATTATGACTGTGAATATTTTACTACATCTTCATTTTCATTTCTCTTACAATGACATTAGTATGCTCGATTATAACAAGGCTTCGACCTACAATGGACTTTTAGTAATAATGTAGTATATAATTATTTAACTTGTTTTCTGTCGTCTTATTTGCAGATTCAGTTTGAACATTGAACTGTATCTTACCTCATAAAAATTTTCACGTAGAAGTGTTCTTACAAGACCACTCAATTTTATAACTACAAATGGGCTTCTCAGAGACTGTAAGCTGACAGGAAAAAGTTCCTGTTTCGAGAAAATTATCACAAGAAATAAAGTAAATGAGCGTTGAGCAACATTTATTCTAGCCCTATTTTATCTTTTGACCCGTATAGATACTATGCATATCAGTCCGTATGATACATCTGAAGACGTTTGTCATTTTTCGCATTTACCTGTGAAAGTTGTTCAAACGTTTGTGTACCAGTTGGACCAACCTGGTATGGCCATCATTCCCTAGAATTACTAACATCTTAAACTATCTTACACTAATGACAACATACACCCACATCCGAGGGAGGACTCACACCTCCGGCGGAAGTGGCCACCCAGTCCGTTGCATGATGCCTTAGACCAAGCGCTCACTCCCGCGCGGCTGTAAAAGCTATGTCACGAACAACCACATTGATACTGATAAATGACGAGAAAATCAACTGTATTTCAGTTATCACTTTAAAAAAAGCTTCTTTAGAAAACGAGAGAAAGTAAGAGGATAAAAATTCGTCATTTCTTCTTCGTAAAGATAATTATTTAATCCAACCATCGTCAATATTTATTCAAAAAATGTACTCCTATTTTTATATTTATTTAATTTTACAAGACATGATCATTAAAAAACACATGACACTTGTGTAATATTCTACAATATTTATTGATTTATACAAATTACAAATTGGTTTTCGGCTGTTACGCCATTTTCAGGTACAAGTAATCTTTGGAGAAATTTGCAACATCCTGTTAGATATAGATTCCATTAAGCAGAATGTAAGCTCTTTCTTATCCCAACACAAAAGCTTAGTGCCGCATACAAACTATGGTGGGAACTCGAGAGAGTGTTCTTGTCACAAAAGGTAATAAGAGTGTTGGCGGTGTCACCGTTGCAACAAGCAAGCAGTTTCTACGTAATACACGAGCAGTAGCTGTCGACAGCGATGGCTGGGGATTACTTCGAGGCGTCGTTGTAAGGAGTTGCAGTGGTACAGGGCAGAGCAGAGACTTTATCTCCAAGCACCTGGCTACCACCCACGAAGGGGCGGTTCACCATTGTGTGAAACGTATTTAACACTTGAGTGGATACATCGTATTCAAATTGAATACTATGAGCTGAAATAACAAAGAGACTAGTGTGATATTGGTTTAATTTTCTTTTTTTTCCTACCTCTTATTCGAGATGGTGGGATATTTCACTTGTTCCAGAGTTCCATCTCGTCAGTTATTATTGTGTAGTAATCCAGCTAGAGTAATGTGATCCTTTCTAAAATATTGTATTTCTGATTTTCATTTTCAAGTTTATGGACATCTATTCTGCAGTGTTTTTTTGCGATTCCTTTATTGTATATTCCTGTATCGTATATTAAGTGTATTATTTTTAATGTTGTTCATTGTCTTCCTTCGTTTTACTCGTGTATGTTTGGCTGTAGAACTTTGTCTTGAGTGAAATATTTTAGCCATATTACTTAAGTGCGCTGGTAACCCAGGAGTTTATGGACTTAAACAGTAATCGACATCATCAGTTTTATACAGCATTGCAGCGTAATGAAAACTTCTTGTATTCCGGTGGAAAACAGTGCTCTCCGGTGTAAGAAGTAGTTCTGCAACTAACGTTGCTCAAGTTTTAAAATGGAAAAGACAATTCTCTTACTTCACTATGACTTTATTCTACATGTTGCGTGAGACGTTGTTATAAGAATGAAGCTTGTGATGCCCGAAAAAATGTCCTCACCGATATTGTTCTAGTCACAGCCCATCTGGATAAGTTGCTTGAGGATGGTTTTGTGACGTGAATACCAAAGTAGTGCTGCAACTAGACACCCCGTACTTTAAAGTAAAAAAAGCGGGAGACTTTAATGTTATTGAAATAATTTTTACTCACTTTTATGAAAGTCGCTCCACTGCTCGAAATTATTGTTGCCACCTTTGCTGGGTTTTGTGAACTGTATTTTGCAGATTCATGAATCAGAATAAAAATTTAACGATTGTTAAAAAGGAAGTAAAAAATTCGCACACATATAGTATCTGAAATAATCATTTACTTTAACTATAGCTTTTAGCGTGTCATTGTCCTAGCGATTTCGCTCTTTGGTCCAAACAAGGAGGAATAAACGCTTTACAGCAGCATTAGTTCTCGGAATACAAAATGGAAATGCTAGCATTTTCTTAAGGCTTTCATGTGATACTCCTTGTTTAAAATACTGAAGCGCTGCAGTCACGGTCTGCACGGCCACTACGGTCGGGGTTACGAATCCCCCCCTCGGGCATGGATATTTGTGCCGTCCTTAGTCTTAGCTAGTTGATAAGTTGATATTTGAAACTTCCTAGCAGATTAAAATTGCGTGCCGGAACCGGGACTCGAACCTGGGACCTTTGCCTTTCGCGGGCAAGCGCACTACCGACTGTGCTATCCCGACACGACTCACGATGCCGCCTCACAACTCTACTTCCGCCAGTACCTCGTCTCCTACTTTCCAAACTTCACAGAAGCTCTCCTGCCAACACGCAAGACTAGCACTCCTGGAAGAAAGGATATGGTGGAGACATGGCTTAGCCACAGCCTAAGGGATGTTTCCAGAATGAAACTTCACTCTGCAGCGGAGTGTGCGCTGATATGAAACTTCCTGGCAGATTAAAATTGCGTGCCGGAACCGGGACTCGAACCTGGAACCTTTGCCTTTCGCGGGCAAACGCACTACCGACTGTGCTATCCCGACACGACTCACGATGCCGCCTCACAACTCTACTTCCGCCATTACCGCCTGTGAAGTTTGGAAAGTAGGAGACGAGGTACTGGCGGAAGTAGAGTTGTGAGGCGGCATCGTGAGTCGTGTCGGGATAGCACAGTCGGTAGTGCGCTTGCCCGCGAAAGGCAAAGGTCCCAGGTTCGAGTCCCGGTTCCGGCACGCAATTTTAATCTGCCAGGAAGTTTCATATCAGCGCACACTCCGCTGCAGAGTGAAGTTTCATCTGGAAACATCCCTTAGGCTGTGGCTAAGCCATGTCTCCACCATATCCTTTCTTCCAGGAGTGCTAGTCTTGCGTGTTTGCAGGAGAGCTTCTGTGAAGTTTGGAAAGTAGGAGACGAGGTACTGGCGGAAGTAGAGTTGTGAGGCGGCATCGTGAGTCGTGTCGGGATAGCACAGTCGGTAGTGCGCTTGCCCGCGAAAGGCAAAGGTCCCAGATTCGAGTCCCGGTTCCGGCACGCAATTTTAATCTTCCAGGAAGTTTCATATCAGCGCACACTCCGCTGCAGAGTGAAGTTTCATTCAAGTTGATATTTGTTGATATTTGTGCCGTCCTAGTTCTTAAGTAGTTCATAAGTAGTTTGTAAGCTTAGGGACTGATGACCCCGTAGTTAAGTCCCATAAGTTCTACAAACATTTGAACATAGCACCCGTACACTTGTTGGGATAATACGAATTTATTGTTTCGCTAGGCCGTCTCGCTAAATCTACTGTTGTGGGTGTCTTAATTTTAAAATGCTTTTGAGTATCATTTCTACCACCATAGTCGACTGAGGATGTAGACTTGAAAATAACAAAAATGTTCAAATGTTGATAAGCTTATGGGACTTAACTGCGGAGTCAGCAGTCCTTACGAACTGCTTGTAAACCACCATACTACAGACATCACAAACATCCATGCCCGAGGGAGGATTTGAACCCGCGACGGGTAACGGCCTCGTTCATCGGAGCATAGCGCCTCAATGTGCTCGGCCACCCTGCCGCGGCTTGCAAATAACACAAAACACTTTATCCATGTTATTTTCAAACGAAAGAAAATTCGCGTTTCAGAGTGTTCGAAAACACGCTCTTTATCTTCGGTGGCACCACGGTGGAGTGGCCGAGCGATCCAAGGCGCTTAGCTGCGAAGCGCGCCTCTGCTCGCCATCGGGCATGGATGTATTTGTTGTCTTTAGCATAATTTAATTTAATCCTTTAATGAATACTTTTAATTTAAGCTATAAAAACTACCACAATTAATGCATAAATGATATTCCTTTGAGTATAACAGGTGAATGTAAAATATTTTTGTTTGCTAATGATACGACCTTGGTAGTGAAGGATGTTGTTCGTAATGTTGATACAGTATCAAATAATGCAGTTCAAGAGATAAGTTCATGGCTCGTAGAAAACAAGTTGATGTTAAATCACAGTAAAACTCAGTTTTTACAATTTCTAATACATAATTTGTCGAAAGCTGACATTTTGATTACACATAATGGGCATATGATAAGTGAGACTGAACATTTCAAATTTGTAGGTGTTCATATAGACAGTAAGCTGTCATGGAAAGCACATGTTCAGGATCTTGTTCCAAAACTAAATTCTGCTATATTTACCATTAGAACAATATCTGAAATAAGTGATTTTCAACACGAAAAGTAGTCTATTACGCTTACTTTCACTCACTTATGGCGTACGATATTATTTTTTGGGGTAACTCGCCTGATGCAAAAAGGATACTTCTGGCTCAGAAACGTGCGGGTCGAGCAATATGTGGAGTAAGTTCACGAACGCCATGTCGACCCCTTTTCAGTTGTCTGGGAATTTTGACACTGGTGTCACAATACGTTTTTCCTTTAATGTCCGTTGTTGTTAATAATATCACTTTATTTCCTCGAGTTAGTAGTTTTCACTCGGTGAATACTAGACAGGAGTCGAATATACATTTGTATCAGAGCACCTTGACACTCGTGCAGAAAGGTGTGCAGTATTCTGCTGTATCTATTTTCAATAAGCTGCCACAAGAACTAATGAATCTTAGCGCGTATATACTGAGAAAAATATTGAAAAACAAAAAACCAGAAATCCTTAAAATTATTATTCACTACTACCAACAGAACGTTCACAGCTGGTCAACTATATAGTGCTTCACTATTATACCTCTTAACTTTCCAGAAAGTAACTTGTGATGCAACAGTACTATGTGATTGACTACTTTTATATGGCAAATGAGGTATACTAAAGTAAACAGTGAAGCCAACTGTCGAACTGATTCAGTATCACTCTGCATTTTACAATTTATAGTACAAAATACTAGCATATGTATGTATACTAACATATGTATACAAGCAGCTACAAATTGTAGTAAGATGTTGGTCAGTTTGAGGGATAATGGGAAAAAATAAGATATGTAGCTCATTAGCTACACTATGCATTAAAGGGTTAAGTTGTTTGTAAGTCTCTGGGCAGATGAGCAAAGTTGTTAAGTCCCATAGATTTAGAAACATTTAAACATTTCTTCGGCGGCATTGCACTATCAAAAAACAACTCTCACAGAGAGACTCACAACACGTACTTAATTCTCTTCCTTCAATGCTGCTCAAGTTCTCGTTGTATAGCACTGTTGGATCGGTTTAATGGGTCACAGTTGACTATTGACATCAGAGAAAATCGTTGCGATGTTTTGCATGTGCTAACACTGTCTGAGAGAAACATTGTTGTCATGGTTCCGTTTGAAATGATACGGGAAGATAATGAGTATGGCAATCGAGATGACTATTTTTGTGTCTTACGTTTTTACAACCCATGTCACAATGCGAGGCACCAGTTTCTCAAACGTCTACCAGTAACGTATACTCATCTAAGAAAGGCATCACTCAAAACAAGAACTTAATAGAAAATAAGGTAACATTGAAAAGCGGTACAAATGTAGGTTCTGCGAGGCATACAGACGGCACATGGGACACAGATTTCATAATCGGCACTGTCCCGTCAAAATAGAGACATCTGGGATCTGTTACGGGGGGCAACCACAGAGGAGAGCGATGTATGTCTACAAGGAAGTCGACATACTTTGGAAAACCAAAGGAATCCCTTAGTTATCAGGCCGGGAGTCTGGTTACGCCACGTCATGTCAGGAATATTTTTTATCTGCAAGACTACTCTGCAATTCACACTGAAGTGCGTGGTTGAGGGTTCATCGGAAAATTTTCAGACTACTTCAGATTTATACCATAACTCGTATACAATTTCCTCTAAATCGCTAATATACAAAGCGAAATGCCTTTCTTTGTGTTGTGTGAATATTTTGCATTTTATTTGTATGCTACTAACAAATAGCCAACTCTCGGTCGCTTTTGCAGGATCCCCTCCCTGTACTAACCTTCTGAAATTTAGCCAGAATACCGTAAAATATTGCATAGAACCACGCGTTACAAGACTGTTAAACACTTTTCGAACGGCAGAAGCTCATGCAATTTGGCCACTGGTGTGATACTACAATGACACGGCTCGAACGTTCCGCCTGTGACTGCCAACAGACTTGTCTCTTCACCCATATTGTAATCAGATTCACTCACTTCAAAGTTCATAGTTCTTTTCTTTATTTTTTTTAAGGCAGCGATTTAACAAGTTTTCTTTCTGAATAATTTACTGGTCAAACGATAAAAATCAGACTAGAATAAATATTCCGCAACGCTGATTTCTATGGTATGATAAATTTTTCCATCGATACCGAACATTTTGACGAGGTTACACGGTACCCTGTAAGTTGTGATGCCTTGTGTATTTTTATATGTTGTCTAAATGCTATGTTGCACTTATTATTTTACCCCCATTTTTAAAAAAGGTGACTAACTTATGAAATTATATGACTAGATGATTGTGCGAAGTGGCCGAGCGGATTGAGGCGCTGTGCCTGCGATCGCGCAAAGCCGTTCCCCGTCGGGAATTCGAATCCCCCCCTCGAGCATGGATGTTTGTGCTGTCTGATTTGACATTGCTACCACACGTGCCAAATGTCACATCATTAGTTCCGAAAGGCACTGTCTGAAAGTCGTCACAACTCCTCTTACTCAGGTTTCTCACCTCCTCCTGAAACCTCTAGAAAGTGAACACTACTTCTTCCCTTTGCGCGTTGATTTCGACTCGGTTCAACTGTTTGCAATACTGTGAGCTACATGACGATGTTCTTAGGAACCGTTGACACTGCAGTTGTCGGGCAATGTTTGCACGTAATGACAGCATTAATAGGAGTGTATTGTGACAATGGATGAGAAAGGAACTCTGTTTTCTTTATGATTATTGTTATTTAAAAGTTTGTTAAGTTGATGGGACTTGACTGCGGGATCATCAGTCCCTAAACTGAGACTGGAGACTGGTTTGATGCAGTCTATCCTGAGCAAGCCTGTCCATCTCCTCATAAGACCTGCAACCTACATCCATTTGAATCTGCTTACTGTATTCATCTCTTGGTCTCTCTCTACGATTTTCCCCACATACACTTCCCTCAAAAGCTAAATTCACGATTCCTTGATGTGTAAGAGTGTGTTCTATCAGTCGATCCCTTCTTTTTGTCAAGCTACTTATACTAAACACAGCACAAACATCAATGTCCGAGGGGGTATTCGAGCCACCGACGGGGAACGGCCTCGTGCATCGGAGCATAACGCCTCAATGCTCTAGGCCACTCCGCTGCGGCGATTCTGTTTTTCGATCCTGAAAGTGCTGCTACTGCATCAGAAATTTTTCAGTGATCGGAGCGTACTCCTAAAGAAGCTTTCTTGCCGGCTTTGGAATCATAGCTTTTTTTTTTTTTGTGGTTTTAGGGCGCACAACTTCTATGGTCATTAGCGCCCAGCCAAGAACATAGATTCGCTATGATCTAAAAAAATGTAGACTGTCAGAACAGCAACAAGAGGCTAAAAACGAAAGATAAAAGACAATTAAAAGAGTTAAATTTCCTTGGATAAGTTGGCCAAGTTGATAAAACGCAAAACTCGAGCAGCTGCTCGTGTGTCATCAGCTAAAATTTCCTCCAGAGTAGACGGAAAGTGAAGGGCTACACGGAGATGATTAAAATTAACACAAGTCAGTAAAACATGTCGCACTGTCAGCAGTTCACCGCAGGAGCATAGCGGTGCAGGTTCGGCGGATAGCAAGTGACGGTGGCTGAAACGGCAATGACCGATCCGCAACCGAGCCAGGATGACCTCCTCCCGCCGAGAGGGGCGTGAGGACGTCCTCCAAGCGGTCGGGATCGGTTTGACAGTTCGCAATTTATTGTTGTACAGTGAAAGCCACACACTGTGCCATTGCGACACGATACTCCGGCGAAGAGCCCGTTGAACATCGTCCGATGGGACGCAAAAGGTAGCCATGCGAGGCAAAAGAGCTGCTGCCTTGGCTGCTGTGTCGGCGGCCTCATTCCCGGGCACACCCACATGGCCAGGGACCCACAGGAAAGAAACGTGACAGCTGTCATCCGCCAGCAACTGGAGGGAGCGTTGGATCCGATACACGAGAGGATGGTTCGAGAAAGGGTCCTTAAGACTCTGCAGGGCACTAAGGGAGTCAGAACATATGGCATAGAAAGGGTGGCGGTGGCGGCAGGTATACAAAACGGCCTGGTGGAGGGCGAAAAGCTCAGCCGTGAAGTTCGAGCACCGGTCAGGGAGCTTGTATTGGAAACGGTTGTCCCCGACGACGAAGGCAGATCCGACACCGGCAGTGCTCTTGGAACCATCAGTGTAAATAAATACGGCATTATCGAACCGCGAACGGAGTTCGACAAGCCTCGAGCGGAATACAAAATCCGGAGTGCTCTCCTTGGGGAGCGAACTAAGTTCGAGGTGTGTGTGAACCTGGGCCTGATGCCACTGTGGCAATGGGCTTTCGCTCAACCGAAGGGTGGAAGGAAGGGTAAAATCGAGCCGCTGTAGCAGGCGGCGAAACCGAACTCCCGGTGGAAGCAAGGCAATCGCAGACAACTGATATTGGCGATCGAGTGAGTCGTCAAAAAATAATCTGTAAGATGGATGGTTGGGCATCGACCGTAGGCGGCATGCATACCGACACAAGAGTATGTCACGTCGATTGGTCAAGGGTAATACAGCAGCCTCGGCATACAGACTTTCAACAGGGCTGGTATAAAATGCACCGGTCGCCAGACGTAATCCACGATTGTGGATAGAGTTGAGACGGCGGAGAATCGACGGCCGTGCTGAAGAGTATACAAGGCTTCCATAGTCGAGCTTCGACTGAACAATGGCCTGGTAAAGGTGAAGCAGGACGGTACGATCCGCTCCCCATGACGTGCCACTGAGGACACGAAGAACGTTAAGGGATCGGGCACAACGGGCAGCCAGGTAGGACACGTGTGTGGACCAGCAAAGTTTCCGATCCAACATGAGTCCCAGGAATTTCGTAGTCTCCACGAAAGGGAGAGCAACAGGGCCGAGACGTAGAGAAGGTGGAAGAAATTCCTTGTATCTCCAGAAATTGATACACACAGTTTTCTCAGTGGAGAATCGGAAGCCGTTTGCGATGCTCCAGGAATAGAGACGGTCAAGACAGCGTTGGAGAGAACGCTCCAAGAGACACGTCCGCTGGGCGCTACAATAAATTGCGAAATCGTCAACAAAAAGAGATCCGGAGA
The DNA here is from genome assembly GCA_026315105.1 of Locusta migratoria. Lineage (NCBI taxonomy): Eukaryota > Metazoa > Arthropoda > Insecta > Orthoptera > Acrididae > Locusta > Locusta migratoria. The sequence continues at coordinate 401,948,127 of CM048747.1, read as the reverse complement.
CGTCGGCTGAAAGGCAATCTACGATCGGATTGATTGCAATGGCAAAGAGCGCCACACTCAAGACGGAGCCCTGTGGTACCCCATTCTCCTGGCAAAAGGTATCTGACAAAACAGAGCCCACCCGTACCCGGAACTTGCGATCCGCCAAAAATGCTTGAATGAAAAGAGGAAGGCGGCCCCGAAGGCCCCATGTGTGCAATGTGCGGAGAATGCCCGCTCTCCAACAGGTATCGTATGCCTTTTCCAAGTCGAAGAACACTGCTACTGTTTGACGCTTCTTTAGAAAGTTGTTCATAATGAAGGTCGACAACGTAACGAGGTGGTCAGCAGCAGAGCGGTGTCGACGAAAACCGCATTGGATATTAGTCAGGAGGCGGCGAGATTCGAGGAGCCAGACCAACCGAGCGTTAACCATGCGTTCCATCACCTTACAGACGCAGCTCGTCAGAGAAATGGGGCGATAACTGGAAGGAAGGTGTTTGTCCTTCCCTGGTTTGGGGATGGGGACAACAATGGCTTCACGCCAACTTGTGGGAACATGACCTTCAGTCCATATGCGATTGTAGGCACTAAGAAGAAAGCACTTGCCCGCAGGAGAGAGGTTCTTCAGCATCTCAATATGAATGGAATCGGGCCCGGGAGCGGAAGACCGGGACAGGGCGAGAGCACGATCTAGCTCCTGCATGGTGAAGGCGACGTTATAATTTTCACGATTAAAAGAGCGGAAAGAAGGCGGCCGTGCCTCCTCTACCTGTTTGCGAGGGAGAAAGGCAGGGTGGTAATGGGCAGAGCTCGAAACCTCCGCGAAGAAACGACCCAATGCGTTTGAAACATCAGCTGGGTCCACGAGGACTGCGTTCTCCACAGTCAGGCCAGGAATCGGGGAGTGGACCTTGATGCCGGACAAACGGCGTAGGCCACCCCAGACAACCGTGGAGGGAGTAAAACGGTTAAAAGAACTAGTAAAAGCAGTCCAGCAAGCTTTCTTGCTGTCGTTTATGATACGACGGCACTGCGCTCTCATACGTTTGTAATTGATGCAATTCTCCAAAGTTGGGTGGCGGCGGAAGGTGCGTAAAGCACGCGCCGGGCTCGAAGCGCGTCGCGGCAGGCTGCAGTCCACCAAGGGACCTGGACACGACGTGGAGAAGAGGATGTACGAGGTATGGAACGTTCAGCAGCAGTGAGAATAACCTCTGTGAGGTATTCGACCTGACTGTCACAGTTGGGAAAATGCTGATTGTGAAAAACAGCCATGGAAGAATAAAGCCCCCAGTCGGCTTTAGAAATGTTCCAACTGGTGGGACGTGGAGATGGGGAATGATGCAGGAAGTGGATGATACAAGGGAAATGGTCACTCGAGTACGTGTCAGAAAGTGCACACCACTCAAACCGACCGGCAAGCTGAGGAGTGCATATTGCGAGGTCGATATGGGAATAAGTGTGTGTTGTGTCAGAAAGGAAGGTCGGTGCACCGGTGTTGAGGCAGACAAGATCGAGGTGGTGGAGAATGTCCACCAAAAGGGAGCCTCTCTGACAAGGTGCCGGAGAGCCCCATAGGGGGTGGTGGGCATTAAAGTCGCCTACCAACACGAAAGGTGAAGGGAGCTGGTCAACAAGGTTTAGCACATCTGCCCTAGTAAGGGCAGATGACGATGGCGAATATATATTACAGAGGGAGAAGGTAAATGTGGATAAGGAGATGCGGACGGCAACTGCCTGTAGGTGAGTGTGCAAGGAAATGGGATGGAAATAGACGTCGTCTCGAAGGAGCATCAGAACCCCTCCATGGGCTGGGACACCTTCCACGGGTGGCAGGTCGAACCGCACAGAGGTTTAGTGTGGAAAGTCTGCACGATCACGTGGACGCAAGCTTAGTTTCCTGGAGGCAGACTAGAAGCGGGCAGTGCAATCGAAGGAGTAGTTTTAACTCCTCCCGATTAGAACGAATGCCGCGAATGTTCCATTGAAGGAGCGCCATGATAAAAATGAGAGAAGAAATAAGGATAAAAACCAAGTAGCGAACGGGGTCACCTCGACGGCCGCTGAGGACCGGATTTCGAGGGAGCACTGCTATCGCTGTCTGGGGGTAAAGGGTCTTGTTCCATTTGTTCGACCGACGCGCCTGCCACCTCCCTGAGTTGATCAGGAGGGGCAGTTTCCACCGCCGGTAAAGGGCCGGGCGCCCGGCAAACGGAGCGTCCCGGTGAAACAGAAGACGGCCGAGGCCGGCAACTGTTGGACGGCGTGACAGATGGGTCACGCCTCGGCGGGGAAGGAGAGGAACTCTTTTTCTTGTCAGCTCTTCTGGAAGAGTGACGGCGGGAAGAGGCAGTTGACGGTTGGGAAGCCTGAGAACGCAGAAAATCCTCACGGACGGGTTCCTTTTTTAAGGTCCGGGCATCTTGTTTAGGTGCCCGCGGTTTACTAGAGTTTGACGAAGACTGTACCCTAGAAGCAGCAAGAGGGAGCGGGGACGTGGAACGGGCAATCTTCGGGCTGGCGGATCGCACAACTGTGTCAGCGAAAGTGAAGTCACATGTCTGGGTACTGGAATCCTTGGTAGGTCGAGTTGAGGTGAGTACCTTACTGTATGTACCCGCTGGGAGGACAGTGGGCTTTCGACTCGCCAACAACTTACGAGCGGCAGATGTCGATACCTTCTCCGTAACCCGAATTTGCTGGATTACCTTCTCATCCTTGTATACAGGGCAGTCGCGAGAGGAAGCCGCATGGTCACCGTTGCAGTTTAGGCAGTGAGGGGACGGAGGTGGGCAATCCCCCTCATGGGCGTCCCTACCACAAGTGACACACTTTGCTGCATTTGGGCAATGTTCACGGGTATGATTGTACCTGTGGCACTGAAAACAGCGCGTTGGGTTAGGTACATAAGGGCGGACGGAGATGACCTCATACCCTGCTTTGACCTTCGACGGGAGGTCAACTCTGTCGAACGTCAAAAATACAGTACGAGTCGGTGTCAGATGGTTATCGACCTTTTTCATGACCCTGTGGACGGCTGTCACACCCTGATCGGACATATACGATTGGACATCTTCATCAGACAACCCGTCAAGGGATCTCGTGAAGACTACCCCCCGTGACGAGTTGAGTGTGCGGTGCGCTTCGACCTTAACTGGAAAAGTGTGCAACAACGTAGTACGTATCAGGTTTTGGGCTTGGAAGGCACTTTCCACTTCCAGCAACAATGTGCCATTGCGCTGACGTGAACAGGTTTTAACAGGGCCAGCAATTGCATCTACACCTTTCTGTATAACGAAAGGATTGACAGAATTGAAATCCTTTCCGTCGGTGCGAGAGACAACTAGAAATTTAGGTACATTAGGCAGAGTCTTTTTAGGCTGAGGCGAGTCTAACTTACGTTTATGGGTCAACGTCACGAAAGAAGATAAGGAAGTCATCGCGGAAGTGTCCCCCGTGATTACCGGCGTCTCCGATGGCGCGCTCCTTCCTAGTGGGGGCCCTCTCCGAGGGCTTACCCGCCTTAGGTGATTGTTCACACCTCAGGTCACACCTCCCGAGAACTGACGGAGGGACCAATCGGCACGTTCGGAAGGTACCAGCTCGGGTAATCACCCCTCCCTGGGCCTGGCCTTTACCAGGGGGTACGTACGTGCCTTACTTGTCTACCCGGGGCGGGGAATTACGCGTTACCCCCGTCACCTGCTACGCACGATAATGCGTGGGTCGGCCTTCAGACACGCACAGGGAGGAAAGAAGAAGAGGATAGGAAAGGAAGAGAAAGAAGGAAAGAAGTGTCTCAAACGCCGAGGCGGAGACTAATGAGGAGAAGAAGGCGAGGAGAGTACAAGGAGAGAAAGACAGAAAACGAAGGGTAAGAAAGGAAGGAACGAAGGAAGAAAAACCACAACAAGAACCACCGTATCTCACGAAATATGCCCGTCTCCGGGCGAAGGCATAAACCGGGAGGGAAAGTGAAGCAGCCTGGGGCAGAACAAAGGCTGCTCCGGCTCGGGGCCCCGTGCGCGCCACACACGTACCCACAAAAGAACTGTGGGCCCCCTGGGGGGAAGGAATCATAGCGACGTCGTTGTGAGAAATATCTACTACTGTAGGCAGATTACGTCAAAAAGTGACAGAATCCCTTCTTTTAGTCAAGCTACTTATACTAAAGACAGCACAAACATTCAAGTTCGCGGGGGGGGGGGGGGGGATTCAAGACGCCGACGGGTAACGGCCTCGTGCATCGGAGCATTGCGCCTCAATGCGCTCGGTCACTCCGCTGCGGCAATTCTGTCCTTAGATCCTGAAAGTGCTGCTACTGCATCAGCAATTTTTCAGTAATCGGAGCGTACTCCTAAAGAAGCTTTCACGACGACCTTGGAATCATAGCGACTTTGTTGTGAGAAATATCTACTGCTGTAGGCAGATTACGTAAAAATGTGAAATAAGTTTCACAGTTTGTGTGTGATAATTTTGTGAGGAGAAAAGAAATCGATGGTCTAAGAGCCGGCCGCGGTGGCTGAGGGGACTGAGGCGCTTCAGTCACGGTCTGCACGGCCACTACGGTCGGGGGGTTCGAATCCCCCGTCGGGCATGGATATTTGTGCCGTCTTAGTTCGTAAATAGTTCGTAAGTAGTTTGTAAGTTTAGGGACTGATGACCCCGTAGTTACGTCACATAAGATTTACAAACATTTGCAGGTTTGATGGTCTAAGAAATTCAGTGTACCTGGTATTAGCCTTTTCTTGTGCTAGGATTGGAGCACTCTTGTATCGGAAAAATCTATAATGAATCGACTAGACAGGCAATGGAAAACAAGTTGCATTACGTCTGGTGTAACGAAACACAAACACGTTCGCGAGCAGTGGAACTGCTACCAGCTGCCGCCACCTCGCTCTTTTGTCGTCGTCGTAAATGTGACTCCGGCACCGCAGCTAGAAGCGGCAAATTAATTAACAGCGCTTATAGTCGGTTAACGAAGCGTGCGTAGTTGACTCGTCAGAGGCAGTGCTAGCAGACACACACACACACGGCGCGGCGAAACAGCCTAGCGTCGGCGGAGGCGTCGCGACCGCGCGCGGCTACCGAGAGTGAATGCTATTGTAGCGGCGCAAACAAGCTGCCTTCGCTACATGCGCGCGCACACACATACCGGCACACGCGTGCGCTAGTCCCGCCACGTGCTAATTCTGCAGCCCGCTCTGCCGTGCAGCTCATAAAGCAAGCAATTACTGCGGTCGCGGTGGAGGCGGTCCAGCGGTGGATTGCAATCCCGATGGCGCCGCACAGAATTGGCGGCAGGTAGTGGTGGCGGTAGCGGCCCCAGGCCAGTCGTACGCGCCAACAAGCCGCACCTGATGAACCTGGGTTCGACGACCTGGCGTCCGCGTCCCGAGCACTGCCATGCTGGCAAAGACGCCTCCCTGACATTTGTCGTAGCAACAGGACAACTAATAAACAATCCAGAATCTTAACCCTTTAACACATGACTCTCTAATTGAAGCAATTAATACTACCACGACAATAGTGCGCATATACTAGGAAAAATATTGAGAAAAATATCATTAAAATTATTATGCACTACTAGCCACAAAACGTTCGTACCTGTCAGCTATATAGTGCATCCATAAAGTACCCGATATACTAAATATCACTATTATGCCTGTCATCTTTCCAGGAAGTAACTCATAATGCAACAGTAGTATAGCATTGATTACTTTTACATGGCAAAGGAGGAATACTAAAGTAAACAAACGTACATGTTAGGAGTTACTCGACGCAGTTAACTGTCGAAATGATTCAGTAGCACTCTACAAAATGTTCAAATGTTTGTAAAGCTTATGGGACTTAACTACGGGGGGTCATCAGTCCCTAAACCTACGAACTACTTATGAACTACCTTACACTAAAGACGACACAAACGTCCATGCACGAGGGGGGAATTCGAACGGGGTTGGAACACTTGCGGGGAGTGACACTTACAGGAAGTGACACTTGCGGGGAACCCGGGGCCCTTGGGGCGGCTAATGGCTTTTCCTCGGTACAGGTACACCAAGAAGTCTAGCACTGCTGTTGTCAAGTTTCCACACTGTCAATATAACACGAAACTCAGCGAAATTGCACAACCCTTCGCAAGCTGAAGAGCAATATTGTAACTTGTTCTAACTACATATTAATTCGTTGAGTGTTTCTCCTGAAGCCGGCCGCGGTGGCCGAGGAGACTGAGGCGCTCCAGTCACGGTCTGCACGGCCACTATGGTCGGGGGTTCGAATCCCCCCTCGGGCATGGATATTTGTGCCGTCCTTAGGATTAGCTAGTTCATAAGTAGTTTGTAAGTTTATGTACTGATGACCCCGTAGTTAAGTCCCATAAACTATACAAACATTTGAACATTTTTTCTCCTGAAAACAGAAAGGTATTTTAATTGTGATTATGTTTGGAGAGTTATTAAGACATTCTCTGCTACTACAAAACGATGACTTTCCACAGTCGTACCTCCTAAAAGCATATTATTCAGAACACTAAGCAAATCAAGACACCTGCGCAAGCAATAAATATATTAGGCATCTTGCACAGATAAGTTGATGTAATTGACCGCTATGTAGTTAACCCCACTATCACGCAACGTCCATCTCTTTAAAAATAGCTACTATGCTTTTTAATAGGAGACGCAACCATAAACTTTCAATTTAAAAACGTTAATAACAAGTCAATGACTATTTTACATACTTGAAGCGTTTATTCATAGACCCCAAAACGATTTGGCTTTATTCGAATTACAAATGCATCAAAGAAATGTATGAAATACGGAATGTGTAAGGGAATGTCACACACCGAAAAATGCTAAAAATAAATTCTATTTTCTATCACCGCCATATAGAACCATTTTTACTCCGAACTCGGCATAAACCAACAGGGAGTAACAAGTTGCAAGACTTCCAGGAAAAATTAAGCGAAATTGGCAGCTACTGTTCCTCCTTTCCCTGAATACGGCACAGGTAGCGTCTGGAGGGCGTGGGATGGTGTATCCCTACTTCTGGAACACCCTGTTCACTACCTGCAGCGTCCGGGTCTCCCCGCAAGTGTCTACACATTCCCTTTCCCCGCAAGTGTCATTCACGGACGAATGGCCAAATATCAAGAGCTGATTTACAACCTGATACTATCCACGCCACGTAGGTGTGCAACCGTACTGGCCGTCCGAGGAGATCACACACTACATTATAGAGAAGCAAGAATGACTTTTTCACTAATACGGTAGACCATGGTGCCTAGCTAAGTAAACACCACGTAAACCTTACGTAATGAGTTGAAACAGCTGTATATCGTACTGAATCATATCTGAAGGAAATACGCTCTATATTGAGTATGATAACTCGCATGATACACTAATTGTCTTGAGCAGTTTATATAGATACAATTCCTAACATAACTCTACCTTTTATTCATAGAATAAAAGTTCAAAGAATGGTTTGCGATTTATATTTCATCTAGAGATGAGTATAAGCAGAAAAGTATATAAGAAAATTTCTCTCCGACCGCCCCCCCCCTGCTCTCACTCTTTTTCGACAACTTCCATCTTCATATATATTCCGCAATCCTCCGTAAGGTGCGTGGCGGAGGGTACACCTACCACTACTAGGAATTTCCCTTCCCACTTCCGAATAGAATAAAAAAATGAATGTCTATATGCCTCTGTACGAGCCCTAATTTCTCTTGTCTTGTTTTTTTTACCTTTACGCGAAATGTAAATAGGCGACAGGAAGATCATTCTACACCCAGCTTCAAATAAATGTTCAAATGTTTGTATAGCTTATAGGAGTTAACTAAGGGGTCATCAGTCCCTAAACTTACAAACTATTTATGAAGTAGCTTATACTAAAGACGGCACAAACATCCATGCCCGATGGAGATTCTAACCCCCGACCGCAGCGGCCGTGCAGACCGTGACTGGCACGCCGCAGACCGCTCGGCCACTGCTGCCGGCAAACTTCAAATACCGGCCGTCTAAATTTCCTCAACATAATTTCTCGAAAAGATCGTCGCCTTTATTCAGGTTAGTAACTATACACATTGACCGTTTCCGTAGTCCTTTTGACATCAAGAAATGTATTTACAAATAACCGTTCATCTGAGACGAGAACTGGATAAACGGACTGGGAGAATACTTTCTACAATTTTCCTCTCTGATATTTTTTGCATAGCTTATGGGACTTAACTACGGGATTATCAGTCCCTAAACTTACAAACTACTTATGAACTAACTAATACTAAGGACGTCACAAATATCCATGCCCGAGTGGGGATTCGAACCCCCGACCGTATCGGCCGTGCAGACCGTGACTAGAGCGCCTCAGTCCCCTCGGCCACCGCGGCCGACCTCTAATATTTCATCCGTATCTCGCACTTTTTCAGATATCTTTTTTCCTGGAAATTCCCATTACCGTTGCTGATGTGCAGCCACGTTTAACTCTTTATGTATAGTGTAGGTGATCACCTGCTTCGTCATCTTTTTCCCATTATTTCTCAAACTGATGACAATTTTATCACAAATTCTATGCATAGTGTTACACATGCTAGGAGCTCGTCCTAAGAACTACGAGTTGTAGAATGCTGCCGTGGCGGATTAGCCGCGCGTACTGGAGCGCCGTGTTGTAGTGCGCGCGGCCGTCCGCCGTCGGGGGTTCGAATTGAGTTTGTGACATTATCCATCTCTGCAACCGATGTGGGAGGTCCTGGTGTGGCTGCAATACGTCTGTAAAGAACATCCCAGACATGATCAATCGGGATTAAGTCCGGTGAAGAAGATGGCCACTCCATTCTTTCTATTCCCTCAACTTCAAGCACACTGACCACCAGTGCAACTCGTTGCGGACGAACGTTATCGTCCAGAAGGAATCCATACGGCATCAGCGTAGACACAACATTAAATACTTCGTATCTATACCTCTGAGCAGTCAAAGGGCCGTACTTAACGACATACAGGTCCGTAGATACATTAATACTGCCTCCTGCCCACTTAATCAGGATTGTTCCGACTTTCACATTCTCTCTAGATGAGGGAACGACAATTGTCTCATCCGTGATCAAAACCCGTCGCCATTCGTAACGACTCCAATCCTGTTGTTTCTCCGCCAACTTTCTGCCGGATAAACGGTGTCGTTGTTTTAACGGGACATACACCACAAGCCTCCGTGCCTAGAGAGTAGAGACCACGTTTCGGAAGGCGATTTAGGACTACTATAAGTGTTGATATTGCTCGTTCGTTGTTGCCTGGAGGGTGTGTTACAGCTGAGTTGCATTCAGGCTCCTGTTCGACGAGCTGGTAACCGGAGATAACGGCTATCTCTCGCCGATGTAACCGACGTAGGCCTTGCCAGTTGTCTCAAACCGCGTTCCTGTCCTGGAAATTTGGGACACTCTAATAGCTGCAGCCACCTTTCACGGTGTCTATCCAGCATCAAACATTCTTACGACTATCCATGCGACAGCTGCGGGCAAGTCACGTTGCTGTTGAATAGCAGTACCTGCTCACTACACTAGATGAACCCAACTACTTGTGTATTTCGTCTGGTAAAGGCAAGTCAACACCAACACCCTCTGCAGGAAGTTTCTGTTATTACCATTATCTCGGTTTCCGTAATATTGTCCCCAATCCGTAGAACCGTCACAAAGACGACCAAACATTTTGATTCATTCTACCGATGTACTGTGGAACCTATATATCTCAACTTAACCCTAATTGTTTTAACCCAGTGTATTTGGGTACCAACAATCAGAGTGAAAATATCGAAAAAAAGTAAATTCTGATCACACTTCGCTTGAAAATTTTTCTGATACGGCGCATAACAGTCGAGCTAGGAAATAGTTCCGCCTTCTAGCGGCATCCGGTTATGACGCCAGAGATAGGTTCTAGTGGCCGGAGTCAACAAATACTTTTGTAAAATGTAGCGCCGACCTGTTGATTGTACATTTGTGCGGTCCTCCTGTGTGAAAGATTTATTAAAGGTTAAATTTAGAACTTCGGCTTTCTGTTTGCTTTCTTCTATTACTGCCCCAGAATGATCAACGAGTGACTGGACAGTGGGCTTTGCCCCGCTTACCGATTTCATATAGGACCAGAATTTTTTAGGGGTCTCGGAAAGATCTTTTGGTAAGATATGGCTGTGGTAATTATTGTATGCTTCGCGCATCGATCTTATTATAGTCGCACGAATCTTTACTAACTTTTCCCTGTTATCATTTGCGTGTTCTTTTTTGAATCGAAAGTGCAACAGTCTTTGCTTTCTCAGCAGCTTTCTAACATTATTATTATACCACGGTGGATCTTTCCCATCCTTAATCGTCTTTACTGGCACATATTTCTCTAACCCTTTACTTACAATGCACTTAAATTTAGTCTACAACTCCTCTACGTCCGTAGTCCCGGAATTAAACAACGCCAATTCATTTTCTAAGTGCGATCGTAACATTTGCTTATCGGCTCTTCCCAACAAAAACACGCTCCTAGCCTTCTTGATTGGTTTATGAACTTTGGTCACCATTGACGCTATGACGATATCATGATCACTAATACCTGTCTCTAAACAGACATCGTTAATAATGTCAGGCATGTTCGTGGCTATAAGGTCTAAAATATTTTCATTGCGCGTGGGTTGCCGGTTTAACTGCTCAAGACAGTTTTCGGATAACGTGTCCAAAAGTAGCTCGCAAGACTGCTTGTCTGTACCGCCTGAAATGTAACTAGCGAGGTCCCAATCTATACTCTTAAGGTTGATGTCTCCCCCGACAAATATTATATGACACGGATACCTATGCACTACCTGGTGTAGACTTTCTTTAAATGATTCTGAATCTGCTACAGCAACACTGGGGGGCCGGTAAAAACACCCAACTATTAACCTTACTTCTTTTATACCTGTTATATGTGCCCAGAAAACTTCACAATTACTTTCAACTTCGATCTCAGTAGAAACGATGTCTTTGTCCACAGCGATGAACACTCCTCCTCCCGTTGTATCCGACCTATCTTTCCAATATACATTCCACGTCACGCTAAATATTTCTGAACTTGCCACATCATGATTTAACTAGCTTTCGGTGCCTAAAACTACATGAGCACAGTAATTTCCATGCAGTGCGGCAAATTCGGGAACTTTGTTTCTAATACTTTGTAAGTTCGCGGCTAATATTTTTATATTCGAATTTTTGAGCCTAACGTGGCCTGAATTCGCTGTTTGAATGTTGTCAGGCGAGTTGATGACGTGATTGCACAATTGCGTGCGGATTCTCGTCAGCCCACACATGTTGATTTTGAAAATTTACAATTTGATCACGTTGGACTGAAGCCTCATCCGTAAATACTAAAATGACTAACATGGAAATTAAGCGTTTCCGGACACATGTCCACATAACATATTTTCTTTCTTTGTGTGTGAGGAATGTTTCCTGAAAGTTTGGCCGTACCTTTTTGTAACACTCTGTATATTACGATGATGGGCAATGATCCTTTCTTCTGTGCAGAGGCAATCAAATCAAATGTTCAAATGTTTGTTAAGCTTATGGGACATAACTACGGGGTCATCAGTCCCTAAACTTACAAACTACTTACGAACTACCTTATACTAACGACGGCACAAAAATCCATGCCCGAGGGGGGATTCGAACCCCCGACCGTAGTGGCCGTGCAGACCGTGACTGAAGCGCCTCAGTCCCCGCGGCCACCGCGGCCGGCGCAGAGGCAATCCTATCCCCTTATTCTTGCGGGACTCAGTTTACAAAATTACCATTTTTTAGTAATAGTGGCTAGGGTAAATTTAAGAATTTGTATCTGACGGGAGGCGTACTTAGGTAATCCGTGCAGGTGTGACTATCGCTGTGTCCCAACTGGTGTAGTGGTCAGCGCAACTACATTGGAAGCGGAGACATGGGCTCGAATTCCGGTTGGGAACGTATTTTCAACTTTACCCAATTCGCAGTTCCGTGAATATGAACATTAATTTTAACCGAAAGCTGGATAAAGATACAATAAAAGCTATTCATTGCAACTGGTTGGCTGATTATGTTTTTCCAGCAACTTTCAACAATCTGAGACAAAAGAAATACGCTGTCTTGAACTAATTGTTATTTTTAACACATCTCTAAACTACTGAGCCCGGCAATGTTTTGCAATTGTTAAGTATGTGAGACAATTGATTATGCAGTACATCTCACACATATTCTCTCGATCTCTCTGCTCATTATTTCCCCCAGTTCTTTGCCTGTGCCTAATATCCCTTCCTTGATCCCTTTTGTTTTTTAGGCTTCTCTGTATATTAGCTAACTGAGAACCCTGCATTGCTGGGATGTGTATTTATATCAATATCCACTTAGTGCATATAATCCTCCATCTCCCGGTATGCTGCCGGGTGACGTCGTCGACAACCGCCGATATTTCGGCAGGAGAACACCCTGCCATTCTCAAGGCACAACTGCACTTAAGGAAGGAAAACGCCACAGTTTTGATGAATAAAGATGATTACATTCAAAAGATGCAATGTTTACTTTCTGACTCGACATATCGTAGGATCGGTGCTGACCCCACAAAGAGTGTTGAGAGAAAGACTAATAACCTCCTGAAGAAAAGTCCTTTCTCACCTGAGACCATCAAAAGTCTTAATTCTTACTGTGCTGTTCCACCTAGGTTGTATGGCCTTCCTAAGGTTCACAAACAGAACATTCCTCTGAGGCCTATAGTGTCTTAAATTGGTGCTCCGACATATCGTGTAGCTAAACATCTTGCTAGTTTGTTGAGTCCAATGGTGGGCAGGTGTGAACACCACATTAAGAACTCGGCGGATTTCTTACGTCGATTGCAGGGATTGCGTTTGAATGACTCTGATATTTTAGTGAGTTTTGATGTTGTGTCTCTCTTCACTCGCGTTCCTCTGTCAGATTCGTTGCAGCTAATTGAGGTTAAGTTTGGTGTCGAGTTAACAAACCTTTTTCGACATGTGCTGACTTCCACTTACATTTTATTCAATGGTCAGTACTATGAACAAACTGATGGAGTTGCAATGGGAAGCCCTTTGTCACCTATTGTGGCCAATTTGTTTATGGAGGATTTTGAGGAACGTGCTTTAGCGTCAGCGACTCTGAAACCTGCGTGTTTTCTCAGATATGTAGACGACACTTTTGTTGTTTGGCCTCATGGTAGTGAGAATTTAAATGGTTTTTTGGAACACCTAAATTCAATCCACCCGAATATTCAGTTCACAATGGAGGTGGAACAGAATGGCTGCCTTCCTTTCCTTGATGTGTTGGTCAGAAGGAAGGTTGATGGTACATTGGGACATTCTGTTTATAGGAAGCCTACTCACACAGATTTGTATCTGCGAACTGATAGTTGTCACCATCCAGCTCAGCGTGAAGGAGTACTTCGTACTTTGGTTCACAGGGCACATGTCATTTCAGACCCTGACAGTTTGTCAGCTGAGTTGTCCCATCTCGAGGTGACCTTTCGTCAGAACGGTTATAGTGAGAGACAGATAAAACGTGCATTGCGCTATCAGCCTTCTGTGCAACGGGTGAGTGACGATAGTAATGAAGTGGCACCTAAATCTATGGCCTTTTTGCCTTACGCAGGAAGTATTTCCAACAAGATTGGTCGTATTTTACGGAAATATGATGTGAAATGTGTTTTTCGACCACCTTCTAAGATAAAGGCCCTGTTGGGGTCCGTAAAGGATGATCTTGGTTTGCGTAAGGCAGGTGTATATCGTATTCCTTGCAGTTGTGGCATGTCATATATTGGTCAGACAATCAGGACTGTGGAAGACCGGTGTATTGAACATAAACGTTACACGCGCTTACAACAGCCCAACAAATCCGCTGTTGCAGAACACTGTCTTGACACCGGTCATCCTATGGAATACAACAACACGGAGATCCTGGCATGCACCTCCACCTATTGGGATAGTGTTATTAAGGAAGCTGTTGAAATTAAACTAGCAAGCGACCTTATAAACAGAGATGGTGGTTTTTGTTTAAATTCTGCTTGGAATCCGGCACTGTCTCTCGTCAAAAAACAGAGGGATAAAATTAATGTTGCCTCACCTGTTGATTAAGTCACTATCGATATTTTTGATGTTTGGTCACCTCTGGTTGTGTTGACTCTGCTGTGACTTGTACTGTGTGTGTTATCTTCCTTGTTTACACTTTGCAAACCGAGGTATTAAATACGCTTGCACATTGCTTCCTTAAGTGCAGTTGTGCCTTGAGAATGGCAGGGTGTTCTCCTGCCGAAATATCGGCGGTTGTCGACGACGTCACCCGGCAGCATACCCGTAAGTTGTTTGAACATTCCTTACGCCGGGAAAAGTTAAAGTCTCACATTGTTTACCTCTACGGGGAGGAAATGTATCGGTGTTTACGAAAGTTGGATAAACTTCGTAGCAGTAGAGTAAGGTTGCAATGTGCTTTGTCGTTCTTGTTGAAGTGTCGCAATCATAATATTGTCCCTACGTTTGCTAAGATTGTGCACCATATCAATTCTCCTGCCGCCAATCGTATAAAGCAACGTGCTGGATTGGCTCTTGTTCGTGAAAGGATCCACTTTACTCGTCGTCAATTAGATTTTGTTTCGAAGGAGTTATTTCGGCTTCATTTGATGATTGCTGCTAATGTGTCGCAATTTTCTTGGGATTGGTTGGACGGTGCTTCTTCGACACAGTCTGATTGGGAATTTCAATCTGTTACGGCACGGCATTCGGCGAAATTTGAACGTTTCCTTGGCTCAGTGTCTGATTCCAATTTAGTTTCGCAACGATCTGTGATCAATCTCACGGAGAAAACCTATGACGACGCAGCTTTATCTGTGTTGGGGAAGGGTTTGAATTTCGCACCGACGCCTAAGCGTTTGCCGGTCGTTGATTTCATAAGTTCTATTGAACAGGCTGTTTCCAAACTACCTTCCGATTCTGCAGAAGAGGCTAGGAGGGAAGCTTGTCGTGTGTTGACTGGGGCCCGTCCACCCAAGTGTAATATAACAGCAGCTGAGGCGTCTGCTTTACGGTCTCTCAGAATGGATCCTGATATTGTTATCTTGCCTGCGGACAAGGGAAACGCCACAGTTTTGATGAATAAAGATGATTACATTCAAAAGATGCAATGTTTACTTTCTGACTCGACATATCGTAGGATCGGTGCTGACCCCACAAAGAGTGTTGAGAGAAAGACTAATAACCTCCTGAAGAAAAGTCCTTTCTCACCTGAGACCATCAAAAGTCTTAATTCTTACTGTGCTGTTCCACCTAGGTTGTATGGCCTTCCTAAGGTTCACAAACAGAACATTCCTCTGAGGCCTATAGTGTCTTAAATTGGTGCTCCGACATATCGTGTAGCTAAACATCTTGCTAGTTTGTTGAGTCCAATGGTGGGCAGGTGTGAACACCACATTAAGAACTCGGCGGATTTCTTACGTCGATTGCAGGGATTGCGTTTGAATGACTCTGATATTTTAGTGAGTTTTGATGTTGTGTCTCTCTTCACTCGCGTTCCTCTGTCAGATTCGTTGCAGCTAATTGAGGTTAAGTTTGGTGTCGAGTTAACAAACCTTTTTCGACATGTGCTGACTTCCACTTACATTTTATTCAATGGTCAGTACTATGAACAAACTGATGGAGTTGCAATGGGAAGCCCTTTGTCACCTATTGTGGCCAATTTGTTTATGGAGGATTTTGAGGAACGTGCTTTAGCGTCAGCGACTCTGAAACCTGCGTGTTTTCTCAGATATGTAGACGACACTTTTGTTGTTTGGCCTCATGGTAGTGAGAATTTAAATGGTTTTTTGGAACACCTAAATTCAATCCACCCGAATATTCAGTTCACAATGGAGGTGGAACAGAATGGCTGCCTTCCTTTCCTTGATGTGTTGGTCAGAAGGAAGGTTGATGGTACATTGGGACATTCTGTTTATAGGAAGCCTACTCACACAGATTTGTATCTGCGAACTGATAGTTGTCACCATCCAGCTCAGCGTGAAGGAGTACTTCGTACTTTGGTTCACAGGGCACATGTCATTTCAGACCCTGACAGTTTGTCAGCTGAGTTGTCCCATCTCGAGGTGACCTTTCGTCAGAACGGTTATAGTGAGAGACAGATAAAACGTGCATTGCGCTATCAGCCTTCTGTGCAACGGGTGAGTGACGATAGTAATGAAGTGGCACCTAAATCTATGGCCTTTTTGCCTTACGCAGGAAGTATTTCCAACAAGATTGGTCGTATTTTACGGAAATATGATGTGAAATGTGTTTTTCGACCACCTTCTAAGATAAAGGCCCTGTTGGGGTCCGTAAAGGATGATCTTGGTTTGCGTAAGGCAGGTGTATATCGTATTCCTTGCAGTTGTGGCATGTCATATATTGGTCAGACAATCAGGACTGTGGAAGACCGGTGTATTGAACATAAACGTTACACGCGCTTACAACAGCCCAACAAATCCGCTGTTGCAGAACACTGTCTTGACACCGGTCATCCTATGGAATACAACAACACGGAGATCCTGGCATGCACCTCCACCTATTGGGATAGTGTTATTAAGGAAGCTGTTGAAATTAAACTAGCAAGCGACCTTATAAACAGAGATGGTGGTTTTTGTTTAAATTCTGCTTGGAATCCGGCACTGTCTCTCGTCAAAAAACAGAGGGATAAAATTAATGTTGCCTCACCTGTTGATTAAGTCACTATCGATATTTTTGATGTTTGGTCACCTCTGGTTGTGTTGACTCTGCTGTGACTTGTACTGTGTGTGTTATCTTCCTTGTTTACACTTTGCAAACCGAGGTATTAAATACGCTTGCACATTGCTTCCTTAAGTGCAGTTGTGCCTTGAGAATGGCAGGGTGTTCTCCTGCCGAAATATCGGCGGTTGTCGACGACGTCACCCGGCAGCATACCCGTAAGTTGTTTGAACATTCCTTACGCCGGGAAAAGTTAAAGTCTCATGTTGTAGGTGAATGCCCTAAAGAGCCTTTGGGGGACCAATAAATGATATCCACCATGCATTACCTGATGGGCTCAACTGGATCAACGGATTTGACTTAGAATTCTAAGAACTTGTGTAATGTGTACATAATTCAGTATAACACTGTACATCTGATACTATACGTATATTATTCTTGTCATACATATCTTACAATGTATAAAATTAGAATTTTGTACTTGAACCAAGCTCTCTATCATCATTCGATAAATAATAAATAAATAACTGGTGGAATTGAAAAATTTTCCCGATCTCTCTTCGTTTTCAAGATACTGGCAACATATGAAACTTAAAATGAAGAGCCCTCTGGCGCCAAATCATTGGTCTCTGAAAAAATAAATCCTTACAGAAAATACGTATTTTTCCATTTAGAATGAGAATATGGAATAAAAATAGGGGTTACCAGTTGAAAAATAAATTTCACCTTGATTTGACTTTAAAAACAGGTCCAAGGTCAATTCGAGGTAATCATTGAACTACCCCATTCAAACCTAGACAACTTTTACTGGAGACGTCTTTTGCAAGAATTGTGCCGCTATAGAATAAAGTCCGACATAATTTGTTTTGGAAGCTACCCTATATACTTTTATATTTTGGTATTATTGCAATGTTATCTTTATATACAATTTTTTCAAAGTTATTGACCATGATTATTTCGGCTCTTAAAGTAAGCATTTTTACCTTCCAAATTCTCCCTATCATGTTTGTAAGTAGTGCTTGATAGAGATAAAATCCTTTCTTTCTTTTTTTTTTTTTTTTTTTTTTTTTTTTTCGTGAAAGAGGAACCAAATCATTGTATAATCTTGGAACTGTTGTAATGGTATTGCAAACATACGGAGAGTTTGCTGACCTCTTTCCTTCAGAAAAAGAAAACTGTACAGTATTGTGGGATTCCCTCATAGAAACTGCTCGTGATCATCAGACATAAATTTTAGCCAAATGACTTTGGAAATTTTCAATTCAGGATCTCACTTGGCGCCTGCCTCGACTGTTAAAAATGGATAAATTCTGTTCGTTCATCTCCTTGAAGGCCAAAGGCCTTTGATGACAACATCCTGTTAATACTTCCATTCAAATGGAACCATCACATGTAGTGTTTCTTTGTTATTCTATGAGAGTGGTATGTGTGTCTCTAACGAAAGGCAAATGTACGTTTTTAACATTTGGAGATTTGGAGAAACATTTTGACGATGTTCACTGGAATACACTCTTTCAAATTCTGACGGTAGCAGGGGTAAGATATTGGGAGTGAAGAGTTAGATTCAACTTATAAAACAGTCAGATAGCAGTTATTGGAGTCGAAGGGCAAGAAAGGGACGAAACTGTTTGGAAAGGAGTAAGACATGGATGTAGCCTTTCCCCAAAGTTGTTCGATGTGTATATTAAGCAAGCTGTGAAGCAAAGCAAGGAGAAATTTGGAGACGGAATCGAAGTTCAGGGAGAAGAAATAAAAACTTTGCGGTTTGCCGGTGACATTGTAATTGTAATTGTCGAAGAGCAATTGATTGGAATGGACAGTGTCTTGAAAGGAAGGTATAAGATGAACATTATCAAGAGTAAAACAAGGATAATGGAATGAAACGTGAGAAGAAAGGTGATGCTGAAGGAATTAGATTAGATAAGGAAGCAATAAAAGTAGTAGATGACCTTTAAAAGTAGTAGATAACCTTTGTTATTTGGGAAGCAAAATAACTACTGATGGCCGAAGGAGATAAAAAATGCAAATGGCATCGGAAGAAAAGCGTTTCTGAAGAAGCGAAATTTTTTGACATCCAATATGAATTTCAATGTTAGGAAGTCCTTTCTGAAAACATTTGTTTGGAGTGTAGCATTGTATGGGAGTGAAACGTATACGATAAGGAGTTCAGAGAAAAATATGATAGAATCTTTTGAAATGTGATGCTATAGGCGAATTATGAAAGCTAGATTGATACTTCACGTAACTAATAAGGAGCTGCTTAACCGAATTGGGGAGAAAAGAAGATTCTGGATTATTCTAAGAGAAGGGGTAGATTGGTGGGACACAAGGAAACCTCAAGGAATCTTCAACTTAGCATTAGAACGAAGTGTTTGGGAAAAATCGTAGAAGGAGACCGAGGGACGCATACAGTAAGCAGATCGGAAAGGATGTAGGTTGCCGTTCGTATTCTCAGATGAAGAGATTTGCTCAGGACAGGGTAGCGTGTGTAGCTGCATCAAGCCAGTCTACAGACTGGAGAGCACAACAACATCTTTCGCAGATCTAAAAGTGATAGATCTGCTTTTACATCTGCCTTACCTTAAAGTGATTTCATTTACATTATAATCTTTCGTTATTGTGAAGGGCATTCCGCAACTTCTTTCCACATTTTCTGACCATTTGTCTCAATTGATTTAACACTTTCATACTTGTTCTTTGCATTTAAAACGCAAGGAGAAATACGAATGCAACTAGGGTCCGCCATCTTATTATGATATACAATGTAATTCCAGGGATGCGGCGTGCTACGTGTAACTGTCCACAGATCTCATAGTCATGATAGTAGCAATGGATTATAGAGACGATGTACTACATTACTGTGTCTATAAAAGTGATCCAAGAAATCTTTCATGCCTATAATATGTTTTGTTGTTATGACCACAAATTAACTTCTTTTCTTTTGACTACATACTTGAGTCGTTCATTATTCAGCTCTACAACTCATTGGTGACATACGGAAATTTGTGTCGGGACGCATCCCAGACAGACCCAAACTTCCTTATATATTTCGTTCTCTACTACCCATGAGTGCTCGTAAATTCTATCAAGTAATTTTTCCACAAGGAGCGATATTTCCTACAAATTCCACATACCTTGCTTTGGATTTAAATACGGTGCGCATGTCAGTGATTATCACTGTAACGATTGCAAATGTCATTCAGACGTGCATATATCTCTGATCGAGGGGGTAGTGCTGTGACTACTGTTGCCCAAGAATACAAGAAATGTATTCGCAAATGTGAAACTCTGAAGAATATTGGCATTGGTTACATCGTTAAGCCCGGGCGCAGCACAGCGCATTCGACTAGCGCAGAACTGGATACGAATCCAACTCATTTTCGGGTCTGGATTGTGATGGAGGTTACTTTTTCTCTTCGGTAGAAATTTTCAAATTGATTTAAAATAACATGCTATTGCAGCTAGATTTTCCGTATCCATAAACGACATCACATAGACATAGGTTTCATGTAATTTTTTATGTTTTTCAATCAGCCAACTCCCTGGCCGCGCTCGAGTGGCCGTGCGCTATAAGGCTCCTTGCTGCGGGTTTTGTCGTCTACCGCCCATGGGTGTATGTGTTGATCTTAGTAAAAGTTATTTTAAGTAGTTTGTAAGTCTAGGAAATAATGACCACTACAGTTTCGTCCCATAGCTTATGAAACATCTGAACACTTGAATGTGAAAATCTCAGAAGTGTTCTACAAAATGGAATTTCGTTACGTATAGTATTAGATAAGTTTCTGACAGTCACTGCGACTCATCGTTGGCGTTGTTAGCTGATAATCAGCAAAACATACGGGTGACGGTTTGAAACTCGCCATTCTTTTAACTGCTTTTTCATTGTATAGCAATAGATGGCCGCTTGCAATAGTGGCCGAAACGTCGGTGAAACCTTTGATATATATTGACGATCACCAAGAAGATGGCCGCTTGCAATAGTGGCCGAAACGTTTGATATATCGACGATGCGGTGCAATACCCAGAAAACTCTTATCAACAAAATTTTCAAATGTTTGTAAATCTATCGAACCAAACTGCGTGGTCATCAGTCCGTAGCTTACAAACTACTTAAACCTAGGTAAACTAACCTAAGGAGAAACACACACACACCCATGCCCCAGGGAGGACTCGAACCACGGCGAGCAATCGCGCTCCGCAGCGAGACGATTTAGACCGCTCGGCTACTCCACCGCGGCTCTTATCAACAAATATAATCGTAATTTTTCATGATAAATTTACTTATTTATTTTATTCTTAATGTTTAATACTTTATAAAAGATAATAATGATGGATTCATTTAAAAATATAATTACATTTTAGGACAGTACTGAAAATTTCTCCACAAAGTGAGCAAGCAATTACAATCGCCGTCAATCAGTAGATAATTAATTCCTGACATTTTTCAACTGAAAGCATACTTATTAAAACCGTCGTAAAATATTGAAAATTAAGACTAAACAAGAAACTACATTTTTAATAAAAAATTACAAATGCGTATGTGTTTCCGAGTGGGATGGGCATATGTCATGCATCGGGGCGCGCGGCCGTTCCCGCCGGAGGTTGGAGTCTTTCCTCATGCATGGGTGCGTATGTCGTCCTTAGGATAATTTAAGTTGTTTGTAAGAGCCGATGATCAGAGTAGTTTGTCTCTTAGGTCTAGAAACATTTGAATATTTTTTGCGTGTGTGTTAATTAGCATAGATATTAGATGAATTTTAATTATAAGTCGTGTAGGTATTTGTACATAACGAAAGAGTGACAGAGAGGAATAGAATGGCAGGATTCGAGCCACCGACCCTAAATATTCAGTTGACAATGTGCGATGCTACCGAGAAGCCAACACAACCAACCCTGTATTGATGGTCCTACAGAATTCCGAAGTAGAATTTTTCGAGGTTTTTTCGAAAGTAGCACTGAATGGCGTTGGATGATGACTATTTGAATTCTGGATTTCACATACTATAAATAAAAAATGCAAGAACGTGACACCCATGTGATCTTCATGTAAGTACTGGATCGCAACGCAATGTTGCAGAAAAATGGATCGCAGTGCAACGTTAACAAACTCTCTTGTTGGGTGTGTGGCAAACGGCACACTCTTTGCTACCGATCTTTCTATACGGTACGATCTTTGCAACGTTTCAAAGTAACTTCCTTTCCACTAAGCATTTGCAAGATGTAACATATACTGAGCAACAAAATTAAAATGGTCATTTTTTCGGAACCTCGTAATCATCTCCAAAAGTAGCCAGAAATGTGACTCGAAGGTGCATACAATCTTCCTGTATAACTGTGCAAAAGCATTAAACAACGATCATCAACTGCTCTGGGTACTGATACGAATGTTGAATCGGTAAACGGCTCGAAACCATATCTCCAGACTGTGGCCGTAATTATGTTTAAGCAGACGTTGCAAAGATCCATGGTCCAAACATGTCCGAAGGTGTTTCGCAGAGGAGGACTGCGCTCCAGTTTAAATCGTCGCGGGAACGAAAAATCGAAATAAATGACAAAGGAATAGAAAAGCAACTACAATCGCTCAACAGAGCAAAGGCGGCTTGACTCGATTTTACACAGAGTATGCGTCCCTTCGTTCGTAGCGATAGGTGAACAGCGCAAGTCATTCTCAAGAAGTGTTGTCGAACAAATGGGCGAGAATATAAACCTACATCTCTCACATCGCTGTATTGTTGAATTTGGGAACAAGCTTAATGCTCGTGTATGAACACATTTCTTGAAAATAAATAAATAAAAAGTCTCCTCTACAAGGATCAACATGGGTTCAGAAAGCAACGATCATGTGGAACCTGCGTCGCCGTATTCATCGGCGAGATTTATAAATCAAATGTTCAAATGTCTGTAAATCTATCGGACCAAACTGCGTGGTCATCGGTCCGTAGCTTCCAAACTACTTAAACTTAGGTAAACTAAGCTAAGGACAAACACACACATCCATGCCCCAGGGAGGACTCGAACCTCCACGGCGAGCAACCGCGCGCTCCGCAGCGAGACGCTTTAGGCCGCTCGGCTACTCCACCGCGGCCGAGATTTATAAGTACTACATATAGGCTCCCATGTAGATGCTGTGTTTATTGACAGTAGGAAGGCGTTCTATAGATTCCGCACTGGCGTCTAATGAACAAAATAAGATCGTACATAGTATCAGACCAACAGCGTTTTGGCCGAAGCGTTTCTAGCTAACATAATCCAGCATGTAATTTTCAACGGAGACAAGCCTTTACCGTCAGATATTTTTGTTTTTGTACTATATTATTTCATTCGAATACGTTCTTATCTTCTCATGTTTCCAAGAGCACAGCGGACCTTGTAGTTGGGTGCCTCTCAGCGCATCTACCCCAACAACTCACTGTACTACTAACATCACTTAATCCGCCGATAATCGCACCCGTATTCCTCCTATCTATTCTCAGTTTTGAAGTGAATTAAAAATAATTCGGAAGTATCTGAGTTCATTGTAAAGTCATGCATGAAGCAGGAAACAACACAGTACGAAAAGGCTTAACTTTATTCCGTCTTATCGTCTTAACATTGCCACAGTGACCACTTACAAAGTTACCAGGTGGCATTTAGTTGATGTAAATTTCACCTTTGGACTACAAAATATTTTAAACGCAGTAAATGGAACTTATTGAAGCAAAATATTGTAAGGTGATTTTTGGGGTGTCAGTTTGGTTCAATTTTTTTCACAAATACGATTTTTTTTTCTATTATGCTAGCAGGTAATTGTCAAAGTTATCTTTGCACATGAACAAGAATATTACAAAGTCTGGTCTGGATATGAAAATAATTACATTAATATATTGGTTTGTAGTTAACACAGTAGCTCTTAATTTCAGTCAAACACGGACCAATAACTTTTCTTCATACTGTTTTGTTCACGATTATCACAAGGTCAGTGATACAAAAAAGACAGGTATCTTGAACTTTGTTGAAATGCATACGTGGAGGACACTTTTCTGCACAATGTTGATGTATAGTGGTTATTCTTTCATAATTAGCACCATTAATACAAGGGAACCACACTACCCTGCGCTCTTTTAACACTTAATTGGACATGAGAGGGTGTTTTCAAACAAAATATATATTCAGCTCAAAGGTAATTCCGAAGCCCATCCGCAGAATTATTTCAAACACCTAGTTTAAAACACCAGTGAAAGACGTAGTGGGTCCGGCTGACGTATTTCGGTACATCGGCTTTCAAGAACGTTTTAAACGAACGCAGCATACATTCAATATTCAAAAATTGAAAATTATTAGTAAGAAAACACAGATTTTAAAATCTATTTTCTACAATTCTACTTTTTATTAAATTCCGATTCCAACTATAATTTATTACGATGAGACCGTGATATCATTTTTACTTAATAGTTTCGTCTAGATTGTTTTATCGTCCCTGAAACTCTCCAAACGTAATCACGAAATGCTTATACATATCGCCAATTCAGGATATTGAACAATTCAGATTACGAAGTATCAGCTTTTCACGAAATTATTATAAGTTGTTTGTAAGTGTAGGAACTGATGAACCCGCAGATACATCCCATAACATCTACAAGCATTTGAACATATTCTAAGCGGGTCGTAGTACTCCATCAAACTTAGTAATTATACATAAATTTATCCGTGTTGTTCTGAGGTCTGCGACTGTATTATAAACTTTTTTTTGAAAATTAATGCTGTAGTAGTCACTTTTTACTAATATTTTTATTAGCACGACGCGTTTCGTTAGCAAGCTGCCATCATCGGGTGCAATTTTTACAGTTACAGTTTACAGTTTAAACATAATACTAAAATAGCTATATCTTCCTGAACACTGGCACCCACAACCCAAAACAATAAAACAATAACGAACCAGTAACTGTAAAAATGCACCCGATGATGGCAGCTTGCTGTCGAAACGCGTCGTGCTAATAAATATATTCGTAAAAAATGACTGCTGCAGCATTAATTTTCCAAAAAAGTTAGTAATTATAATTCAGTATCCATATTAGTTTTATTACTGTCATTATTATCTTTGTTGTCGATTAGCTATTTTTTCGCAAAATAATATATATTCATACAATGAATTTTACATTCATCTCCCACTGACACTGAAACGTAAATAAAAGTCGGCGATCAATAGAATATTATATCACAACTAAACACAAAACCTTTTTTTTTACGCTAAATGGATTATAGTAATTATATGCATAGCAACTCAGTTGGTACAAAAGGTAAATCAGTATTAAGTAACAGAATACGTAACTTACACTTTAAGCAATACGTAAATCCTCCTTGGTAACAAAAAACCGCTTCCGCTGGATTCCGCGTTTCGCCCCGTTTGCATGCGCCGTTGAATTCGAATGGCGCCGGGAGTGAAGACCGTCAGCGACAAGTGACGCGTGAAATGCGGTCATAATGCCAGTAACGGAAAAATGGCGACTCGCATTTCGCGACACGCTCTGAAAAGTTCGAAATATTTCATTTTGCCTTTCACAGGGCTGCCGTTTGCCGTTACACAATATGGCGCTGTTGCAGTCCGCCCGTTACGGAAATTGATCCAGTAGAATGGCTTTTGCTCTTGTCTTAATTGGGGGTTAAATGGATCTCGCATATCCATCCGTATATCACCTTAATAGAATAGTCAGTTACATTGCATCCGTTATTTCCTGGAGTTAATCGTTGTCGTTCAAATCCTTCTAGACCTGCTTTAGTTCTTCGTCATTTAACTTGTCTGTAAACAAAGCAACTAATAACGTGTGGTCTCAAGTATTCCATTACACAGGTAACAGACGCGAACAAATAATAATGATAATAAATAAATATTCAATAGCATGCCTTACCTCACGTACAAAAGAGGCTTTTGCTGATTCTGCTGATCCACAAGTGGCATCGATGGAATACAAATGAATACAGAGGTCAATTATTTATCACTAGCAGTCCGCCAATTCTTCGCAACTGGAATGAGACAACGATTTTAAGAAACACTACTTTAATGAATAAACTGAACTTCTCAGCGAACACTGCATTTCACGGGGAATGTAGTCTGTAAAACAAATTCACGATCATTTGATCTATAAAAAGTGCACATGAGCTATACATTAATTAAATAACAGATAAAACAAATTTAAACATAGCTGCTATTGTCAGCGACGGTTAACAACGTCAATGGGTAAGAAAGCTGCCCTCGGTCGCAAATAAAAAATATATGACCTAGGTTTCGGCAATGGTAAGATTGCCTTCATCAGAAATTATAAAATACAAGAAGTCACACAATAAAATAAAATACTCAGCTGAGTAGTATATTTTATTATGTGACTTGTTGTATTTTATAATTTCTGATGAAGGCAATCTTAGTCATTGCCGAAACCTAGGTGAAATATTTTTAATTTGCGACTGATGGCTGCTTTGTATGCATAAACGACAGATGTTGGTACGTCCACTTGTTCGAAACCGGCTTTCGAAAGGGTTGACGTAATTTCGTACACGCCGAAATGAAGGTCTTAACGAAATA
This sequence comes from Locusta migratoria, assembly GCA_026315105.1. NCBI lineage: Eukaryota > Metazoa > Arthropoda > Insecta > Orthoptera > Acrididae > Locusta > Locusta migratoria. The sequence continues at coordinate 401,921,867 of CM048747.1, read as the reverse complement.
AATTCTAATCGCTGACGTAATCCTTGAAAATACACTATCTGACTGTGGGATAAAACAAAGTAACAGCTCTATTAGTTCACTGATGTACTACAAAATTAAAACAACCACCTATTGTGACTTTGTTGAACTACCTTATACTACAAAGCACAGCAAACTTCTGAAACTTTATACTCCGAACACTAGCATACAGTTCACCTTTGAGTCTCTTCGGATTTTTTTCTTTGTGTCTCTGCTGTTTGTCGCTACTTTACTATGGGGATTGCCGGCCGCGGTGGCCGAGGAGACTGAGGCGCTACAGTTACGGTCTGCACGGCCACTGCGAATCCCCCCTCGGGCATGGATATTTGTGCCGTCCTTAGGATTAGCTAGTTCATAAGTAGTTTGTAAGTTTACGGACTGATGACCCCGTAGTTAAGTCCCATAAGCTTTACAAACATTTGAACATTTGTACGATGGAGATTACATGTCACTAGTAAAGTCCGAAACAACGAAAGTATGATATCGTATGGGACGACTTGTACAATGAACGTATTTTCACGCGTCACGGAGAACGCTGAAATATGTTATTTTTGTTTGGGGGCTGTTTGATCCATACTATTATTACATATGAGCACACATATACAATACCTATAACGGCAATACTGTATGTACTATAACTGTTGTAACTGAAGTCAGTATTTTGCACTCATATTACGACCCTGAAGAGCATGTAAGAACTACTTGTGTATTGACAAAACAGACATAATAAATATGAATAAACTGATATAACAATACCACCTTTAGAGTATTGTTTATTTCATGCCTTATGTTTGGCTGTAATTTTTCGTACCATATAAAAATTTCTAGAGGCTTGTGTAGGTAAGTGAGCGGCATTTGCCCTCAATAATATCTACGTCTTTGGCATTCTAGTATAAGGCGGCCAACGTTTTAAAAACTCAATGCGGGACATATCGAGGATGTGAAGGTCACGTGACTCATTATGCCAGTTATTCTGAAACTAGGAAATAAATTTAGGCGAGAATAGTAGGCCTACTCACATTTAAAGTAGCACTTTTAACTTGAGTGACACTTTAATCTTAATTTTCAATCCTTATTTACAGTTCATAAATAAATTTTAAATTTTAGAGTCTGACCTTCGTTGTCTGTACTACTTTTATTTTTTCCAGCAATTACAGCATCGTGCTCCACACATTTTGATAAGTAGAATTACTCGACCAAAGAATTGTGTTTAGCAAACACCTCGAATTAAATCTGATAAAAATTACTTTTTAAAACCATTTCAACTATTCTATTACAGAAGGTCTTTCGATGAAGTGCAGAGTTTAAGTGTGTCTCACTACATGCAATGCTCACTCACTTTCATTGTTGCATTTTCAGAATTTTTTTATTCCTGAAGATAAGGTGAATACAGACATTGTATTTGCATGTCAGATTATATACAGACTGTGATATTATTACACCATGTTTCAAGCTTCATATGGTTTTTATTTGTGGACGGAGAAGTTAGTACTGCTTCATCCCACAAGTACCCTAAAACCTCCACATCCTTGCGGATGTTGTTGCGTAGCAGTGTGCGTTTCTACTGCCCTACAGTACGCACGAGCTGCCGTAGTTGCTGTCCAAGTATTTATGAAAATCATAGAGTTCTGACTAACCTGTTGTCTTCTACAGCTGTGTCCCTAGCGCAGAAGACAGCACACAGGTCGTTGGTTCTTCTACAGCATACAATTGAGGCTAAAATAAGTTCTGTAGGATGGAAGCATAAGAAGCGATTCCCGAAATTTTTAATTGTCAGGTATGCCATTTATTAAATAAATAATAAAATAAGAACAACTATTGTTAATACGACACGACTAGTGAATTAGTCATTTTAAAATTCATATGTATATATTTTTTTCTTTTAACTTGAAAGCAGTATGACATAGCGTGCCGCACACAAACAGTTTCGGCTTAATCTCTTAGAAGAACAATATTAAAATTACTGGAATACTTGACGCTTTTGCCATTTTGCGGGACATTTTCGGTAATTATTCCAATGCGGGACATCGAGTCCAAATGCGGGACTGTCCCGCAGAACAAGACGGTAGGCCGCCTTGGTGTAGTACATAATACAAATGCCGAAATTACAATATAACCTTTCTAAGAGTATTTATTATTCCATATTTCGCCATACGATGCCCGCCACACTCACCTTACCACAACAATCACGAGTGGGTGGTAATAAAGAAATGTCTGTCAGGACGTACACACACACACACACACACACACACACACACACACATTATATATATTATATATATACACACAGGGTGTTTCACTAAGTGTGTTTGCCTCTGTAACTTACAAAATAATAGGTGACGGGAATTTTTAATGCGGTAGGTCAACACAAGAAATGTTACACTTTCTGCGGAGCTATGAACATAGTTTATTGTATCATTTTCCAAAGAGTTATAGCACAAAGATATATTTTTTTAAATGGAACAATACTTTTTTCTATCGTGCATTGGATTCGTTGAAACCAGCTGCGTCCAAATCAATTCAAACTATATTCCTATCACTGTTAGTTTGGGAGCTACAACCCTTCAGAGTTTCAGGGGCAGATACCACAAGCGCTGCGCATAATGCAATGCGCCTTCTAAATGTGGTGCGGCCGAGTTGTAACGTCGCCGGTGTCACGGAGCGAAAAGATTCCTCGATGCGCTGTTAGACTGCCGACTGTCGCCGCACACGGCCGTATACCCGAGAGTTGGAGCTACACAAACAACTGGGGCTCATTATACCACAGTTACTAACATCGGATGACGATGGCATACACGAACAACAGCGCATCGAGGAAGCTTCTCGCTCCGTGACACCGGCACCACATTTAGAAGGCGCATTGCATTATGCGCAACGCTTGTGGTATCTGCCCTTGAAACTTTGAAGGTTGTAGCTCCCAAACTAACAGTGATAGGAATGTAGTTTAAATTGATTTGGACGCAGCTGGTTTCAACGAATCCAATGCACGATAGAAAAAACTATTGTTCCATTTAAAAATTTATATCTTTGTGCTGTAACTCTTTGGAAAATGATACAATAAACTATGTTCATAGCTCCGCAGAAAGTGTAACATTTCTTGTGTTGACCTACCACATTAAAATTTCCCGTCACCTATTATTTTATAAGTTACAGAGGCAAACACACTTAGTGAAACATCCTTTATATATATAGGGTGTTACAAACAGGAACGGCCAAACATTCATGAAACATTCCTCACACACAAAGAAAGAAAATATGTTATGTGGACATGTGTCCGGAAACGCTTAATTTCCATGTTAGAGCTCTTTTTAGTATATCTTGATTGGGCCTCGTGTTCTTCCACCTATGCTCACTAGAGCACGTTATCGTGATTTCATACGGGATACTCTACCTGTGCTCCTAGAACATGTGCCTTTACAAGTACAACACAACATGTGGTTCATGCACGATGGAGCTCCTGCACATTTCAGTCGACGTGTTCGTACGCTTCTCAACAACAGATTCGGTGACCGATGGATTGGTAAAAGCGAACCAATTCCATGGCCTCCACGCTCTCCTGACCTCAACCCTCTTGTCTTTCATTTATTGGGGGCATTTGAAAGCTCTTGTCTACGCAACCCCGGTACCAAATGTAGAGACTCTTCGTGCTCATATTGTGGGCGTCTTTGATACAAAACGCCATTCTCCAGGGCTGCACCAGCGCATCAGGCATTCTATGTGACGGAGGGTGGATGCATGTATCCTCGCTAACGGAGAACATTTTGGACATTTCTTGTAACAAAGTGTTTGAAGTCACGCTGGTACGTTCTGTTGCTCTGTGTTTCCATTCCATGATTAATGTGATTTGAAGATAAGTAATAAAATGAGCTTTTCTTTCTTTGTGTGTGAGGAATTTTTCCTGGAAGTTTGGCCGTACCTTTTTGTAACACCCTGTATGTTCTGCCCCGAAATCTTCTCGTGCACCAAGCTTTTCTTCTGATGATAACACTTCCTTCGATGACCTATGGATGTAATCAAGTGTCAACCTCTAAAAGTGTTTACCCTGATACTAAGAAGATTATTGCTTCGTGTCTCAATACACGTCCTATAATTCAGTCTTCTTTTCAGTATTTTCCACATGTTCCTTTCCTCCCCGATTTTGCTGAAAACATTATCTCTTATTAATCCACCTAAATTTCAATATTCTCCTGTAGCCTTAAGTAAATGGGCTCTGCTGATTCTGATTAAATATCTAAGTCAGTCCTTATTCTCATATACATATCGAGAACTCAGGTTTTTTAGCTATGAAATTTTGGTAACCCAGATAGGATAACACATAGTCCCAAGAATTCAGAGTATTATATTACCCCCGTGCGACAGTTCCATCATGTTAATTGTGAAAATTCGGATAATACAGCGTCAAATTCAAAAATTTATTAATAGGATAGTATCCACGTGAGTCAAGAGCGAAGACTTTCTTTGAGTCTACAGATTAAATATTAAAAGTCTGCTCCTTTATTTTGACACTTGTTGTGTTGTTGTGGTCTTCAGTCCGGAGACTGAATTGATGCAGCTCTCCACCCTACTGTATCCTGAGGAAGCCTCTTCATGTCCTCATAAGAACGGCAACCTACATCCATTTGAATTTCCTTACTATATTCATCTGTTGGTTTCCCTTGTGATTTTTACCCCGAACACCTCCCGCCAATGCTAAATTCACAATTCCTTGATGTCTAAGAATTTGTCCTACCAATTGATCCCTTCTTTTAGTCAAGGTATGCCAGAAATTCCTTTTCTTCCCAATTCTGTTCAGTATCTCCTCATTAGTTATGCGATCCACGCACCTAATCTTCAGCATTCTTCTGTATCACCACATTTCAAAAGCCTCTATCCTCTTCCTGTCCGCACTGTTTATGTCCATGTTTTACTTCCATACAAGGCAGCAGTGCACACAAATGCCTTCAGAAAGGACTTCCTTATGCTTAAATTAATATTCGATGTTGACAAATGTCTCATTTTCAAAAACGCTGTTCTTCCCACTGCCATTCAACGTTTTATATCATCCGTACTGCGACCACCATGTGTTATTTTACTGCCCAAGTAGCAAAACGCAGCCGCAGTGGAGTAGATGAGTGGTCTAAGGCGCCTCGCTGCGGAGCGCGCGATTGCTCGCCGTCGGACGTTCGAGCCGTCCTTTGGGCATGGGTGTGTGTGTGTTGCCCTTAGGTTAGTTTAAGTAGTTTGTAAGCTACAGACAGATGACCACGCAGTTTGGTCCGATAGATTAAAACAAAACAAAAAAAAACAAAAAAAAAAACAAAAACAATAAAAAATAAATAAGACTCATTTACCGCCTTTATTGATTTTGACCCTAACAAACAATAAATGCAAGTTATTTATGATGGGATCTGCCGCCGTGTAAGTGTCTTATCAGATAAGCCGACAACGCCAGTCAGTGTCCTACTGACAGACGACCTTTCTCCATGGGCCAGCTTCTGTGCTTTCGTAGTAACCAGGCTCCAGGTAGTCACTACAGCTTGACTTACTAGTGAAGGAAATGACCGTCAGCAGGTCTGACTCAACAGAAAACTGAATACAATCTCCATCGAAATCTTAAGCATGGTCGGTAACATAATGAACGCAACGAGAATTCCGTTGTTACAAGCAGAAGATAGAGCGTTAAGTTAAAAGTAGTGCATTGGCGGTAACTATAAGCTGGGGGGGGGGGGGCTGTATACTTCTCTGATGACGTGATAGAAGAACAAGATTTGAAAGACACACGTGTCCCTGTGTTGAATGCTGAACAATTTACACCATTTTCAGTTGCAATCTTGCTTAACTCCCGCGCATTTCGTGGTTGGTCCGGATGTGTTAGCACACAATTTGTTTTTCATCAAATTACCTGAGACATGAAAAGTATCGTATCATTACCTTCCATATAGAAAGAATTTGCGCACAAAGCTACGGAAGATTTTAAACAGGGTAGTCAGTAACAATCAGTCGTCGTTAAAATGTAATATTTTTTTACTACAGTTCCACAGTTGCCACTTACTTACCTCTTTATAATTTTCATTCTTTTACATGCTATCCCAGCATATTCAAACGGATTTATGTAGGGATCACGCAGGCCAATCTAATTATACAATAGCAGAACGATTGACTACCTCGTTGACGATGCCTGCACAGTGGATTCAGCATTCAGAAAAGTGAAAACAACTTTCAGTGAAGTTGTAATATGGCCGGCGGTAACTTAAAGAACGGAAAGGATATTACCTCTGTATAGTAAGTAGATCCTTGTTCTTGCCCGTGAAGATCAATAAAGGCAGCTGAAATTTACAAATAATCGTCATCCACTACCATGCCCTACTCGATTGAAGGCATGTGTCAGGCGTTCAGCATTCCCGGGTTCCCTCCATACTCGTCGATGGTCATCTAGTATCAACATATGCAGCATTCATATGTGAAGAAGACTTTGCGCAAATATTCCGCAGTCCGTTCTTGGTGATGCCCATCTGTACCGTGCAGCATGCCGTCTGCGTTTAGGGGCCGGTCATTTCCACAGCCGTCTAGAGTAAGTCTGCTCTGACATTCGCCTCCCTTGGCGCTCACAATATTGATCATCATGGTGACAGCCTTGTTGCGGTTCATTTGGGCTACAAGTCACTGATAATGGTTTTCTGTCACAGTTGTTGCCCTATCTGTAGTTTGATAACTATTTCAGGTACTTACCACATCACTCACTCTATTCCCTTGTAACTTACCTTGGTGAAAGTCCTTATTACATAAGATATTCTCGGTTTACAAGCCGCGTCATGTAGGATAAAATCGTCGAGCTTGCTTTCGATGGCAAGCTCCGCCATCGTCTTCAGGAGTTGTTGGCAAGGCGTCCTGCTTACATAGCTGCAGCGCTGCGTCAACGTTTCTGGAGGTCAGGCACATGTTACTCCCCATTCAGGACAGTACAAGTCTGCGTTTTCCGGGTGTATATGGGGTCCCACATGAGTGCGGAAGTATTTTCATTGGACAAACTATTAGAACTGTTGTTGAACGTTGTGCAGTACACACTCGGCACACAAAACAAGGAGAGGTTGAGAAGTCACCCTTGGCATAACATTACCTAACAAATGGGCATAAAATACTATTTGAAAACACGAATATTCTGGCCTAAATTCATATTACTGGGATTCTCTTATAAAAGAGGTGGCTGAAATTTGATTCAACGGCAACAGTTTAAACAGACCAGGGATATACACTCAACAGGGCGTGGGGACGGGACCTCGACGTATAGCGGAAACAGAGGTCTCGCGCTAATAGGAAAGCGAGAGCGCCAGGTTCCAATGTGGCGCCGGCGGTATGCTCCACGTGACGTCACACGTTACCGCGGCCCGTCGGCCTTTGTTGTCCCAACACCGTCTAGATACAAGGCCTCACAACAAGCCCGTGTCACATCACACTTTAGGCTGTCGTCGCAAGCTTAATTGCTGGCCGCTGGGGCGCATCGCACTGCCTCGTGGCGCCATCGAGTGAGCTTGCGATGGCAGCCTATCGGTGTGACGTGACACTGGCTTGTTTTGAGGCCTTGTATGTAGACGGTGTTGGCTGTCCTCCCGCGCAAGCGCTCGCCGGCCCTCCAGAAACTTCCAGACGCAACGCTGCAGCTATATAAGCAGGACGCCTTGCCATCACCGGCTCCCTAGATATCCAAAACGCCTACGACCGTGTATGGCATTCCGGTCTCCTTTTCAAGCTCCAGTTCTACGCCCTTCCTATTAATTACGTCCGCCTCATTGCTTCCTTTCTCACCCACCGCCCCTCCTATGTGACTGTCTGCAACTCCGACTCCCGTTTGTTCAACCCATCCGCCGGGGTGCCCCAAGGCTCCGTCCTCTCTCCTCTCCTTTATCTCATCTACTCCGCCGACATGCCCCAACCAAAACCTACCGTCTATCTCCTACAATATGCTGACGACACCGCCTTCCTAGCCCTCGCCCCCTCCCTTGCCTATTCCCAGTTTTTGCTCCAGTCCCACATCACTGAGTTCGCCTCATGGTGTAACCGGTGGCTCTTCTCCTTCAATCATGACAAATCCCAGGCAAGTATCATACGTCGTACCACCCCCTCTCCATGATTTCTACCTTACCCTCCACAACTGCCCTATCCGCCACACCCCCACCTTGAAGTACCTTGACCTAACCCTCGATCGTAACCTTTCCTGGACCGCCCACCTCCGCACTGTCCGCCTTAACCTCCTAAAACTCCTCATCGGCCGGACTTGGGGTATCAGCCCCTCTACCATCCTCTACACCTACCGCTCCCTAATGCGTCCTGTCCTTTGCAGCTTCCATCCCGCCTGGATTTCCGCTCCCACATCCTATTACAAAACCCTCCATGTCCTTGAGCGCCACGCCCTCCGCCTCGCCTACCGCATCCGGCTCCCTTCCCCCACGCGGACCTGATCCCGTTTCCCCACCTCCTTGAATACCTCCAGCGTATCCGTATCCTCTATACCACCCGTAAAATAGACTCCCGCAACCCCCTAGTCACCCCATCCTCACCAACCCTGGGCCTCTGCCACGCCTCTACCGCGTTATACCCCCTTCCCTTCATCTCCACACCCTCCATGTCCTCTCCCAGGGTAACTTCCGCCGCCTCCCCGTCCCTGATGACGTCCTCCGTCGTGACATTCACCTGTCCTACCAGCTCTGATCCCCCCCTCCATAGATATAGGGTCACCTCTCCCCCCTCCCCTTCTTGGCTACCCCCTCCCCGCCCTGGACTCCCTACGGATCCTCCCTACCGCCGCCTTCCCAGCCGTCTTTCCTCTCTCCCGCGCTTCCCTCTCCCCCCCCCCACTCCTTCACGAGGTCCTGGACCGACAGTTTTAACAGTGCTACGTCAAGTGTTGTGTGCTCTGCTCCAGTGAAGTGTATTTTTTTTAACAGCGTCCACCGCAATCAGACAAGCGTCGCACCGTGTGTTTTTTATTAGTGTCTCCGTGCACTCGCGGTCCTACAAGTTTTTTTTAGTTCACCGTGGCTCATCATTTTTAATTAACTAAATGTGGTTTTAATCATCTATCTATTGTACTGTACTCCAAACTGTCTCCTTTCCTACGTTAGTGTATCTCCGTTGTTTTATCTCCTGATATGTACTTTAATTCTCAACTCGTGTATGTCTTTTAATTACTCTCAGCTGAAGAGCAGCCTATAGTGCTGCTGCCAGCCTACCAGTGTACTGGTGTAAAACACAATAAAGGAAAAAAAACAACAACACCGGTAGTCAGTGATTTTACTCCTGATGACGATGGTGGAGCTTGCCATCGAAAACTCGAAGATTTGAAGAAAACGAAGACGCCAATGAGAAAGGAAGGCATGAGGCGTGAAGCGATAGACTCTTTGAAAATGCAAGCAGTGATAGCGTAAGTATCTGTCTAGTTCCTGGATCGCTAACCGGCATCTGTCTCACGGGTAGTTGGGATATAGAAACGTAATTGAGGAGGAACTGCATTACTTTGTAAATAATATAAGGCACTCAACAATCCGAAGAATTAATATTACTTGACATCGTCGGTTTTCTACATCAACATCGCAAGCCGCCCTATAGGTGTGTGAAGGAGGGTACCTGGAGTACCACTATCGGTTCTCCCTCCTATTCCAGTCCCGTATTGTACGCAGAAAGAAAGATTGTCGGTATGCCTCTGTGTGGGGTCTAATCTCTCTGATTTTATCCTCATGATCACGTCGCAAGATATACGTAGAAGGGAGTAATATACTGCTAGACTCCTCGGCAAAGATATGTTCTCGAAACTTCGACAAACGCCCGAACCGAGCGACAGCGTCTCTCCTGCAGAGTCTTCCACTGGAGTTTATAGATTATCTCCTAACGCTTTCACGATTACCAAACGATCCTGTAACGAAGCGCGCTGCTCTCCGTTGGATCTTTTCTACTTCCTCTATCAACCCCACCTGGTACAGATCCCATACCGGTAAGCAGTATTCAAGCTGTGGGAGAACAAGTGTACTGTAACCTACTTCCTTTGTTTTCGGACTGCATTTCCTTAGGACTCTTCCAATGTATCTAAGTCTGGCATCTGCTTTACCGACGATTGATTTTATAAGGTCGTTCCATTTTAAATCACTCCTAATGCCTACTCCCAGATAATTTATGGAATTAACTTATTCCAGTTGCTGACCCGCTATAGTGTAGCTAAATGATACAGGACCTTTGTTTCTATGTATTCGCACCACATTACACATGTTTATTGAGATTCAATTTCCATTTCCTGCACCATGTGTCAATTCGATGCAGATTCTCCTGCATTTCAGTACAATTTTCCATTGTTACAACATCTCTATATACTACAGCGTCATCTGCAAAAAGCCTCAGTGAGCTTCCGATGTTATCCTCAAGGTCATTTATATATATCGTGAACGGCTACGGACCCGCGACACTCCCCTGTGGTACACCTCACTCTTACTTCGGAAGACTTCTCTCAATTGAAAATGACATGCTGCATTCTGTTATCTAGGAACTCCTCAGTCCAATCACATAATTGGTCTAATAGACCATATGCTCTTACTTTGTTTTGAGGCAATCTGATAGTTTTATATTCTTCAAAATGTTGGGGGTCGAGATGTTTTAAGTATTTTAATTGTCTTTAAGCACTGATAATGACCACACACTAGTCGAAATCTAGATCTGCAAATAAATAAATATTTTTACGACTGATTGCTTAAAAAAAATTCCACAAAACTATGTGGTTTTTATTTACATATAGCAGTGTCTAAAAGCAAACATAATTCAATAGAAAAACTGTTCCAAGGCAACGAGACATGGTCAAACTCAGTTCTCAGATTCGTACGTGTTCTGCTTATGACAAGAGGTAGTGAGTGTTTGTGCCCAGCGGTAGGAAACAACGCACAAAGTGGTCAGAAATCAGTCGTCATCGTGATTTTTAATTTTTATTTAGGCAAGCCTAGATTTCGCCCTGTAACTAGCCATTAACAATGCTAGCATTTATAAAGAAGATATTAACTATTACGTTTCAGGCAATACAAATATCCATATACCATGTCTATCATGGCTAACGTTATATGTGTAAATAAAACTTAAGAATGTCTGTAACAGCTGATTGCTGTCGACTATCCAATTTCGAAATCCTTACAGTCATATGATGCACTTCCTTTCTATAAGGAAGGAAATCTGAAGAAGACAGTTATGTCCCAAACAATAAGTGATGGCCTGCTTGTAAATCACCAGGTAAACGTGCATATTTACACAATCCAACTTCACGTATCAGCTATAGATCTGAATGTAAGACGATCGTCTCGAAAATCCATGGTAAGAGTTATAAAACTGGAACACCAGTTTGCTAAGAGAGTCACGTCATAAACCACTCAAGACTGGTCAAAAATTCTATGTAGTCATCAAAGCTAGTTTAATCTCTTACTCTCAGTCTGATGTATGGTGAAATCTAGGTGACCGTATGGTAACCCAAGTAAATTCATCTTTACTTGTAATTCAGGCTTACAATGATCCGCAGACCTGAAGCAGCACAAAATAAAGGTATTTGAATAATCAAACAAAAGTCCAGACATGAACATTACATGACACTTTTGGGGAGAGCTGGATAGATGTTTTCCGTGTCAAAACTGCGGTAACAGCGAGGCTTTCTGCAAATAATAGTGGGAGCAATGGAAGAGGAATGCTCAGCAACGCACACAAAGGACTGTGCAACCGAGTATTAATCCAGGATGATCTTTCTACTGTTTCGACAAATTACTCTTGAGCAAATGTCATCTAAACATTTATGCTTTATTGCAGATACTGGAACTGCGTCCTATGTCTAACAAAATAAACTGGTTACAGATATTTGGTAAGAAAAAATCTTTTATTTACATTTCCTCCTATATAATCCTTTTTCTGAACTTATTACTTCTACAAAATACTTTAGAGTGTATATCCATAAAACAAAAATAAGGTCAAGTGTGATTAATATGGAATGAAATAATTTCAACGCCAGTCATAAGAATTGGATTTTTATTATGTAAACTTGTGAATACAAAGTAAATAAATAAAATATTTTTACATTTCAAATAGACAGTATAAACTTTGGGTTCTATATTTGGATCTGCTTACTTTCTTAGTCCTGTATTAACTGTACAAAGATCCGATGGATTTTGGTTCAGGTTCGTGTACTGGTGCTATGACAAGGCGGGAGGTGAATTCGTTTCACGTGCGTCTATCGTGCTACTAAGTAGTTGTGGAGTCAAGTATATCTAAAACAATAAGACTAGGCACCTTATCTCACCTTCCAGCGTACTTCATCTAATTTGTTGTCTTATATTCAAACTGTTTCTGCAACATAAGGAACAAAAATCTCAAATGTATCTATTCATTCGTTTAGATTTCTATTCTGTTCTCGCATTACATGGATGTATCGCAAAGAAACCTAGATTCTGTTTCTGTATTACAGCAAACTGTGACTATTGGTCCTATTCAAACTTCTTCAGTTAAGAAGCAAGTATCTGTTCACTATTCGAGTCCTCATTGAGATAAAAACTAAGGGAAAAATATGCTAAAACATGGCACACTCGGAAATATAGCTACCATCACTTGCAGTCTTCTTGAGAATACCCTCTTGCAACCCAGCGGTAAAGGAAGTACATGACAATTCAGAGACTCTCAAGAACTGAAATAACCTCAATAACGTTGGCACCAAACAATAAAGATGCATCCCCTGCGACACTACGAACACCCACAACTTGCTTTTTAGGTTGTTTTAATACGAAACTAACATGTGGCTGTCGCCTTGCCAAACCTGTGTACGTATTTTTCAGTTGTTATAATTTCTTAATACTTTATAATTTCATAAAAACCTTCAACTTCTCCCAACAGTAAAGCAGAACAATCCTATAAACTGACATTGCACTACTTCAATAGAATAATAAGCGCATTGTTTTATTCTAATATAACAAGCTGTAACAAATGTTCCTCCTATTCTGAAACATCATTAGCAATCAAATAACAATGGAGTGTTTATATTACGACACAAATTGCTGTAAATGAAAGATTACAGATACTCTACGATGTGCTTTGGTACGAAGTTCAGAAAATACCGTAACAACAATCACCTAAATATAATAAGTCATATTCAAGAAATTAAAAAAGATTCTGAAATCTGGGTGCAACAAAATATACTTTTTTTTAAAAAAAATCATATAGTTATAAGTAAATGCACAGTCTAAGATGACCATACTGGCCACTATTCTTGTAAAAATTAACAAACCAGGAATTGGAAACTCTATTAAATAAATAATTAAATAAGTAACACTATAAAAGTGTAGAAATACCAGGAGAATGTCTTGTTCTGGGTGAAAAATTATTGAATACAAGAAAATAAAAAGCAGCACAGAGATGTGTTCTTAGACGGTCCACAAATATCGCGATGGATAAAATGGCCTCATTAAATATGTCACTCATGATGAAGCGATTATGTGAAAGAAAAATGGATACTTCCTTTATATAACCAGTACACTCACGCTTAGGATCGACAGCAGTCTGGTACGAAAAATTCCACTTCAAGTATCTTCGTAAATGACACAGCCAATATAGTTAACGTACGTATTCTCGGGAAGCCGATACAGACCTACTTGCGAAGAACGTTCAAAATCTTTAATAAATACTCCGTACTCTACATGTTTTCCTATACGAAATGGTTCTGTGGTAGCTATAAAGTAACAATGTTGCAAAGTCACTCATACCACCAACACTTTGGAAAGTTTTCATTTAGAGACGATTGTTGAAATGGGCACGAGAAGACTAAGCGAAACCTTTCCTATTATTGTGATTCAGATTATTTAGGTTATAGCTGTGTTACAATAATCTCTAATAGCAACAAACTTTCTAAAGTTTAGATTTGGGCTAATTCGTTTCGCTGCTCTGTTTAAGAGATTTCTTTACGTGTTCCTTGAACAAATGCTGTGTGCACTCCACCGTCGTGTTAAAATGATAAAAATGTCCGATGTTCAGACGTGTTGCTGTGTCTCTACGGTGGTCAAAAGTAGGAGAGGTTTTTTCCGGTATGTTTCTCAATGTACAACAAACTGAGGAAGTCGATCCGCTACTGGTGTTGAGGCGAGCCAGGTTGGACGCTGCACATTACTGAAACCCAAGTCTGCCAATCTATAATTAGGCTCATTTGAAAGTGTTGTCGTAACAATTATGAAGGAAAAACATTAAATGCTTGTGACTCAAGATGTGCAACAGGATGCCAAGGAAATAGTGTGTTCACTATGAACACAGAATGAAAAATAGAGCGTCACAGTCCCACAGTCATCACAAACCTTCGCATTGTCAAGATGTAACGCGAACTCTTTTGGAGTTACACACCATACAGGATGTTGAGCTATCTTTCCACTCCTAGAGAGTACATCAGAATCACGTTGATGTAACGGGTTGGTGGCAACTCATTAATGCAACCAAAAGCGAAATAGTATGACGTGGACATCACACAAAAAGCTGAAGGTAGTACGATAACATTACTTAGTTGATACGACAATAAAAACCTTAGTTATTTGTTTCGAACATATCTTGCTTGTCAACGATGTTAAATGTGTGAAGTGAGATATGCAGATCCCGGTGAATGTCGATTTGTTCACCTCCTGGACACTCATTTCCTGTCGCTTTCCTGTGAAACATAGTGAGTCAGTAGCAACTGATATTTTTCTTATCATGACTGTTAATACAACACTTCCAAATTAGATGTTACTAGAGGCTGAACTTGTCATGTTGGACTCAAGACGTTCCTTGTCGGGCAGTTTCTAATTTCCTTATTAAACACAAACAGCTGTAGTAAACTCCCTATCAACAATGGAAAGATTTAGTGCACACTGAAGGATTTTAAATAGACTGATACATGCCCCAGTGGTCTACCAATCTCTGATGGTAAAAAAAAAGAGTCTAGAGCGAAACTTTTAAGTTCTCTTCAGGTCTACTGAAATGTTTGGAGAGAGATGGAAGCGCTATGGCAGGTGCTGTCAGGAGTAGTGTCCACAGCGCTTGCTTCCCCCCACGTCAACACTCGAATACAGCTGAAGATGAACCCCACTAGGATGGAATCGTGTAGTCAATAAATATAAATGGACTTTTCCAGACTGTTTTCTTGCCGCGGTGGAGTGGCCGAGCATTCCAAGGCGTTTAGCTGCTGAGCGCAAAGCTGCTCGCCGTCGGAAGTTCGAGTCCTCCCTCGAGCATGGGTGCATTTGTTGACCTTAGCAGACTTTAAAGTAATTTGTACGCCTAAGAACTGATGAGCAGAGTAATTGTTCCATAGATTTAAAAACATTTCAACATTTTAACTGTGTTATTATTGTTGACAAACATAGCGATAATTCCAGAGTAATATTTTCACTCTGCTGTGGAGTGTGAGCTGATGTGAATCCCTGCGCGGTACAGAGTTTTCAGCTGCCAGGCAGTTTCATATCAGCACACACTTCGCTACAGAGTGAAAATTGCATTCTCTACATATCCACTAAGCCGTTCCTAAGCCATATCTAAACAGTATCCTTTCTTTTGGAAGTGCTATAGTTGGCGTCATGTAGGAAGGCGCTTCCACGCATAGAGGCGTAGCGATAGGGGAAATGTGGAGTGGAGGCGTTACGGCCAAGCGCCAACAGTGCAGCCTGTGGGAGGAACATTGCGTAACTATCGGACAGCTACATGCATAGAGAATGAATACTATTGGCAGCCAGTGAAGTATTGGAGGGGTATGCGCAGAACGGTTAAAACTGGGTCGCCTTCCTATATGATGCTGCGTATAGTCTTGCAAATGAGGACGGTTCAGGAAGCGTGGCAGGGTAGTTCATTCAGTAGAGCGTTCGCTCGCGAAAGGAACAGACCCCGCACACTGTTGTAATCAGCCAGGAAGTTTCATATCAGACCACACATGTGGCAGGATGAAAATGTCATTCTGGGAACATTCCACCAGGCTGTTGCTAACACTCTTCTGGGTATTGGACCGCATCGTCCAAATATCAAGTATTTCACCGACGTTTCGGCTAGTTGCAAGTAACCTTCTTCTGGGTGTCACGTTTACTGCTGGATAAGGGAAAGTTGGGCTCTAAAATAGTACATACTGCCAGTTATGATTGGTGGTTTCAGCTCTGTGTACGCGCGGCTGCTGTTATCTCCGGGCGGGCCCCTATGAAGCAAACAGCACGCTCTAGCCGGCGCTAGGCATCAGTGCTACGTCATTCTAGCAACGATCCTCATTCGCCAGTTTCAACCAATTGCCACCGTTAATCTAAACACCAATCCAGGACTTCCTCTTCCACCAATAGCAAGAAATAAAGCAAACACCAATGATGAGTGAGCTGAAACCACCAATCATAACTGGCAATATTTACTATTTAACACCCCAGCTTTCCCTCATCCAGCAGTAAACGTAACACCCAGAAGAAGGCCACTTGCAACAGTGGCCGAAACGTCAGTGAAATACTTGACATATCGACGATGCGATCCAATACTCAGAAGAGTTTTAGCAACAATGACAACGGCCACGAAAGCCTTCGTTTACATCCCCTAGGCTATTCCTAAGCCTTGTCTAGACAGTATCCTTCGTTTAGAGAGTACTAGAGCTGCTAGAACATTAGGATGTAAATTAGGAAGCGACATTCTGACAGAACTGTGACGACGGGCTTCGGCAGAGTCCTGGAGAGGCAACAGTCCTGGATTCTAGCCCTTTCCGGCGGGGTTTCAGTCTAACAGGAGGTTTCAGAGAGCTGTTATTCCCACAGTGTTAACGAAAGTACACATTTATATTCTGTACGTTCTTCGCAAGGTAGGTCAATTGACTAGACTAGCTTGAAAACACTCCCACGGTTACGTCGTGCGTAGTGTGGGACACCGCATCAGGCTCTGGAGCGTGTGTTCGGCGTGGGCGGCGCCGGCCACCGGTGTGCGGTGACTAGTAGAGGCCGGCCGCGTTGGGGCGTCGCTGGCCGCTGGACGAGTGGTGGCTGTAGCCGGAGTCGGACTCGTGGCCCGGCGGGGAGTCGCTCATCTGGTGGATGGGCGGCGCGGACGGCAGGTAGCGCAGCTGGAAGGCGCCGCCGGCGGGCGCCGGGGGCGGCGGGGGCGGCGCCGAGGGCGGCGGCCGCAGCGGTCGCGACTCGTCCGCCGACGGCGAGGGGGAGGCGGACGCGGACGGCGACAAATGCTCGGCGCTGCAGTAGGTGCGCCCGCCGGCTGAGCACTCGCTGCCGCTGCCCTCGTCCTCCTCTGCACGGTCCGACGGCAGGTACTCGTCCGAACCTGCAACACACAAGCAGGATCTGCAGTGTTGGCTCCTTGTGTGGACGATGCAAGTACGATAATTGACGAAAACGGCTGGGGTTGCTGAATCAGCGACAAAATGTTCAAATGCTTGTAAATCTATCGGACCAAACTGTGTGGTCATCAGTCCGTAGTTTACAGACTATTTAAACTAAGGTAAACTAACCTAAGGACAAATACACACACCCATGCCCAAGGGAGGACTCGAACCTCCACGACGAGCAACCGCGCGCTCCGCAGCGAGACGCTTTAGACCGCTCGGCTACTCCACCGCGGCGAATCAACGATCTACGACCAATTCCAAAAAAAAATATTCCGAAAAAAGAAGGCGTTATCAGGTTGGAACCGGCGATGGTAGGGGAACTTAATGTTTAACAATTTTTATAAAATAAGGGAACACAAGGAAACACTTCTTAAATGTTCAAATGTTTGTTAAGCTTAAGGGACTTAACTGCGGGGTCATCGGTCCCTAAAACTTACATACTACTTATGAACTACCTTGTACTAAATACGACACAGACATCCATGCCCGAGGAGGGATTCGAACCCCCGACCGTAGCGGCCGGGCAGACTGTGTCTTCCGCGCCGCTGACCGCACGGCCACTGCGACCGGCAAACACATGTTAAAGTTATAATAAAATAAAACACAACACCTTGCAGTGTAAACTAATGTATTTTAAAATCACTTAAAAACACATATTTTGCATTTTTTACAATTTTTCAACGAAAGTCTCTCATATTTCCTGTTCCACCCCACTCACGGGGCAGACTCAGATAAGGTTATTTTTCGTTAAATAATTCCATAATTTGAATTTGGAATATCCAGGTTTTTAGTGTGAGATGAATATGTCCATCAGTAATTAGGAGCACAGGTGATTCTTTCGTGGCCTTAGAAAATCACACAAACGTTCTAAAACATACTAGAAATATTTCGCTTTTCATCCACCCCAAGGGGTGAACTTCAGACTAGCCTCGTGGGGGCAATCCAAGCTCAAATTTTTGTTTCTTATTCTTCCTTGGAAAGATAAGCATTGGCTGGATATATAACCAGATGCAACATGCAGATGACTGCTGTAACGGTTTCTCCACGTTCTGAAACTGTTACCGCTCATACTTGCCTTTTACCGACCGCGGTGGCCGAGGGAACTGAGGCGCTCCAGTCACGGTCTGCACGGCCACTACGGTCGGGGGTTCGAATATCCCTCGGGCATGGATGTTTGTGCCGTTCTTAGTATTAGCTAGTTTGTAAGTAGTTTGTAAGTTTAGGGACTGATGACCGCGTATTTAAGTCCCATAAGCTATACAAACATTTGAACATTTTTTACTTGCCCTTTTCCCTTTAGTGCTATGATTTTCGACTGACTTTTAGTATTAACTATCAAGCCACTTTCATCACAGTTGAATATTTTGTCAGCAGTCAGCTTTTACTTACCAGCAACATTATTGAGAAGAGAGTTAAACTGTGAAACTGCTACTTTGGTGTATCCCATTGCTCGAGCATCAGAAGTATTTCTGGATTGAGAATAGACAGTGTAGGGTACCTCGTAATAAATTCTTTAATCCAATCTTCTCTAGCTAGACAAGTTTGTCAAATCTTTGTGTTAAGCCATTTCTTTCGGCTAGTTGATAGGCAAGTGATCTGAGATCTTTCATTGTTAGGCCAAAAAGTCTGCTTTCAATTGAAATGTGTTACCAGCTCATGTTCTTGTTCTGCAATGAACAAGTTTTTAAATTTCCCATTTGATTTCTCAATTATGTAGTCAGGATTATTCGTAGCTTTACGCACGTATCTTTCTAACGTTGATTTTGGTACGTTAAGCGGCTTAGATACTTTTTACTTGAGGACATGAAACGGCTAAAGCTGCCGTTTCTATCGCCTTTACGTCCCATTGCTGTCTAATGTACGTTCGCACCATCCGGAACCACAAGGGTGAAGAAGAATATAGTTAGCTTTCTTCAAAATGTTCAAATGTTTGTAGAGTCTATGGGACTTAACTACGGGGTCATCAGTCCCTGAACTTACAAACTACCTTATACTAAGGACGGCACAAATATCCATGCCCGAGGGGGGATTCGAACCCCCGACCGTAGTGGCCGTGCAGACCGTGACTGGAGCGCCTCAGTCCCCGCGTCCACCGCGGCTGACTAAACTTATTGAACCAAACTGCTATGGGCATCAGTCGTTAGATTAAACTCCCACTTTAAGTTACTCTAAGGATCACACACAAAAATGTGTCTCACAACGCCTTTCTTCCTCGTCTTCCTTTTTTCTCATTTTACAATCTTTATCTTTACAAATTTCTTAAATTTTTCATTGAAATTACAAAAATATTAATAAATTTGGAAAACATAGTTTCCTTTTGGAAAAACAGCGACCAGGTATATATTTTAAAAATGATAATACCACGCACGTCCGCAGAAAGTTTTAAAATTCATTTGATTGGGTGACCGGGTCCGATCTCCTCTCGCAAGGAAACCACTTGGGTGTCCGATTTTAGAATGACTTGGTATTTGTAGTACGTGAAGTTCAGAACTCAAATAACAATCAGCCAAAGCAATTCGACGCAACTCTCAAAAATTCTAGAGAAAATCGATTTTGAAGTTTTGCAAGTAATCGTAAGTACCAATCATTTAAAAAATTGCAGCATCTGTAGATGTAGCTCAAGTGCTAGCGTTCTGGCTTCTTATAACCGTAGGGTCGATGGTTTGAATCATGTCGTGATCAGTGTGGTAAGATTTCTGTATATTTAAAGAGTGCACTGACGGACACTATTTCGTAACCGTCTACATATGATCAGGCGTGTTGTCGAGAGTGAAAAGTCGGATTACATCTAAATAATGTCCACTTCGGTAGTATCAAAGCTCAAGAGTCCGCAATCGCAGGATGTAAGCTCTTTTGAGCACATACCGTCAAGGCTTATCATAAATCGTTATGTCACGCCATCTGAAAACAAAAACATGAGAGACAGGGAATGGGCTTTAAGAACATCTATAGACTTCGTACTACCTAGAAAAATAAATGAAATTACATGAGAAACATAAAATGTACAAAAATGAAGTCTCGCAACGCATTCCGTCCACCACAAAAGCAATAATCTACTACCTCGATAGCTAAATAATTCCAAACACTGCACTGATGAACATCGGTACTTTAGTATTCACATGCGGCCAAACGTACGTGCAATTTCTTAATTGACAAGTGTGGTCGGATGGTCATCTTCCGTAGTATCAAAGCTCGCGCCTGCAGTCCCTTACAACCCTCTACCGCCCGGGCTAGTTAAAAATTGTTAAATCAAACCCCCTGAGATATAATTTATTTACAGCGACCCTCTAAAACCAATAAAATATACACACTATATAACGAAAATTTTAACTAAACAAAGATAACCGCTTAAGTACACTCACATAAGCATAAACTGTTTCCAGTAATAGATCATCTTGTTACGCGATTGTGAAGTCGCTACATTTATTATATAAATGAAGATTTTTAATGTGGATATGATCGATATAAAGCGTAGGTAACAATTTTCACAACAACTCATGGCAAAGTTGTCGATTAGGAGCTTTCGTAGACACTAAACACAGTAATGTAACGTCTGTAATAAATAGACTAAAATATAGCATGAATGTTTTGTGGAATGTATAACGAAAAGGTTCGTCTGTAAAAGGGTAAGAGGAATCGTAAAAATTTAACACACGAATGGTGAAGCAGCCTAACTATTCCGTGCGCCTCACCAATGTAGACTATTTTTTCACAAACGCCGTGGAGAAAAACTGATTGAAGAAAATAATTCTTATCAGAAGCTTTAATTTAAAGTCGTAAACGATGTAACATAAACTGAAATGATTATTCATAGTTATAAAATACAAACACAGGGACAGGTCATACATGGCGTCCAATCGCTATTAGAGACAAAATGCGAACACACTGGATGAATAAACTTCCTTCTTACCACTTGTTAAAGCAATGTACGATGGAAAATATGAAACATATCTTTGGATCACAATGCAGTCACATTTTCGATTTTTAATACATTAACTTTTGATAAAATTGGCATCGATCAATAATCTTTTTATAAAAATGAGAATAACAGTCACGTTTGCAAAATGTTTTAAAATTTATTCGATAGGGTGACCGGTTTCGATCTCCTCTGAGACGTCATCAGACCGACTCGTCTCGCCGTTGATGCCGAGGCGACGAGCGTGCGATGATTGCTCGAAGCCTCACAGATCTCACAGGGAGACCACATTAGTATCGGATTTTAGAAATGATTTATATTTTTGGGACGTGAAGTTCAGCACTCAAATAACAATAAGCCACAGCCATTCGTCGCAACTCTCAAAAATTCTGGAGAAAATCTACTTTGATGTTTTTCAAAGTACACGTAAGTACCAATAATTTAAACAGTTATAAACCTGTGGGTGTAGCTCAGGTGGTAGCGTTCTGGCCTCAATCATGGAGTCGCTCGGTCGAATCCCACTGCGGCAGATAATTTTTTTCGTTTTCGAATTTAGTTACATAAAACAGTTTACAATCTCTAATTCCACTTATGTCAGTTTTGTTTATGTGTATGTAGACGAGATGAAATCTTTGTCACGTAAAACGAGGGCTGAGTCGGTTAGCTGCTTGGATAAGATATTAGCAGCCATGGAGACGACTTCCCCAAAACAGTGTAGTAACGCCTCACAAACTGAACAATCAAAGACTACCGTCGTTAATAGTGAAGCCAGTAGTGTAAAAAATGCAACTTAAGTTTTTCTTTAAAATTGAAACCATAATTAGTAACAACCTTCTATAAAATATAGAAAATTATGAATAAACAAAAAGGCGTGCAGTTTTCATAAAAATTACCATTAGATATTAAAATGGTGTAAGTATTCGAACACAACGAAAAAAATTGTCTGCAGTGCATAGAGCGCAGGACAACGTTCTTGACAACTTCCGAAACATCAGAGACCTTTTGAACAATACGATCCTTTGCGAGTTGAAGTGTCACTGAACGTAACCTGTCACTTTTGGACTATAGCGCAACTGCAGTGTTTGCCCTGGCTTACAGAGTAGAACCACTGCAGACTGTACAATCGACTAATCTGAACGTGACGAAATGAAGCAGACTTGTAAGGGTACAGATATTATTATTATCCATGTTCTTTACGAATTTTCGTTTTCAGTTCGGATATGGTGACAAGTTTATCTTTGGATCACCCTTGTTGCATCGCTGGAGACAAGGAGCGCATGGAAAGTAATTTTGGGTTGCTGGGAGAGAGGAGTGTTTGAGTTGCGGATGTGCTACGATTGCAGCGAGCGCATTTTTGTTTGTGCGGTGATGTTTACTGAAAAATGTCTGAGTTACGAAAGCATAGTGAAATGTTATTCTTTATTTTATTATATTGACGACTTATCATTAGAATTTCATCACAGGTAAACTGAATTTTTTTATTGATTATTGGATTCTTGAGGTTGCATCCAGGTTTAGACTGTGTGGTCATGTTTTGAATTAAAACTATTTCTTGATTTATTTTTAATAACTGTTCATTCTTTTTATTGGCAGAATATTGTATCAGTTTTATATGCAGTGTCTGTTCTTTTAGACATAACGATACTTCCTTAAATTCGTAGGCACTCCTAGACCCTTACTCTTATGGGAATAGGTTGCATAGAACCACGAGTTTGAGTAGTAGTGGGCAGAGAAAACTTGAGAGCATGTATCTGATGGGAGGTGTGCTTGAGTAGTCCGTGCAGTTATGGTGTTCCCAGTGTACCATGTGGTGTTTAAAAAGAACAATAATTAGTGTTGACGTTTTTCAATGGTTTTTGCCATTTTATTCTACTATTATTAGCTGTAATTGTGTTAATATGATGAAGAAACAATAAAACGGTATTATGTCTGTAGTGTCTGTGTATTGTGGTGGTGGCTGGTGGCGCACCGCTGCGCTCTGTTGGCGACGGCTGGCCCCGCTTCTCCTCTGCCTCTAGAAGTTGACTTTAGTTAACGGTACACTGGAGTACATTGTCAAAAAAGAAATCTATATCTATAAATGTGAATGTCTGTTCGGCGTACGTTTATCACGTCCGAACCACAAGACACAAAAAGCTAAAAATTTGTACAGTTACTAATTTATACCTGAGGAAGGTTTTAGGCACGGTTTTGTAGCGATATGATAGATATTTAGTAATTTGAAGAATATAACGCGAAATGCGGAACAATAATTACTCTTTGAAAATTATATTTACTCTTTGAAAATGGTTTTATTGGTTGATTTGTTGCTTGAGGGTTGATAATGATAAAACGGTGGAGTATATTGGGTTGGAAAGTTTTCGGTGTACTTAAAATTCTACGTGTGTGAGTGTGAGTGTGTTAATACTTCGCTCTGCAGCAAAAACTACAGAACGCAAACGAATGGTGTGTGTGTAATTGTTGTCCGAATTCTCCCGTTGTACACCATAGCAGTTCCAAGCCGATAGCTACAAGAGGGTGGAAGATATGTAGTTGAAAGTCGTCAAATTATATATATAAAAAAATCGGACTGACGGCCAGCGATGACGTTTGCGACTCTATAGCAAGGAGGTTACATACAGCTAAAAGTGATGCCACAGACCATACCTTTGGTCTATGCTTGCTACAATGTCTTCAGCTGTTTCTCTGTAAGGATAAGCATACGAATAAGGTAACATAAGAATAAATAAATAAAGCAGTAAAAAAGAAATTGCTTTTAATACGCCTCTTTCAAAAAATCGATCTGATGTTTCTCGCATTATCTATCACAATCAATCAACACGCAAACGGAGCCGCGGGTTTAAGCTAGTAAATAAATATAAAATAATAAAACGAAAATTACAAAGGAAGTATCAATGTAAATACATAATCACAAACCCTGAGACTGTTCAAAGATATTAAAGATAAAGGTGAAGCAATGAATTAAAATTTGTTAGGTGCCTTAAACGCTAGAGGTGCGGTGGTCTAGTGGGAACACATCTGCCTAATAAGCATAGAGGTCCGGGTTCGATTCCCGGCCGCTTCACAATTTTTAATTCATTGCTTCACTTTATCTTTAATATCTTTGACACGTTCAAGACGAAAAACAGAGTTTGTGAATTTCTACTTACATTCATATTTCTATCACCTTATCCTAAGGTTAAAGGCAGGAATGTTCCAATATGTCCATTGCCGAGGTGCTATTCCTCTGCATAGAGAGCCTTGGTAGTGTTGGCAATATCTATGGAACCCAGAAGCTGAATTAAAGTTTGTGACGTGGCGGGAAGTCGTACTTAGACTATTCCGAGGCGCATTAAAGGCTAGTTGTACGGTGGGTTCGTGGTAAGACATCTGCTTATTAAGTATGGAGGTCTGTGTTCGATTCTGGGCCACATCACAAACTTTAATTAACTGTTTCACCTTTATATTTGATGTCATTAAAAAGAAAGTGTTGTAAGGGCAGCACACTGCCTAGCAAGCAGGAGACCCGGTTTCGAATCCAGCCAAGGTACACATTTTCAGCTTTAACTATTCGTATTTAACGTCGCACATTAGGTTAATATGCAAATATAAATGTCTTTTGCAGAATGTGAATTCTCCACCACGACTTTGCTCGTCCTGAATCTTGATCATCGCGGTTATGATGGATTGCAAATTATTAAAAAAGCTTTGAGGTTAATTTTTAAGCAAATCTTCTCGTAGCACTGCTGCTTAGTATGTCTCTTGGGGTGTTTATCCAACAAACGTGTACAGTTCCGGTAGAGAAACTGCAAAATTTATCTGTAGTAGAAAATAATGTTTCGATTCTTATTGCAGGTCATTGTTTGCCTATTCTTGTATTCAGTAATTTTTGTTCCGGCTGAGTGGTACACATACTAGTTGTGAATATATGCTTCTTCGCTATTGCCTAAGGCCAAACATAGGAAACATTTCATGAAAAAAAAAAAAAGCAGAAAACAACAAGGAAGTTTAACTGGTATGTCGTAATATTGTACTCACAGTTCATGTATGCACATCAAATAAACGCAATTGGAAACGTTTTTAGATTACAGTCTGCTACAGATTATATGTCTGAGACAGAAAATACCTAATTTTCATGTGGCGATTTTTTCGCTCATGTTTGAATACTATCTCTCTTAATTAACAGTTATAACAATCACGATTACAGAGGAAGACATACCCCTTTCCATTGACTATTCAATCAGAAACTTCACATTCAATACACAGGAATAACATATCTATATGCATAAATATGAGTTACATAATACTATTTATATGAATGTTTTGATCCTTTTTCACCCTTCCCGTTTCACGTCCTCCAAGTAGCGTACGGGGGCGCGGGGGGGGGGGGGGGGGGGCGACGATAGTGGGAGGTAGGTGTGCAACTCAGAATCATTGGTAGTGTACAAGTTTGGAACTAGGAATTCCAGAAGACTAGATAACGTGGGGAGACAACATTTCAAATGTTCAAATGTTTGTTAAGCTTATGGGACTTAACTACGGGGTCATCAGTCCCTAAACTTACAAACTACTTATGAACTACTTACGAACTAGGACGCCACAAATATCCAAGCCCGAGGGTGGATTCGAAACCCCGACCGTAGTGGCCGTGCTGACCGTGACTGGAGCGCCTCAGTCACCTCGGCCACCGCGGCCGGCAGACAACATTTGACACAATAAAAATTTATCAGCTCTATCATTAATTTAAGTTCCTTGTCTCTTTTCATTCATCATAAAAACTGAGCGAGGTGGCGGAGTGGTAGCACACTTGACTCGCATTCGGGAGGACGGTGGTTCAAATCCACCTACGGCTATCCAGATTTAGGTTATCCGTGATGTTCCTAAATCACTCCAGACAAATGCCGGGATGGTTCCCTTCAAAGGGCACGGCCGATTTCCTACCCCATCCTTGCCCAAAAAACCCGAGCGTAAGCTCCGCCTCTAATGACCACGCTGTCGACGGGGCGTGAAACACGAATCTTCCTTCCCTTCTTCCTTCACCATAAAATTCTTGTTGACATTCAACAGAATCACTAGAGCGCTGCACTAATCGTGAGAATCTATTTTCAGTGCAACAGTACACTGTTGGTTAGAGAGGCCAGCCGCGCTACTCACTGTTGGAAATCTCGTTGTAGACGGGGTTGTAGAGATCTGAGGGCTGCTGGTAGTCCGGGCACAGCGCTGCCACCTGGTCGTGGGGCCGGCGACGTGGGCGTGGTTGCGGCATCGCCTGCATCTGTACAGCAAACAAGGTAAATTAATGTGATTCTTGAGTTTCTCCCGGCGTATTTGATAGTCAAAATATCCACGGGACACTAAAGACCGGCAGTACACCCGTGGATATTTTGAAGACAAGTTACCGGTCCTTTTCAGCTCATGTTTAACCCTCACTGTATTGACGTAGGTTCCGTAACGAGTATTACCAACGGGGTACAGAATAGTTGATGCCCTATCTAAATAATTGGTAGAATTAGTGGTGCTGCGGATATGCTGAATAGGTCACAAAACATTTACATAGAAGTCATTCTTTAACGACGCGTTTCCAACTTATTCAACCACACACACACACACACACACACACACACACACACACACACACACACACACACACACACACACACCTTGTAAAATCCATGTATTGGTATTTTGTGTAAGAGTGCTTGAACTCACTAGCAGATACAAATCTGATAATGGAATCTCCGACACGCGCTATTAAAGAATGGTTTCTCAAAAAATACACTCCTGGCCATTAAAATTACTACACCACGAAGATGACGTGCTACAGACGAGAAATTTAACCGACAGGAAGAAGATGCTTTTCAGAGCATTCACACAATGTTGGCGCCGGTGGCGACACCTAGAACGTGCTGACATGACGAAAGTTTACAACCGATTTCTCATACACAAACAGCAGTTAACAGGCGTTGCCTGGTGAAACGTTGTTGTGATGCCTCGTGTAAGGAGGAGAAATGCGTACCATCACGTTTCCGACTTTGTTAAATGTCGGATTGTATCCTATCTCAATTACGGTTTATCGTATCGCGACACTGCTGTTCGCTTTGGTCGCGATCCTATGACTGTTGGCAGAATATGTTCAAATGTTTTTTAAGTTTAACTGAGGGGTCAAAGTCCCTAAACTTACAAACTACTTAGGAACTACCTTATACAAAAGACAGCACAAACTCCTATGCTCGAGGGGGAATTCTAACCCCCGACGGGGAACGACCTCGCGCATCGTAGCATAGCGCCTCAAAGCGCGGCGGCAGAAAATGGAATCGGTGGGTTCAGGAGGGCAATACCGAACGCCGTGCTGGATCCCAACGGCCTCGTATCTCTAGCAGTCGAGATGACAGGCATCTTATTCGAATGGTTGTGACGGATGGTGCAGCTACGTCTCGATCCCCGAGTCAACGTTTGCAAGACAACAACCATCAACGTTTGTAGCAGCATGGACTATCAGCTCGGAAACCATGAATGCGGTTACCCTTGACACTGCATCAGAGACAGGAGCGTCTGCGATGGTGTACGCAACGCCGAATCTGGGTGCATGAATGACAAAACGCCTTTTTTCGGATGAATCCAGATTCTGCTTACAGCATCATGATGGTTGCATCCGTGTTTGTCGACATCGCGAAGAATGCACATTGGAAGCGTGTATTCGTCACCCGGTGTGATGGTATGGGGTGCCATTGGTTACACGTCTCGGTCACCACTTGTTCTCATCGACCGAACTTCGAACAGTGGCCGTTACATTTCAGATGTGTTGCGACCCGTGGCTCTATTCTTCATTCGATCCCTGCTAAACCCTACATTTCAGAAGGATAATGCACGACCGCATGTTGCAGGTCCTGTACGGTCCTTTCTGGATACGAAAAATGTTCGAATGTTGCCCTGGCCAGCACATTCTCCAGATCTCTCATCAACTGAAAACGTCTGCTCAATGGTGGACGAGCAACTTGCTCGTCACAATATGTCAGTCACTACTCTTGATGAACTATGGTATCGTATTGAAGCTCCATGGGCATCTGTACCTGTACACGCCATCCAAGCTCTGTTAATACCCAGACGTATCAAGTCTGTTATTAAGGCCAGAGGTACTGATTTCTCAGGTCTATGCACCCAGATTGCGTGAAAATGTAATCACATGTCAATTCTAGTATAATATATTTGCCCAATGAATCCCCGTTTATCATCTGCATTTCTTCTTTGTGTAGCAATTTTAATGGTCTCTCGTGAATTTTGCGATCTATTCAGCGTACGCGCAGCACTACCAATTATTACAACACAAAATTGTTAATTATTTTTATTTAATCTGACAACATACTCTTGGGTTGGGTCTTGGACTTCAAAATATCTTTTAGCACCCTCGTAGCGATTTGAAAACAGTTTCAGTAATGTATAAACCCAAGAACAGTCCACGACAATTACTACTATAGCTTTAAAAGAATATAATTTTTCATGTATGTCGACTTCATAATGGATTGTTTGCCAGAACACCAAACTATTATAATAAAAATAATGAATTTCCAGCTTGATGGGGTGATATAAAATAATTATTTACAAATATCGCATATCGAATTCGTTGACAGGATTGATCATCAGTGCAGATTCGGATTCTGAGGAAATGTTTTATGCGGTGTACATGAGTCCTCAGGGCTCGACTCTGCACTGATGATGTTCAATCAGTGGAAAGAAATCGATAAGCGGTATTTTAAATAAATATTTTATATCACACCACCAAGCTGGAAATCTGTTATTTCTATTACGATTTTTCTTACCTTTCTTTTTAACGTTTACTCACAATCTCGTTTCTAAAGATATGGAAATGTGAAAATATTCTCTTTAACCTGAAAATATTAAATTTTAAATTCAATATGAAGGTCGCATTTAATTCTTGGATTTAAATTTTTTGTATAAGTTTAACTGAAAAAATGTGTAAACAATTTTTTTGGCAACGCGTCGAAAACAAACTTTCATCTTAAAATGGATTAAATAAGTTTTATATTAGTTTCGACAGCGTTCAATCATCTCATGAATCAATTACGAAAGTCGCTGTCAAAGTTGAAATCTTAAATCAGTGAGGAAGATGATGGAAAGTGGTCCAATCTAAAGGTAAAGAAGGTTTATTTGCTCTGTTTGGTTGTGAGACCATCTTCCGCAGCAGCTGTTAAAATTGGTTATAAGAGGAAATCCCTTTTATGCTGACTGCCATTGAGAGATTTATTTTACACCAGGTGCATTTCAATTTTTTTACACATCTTCTGTCGTCTGTATGTGATAGAAAGGTGTTGTACAGTTCGTTTTGTATACATAGATTAAAAACAGTTTTTAGAACCCTTATGCACGTTAGGTCTATATATTTTCAATTTGATATTCTGTCTACTCAGAGTGTTGTCTCTTCTTTACATCTCACCGTCTTGTTGCCTGAAGTTGGTTTGACGGAAAAACAGCAGTGAGATATAAAGAAGGGACAACACCGTGAGTAGACCGATTATCAATTTAAAAACACATAGGCCTAACGTGCACAAGGGTTTTAAAAACAGTTTTTAATCTATGTATGCAAAACGAACTGTACAACACCTTTCTATCATTTTAAAATAATAAGCGAAACGCGTCTGGTTATTGTTATTTTATTGGTTTTTTCTGTTCCTGAGGACCCGATTGAGGAGTGAGACTCCATGGTCATGGTGTGAAATAAATCTCTCAATAGCAGTCAGCATAAGACGAAATACGTCTAATAATCAAGGTTTATTTGATTTATCATTGTTCTATAAAATGTTCAAATTTTTGTAAAGCTTATGAGACTTAAGTGCGGGTTCCTCAATCCCTACACTTACAAACTACTTATAAAATATCTTATACTAAGACAGCACAAACAGCCATGCCTGAGGGGGGGATTTGAACCCCTGACGGGGAACAGCCTCGCGCATCGCAGCATAGCGCCTCAATGCGCTCGGCCACTCCGCCGCGGCATTGTTGCGTCAATGGTTACAGTTTGTATGTAGAAGCATAGCGATTGTCATATAAATTCCCTTCCCACTGCAAAACCCTTTAAAATATATCAATGCCTCCAAAATTCAAAGTATATTGCACTATAATTAAAATGCCAATTAGTATTTATATCAGCTATCAGAAAATAATTACGGGACCGTTCTCACGAGAGAGAGAGAGAGAGAGAGAGAGAGAGAGAGAGAGAGAGAGAGACTGACAGAAGGACGAATGGACAAATTGTCTTTGCGTTTGTGTTGTGTTTTTAAGCTTTAATTAGTGGTTAGCAGAAAACTGAGGTCCTGGAATTGGAGCTTTGCCCTTCTGTGTGGATTTAAGTATCTACACATTTCATCACACAGCCAAACACACTTTGTTTAAGGTCGAATTCAAATTGGGTCCACGACTCGCTATTATGAACATTATTATTATGTTTACAGCAATGTGACCTGCAAAAGGGTATTTAACTTCATTATCAACAACTCCAAAAGCCAGTGGAACAGTTTTCTTTACAAACACGACACAGAGTTAGTAGAAATTATGTATTTAAGCCGGTGTGCCGATATTCTTCATTAAACAGAAAAACAGACAGGGTTAGCGTGAGAAACAAATTAATTAACAGCGATAAAAGAGATATAGTTAATGTATGACAATATACATTATGAATTTTCTATATTACTCATTTACGTTGTGAAAAGTTTCTAGATAAAACACGCAACCTTTGACAAATAAATGGAAAGTATAATTTACTGGAAAGTGAATACAAAAATTACGGTGAAAAATCTATATTCTGGAGTACTACCTACACATAGGAAAATTGGTGCGATTAAATACGGAAAGGACTTAGAAGAAGACAGGAGGAGTAACGAGCGTAAAAGTGGCGGATGTAAGAAAACAAGTTCAAGTAGTTGTGCTACTACCAATTAATAATTTGCAACTTCAGATTTAGAGATCACAGAGGTTTTAGAATATGAATTACGCATAAACGCAGAGTTAATAATGACATGCAAAACTATTTCGGTTTACTTTACTTCACAAGAGTGTTGATTAGTATTTCGGTTGAAATCTTTTTTTTATACGCTTTTCAGCAGCTTCGAAAGCATATTTTATATGGGAATTCTCCGATAGTTGCAGATTTTCTTACGTTGTAGCAGCGTAGCACACTATTCTTCAAGAGCATTAACGGACTCTACCTGTTTAAAGTACCCATCATGATTAAGTCAACTGGATTCGCTCCATGAGAGTCACAGAGAGAGTTGGAATTTAATCCATGAAGGACGCTTGTGTTCAAAACATTACAAATCTACAATTTTCACTTCTTTTTTCAATAACTGCACATTTTTACCTGAAAAAGTCACTAAATACCAAATTAGAACAGCAGAGTGAATGAATATCGATGTGGCCGAATTCACGGTACCTTTCCAGACTTTCCTTGCTCGAGATGGATGACACTGTGGAGAAAAAGAAAACCTGCGCTGAATGGCTGCTTGGTCTAAGGCGTCCTGCCACGGTTGTTCAAGCGAGTGGTTCGAGGCCTCACTCGTGCATGGGTGTAAGGTCCGTAGTGTAAGTTAAAATAATTGCTAAGTGAGCCGGGAGTTCGTTATGTTCGAAATCGCGGGGCTAGTTCACGTCTGGTTTTCAGATTTACCGCGGACGGCGGGAGGCGGTGAAGGCTACTAGGTCTGAGGCAGCCGAAAGCGACGCTGGGCATGTCTACATCTACATGCGAAATTCTGCAAATCACATTTAAGTGCCAGGCAGAGAGTTCATCGAACCACCATTATTCTCTTTATCTCCCATTCCATTCTCGAATAGCGCGCGGGAAGAATGAACACCTGAATCTCTCCGTTCGAGCTCTGATTTCTCCTATTTTATTCTGATGATCAATATATTTTCGCATTCCGAGGAGAGTGTTGACGATTGGAGTTTCGTAAGTAACCCACGCCGCAGTGATAAGCGCCGTTGTTGTAATGATTCCCATCCCAGATCCTGTATCATTTCCGTAATGCTGTCTCCCCTGTATCGTGACAATACGAAACGAGCTGCCCTTCTTTGGACTCTTTCGATGTCCTCCGTCAAACCCACCTCATAAGGATCCCACACTGGGCAGCAATACTCCATAAAAGGACGGACAAGCGTAGTGTATGCAGTTTCTTCTGTAGTTCTGTTGCATCTTTTAAGGGTTCTTCCAATAGAACGCAGCCTATGGTTCGCCTTTCCCACGAAATTATCTACGTGTTCATTCCAATTTAAGTCTGAAGTAATAGTAATTCCTAGGTATTTACTGGAGTTTACGGCCTTCACTTTTGTTTTATTTATCTTGTAAACAAATGTTAACGGGTTTCTTTTCGTACTCACGTGGACGACTTCACACTTTTCATTATTTAGAGTTAATTGCCAATTTTTACACCATACTGATATCTTATTCAGATCGTTCTGCAGTTGGTTTTGATCTTCAGATGATTTTAGTAGACGGCAAATGACGGCGTCATCGGCAAACAACGTAGGAGAGCTACTTAGATTTTCCCCTAAATCGTTTACGTAAATAAGGAACAGCAGAGGACCAATAACACTACCCTGTGGAACGCCCGATATCACCTCTATTTTAGTCGATGCCTTACCATCGATTACTATAAACTGTGTCCTCTCTGGCAGGAAATTCCCAATCCAGTCGCAAATTTAGGGCAAATACCATAACTACCCAATTTCATTAAAAGTCGTTAGTGAGGTACGGTGCCAAAACCCTTCTGGAAATCAAGAAATACGGTATCAAATTCAGATTCCTTGTGTATAGCACTCATCACTTCGTTTGAGTAAAGAGATAGTTGTGTTTCGCATGAGCGATATTTTCTAAATCCGTGTTGACCTCGGGTCAATAGGTCATTCTGTTCGAAATAATTCAAAATATTTGAATATAGGATATGTTCCGAAACCTTGCTGGAAATTGACGAAAATGAAATAGGCCTGTAGCTTAGTAGGTTACTCCTACTGCCTTTCTTGAATATAGGTGTTAGCTGTACAACTTTCCAGGCGTTTCGTACAGATCCTTCTTTGAGCGAGCGGTTGTATATAGCTATTAAGTAAGGAGCTATTGCTTCAGCAAAATCAAATACAAATCTAATGGGTATACAGTCTAGACCAGGAGACTTGCTCTTATTAAGTGATTTAATTTGCTTCAGTAATTCGAGGATACCTACTTAAAAGTGCAGCCCCTTTTCACAAACAAGTTTTTGAGTATTCCCAAGGTTTTTTAATTTTTTTATTTTTCAAGAAAAAACTACTGTTCTCTTACAACCCTTTTGATTGTGAAAATCATGGGATTCTTCTAGATAAGCTTAAGTATTGTGGTATGAGTGGGACAGTACACAAATAGTTTAAATCATACTTAACGGGAAAGGTGCAGAAAGTTGAAATAAGCAGTTCACATGATATAGATGAAACAATTAACTGGGGAGTTATCAAAAATGAAGTCCCACAAGGCTGATTCTCGGATCCTTTGCTGTTTTTAATATATATTAATGACTTGCCATTCTACATTCACGAAGATGCTAATCTGGTACATTTTGCTGATGATACAAGTATAGCTATCATACCTGACAAACAGGAATTAACTGATGAAATTGTAAATGATATCTTTCAGACAGTTATTAAGTTCAAGGTTAAATCTAACTTTGGCTGAGAAGGGGGTGAATTATGCTGCCACAAAAGTCTTCGGTTACTTACAAAGTAGCATCAAAAGTCTGACAGAGAGCCAACTAGTATTTAAAACGAAATCGAAGGAAATTCTGAATGGCAACTCCTTCTACAATGAAGATGAATTTTTAGATAAAGCTTTTAAAAAAATAAATAAAAAACAACAAAATTGTAATAAAAATACTTAAAATATTGATTGTCAAGTGTGGACAACATTTACTAAAATGATACGCTCCACATCATTACGAAATATCGTATATATGTTCTAACCTAACCTAATCTAATCAAGGAACTTCCTTATTTCATTTTTTTTAATAAAATGGACGTCATTGTATCTTACCAGTGAAAATACCTATCAAAAATACCTCTTTTGTTTTCTGAGATTCTTATTGAACCTGGTTGGTGGTATAAGATTAAGACTGGTTCCCCAACTCCGGGTGGCAGTTAGTCTAGGGACTTATGACCACAGCAATTTGGTCCAATAGGTTTACAAATATTTGAATTCGGGTGCTAGGGCGATCTATGAATAAGTGAGGTATAATTTGCAAGCAGTTGTTGGCACCGAATCCGCAATGAAGGGACCCCAGTCTCCACTAGCACCAGCAGGCTGTTTACAAGACTGGTTCGGAAAGCCCCTGTCACAGGACGAACACCGCACTTATGTTTCTAATAATAATAATAATAATAATGACATGGTTTTCTGTTCCATAGGACTCAATTGAGGAATGAGACTCCTTGGTCATGGAACAAGTCAATACATGAATTTTTTTTACACAAGAATGGTAGTAGAAAATTTTTAAGTAATTCTATACACAAGACAGTGTTAAGACAAAGCGAAAAGAATCCATGAAGAAAAAATGAATTAGCTTCATTGTTTAACTTTTCCAGGACTTCCTCGACAGAATAAAAGGAGTGAGCAATGAGGTAACTCTTCAATTTAGATTTGAAAGCGTGTCGGTTAGTGCTAAGATTCTTTAGTTCTTGTGCAGAATACAGCACACCTTTCTGCACAAGTGTCAAGGTGGTGTGATGCAAATGTGGATTAGACGTCTGAATAGTATTCACCGAGTGGAACCTACTAACTCGTGGGAATAAGCTGACATTATTAACAACAAAAGACATTAAAGAAAAAACGTATTGTGACGCCAGTGTCAACATTTCCAGACTACTAAAAAGGGTTCGACATGACGTTCGTGATCTTACACCACTTATAAAGAAATATCCTTTTTGCATCAGGCGAGTTACCCCAAAAAATAATGCCGTACGTCATGAGTGGAGTGAAAGAAAGCATAATAGACTACTTTTCGTGTTGAAAAATCAGTTATTTCAGATATTGTTCTAATGGTAAAAATAGCAGAATTAAGTTTTGGAACAAGATCCTGAACAAGGACTTTCCACGATAGCTTACTGTCTATCTGAACACCTACAAATTTGAACTGTTCAGTCTTATCATATGCCCATTATATGTAATCAAAATGTCAGCTTTCGTCAAATTATGTGTTAGAAATTGTAAAAACTTAGTTTCACTATGATTTAATATCAACTTGTTTTCTATAAGCCATGAACTTGTCTTGAAGTGCATTATTTGATACTGTATTTTTTGTGTCCCAGCCTCGTCGCCGCTTTTGTATCCCATCCTCGTCGCCACTTTTGTATCCCATCCTCGTCGCCTCTTTTGTGTCCCTGCCTCGTCGCCGCTTTTGTGTCTCGTTTCCGTCGTAGGTGTCGGTGGTCGAGTAGAAAGACCGACACAGGAATTAGAACGAGATATATATTTCTTAGAGACTTAGTAATACTTAACTTTTACATAGCTCAGTACTGCAGAATGCTGATACATAGTTGAGCTAGAGGCC
Source organism: Locusta migratoria (assembly GCA_026315105.1). Classification (NCBI taxonomy): domain Eukaryota; kingdom Metazoa; phylum Arthropoda; class Insecta; order Orthoptera; family Acrididae; genus Locusta; species Locusta migratoria. The sequence continues at coordinate 401,886,022 of CM048747.1, read as the reverse complement.
TGCCTAGTGCCTATCCGATAGCCAAGTCTTCACTGGTGCCTATCTGATTCCGAAGTGTTAACTGGTTCCTATCTCAGTCCCAAGTGAACGCTGTCGTTCAGTGGTGGCCACGAGCGGAGTTGTAACAGAGGGCGCTCGTGGCTGACGTCGTAAGAACGCCGCGCCGTGCGTGCATGGCGGCGCGCGTCGAAAGTAGCTGGCGCGCACTTGATACTTGTGCGACACCACAGTATTAATATTACGAGCAAACATCCTTCACTACCAAGCTGGTATCGTCAGCAAACAAAAATATTTTACAGTCACCTGTTACACTCGAAGGCATATCATTTATATGAATAAGAAACAGCAACGGTCCCAAAACAGACCCCTGGGGGACTCCATACTTAATTGTGCCCCATTGCGAGTGTACGTGATAGATATTTTCTACACTGCGGAGAGACTAAGCGCCAATGAGCGCTGCTGAATGTTATGCGAGAGCGTAGGCGACAGGCCTCACCTGGACGAGGTTCCTGGGTATGTTGGCCCTGGATCGCGGGCTGCTGGCCAGCAGCACCTGCTGCAGCGCCGCCGAGGTGCGCGGGGGCGGCAGGATCTCGGTGAGGTCGGCGTACTCCACGGTAGGGCCGCCGCCGCCCCCGCCGCCCGCGCCTCTGGTCGCCGAGGCCGCGCAGTAGCCCTCTCGATGGTCCCCGCCGGCCGCCTTGCACGGAATCTTCCTGCGGTACCTGCGACACAACAAGGAGCCACGTTGTAGAATTTTGGAACATGTATTATGCTCGAGTATAATGACATATCTGGAGACTAGAAATATGCTCTGTAGGAATCCGCATGGATTTCGAGAAAGGCGATCGTGTGAAACCCAGCTCGCGCTATTCGTCCACGAGACTCAGAGGGCCATAGACACGGGTTCTCAGGTAGATGCTGTGTTTCTTGACTTCCGCAAGTCGTTTGATACAGTACCCCATTGACGTTTAATGAACAAAGTAAGAGCATATTGTCTATCACACCAATTGTGTGATTGTATTGAGGAGTTCCTAGATAACAGCAAGCAGAATGTCATTCTTCATAGAGGGAAGTCTTCCGAAGTAACAGTGACGTCAGGTTTGCCGAAGGGGAATGTCGTGGGTCCGTTGCTGTTCATGATATACTGGGTGTTTCACTAAGTGTGTTTGCCTCTGTAACTTATAAAATAATAGGTGACGGGAAATTTTAATGCGGTAGGTCAACACAAGAAATGTTACACTTTCTGCGGAGCTATGAACATAGTTTATTGTATCATTTTCCAAAGAGTTACACCACAAAGATATAATTTTTTTTAAATGGAACAATAGTTTTTTCTATCGTGTATTGGATTCGTTTGAACCAGCTGCGTCCAAATCAATTTATACTACATTCCTATCACTGTTAGTTTGGGAGCTACAACCCTTCAAAGTTTAGGGGGCGGAGGCTACGACAGAGTAACTGGTTGGTGGTCATGAGACAGTGGGCAGTGCCCCAGGGGATAGCCACTCGGCCAGTGAGCTACGCTATCGCAGCCTCTGCCCCCGGAACTTTGAAGGGTTGTAGCTCCCAAACTAAATTAATTTGGACGCAGCTGGTTCAAACGAATCCAATACACGATAGAAAAAACTATTGTTCCATTTAAAAAATTATATTTTTGCGGTGTAACTCTTTGGTAAATGATACAATAGACTATGTTCATAGCTTCGCAGAAAGTGTAACATTTCTTGTGTTGACCTACCGCATTAAAATTTTCCGCCACCTATTATTTTATAAGTTACAGAGGCAAACACACTTAGTGAAACACCCTGTATATAAATGACCTTGTGGATAACATCGATAGCTCACTGAGGCTTTCCGCAGATGACGCTGTAATATATAGAGAGGACGTAAAAATGAAAAATTGTATTGAAATGCGGGAGGATCTGTATCGAATTGACTCATGGTGCAGGTAATGGCAAATGAATCTCAATGTGGACAAGTGTAATGTGCTGCGAATACATAGAAAGAAAGATCTTGTATCTTTTAGCTACACTATAGCGGGTAAGCAACTGGAAGAATTTCTACAAAGTATCTGGGAGTAGGCATTAGGAGAGTTTTAAAATGGAACGACGCTATAAAATCAATCGTCGGTAAAGCAGATGCCAGACTTAGATTCATTGGAAGAATCCTAAGGAAATCGAAAGCAAAGGACGTGGGTTACAGTACACTTGTTCGCCCACAGCTTGAATACTGCTCACCGGTGTTGGATCCATTCAAACAGGATCATTCAGTGAAAGCGGTACGGAGATGATCGATAAACTCTAGTGGAAGTCATTGCAGGAGAGACGCTCTGTCGCTCGGTACGGGCTTTTGTCGAAGTTTCGACAACATACCTTTACCGAGGAGTCTAGCAGTATATTGCTCCCTCCTACGTATATCTCGCGTAAAGATAATGAAGTTAAAATCAGAGAGATTAGAGCCCACACAGAGCCATACCGACAATCTTTCTTTCCGCGAGCAGTACGGGACTGGAATAGGAGGGAGAACCGATAGTGGTACTCAAGGTACCCTCCCCCACACACCTATCGGGTGGCTTGCGGAGTATGAATGTACATGTAGATGTATGTCTATGGGAACACTCGGAGTACGTTCGCAGGCGGACGAATAGGATACGGTTAAGGCACGTGTTATTTCCTTGACAGTTTCGGAGCGTTTATCGTACTATGATTGCAGTATACTCGTTCTTGGAAGGATAGGTGCCAAGAACACAATTTTTATTGAAGACGACCGGTTTCGAAACTCTACAGTGCCTTCATTTTGTCTGTAGGAAACATGCACCATAATATGTACGTCCAGAGTAACTTTAATTTTTTCACATATTTTTGGAAACATTTTTGTTACAATTATTGGGCAACAGCGCACTTATTTAAATTTATATATAAAGGACGGTCTAGAGTGCAAAAATTGGTTGTTGTTTTTTCGACTAGTTTCGGTCTTCTTTTAGATCATCTTCAGGAAATTTAGATTATCTCCACAACATCAATGGAGCTAAAGATGGTCTAAATAAAGATTGAAACCAGTCGGAAAAAAATTGCACTCTAGACTGTTCTTTTATGTAAATTTAATTTTTTCACTTAATCGCATTGTGAAAACTTTATATTATGTTCGTTTAGTCTAATTACTTAGACCCTAAGCAAATCAAATGTTCAAATGTTTGTAAAGTTTATGGGATTTAACTGCGGGGTCATCAGTCTCTAAACTTACAAACTAATTATAAATTAACTTAAACTAAAGACAACACAAACATCCATGCCCGAGGGAGGATTCGAACCTCCGACGCGGGAGGCCACACGATCCGAAATGTGACTCTCCTGCAATAATGAACTGTTTACTAACAGATTTTAACTTGCAATTCATTTTTTTAAATGTGTTGGTCGCACTGTTTTTTTTATTTTATCATTACGCCTTTCGATACATCATCATGAAATAAACTTTTTTTTAAAAACGCTGGTAATTAAAATACATCGTATTGGAGATAACTAACTAAAATATAAATCACCATCGTGGATGTCTAGTGAAGGTGTTCAATTAGATTCTCATGCCAAACAGTTGAACACCTTCACTACACATCCACGATGGTGGTTTATATTTTAGTCATCACCAATAATATGTATTTTAATTACCATCGTTTTTAAAAAAAGTTTATCTGATGATGATATTTCGAAACGCGTAATGATAAAATAAAAACAAAACCTGCGACCAAGACATTTCAAAATAAATAAAAACTATGCTTGCCAACGTATTGTCGCTTGTCCGCAAAAAATGGAAGGATTTATGAACCAAGTGATAAAGATTTTAACTTCTTACTAATTATAAATTTCATAATAGATAATTGATTAAATGATAAATGATAAAATTATACCTATCAATTTAAATATATATTTCACGTTTGTCTTTAATGTCTTAAAATTATACATGTTACTCGATTATCACAAATCGATATATATCAATAGAATACAAGTTCACTTATAGTAACGCACTCTAGCAGCATTCATAGAAACATTTTATATTGTTTACGACGCAGCTATCATTTTCATGGAGGTGCCAAACCAGACGTGTGCACTATGGTAGTTACTATTTTATGTACATATTACTGTTTTAATTTTGATCAGCCAACCATTTTATTTCTGACTATCCACCAGCACATGATTTTATGTATTACTATCAGCCACTACACCTACCTGATTTTATATAGAGCACTATTATAAGCAATTTAATTTCAGAGAGGTTTGAAACTGTTCCATCTTCTGTGCTAGAATTATGATTTAGGTGAAATAACCTAATACATCCGGGGCGTAAATGATAAAAAGCTCTATCCTTCAAGAAAGTTTATTATTTGAAAGTGAATTTATCCGTAGGTTAATCTTTTTTTTTTTTTTTTTTTTTTTTTTTTTTTTTTTTCTTCTGCCCTCGCTCCTGTTACCATGACACTGCGTGCCAGTGTTCTTATATGCGATAGAAAAAATCACTGCACGTCAGGAGCCGTAATTGCTTCATACCATGTCATGGTACGAAGACGAAAATTTCTTTTCACTAACCTGACATCTACTTTCGCTGCCGTTGTCCCCTTCACAAAAGCAGCACTCAGATTGTAGATCCTTTATTTGTTTGATAAGAGGCCGAAAAGGCAGTGTAATGTGGCTACAATTCTACAATAACTTTTGTCACATGAAATATCGGAATGCCAGTGTCTTTTCTTTTTATTAATATTAAAATAACAATAAAATAACTTTTCGAAGCATCAGAAACTTAGCTTAACATAAGACAATTAAATACAAATCAATACTTAAATACATTGTGGAATGTTAAATATTAATAAAAATTGCTCGAGGATTTTGGTGGACTCAGAGCACACGTAGGAGTAAATCAGGTTTTTATGGAAGTAAGGGCGGAGTTTTCCCACAGAATATTTGTTTACCGAACCATATGCTCTATGTTTTACGCAGACCACAAATTACGTCATGATCTTCCCAATATGGTAAAGGTATCTCACAGAATAAAATATGAAAGAGCAATCAAATGGCCACAGATTAGCCCCTTCACAATCCTATTTCAAGAATATTATAATTATTTTTACTTTCAAAGAAAGCAAGTGAAGAAAAGTGTGGAAATTTCACAATTATCAGTGTAATAAGCCACAGCTGCAAAATACTAACACGAATTGTTTAAAGACAATTGGAAAAACTGATATAATCCAAACTCGTGGAAGATCAGTTTGGATTTACAACAAATTTAGGAAGACGTGAAGCAATATTATCTTACAAGATAAAATGGTTAAACATACGGTTTTAGATATGTAAATTTGGAAAAAGCTTTCCACAATGTTGACTGCAATGCACATTCTCATATTCAGAATTTAGCACGAGATAAATTTAAGGATCGAAAACTTACAACTTGCACAAAAATGAAACAATGATTATTAGAGTCGAAGGGCATGAAAGCAACACACTGGTTGGTACTTGGGAAGGGAGTAAGACACATTTACAGCATTTTCCCAATGTTATACAATCCGTACAGTGAGCTAGCAGTGAAGAAAAGCAAGGATAAATATGGAGAAGGAATTAAACTTCAGGTAGAACAACTAAAATCTTAGCGCTTTGTCGATGGCGTTGTAATTCCGTCGGGTAGGTCAAAAGACTTGAGACAGCAACTGAACGGAATGGAAAGTGGTTTTAAAGGAGCAGTTGAAAATTGGCAACAGCATAAACGAATAATGGAATGTAGTCTACGAAAATCAGGCGATGCTGAAGGTATTAGGTTATGTATCGAAACAATACAAGTAATATGTGAGACATGATATTCAGTTAGCAAATTAAATTGCAATGGCTGAAGTAAAAGCTTGCCCATATTTAATAAAACGTTGCAACTAGGATTTCATTATTTCTAGATGACCAGAAAACATCATTCTCAGCTTAAATATCTTCGGAGTTTTCATACAGTTCGTGGTTATGTCTTCGCCAAAATATTCCATTTCCTTTGATAGTGCCAATTATTTTTCTCGAATTTCCCGGCCGTTTGTTTCAAGTTTCGGTAGTGGGCTGCTGTTATTTTGTTTAAATATTTAAAACATACCCGGTGTTTCCCAGAAAGTATTTCAGCACATGTTGTCTTTGACAGTTGATTAGTACATAAAGAGAGGTAACGCACACGATAGAACGATGTTTCATCTACACAACCTATTTTCTTCTTCTAATCTCCGTCTTCTATGGCTTCCACGAGTGTGGAACGAGGCCTTTCTGCACTGTCTGTACCAGTCCATGTTACGGCAACGGATAATTGCACCCACTGTTACTGCTGAGTGACATATTCAGCCCATCTGCCTAGCCGCAATGTGGCTGTCCTCGCAGATGACATTATCAGTTTGAAACGTGACAGATGCGACAGCTGTAGATGGTCTCTTCGACAGCTGCAAATCTAGGTGTTCCGTCCACCCGCCTTCTGATACCGTCACACTCGATGCCCAGCGATGGCCGCAAACGCAAGTAATTTTCATGCATACAAATAAAGCATCAAATAATTTAGTCGTAGCTCTCCGCACTAGCAACATTTTTTACGAATGAGAAAAAGTGCGATGCATTATTTTCTGGCCAACTGGTACACTACAATCTTAGCATTGATGGGCGGCGTAGCCACAGATTCTTAGTTATATCAACAAAATTTGCTCTTGTGTATCTATTGTTTAAAACGAAGGAAATATGTTGTAACTTGAGTCTGATGTTGACCGAAATATTAGAAAACGAAATAAAATTTGTGTAAATACACACGCGAAAGACAATGGTTCATAACGACGATGTTTATTTCAACATCATCATAGACCAAGTGTTATCCCATTTAATGTAACTCTATTCAGAGTGCTATAGATCCTAGTCAACAACAATTATGCAAGGAACGAGCCTTTATATCCGGTTCGGCAATAAATTCTTCCGCATTATGTGACGTCCCACTTGTGCTTGGTGTGGGGGGAAAATAAGTTGTAAACTAGTCAGAACGAAGTAGACGAAACGAATCGAGCAAACTGTATCAGAGAGCGGTAGGTAAGGTATGTAAAGTATGCGGGAGAGTATATATAAAGAAGTGGAACGGTGCGTACCTTGCGTAACTATGTGCATTTAACTTACATCAGCTGATAATTTCTATGCTGAAGAGAACAGTTACTTAAACCTAGTGCTTGTAGGTCAACCGTAAAATATTGGCAAACTATAAATTTCTATAGTTTGCTATTCGTGTTAGAACAGAATTTTCTGTTATGTTTACTACGTAAAGCTTACTGTTAAAATAGCTACACTCAAGTACCGTAGCGTAATTTACTCCAGAAGCAGCACTTCAATAACACGGTCGACAAATGGTACTCTGGGGTAAAAAATAATTAATAATGAAACGTGCTGACTCAGTAAAGTGAAATTTAGCATAAAAATTATAGCAGTTTTAAGATTAGAATTGGTCTAAGAAGGAGGGTCATTCCCGCTCCTCTTTATGTTGTAGAAAAAATTATGATTCAGAATGTCCTTAGGAGTTAGCCATGGAAATCATCAGCTTTAGCATTACCATATCAACAACGTAAATATCGATTTTCTACGTTTGTAAAAGACCTTTTTTGTACCTAATGGATAAAGGTTCGAGATTCAAAATGCCGGAAGTACAAGCTAAGAAAGCAATATTAGCATCTTATTTGAGGGAGATAAATTACGTTAAACATAACATAGCCTCCAAAATTACAAAAAGGTTATTAGGAAAAATGAAAAAAAAAACTAACTAATTTAAGTATGTAGGAGGAACTTGAAAGAAAGAAACCCTTAAAACAGCGTTTTTCCTCACGGACTATATCAAAAGCCCTTGGCGTTAAACGCAGACAGTACTCTGCAGTAATTTGCTCTGAAGCAGGTAATGGACGCAGTTGCTGTTGTGGTCTTCAGTCCGCAGAATTGTTTGTCCCAGTTCTCCATGTTACCTTGCCCTGTGCAAGCAAATCAAAATTCAAATGTTTGTAAATCTATCGGACCGAACGGCGTGGTCATCAGTCCGTAGCTTACATACTACTTAAACCTAGGTAAACTAACCTAAGGACAACATACACACCCATGCCCCAGGGAGGACTCGAACCCCCACGACGATCAATCCCCGCTCCGCAGCGAGGCGCCTTAGACCGCTCGGCTACTCCACCGCGGCCCTTCATCTGCGAATACGAACGGTAATCTACATCCTTTTGAATCTATTTACTGTATACGTTCCTCGGTCTCCCTCTACGATTTTTACCCCACACAATTCCTTCTAATGTTAAGTTGGCGATTCCTTGATGTCAGAATGTGTCCCACCTACCTATCCCTTCTCTTAGTTAGGATATACCAGAAAGTCTTTTTCTCCGCAATTATCTTGAGCACCTTCTCATTAGTAACGTGATCTGCCCATCTATTTTCATCATTCGTCTATAGTACAATATTTCGAACGCTATCATCTTTTTGTCTGAACTGCTTAACGTCCACGTATCACTCCCAAACAATGCAACACTCTTCGTATTTATGCGTATTACGAAAACATGCTATTTCAATGGAATACCACATTAACGTTCCTTTCAATACATGCAATTTTAGTACAAAAGTGTGAAGTCCGTGTGCGAAACCTTTAATTATTTTCTCCTTCCGTAGGTACTGGAATGTTACAAATTAGAAAGACTTCCGGAACTCTAACAGCAGAGAGAGAGAGAGAGTAGAGGTTTTGATTAACATGCTGTTAGGAGCGCTTAAAAGCTGTGAAATAAACTGAGCACCTTTGTGCTTCAGAAGCGCTGAAGAGATACACAGGGCGGCTTTGTGGAAGAGAGAGGGGTCACCTTCGGCGTTCTTAATACCTTCTGCACACAGTGTGTCCATGAACGGAAGCTTTCACTTAGAACTGTCATTCAGTACAACAGCTACCAGGAGCTCATGAGGCTTTACTGGAAAACCACTCCATGAGCTGGCAATTGCAGTTAGACAGGCGTACAATTTCACATTGGTGAGCACGCTCTACCTATTAGAGACTGTTGTTATCTGGCAAACTGGAGATGAGCGATCTATTTGCATTTTAAAGAAGAAATACTTTTGGAAAAATCGATATTAGCAAAGATCGCAATATTATTTAAGGAATGTAATAACTAGTTTCGGCATAGTTTCAAGACTATTTCCTTTAAGACCATAGCTTTGCCTTTTGCCTATGACATTGTAAATCTGCCAGAGACAGCGGAGGACCTGGAAGAGCAGCTGAACGGAATGCACAGTGTGTTGCAAGGTGCATATAGGATGAACATTAACGAGAGAAAAACAAGGGTAATGGAGTGCAGTCTAAGAAAATCAGGCGACGCTGAAGGAATTAGATTAGGTAAAGAAACAATAAAGGTGGTAGCTGAGTTTTGTTTTTTTGGCAGTAAAATAACACACGATGGTTGCAGTACAGAGGATATAAAATGCAGAATGGCAATGGGAAGAAAAGCGTTTATGAAAAATAGAAATTTTTTAACATCAAATATTAATTTAAGCGTAAGGAAGTCCCTTCTGGACGCATTTGTGTGGAGTGTTGCATTGTAAGGGAGTGAAACATGGACTATAAACAGTGCGGACAGGAAGAGGATTGAGGCTTTTGAAATGTGGTACTACAGAAGAATACTGAAGCTTAGGAAGGTGGATCGCTTAACTAATAACGTGCTATTGAACAGAATTGGGGAGAAAAGAAATGGCCGCGGTGTAGCCGAGCGGTCAAGCGTCTCGCTGCGGAGCGCGCGGTTGCTCGCAGTGGAGGTTCGAGTCCTCCCTGGGACATGTGTGTGTGTGTGTGTGTGTGTGTGTGTGTGTGTGTGTGTGTGTGTGTGTGTGTGTCCTTAGGTTAGTTTACCTAGGTTTAAGTAGTTTGTAAGCTACGGACAGATGTCCGTGCAGTTTGGTCCGATAGATTTACAAACATTTGAACATTTGAATTTGAGAAAAGAAATTTTTGGCATACCTTGATTAAAAGAAGGGATCGATTAGTAATACACATTCTTCGACATCAAAGAATCGTGAATTCAGCGCTAGAGTGAAGTGTGTGGGGTAAAAATCGCAGAGGGAGGTCAAGAGATGAACACAGTAAGCAGATTCAATAGATAGTTGTTATGACGAGTTGAACAGGCTTGCTGAGGATAGAGTAGGCTGGAGAGCTGCATAAAACCAGTCTCCGGACTGAAGATCATAACAACAACAATATTTTCTTAAGTGCTGAAATCTATATATGCTGTCTGGCATTGTATACACGTCACACATGTTGCATCACCAAGACTCTAGGGGTTCATGACCCTTTACACGAAAATGGAAGAGACACATAAAAAACAACATTCCAGTTCTATTTATTGCTCATAGGAGCAGAAAATGACAAGTTGTACAACAATACCCCAGACACTCTGAATTTGTGTTCGATAGGGCAACATACATCAGTACACCTAACACCTGGTAACAGGTCCTCTTACAATGAAGCATGCGTCGTGCCATATTGTCTTCTAGATCATCATCAAAGACTTCAACAGATTAGTTTGTGAGTGATCTCGTCCAAAACCAGCTCTTTTCAATGCGCCCTACGCATGTTACAAACGGTTCATGCGTTGGGAATATGCTCGACCCAATCTTATGGCGTTGTTACCATGAAGGAAAGCATTCACAAGATTGCCAATGAGCGCGATAATTGTCGTTAGTTAACACCAATCCCTCACAGAAATACTGCCGATATGGTTGCAATAAATTTCGGAGGATATCCCTGCACAGTATACCCGTGTTATTGCCTTCTGGTGGTCTCCAGTAGTCCGACATAATACCACACCAAAACATCAGGGAACGTTTGTGCATTCGCCTGACGGTGTGTCTCAGACATCTCCGACGATTATCTGGTTAAAAACAGATGCGAGTCTCATCTTTTAATCGCACTTGATGCCAATCCAATAAGTTCATTCTCATGTTGTTGGGCCCATCTGTACCGCGATGCATTGTGTCTAGGAGGCGAAGCTACACCTCGCCATGAACGTCGGCAGTAAAGTTGCAAGTCATACAGCGTATTTCGTACAGGTAGAGTCTAAATCCGACGTCCTGTAACTGCACTTCGAGACGTCTGGAAACATCCCTTATTGGACATCCCTCCTGTCAAAAAGTAACAATGCAAATAAGATCAAAGTTCTGAATTGACGTAAGTATGGAAGGACGCACGCAATGTACATCCTTCCTGGTTTTATGACTAATCGACCGTCTAACCCAGTCCGTCGCTTTGGCACTACTTACACACGATATTTTTTTACATCTGGTTGAGTCACTTTAAATAGTAGTTATAATGCCACGATAACTTATATGAGGGGGCTGTTCTTTTGCACGCTGTACGAAAGAACACCCGTCACATATGTGACTTCCATGATTAGGAATTGACAGCCTATGACCTTATTTTCAGTGGAATGCACATTAGGGGCTATCTCCGACTGAAATCGGCTATCTGCCGCCGAAAGTACTGACTGATAATGAATACGGGCACTTAGTCAAAGAAAAAAAGTCTGGATAAGCTGAGAATATGCCTATAACGGGATGAGCGCAAGGGTAAGCCGCATAGCCGTGCTGATCGCTGTGTGCCCAGTACCGTGGTATTCAAACGGGACTGCCTAGTAAATAGGAGGACGTGGGTTTGAACACTTACTGGGCACAAATTTTCAAATTCCTGCTGTGAATTATTCCAGTGCCCACCAGCAATCAAAGCCGTAAATTCCTTATCCATATGTGACATGAATCTGTACTTCACAAACTGGTAAATAACTGAAGTATTTAGTAAAAGATGGTGCAAAGGATCGTATTAAGTGAAAGACAGATGACTTTAACGGCACACGAATACGCCTTTACCACAACGATAGCTATTATTCTAAGACACAATATGTATTGCTTTTCAAAGAAGAACATGGGTGTCGCTGTATGTTTCCATAAAAGGAGAACAATTTGAAAATATCAGTTACAGTTGTCAACGCTTTTCTATGGCTATCCGAAACATTTTTCTTCCTCGCTACGCCGTGTATTTTGTTTTGTCTGCCGGAGCTGGAGTCCGCTACCGTGAAAGCCGTCTCTTTTCCGGCTGTACTTGTCAGGGAAACGCGAGGGACGCTAAGGCGCTGCGGTGACATGCGTGAAGAGAAAGGAGCCTTAAATCAAGGCGCGTCTCCGTGTAGGAGTGCGCGCGTCCGCCGTCGGCGCAGTGCGCATGCGCGGCGGGCCGTCCGTCTGCTGGTGGCCGGAGACAAAGCGACGGCTCGAGTAATTGCCGGGACTGCTGCCCCCGCCCAGACACGGCCGCCCTGATTGCCCAACAAAGGCGCGGGACAGCGCGGTCCCCCCCGGAGGTCGTCGTTCGTAAACCGAGTGTTGCGCGTGGGCCCGCGGCAACCGACGGGAACGGAATATCGTCACTGTGTAGCGGGTTAAGCACTTGGGTTCCAGTGGCAATCACGCAGCGCCATCATACGCGTTAGACGCCAAGAGAGAAATATCGAGGGGAAAAAAAAAAATAAAATAAAAAAACAAAATAAAATATAAACACCGAGAGAGTTGTACGGATGAAAGAAAAACACCGTACAAAGGCACAGGGGAAGAAATAGACATAAGTTTTAGTGCAAAAATTTAATTATATACCTAGAAAACATAACTATTTGAGGCAGGAGACCTGGGGTCAGAGAAACTAAGGGAGTATAGAAGTAAACTTGTTCACCACTTTACCTGACACCGCATGATGGAGGCGATCTGCACTGATTATCTTCAAAAGGAAAATACAAATATGGCATTATGATTAATTAATTTATTGATGACTTGGGTGAGGACGATCGTAATAAGAGCCTGTTTCTCGATGTTGATGTATAGTTTTGATAACTCCGATAATCGCAATCGTCAGTTTCATGCTATTTGTCGGATACTATTGCCAGTGGCTGCTGGTGCTTCAGATGACTGGGGGTTCACTTCGTTCAGTGCCGGATGTACGATACTTCCGAACTCGGGACGCCTCCCCCTTGCTTGGCGCGGCAATGTTTTGGCGCCTCTCCCCTCGCTCGACGCGCCGGTATGCTCCTCCCACTTTCCCCAAATGTTCAAATGTTTGTTGCCGCGGTGGAGTAGCCGAGCGGTCTAAAGCGTCTCGCTGCGGAGCGCTCGGTTGCTCGCCGTGGAGGTTCGAGTCCTCCCTGAGGCATGGGTGTGTGTGTTTGTCCTTAGGTTAGTTTACCTAGGTTTAAGTACTTTGTAAGCTACGGACTGATGACCACGCAGTTTGGTCCGATAGAATTACAAACATCAAATGTTTGTTAAGCTTATTGGGACTTAACTACGGGGTCATCAGTCCCTAAACTTACAAACTACTTATGAACAACCCTATACTAAAGTCGGCAGAAAAAACAATGCCCGAGGGGGGATTCGAACCCCCGACCATAGTGGCCGTGCAAACCGTGACTGTAGCGCCTCAGTCCCCTCGGCCACTGCGGCCGGCACACTAGATTATCATTTATCGTACGAAGAACAATGTGTTTTTGTTAATTCCTCAGTGTGCCGTTGCTTTGAAATGACAAACTGTAAGTTACAATAAGAAAATCATCAAATACGCGTGGAATGTCACGTGACATGTCCGAACGGCTGGTTTTCGTTAATTCAATGGAGGGTGTCAAATCTCCGTTATTTTTTGCAAATATGTCTCAAATGATACGAGATATGAAAAAACATAAGGGAGAGAAGTTGTAGAGAATTTTCTCCTCTAGAAATTAGGTTATTCACTTTTCGTGTCAGATGAACGGTTCGTTTGCAATTACAATTCTATTACAAACACCTTTTTTTGGTTTTACTGCCGTATTTTTTGTCCGAAAAATTTGAAAAATGGAGGTTCTGGTCGCTGGCGGACTACAATCATATCCGTAAAATTTGGTGTTGATCGGTTTAACGGTTCGTCTTAAAAACAGGGAACACGTTACGGACAGACAGACATACATCCCAAAATCGCCGTTATTTTTGTAAATATCTTTGAAACGCTATGAGATACAAAAAAAAAAAAAAAAAAAAAAAAACATAAGAGAGCAAAGTTGTAGAAAAGTTTCTCAAACAAATTCGGTTATTCAATTTTCGTGTCAGATGAATAGTTAAGCCGTTATTTTCATTTAAATTTCGAGCAGTCAAAATACGATCGCAAAGGGGGGAGAGGGAAAGAAATAGAGACAAATTTAGCTAAAATAGCGCAACAATTTAATTTTATATAAGGAACACAATTTCAGGCAGGAGAACTGGGGCCAGAGAAACTGTGATAAATTGAGTGATGGCCGGTGATGGGCTATGCCATGATCGTCTAGTCATATAAATTTTACAATGTGATCATCTTACGTTTCTTGAAAAATGAGGGTTAAACAGATGGTGCAATACTGCACTCAGTCAAAATATAAAATACACAAGTTACATTATGAACTGCTTGTAAGAGACTCACCACTCACACATGACTGTTTCTCGTAGCCTACATGGTCACATAACGTAAATCGTCTTTGATATTTTCTATGGGAATATCTTATGTCCCATAATCTTAAAAAAAATTAAACATTTCAACATTTTAGCGAGGAAGAATGCAAGGAGAAACAAGGGTAGAAGTGACAGTCGACAAGTGCCACCCAACGGAGCGCTGGGAATTGCTTCTGGCCAGGGGTTAGCACACGGGCTGAAGCCTGCCGTGACGTCACTAGCGCCCATGTTACGACGTGCCGTAGTCAGCCCTGGACTCGCAGTTACAATATGCCGAGCTTACGGCTGAGTAACGAGACGTTGTACCACCAAAGTTAGCTGATATATTTGATGGCACAGGTTAGGCTTCCTAACCGAAAAAAATATATAAGAAAATGGGACATATATAATTTTAAAAAGCTGGGAGTTGTGCAACACTGCAGCAATGCAACGCACTGTCACCGATTGTCACCCAACACCGGGTGATCAAAGAATCAGTATAAATATAAAAACTTAAAAAATCACGGAATAATGTAGATAGAGAGGTAAAAATTGACACACATGCTTTGAATAACATGGGGTTATATTAGAACCCTAAAAGAAAAGTATTGCTAGACACGTGCAAGATCTCTTGCGAGCGTTTGGCCTTCTAGGTCCCCAGACTTCAGCTGCGCAATTATTGACTTTGGTGTTACCTGAAGTCGCAAGTGTATCGTGATCGAGCGACATCTCTATGGATGCTGGAAGACAACATCCGACGCAAATGCCTCACCATAACTCCTTACATGTTTTACAGTGCTGTTCACAACATTATTCCTCGACTACAGCCATTGTTGAGGAATGATGGTGAACATATTGAGCATTTCCTGTAAAGAACATCTTTTTTTTGTCTTAATTTGTTATGGTAATTATTGCTTTTGTGGTCGGATGAAGGGCCATCTGTCGGACAGTTTGTGATTTTTTTTTTTCTTTTGGTTCTAATAAAACCCCATGTCATTCCAAGCATGTGTGTCAATTTTTACCTTTATATCTGCGTGCGACTCGGTTGCACAGTTGTAGAGTGCCAAACTACAAATCCAAAGGTCTCGGGTTCGATCCCCGCCAGGTCCTAGGATTTTTATCTGACAGTTGGCCTTGGGCAGTGCTAGCGTGCGCACCTGCGCCGCGCACCGCTTAACGCTCCGCTCCGGGGTTTGTTTACTTCCGCGTCGCGGTATTTGTGTGTATTGAGTCCCGCATTCACGAACCTCATGGCGCACGCTTACCGCCGTGCGACGATCAAAGTAACGTTTCAGGCTGAACATCCACGACCAAGAGCTTTTGAAATCGAACAATTCATACGAGAAGATCTTCGTTTGAACCCACAAGACGTGATCGGAATACACTTTTCAATCACGGGAAGCATCGTCTATATCAAGATGACGACAGAAGCGCTATGCACTGAAGTTGTCCAACGACATAACACCGGACTGAAGTTCAAGCACTCTGATGGACACATCGGTGCCGTAACGGTCGATCATGTAGGATTCGGATTACGTACTCTACGGGTGTTTGAGCTCCCGTTTGAAGTACCTCAAGAAACGGTCATTGCAGCCTTCCAACCGTATGGTAACGTCGTTGGTCACCTCGCAGAAAAGTGGCAAACATTTACGACCTACCAGGTATTAAATGGTGTGCGTCAGATACAGATTGAGCTGAAGAAACACGTTCCGTCGTACGTGATGATTGGTGGTGTGCGGGCCATCGTTATGTACGATGGCCAGCCACGAACATGTTCAGGATGTGGCGAGGAAGGCCATGTCCGGTCCGAATGTATGCGCCGACGTTTGGTACAGACACCACTAGGTGAGGTGGCCTCAGCAACAACGGTCACGTCCCTACCCGTCACCTACGCTGCAGTTGCACAGAACCACGTAATACAACTCCAGGCTACGCCTAAACCTACGTTGCCTGTACCCAACGCAGAAGAAAATACTGACGACACAAGCACAGCACCGCCTCCAGCGCCCTCACCAGAACCGGCAACAATAGAGGCAACTCCGAATGACTCTGTTGGTATCATGGACATCGACCTAAGTGTGGTGCCGACGTCCGCTTTCGTACAGACGGGTGCGGCGATAGAAGAGGAACAACCAAATTCTGATTCAGAACAACACATCCGAAAACAGCGGTCACCTCGGAGGCGTAAGAAACGCCGTCGAACACCCTCCGCTGACGGCCTCCATCAGACGACCTTTTCGGATACCGAACGAATGTCTGACAGTGACGTACCATTTTCCGACCAGCAGCAGGATGATACTGCCACACTGGACAGTCCTACGGTGACGCACCATACCTCAAATCAGGACATACCATCCTTGATGTCAGCACCTAAGAACGACCTTACCCTCACAGCACCGCTTGGAGCATGCGCCTCGTCCGTTACAGACCAACGCCAGCACACGTCATCGACATCCACATCATGGGCCGACGATGTTGGCGAAGGAGCGGTTCAGACAGCTAACGTGGCCGAGCGGGTGCATCCCATGGAGGCACCAGATTTGGTACCCAACTAAGAATTGCGGCAACTGTGGGAGACACGGCAAGTCAGCGACTTTCGGGAGCCGCTGCAACGCCTCCTGTAAACCTTGCAAGTGTCCATCCGCAGCAATATCGTATCGCCACGATGAATATGGCCACCATTCGCGCCCCACACAAACTGGCGATGTTTCGAGACACCATCTACTCAAGTGATGTTGATATTGCGCTCCTACAGGAGGTGTTTGTCGCTGATTTTCTCATCCCTACTGGTTACACTGGCTATGTTTCACACGCCTCCGACACCGGCAGCGGCGTCGCCATCCTCCTACGCGATGGCATTCCAGCAGACGACGTCGTTTACCTTCACACTGCTCGGGGAATGGCTCTTACTGTATTTGGAGTGCGTATCATTAACATCTATGCACCATCCGGCTCCAGCCACCGTCGAGACCGCAATACATTCTTCGCCGAGGATATCACGCCGCTATTTATGGGTCCACAGGATGACTTGGTATTTGGCGGGGATTTCAACTCGACACAAGGGCCCACCGACCAACTGCCACAACATTCACCCTGTGCGGCTCTCTCCGTGGTCATCGACAGACTACAACTCGTTGACACCTGGACAAAGCTCTACGGAACTCGCCCTGGCTTTACGTTTTACACCGCCCATTCCTCGAGCCGCCTGGATCGCATATACCTCACCCGCTCTCTCGCAGGTGGAACCCGTCACGCGGAAGTCTGGCCCTTAGCCTTTTCAGATCATGAGGCATATATCTGCGACGTTAGTCTCGTCCGACAGCGTGTGTGGCATAGTCGTGGCCTGTGGAAACTAAACGTGTCTCACCTGACCGCTCCAGACTGTCGACATATCATCGAAAGTGCGTGGGCACAGTGTTTACGCCGTCGTAATGCCTATAACTCCACTCTATCTTGGTGGCTCTCCTGTGCAAAGCCAACGCTGCGCAAGTCGCTGATGAATTACGGCCGGGACATCAAGACATGGCGAAACAACACTTTGAATTTTTATTATTCCATTCTTCGAGAATGTGTGACGATGCCTTTCTCACCAGCCAGGCAGACGATGGTTCACCGTACAAAGGCCCAAATCTCTTTGATAATGCGCCGCCACCTGGAAGTGACTGTCATCCGATCTCGTACAAATGATAGAATAGGTGAAGAACATCCGTCGATGTACCATCTCATCCAGGAAAGACAAAAACGACGCCGGGCTCTGATACACGCCCTGATTGACGCGGAAGGTCACCGGCACGATACCCAATACTCCATCGGTCAGGCGTTTCATGCCCATTTCACAAGACTATATGAAGCTGTTCCGCATTCGCCAGAACTGATTTCAGAAGTCGCACAACTTATTCCAAGTACTCTCCCAGTGGAGGTGGCACGTGAACTCCAGGAAGGCGTGACCACGGATGAAGTACTAGAAGCAATTAAAATGGGGCATAACAATAGGTCTCCTGGGCCCGACGGTATTCCCGTTGAATTTTATAAAAGTTTTGACTATTTGTTAGCACCTACATGGACGACGATCGCTCAAGAACTAATGTCCCCAGCGACTGATGTCCCTAAAACCTTCCTTGAAGGCATAATTATTCCTGTACACAAACCGAACGGGTCATCCAGAATACAAGATTATCGGCCTATAACTCTGCTTAACAGCGATATGAAAATATTTACACGGTTGTTGGCCTCACGACTCAAGAAAGTTGCACGGTACGTCACATCCTGCGACCAGACGTCCTTAGGAGGAGACAACAATATCCATACGGCTCTTTGCCGCTATCGAGACATGATAGCACTTGCCCGATATCAACGACTTCCTGGTGCCCTGGCTTCACTTGACTTTAGCCAGGCCTTCGACCGTGTTGATCACTCCTACTTACAGACAGTTCTCCAGCACATGGGTTTCCCTGGCGACATTATTGCAGTAGTTATGCGCCTTCTGACTGGCGCGACCTCCAAAATCATGTTCAACGGTCGCCTCACCCCACCCGTGGTTATAACACGATCCGTCCGACAAGGCTGCCCACTTTCAACTATATTATACGCCTTTGCTTTAGAACCATTGCTCCAGGGACTACGCCAACGTTTGGAAGGTATGAGTTTACATGGGAACCGATTCTGTTGTACAGCTTACGCCGATGACATCGTCCTTTACCTACGCACTGAGAACGACGTACGGGCAGCCCTGACGTGGGTGGCCACTTATGGCGAGGCATCAGGCAGCTTGCTCAACGTCTCAAAATCCAAGGTCTTGCTCATCGGCGAGGGCCTACCAGAGAGAAGCATCGCTCCTCTAAGTGTAGCCACAACCGTTAGATGTCTTGGCATAGATTTTTCAGCCGATCTCCGCCGCTCAGCAGCAATCAACGGTCGGCGATTGCTTCAGAGAATCAGGGGAAGTCTGGCAGATCACCGGCTACGATCCCTCGACATAGTTCAACGTACACAATATGTGAACGTCTATCATGCCTCTCGCATACCCCATGTTGCTCAAGTGCTACCGATCCCAACTCTCCTGGCACGGCGTATATTGGCTGCGTTAGGCTCCTACGTCAGCTCCGGATTGATATTCAAAGTGCAATACGACGCCCTTGCACTCCCGCGGGAACGTGGTGGGGTGGGACTAACACATGTGCCGACCAGAGTCACGGCGCTCAACGTCAGCTCTCAATTAAAAATCTGGCGACGTTGCCCACAGAGTCTCACCGGTATACTATTCAATGCCTTTGCCCCGGACTCTTTGGTAGCCCCAGTGACGATTGCAGCCATTCCAGTTGCCTTCCATCATATCCGACGATTCTTCTTGGACCTTAGTTATGTATACAAATCTTTACCACCTGCTCGTTTGTCTCAGACTAAAACAGTATATGATCTGCTACAACAGTGTCGACCATCCAACCCGATCGAAATTAAGCATCCACAGTATGTATGGCGGCATATATGGAAAGCTATTTACGAACGTTTTCTCGAATCAGACGTCCAGTCAACCTGGTATCTCACTGTGAACGGAAAACAAGTAAACCGACATCGCCTGCATCGGATCCATCTCGCCGATTCGCCCCTCTGCATTCACTGCGGAGTGGACGACACAGACGGCCACAGGTTCCACTGTGGTCAGGCGAACGATGTCTGGACGCTCGCTCGGCGAATTTTGGCGTTCCTTACTCGCCAAACACCCGCCCAGATCGACATCAACATGCTCCTATTTCCGGAGGAGACTTTCTACCCCACCACCAAAACACACTCGGTAAATTGGATTCGTGGCTACACGATCCGATACCTCTTTGATCCTGGCGAGAAATCAGTACTTGGATACTGGAACTTTCTTAATGAACGACACTGCGTCCTAACCCGTAACCCAAAGTACCAGAAATATTTTTCCAACTTTTTACGGAGTGCCTTTCACGACCCGCCTCGCAGCTGGAACGTCCAAGCGATGAGAAGATAAATCTTAACGCAACCAACCTGAACTGAACAGAACCCACAACGGAACATAATAATCAACGTGAAGACACGTTTGGACGATTTTAAGTATGCCGGCGGCATCACTACGGCGCACCTCTTGTCATATATTACAATATATATATATACATAAAGAATTAAAAAAAAATAATAAATAAATAAATAAAGAATACAAAAGAGAAGTAGTTTTCCCAGCCTTTTTTTCTTCCAAATCTCATGAGTTTTATTTTATTTTCTTTATTCTTATTTTTCTGCTTTCGGTAGCCTATTAGCTTTCCTTGCCCTTTATTAGAATTAGGTTAGTTGAACTGGGACTAGGATAAGGTACGAGCCAACGCCTGAAGTGGACAAGTTTATTTTTTTTCTAAGGGCAAAAGTGGCGGTGGCAAAAAAAAAAAAAAAAAAAAAAAAAAAAAAAAAAAAAAAAAAAAAAAAAAAACCGGTTAAGACGTCTGTAAAAAAACTACAAATCCAAAGGTCTCGGGTTCGATCCCCGCCAGGTCCTAGGATTTTTATCTGTCACTTTCCACTTCTTTCCCCTCTGGCCATATTGCTCATGTGAAAAATACCGAGTAGCACCGTGGTTCGGAACCCACGTTAAACTGAAGGTCCCCCTATAACTGGCTGGGTAAGTCAGTTCGAAGGTCGGAGGAAGGCAACGGCATACCACCTCCAAACAGGACCATGCCTAGTAAAGGACTGTGGTGTTCGGATTGTTGACTGCTTTACCTTTATCTACATTACTCTGTGATTTATTAAGTTTTCAAATTTATACTGACTTTTTGATCATGGCCGTATATAACCCGTACGCTTTTCAAGCAGTTATCCATCCTTGCCTATGTTTCCACTTTAATGTTTATTTACCGAACTCTAAAGAGAAAGATTTACCGAAAAGCTACAAATTCTCATTGACACACCTATCTGTGGATTCGGGAACGTAATACTGGCTTCGACGGGCACGCTGTCATTTTTGAAGCAGTTTCAACAGCCGACGACCACAGATAGATAAAAGAAAAAGAAAAAAAAAGTGTTGGAGGAGAGCGTTTCATTGGATTGCCGGTGGCGAATGTCTTTCCACCGCAATCCGTGGCGTGAATTATGGCTGCATCGCAAAGCGATAAATCTATAAACGTGCCGGGCGCGGCAGATAATACCAGGTATTTCGGGACACCCGATTCGTTCCGGAAGAGCTTTCTGGCTAATGCCTTCGGAGAGAGAAGGAAGGAGAGAATCTGGAGGATTAACGGAGGGAGGGGGGAGGGGGGGAGGGGGGCGGGCGATGGGCGATCGTTTGTAAATACCAGGTGCCGTCCGCGGCCACTGATATTCAAATGAGCTGGCTAAATAAATATATCGGCAGCGGTACCTCGGAAAGGGAGCCCTTGAAGCTGGAAATATTGCAGGCTATAAATAAAATTCAAAGGAAGATCACAAACAACTCAACCGCTGGTAACTGTAATCTTTTTATAATGGAGGGGAAATCGAAAGAACAGGTGTTTTTAATTGCTATCATTGTGTGATTACATCCGTCGGAGTGCAATGGAGCGTCTTTTTGTAGGAAAGACAGTTTTATATATTGCACCAAAGCTGCTTTTATTTTAAATGCTGACTAGTTTCGGGCACACAGCGTGACGTAAGCAGTATCCAAATAAAAATATATATGAATGTGGCTTAAGAAAATGGTCTAAGCCCGAAACTAGTCAGCATTTAGAATGGTGCAATATATAAAAATGTCTCTCCTATAACATTTAAGAGCTTCAAAACGCGACGTATGAAAAAAATTTTATATATATATATATATATGGCTACACTGTTCATTTCATGTTCTGGAGCGACGTATATATTTTGTGTGGTCGTAATGAGCGTGAGAAAGCTGACGTAAACATACGCTACGGCAAAAAGTAACCGCAGTCACGCAATATCACTAAGGTATTCAAATCTACTTTGCCAACTTTTTCCCCAATAAAACTAAGAAACTTGTATTCAAATGTTTGTGAAGGTATGGGACCAAACTGCAGTTGTCATCAGTTCCTGGACTTACAAGCTACTTAAAACAGCCGCGGTAGAGTGGCCGAGAGTCGCAAGGTGCCTAGCTGCGGAGTGCGCCGCTGATCGCCGTCGGAGGTTCGAGCCCTCCCTCGGACATAGGTGTGTGTGTGTTGTTCTTAGGTTACTTTAACTTGGTTTCAGTAGTTTTTAAGCCTGGGTACAGATAAACGTATTAGTTAAGATTTACGAACATTTTATTTTCATGTTTTAGTAAATCAATATTAAGCTATGGTTTAGACTATTTGCTATATCGAAGTCATTACAGGAATGGTGTAAAACCATGATTAGCTGTGCGATTGTTACGTTACTAAACATCACATACAGCATTCCGGCAGCTCTATATCGTCGATTCCTTAAAAACAAATTGGTTGCTGATGTAGGGAAAGGAATAAAATAACGATCGTATGGCTTTTTGTGGTCATGATATCCCCAATTCATTTTCATCCGTCAGGTGGCTCTGTTTCTTCTTAATATGCTATCGTGCTTGTTGCATGTTGGTCAATGAGTTCTTGGCTCTTCTGTGCTCTCACAGAGCCACCTCACCATTCGGTTTGAGCCCCTACTGCAACTCTTTATTCTCATCACTTCAGCGATGATAGTGATGATGACAATAAAACACAAATCACCTAGTCCCTGTCAGTAATCGTACCCGAGCTCCGCGCATGACAGCAACGATGTCCCGGATCTACAGATGAAAAATGTTCAAATGTTTATAAAGTTATGGGACCTAATTGCAGTGGTTGTAGGTCCATAAACTTACAAACTGCTTAAACTAACTTATACTAAGAACGACAGAAACACCCACGCCCGAGGGAGGACTCGAACCTCCGACGTGGAACGGCCACGCGCACCGTAGCAGGGGGCAACAGTGCGCACGGCTATTCCGCCGCGGCAACTAAGAAGACTATGAAGTAATACTCCACATACAGGGTGTGACAGGAGGAAAGGTACATTCATTGAGGGGTGATTCCGAGCAAAAGAGCTTCTAGTAAACATATGTCGTTTTCTTAAACGTTTCCGGATAAACCAACGAGAACTACTAGGAACGGGAAAAGTGCAGGTGGCAGGAAATTAAGATACTGTTACGTTATGATTTTTTTAAATTGTGTAAGTTTCCTCACAGAAGATGTACAAACAGTCCACCGTGATCTTCAATGCATTTTAGCGCTCTTGTAGCCAGGTGTTGCCAATTGGAGCTCAGTTCGGCATTTATTTACTTGATCACTTTCTGCGGGTGCACCTTGCGCACTTCTGACACCTCCACAAATAGTAATCCAAAGGGGTACAAATTGGATGACCTCGGAGACTATGGCGGCCGATACAACGAACAGGGTACGTTGTGTTCAGATACAGTGTCACTGGCCGTACGGAATGAGTACGAGCACCGTCATGTGTTTCACTGATTCAAAATGTAATCAAGTTCAAAATGTTCAAATGATTGTATAGCTTATCGGACTTAAGTAAGGGATCATCTGCCCGTAAACTTACAAACTACTTATGAACTAGCTAATATTAAGGACGGCACAAACATCGATGCCCGAGGGGGGGTATGAGCCATTAATCTGTTCATCTTGGAGATTGTGTTGCGTTGCCGTCTGTACGTGGCTGAGAGTGTGAGCGTGAATGGGGTTCTTTTTATTTTATTTCAGTAGCGAATTGTCTTGTCTTTGTTGTTGTGGCGAAGATTATGTTATCATCATTGATCTGCTAGTGTTAACTATCAACAAAATGACGTCCAAGTAATAAAATACCCGATACAAACGTCTGTGTTGTGCATGAAATACATGACATAAAAAATCAATAGTTCCATCAAAAATTTTAAAACACATTTTTATGTTTACTACACTGTATTAATACTTAAAACACTGAATTTTAATTTTTCCAAAGCTGAGTTCGTAATGTGAGACTGAAAGGGTTAAGAGTTTATACGGGACGTTCATAGACAACGCTTTCGCTGGGAAGCGTACCTCGCTCACGGAATCCGTGAAACATCCTGGCCGGCCGCGGTGGCCGTGGGGACTGAGGCTCTTCAGTCACGGTCTGCACGGCCACTACGGTCGGGGGTTCGAATCCCCTCTCGGGCATGGATATTTGTGCCGTCCATAGACTTAGTTCATAAGTAGTTTGTAAGTTTAGGAACTGATGACCCCGTAGTTAAGTTCCATAGACTATACAAACATTTGAACATTTTTGAAACATCCTGCTGAACACCCTGCTATCTGGCTCTCTCCGATTCGGAAAACGTCGTTGGTATTCTCGGACAACAGTTCTGGAATTATCCCCCTTGGACAAACCATAACCAAACATCATGTGTGCATACGCTGCATTTGTGAAGATCCATAGCATTGTGACTATACAAAATTGTATCCTTTGTTGGCGTAACAACACTACGACAGGCACTGTTGGAATAAAACCTGAGGTAAGCAACTGCACCAAGTGCAAGTGAACAGCGTACTGAAATAGTTCCGAGGAGACTGAGGCGCTTCAGTCACGGTCTGCACGGCCACTACGGTCTGGGGTTCGAATCCCCCTACGGGCATGTATGTTTGTGCCGTCCTTAGTCTTAGTTAGTTCAGAAGTAGTTTGTAAGTTGAGGGACTGATAACCCCGTAGTTGAGTCCCATAAGCTGTACAAACACTTGAACTGAAATGGTTAGGAAAGACGACGCTACACAACGGTTTCCTTGTCGGTTTCATTGGTTTAAGCGGAAACGATTAGGTTTGTTAGAAGTCCTTTGTTCGGAATCACCAGTAGTATCACAATCTCAAAGCATTTACCTTTACTCCTGAGTGACCCTGTATATTATTTCATTGGGGGCTGTGGGGCTTTAGAAATAAACGGTTAATATCCGTCTATGTCTCTACTTAATACATGTGCGCTAAGGAGTTGAAAACTACTTTCCCTGATCACTTCTTCATTAAGTCAGTACGGATAGTGATTAAACCCAGTCAGTTTGTTACTAGCAGTAGTTTGTTAGGAACAATTAAATGCTTGTGGAATTAAATGAAATTAAGGTCATTATCGCCCATCAGTTTTGTAATCTATTTTATATGCAGATAGTAAAAGAATGCAGTGTCCTTCCGTTTCAGAAAGGATTATTAATACAGACAAATTCGCTTATTGATATCTTTAACAATAGTAAATGTGCTGAAGAACGCTGCTTTTAGATTTCAATCTTGTACTTCGATGCCAACCGCCATGCTAAATGCCAAATCTCTTGAGATAAAGCGGTTATCTGTTGTGCAGAATCCTTGGAAGGTAAAATACACACCATACGCGGTTGTTCTTATAGTATTGAACCCTCTGCTACTGACTCAGATGATGACTAATCAAGTATTATTCAAGTATTCACTGGTAAAGCACTCATAGCCCAGCATGGGGAGAGTAGACGATGGGGAGGGGGCGGTGTGCCCTTGCCACTTTTGAGTGCTATCGTAACTTTCGATAATTCTTAGAATGTTTTGTTTTAACTACAGCTTGCATAGGACAATTATTCATCCCTTTAAACAGTAAATAATAGTCTAATTAAGACTAGCAGAGTTTCGTTTTATTTAAAAGCATTTTCATTGTTCATCTGGTTCTAAATCGCCCTACTAATACGTTTTTGGATGAAGTAACACCAGCACTTATATTGGCAATAAATATTTTGAAGTGGTAAGTTGGTTTTGAAAGGATGTTAATTAAAGCGAAATGAGACTGGTCTTGATTAGACTTTACTCTGCAGTTGCAGAAGATAATTGTCCAAAAATGTACTCATGTTTGTTAAGCTTATGGGACTATCAGTACCTAAACTTACAAACTACTTACAAACTACCTTATACTAAAGACAACACATACATCCATGCCCAAAGGGTAATTCAAACCCCCGACGGAAAACGGCCTCGCGCATCGGAGCATAGCGCCTCAATGCGCTTGACCACTCCGCCACTGCAATATAATTTCCCTCTCCGAACTGTGTAACTGGAAAAGCAGTAGAAGAGGCCTAAAAATGAAGAAGACAAATGTTACCTGAATTCTCATCTCTGAATCATTCGAGCTAACTTGATTATAAGGGCATATAGGTGTAATGTGATACTTCGAATTCTTGGAAGTAGGTGTTATCTGAATCCTTGTGATGATAATGACTGTGCCATATCACACCGCTAACTTAGTTGTTTGAGTCAGTCCTGCGTCTACTACACATCATCAAAGTTGCTTTGTTACATGTGGCACGAAGACTGATTTCTCTGAATGATAATACGCAATCCATATAAGCAACTACTTTTCCTCGGTCGAATGTGCTCAAAATACGCTCGCTGCTTTCTATGAGACATTCTGGACAAGCTTACACAAATAAAATACAGTACAGAACAGTTCCAGTAAGACCACACGGTCATCTCTTCCGCCTTTATATACAACATTCTGGTAGCAACACTGGAGCGCCGAATGTATGCCTTTTCTGAAATGAATCTCTCGTTGCTGAAAATACATGCTGATAATTTCAGTTTCTTCGGGGTTGTTATTGGGGCTTTTATTGGTAAGAGAAGGAAGATACATCTAAACAGAACTGTTGCACAGGGTGAGTCAAAAAGGCTGCCGCAAATTTACACTGTCGAAAGTTCATGATTGTAAAAGCAAGCCATTACGGAGTGGCCGAGGGCATTGAGGCGTTATGCTCCGATGCGCGTTAGCCATTCCCCGTCGGGGGTTCGAATCCTCCTTCGGCCATGGATGTTTGTATTGTCTTTAGTATAACTTAGTTTGGATGCACTTTGTAAGTTCAGGGTTTGATGATCCCGCAGATCAGTCCCATAAGCTTCTCAAACGTTTAAACATTTAGTAAAAGCAAATATGTTTCAGTAAATATGGGTCCGTAAACGAACCGTTTCCGAGATGATTACGAATGTATGGCTCCAAGCCGTCACTGACGTCATCGTAAACATCTTCCTAGTTAGTACACACATCTACAGGCCGTATGCACAGACTAGTCTTGTGTAGATGCAGCTCAGCTGTAGTTTCATAGTTAACAGCCACAAATTTTTTTTCTAAGGTATTCAGCAGTGTCTAAATATAACCCTCTTTCCATAGTGTAAAAAAGTAAAGAGAACTCATGGTCAACAGTATCACGCAGGCGAGAGTAAAAGGTTTCTCATATAAATTCAAACAATGTTCCTTCAATGATCTATTAAATAAATAAATTAATCCATTTTAAAAATAAAATACTACGAGTACTCTGCAAAGTAGTTGAATACCATTGTATCACCCATTCGTGTAAATAATTGGTTTATTTGCTGACGTATTTGATGTTTAATTGCCCAAAAATACGGTTAATAGCACACGCTTCGGCAACACTGATCATTATATAAAAACGCTGTCATGACAAAAGAAAGAGCTCTTTTAGTAGCGGAGCAAAAGCCAAAAAGAGCGGACGAACTAAAAATAGCGACCTACTTTGCGGCCGAGCTGCGAACTAAAAGGAGAGCTACCGGTCGCGAACTAAAATTTGCGCGATCGGTCGCGAAATAAGATAAGTGCAATCGTTCACGAACTAAAACATGCGTTACCGGTCGCTAACTATTATGCTAAATGTATCTCTTCTTAGTTCGTAGGATTCTTTTCTGAAAACCGACGGGCAATAGCGAGAGAGCGCGCAGCAGAGTTAAAAATCACGTGTTTGCCTTCTGCTGATGAGAGCCATTTCGAGGTGAGCGTCTGCCTGCTAGATTACACAGTTCAGTGCTACAAAATTTCTGTTTAGAAGTATTCTGCACTCTGCAATATCTGACTAATAAATTCCATAATGCCAAGATATAGAGATAACTCTAAACTTAAACGCGAGAAATTATCCAAGAACTGTTTCTTTTGGTTTGCGTGATATCGTTAGCTGCTGAAACAGCAAGCGCGTGAAGCAGCTATGTGGGGTAATTTCTCCCTCCACCAGCATGCGCAGACCACGCCGCTCAGCCGTCACTGGGAGCGGGCGAACTAAAGTGAGCGCCCCCGATCGCGAACTATTATGCGCAAGTCTAGCACAGACTCCAGAATGAAACTTTCACTCCGCAGCGGAGTGTGCGCTGGTATGAAACTTCCTGGCAGATTAAAATTGTGTGCCGGAACCGGGGCTCGAACCTGGGACCTTTGCCTTTCGCGGGCAAGCGCACTACCGACTGTGCTATCTCGACACGACTCATGCCGCCTCAGACTATTTTACTACGCATCAGCCAATGAGATTTCTCGCACGTGACACTGTCCACACGTGCCCGACCTCCAGCGGCAAACTTGTGCTGCGGACTGTCACTATTCCCGAGGCCGTATCGATACTGGTGTAGTTGTCTTGGGTTGCCTCGCAACAAGCGACAATACAACGGCGTTGCATTTCCGGTGGCCAGCACTGTATAAGGGTTCTGGTTCCACGCACCTACAAAGTTGAAAAAAGAAGCGGGATATTTTTAGAAAGATGGAAGTGGACATAACGACATTCATTAGAGGATAAATCCCTCTCCCGGCTTGAAAGTACAGCAACTTTGCCGTCGCTAATGTCATATTTCGTAAATTGCGACGTTCCCGCGCACTTCGCGTCATCCTCAAGTTTCGCGACCCTCCGCTGTCACCACCCCTCGGAAGACGGCCCCACTCCGCGCCGCCCAGAGCGGGACGTCAAATCCTATAACCCGCCTCGGTTACCGTAGCGCCGCCCCCAGCAGCTACACAGCGACGGCAGGTCCCCGGGGAGGGATGAGTGGGGGGCGACGCGAGATATACGAGAGCCTGAGCCGCTAATGCAGACGCTAAATAATGGCGTATCGGATTTCGTGCGTATTTAGCAGACTTCATTAGCTAATTTGATTTCGCGGCACCTAGCGCGCGGTGCCCTTGGGCCGCTCGCGGGCGGCGCGGCGTCTGCTAACAATGCGGTGCCGGCCGGGCGGGGCGGCGGCGTGGGCGGCGCAGGGCAGAGCAGAGAGAGAGAATCTTAATTACAAGGAAGTGGCTGCCGGCTTTGGGGGCCGCGATAAGGGGCGGCGGGGGCGGCGGGCGCGGCCGGCACCAAGTTGGCCAAAGCCCCAGCAAATCCCCAAGTTCGGCCGCGGCTGCGGCTGGTGTTTATGAGGCCCACCAGCTAATGGGCGGCGGCCGAGCACTGTGCTCCCAGGCGGCGCGCCAGTGTTCTCCGTTTAGTGCCGCGCTCGAGTGGCTGCTCCCCTACGTAAAAGATACCCGCGATCGAGCACCAGATGGACAAATTAGTAATTTAAAATGTTTGATTGATAGAAAGTGCTATTAGGACGCTGTGTAAAATTATAGAGCCACAGATAGTGATGAGGTCATGCGTTTATTGACGCGTTTCGATAAAAATCATCTTCAGAATCTGTAAAGTTACAAACAATGTGATATTTTATAATAGCTGACAGTATCCGTCAATTTTACTCCCATTGATCAGTTAGAGTAGATGGAAAATTAAGGTCATAGTTCAGGGTAGTTTCAGGGGTAAGAGAAGGCTGTAACCTATCACCACTGTTGTTCATATTATTCATGGATCATATGTTGAAAACAGTAGACTGGCAGGGCGGGATTAAAATAGGAGAAAACAAAATAAGCAGTCTCGCATATGCGGATGACTTAGTTGTAATGGCCGATTCAGTTGAAAGGTTGCAAACTAATATTTCAGAGCTCAATCAGAGGTGCAAGGATTATGATATGAAGATCGGCATCTCCAAAACGAAAGTAATGTCAGTGGGAAAGAGATTTCAATGAGAGATTGAGTGCCAAATAGAAGGAACAAAGTTAGAACAGGTAGACAGTTTCAAGTACCTAGGATGTATTTTCTCACAGGATGGCAACAAAGTGAAACAACTGGAATCGAGGTTCAGCAAACCTAATGCAGTGAGTGCTCAGCTAAGATCTACTCTCTTCTGCAAGAAGGAAGTCAGTAACAACACTAAGCTAGCAGTGCACCGCTCTATCTTTCGACCAACTTCGTTGTATGGGAGTGAAAGTTGGGTGGATACAGGTTACCTTATTAATAAGGTAGAGGTTACAGATATGAAAGTAGCAAGAAAGATTGCAGGCACTAATAGATGGGAACAATGGCAGGAGGGTGCCCATAATGAGGAAATCAAGGAAAAACTGGGAATGAACACCTTAGATGAAGCAGTTAGAGCGAACAGACTGAGATGGTGGGGTCATGTTACACGCATGGGAGAAGCGAGGTTACCTAAGAAACTCATGAGCTCGGCAGTGGACGGTAAGAGGAGCCGAGGTAGACCAAGAAGAAAGTACTTAGATTCGGTGCAGAATGATTTTGAAGTAAAAGGCGGAACATCAGACGAGGCATCAACGTTAGCATTGAATAGGGGGTCATGGAGGAATTTTACTAGAGGTACTATGCTCCAGACTGAACGCTGAAAGGCATAATCAGTCTCTAATGATGATTACGTCCTGGTCATATTATATGACTTTTAATCTCAGCTTGTTTTATTACAGATATGTGTAACCCTACTAATACAACGTAGGGATTTTATCATGTCAACCGTTAAATTGTGACATTTTATAATAGCTGACAGTATCTGTCAATTTTACTCCCATTTGAATACATCCTGGTCTCCCGCCTTTCTGTCCTCGTCATGTCATGGAGCACCACCATAGGTGTGTGAGTTTAACAATAAGAGCTGCATACAGTTGTATAGTCCCGTCCTCTCCATTTTAAACTTAAAAATTCGTAGGATTACTAGGTTTTAATTCATCCTATTTTGGTTTTATATAGTTTCTATGTTTCTTTGTCATTTACACTAGAGGCACCTGGTGGCATCTACCGTTTACTTCGACGATGCTGGGTGATTTGGCTTCAGTAATGTTCAGCAGGGCCTTGACGCCATACAATTTTATTATGCAAACCCCCTCCCACGGTATGTCCTTAAGATATGTAATTTGGTATCTCTTTTGTCCATACAGTTCTCTTTTTGTGACGCCAGGCTTACTGATGTTTGTAACTTTACTGATACTGAAGATGATTTTTATCGCAACGCGTCAATAAACGCATGACCACATCACTACCTGTGGCTCTATAATTTTACACAGCGTCCTAATAGCACTGTTTATCAATTAATACTGATGTGGGCGCATACCTCATTAACGACTTCATGTTACGTCTGGAGCCGACCGCGGTGGCCGAGCTGGCTGCGGCGCGCCAGTCACAGTCTGCACGGCCACTACGGTCGGGGGTTCGAATCCCCCCTCGGGCATGGATATTTGTGCCGTCCTTAGTATAAGGTAGTTGATAAGTAATTTGTAAGTTAAGGGACTGATAATCCCGTAGTTAAGTCCCATAAGCTCTACAAACATTACGTCTGGAAAATAAAATGTTTGAAACGTTCAATGTCTGTAAAACCATATCTTCGGTTCCGCGAGGACAATCTTTGGTGTGCGCTGACGCGCGTTTGAGCTTACTGACAAGCAGACGGCACAACCGTGCGGTCAAAGATTTATCCAAAAGTTTGTGTGGTGAAAGAGGACCATTATTAACACCTAACGTGGTTAAAAAATTAGGACGCACTACCCGGAAAATCCTGAGAAATTCCATCTGAAGTTTCTTAGGTGCATTATGAGTATAAAACTTTAGTCCCTTGCCGATCTACCGTCTGGTCCTAGATGGTTGCCGGGCGCCGTGGCTCAGCGCGCCCGGCCAGGGAGCTAAACGCCCTCTGTATATATATCAAGATGGTTAGGGCTCGGACTCTTACGCCAGAGGTCTCAGGTTCGATTCCTCCTCCGGCACTTTTTTTTCTTCTGTTTCATTTTATTTTGTTACTCCACCAATTATTCAGAAAGTTTCCCAAACCTGCATTATCTATAACAAATTAATTACATAATTGAATAAAAATTAATTTCTTTTTGTCCAACAACACAATTCATGACGGTGGGTTTTCCGTTTTTCATTGTAACGTATATGAGGAGAAATATTCGTTTCCTTTAATCAGAATAACAAAGTCGATTGGTAAACATTCAATTTTTATACATATAATAATTATAAACAAGAACCTCAGTGGTAATTATCGTAAAAACAAACATAGCTATAATTTTTGTGACATCTTGCGCATTATAATAAAGGCGAATTTTTTACAATCATAGGGCGTTTGCAATAAATCTGTACAAAAACATAATTCATTAACATTTACGAAAAATTTTTCGAATTTCTGATAATTTTGAGGCAATCCAGGTATATTGAATCATGTCTCGCAATATTGGTGACGCTAATTGATGGTGAATTATAGAATGAATTTTTATACAATCTTCCTGGGAATTAATTCCACGATTCTCCTGTAACAATGTGCTGCAATTTTGCAAGCGCTTTGCCTGTAAAAGTAAACATCACAAGGTTGCACCGAAGAACTGCATTTTGGAGGTGTTTTAAAAATAATGTAGATTTCGGAAACTTTTTGAATAATTGGGGGAATAACAAAAGAAAATGAAACAGAAAAAAAGTTCCGGAGGAGAAATCGAACCCGTGACCTCTGGCATAAGAGTCCGAGCCCTAACCATCTAGGCCAGAGGGCGGCTCACCAATGGACTAATATTTTATAGTTGCTGGTAGAACTTCCGGGTTATAAGGCCGTGGTCCATAAAACTTTCCAGTTTCACCTAACGTTTCGTCCAGAGCTGCGCTGGACATCCTCAGAGGTCTTCTTACTTGCGTTGAGTCTTGCCGAGTCTGTCAGATAGAACGGCCTGACCGACTGACTAATTTACAGCAACGACATCCCAATACGAAGTATACAAAAGGAAACCGCGTTTGAGTATAGAAAAAGGAAGGCGATAGTAATATACATTATGAAACTTGATGACAAATCTGTAGATGAATACCTTTCGTATATAACAAATATGAAGGAAATCGGCCAGGTAGTTTGGTCTGGCAGATTGAATTTAGTTTTCGTAGATTCTTAATATGCCGGGTGATCAAAAAGTCAGTATAAATTTGAAAAGAACTTAATAAATCACGCAATAATGTACATAGAGAGGTAAAAATTGACACACATGCTTGAAATTACATGGGGTTTTATAAGAATAGAAAAAATTCACATAAATGTCCAACAGATGGCGCTTCATCTGATCAGAAAACCAATAATTAGCATAAGAAATTAAGACAAAGCATAGATGATGTTCTTTGTAGGAAACGTTCATCATCATTCCTCAACAATAGCTGTAGTCGAGGAATAATGTCGTGAACAGCACTGTAAAGCATGTTCGCAGTTACGGTGAGGCATTGGCGTCGGATGTTGTCTTTCAGCATACCTAGAGATGTCAGTCGATCACGATACACTTGCGACTTCAGGTAACCCCGAAGCCAATAATCGCACGGACTGAGGTCTGGGGACCTGGGAGGCCAAGCATGACGAAAGTGGCGGCTGAGCTCCCGATCATCACGAAACGACGTGCGCAAGAGATCCTTCACGCGTCTAGTAATATGGGGTGGAGCGCCATCCTGCATAAAAATCGTACGTTCCATCTGGTGTTTATCAGCCAGGCTGGGGATGATGCGATTCTGTAACATCTGCTTACCCCTCACCCGTCACGGTAGCAGTTACGAAACCAGAATCACGCAGTTCCTCCAAGAAGAAAAATGACCCGATAACGGTAGATGTGGTAAATCCAGGTCGATTTTAAATTATGAATGAAATTTTTCTTAAAATTATTGTTGGTCGAGAAGGTAACGTTTCGCTCTCGACCAACAAAAATTTTAAGAAAAATTTCATTCATAATTTAAAATCAACCTGATCTCCCTTAGATAATTCCGGCGTTTACAAAATTGTTTGTGATACTTGTTCTTCCTACTACATATGTCAAACGGGACGTGCTTTTAAAATGATGTTTAAAGAACATCTTTTGGGAAAGAATGGCACTAATCCCCAGAATTCGTCTTTTGCTGACCATCTTCTCACTACAGGTCATGCACCTAAAGCCATTCATGACCTGTACATTTTGCATACCGAAAAGAAAGGTGACACATAGGACTTGCTCGAGGAATTGCAAATGAACAGTTACAACTCAGTAATGGAAGCTTTTTTAACGGTATTAAGCCGTTACTGGGACTTTGATGTTGTACTTCGTGCAGTGTCGGAAATATTTCTTCCGACTTGATGAAATGTTCAAATGTTTAACCTTAAGGGACTTAACTAAGGGATCGTCAGTCCCTAAACTTACAAACTACTTATGAACTACCTACAACTATGGACGGCACAAATATCCATGCCCGAGGGGGGATTCGAACCCCCGACCGTATCCGACTTTTTCCAAAGCATATGTACTGCACAAGCTAATTTTTAACTATAGTGCTCGTTTATTCTCCTTACTAATATTGTATTGCAAAAATTACGCCTCAGCCATCTCTCATGTTAAACAAAGCATTTTGTAGGAATTATTTTATCAATACTGTTTTTCTCTGTACTGGAGCCTAGTTGTAATTGCGGCTACTAGATGGCACCACTGAGGTAACGCCTTCCTGTTCACAACTCCACTTAGCACACGCCAGTCTGATGCCTCCGTGCAGGCTTGCAGCCCATATTGGCTAGCATCTTATAAAAATTTTTAAACATTGTGCCGTAAGCTTTACAGTTGAGTAGTGTATTTTATTATGTGACTTGTTTTATTTTATAATTTCTGATGAAGGCGAACTTAGTCATGGCCGAAACCAGGTCAAATAATTTTTAACTGGCAACCGAGGGCTGCCTTTTTGTCCATTGTGTATGAAGTATTGGTAGACATTATCTACATCTACATGGGATACTCTGCAAATCACATTTAAGTGCCTGGCAGAGGGTTCATCGAACCACAATTATACTATTTATCTCCCATTCCATTCTCGAATAGCGCGCGGGAAGAAAGAACACCTGAATCTCTCTGTTCGAGCTCTGATTTCTCGTATTTTATTCTGATGATCATTTCTACCTATGTAAGTGGGAGTCAACAATATATTTTCGGATTCGGAGGAGAATGTTGGCGATTGGAGTTTCGCAAGTAGCCCACGCCGCAGCGATAAGCGCCGTTGTTGTAATGATTCCCACCCCAGATCCTGTATCATTTCCGTAACGCTGTCTCCCCTGTATCGTGACAATACGAAACGAGCTGCCCTTCTTTGGACTCTTTCGATGTCCTCCGTCAAACCCACCTGATAAGGATCCCACACTGGGCTGCAATACTCCAAACATGGACGGACAAGCGCAGTGTATGCAGTTTCTTTAGTAGTTCTGTTGCATCTTTTAAGGGTTCTGCCAATAAAACGCAGTCTCTGGTTCGCCTTTCCCACGATATTAACTACGTGTTCTTTCCAGTTTAGGTCTGAAGTAATAGTAATTCCTAGGTATTTTGTAGAGTTTATGGCCTTCAAATTTGATTGATTTATGTTGTAAACAAAGTTTATCGGATTTCTTTTCGTACTCATGTGGACGACTTCACTCTTCTCATTATTTAGAGTCAATTGCCAATTTTTACACGATACTGATATCTTATTCAGATCGTTCTGCAGTTGGTTTTGATCTTCAGATGATTTAACTAGACGGTAAATGACGGCGTCATCTGCAAACTACCTAAGAGAGCTACTTAGATTTTCCCCTAAATCGTTTATGTAAATAAGGAATAGCAGAGGACCAATAACACTACCCTGTGGAACGCCCGATATCACCTCTGTTTTGGTCGATGCCTTACCATCGATTACTACGAACTGTGTCCTCTCTGACAAGAAATCCCCTATCCAATCGCAAATTTGTGGCGATATACCATAACCACGCAATTTGATTAAAAGCCGTTTGTGAGGTACGGTGTCAAAAGCTTTCTGGAAATCAAGAAATACGGAATCGATTTGCGAACCCTTGTCGATAGCACCCATCACTTCGTGTGAATAAAGAGCTAGTTGTGTTTCGCATGAACGATATTTTCTAAATCCGTGTTGACCTTGGGTCAACAGATCGTTCTGTTCGAGATAATTCATAATATTTGAATACAGGATATGTTCTAAAACCCTGCTGCAAATTGACGTCAATGAAATAGGCCTGTAGTTTAGTGGGTTACTCCTACTGCCTTTCTTGAATATAGGTGTGACCTGTGCAACTTTCCAATCTTTTGGTACAGATCCTTCTATGAGAGAGCGGTTGTATATGACTGTTAAGTAAGGAGCTATCGCTTCAGCATAATCAGATAGAAATCTAATGGGTATACAATCCGGACCAGAAGACTTGTTCTTGTTAAGTGTTTTTAGTTGCTGCACTACTCCGATGATATATACTTCTACGTTACTCATTAAGGCATCTGTTCGTAATTCGAAATCTGGAATATTGGTTTCGTCTTCTTTGGTGAATGAGTTTCTAAAAGCTAAGTTTAGTAACTCTGCTTTAGTAGCGCTGTCATCGGCAGGATCGCCATTACCATCACGTAGTGAAGGTATTGTTTGTGATTTGCCCCGAGTATATTTAACATATGACCAAAACCTCTTTGGGTTTTCAATCAAATTACGAGAAAGGGTTTCGTTGTGATAAATATTGTAGGCATCTCGCATTGAAATCCTCGCTAAATTTCGAGCTTCTGAGTACGATCGCAAATCCTGGGCATTTCGTGTTCGTTTAAATTTAGTATGCCTTTTCCTTTGCTTTTGCAACAGTGTCCTGACCTGTTTTGTGTACCAAGGGGGATCGCCTCCTTCTTTTATTAATTTATTTGGTATAAAACTGTCAATTGCTGTCGACACCACTTCTTTGAATTTGAGCCACATCTGGTCTACATCTGCGTTTAGTGTTAGAAACGAGTGGAAGCTGTCTTTCAAGAGGCAATGTATTTTGTTTCCATCTGCTTTCCTGAACAAATATACTTTGCGTTTATTTTTTGGTAACTTTGGGACTTTCGATATTCAATTTCGCTACGACAGCTCTGTGTTCACTAATACCTGTATCCGTTTTGATGCTCGTTATGAGCTCAGGATTATTTGTTGCTAAGAGATCAAGTGTGGTTTCACATCCATTTACAATTCTAGTTGGCTCATGAACTAATTGTTCGAAGTAATTCTCAGAGAATGCGTTGAGTACAATTTCGGACGATGTTTTATGCCTACCTGCTGATTTGAAAATATAATTTCGCCAACAGATCGAAGGTAAATTAAAATCACCACCTACTATTATCGTTTGAGTCGGGTACGTTTTTGTAATTAGACTCAGGTCTTCTTTGAACCTTTCTGCTATTGTATCGTCAGAGTCGGGAGGCCGGTAAAAGGAACCGATTATTAACTTCTTACGATTTTCGGGTACAACCTCTACCCATAATAGCTCGCAGGAACTATCAAATTCAACTTCGCTACATGAAATACTACTTTTGACGGCGACAAACACGCCCCCACCTATTTTGTTTAATCTAACCTTTCTGAACATCGATAGATCTTTTGCAAATACTTCTTCTGAACTTATTTCCGGCTTGAGCCAACTTTCGCTGCCTATAATGATATGTGTTTCGGTGCTTTCTATTAACGCTTGCAGTTCTGGTACTTTCCCGACACAGCTACGACAATTTACAACTGTTATACCGATAGTTTCCGGATCTATATTTCTCCTGTCATCCACCTGCACCCTTTGAGATTGCCCATTTTCTATTTCCCCGAAGCTCTTTATCCTAAAAAACCGCCCAGTCCACGCCACACAGCCCCCGCTACCCGTGTAGCCGCTACCTGCGTGTAGTGGACTCCTGACCTATTCAGCGGAACCCGGAAACCCACCACCCGATGGCCCAAGTCAAGGAATCTGCAGCCTACACGGTCGCAGAACCGTCTGAGCCTCTGATTCAGACCCTTATCAGTGAGTTCAGGAATATTATGGAAATGCCATTTAGAAGAATTGTGAAGATCGGGAGGCAATGGAGAAAGCAGTGTAGGCCACTTTCTTTCACCGTATATCCACTGACGAGAAGTCAACACATTTTGTATGTCCGCCACCCCCTGATACTTGGTGCAAGTTTAGGAAGGCGCAGGCAGCTGGTAACCTCAACACATTCCCACACAAGCACTTTATCCCTGAATCAAATCAAACAAATCTACAGAGACCTTGTCCACTCTGATCTACAGAGGAAGTGTTTACATGGAAAAACTCAAAAGGTAAATGAGGCCTTCAACAACATCGTGTGGACCCGCATCCCTAAAAATGTGTTTGTTGGTTACAGAACTTTACAACTAGGAGTGTCAGATGCTGTGATAGCGTGGAACAATGGAAACATTTCCACACTAAAAGTTTTAGAACAGTTAGGCATATCACCCGGACAGAATAACTATTCAAAAAGTACTTTACAGCTTGCGTATTGCCAAGTCAGATTTTGCTGTTTCTCTACTGTCAAAAAGCAGGGAGAGGAAACAGGCAAGTGAACCAAAAGATAATGAGGAAACTTATTGTGTAGGCTGCATCTAACAACTTTTTGTGGACAGATCTGTAAATTTTTCCTAGAATAAACATGTTGTTATACTTTGCGTCTCATTTTATCAAAACAATAAATTCTGAAACATTTGGCCCGTTTTCCCAGAAACTATGAGAGAAACGTTAATGAAAATTTCACAGATTATAAACAACACTGCATTACAGCTGTGGAACCGCATGTTGATAGCACCAGTAATACTGCGGCAAAAAATATTTATGACTTTTTTTCAAAAATAAATAAATAAATAAAATAAAATAAATAATGCACGGCAATTAAATTAATAAGCATATTATACATTACAATGCCACAACGCTTCCGGTTCAGTGAGTTGCACAAAGCTCATTTAATTTCCAGTGAAAATTTCAGAGAAATCTGTTCAGTAGTTTCTGAGAAAATGGGGCATGAATTTGCTTAATTTAACGTTGTCGGTATAGGGCCTACCGTTTCACCTTAACAAATTACATTTTCGGCATAAATATCAACTCACTCTTCGTCAATATCATATCACCTACGCTGATACGAAACTTTTATTCGATATGCTCGCAAGGAAAAGCCTGAATACGAAAATTACTCACGACAACCGAAGATTCAAACGCAGACGCCGCAACACATCAGCGAGGACAGTTTCTGAATCACGTGACGCACGAACTCCAGAAGCATTCGCGTCCGCGCTGGAGTTGGCGGCTTCCACGGAATGGTACCGGCGAAATGAACGCTTCGTCAGGGCGCTTTGTCACAGCTGTTCCTCCTTTCGGAATGAGCGGCTGTGCAGTGGCTGGATTTGGCGGCAGCTGTAATTGCCCCATCAATAATGCCTGGCGAAGAGTTAATGACGACTCTCCTTCGTTTCAGGCAGGTAGTGTTCAGATGGTAAGAACAACGAACGCAAATTTTCTTGCAAAATCTTCTCGGTACGGCGAATAAGAGTACTGCATATAATTCAAGAATTATCCCAGACTCGCTTACTTGTCTGTAAGTAGAAATAATTGACTCATCGAACGAAGCACAGAAAAATCAGGTTTCTATTGTATGAGTAAACTTTCTTACTGTCCTTATTTTGTCATTAAAACGGAATGCTTTGGAAATAATTCAGGAAATAATTTATTATTTTTTTATCATCCAACATTTGCAAATGGTTTTCTTTACATTGACAGGTTTCAATCGTTCTGCATTATCTTCAGAATCTTCTAGTTAAATTCGCAACTTGTCTCGTCTGCCCTTAACAGAACACAAACTGCACGATTCTGAAGATGATCGAGAAGGATACAAACATTTAAATGCAAAACAACACCCACGAAAACAACCATTTGCAACAGCGATAATATTTTAAACATTAGCAGTTGCTGACTCCCAAAATTCGATTAAGTCGATTACAGCAATAATTAAAGAATTACAATAACACAAAGTCAATCAAGCAATGATCAAACCTAGATCAAGAAAATGTTGTTCTGTCTTTCCTTGAAGCACACAATAATCCAGAAAGCAATACGCCCTGCACTGATGAACACTTTTAAGGTCTATAAAAAGGAGAAGTCTTAGTACTAAGGTAGCTACAAATAACCCCATAATCTGGTAAGATTTTCAGTTGATCTAAGGCTTTTCACATGCTGATCTCCATTTCTTTTCATGAAGGAGAAACTGGGTTGCAGTTTCCATCTTGCATGTGGTTCTGAGACCAATTAGAAATATTCCTACGCTCCATATGAATAAGTATTAATATTTCTTATCTCTCTCTCTCTCTCTCTCTCTCTCTCTCTCTCTCTCTCTCTCACACACACACACACACACACCTTTGGCATTTCTTCGGCATAAAAATATAGAATTTTTTGCAGACACAGGATTGCACTTCAATGCGACCACCTCGAATACCTAGCAATATGTCAAATTACGACGTTCTAAATACAGAATGTTTAGTGAACAGTGACCCTACGAAGGATTCTATTGGAACTGACGCCATGCACGAAAGACGATATCTCCGTGGCGGTACTATCACATTATCTATACCTAGAATAATCACTGTAGGGTTCATGCCATTTGTTAAGCCGACGTTAACAGACCTACCTGCCCTTTAATTTTCAGTTATCTTAACTGCATATGCTAATAAGACTCTTAAGTGGAACTACACGTCTTCCCAGCTTTGAGATCCATCTTCTTTAATGGTCAGTTAATCAGTACCAACGGCCAAGCAGCTCTGCTCTTATTTCACCTGCTTCATTCGATTAACAGTTATCGTCTGTATTTTCATCCGCTTTTTTCTTCTTGTTATTTACTTCGTCACATTCCACCGAAATACATTTCGAACATGGGCACTGCTGCCATCGTTGAAAGCTCGATAAACGTTTGTATATACAGTGGCTGGATAAGCAATAACAACTATCATTCCTCTCTGAAACGACTTTATCGACAAAGGTATTTAAGCATAATCTCTCCCCTTACTTATGGCCCTTTTGCAAATGACCTGAAGGCGTCGTATATCAGTTGCGCATGTACTTCTGTTGATGTCCTGTTTTGACCACTCTATGATGTGCATAATGTCATCTCTGATTTTGTACCCGATCCCTCACAGTGATTCTTTTAATGGGTTTGTTTTTATAAATAGCACTTCTGCTACCAGTTACAATTTCATTTTATTTAGCACGACGCGTTTCGGGAAATAATTACCATTTACAAGTACGATTTTCTTCTTATTATTATTTTGCATTGTTTCTGATGTTTGAGAGGTTGCATTATTAGGTTGTCTTTAAGTTTATTTATGGTTACTTTGCGTAGAATCTCACCCATATCAAACATTACAACTAACATTTTTGCACAGGATCTTGCACATAATCAAGATTGTTCCACGTTCTCTCCA
Organism: Locusta migratoria; assembly: GCA_026315105.1. Lineage (NCBI taxonomy): Eukaryota > Metazoa > Arthropoda > Insecta > Orthoptera > Acrididae > Locusta > Locusta migratoria. The sequence goes on along the minus strand of CM048747.1, from coordinate 401,844,174 downwards.
GATGACAGAACGACGATTGTGCGACTGTGCACAAAATGTTATGTATGAACAGAACCTGGTGCCATTCGTTAAGACTCCAATCCTCATGTCTCTCCGCCCAGCTTCTGCGAGCTGAACAGTATCATTGTCTTAATGGGACATACAAGATAGGCCTCCGTGCGTAGAAGCCACATTCCCGTAGGCGATTTCCGACTGTTTGTGTTTATATTGCTCGTCTTGTTCAATTCTACATCATGGATAAGAAGGACAAACTAATCACAGCCAGTCACGGACTTTATACCTTCCTCTGTAGCAGAGAAATGATACTAACAACTAAGAAACGACTATACATTAGTACAATCTTACCTGCAATGTTATATGGGTGCGCATCATGGGGAACTGCTAGTGACACCAACATAAACCAACTTCAAGTAGTACAAAACAGATGTCTCAGAACGATATTAAGAGCACCTAGATGGACAAGGACAGTGGACATACACCAGCAACTGGACATAGCCCATGATAAAAACGCAGATAGAGGAAAGAACAAGAAAACTCTTCGAAAAAATAAAGATACTCAGGCCATCTACAAGACAGCCAGCAAATGTAGCTACAATACAACCACAACCACAACCCCAGGACAATCATAGAAGAGGTGTGAAGGCAATTATTAGTATGTAGGGCAAATGACCCCCAGTGAGGCCACTGTCCTGCAAAAGTCAATAAAATAAAGAGAAAAATTACCTATCCCATACACTTGGAAGTCGAGCCACCAAAGGTGGCAGCACTTGAACAACCAAAAACACGGAAAAAGAATCCTGGACGGTGCGTTGCAGCTGAGTTGCATTCAACCTCCTGTATCGACGGGCTGTTAAGCGGACATAACTGTCATCTCTTGCTGACGTTACCCGAGGAAGACCTTGGCCTTCCTTTAGCAGTTCCAGTAGTCTGACATCGCGATCAGGTCTTGGAAATTACACTTTGAGACACTGCAATAGCTGCAACCACTTTCCTCTGCGACGGTACCGCTTCCAACCTTCCATGTAATATCTTCGTAAGTCACTTCGCTGATGCATTGCAATAGCTGCTCGTTGTACTGTCTGAACCCAGCTGCTTGTGTAGTTCGTTTGGTGGAGAAGACACAGGTCAACACCATACTCCTCTCAGCTACTTTCTATTATCTATCTCGGTTTCTGTCATGATGTTGTCATCATTCCGTAGTCACGACAGAAAGACGTAGACCAATTTTAGTTCATTCTGCCAATGATAATACTTCAGAAACTACAATCATGCTCATATGTTAACGATAACGCTGATACATGGTGAAAAAACGCTCTGGTGGGCAGTTTGCAGGCTTAAATCACCTCGGGGTATGACCGTGCGAAGCATTTCACCTGCGGTCGTTGCACGGTGGCTGCGAGGGTTCCCTTCGTTTTTGGTTAACCTTTTTTTTTGTGTTTACTCTGGAACATCAGCTCTTCCACACTCTTTCTGTTGAAGTTCAACTACTACTACAGAAGAAATATGTTACTTCGATGATTTCAATTAAGTTTTCACTTATTTCCTTCGTTATTAAAAACAGTGTTTTATTAAAATACAGTATAGCTTTTCCTTTAACTGTCACCAACTTAACAACAAAAATCTCTTAACAACCTTAGAAACCTATATATATCTATGTATGTATGACGTCCTGGTGGAGGTATTTCTTGGTGCAAGGTCACCAGAGTCTTCTAGTAACCAAGATTTAAAAAATCAATACAAATAAAAATATGCTTTTATATATTCATTATTAAACAACAATTTATCAGTTCTCCTAATAAATAAAGAAAACACACATTTTAGTCATAATCATGTACACTTACATGACACTGGCAGCTGTCAACATACTCAAAGGTGTGTTGGTGCATGTCAGAGTACGGTGCAGCGAATAAGTGTGCAGACGATGTCAGACGTGCTAATGGTGACTGTGTGTTGAAAATGGCTCAAGGAACAAATATCGACGACTTTACGAGGGGCAGAATACTAGGGTGACTAGAGGCTGGTCAAACACGGCAGGTGGTAGCACGGGGCCTAAGCGTTCCACAAAGTGGATCCCAAGATTATGGCAACGATACCAGCAGACAGGAAACATAGCTAGGCACTACGGTACGGGACGTCCACAGTGTACAACACCACAAGAAGACCGATATCTCAACATCAGCGCCAGCAGTCGGCCACGGAGTACCGCAGGTAGCCTTGATCGGGACCTTGCCCAGCCACTGGAACAAACACACTGTCTACAGACGACTGAAGAGACACTGGTTATTCGCCCGGAGATCTGCAAAGTGAATTACCCAGGTCACAAGAGAGCACGTAAAGCCTTGTGTCAACAACACAGAACATGGACATTAGAACAGTGGTCCGAGGTTACGTCACGGACGAGTCCTGGCGTGAACCAGGTACCAGATGCCAACCCCGTAATGTCCTTGAGAGGGACCTGTATGAAGGTACTGGTTTGATGGTGTGGGGTGGGATTATGATTCGTGAACGTACACCCCAGCTTGTCTTTGACAGAGGAACTGTAACAGGTATGGTGTATCGGAACGTCATTTTGCACGGCCACATCGAGCTGCCATCGTGGAGGAGTACCTTGAAACAGAAGATATCAGGCGAATGGAGTGGTCTGTCTGTTCTCCAGACCTAAACCCCATCGAGCACATCTGGGATGCTATACTTTATTCATCGGGCAACCACAGTCGAATTGATTCATTTTCTTGATAACACAACGTTGCGAGTATAATTGCGTAGGCTTCCACGGCCAGAGTCAGATGACATAACAGTTTTCTGGGTGTTGTAACGCGTCATGATGTAAGAGGCTATTACTTAAATAACCGAAGTTTCGGCCAACGTTACAGTGGCCTTCATCTGGGTATACTCAGATGAAGGCCACTGTAACGTTAGCCAAACGTCGGTTATTTAAGTAATAGCCTTCTTACATCAAGACGCGGTACAACACCCAGAAAACTTTCATGTCAACGTTGCTAGTGTTAAAAGTTCTTTACTAAGAACTTACGGCCGGTTTCGCAAATTAAATTTGCATCATAAACTGTTTATTTCATTCAGTTCTTAACCATAGTACGTTACTTTGACTCTAAACACCACCACCTCCTTCCCCAGCTGTCTCCTCTAGAGGAATAGAGCCAGTACGCTAACATATTCTTTTACCCCCTGACGTGGCTTTTATGCTGAATACCGTACTTAGAGTAATGTTTTGCATCAGATGTGAGGCCACTGGCTGATGGCAATTTACTGTTTTAGGTATGGAATTTTAATCGGTTTTTAATACATGTTGAAGGAGCCCCACTTTTTGGACAAAAAGGGATTTTATAGATGTTTTAATAGGAAAGTTTGTTACAACTCTAGAATGATGGGGATCAGCTAGTTTAGAGTCAAAGACCTGAATGAAATAAGCATCTGATGATGCAAATTCAATTTGCGAAACCGGTCGTGACTTCTTTTAAAGAATTTTTAACAGTGGCAGTGGTGTGTTATCAAGAAAACACCTGGGATGCTCTCGGTCGACGTATCGCTGCATGTCTTCAAACCCCTAGGACACTTCAAGAGCACCGACAGGCACTGCTCGACCACCTGATCCAGAGTATGCCAACCCATCCTGCGGACTGTGTAACGTATGCATGGCGATCATACCCCATACTGACGTCGGGGTGCATGCTGAGGAACAATGGCGTTTTGCGGCACGTGTGTTTGACGACGGTTTCTCAACGTATCACCAATACTGTGGACTTACAGCTCTGTGTCACGTTTGTTCTATTAGCGCTACTTTTATGTAGTGGCACGTAGTGAGGCACCACAATCTGCAGTTTTCCTTAATTTATGAGCTTGATTGTACATACCTCAAGCTGATTACCTAATTGTTTTGTTCAGTATAAAATCGATAAGCGGGTCAAAGCCCACCATCCCGTCACTCGTTGCTCATTCCGCGGCAGTAATAGAAGAACGTAAACGGAAATCTGAAGTTCTAAATTTAACCTTCAAGAAATCCTTCACGCAGGAATACCGCGCAATTATACTATCATTCGATCAACGCACATAAGTAAGGGATATTTCCGGTGTAGAGAAGCAGCTGAGAGAGCTAAATACAAAAAAGTCTTCTGGTCTGGATGGAATACCAGTTCGGTTTTACAAAGAGTATTCTGGGCATTGACCCCTTACTTAACCTGAATTTACGCGAATATTTCATTCAGCGCAAAGTTCCTAGTGATTTAAAAAAAAACGAAGGTGACTTCCGTTTGTAAGAAAGGTAAAAGAACTGACACATACAATTACAGACCAATATCGTTGACATCAGTTTTTGGTAGAATTTTGGAGCATATTCTCAGTAAATCTTTTGAGACGGAAAAGCTTCTTTCTATGAATCAGCAGGGGTTTAGGAAACATCGAAATTCAAGTTGCCCTTTTCTCAAGTGACATCTTGCGAGCCACGAATGAAGGGCAACAGGCAGATTGTGTTTTTCTCGATTTCAAAAAGGCATTTGACGTGGTGCCACACTGCTGACGAAGATACGAGAAGATGGAATAGACTCACAAATTTGTGACTATCTGGAAGACTTCCTACATAACTGAACGCAGTACGTTGTTCTCGACGGCGAGTGTTCATCAGGCGTGCCCCAGGGGAGTGTGATAGGTCCGCTATTATTTTCTATCTATATAAATTATTTCATGGACGGAGTAACTTGCACTTTGCGGCTGTCTGCTGATGATGGTGTAATGTATTGGAGAGTGTCGTCTTTGTAATAGCATTCCGAATGATTTAGACAAAATTTCTAGTTGGTGAGAACAATGGCAGCTTGCTCTAAATGTAGAAAAATATAAGGTCATGCTCATAAGTAGGAAAAGCGACCCCATAATGTTCGAATACAGTAGTAGTAGTGATCCTCTTGATCCAGTCGCGTCGTTCAAATTTCTAGGCGTAACACTGCACAGCAGTATGCAATGGAACGAACATGTAAGGACAGTTGCGAGTCAGGCGGACAGCCGACTTCGGTTGACTGGGAAAAATTTTGGAAGATGTACTTCATCTGTAAAAGAGACGGCGTACAAAAGACTTGTATGACCACGTCTTGAGTATTGCTCAAGTGTTTGGGACCCGCAGCAGATCAATATTTAAAGAAACAGGTGGATGCAGTTCAGAGGCGTGCAGCTAGGTTCATTACTGGCAGGATCGAGCAATGCGCTAGTGCCACGGAAATGCTTCGGAAGCTCGAATGGGTATCGCTGGAGGAAATACGACGTTCTTTTCGAGAAATTCTGTTGAGGAAATTTAGAGCGCCGGAATTTGAAGTTGAGCATAGAACGATCTACCTGCCGCCTACTAACATTTCGCGCAATGATCACAAAGACAAGAGAAATTAGGGCTCGTACAGAGGCATATAGACATTTTCCCCCCTCCTTCTGTTTGGGAGTAGGAAATTAAATGTCTAGTAGTGGTACAGTGTACCCTCCGCCAAGCACTTTACAGTGGATTGCGGAGTTTATATCGTCATTCGGGAAGAACAATGACGCAGCTGCAAAATTCATTGTTGCATTAGTCATCTCGGAAATAGGTAGTACGTACGGTGTAACATCGTCCGAACTTTAGTTATACAGAATGAAACTTTCACTCTGCAGCGGAGTGTGCGCCGATATGAAACTTCCTGGCAGATTAAAATTGTGTGCCGGAGCCGGGACTCGAACCTGGGACAATTGCCTTTCCCAGGCAAGCACTCTACCGATCGAGCTATCGCGACACGACTCACGATGCCGCCCCACAACTTTACTTCCGCCAGTACCTCGCCTCCTACTTTCCAAACTTCACAGAAGCTCTCCTGCGAAACATGCAAGACTAGCAAAAATGTTCAAATGTTTGTAGAGCTTATGGGACTTAACTACGGGGTCATCAGTCCCTAAGCTTACAAACTACTTATGAACTAGCTAAGAATACAGACGGCACAAATATCCATGCCCGAGGGGGGGATACGAACCCCCGACCGTAGTGGCTGTGCAGACCATGACTGAAGCGCCTCAGTCCCCTCGGCCACCGCGGCCGGTCAAGACTAGCACTCCTGGAAGAAAGGATATGGTGGAGACTCGAACCTGGGACCTTTGCCTTTCGCGGGCAAGCACTCTACCGAGTTCTACATATTACCTTTAGTGGTATTATGTGTAACTACATTGCTGACGATGTTCTACGGTATGCGCTATTTATTTCTGAGATTACTGATGCAATAATGTAGATTGGTTGACTTTTGCAGTTCTCTTGAACACCGAATGTTGATGCAGATGTATTTACAACTTCATTTAGAGCTATAAAAAGGCCTTCACAAACGGCCCACTTTTAGTGTTTGTATCCTAAAGTGGGCCAGAAGGGGTAAACTTACTCTCTGGATGCTCCTGGTAGTATGCACAGTAGTGTAAATGAAGATGCTGATGGGTGTGGAGAGCAGGTGTTTCGACTCGTCAGCGGCCAGTAGCGGCATGACCGGCTTGACAGCGCATGACGTGTGCGGCGGCTTTATCCCGCCCCAGATCTGGGCTAGGCAGCGCCGTCTACACAGCGCGGCCGCCCCGGGGCTAGCGGCGCCGCGAGAACTCTAAAAATACGGCGGGGAGCCAGGCGAGACGTGGGCGCCGCGTAAACTGCAACGTCGCGACGTGCCCCGCCGCAGCCGCAGGATAAAAACGTCGCCCGCAAAACGTCGCAGCTCCCCGCCGCCGTCTGCGAGCGACTCGGCGCCTCGCTACGCTGGGGTCTTTGGGCGATTTACTGCGACCCCATCGTCCCAGAGCCGTGAGAACCCGAGCGGGACGTGCTACTACTTTACACCCGAGACCCACCCACGTTCAGAAGCGTCGCTGGCAAGCGGAGTGCGGGTTCTGAGCGCGGTGGTTAAAATTTAATGCTATTGCTACTGTACGCTTATATGCGGGGTGATCATATATTGTTAAAAACTTACTGGAGCGATAGAAACGGGTCAAGTCAGCCGATCCTAATCCGTAAACAACCGGTTCGAAATGTATTACCTCACGATACCTAGCAACAGCTATTATGATACTTTTTAACTGGTTTTATATACAATCTCAACAGAAGACAGTTAAAGCGAACAGACAAAAGTTGTATACCCTAAAGAAAAATTTAATAAATACTTGGGGAGTTGGATAATAAGTTTCCACTGTCGACTGTGGTCAGAGTTGCATATTAAAGGAAAAAATTATTAGTTAATAAAATGAGACATTAAAGATAAGAAACATATTTATTTTTCTACATAATTTCCAAGTACATTGAGACATTTGTCAAACCGCTTTGTACACTTCAAAAAGCCTTGCAGGAAAAAAATCAGTCGCGATGGAATGTCCCAGCGCCTAGCTGCAGAGCGCGCTGCTGCTCGCCGTCGGAGGTTCGAGTTCTCCCTCGGGCTTGGGTGCATTTGTCGTCCTTAGTTCATTTAATTTTTCATGGTAGGACGGTGATCTCCTTACTTTGAAGTATTAAATGCCAAGATCGCAATTAATTAATTTATTTTTCTGACGACCAGTTTCGATCCACTTAGGGTATCATCACCTGGTCACTGAAGAAATACATTCAATTACAGTTGTTTGATATAATAATAATTCAAAATACAGCAATAATGCAACAAGTTAACATACACAATTCATACCTAGTGTCCATGAAGGCGCATTACATTAAAATGGCACGTCAATCGTAAAACATTTAACTCTGACAAATGGTACGTCACACTTAAAATGGTTAAAACACTTAAAACACCTTCTCCATTGTGACATGGTGACAGAGCGCCTTCTTACAAATAACCAGCGCTGTCAGACTTGCAGCAAAGATACTATTGCCGCCAGTGTGTGCTGTTACGTGTCATCTTGCTTACACTTACTACCAACGATTATTTGCTTGTAAAATCTATATCCTTTAATCGCAGCTGTTGTAGCGCTACAAGAGACTGTAGTACCAAGCTACTAATGCATAAAAGAAAACGGTTCCTACTTCACAACATACTTGCCAATGAAAAGATACATTTCAAGGTAAAATTCGGTCATAAAAGAAGTTTGCACCTATGATTCCATGTAATTATATATGTGGACAGAAATATATGATTCAACGTAATTACATATATGAGTTTCAAAAAAAAAATATGTATTGGTACCTATACATTATACTAAAACAATACATCAGGAAACACAGAATACAAAATGTTTGAACAACAGATACACAACATAAATCTTAAATGTTTGGTTATTCAGGTTATAGTTGAGACCAATAGGAGGAGGGAGGTTTGGGGTATTACACTCTCATGAGTAATTTGTTTACATGGCCATGAAGTATTAAACCACTAATCATATAAAAATGTAGAAAGAAATATATGTCAACTTTTAAAATACTTTTACATTGTGACTTTTCAAGCTTTCACGGCGGATCTGTTGTAAATACACTTCGCGGGTTTGCCGCCGGATGACATTGTGAATCTCCCACAATATTTCGTCGACACAACTGTTCGACATCTTCAGGTGGTGGTAGCTGTCAGTACTTCAAGGCAGTACTTCAAGTCGCGCCTTGAAGTACTGACAGCTACCACCACCTGAAGATGTCGAACAGTTGTGTCGACGAAATATTGTCGGAGATTCACAATGTCATCCGGCGGCAAACCCGCGAAGTGTATTTACTTTTACATTGGTTAATATATAACAAATTACGCGTTTCAAATATCTAATACAGTATTACAGCCGATTACTTAAAGTATACCCAGTAACCTACACATCAGCATTGCAAAATACTCCTGATGATAATGATGGCTCAATGCAGGGTGGCGAGAGACTAATTTACAATTCAGCCTTTCCGTGAACATCTGATGTTATTTTCATTACATCTATCTTCTATATAAACTTATCCAAGGTAAAAGTATTTTAAACATTGACACACACTAGAATTTTACACTATGTACCAATCATTATATATTTTCACTTATCTTGGCTCATTTTTATATACTTATGATGTAATTTCATTATATGTGTAACACCTATACGTGATGTTTGCTGTATATGTCAAGAAATATGAGTGAATACATTTTATAAATGCATTGTAAAAGAAATTAAAAAAGAAAAAAATTAGCTACTAATTTGACTTCTATAGCCAACCTAGACATTGAGTAATGCAGCATTTTACTTATGTTCATAGGTTAAGTTCGTTAAATGACTTTGCCATGATACATATTACTTTCTACATTTTTATATGATTAGTGGTTTAATACTTCATGGCCACGTAAATAAATTACACATGAGAGTCGAATTCACCCAACCCCCCTCCTCCTAATGGTCTCACCTAGACCCTGAATAACCAAACATTTAAGATTTAAGTTGTGTATCTATTGTTTAAACATTTTAGATTTTGTGTTCCCAGATGTATTGTTTTAGTATAATTTATAGGTAGCAATACATATTTTTAATTACCTTGGATCATACATTTCTATCCACATATGTAATTACGTGGAATCATTGGTGCATATTTCTTTTATGGCCGAATTTTGGCTTGAAATCTGTAACACTTCTGTATCTTTTATTGGCAGCTATGTTGTGAAGTAGGATAAGTTTTATTTATGCATTAGTATCTTGTCTCTTGTAGCGCTAGAGCAGCTACGATTAAAGGATATAGATTTTACAAGCAAGTAATCGTTGACAGTAAGTGTAAGCAAGATGACACGTAACAGCACACTCTGGCGGCAATAGTATCCTTGAAGCAAGCCTGACAACGCTGTTTAGTTGTAAGTCGACGCTCTGTCAACATGACACAATGGAGAAGGTGTTTTAAGTGTGACGTGCCATTTGTCAAAGTTAAATGTTTTATGATTGACGTACCAGTTTGATGTCATGCGTCTTCATGAAACGAAAACATAGGACACTAGGTACGAATTGTGTACGTTAACTTGTTGAGTTATTGCTGTATTTTATATTATTATATTTCGAACAACTGTAATTGAATGTACCTCCCTTTCTTCAGTGAACATGATGATACCCTAAGTGGATCGAAACCGGTCGTCATAAAAATAAATTAATTAAATACGATCTTGGCATTTAATACTTCTTAGTTACTTTAAGTAGTTAGTAAGCCTAGGGGACTGATAATAAGCGTAGTTAAGTCCCATAGATTAACAAACATTTTTATCAGGGCGCTGCATACGGAAGAAGTGTTGAACTGCTATGGGCGAAAGACGACACAGCAGGTGAACGCGCTCGTGCAAGACACCGATACACCATTGGGCAGAGATTGACCATTAATATGGCAATGATTGTCTTGTTCGGATTGTGACAGGGATGAAACGTGGGCCCACCATGACACACCCGAATCGGAGGCCGCACCTATGGAGTGGAAACATCCGTCATAACCTGTCCGAAAGAAGTTCAAAGCACTCCGTCTGAAGGTAAAGTGCTACTCACCGATTTCTGGGACGCAACGCTTCTTCCGTATGCAACGCCCTGAGTTTTTCCTGGAAGGCTTTTTGAAGCTTATAAGGCGGCATGAAAAATGCTTCATTGTACTTGGAAATTATGTAGAAAAATAAAGATATGTCTTATCGTTAATGTCTCATTCTATTTTTTTTTCCTTTCATACGCTAGTCTGACCACAGTTGATGAAGGAAACTTATTTTCTAACTTCCCTTCGTAGTTAATAGCGACTACAGCTTAGATAAATCATGGAATTCGACAATATACCTACAGAGATGTCACCACAACACTGCTCTTAGTCAACAGGGGAAACATTTCCCAACTCACGCTCGTAAATAAACAGAAAAGAAACACCTCAATTTCATGAGATTTTTCGCTATTTTCCTTAATTATAATTTCATTAAAAATTCAGGCCTGTCTCCGAAATCACCGATTAAAGAACAATTTTATCATAAAATGTGATATTCTGGTCTGTTAAGATGTTACAATTATACTGTTACCGAAGTGCGGATATTATGACTATTTGTACATTCAGCAGCCATAGTGCCGAACTTTTCAGCAACAGTAGGTCTATATATATAATATCAGACAAGAAGTCTGTATGCCGAAACTGGTCGTCTGTAAAAACAAAACTAATTTTCTATCTTGGCAAAACAATATTTTTCATTTTAATATTATTAATTTTATTGAGACAGGTCCGTTTCGCATCAAAAACAGGTTTTGCATCACCACTATTCTAGGGGTTCATAACCGTTTACGTAAGAACGGAATAGAGACATACAAAAACAACAATTCTCCACTTTTGTAGGTGTTCATGAGAGTTTACATAAGAATGAAGTAGACAACAATTCTCTTTACTGCTCATGAATAAAGAAATTGACAAATTGTACGACAATAACCTAGACACTCTACATATGTGTGCTAGATTCCCATCCGCCCCCCCCTCTCTCTCTCTCTCTCTCTCTCTCTCTCTCTCTCTCTCTTGAAAACATAGCATAGCCACCCAGTAACATTTACTTTCTACCTGGCTATTCCTACATATGTTTTAATTATGCCGCGGCTCTAAGTCTCTTCTTATTCATCGGCTGTTGCGTTTTAACCTGGAACAGGCCTTCTTCATTCAGCTTTAATGAACTGCAACCAACACGGGTAGTCGACAGAATAAATTCTTCAGTGCTATACACCTTTCAAATTAATTCATTACTGTGTCTGCCATTATGTAATCAAATTTAGATGTCACGAATAGGAATTTTCTATCAGATAGTTATAGGGCCATCGTAATTCGATATATTTTCACAGTCATCTTAGTACCGGAATAAAATTTTAGCACTCTGAACTTATTTGATAACTGTTGCTGTGACCATTGAATTTCGTTTTTGAATAAGCGTACCTCCAGCTTCCGAGAGTGGTTTTGTGATTTTTCAATGAAAATGGATGCTGCACACAACGTGAGAATTTCCATTACCGTGATGGATAGAGCTTTTGTGTAAATAGCGAAGTGCCACCGCCTTACAATTCTGCTAGATGGCGTCGTTGCATTAATGCTTCTGCTCCACTTCGGCTCATATTATCCGAATAAATCTGAGACATGAATACGTAAGGAAACTTCCTGACTCGCTTTATACGATGAAATCTTTTCAAAGTGTAAGAGCCATACATAGTTATACATTGGAAACTTCTTAACGGTAGTTTTGCAAGTATCGAGAGCGTAAATTGCCGAAACTTTGACCCTTGCCTCGAAATCTGTGTCAACATTCTCTGTGGTGGGTTTGACTCGCTCATGAGGTTTTTCTCGTTACAAAATACAAAATCGTCTTCTTCCATTTTAAATCGTAGAATTTAGTCGTACTTCGGACATCGCACCATGGCAGTTTTGAGGGCAACCGTATGTAACGAACTATGAAATATATTTTGTTGCCGCGGCGGAGTGGCCAACCCCATTGAGGCACCATGCTACGATGCGAGAGGCCGCTCCCCGTCGGGGGTTCGAATCCCCCCTTCGGGCATGGATGTTTGTGTCGTCTTTAGTATAAGGTAGTTCATAAGCAGTTTGTAAGTTTAGGGACTGATGACCCCGTAGTTAAGTCCATTAAGCTTAACAAATATTTGACCATATTTTGTTGCTGTTGTTTCTTATCAGAGTACCTTTAGGTGGAATTATTTACGGTCTTTTCTGTCTACTTTAATAATAGCACGTACTGCATGGTAAATAATTTTCAGCTACAAGATTCTTTTATTATTTCATCCTGTTTTCTTCTACTGACGCATATCAATACATCCTACTGTGGAACTAGAACAAGTGAAAAAGCTTAGCTTCCTTCATACTTTGTTCGGCAAACACGGACAACAGAAGCATTAACATCAAGATCACTAAACTTCAAAATGATTTCAGTTTTTCAGCTGTTGATGTTGTTGTGAACTTCAGTCCGTAGACGGACTTGGTGAAGCTCTCCACCTTACTCTATCCTGCACTATCATCACCTCATAAGAACGGATATCACATCCATTAGTGTTGTCGTCTTTCTGTCTCTCTCTGCAATTTTTACCCCTCACATTTTCCTACATGGCTAAATTCACGGTTCCATGACGTGTAATAATATTACGTACCAATATATCCCTTCTTTTAGGCAATCCATACCATAAATTTCTTTCCTCTCCCAATGCTGTTCAGTATCTTAACATTTACTCGGTATATCCACCTGATCTTCAGCATTCGTCTGTAAAACCATATATCAAAGCTTCTTCCCTATTCCAGTGTGAGCTAGGAATCGTCCATGCCGCGCGGGAGTAGCCGAGCGGTCTGGAGCGCCACGTTGCGGATCGCGCGGTCGCCCCTCGGGCATGGATGTGTATGTTGTCATTAGGTTAGTTTAACTTAATGTAAGTAGTTTGTAAGCTAGGGACTAATAACCTAGCATTTGAGTCCCATAGAGTACAAACATTTGAACACGGTACCGTCCATGTTTCACTCCTGTCCGTCCTCAGAAATGCCGTAAAATAATATTCGTAGTTAACAAATTTCTGTTTTTCAGAAACGATTTTCTTCTCATTGCCACTATTCTAAATATTTCACCGTCACCTGATTTTCTTGGACTACATTCCATTACCAAATATTTCAAATGTTTGTATAGCTTATGGGACTTAACTACGGGGTCATCAGTTCCTAAACTTACAAACTACTTATGAACTAGCTAAACCTAAGGACGGCACAAATATCCATGCCCGAGGAGGGATTCGAACCCCCGACCGTAGTGGCCGTGCAGACCGTGACTGGAGCGCCTCAGTCCCCTCCGCCACCGCGGCCGGCTTTTTTTTTAAACTAACCTAAGGACAACACACACACCCATGCCCCAGGGAGGACTCGAACCTCCACGGCGAGTAAACGCGCGCTCCGCAGAGACGCTTTAGATCTCTCGGCTACTCCACCGCGGCATTTCCATTACCCTTGTTTTCTATTGTTAATGCTCATCTTATACGCTCCTTTCAATTGTCCTTCAATGTCCTTTGCTGTCAAGACAACATTATCAGAAGCTTCTCAGAATTCTACAAAAGCTAAAAATGAATTGCCTTTTCTCAATCTATCTTCGAAGGTAAGTCGCAAGGCGAGTATGGGCTCACGTTGTAAGTTCCCTATGGTCGCAACATAATTTTATATAATACTTTAGGCCACTGATATACATTGTAGGTAGCACAGTAATCCTTGGAACTATCGATCGATGTGAGAGTGATCGTTTTGACTGCGATAAGTAGTACCGGTAACGAGTTGGAGTCAGCAGTTTTTACATGCCGCGGTTAGTTAGTAACAGTGAGGAGAGGCGGTTGCTGAATTCAGGCGTTATGTAATAGCTGGATAATGAATTGTAATGGAGGGAGAAGTTGTGATGTGGCCTGTATTATGAACTGGGAGGAGAAATAACATGTATATTGACAAATGGCTTGATAACTGTAATCTATGTACATATAAATGAATGTTTGTATGTCCACTATGTGTTCATAAACCATTCATTCGATTGCAATGAAACTTTGGTGAACTGTTCACCGTATGCCCATGAAATTTCCTGACCCAAAAACAAAAGAGCACGACACATAGCACAGGGGATATAACGTCATGTCATAAATAATGCGAGGCAACCGTGTGAGAATACCCAGATTTAAGCGCAAGTAATTGAGAGTCGTTACGGACCTGCAACAAAGTTTTCATGTAATTTCGGACGTTTATGAAGCGTTTTGTAACTGACCCATCTCCATACAAAATAATGAAACCAAAATAACTCTACCGCTCACAACAGTTTCGCTGCAGATGCCGTAAAAGTGTCGCATCAGGCATGACCTTGTAATTGATATACAAGAGAGGAAGAAGCTGAACAGATAGAGGGGACAGGAGATTGACAAAGAGCGGGAGGCGGTGACGTCAGAGGCAGTGGAATTGAGGGATCGTTACAGTGCAGTTGGGGGAGAGCAGGAGTGGACAGATGAGAAAGAGGAAGAGAAGGAGGATGGGCGGTGGAGGAGGAGGAAGAGGCAGAGGTAGGTAGACTGAGAAGGGAGAAAGTCGGATGTGGGAAAGTATACTGACTAATTGAATATTGGAATAAAGAAATACTCCAGCATTGCAGGATTTTCAGCTACTTTATACACTGAGAAGCCTGAGAGGAGAAATTCGAAGGTAACAAAAAAAGGTTATAGATGGGGGAGTTGAAGAGAGAATAAGGTAAGGAGTGTATGATGTATATTCAATTGCCAAGCATATTTAGCAATTGCAAAGCATTGCTGGGTTTGCTAGTAATTTATATTAACGGAATCATCAGGTATGTTTTGCGGCAAGATATTATTGTAATTAATGATTATTTTTTTAAGGTTCCTGTAACGTTTTCTGCTTTAAACTTTTAGAAAACACGAATTACAAATTACATTTTCTTTTTGCGTTTTCAATTTTTTGTGGTTAGTTTCCCCTTCCTCGTGTTCACTTTTTGAGTATTCTTTAACCTCATTATTTGCATTTAAAAAAAATGAAATTGATAAAATTAATGATCTTGCATGCTGAGACCTGCTTGCTGTTTTCGATTTCCAAAAATCAAATGTTTGTAGAGCTTATGGGACTCAACTACGGAGTCATCAGTCCCTAAACTTACAAACTACTTATGAAGTAGCACAAATATTCATGACCGAGGGGGATTTGAACCCCCGACCGCAGTGGCCGTGCAGACCGTGACTGACGCGCCGCAGTCCCCTCGGCTACCGCGGCCGGGTTCGGTTTCCAGTTTTGTAATGAGAATACTAGGTAAGTCAAATTTCATTTATTGTGACGCAGTCAGATTGTTTCCCCAGCCATTACATAAATTTATGAGGTGGTTTTCTCTTTCAATGTTTCCTTCGTGTGTACTTATAACAGGGCCATAATTTTTAGTATTTGTATTTACCATATTTCCCGGGGGTGTCCGTTTCGCATATTTTCAAGACTTACCTAAGTGGTCGAAGTCACCACATTGTTCAGTTTTAAAAGTTCCATTTTGCACGTACGTAGTTTTGGGTCTCGCTGCCGCCGGTTATCCTATGTGTCGGTGGCCGAGTAGAGAGAGACCGACACAGGGAAATAGAATGCACGCGTATGCGGGTACAGAGTATGAGGTGACCAGCCAGTGGGACAGCAGAAACTAGAAACACTAAGCTAGATTAGAACAAGACATATATTACGAAGAAACATTATAATGCTTAACTTTGAAGACTAGTAGAATGCAGATACATAGTATATTTTGTGTCCCAGCCTCGTCGCCACTTTTGTGTCTCGTTTCCGTCGTAGGTGTCGGTGGCCGAGCGTGCATGGCGGCGCGCGGCGAAAGTACGTGGCGCGCACTTCAGACTTGTGCCACAGCACGTAGTACACAGTATTTCTCAATTTCCATTAAACATTTTAAATATTCGGGATACCTTGTAACGTATTCACACATTTCTCTTAAATCCGAAATGATATTCTTCGAGGTCGACTTCTGCCAGTTTGTCCAGTGTTCTGTAAATAAATCCTGCCGGCCGCGGTGGCCGAGGAGACTGAGGCGCTCCAGTCACGGTCTGCACGGCCACTACGGTCGGGGGTTCAAATCCTCCCTCGGTCATGGATATTTGTGCCGTCCTAGTTCGTAAGTTGTTCATAAGTAGTTTGTAAGTTTAGGGACTGATGACCCCGTAGTTAAGTCCCATAAACATTTGATTTGAAATAATTCCTGTCAGTATTTTGGAACTACTACATACCTAACTGATGATTCTGTAGTTTTCTCACCTGAAAGCTCTTGCTTCCTTTGGAATTCGGATTACAATACTGTTATGACATCTCTTTGGGACAAAGTAAATACGTGAGCGTGAAGCGACGACCGCAGACAACAGCGTCGATCTGCGGGTAGAGAATTTCACGGTAATCCGCCACAGAGGGCGGCGGGTGCATCAGACGCAGGCTATCGCGCCCGGGACGGCAGGTCGCATTGGCATTGCGTTGCACCGCGGCGCGCGACAGGGCCGGATAACCGGCTGCCACGGCGTTATCTGCGGAACGCGTCGCAGTGGAATGTTTGTCGCCGCGCTATCGGATACCTGGCTCAATAACGCAATACCTGCTGGTGCTGGTGCAGACTGCGGGCTCAATAACCGGACGCCGAGTCACGCCGCAGATAACGAGTGCGTTCGCGCGCCCAGAGCGGCAGATAAGGCCGGCGATCCGGCCGACCTTTCGGCACACAGAGCGACGGCCAATCGATGCCGCCCGACAGCTAATTCTCCGACACACACTCGCAGGTGTGCCCGGACGCGGCTAAATAAAGGCTTATCTTTGTAAATATTAAACCGCCACTGCAGTCGCTGAAATAAAAAGTATACACCGTAGTCAACCGTACTCTAAAACGGCGCCGACTGTTGCCAGATGTAAGTTAAATATATTTCAAAAGTAAACAAATAAGTTTTAATGTTTGTATCGCTTATGGAACTTAACTGCGGGGTCATCAGTTCCTAAACTTACAAACTACATATGAACCAACTAATAGTAAAGACATCACAAACATCCACGCCCGAAAGAGGCTTCGAACCTCCGACGCGGGAGGCCGCGCGACCCTCAACGTGCCGCTCCAGACAGCTCGACTAGTCCCGCGCGGCCCCCTCCTCTCTCTCTCTCTCTCTCTCTCTAACTCGCCGCGGTGGAGTAGCCGAGCGGTCTAAAGCACCTCGCTGCGGAGCGCGCGGTTGCTTGCCGTGGAGGTTCGAGTCACCCTGGGGCATGGGTGTGTGTGTTGTCCTTAGGTTAGTTTACCTAGGTTTAAGTAGTTTGTAAGCTACGGACTGATGACCATGCAGTTTGGTCCGATAGATTTCAAAAATGTTCAAATGTTTGTTAAGCTTATGGGACTTAACTACGGGATCATCAGTCCCTAAACTTACAAACTACTTATGAACTACTTACGAACTAAGACGGCCATGCCCGAGGGGGGATTCGAA
This sequence comes from Locusta migratoria, assembly GCA_026315105.1. Lineage (NCBI taxonomy): Eukaryota > Metazoa > Arthropoda > Insecta > Orthoptera > Acrididae > Locusta > Locusta migratoria. Next base: position 401,826,234 of record CM048747.1, on the reverse strand, counting down.
CCCCCGACCGTAGTGGCCGTGCAGACCGTGACTGGAGCGCCTCAGTCTCCTCGGCCACCGCGGCCGGCCCGATAGATTTACATACATTTGAACATTTCTCTCTCTCTCTCTCTCTCTCTCTCTCTCTCTCACACACACACATACACACACACACACACACACATACACACACAAAGTTTTAATACAGAATTAAATAATAATAGGCCTGCAATGCTGTAGAAACCCATTTAGAACAAATGTTCAAAATATTTAAAATCTATGGAACTTTCTGTTTATCAGTCCCTAGGCTTACAAACTAATTAAACTAAGCGGGAGGAAGGGGGGGTAGTTGGAATTTAAGATTCCCCTGTCGACTGTTGTCAGAAAATACAGAATGAAACATTAAAGGTCAGACATGTTTTTATTTTTTACGTAATTACCAAGTACATTGAGACATTTGTCATACCACTTTATAAGCTTCAAAACGCCTTCCAGAAATAAAAACAGGGCGTTGCATACAGAAGAAGCGATGAACGGCTTGTTTGTTATCAACATTGCTTCCAAAGCTCCTTCCGTCGAGAGTCTTCTTCAAAGTTGGAAGTAGATGGAAGTCACTTGGTGCGAGATCAGGACTGTATGGTGGATGGTGTAGGAGCTTTCAGCCATCAGTTGCAATATGGTTCTGCCTTGCCGTCGCCGAGTGTGGTCTCGCATTGTCATCCAAGAGCAGAACGCCAGATCCGAGAAGGTTAGACCTCTTTATCCCAATCACTTTCCAGTTTCGACACATTGGCACAGCACCGCGCAGCATTGATGGTTGCATCCTCCAAACAGTCCAGCAACAAAATACCTTACGCGTCCCATAAAATGGTGAATAGCACTTCACCTGTAGACGGAGTGCTTTTGAACTTCTTTCGGACACTGGACGACGGATGTTTCCACTCCATAGCAGTTAAAGGCTTTTTTTTTTTTTTTTTTTTTTTTTTTTTCCTGGCCGGCTTTTTGAAGCTTATAAAGCGGTTTGACAAATGTCTCAATATACTTGAAAATTATGTAGGAAAATAAATATATGTATTATCTTCAATGTCTCATTCTATTTTTTTTCCTTTCATACACAACTCTGTCCACATTAGACAAGGGAAACTTGTTTACCAGTTCCCCCTCGTAAATTAAACAAAATTGAGGATAAACACACACACACACCCATGACCGAGAGAGGGCTCGAACCTCCAACGACGAGCAACTTCGTTCACTGCAGCAAGGTGCTTTTGAACGATCGGCTGCTCTACCGCGGCTTAGGGGAAAACATTTTGGTGAAGCTAGCAACCCGTCCCTGGTTCGTACACGTGTATATGCTGTATCTATAAAATCAATGTGTGTATGAATTTATTGGTTGCTGTTTTCTACGTAATATGATTAAAAGCAATTAGTATCATGCTTTTACATTCCTCAGCGTGTTTAATCCATATTTACAAGCTAATATCACAAATGCATATGTAAAAGTCTGGCACTTGGAACGACTGTAACGCCAACCGTATTGACATATCAGTCTAACGTGCATAGTGAAACAGTCGGGACACACGCTAGCGGTTCAAGTGATTGCACTGCACTTAAAGAAGAATGGCACGATACAAACTGTTGGTTCTGTTTACATTATGCTAGCTACTGCAAATGTTCAAATGTTTGTAAAGTCTATGGGACTTAACTACGGGGCTATCAGTCCCTAAACTTACAAACTACTTATGAACTACTTACGAACTAGGACGGCACAAATATCCATGCCCGAGGGGGCATTCGAACCCCCGACCGTAGTGACCGTGCGGACAGTGACTGGAGCGCCTTAGTCCCCTAGGCCACCGCGGCCGGCGCTAGCTACTGCCGTTTCAAGTGTCAGACGTAAGCTTTTACTTAAACTTATATTTGTCCATTATCTACAAAATTCACAAATTCACCCATTACACTAATGTAAAGTTTTCATGAAGATTTCATTAAAATTGCTCTTGCAGTCCAAAGGAAACATACTACAGACATCAGTTTTTATAGATATAAAAGAAGAAGATAGATATAAGGGCCTCTGGGAATAGCCGCTTGGTCTAAGGCGTCATGCTATGCACTGGGCGGCCGTTCGCGCCAGAGATTAAAGTCCTGTCTCGGGCATGGCTGTCTGTGTCGTCCTTTGTGTTAGTTCAAGTAGTTTGTAAGCGTAAGTACTGATGGCCACAGCAGTTTGTTCTAAAAGGTTTGCAAACAACTGAACATTTTTAAGATAGTATTGGATATAGGAGAAACTAGCGGTGTGGCCGGGGTCTATAAAAATCGATGTGTATTGGTGTTTTATTACTGGCTATATTCAATGTAATAAAATTAAACAGTGAATACCATGCTTGTACAATCCTCAAGGTATTTAATCCATATTTACTTACTAATATCACAAACCAAGACAGGGTTGTTGCCTTTGTCCAATGTTATTCAATATATACCTCGAGCAAACTATGAAGGAAAGCAAAGAGTAATTTGGAGAAAGTTCAGGGTGAAGAAATAAAAACATTGCGTTTTGCCGATGACATTGTAATTCTGTCAGAGACAGCAAAATACCTGGAAGACCAGTTGAACGGAATGGACAGTGTGTTGAACGGTGCGTATTAAATGAATATTAACAAGAGCAAAACAAGGGTAATGGAGTGCAATCTGAGAAAATCAGGCGATGGGGAAGGAATTAGATTAGGCAGCGAAACAATAAAGGTGGTAGATGAGTTTTGATAATTGGGCAGTAAAATAACACATGATGGCTCTATCATTTGTTCGACACCTTCACAAATGTAAAATTCTTATAACACAGCCCGTTTGTTTCTGAATGTGAGACGAAGTGTTTCCGGGCCGATGGAATGGTGATAAAAATAAAGAAAAATAAAGTGAAAACAAAGATAGAGTAAAACAAATGTACCAACTTCTAAGAATGGTAAAGAAGATTGGGGCCGACCGCAGTGGTCGAGGGGACTAAGGCGCTCCATTCATGGTCTGCACGGCCACTACGGTCGGGGGTTCGAATCCCCCCTCGGGCATGGATATTTGTGCCGTCCTAGTTCGTAAGTAGTTCATAAGTAGTTTGTAAGTTTAGGGACTGATGACCCCGTAGTTAAGTCCCATAGACTATACAAACATTTGAACATTTTAGAAGATTGGGAACATTGTATTTTTTTACTAACTGTACTCGTATTTGCATTACTGTTGCTTCTGACTGATTAAATGGACCAAAAAAAGACCATGCACACATTTGTAATGTGTGTAATTTCATAATATTTAGTGGTCGGGAATTGGATATGCATCCTAAACTCCCTCTTCTCGTCTCTGTCCTCGTTTCTCCCTCAAATCAAAAATTAAATGTTTGTAAATCTATGGGACTTAACTGCGCGGTTATCAGTACCTAGGCTTACAAACTACTTAAAATAACTTAACTTACGTTAAGGACAACACACACACCCATGCCCGAGGGAGGACCCGAACCTCCGGCGGCGAGCAACCGCAACTCCAAGGCGCCTTACAGTTCTTGGCGACTCCAAAACAATCCTTTCTCTTTGCCCGTCTCCTCGTTCCCTTCTCTTTGTCCATTTCCACCTCTCTCTCTCTCTCTCTCTCTCTCTCTCTCTCTCTCTCTCTCTCTCTCTCTCTCTCTCTCTGTACAATTCCTCTTCCCACCCTGTCCCTATCCATCTCCTCTTTCCCGTCTCCCCTCCCCAGTTCATCCCCTCATACTTTGTCAGTCTGATGCATTACATCTGCATCTACATAAATATTCTGCAAGTCACGTTGAAATGGATGGCAGAGGGTTTATAGAACCGCTTTTATGATGTTTCTCTACAGTTCGTTCTCTAATCTCTCACGGAAGAAAGGAACACCTAAATCTTTCCGTTTTGGATCTGATTTCATTAATTTTATTTTGATGATCATGTCTTTCTATGTAGCTGGGTCTAACAACATGTGTTCGCATTCGTAACAAAAAGTTGGTGAAAGAAATTTAGCAAATAGATTTCATCGCAACGAGTACCGCCTTTTTATTTATTTTTAATGATTTCCACCTCAACTCGTGCATCATTTCCGTGACACACTCTCCCCTATATCGCTGCCCTTCTCTGTACTTTCTCTAAATCGTCTGTCAATACCACTTGGTGGGGATCCCACAATGCGCAACAATACTCCAAAATTCGACGCACAAGTGTGGTGTAAGCAGTTTCTTTAGTACACCTGTTGCATCTTCTAAGTGTTCTGCCAACGACACGTAATCTTTTGTTCGCTTTCCCTACAAGATTTTCTGCGTGTTCTTTCCAATTTAAGTTGCTCGTAATTGTTACTCCTATGTATTTAGTTGAATTTACGGCCTGTAGGTTTGACTGATTTATCGTGTAAAGGGCTTCTTTTAGTGGTCATATGGATGATTTCATACTTCTCATTATTAAGGGTCAATTGCCATTTTCTCCTCCATGCAGAATCTCTTGAATCCTTGCATCCTCCTTCCTTCTTTCTATGCATCTCCACCTCATCTATCTCCCTGTCAATCTCATCACACTCTCTCTGTTTAACTCCATCTCCAAAGGCAATTTCCTCCCTCTCCTCTTACAACTGTGGCTAACCTAGAGCCTTCTTTAGTGCGATGTTCAAACTCTTATACTACGAAAGTCTTCCAGCGAATGGTTTGAAATTTTGACACAAGGTTAATTGTTGTGCTAGCTTTTCTTCATGTGCGTAATTTTTTTATATGTGTCATGTATCTCGTTATATAAATTTTATAACCGTGAACGATGTCACAAAAAAAAAGAAGCAAGAAGTTACATATATTCATAGTGTGCGTATCATATATTTAGTTATTTATATTTATTAAATCGGGCAACAACTTTTTGAGATCAACAGTTGAGAACAAACGAACAAAAATTCGAGTATTTGTGGTACAGTCAATTAGTTCTGAGACTTGACGTCTGCATGATAGGCAACGACACGACTGTTTACGTTGCACACACTGCCACATTACACGGCATTACACACCTGTGTGTATAGCATACAGGGTCGTGTGGGGGCCTGCTCCAGGCAAGAACCTCAGAACCTACTGACTGTATCACTTTGATCGTAACGCAGGTGCGTAAATTTTATGTAGTGACGCCGTATTCTTCATCTTCGGTACTTGGAAACAATTCTCCTCTACTGGTCATGCATGTTAGCGTCCACGTCTACTGCACAATATTTTTCAGTGTACTCTACTTCCTGCCAAATTTATGAAAATCAAAGAGCTTGCAGCAGATTTGTTCGACAATACCTAAGACCAAGAATATTTACACGGCTATTGGATCATATTTCAGAGGATGCGTTTTTATTCAAAACAGTATGTAGTGACTCCTCTGAACAAGTCCCCGAAGTTTGTAAACACTTTGGTTTTTGTAACGAGGTGGGGTGAACGCAACAGTGTTGCTTCCTGACATGATCAGAGAGGAGACCAGCGATCTGTTTGAATTTTAGATAAACGAACTTCAATAGTCACGTTTGCCAAAAGTATGTATACCAGTCCGCGTCCTTTATTGACGCTAGTTAATCCTGCGTACCACAGGAGTCGAAACGTTGCCTAAGGCGAAAGGTTAAGCGGACGCCACACCAACAGGCAAGAGAAATTGCTAAACGTAAGACCAGTACTTGAAAACAATCACTTTACACTATAACTGGTCTTGTTGCTCGTCGCTACAAAAGTTTCTTGCAGTAGGGGGCGGAGTGTCGAGTTCGATTTTTGAGCTCAAAAATGTTTTTTGTGTAAATGAATTATGGTCCCTGAGCCAAAAAATACACACAAGGGTCAAAGTACATTAATTATCTGTTTCAAGCCACATCAACATATGCCAGCTAATTAATAAAGAACACATTGAATCAATTTGTGATTCACACTTGGCAGTTTTAAACTAACAATATTGTATCTTTGACTACAGTAAAGAATAATGAAATCAGAATTAATATTTCTTTAAAGCTATCTTCTAGACCAACAAATATTTATTTTACGTTATTCATAATTCAAATGTTAAGCTACGTATCTATCTTATAGGATGAATTGATGTAAGCGCCTCGCATAATTAACATGAATACCTGTTAAAATTTTTGCTGATACTGAGGCGTAAGTCTGACGTTCATTTAAGCTACGCTTACCGTGCGTGGGATGTAGTCCAAAATACTGAATAACATTCCGAGTAACATCAGGTGCTTCGCGGATTAGTCTTACCGCGAAATGTCCTACCGGGAAAGCTCTCTCGGTTCTCAACCGCATCTCTGTACGTCTAAAAACATGCGCAGAAGGAGACGTCGCCTTGGAAAATGTTGTGAATACAGTCTTCGGGCCTCAGCTGCATTGCGGTGCGTCTCTCCATAGATCAGTATAATATCTGTGTATTTTTCAGTGGAGAACATTGAAGTTGTACTGACTGGAACTACAAACAGACGACGACGTGTCCTTATCAAGACTAAGTATGTGATATCCATAATTATACACTTTGAAGTTCCATTTTAGTCAATCTGTACATTACCTAGGCCTTCTATTGAATGCGGGATTCCACATATTGCCGGTAACACACATAAAATAGCAAATAATTTTTTGTGTTACCAGTTTCGGCTTATTTTTAAAGTATCTTCAGGAAGAAAATTTTAAAACGAGCAATGACCTGGTAAAGCGACATGAATTTAATTTCTACCTCTGAAGCAAAAAGAAGTAATCTATATCTATGGTTACCGAAAACCATTTTTAGGGCATCAGTTGCGTCAGCTTAAAAGAAACCAATAGTGTTAATGCATGTCAAAAGTGTGGGTGAAACCTCTGTGGAAACTGTCTTTAAGAACATGGCGGCGACTAAGTACACGGTTATGGCGTTAATTTGTCCAGTGTTTGCTTCAATACTAAGAAATCTGTCGAAAATTGTAATCAAATTTCAACATTGATACTGAGACCAAAAAAATGAAAAGAGATTCTAGGAGCATGTTATACGGATGGAAGAAGCAAGATTACCTAAGAAACTTACAAATTCGGCAATAGAAGGTAAGAGGTGTCAAGGTAGACCGAGAAGAATGATTCTGCAGAAGCACGCTTAGCATCAGATGAGGTCTCAATGTTAGTAAAGAGTAGGGGACCTTAGAGGAATTTTATTAGGGGACTATGCTCTGAAAGATATCATCAAATGATTATCGTGAAGATGTTCGAAGTCTGCCACAATGAAAGTGGGTAAAGAGCAGTGTGTAAAGCGGAAGGCGACTGCATACGTTTTGCTTATTTTGTTGTTGTACACTTCAGTAATAGAGCTACCCTACAATATAAAGACGATACGTAGAGCACATGGAAGATCGTTTAATATGTATACAGCCAACGTAGCAGTCGGTGCCAAATTGAAACCGAGTAAAGGCTAACCCTTAGCTGCTTACTACTGTTGTTCGAAGTGGAAACTTTTACTATATGAAGTTAATGTGACCAGTAAATGATGCGTTTTAGTTACAATTGAAGGCGAGGTACTGGTGGAAGCTTTGAGGAAAGGGCATGGGGCGTGCCAGGACAGCTCAGTTGATAGAGGGCTCTTCCACGAAATGCAAAGGCCCCAGGTTCGTATCCTGTTCCGGCACCCAGTTTTAATCTGCCAGGAAGTTTAATATCATCGATCCTCCGTTGTAGAGTCAAAATATCAAACTTTCGAACAGTAGAAGGCAGGCCGCGGTGGCCGAGGGGACCGAGGCGCTCCAGTCACGGTCTGCACGGCCTCTACGGTCGGGGGTTCGAATCCCCCCTCGGGCATGGATATTTGTGCCGTCCTTAGTCTTAGTTGGTTCATAAGTAGTTTGTAAGTTTAGGGACTGATGTTCAAATGTTTGTATAGTTTATAGAACTTAACTACGGGGTCATCAGTCCCTAAACTTACAAACTACTTATGAACTACTTACGAACTAGGACGGCACAAATATCTATGCCCGAGGGGGGATTCGAACCCCCGACCGTAGTGGCCGTGCAGACCATGACTGGAGCGCCTTAGTTCCCTCGGCCACCGCGGCCGGCAGGGACTGATGACCCCGTAGTTAGGTTCCATAGGCTATACAAACATTTGAACATTAGAAGTAAGTAGTTATCGTTTCGCGTTTACTCGGTATCCGAATGACGACAAGCATAATGCTCGGCTGCATTCAGAACAAAGCAACCACCATCTACGGTCTCTTATGTATCTTCTGTATTCTGTGTTACAGTGTTCTGCAGTGCATCAAGACATCTCCATACGCACTCACATATGACGTAGCTCGTTTACCTGCCAAGATACAAAGGAATCTCCCTACCTCACCCCCTCACATTTTGTAAAGGACGGCACAATGGATAGCTCGTCAAAAACGAAATAAAAGACAAGCAGGAAAACAGGGACAAAGTATAAGGAATACGAAAAGAAGAAGGAAAATAAAAACTGGACACTACAAGCGATGTCATTTGAGAAGGAAACTACAGCAAAAATGTTGTGATTCTCTGGTCGTGGCGCTGGACTATAAAACAGAATTCCATTCCAGAACGAAATGTTTGCCGGCCGCGGTGGCCGAGGGGACTGAGGCGCTACAGTCACGGTCTGCACGGCCACTACGGTCGGGGGTTCGAACCCCTCCTTTAGGATGGATATTTGTGCCGTCCTTAGTCTTAGCTAGTTCATAAGTAGTTTGTAAGATTAGGGACTGATAACCCCATAGTTAAGTCCCATAAGACTAACAAACATTTGAACATTTTTGAATGAAATCTTTATTTCGTTTTTGTCACTACATTAAGAACTTTCCGTCATCAATTTATCGTCTCTTTTCTCGTTTTTCCGTTCACCTATCATCAAATAAACAGGTAGGAAGTACGTCACAATAACAACAATGTCAAGTACCCGTGAGAAAGTTGATCTCGGATACAAAGCTACAGGTATTTGGGACCCCACTGGAAGCAGTAGTGCCCATGCGAGGTCACCGCGCCGTAGTATGGGTACGCTACGCCTAAACAAAAATCTGAATCAGTGTTTCCCAACCTTTTTTAATACGCGACCCTTTTCCATGCAAAAATATTTCGGTGACCCTCACCCTCCCCAGAGCTATAAATATGTATGTATTTTCAAAGCAACGAATTTAATTTTTTTATGTTGTTACAACTTGCTTGTAAAAGAAAAAATAATAAAAATGCCGGGTTTTACATTATATGATAAAATTTTAGTCCATCTTTCGGAATGGAACGCATCCTATATTTTTAAATTTGGATTCACGTAATATGTGTTGCATAACGAGGTTTCGCATTGCAGGTAAAGCTCAGGAGCGAATTATGATCGTTGAGCAAGGTCTCACTGTACAATGAATTTGTAAACAATACGGTGAATTTATCTATAACTTGTTACCTTAAATAATTTTCAGGCCTTTCGTTTATTCATTGTTAACCCCATGTATTTATTATAAAACAATCTTTGTCCTATTCAAATGAGAACTAATGATCAACAAGGAATCGTGTAATCTTAATATAAAACACATTTCATTTTTATTAGGCATATGTGTTTGCATTTCGGAACCTTAGTATACAGATATTCCTCATGACTGGTTGTTGTATGGTGCAAGTACTGCCTCGTCTAGCGGTGATATCCCCTCCTCCCCCACCTCCCATCTCCCCGAGCAAGACAAATGTTCAAATGTTTGTATAGCTTTATGAGACTTAACTACGGGGTCATCAGTCCTTAAACTTACAAACTACTTACGAACTAGCTAATACTAAGGACGGCACAAATATCCATGCCCGAGGGGCGATTCGAACCCCCGACCGTAGTGCCCGTGCAGACCGTGACTGGAGCGTCTCAGTACCCTCGGCCACCGCGGCCGGCCCGAGCAAGATATCACGACCTCCCTGGAGTTTGTGACCCACAGATTGAAAAACAAGGAGCTAAACTGTTGACTATAGTGCACGGCGGAGAGAAGTTCCCTGCCATACGATGCACATATCGTCACCAGTATCGTGCTTAATATATAAGAGGTGTTTTTCCTGTGGACTTGACTTGTCACCTTGTGACCGAACGTTTTCGATTCACATTCGAGAGCCACTTCCATTCTATTGTTAATGGAAGGGTATTGTGAAGTGGAAGATACAGCATGCACAGATGAAACTGGTTACCGCGAAGAGACACGTCAATGGACGAACGGACTGTTCATAATTTTCTTGAAAAGATTTTAAAAAAATTGGGAAGGTTTGCACCAGATTCACCACCATCTATTAGGGATGTTCAGTGCTTCTACTTTGCTTCTTTTTCGTAATTCAAGACACTTTCTTCCTATTTTCATGCTTAATCAGTGATCAGATTTTGATGGGCTATCCACTTAAACTGAGGGGGGGGGGGATATAAAACTTTGACAAGACACTTCACACTGGAAATTATTTTCTGCAGTGCCCAGAGATGACTATTGTTTTGTTTTAATAAGTATCACATACATTGATGTGGAGGTATTGTTTCGGTCAAAATGTACTCGTAATTCCACTAACTACTAAATATTTGTTGATGATGTGTCAAATAATCGCTCTGTTCCATGTATTGTATAATGTCTGAACACAACATATGTTCCAAAACGCAAATCGACAATAGCGATATAGACCTATAATTTAATGGGTCACTCCCTTCCGTACTTGAATATCGGTTAGACCTGTCCATCTTTCCAGCCATCGCCGTTTGCTCTTAGACGCACAGTGTTTGCCGGTGAGTACTCACTTCCAGAGCAGGGCGGTGGCGGTGAGGACGGCGACGATGAGCAGCGAGCAGCAGAGGGCGACTACCGCCGTGGCCGGCAGCGGCTGCACGCCCCGGGATCCGTCCTCCACCTGCACCTGCCGACACACCAACACGCTACACTTTACTGTCTAACTCCTACATCCTGCTGATATCACCACACTTTAGTTTCACCAAATGTTCAAATGTTTGTAAATCTGTGGGACTTAACAACTACTTCAACTAACTTAAAAAAAAGGTAAAGCAGTCAACAATCCGAAGATTGGTTTGAACACCACTGTGCTTTACTAGGCATGGTCCTGTTTGGAGGTGGTACGCCGTTGCCTTCCTCCGACCTTCGCACTGACTTACCCAGCCAGTTATAGGGGGACCTACAGTTTAACGTGGGTTGCGAACCACGATGCTACTCGGTATTTTTCACATGAGCAATACTGCCAGAGGTGAAAGAAGTGGGAAGTGACAAATAAAAATCCTAGGACCCGGCGGGGATCGAACCCGCGACCTTTGGATTTGTAGTCTGGCACTCTACCACTGTGCAACCGAGGCGCACAATAAATTAATAAAATGCAGCAACCAGTTTCTTGTGATTATTTTTGACGACCGGTTTCGGCCGATCGAGTGCCCTCCTTCTGGTCTCTATACAGATAAACAAGTGCATTGGTATACAGTAAAGGCTATATGAAAGTATCTTTTATTACAATCTATTTGGTTCAAAACTGCTTCAAATTTCTGTAACCGACTTTTGTACGTTTTATAGCCTTTACTGTATACCAATGCATTTGTCTGTCTGTATAGAGGCCAGAAGAAGGGCACCCAAGCGCCCGAAACCGGTCGTCAAAAATAAATAATCACGAGAAACTGGTTGCTGCATTTTATTAATTTATAACCTTAATAGTTGCTGAAATGGATAAAATACTTAAACTAACTTTTTCACAGAAGGGAGGACTCTAACCTCCGACGGCGAGCAGCGGCGTGCACCGCAGCTAGGCGCCTAGGAACGCTCGGCAACTCCATCGCGGCCCGTAACATTTTAACAGACAGATACAAAGTAACAAGATATGAATAACATAGGAAGGAAATGACCTCTGCTTTTCTTTTCTTTGGTTAGAAAAGCGGATTTCTGCGTTTCATTGGACCTCTAATGAGGAGCCTTACATTTTATTTCTCACGGTTCTCTCTCTTTCTTCTCCCCCAACCCCTCCGCCACCCCTCCTTTTGTGGAATATGACCGTTCTTTACGTTTCTTTACTCCCGTCCTCATTATGGTTGTTCGTTGTCGAACCTTTCACATATACAACATACTCCTAATCGTCTTAATCTCTTGTACCTAAAAGGTGTTATTTTCATTTTGCTGTAATTAACTGAAAAGTCTGCCCCTTTCGTTTTTGCACTGACGCACTTCTGTTCTAAAATGTTACGTTAAAAAAATGGCGCAAGTAACACTCACACTCACACAAACACTGCCGGAAATAGAAATTTGTTCACTCTCTTTTCCAAATTCGCTTAAGATATTCTTTGAAACAGTGCTTATAGGACTCATGGAATAATCAAATTTACAGGTAAATAGCTCAACCGTGTGATATTGCAGATACAGTGGGGAAACTGTTTCCATGTGATGGGCGTGTTTTGCCAGGGTGTTGGGTTCCCCAGCCGGCCGGCTACCAGTTTGTACCTAGTGAATTGGATACAGAAGGTAGTCAGGATTTCCCTAATGTGGTCGGAAACCGGAAACACTTGGCTGAGCGAGGGCGGCTATTCAAGATTACAAATGAAATACAATATAGACACACACACACACACACATTATTCTAAAAATCCATATAAAATTAGTAATGATCATACGACAAATATAATTATATGAATGGATTCAGGAGACATGAGAGAATCAAACGCCGTCATTACAATTTCAATATCCCTTACAGATAAAAAGCCGACAAATTTAAGTACTATAATAATAATATTATAAGACTTACATTTACAATTATTGATAAGTAGTGTTTATCAGTAACAATTTGAGAAGCAAATTGGCAGCATTGTTCCACGCTGCCTATCTTTAAAAGACATACCACGTTATTTCTGTATTCTTTCAATAAACTTTATTTTAGTCTCTTGTTCTGATGTTCGTTGAGGTAATAATATCCTTGCGTCAGAACATAGATTCCACCAGAGAAATATAAAACATGAACCCAGCTCGCGCATTACATTTATATATGTATTTTTATTTAATATTAATCTTAGTAACGTTCGTTTTTATGTTGAAGACTGCCACTTAAATATTTCATGGCGGCAGATAATTTATATATAAATAATTATAAGTATTTGTGGACAAGAACTGAATATATTTGTAGAAAAAGCCATGATGAATTTAATATTAGTTGTGTAACTATATTTGGACGGCAGCAGTATATTTGAACAGTGAGACGCTACCTGAGCAAAGAGTTTCAGTCTCAACCGTTTTTAATACTGTTAAATATATATTTGATTGTTAAACGTAAACAAAATCTGTAGGGAGGTGTCAAAGCATTTAATTCTGTGAAATTCAAATTTATAATATAAAAATATAAAATTTTAAAAGGGAAATTGTATTTTAAAGAGGAGGCGCTAGGATGCGCGGGAGGATACAATTTGGGAGCAGGGAGAGAACGCTTTTCGAACGCTTGGGAAGGGACTCGTAACTTGGACGTGGTGGTGAAAGGTTGTGACGCTCGGCGGTCTGAAACTGCGCTACGAACTTGTGATTTGAAGAGATAGGCATGTGTGGACTTAGGAAATTTACGGGATTGTGACAGCAGAACTTAGTTTCTGCTTGAAAAGTGATAAACTATGGCCGGTAGTTGGGCTGTGGAACTGTGATAATTCAACAATCGTGTACTTGAGTGATGACAAACTGTATTTTATAACAAATGCTGTAATTAATCGCGGATTAACTTGGAACTGCGAAGTTCGATGGAATACTCTAACTTACGAGTGATAGTTTGGAACTTTTACTCTCGAGTGCGTGTGCCCCTCATGAAGAATAGTTGGGGAAATATTTAGTTATTTACCGATGTATAAAGTAGGACCACCTCCAGGTTTCATGTCTAATAAGAGTAATAAATTCAATTTATAAAGAACTACTTCGTGAGCGAATCACTTCTTTATCTTAGAATAAGTTTTGTTGGTTATTCAGAGGTTTAATTTCTGTTTCTTAAATATATTTTCACGTCATCATATGCAGATTGAAGCGTTGTTTGGCATTAGCTTGCGTGCTGTGTGACTTATGGGCAGCCGCTCGGCCAAGTAATTCAAGTTTTCGCACCTCCCGCCCCTCATAATTCTTGGAGTGTATCCTGATGCAGTTTGGAATTCTTGTGTGACTGGATAGATGCCTGCCTGTTACACTGTACGACCCTCGTCAACTGTCGGCGGTCTCTTTTCAGTCAACATATGACGTCGGCCTGAAATCTTCCATGCTGTACGTGACCCTTCACTTTTCTACTTCACTATCACATTAGAGACAGTTGCCCTTGGACTGTTTATCAGTATGAAAATCTCGCATACAGACATCTGACATAAGTGACACCCAATCATGTTGCCAAGTTCGAAGCCCGTGAGTTCCGCGGAGCGCCCCATTCTCTCTCTCTCTCACGGTGTCTAATGAGATCGCTGATATGGAGTACCTGGCAGTAGGTGGCATTACAATGTGAAAGTTGGCAGCCATAGGCTGAAGTGCATTATTTATCGATTTTTACCTTTATTTTGGTGAATCTGAACGTGTATCCGCCTAATAGTTTTATTTTGTCTGTGAAAGTCATCGATGATCGATAATCTCAGTCCATGTTTGTAACTACTGCACATTTTAATGTCTTTGCAACTGCGATGTAGCATCTGCGCTACAGCAGCTTCTTTGACTGCTGAGGCGAGTAGTAGAGAGTGAGCTGTTGAGCAGAAGGGTCGATTGTGGGATAGACTAGCTAACAATCGTATGGCAACTGTGTTGTATACTAAGGTTGAATTGGTCAGCAATGATTGTATTGAGTTTGATTTATTTCACTCTACATTTATGAATACAAACGTATGATACTGGACAGTGGATTCTGTATCAAGAGGAAGAGAATATTTCTATGGAACGGTATTGTATAAAACCATTGTATTATACTGAAGACTCAACAAAGGTATGTTTGTTTAATTCAATAAATAACTTAATGATTACTAATTTTTCTTATTTCAGATCAACCTCGTACCTCATTTTCCTGATTGTGGCATTTTTGATTTTGTTGTATGGTACGTGTTGAGTTTTTTGAGAAAAAGATATTCTTTTAAATGTAAACGTTCACGTATCAGTAAAGTAATCAGTACCTACATGCCACTGAACCTGTCAGAAATAATGTTCACAGAAGTACACATTGTTTTATCAATAATGAAAGGAGCAGCATTAGCCGTAAAATCTGTTGCTTTATTTAGGCAAATCGATTTCGGTTTTCCAAGAAACCATCTTCAGTGCTGTCAGCAAGTTCAAAACAGCATATTAGTAAAATGTATAGTGACATTTACGTCAATTGATTTGTTAGACAGAAATGTCACTATACATTTTACTAATATGCTGTTTTGAACTTGCTGACAGCACTGAAGATGGTTTCTTGGAAAACCGAAATCGATTTGCCTAAATAAAGCAAAAGATTTTACGGCTAATGCTGCTCCTTTCATTATTGATAAAAGTGATTTTGTGGCCGTTGAGCACACCCATCCAGGTAATGGAATCCAATTTAACTGATTGTTTTACTTACAAGGCTTAATTTTGTTTGTTAAATCCGTTGTGCATAAATAATTAGAGAAACTCCTTGATTTAAATAGAAAGATTTAATAAGAATAGGAAACTTTGACTTAACACACTTTCATCAAGCTTTCACTTTCACTTAATAAACATATAAGAGGCTTTCAAATGCACCTAAAATGAAAAACGTATTTCTTGTGGGGGGTGGGAGAGAAGGGGAGGTGTCCGGATACTTCTGAACACACAGTCACCCCGTTTACATGGGCTCCCAAAACCGGATTTCGTAAACCGATTTCCCAATTCCGCTTTTGGTTGGTCATGTAAACACTCCAAAATCAATTCTGGAAATGCGCTTCTCTAAAGCGGTTTTCCAGTTCCACAATCGATTTTCGTGCCCATGTAAACGCAACCGTTTTTTAAGCGTTCTTGGCTTGTCAGATTGTGTTTATTTGGTAAGAATTATCGGCACATATGGACAGAGTGATATTTTCTAATGTGAAATAAAGGTATGAATATTAGAGTGAGCATGAATCTGTGTATTTAAGTAAAGAGAAATAGCGATTGTGCTGACTAAATCAGGAACTGAGTCAACTGTTTTTCAGCCGCCATCTTAAGTGGATTAGGAAATCCGATTCAGGCTGTGCTATGTAAACACGACAGCGAAAAACGGTTTACGAAAATCGGTTTTCGTCTTCCGGAAGATGTGTTGCATGTGTGATATTCCTGGCCTGTGGCCACTTCATATTTCTGGCCGCTGTCCGTTTCTTTGCTAACATTGTACGTGCCTTAAACGCGGAAGAAAGACAGCAATGCAGCATATGTTGAAATGTGGGGTGGGGAGCAGTAGCATATGGCGCAGTAGGTGCTGGTTCCCGTGGGAAAGCCCGCCTATGTTACTGGTGCTCTCCTCGCATTGGCTGCTGCATTTCACGTCACGTGATTTCTTTTGAAATTACTTTTGTTTATTATAAACTAAATATTAATTATTCAGAGCTGAGAATTTATTATAAATATCTCTCAAGGGCAGGCTAGTTTTTGACAGTTTAAAAGGTTTAATTTGCCGTCTCTTATTGTAACAAGAGAAGAGCGATTTCGCAGAAGGCGCGCGACGGCCCTGTTTTGGCGCGAAATAGAGCGTCAGGTGCCCTCTCGCAACGCGCAGCAGTTTGTCTCGAGCTGACCACTATACGCGCCGGACCGCGCCGGTCATGAGTTAAGATTTTTGTAATAGTGATAGCAGTCGAGGTCTCAACATGAACTATGGGCAGCATAGGCCGTATCATATTAACAATAGTTGCTAATTTTTATTATTTATTTAATAAATGGCATCCCTGACAATTAAAATCTCGCGAGTCCCTTATTATGCTTCCATCATAAAGAACTTTAGCCTCACTTGTATGCTGTAGGAGAACCACCGACCTGTGTGTTGTCTTCTGCGCTGGGGACTCAACTATAGAAGACAACAGGTTAGTCAGAACTCTATGCTTTCCGTAAAGTCTCGGAAAGCGACTACGACACCTCGTGCGTACTGTAGGGCGGTACAAACGCACACTGCTACGCAACAGCATCCGCAAGGATGTGGAGGTTTTAGGGGACTTGTGGGAGGAAACAGTACTAACTTCTCCGACCGCAAGTAAAACCCTAGGAAGCTTGTACATGTAAACGTAGTGAGTGTAGTTTCAACAAAGCGATCTTGGCAGACCACATAACAAACAATCAAATGCAGCTTCGTGACAGTGAAGACCAGTTGCTCGTTCCAGACGCCGCCACGGTTGTTAACGGCAGCCGAGTGCCGTGGCGTTTCTCACCGCCGGCAGTAAATCATCATCAGCGGCGGAATGAGTTTACCAGTGTTTTGCACGGCCGGCGCAGGCTCCGGGCGTGCTTGGCCGTTGCTCGCTTCCTTAACGGCGGGTCGATTGGCGCCGGAGGAGCGGATCGTAAAAAGCGCCGTCCCAGGCCGGAATGTAGTGAGGGGTGGTAGGCGGGGGCGGCCTCTGCAGATGAGGCGGCTGCCTGGCACGCTGGCACGTTCTCCACCCTCCCACCCCTCCGCCCTCTCACCCCATACACACACATGTTTTTACGGCTCGGCCGTCTGTAATAACGGCCGAAATAAACGCCCGGGCCCAGTCGGCACACATTTCGCCGCGGCGTGAGAGCATTTCGCTGCAGCTGTAGGCGCCATAATTCGCTGTATTTCTTCTTTTGTGACGGATGGCCCTCAAAGAGGAGCTCGGAGCAGATGTCCAATGTGATGAAAAGGAGATTTCATTTTTTATCTCATCGTGAAGCTGGCAATGTTTCGCAGTTACTAACATGTATCTTCCTCCTTTACCTTGGCCCTGGTCCCGCACGTGCAGGGACGGCTTGTTAAATTCGAATGTGACGTATGTCCATATGTACAGGGTGGCCAGATGCCTTTTCTGTCGACCCCCATGCCCCTCCGAGAGAAAATATGTACCCCAAATGTCTGTGCATATTGTTATATGTGTGAAAGTGCAAAGTGTTAAGAGATGTTTGCGAATTATGTATCTGAGACGGGACTTGGGTTCAAGCCCGGTGTCGACCAAGTGGGCCGTGGAAAACCGCCTAAAAACCACATCCAGGCTGTCCGAGACTTTTTTGTGTCCCATCGACGTCGCCACTTTTGTGTCTCCTTTCCGCCGGTGGTCTTGGTGTCGGTGGCCGAGTAGAAAGAGACCGACACAGGAATAAAGGATGCACGCTTGTGCAGGTACGGAGCTCACCAGCCAGTGGGGCAGCAGAAACTAGAAAACACTAGAGTAAATTAGAATGAGATATATATTTCATGGAGTCTTGGTAATACTTAACTTTTACATAGTCCTTGACTGCAGAATGCAGATAGAGGCCTGCCTAATGATGATTCCTAGTGCCTATCCGACAGCAAAGTCTTAACTGGTTCCTATCTCAGTCCCAAGTGAACGATGCAGCAGTCGTGGCCACGAGCGGAGTTGCAGCAGAGGGCGCTCGTGGCTGATGTCGTAAGAACGCCGCGTCGTGCGTGCATGGCGGCGCGCGGCGAAAGTACGTGGCGCGCACTTCATACTTGTGCGACACCACAGAGATTCCTACTCCCTTCGTTAATCTGCCTGGCGGATTCGAACCGAGGCCGGTACGCCTCTCCATCTCGGAAAGCGGTGAGTTAGACGACAAAGCTAACCGAGCGGGTATTTGCTAATATGTAAATGAACTGGTTATACACTCTACTTCCCTGCCACGTTCTATTTGTCCACCTCCTGATCCTCTACCCTCCCTTCGTCTAACTCTTCCTCCACCCCTGTACATCTTCCTTCACTCCTGCAGATCTGTTATCCCAGTTTCTATCCATCTCCTTCTCCGCCCTTTCCTTTACATCCATTTGAAACTCCCTTATCTCCCCTTCCCCCTCTCCCTGATCGTACTGTTTCTATTGCAAACGGCAACTTAATTGGAAATCGTTGGTACGCGGGGTATTACGGAGACATTTCGAGCTTGTATTTCTGTCCTTCTCTCCTCCTTCGGATATAAACAATCTATGCATCTTATAAAATATGTGTATATTTGGACATGTGCGAATGTTCCAAAATGTTGAAATGTTTATAAATCTATCGGACCAAATTACGTGGTCATCAGTCCGTAGCTTACAAACTACTTAAACCTAGGTAAACTAACCTAAGGACAAACACACACACACACCCATGTTCCAGGGACGACTCGAACCTCCACGGCGAGCAACCGCGCGCTCCTCAGCGAGACGCTTTAGACCGCACGGCTACTCCACCGCGGCCGTATGTTCCACATCTGCTCCTAAACTACTGGACCTATTTCTTCCTTACTATAAGTCAATAATCGCTGTCGAGGTAAGAACCACCTACGACACATAAGTAATGTCATAAACAATGAGAGTCGTGAAAAACTACTGCATCATGCTATAATATTCTACAGCTGCTCCTAAACCAATGGACCGATTTCAACCACATTAGGTACAAATATTCTTTAATGTCAGGAATCATTTCTTACGGTTGCAAAAACCACCTACTATACGTAGTTCATATGACATCACGTCATAAACAATGAAAACTGCTTCATCTTGCGGCGTGTTATAGTGTGACTTTATTCGTCAAATATTTGACAATGAGAGCACTTATCGACTTGCAATAAACTTTAAACATAATTTCAAATCTTTACAAAAATTTTCTCGCTGACAGCTCAAACAAAATGATGAAAGGAAAAATGTTTATTGCTTACTACTACTCCGATGTTCATGATGTATATCTACGTCATTTGGCAGGGCGTTACAAGTTATTATATCTACACTGTAATTGAATTCGCGAGACTATGCACAGATAGGTCACATACATATCACTGGATGTTCTTTCGATATTACATCACAGTTCGACGTACAGTTCATGAGACATGAAGGCATAAACAATTTGGTGTATGGAAAACCGCATCATCACGCGTGAGATGTCGATTTGCTACGTCTTGACGGCTAACACCATTCACGATATAGTTTGCAGACATTAGGCACATATACCACTAAATGTATCTTAGAATTTACATCATAGTATGACACATATTTCAGGAGCTATGACGTCATAAACAATAAAATTTCGGAATAACTGCTACATTATGCGCCATTTCTCCACATCTCCTCCTAAAATAAGGGACTGATTTTAACTAAACTTGATTACTATCGGACAACAATCGCTGTAGGGTAAATAACTATCCACGACACATAGTTCAGGACATATGACATTCTAAACAATAAGTCTCAAGAACTTTCCCATCACGCACCGCGTGATTAACGAGACTTCATCCACTATTTATTCATCGCAGCCAGTTTCCTAATATTACTCTCTATACATCTGGAGAATTGTATGATTGTAGAACACATAGTCAAGGATATATGATTTCATAAGTATTGAGATGCATCGTAACGAAACTTAAATGGACAGATAGTAATGTTCAAGCCGTTGAACAGAAAAGGAAGAAAGGAATAAATTACATGTAGTTCATGATATGAAACAACACAAGAAAATGAGAAAGAGGTGGATGAATAGTGAGAGGGAAAAGACCGACAGGGTTGCGGCAAGAACTGAAGCGAGACAGAAGCGCGTTACCAGATAGAAGGGGAGGCTTACCATGCTTAATTAGATGAATCTATATCAGAAAGAGGGTAGGAGGAAATGGACAGAGAGAAGCAAAGAGAGTAGCAGGAGGACAATAACGACGACGACGAGAAGGATCAGGAAGCGAGGAGGCCGACGGGGGGGGGGGGGGCGGGGCGTGGACGGAGGTAGATGGTCTGGCAGATGAGGCAGGACAAAATTGACAGAAAGAGGACGGATCTCGAGATTAAATGCATACTTCGGCAACGCCGGGTTTTACGGCTAGTGGTACATAAAGTTCAGAGTAACATTTCCTACATTACATATCGGGTAATCAAAAAGTCAGTATAAATTTCAGTATAAATCGCGGAGTAATATAGATAGAGAGGTAAAAATTGACAAACATGCTTGGAATGACATGGGGTTTTATTAGGGAAAAAAAAGAAAAAAAATTCAAACAATGTCCGATAGATGGCGCTGGACAGCAAAACGGCAGTGACTGCTACCGTGACGAGTGAGAGGTACGCCGATATGTTACAGAATCGCATCATGCCCAGCCTGGCTGATAAATACCTGCTGGAACGTACAATTTTTATGCAGAATGGCGCTCCACCGCATATTGCTAGACGCGTGAAAGATCTCTCGCGCGCGTTGTTTGGTGATGATCCACTACGGTCGGGGGTTCGAATCCCCCCTCGGGCATGGATATTTGTGCCGTCCTTAGTGTTAGCTAGTTCATAAATAGTTTGTAGGTTTAGGGACTGATGACCCCGTAGTTATGTCCCATAAGCTATAAAAACATTTGATTTGGTGATGATCGTGTGCTCAGCCGCCACTTTCGTCATGCTTGGACTCCCAGGTCTCCAGACCTCAGTCCGTGCGATTATTGGCTTTGGGGTTACCTGAAGTCGCAAGTGTATCGTGATCGACCGACATCTCTAGGGATGCTGAAAGACAACATCCGACGCCAATGCCTCACCACAACTTTGGTCATGCTTTTTACAGCGCTGTTCACAACATTATTCCTCGACTACAGCTATTGTTGAGGAATGGTGAACATATTGAGCATTTGCTGTAAAGAACATCGTCTTTGCTTTGTCTTAATTTGTTATGCTGATTATTGCTTTTCTGATCAGACATTTTTCGAACCTTTTTTTCTTCTTCTAATAAAACCCCATACTATTTCAAGCACCTGTGTCAATTTTTACCTATCTACATTATTCCGTCATTTATTAAGTTTTCAAACTTATACCGATTTCTTGATCACCCGGTATTTATTCGAATCATCCACCCGTCAATCTAGTCCTTCGTCTAGTCCTATGTTCAACTGCTACTCCCGCCCCAGTCGTTTTGCATCTCCTCTACTCCATCTCTATCCCCTCCTTCCCGGTGTCTATGGAAAATTAAATGCACTTATCGGCTTCTATGGCAAGAGATCAAACAGTATCGACGCCTGTTGCAAGTTACCCACCACCATGCACGACACAGCTGCTCCATGAGGGTAAAACTATTATCCATACATACAGTGATAAAATATTGACTGGTAAAATGGCTTCGAAGTCTATTGCAAGATCCCTGAGTCAGTGTTTTTCCACCTATTCCGATATGCGACGCGGTTCCAAGTAAAATTATTCTAGCGACCCTCTTCAAAATAAAAATATCGACCCCCTTACTCACGACCCGTAACATGTTATCTCAAAGGAAACAATTTTAATCTTCTTTCTCTTATGATTCGACATTCTTTTAAACTGTTGTACGAAGATTTTTTTGTAGTTTTCGGAATATAACACATTATCTTATTCTTAAAACACTTCCGACAGAAAGAAATATTTTATCTGAACAAGTGTTTCGCATTTCAGGCATGACGCAGAAGGTCACACTGCAAAGACAGTTTTTTAACTTTTCAGTATTGCTTATTTTATCATGCTCTAACACTATTATAAAACAGTCTATGATCTATTCAACTCAAAATGAATGTTACATTAACATTAATTATATTTCACCTTGACATAGGTTTGTGTATTACTAAACCCCTAATTATTTTATGGTTTTAGTACTTTCTCCTGTGACTGCGACCTTCCGAGCAAAACTTAACGAGCCCCATAGGGGCAACCGTGGGTTGCGGAGTACAAAAAACCTACTGGATGCATGACGGAAGTGTACTAAATGTGTTAACGAAATTTGTTGTTCCTATCGTTATGTGCGATAAAGAGTGCATAAAAAATCTCGGTTTTTTACGCTTTGTTGAAATTTTCCAATTTTCCTTGATAACTGTCCCGATTTTTCTACTGAATATTTATTAGGCTCATAACAGAACAATAAAAAAAAGTTATCAGTCTGTTGCTGTCACTGAACACTTTCATTTCGCAAATGTTCAAATATTTGTAGAGCTTATGGGACTTAACTATTGGGTCATCAGTCCCTAAAGTTACAAACTACTTTGAACTCCCTTATACTAAAGATGGCACAAACATCCATGCTCGAGGGGAATTCGAACCCCCAACCGCAGCGGTTTTCTCGATTGTGACAGTAATCGTATAAATGACTATGTGTGTAATACCTTTATTTTAATGGTATATTAAGTATTCAAAGGAATGAATATTCATTGGAGTTTTGATCACTTTGTGCCTTGGTAAATGAATAATGTGTATTTTATCAAGCACAACCAACTTGTTATTAAAATTTACACTAAATCCATCATGACTGATTTCATTGAGTAATGATCAACAGGTGTATGGTAATTTGCGTGATTTCTACATATAGACTGATGTTAAAATGAAGTAACATTCAAAAACAAGACAGCTGTCCGAAAGGCTGTATAAACCTCGACTTCATGAATTTCAGAATTTGGTAGTCGGCATCAATTAGTCGGCCTTGAAATTTTCCATCTGTATTAATGGAAATCAAAATTTCGGCCAGTAACTAGACATTATCAATTGTCAAATGCAATTTTTAAACATTTTACGAATTTCGTTGCACGTCATGGAGACACCTTTAAACACTTCAGACTTTAATCTTCCTTTCTTACTTTCTATGAACATTGGTCACTGTTCAAACACTATTGTAAAGGAAAGACCGTACCGCATGTCAGTTCGCTATGTGCTTGCCGTTTGGTGTGTGCTTGAACATCCCCACTAATTTATTTTTCGTGGTTCAAGAAATTATAGTTTTAAAACTATTCTATCCTTGTACCATACAAAATATACAAAAATTAGAAAATACATTAAAAACTCGTTAAAGTATAAATCATTTAATGTGTGTCAAAATATTTTTGACTTGTTAAATACAAGAACCATATAACAATACGTGAAAATTAATTTTATATAAAAAAATGTTTGTAAATCTATCGGACCAAACTGTGTGGTCATCAGTCCGTAGCTTACAAACTACTTAAACATAGGTAAACTAACTTAAGGACAAACACACACACCCATGCCCTAGGGAGGACTCAAACCTCCACGGCGAGCAACAGCGCGCTCTGCAGCAAGACGCTTTACACCGCTCGGCTACTCCATCGCGGCTCAATTTTGTAAGCGGAAAGGTTCTAATGTGCTGCATTGTGTTATGATAGATTTTTTTTTAAAAATCTCTTTGGCCTGCAGCACTATATGTCATTTACAGACATTTTGTAATAAAACTCCAATTATTGCCTTAAATACAACTACCATTTACTACGATATGACCTATTTCGTCGTAACTGCCTTCGTCAGATAGTATCAGATGGTAGTGACATTCACAAATATCGTTGGTTTTCGTGTTGTCAATCTACGAGGGCCGGCAGCGGTGGCCGAAGGGACTGAGGCGCTCCAGTCACGGTCTGCACGGCCACTACGGTCGGAGGTTCGAATCCCCCCCTCGGGCATAGTGGCCGTGCAGACCGTGTCTAGAGCGCCTCAGTCCCCTCGGCCACCGCGGCCGGTGACAGTAGTAGATTCCATGGCATAGTGTCACCACAGCAATGGTGTCACTTTTTAAATTCCAACCCTGTATTTAGTTGTTCGTAAGTTGTATGAGAACAAATATTGATCTTATTCAACTTACGAACAATTGAATAGATTGATAGCACGGAAAAAAACTAGATGTATGTAACGACCATCAGATATTATCCGAAGATGGCAGTTATGCCGGAATAGATTATATTGTAATAAATAATAGTTGTATTTAACCCAGCAATTGGAAATTACATAATGATTTTATTTATATAATATTGTAATTTTCGTGGCAAAGTGGAGCTCTGGCTTGTTATTTCTTATAACCGATCATAGATGCCGCTAGGTATTGCTCTTCGTCATTCACGTTTAGTGGAAATACCTACATAGATTTGGTTATCGTCACCACATTAAAATGGCCATTACAAAGTGCCATTGTTAAAAAAGATCTGTACTTTTGTCATATCTCGTTTTACCTAGATTCTGAGTATAGACTTTGTCACAATTATAGAACCATGTCCTTTTTACAAATTTATACGCTTATTCTTCGATGAATGTACCTTTAGTCTTATTGATGAATTGACTAAAATAAAAGCTTTATATATGATTCTCTTAGATATTAACAAACTTAGGTTGTATCACCCCTCCCCTCCAATACCCACATCTTCTTTCTATAAATTCATTAGCACTAAATCTTTTAATTGCTCTCACCGTCTATCTTATCATACTATTATATCCTTTAAGTAAAACTTTGAATTGAAATAATTGGACACTTTGCTATATTATAAGATATATTGCACGTATAGCTGTGATTGAAATAAAAGGTAAAGCTGTTAACAATCCGAAGATTGGTTTGAACACTACAGTGCTTTACTAGGCATGGCCCTGTTTGGAGGTGGTATGCCTTTGCCTTCCTCCGACCTTCAAACTGACTTAACCAGCCAGTTATAGAGGGACCTACAGTTTAACGTGGGTTCCGAACCACAGTGCTACTCAGTATTTTTTACATCAGCATTACTGCCAGAGGTGAAAGAAGTGGAAAGTGACAGATAAAAATCGTAAGACCTGGTGGGGATTGAACCCGCGACCTTTGGATTTGTAGTCTGACACTCTACCACTGTGCAACCGAGGGGCACGTGATTGAAATATCACTTTGTAATTATACTGATTTTATTAGTCTTATGACATGTGCTTTGACCTCTTTTTTTATTAATAAATATATTAATATACATATATATAACGGTAAAATAATATGTGTATGATCATTAATAAAAAAAAAGAAGTCAAAGCACATGTCACAAGGCAGATAAAAATCAATAAAATTACAAAGTGATATTTCAATCACAGCTATACGTGCAATATACCTTATAATATAGCACAGTGTCCCATTATATATATCACATATATCTACATCTGAGTTAACCTAGACATTCAGTCGTATCTGCAACCCAGATTGTTACGTTATTTCTTGCATGTCTTTTATATTTTTTAGAGATGACCAACTTATAAAATGTGATATGACCAGATGATGGTGACACAGTCCTCCGAAACCGGTCGTCATTAAATAAGTAAACATTTCGTGATCTTGGCGTTTCAATTTTGAGGACTATTAATATTAAAAAGTAAAAAATAAAACTCAGACATGCTCAGTTGCTGTTGTTAATCCAGAAATGAAGTGTCAGACCAATGATTGAAAATCTCAGCGCCGACTGAATGCTACCAACTACCTAATTTTGACATCCACATTTGTATTGGTGTTTTGTTGCACTTTCAGAATGGACACCTAAACTGATAAAATGTAATGGAAGTTCTCAGTAGCTGCCGGCCGCGGTGGCCGAGGGGACTGAGGCGCTTCAGTCACGGTCTGCACGGCCGCTACGGTCGGGGGTTTGAATCCCCCCTCGGGCATGGATATTTGTGCCGTCCTTAGTTGTAGGTAGTTCATAAGTAGTTTGTAAGTTTAGGGACTGATGACCCCGTAGTTAAGCCCCTTAAGCTTAACAAACATTTGAACATTTTGAATAAACAAACATTTGAACATTTTGAATTTCTCGGTAGCTGGACACCTTGTGTCATCATTGTCGATGGATGTAACTGTTACACCTATCGGGGAATACATTGAGCGCCCAACTGTCTGTGGGCTTAACTCAAAGCAGTCAATTACAACAATAACACCATTAAATAATGGCCTCGTGGTCGCTTATAGTGCACTGACGTGACCCGGGTGGGCCAGCTAAGAATCGGCTACTATACCGACGTCTTGGATCAGCCATCGGCGTCGGTGACAGATTACTTTGGCGATCACCGGCTTGTTACTGGAACAGTGACTTCCCCTTGCATCTTGCATCTTCCGTACGGGCTGAGCGGCGCCCAGTGTTAACAGCGACCTGCGGTTTGGCTGCATGTGAACTGCGCACACAGTGTTCCACCTCATTATGTTGACATGTGAACTGCGGTCCGATCTAGATTATTGGCTAAACGACTAATCCGATAATCAGCCCTCGACTCCTGCTGCCACTACTCTAACTCACGTTAGAGAATCATCTCACTGCTCATCCATTCCTAACTTTCAGTCACTTACATTTTCTTTACTCTTCGTACAGCAGAGTAAAAGTACAAGTAACATTAACACTGTCATCTGCATCAAATTAATGTGATGAAAGAGAGCCGGCTATAGTGAAATTTTCTAACAACGTTTTACATCCTCCTAAGTTTTGTTCCCGCTATCTCGGCTGAAACCTCACCCACCTGTAACGTTACCAACAACAGCTTCCAGGTTTTTCATTCTAAAATGAAAGGTACGTTTTATTCTGCCCATCCTTCTATCTACCGACTTCCGAATAATCTGCTTGAGGTGAGAACAAACATTCGTGAAAATGAGAGTAAAAACAGTTCCGAGTGATAAATTAAACAATATATAAACGTTGGGAAAGGAGCATTTATACGGGAGCTGCTTGAAGACTTGATAAAAATATCATCGATCTGTTCGGTTTTGTTACACAGTTCAGATTGACATATTTGTTCCAAAACTGAAGAAGTAAGACTTCCACATAAAGAATAGCACAACGATGACTTCCACTTACAAGGGGAAGGCTTAGACAAGGCCAACCGACTCAGCTCAAATTTTTACAACCTGAAATGAAGGACTCCAAGATATTCTTGGTAAACAATCTCCCGTTCTTGAGAAAATCAGCCGTGGAGGTTATGACGAACAATCACCCCAAAATATACGCGATCTGTGTGTAGAAGACCTTTTTCTTCGCCATTTATTGCGTCCGCAAACGCATACTTTTCCAGAAATCTAAGAAAGAAAATTTTAAAACTGCCGCAAATGCATCCACAGGGTAAACGCCCTTTGCCGACACCACAGTGCCGACGGTAACTGGCTGGGAAGTGGAGGACTCGTGCAGTTTTAATTTATATAAATTTTAGATTTTCGTATCAGAATTCACAGGAACAGGAGGGTTAATAAGGTAAGGTAAGCTAATTATTATCTAAAGTACAAGTCATACTTTACTAACGGAGGATTACCGTTTTTTTTTTTTTTTTTTTTTTTTAATCTGTGGTGGGAGGGGGGTTGAGCCAAAGTATCTTGGATTCGTCTTAGGTTTACACAAGCAACCTACCAAATTTCAGGCGAACCAGATTTCTATACCTGAGGCCTCGTCCGTTGTTAGAGTGGCTTACTTTTGCAGACATTACTATTCGTTGGATTATGTTTTAGCTGTAATGTGTGTCACATCTTCTGGTATCTCTCCGATACTTCTACATGGGCAAAAATTCCGCAGTTTCTCTCTGCCCGCAATTCACGTAATAAAGAAACGGTTGTTCACAATTGACAATCTGTGCAGTGAATGGCCTTCTCTCTTTTCTATAGGACATAAAGGATTAGGAAGACTGTCTTCCGATGGACCTGCACCTGCAGGTTTTCAGGATTCGTTCCGGATCGATTTAGACGTATCAGCAATTCGGAGGCAAGATGCTAGATTTTTTTCAGTAGTACTTTCACACGAGTGTTTCTGACTCGATAACTGAAAAGGAATACCTGAATCAATCATGATTTTTTCTCCGAGAAAGACTAACAAGGAAATTTGAAGCTGACTAGTGAATGATTCGACTATCACCAACTTACATCTCGTATCAGGTCCACAAAGGTATGTTAGCAGGAACTCGAGCTTTTCCCTTCTTTGTCATTTGATCCTTCACGTCCGTAACGGTGGTTGAGAGTGCTGTCAGCAGTACAATATTCAGCTATGCTTGCTATTTTTCAGATATTTAAGGACGTAGCATGGTTTTACAATACACGTAAGATTAAAAGACGAACTGGGGTTGCCACAGAAAAGAGACGTTGCTAAAAGCTGTCGTGTCCTTTTCAAGGACGAATATTTAAAAGAGAAAAGACATGTAACATTTAAAGCACAACGTACGAATAATGATATCGCCTAAAAAAACATACTGCGCACTGACCACAGTGAATTATGAAGGACCTGATGTGGGAGAAGCGTAATGGTGAACGAAATGCGTTCAGTATTGTGCGAGGCGTTGGTAAAATATTTACGGTATTTGTTGGGTAGGGACTTTAGAGATGATGGTGTAATTTGGGTGTAAAGTGTATAGGGAGACAGATGATGAGACTAGGTGGGGATTGTGGGGTAAGACAGAATGAACAAGAGGGACAATTAAATAGTAGAGACGGGTGGTAAGATAGGGGACTGGAACCCCGATATTTGGTGACGAAAGTAAGGAGTGATAGTTGAAATGATGGATAACTATCGGAACGGATTTCATTAATTGTGAAAGTAAGTCGGTTGAAATTGTTTTGGGATAGGATATGAAGTTTGTGGAGGTCGAATGATGGTGCAATGGGAGTATAAAGGGACTGCAGTGTACCAAGAATGCTGATCAGAGGGGATTCAGCTTGGCGAGAGAATTAAAGCGGATTTGTTCGACGAAAAATTGTTTGTGTAGGAGCAAAGTACGCCGCGGCGGAGCGGCCAAGCGCTTTGAGGCGTTATGCTACAATGCGCGAGGCCGCTCCGTCGGAGGTTCGAATCCCCCGACGGGCATGGATGTTTCTGCTGTCTTTAGTATAAATTAGTTCATAGGTAGTTTGTACGTTTAGGGACTGAAGACCCGCAGTTACGTCCCATAAACTTCAGAAACATTTGAACAGTCGAGCAAAGTATTTTACGTGTAAAGAATAGTAGAAGTTTAAAACTTCTGACATTTTCAGAGCTGGAGAGGACGTTTTGTTACAGTTGTTAAAAGTTTTTAAAAATGTATTAATTTGTTTAAAGGCCTAGACCGCATAAGGACTTAAAACCTTCAAAGTGGTGACTAGGTTCGACTTTACAGTCATTATCAAACCTGTTACAAGCAAAAGTACCATCCTGAGAACCAGATAAAAACTGCTTTCCACAATAATTACATTGTACAAAAATAACTTGAAGAAATTTTAAAACGCAACATTGCCCATTAAGAGTCACCATTTTTTTTTTTTTTTTGAAAAGCAGTTCAATGTAGTAATTGTGGAAAGTAGTTGTTATTTGGTGTTTAGGATGGTTCTTTTTCTTATTAGAGATTTGGTAATAATTGTAAAGTCGTAACTGTAAAGTTTGTAAGGTTTTAAGTTCCTCTTCGGTCTACGGCTTAAATAATAATAAGGTAAAAATTAAAAATTGAGAAGAAATTTTAAAATTTTAACAATAGTAGAAGTAAACCCTAAGTTTTTGTTGGATCGTTAGTAGATGAGGTTGAAAGGTAGTAGAAAATATTTTGACGTATTAGTGAACTGGATGGAGCTTAAATAAATGGTAAGGTAAGATGTCATAGAGGCAGAAGGCGAGGGTAGTTCGTTTACTGGGTTTCGGAAGGAGCCATTGGTTTCGCCAAGAGCTAATCTGATTGATTTGGTGTTGGAGAGAGCATTAGGAATTCTGGAGGGTAGGAAAGAGTCTGAGCTGAGCGGTGTCATCAGCGAACCAAAGGAGGTGGACCGGTGTGGGAGGACTGGGCATACCGGCGCTGTAGAGAAGGTACAGGAGAGGAGAGAGGATGGAGCCTTGGGGCACTCCTGCTGCGGGAGGTAAAGTATGGGAAAATTAGGTTTTTTATAGTTATTTTGATGCCCCGACATGTAGGGCAAACTGGCATCAGCTTCCCACCCCGCTCTTCAACACCATGTATTAACAAAATAAAAACAGGGGAAGTATGTAATAAAACAAAGTTGAAATAAGAATTTATGTATTAAAATTGAACGTTTTGGAGACAATATAATAAAAATGGAGCATTAAAACACATTCAAGTAATTTAAAATGAGCCACGATCTAATATTCCCCAGGCACTGATGAGGCACTATTACACACACTGAAAATCACTGTTAAAACAACAAGGCGACACTCTTGTTCTGCCGTATTCGGCCGTCGCAACACCTTAAAAGAGTAAAATTAACGAATCACTACAGTAAATATAACGCACGGACGTTGAAACTACTGGTACAGTGAGGACGTAGTTTAGGAGGAGAGGCGAGAAGGAGAGACGGGGCAGGGGAGGCTGGGAGAGCAAGAACTGGGGAGGGGGGGAGGGAGAGCAAAGACGAAGAGGGTAAGGAGAGGAGGAGGTTGAGTCTACAAGAATAGACGTTGGGACGCAGGGCGACATCCGGTAGATGGAGGCGGCGTAAGTTGTACTGGGATAGGACAAGGACAGTTTGGAGTTGCAGTGATATAGGCGTGGCAGAGGCCATAGTCCGTGAGAAAGGGAAAGAAACCAGGCGGCTGCGGAAATCAGGCTCGTTGGTGACATGAAGGATGCGAGGAAGAAACTTTTGGCGAGGGGGGAATGGGACAAGGTCGTAAAGTAGCCGCTTGGGAGACGAATACTCTAGGCGAAGCGGACTGCATAACGTTCCAGGATTTGGGTGGATACGTAAATGATGAGGAGGCTGAAATACAGGCAACGCTGGATCAGCAGTGAATGTAGGAGATAAGGGAACAGTAGGTATAGAGGATGGTATGATTTTTCTTATCTTTATCGTTTTTTTTTTTTTTTTTCAAATCCCCTAGGGTCAGGCCGTTAGCAGCTTCTTACATCGGTCTATGAACGAAAGCTTTTACAATGAAAACGTGACAGTGATGGAGGTGGAGGTTAACATAAGAGTTAAAATTTTTTTTTAAATAAGCGAAAATTGCAGAATAAAACCATATAAACAGAGATAAAAAAATAAAAACAAAAATTTTTTCTGTTTAAAACTGCCGGGGGTGGCCAAAAATCATAAAGGCTGGCGCGGTTAGAGACACTATGATGGAGATGTTTCTAAAACACACATGTAACATTTTTTTCTACCGGTCGCGACAGCTGCAACAAAATAACTGTTCACTGAGCAATGCACAACAGAAACGAAGCAATGTTAAAATCGGGGGGCCCACAGGACCACGCAGGGATGGTTTGGAGAAGTGCGAAGGGAGATGGGTGGCGGATGGGGATAGGAGAGGAAGTACTCCATTGGTGGTGGCGGGGGGGGGAGAGGATTCCAACTGCGGAGAGGGAGGAGCCGGGGGAGCGAGTGGGCACTGGACTTATGGGGAGGTAGAGCATTAGGCTTGGTAGAAGGGATATTCAGTACTGAGTGCGTCATCTCAGAGGGGGAGGTGGCGGAAGTTATCTTGGGAAAGGTTATGGAGCGTGCGAAGGTGAGGGAGGGACACAGTGATGCATCGTGGCAGAGGCTATTGTGAGTGAGAATTGCGTGTGACGAAAAGGGTTTTGTTATTATCCAAGAATTTCAGCAGGTGGGGGAAGAGTTCGTAAAGGATCCACGTTGGAGAATCGGATACGGCAATCGAGGCGGATGGCGGTGATCGTACGGAAGCATATAGACAGGCGTTTCTCCCTCGCTCTATTTGGAAGAGAAAGGGAAATACCTATTAGTGATTTGATGCGCCCTCCGCCACGCACCCTCTGGTGGCTTGCAGAGTGTCTACGTAGATGTAGATCTGCTGCCGCTGCGGCCATTATTGATGGGGGAAGCTGCGGATCCGTTTATGCGCAGTAATCCGTCAGCGGAAATCCGCTGATCGCGGTTCCGCTAGACGGCATTAGAGGCGCGGGGCGTGTATAATTGAGCAGTGGCGGCGACTGCAGCCGGCAGCTGCAGTCAGCAGATGCAGCTGCAGCAGCACTAGGCACCGTCACGTCTCGCCTCTCCACCGCCGCCTCATTAACACCAGCCAGTCCCAAAAAGAAGCCCGCCGACCGCACTCGTCGACAGCGCCGGCCCGCCGAGCAAAGTTCGCTGCTGCAGCGGGCACTTCGTCTTCTTATTTCTCTCCCCCTGCTGCAGTTAAAGGGCCCCGTCTCCAGTTCATACCTCCTGAGCTAAAGACGCCCGTTTCCTCCCACTCTTGCTTTCCCGGACTACCTCCTTTGGCAGTTTTCCGAAAATTTTACATTCTTTTCCGCGAACCTCTCCGTTAGTGAGAAACATAGTAACTGAATTACAGTCACAATTTTGTGTGTCCCAGTAATTTATTTTTATTTGATTAACCGGTTCTCGGCTTGCAACGCCTGTGGAATGTCATACAGTTATCAAAAGCAAAGACAAATTCTGCATTTAATTAATTTATAAGTTAATGATGTTATATATATAAGAAACCCAAAAAATTCTGAGCTTACGGTTGTGTTGTATGTAATAGCTGTTTATAATATTCTTCAGAAGCCTGTCAAGTGATTTATTTATCGGAATGATAAATAGAAACGCCTTCATCTCATTAATACTAAATTGCTATAAGGTAAATTACAAAACAACAAATTTTTCAATAAAATGTAAGTATTAGATTCATGTACAAAGTGGAATCAGTACTTAAATAAAGTAACAGGTAAGCGATAAAGCTTACGTCCCACTAGTTTAAATATAAAAATTATTCTTAACTACTCCCAATTTTGTCATCAAACTAGTGCTAACATTTTATTTAAAAACCTGTTTCTCTTTTGGAGATTTTGTTCAAATGTTCAAATGTTTGTAGAGTCTATGGGACTTAGCTACGTGGTCATCAGTCCCTAAACTTACAAACTACTTATGGACTACTTACAACTAAGGACGGCACAAATATCCATGCCCGAGGGGGGATTCGAACCCCCGACCGTAGTGGCCGTGCAGACCGTCACTGAAGCCTCAGTCCCCTCGGCCGGCGGAATTTTTTTTTTTTTTTTTTTTTTTTTTTTGTAATTTACTTACAGGCAATTATTATTATTCTGATGAAGGCATTGCTAGCAGCTTCTGAAATCTTTCATTTTATTTAAAAATCTGTTTCTATTTTGCTAATTTTGTAATTTTTGTTATATGCATTTTTATTATCCTGATGAAGCCACTCCTAGAAGTTGCCGAAACCTTGTAAATATATTTCATCTCTGTGACCGGGGGCTGTTTCACTACTGTTGAAATTCATAAACGGTCGCTGAGGCAACGCAGCCATGTTAATGGTTAATTGTTTAAAATGTGATACATATTAATTTACCAGCTTAAACTGAAGTTTATTCCTGGTTTGCCCATTCCTTGCCTTCTCTCCTATATGTAGTTACATCCATTATTTAAATATATTTAAGTGCTCTATCACTGTTGATCCTAAGATGCCATTTCCCTATGAGTTTGAATCTAAGATTAGACGAGTAACCCAATTTTCCAAGTCTGTGTCTAAACACTGTAACTTTTTTAAACAGTAGTCTGAAGTAGCTGAAAATCGGGTAGCCATATGAAAGTAAACTTGTGGAACATACAATACACAAACTTGCTATTTCATTTCATTATAATGACGTTCCACAGGAACATCATTACACTGAATTAAAACAGCAACTTCACACGCACACACACACACACACACACACACACACACACACACACACACACACACACACACACACGTGTGTGTGTGTGTGTGTGTGTGTGTGTGTGTGTGTGTGTGTGTGTGTGTGTAAGTCTGAATTTCCATTTCCACACAGTAACTGTCATGAAATAACTAGACGATGTATCTCGACTTCCTACTTTCAGCTCTGCCAGTAAGTTGTAATTTCAAATACTGCAAAATATTCTGAAAATGATACATATCCCTCTGGTGTTAGACACATCCGCGTCCTCGCTATACCTACGCCAGACTACCAACCTCGTCACTTGGCCCTGACCATCCCACTCCAACCAAAAAGAAAAAAGAAGAAAGAAATGATAAAGTGTCCTCGTCGAACCCGTCCTATAGTGAGAAACACAGAAACACATGACTACTAGTTAGTAGTAATTTGAAATATTATTAAACATTCCTATGAGTATACTACGCATTTCTATTCCTTAATCCTCTTTCTCTCAAGTACTTCCAAAATAAAACTACTGTCAGTTAAGAAAAATTAAAGTTAATTAAAAAACCGTTTTTAAGTAACTATGGATACCGTGTCAGTTCTGTAAGGTATATCTAAAAGGACAGACACCACTGAGTGACAAACAGCCACAAATTAAGGAACTCAAAATATTAAAAAAGCTCGACTTTTACTGGGCACTGAAGTAATTCATTAGCGAAATTTGTGATTGAGCAGGATGCGTACCCGGACTTTCAGCTTTGGGACAACGGTCGCGTTAACATATTACGCTCTCCAGGTAGGTGTACTGCCCTGCCCAAATCCTCAACTTACCGCACACGACGATTGTAATACCCCCTGCCCAATACTTCCTCTTGCTCGCAGCTTTAACTGTATTCTCACATGTTACCGTTCTGATTTGTGCTTCCGCACAGTAATATTAATTTGTCTGTTGGTGGCATACATACGATTAAAGATATGTGCAATGCATAAATACATATCTCTAGTCTATTTTTAAGTAAAGGGTCACTGAATTCCTATAATCGAGGTGATACAATACATTTTTGATGTACTTAAAAGAACTACGAAAGTGTTCCCAAAGGTGTTCTGGGAGTTGGCAATCGAACCACTTTTATGCCAATTGGAAGAAGATGACTAAGTCGATGGGTGATGGCTTACGCCGATGATGCATCGGCAGTTAATTTTAGGGAACCCAAGAGCTCATTTGGTGGAAGCAGTTAATGAGATCATTCTGCGGGTGCCCCACTAAAAATCACATACCTGCTCCTTAAAGGTCAACTCCTAATGCACTGAAAATCTACAGTTAAATTAGAATTTCTATCACCAGAAAAATAGTCGCAGGAGATAAATGGATGAAAAGAGAAACTTAAATGACCACATTCAGACAAGGTAAGCAACACTATGCACAAAATTACCCTTGATTCAACTTCAAACTTCAAGGTTTGATTCCATTACTTGGAGGTGCTCCACGACCACACAAGCGGGAGATTGGGATTCGATTCTCGGCACAGCTCACATTTTTACTTGTCGCTATTGTATAATTTCAATGCCCCAATGCAACTATGGACAAACTTTTCAGTCATAATTCTTCTTCCTTCCACTCATTAATAAATAATTTCCAAATACTTAAACTGAGCTCAATAATACTAAGACGACACACACACACACACACACACACACACACACACACACACACACACACACACACACACACACGCGCGCGCGCGCGCGCGCGCGCGCGCGCGCGCGCGCGCGCGCGCGCGCGCGCGCGCGCGCGCGCAAACGAACACTCCCCCCCCCCCCCCCCACACACACACGTTCGTTGACTGAACCTTCGGCGTGAAAAGCCGTTTTTCGGCAAAGTGGCACTCAAGATCGCACTACCACACCAAATTGGTTCTTCGCAAGGACGACGGGCATGCATGAGCCTTTAACTCCATGATTAGTCAACTGTTATTACGCCTTCTGGATTTGTTAGACCTATATGTATGTGAATGCACCACTCCCAAGTCAATGCCTAATTTGGTCTTGTGAGTGAAGTGGTATTGGAAGCGAGTAGCCGAGTGCTAAGGCGCCTTGCTGTGGATCGCGCGGTTGCTCGCCATTGTAGATTCGAGTCCTCTCTCGACCAGGGGTATGTATGTTGTCCTTAGTATGAGATACTTTAAGTATTTTGTAAACCTAGGAACTGTTAATCGCAGCAGTTAAGTCCCTTAAGACATTTGAACATTTTTTTTTTTTTTTTTTTTTTTTTTTTTTTTTTTTTTTTTTTTTTTTTTTGTGGTATTGGAAACTATGTCAATAAATCGTTGAAGCTTGAGTATATCGTATTGTGTTATTTCAACATAGCAGTAGATACTCTAATGCGTTAAAACGGGACCTATTTACTGCTGCAATAAATAGTTTTCTGTCCGGCCATCTGGTGCAAATCTTGGGCAGTTTATGCAAGAAAGCCGTACAGAAATATTACGCTGTAATGGATTATGAAGTCATAAACAGTAAAGACGAAACAAGTAAGAAAGGCATAATGTTGATTTTATCATTAAGCGCCTCTTACACGGCATACGGCACCGAAGACGGATGGACGAATTAATATGGCTACTCGGCCTCGGCCGCACGAGGAAGTGGGTTTTTAGCGCCCGTACTTAAACAATAAGAGACGAATCGAAGCGTTTAACAAAAAATTGGAGGAAGAAAGAAGGGAAATAAAATGCGACAACGTAAACAATGACTATGCAAACCTACTCTGTAAAAATGAGACAGTGATAGTGACAGGAATAATAAGAATGATTCACTCTAATACACACTAATACCTACAGCCTGAGAGCTTTGGCCAGAGACCAGACAAATTACAAGATATTAAAACTTTAAAACCAATCTCCTCATCATCTGAAGTATTTTACAATGAATGTGTGCCATATGTTTCATCTACTTTGAATTGCTTCGTACGAACACTTCAAGATAATTTATACACTTAATTGCTTTCAGCAATTATAATCCAGTCCTCTCATCCTACCATTAAGGGAATTTCTGCCAGTTACTTCAAACACGTAATATTGTAGGCGAATTTCCGATCCCTTACATCAAGCTTTTATTTTCTACATACCTTCCTTAGTTTCTTTAAAATCTGAAGCGTTGTTAATTTTTTGCATACAACAGCATTATCTCGTAGGTCTAAAGAGTGGTCTGTATTTTCGGCGTCTACGGAACCAATATTGATCCGTACAGTGCGAAATCTCACTCTCCGTTTGGTAAATTTTCCAACCGACGTCCTGGTTGTGGTTTTGTTTTCAGTGACATCCCAGTAAAACTCCAGAACAGCTGAGACATCTGTAGCAGTGAATGTTCGTAACAGTGATGAAGTGGCGGGAATTAAGATGATGAATCGCGGTAAGTTTCAAATAGCTAATAAGATTATAGGCAGCGACAACATTTTTCTGTTCATATTAAGTAACCAATCGTAGCTAATTTTGAGGAAGCTAATGAAATTGTGGACGGCGTCGAATGTTTTGTTATCAGAGTAAACGACAGTAATTTGAAAGTATGAGAAAGGAATTAATGTAAGACATATTACAGGTTCGCAAAGAAATTCTACAAAATTATATGCATAAATCGGCAGAGAAAAGTTAAACAAAATTACACGGAGAAAAAGTCGCTACATTCATGTAACATTTAATTATATTAATTTGAATAAAATCTTCTAATTGAGAATGAATGAAATTTCTTAGTAAATAAGTCGGACTAATGTACATTATTCTATACAATTATGTAGTGAATAATTATCTGTATCTAGTAGGAGAGTCTGTTATCAAAGACATTCTATATATGTTTGTAGCGACATTGTGTTTCTGCATGTTAAAAAGAACACCTCACGGGATGCAGACAGATCTATGTTTTATGGCAGTTACAGAGGAACCTCAACCGCCTCGAAAAATGCTACTCCTGCGCGAATATACCATAGCATTTTCTATTTCTGCTTGTTAAAAAAAATCACGAAACAAAAGGACGACCTATTTCACACATTCAGATATTCCAAATCAAATGGTTGTTAAGGGACTTAACTGCGGGGTCATCAGTCCCTAAACTTCCAAACTACTTATGAACTACCTTACACTAAAGACGACACAAACATCCATGCCCGAAGGGGGATTCTAACCTCCGACCGTACCGGCCGTGCAGCCTGTAACTGGCGCGCCGCAGACCACTCGGCCACTGCGGCCGGCTCTGATATTCCGCGAAAACAGCTGTACAATTATGATTGGACACTGGATTCCATCACCCGATTGGCTAACAAAATTCCCGGGAAAAACTGCTGTTGCCAACATTGTTTGAACCTGAGCTACGGATGTATCGACTATTCTGGAGTTAAGCCGACATACCGGTATCCCTAACACGTAATAATCTGCATATATTTCTAATTTATTGGAACCGTTCATACCTCTAGCAACGCGTGGATTATTCAGAACTTTTTTAATCAGTTGGTGATCATAACAGGCCGATGTTATAACAATAGACAAACATACGTCTAAAAATATGAACTATAAGAAATACATATTGGTGCTTTCGAAACTATCGTAGCGCCGAAATAGAAAATGTGAATTATGTGAACCCAATTAGCTTCTTCTGCATGTTGTTACACGCTTCAGTGACGTTCCAGTTAGGCCCGCACGTTGCCCGCTAATAATAATTATAACGCGATGCCTGGCCTCCATGATCACTCGCCGATTTGCATCTGTCCGCACCTGGTTACTGCCGCAATTCATTACACCGCTCTGTGTGAATACCACCACATCAGTAAATGAAATGTAAGCTCTTAACTGCGGATCGGCAACACTCATAATGAGTATTCAATCATTGTAAAAATAGTACAGCGACATTCACACTTATGAATAAGACAGTGGACGTTAACAGAAGAACTTTACCACTTAAACATTTCACCCTAGATGTCTCTGGGACAACAATAAATATTCAAACACAACTTTTACAGGCATGAAATTACGGCAGGGGCTTATAAACGACTCCAAAACATAAAAAAAATATTATTTTCAACTTGAATTAATGTTTCTTATTTCTAAACTGGATACCCCATAATATTTCTTGTGTAACCAAAGGCATGAAACATTGAAAAACGAATGGCGTTGTCTATATTTCAATACGTCAGTTTCATCCAAAGGTATTGATAACCGAAGTTCATGCTTGAATAAATGAAACTCGCAGATAGAGCACGTTTACGGGCAGCGCGAAGCTCAAGCTTGAGTCCTGGATGAGCACCAACTGCGCGCTTCGTTTATTTCGAGCCCCAACTGTGAATTTCGTCTGAACGATAGTAATTTTAATTCATAAAAAAGAATGGACTATAAATTAATTACAAGTAAGGGATCTTAAATTTTCTACGATTTTTTTTTTTTTCTTTCTAAGTTTCAAGGGAGTTAAATCAGAGGTAGGAGGAGAGATGATTGTGCATGGTGTCACTGGCTGAGTGTGTGGTCCGTACTCACAGCGACGTTCAATTACTTACAGTATTTACTAGTAAATTTATACATTATTTATGTATAATGTATATTTATTTTTTACTTACTGAAATGCTTCCTTTTAACTTATTTTCTCTATTTATTTAGTAAGTCGTGTTTATAACATTTTTTTTTTTAATTTTCACTTTTTTGGTTAATGGCAATGTGTTATAGTTACGTAACAGCAATAATAATACACAAAATCTGTGGTGTCGCACAAGTCCAAAGTACGCGCCACCTACTTTCGCCGCGCGCCGCCATGCACGCACGGCGCGTCGTTCTTACGACGTCAGCCACGAGCGCCCTCTGCTGCTATCCCGCTCGTGGCCACCACTGAACGAGATCGTTCACTTGGGACTGAGATAGGAACCAGTTAACACTTCGGAATCAGATAGGCACTAGTGAAACTTGGCTATCGGTTAGGCACTAGGACTCATCACTAGGCAGGCCTCTAGCTCAACTATGTATCAGCATTCTGCAGTACTGAGCTATGTAAAAGTTAAGTATTACTAAGTCTCTAAGAAATATATATCTCATTCTAATTTACTCTAGTGTTTCTAGTTTCTGCTGTCCCACTGGGTCACCTCCTACCTGCGCAAGCGTGCATCCTTCATTCCTGTGTCGGTCTTTCTATTCGGCCACCGTCACCTACGACGGAAACGAGACACAAAAAAATCAATTAAATAATTTCAACAGGAAGTTCGTGTACATTAACTAGTAACAGTTCAAGCTAGCTTTTAAAGAAGGGGACGTTGGCAGCGAGAAACTAATAAATATTAACATGAGTATGATGGTTCACGTACTCTCGGAATGCATCAGAGCATGATCCCATTCAGTTGTACTGTAGTAACCACATTTAACTTTGTTTTTGTTTAGAGAATCTCTGAAAAGGAGACTGCTTACGTATCATTATTACTTATTCATCTGATGAACACCTCCCTTTGACGGTAATGGTGGTTCTGCCTCGTGTGACGCTGTGATCTTAGTTAAACACGTGTTCCATAACACTGGAGGCACTTGTATGGACTTCGTAATTTTTTCGCCCCTTATATGGTACACTCTCATACTGTACAGGATGAGAGGGATTTACTATTATTTGTAACTTAGCAAAAGTGTCTTTTCCCCTCCGTGAAATAGCGCTGGCAATGATGTCTATCATTCTTTGATCCCTTCTAATTCCCTAAAGTGGTGGGTTAGTGTCAATCGGTTCCCTAATCCCATTGTACCTGTCACATTTAAAGACGATGTAGTCGAAAGTTCCCGAAACACCACACAATCGTAGGTCGTTGTCTTTTGTTAATTATGTTCAGGTACACTGGGCAA
The DNA here is from genome assembly GCA_026315105.1 of Locusta migratoria. NCBI lineage: Eukaryota > Metazoa > Arthropoda > Insecta > Orthoptera > Acrididae > Locusta > Locusta migratoria. The sequence continues at coordinate 401,784,993 of CM048747.1, read as the reverse complement.
GGGCCATGTCCTGTTAATTGATGTGCCATATCCTGACTAATTTATGTGGTCAAACGCTACGCGTAGATGTATAGAAGGGAGTAGGTGGTAGACCCTTCACATTGTTTCACTGTTGCCTCTGTCGTTATGGCATGTTCTCACTATCCAGTTCAAGAGTTAGGTCATGGTTGTTACTCTTTTCTCCATGATTTGATGAACTTGTTTGTGAATTCCCTTTACGTAACTCGTAGGAGACTACTCCATATCTTCCCGTAATGTCTACCAGGTACATCCAGAATATTCAATTAGAGCAACGGTTGACGTTGTGCTAAGAACTGTATGCCCGAGGAGCACCCCTTTGTAAATTTAGCAATATTTCCCTATACCGCACATGCGGCTGTGCACCCAAACACTTGTTGTGTAGCCTACTTCAGGCGTCAAAATAACATCAAGATAGGTGCATGCAGTGGTATCTTGAAGTTTGTACTCACCAGATGTAATTAGCAGCATTGGCCGTTAATGTTTTATTTTAAAACCACAGATCGATTTCGATCACATAATGATCATCTTCAGTGTCCTTCCAACTATAGAACAATATCAAAGATCAGTATGGAATACACACAAATACAAATTGAACTGGAATACCACATTAAATATAATATACAGACACCATACATATCGAGCATATGCATGCCCTGAATGCAACTGCAACGGTAATTTGCAGTGTCAAAGTTTGAAATAAGCGCGCTGCTTACAAACGTCATGCAGCGGCGCTGTAGGGATGGGCGTTATTAACGCCCTCTATTACTTAGATGTTCCACTAATTTTTTACGCAAACCAAATAAAATTAAAATGTGTTTTTATACATAAGATATATAGGCTGAATAATCAATAAAAATGAAAAACAGTATACAGAAATAAATAAAATATCAGGTAACAAACAAGAGTATGATGTTAGCGTCTTATGCTAATTATAGATACTACTAACGTAGTAAGTTATTTAAACAGGAGAATATAAAAACATTTTAAAGATTTTTTTAAATGAGCAGTACCATGAAGGACAGTACTCTTTATACATTGATTGCAACTACGCTGCAAATTCTTGAAAAGGACGAAGAAGGGTAAGGGGATATACTTTTTAATGTTTTATGACACAGTAACGAAGGTTAATTGCAGCGCCATCTCGTTTTGCGTGCTTGAAGCACGTTACATAGCTTTAAGAAAGTTACAGTACAGTATAAATATTACATCAGTCAGAAGCAAAGTATAAATAAAACATACAGAGTACCTAACGTAAAGGCTTAAGTTGTACAGAGTAGTATGATTTAATGTTAAAACATATAAAATAAACAATCGCGTAAAAGAACGTAGATATCATTCATTATAGATGACGTCTAGGGAATGCACTCGTTTCGTGCTGAAGCACGTTACATGTAATTGACAAAATCGTAGTATAACAATACATCAGATAGCAAAGCATGCCAAAAGCACAACAAAAGTACAAAGCAGCACATTATGGCGCGATCCAACGGCAAAAAACACAACGAAATGTCACAACGAAAGAGACCACTTAACACGGATGTCACACGGGAAAACACCCATCGCCCGCGCCTGAAGCACGTTACATAAATTCGTAACCAGCAATACATTAGTATACACAAAGCAGTATAAAACATAATATCTAAGGTTAGAGTCGCAACAGGTGGTGCGATTTAATGTTAAAAGTTGTAAACTAAAATAGCATGACAAAAGAAAGCTGATATCACTCAATGTAGATGAAGTGTGGGGAATGTGCTCGTCTTGTAAGCATATGGCGTGTGCATATAAAAGGACCAGGCATTGTGTATGTTTAGATCGAACATAATAAACGTCATCATCCTATTTGGCGTTCAGCCAGGATGCAAAGAATTCCCAAAAGTGTGCACTTTTTGTCAGGGTCTGTTCATTGAGCATAATGCCGCCGTGCACCCTTTGGTGGGCAAATATTTCCATCTCTTCCAGGATATCAAGAAATCGGCCTTTTGACCCCAGATGCAAGAGTTTTAGTTGATATCCTGGAAGACATGGAAATATTTGCCCACCAAAGGGTGCACGGCGGCATTATGCTCAATGAACAGACCCTGACAAAAAGTGCACACTTTTGGGAATTCTTTGCATCCTGGCTGAACGCCAAATAGGATGATGACGTTTATTATGTTCGATCTAAACATACACAATGCCTGGTCCTTTTATATGCACACGCCATATGCTTACAAGACGAGCACATTCCCCACACTTCATCTACATTGAGTGATATCAGCTTTCTTTTGTCATGCTATTTTAGTTTACAACTTTTAACATTAAATCGCACCACCTGTTGCGACTCTAACCTTAGATATTATGTTTTATACTGCTTTGTGTATACTAATGTATTGCTGGTTACGAATTTATGTAACGTGCTTCAGGCGCGGGCGATGGGTGTTTTCCCGTGTGACATCCGTGTTAAGTGGTCTCTTTCGTTGTGACATTTCGTTGTGTTTTTTGCCGTTGGATCGCGCCATAATGTGCTGCTTTGTACTTTTGTTGTGCTTTTGGCATGCTTTGCTATCTGATGTATTGTTATACTACGATTTTGTCAATTACATGTAACGTGCTTCAGCACGAAACGAGTGCATTCCCTAGACGTCATCTATAATGAATGATATCTACGTTCTTTTACGCGATTGTTTATTTTATATGTTTTAACATTAAATCATACTACTCTGTACAACTTAAGCCTTTACGTTAGGTACTCTGTATGTTTTATTTATACTTTGCTTCTGACTGATGTAATATTTATACTGTACTGTAACTTTCTTAAAGCTATGTAACGTGCTTCAAGCACGCAAAACGAGATGGCGCTGCAATTAACCTTCGTTACTGTGTCATAAAACATTAAAAAGTATATCCCCTTACCCTTCTTCGTCCTTTTCAAGAATTTGCAGCGTAGTTGCAATCAATGTATAAAGAGTACTGTCCTTCATGGTACTGCTCATTTAAAAAAATCTTTAAAATGTTTTTATATTCTCCTGTTTAAATAACTTACTACGTTAGTAGTATCTATAATTAGCATAAGACGCTAACATCATACTCTTGTTTGTTACCTGATATTTTATTTATTTCTGTATACTGTTTTTCATTTTTATTGATTATTCAGCCTATATATCTTATGTATAAAAACACATTTTAATTTTATTTGGTTTGCGTAAAAAATTAGTGGAACATCTAAGTAATAGAGGGCGTTAATAACGCCCATCCCTACAGCGCCGCTGCATGACGTTTGTAAGCAGCGCGCTTATTTCAAACTTTGACACTGCAAATTACCGTTGCAGTTGCATTCAGGGCATGCATATGCTCGATATGTATGGTGTCTGTATATTATATTTAATGTGGTATTCCAGTTCAATTTGTATTTGTGTGTATTCCATACTGATCTTTGATATTGTTCTATAGTTGGAAGGACACTGAAGATGATCATTATGTGATCGAAATCGATCTGTGGTTTTAAAATAAAACATTAACGGCCAATGCTGCTAATTACATCTGGTGAGTACAAACTTCAAGATACCACTGCATGCACCTATCTTGATGTTATTTTGACGCCTGAAGTAGGCTACACAACAAGTGTTTGGGTGCACAGCCGCATGTGCGGTATAGGGAAATATTGCTAAATTTACAAAGGGGTGCTCCTCGGGCATACAGTTCTTAGCACAACGTCAACCGTTGCTCTAATTGAATATTCTGGATGTACCTGGTAGACATTACGGGAAGATATGGAGTAGTCTCCTACGAGTTACGTAAAGGGAATTCACAAACAAGTTCATCAAATCATGGAGAAAAGAGTAACAACCATGACCTAACTCTTGAACTGGATAGTGAGAACATGCCATAACGACAGAGGCAACAGTGAAACAATGTGAAGGGTCTACCACCTACTCCCTTCTATACATCTACGCGTAGCGTTTGACCACATAAATTAGTCAGGATATGGCACATCAATTAACAGGACATGGCCCTTGCCCAGTGTACCTGAACATAATTAACAAAAGACAACGACCTACGATTGTGTGGTGTTTCGGGAACTTTCGACTACATCGTCTTTAAATGTGACAGGTACAATGGGATTAGGGAACCGATTGACACTAACCCACCACTTTAGGGAATTAGAAGGGATCAAAGAATGATAGACATCATTGCCAGCGCTATTTCACGGAGGGGAAAAGACACTTTTGCTAAGTTACAAATAATAGTAAATCCCTCTCATCCTGTACAGTATGAGAGTGTACCATATAAGGGGCGAAAAAATTACGAAGTCCATACAAGTGCCTCCAGTGTTATGGAACACGTGTTTAACTAAGATCACAGCGTCACACGAGGCAGAACCACCATTACCGTCAAAGGGAGGTGTTCATCAGATGAATAAGTAATAATGATACGTAAGCAGTCTCCTTTTCAGAGATTCTCTAAACAAAAACAAAGTTAAATGTGGTTACTACAGTACAACTGAATGGGATCATGCTCTGATGCATTCCGAGAGTACGTGAACCATCATACTCATGTTAATATTTATTAGTTTCTCGCTGCCAACGTCCCCTTCTTTAAAAGCTAGCTTGAACTGTTACTAGTTAATGTACACGAACTTCCTGTTGAAATTATTTAATTGATTTTTTTGTGTCTCGTTTCCGTCGTAGGTGACGGTGGCCGAATAGAAAGACCGACACAGGAATGAAGGATGCACGCTTGCGCAGGTAGGAGGTGACCCAGTGGGACAGCAGAAACTAGAAACACTAGAGTAAATTAGAATGAGATATATATTTCTTAGAGACTTAGTAATACTTAACTTTTACATAGCTCAGTACTGCAGAATGCTGATACATAGTTGAGCTAGAGGCCTGCCTAGTGATGAGTCCTAGTGCCTAACCGATAGCCAAGTTTCACTAGTGCCTATCTGATTCCGAAGTGTTAACTGGTTCCTATCTCAGTCCCAAGTGAACGATCTCGTTCAGTGGTGGCCACGAGCGGGATAGCAGCAGAGGGCGCTCGTGGCTGACGTCGTAAGAACGACGCGCCGTGCGTGCATGGCGGCGCGCGGCGAAAGTAGGTGGCGCGTACTTTGGACTTGTGCGACACCACAGATTTTGTGTATTATTATTGCTGTTACGTAACTATAACACATTGCCATTAACCAAAAAAGTGAAAATTAAAAAAAAAAATGTTATAAACACGACTTACTAAATAAATAGAGAAAATAAGTTAAAAGGAAGCATTTCAGTAAGTAAAAAATAAATATACATTATACATAAATAATGTATAAATTTACTAGTAAATACTGTAAGTAATTGAACGTCGCTGTGAGTACGGACCACACACTCAGCCAGTGACACCATGCACAATCATCTCTCCTCCTACCTCTGATTTAACTCCCTTGAAACTTAGAAAGAAAAAAAAAAAAAAAAAATCGTAGAAAATTTAAGATCCCTTACTTGTAATTAATTTATAGTCCATTCTTTTTTATGAATTAAAATTACTATCGTTCAGACGAAATTCACAGTTGGGGCTCGAAATAAACGAAGCGCGCAGTTGGTGCTCATCCAGGACTCAAGCTTGAGCTTCGCGCTGCCCGTAAACGTGCTCTATCTGCGAGTTTCATTTATTCAAGCATGAACTTCGGTTATCAATACCTTTGGATGAAACTGACGTATTGAAATATAGACAACGCCATTCGTTTTTCAATGTTTCATGCCTTTGGTTACACAAGAAATATTATGGGGTATCCAGTTTAGAAATAAGAAACATTAATTCAAGTTGAAAATAATATTTTTTTATGTTTTGGAGTCGTTTATAAGCCCCTGCCGTAATTTCATGCCTGTAAAAGTTGTGTTTGAATATTTATTGTTGTCCCAGAGACATCTAGGGTGAAATGTTTAAGTGGTAAAGTTCTTCTGTTAACGTCCACTGTCTTATTCATAAGTGTGAATGTCGCTGTACTATTTTTACAATGATTGAATACTCATTATGAGTGTTGCCGATCCGCAGTTAAGAGCTTACATTTCATTTACTGATGTGGTGGTATTCACACAGAGCGGTGTAATGAATTGCGGCAGTAACCAGGTGCGGACAGATGCAAATCGGCGAGTGATCATGGAGGCCAGGCATCGCGTTATAATTATTATTAGCGGGCAACGTGCGGGCCTAACTGGAACGTCACTGAAGCGTGTAACAACATGCAGAAGAAGCTAATTGGGTTCACATAATTCACATTTTCTATTTCGGCGCTACGATAGTTTCGAAAGCACCAATATGTATTTCTTATAGTTCATATTTTTAGACGTATGTTTGTCTATTGTTATAACATCGGCCTGTTATGATCACCAACTGATTAAAAAAGTTCTGAATAATCCACGCGTTGCTAGAGGTATGAACGGTTCCAATAAATTAGAAATATATGCAGATTATTACGTGTTAGGGATACCGGTATGTCGGCTTAACTCCAGAATAGTCGATACATCCGTAGCTCAGGTTCAAACAATGTTGGCAACAGCAGTTTTTCCCGGGAATTTTGTTAGCCAATCGGGTGATGGAATCCAGTGTCCAATCATAATTGTACAGCTGTTTTCGCGGAATATCAGAGCCGGCCGCAGTGGCCGAGTGGTCTGCGGCGCGCCAGTTACAGGCTGCACGGCCGGTACGGTCGGAGGTTAGAATCCCCCTTCGGGCATGGATGTTTGTGTCGTCTTTAGTGTAAGGTAGTTCATAAGTAGTTTGGAAGTTTAGGGACTGATGACCCCGCAGTTAAGTCCCTTAACAACCATTTGATTTGGAATATCTGAATGTGTGAAATAGGTCGTCCTTTTGTTTCGTGATTTTTTTTAACAAGCAGAAATAGAAAATGCTATGGTATATTCGCGCAGGAGTAGCATTTTTCGAGGCGGTTGAGGTTCCTCTGTAACTGCCATAAAACATAGATCTGTCTGCATCCCGTGAGGTGTTCTTTTTAACATGCAGAAACACAATGTCGCTACAAACATATATAGAATGTCTTTGATAACAGACTCTCCTACTAGATACAGATAATTATTCACTACATAATTGTATAGAATAATGTACATTAGTCCGACTTATTTACTAAGAAATTTCATTCATTCTCAATTAGAAGATTTTATTCAAATTAATATAATTAAATGTTACATGAATGTAGCGACTTTTTCTCCGTGTAATTTTGTTTAACTTTTCTCTGCCGATTTATGCATATAATTTTGTAGAATTTCTTTGCGAACCTGTAATATGTCTTACATTAATTCCTTTCTCATACTTTCAAATTACTGTCGTTTACTCTGATAACAAAACATTCGACGCCGTCCACAATTTCATTAGCTTCCTCAAAATTAGCTACGATTGGTTACTTAATATGAACAGAAAAATGTTGTCGCTGCCTATAATCTTATTAGCTATTTGAAACTTACCGCGATTCATCATCTTAATTCCCGCCACTTCATCACTGTTACGAACATTCACTGCTACAGATGTCTCAGCTGTTCTGGAGTTTTACTGGGATGTCACTGAAAACAAAACCACAACCAGGACGTCGGTTGGAAAATTTACCAAACGGAGAGTGAGATTTCGCACTGTACGGATCAATATTGGTTCCGTAGACGCCGAAAATACAGACCACTCTTTAGACCTACGAGATAATGCTGTTGTATGCAAAAAATTAACAACGCTTCAGATTTTAAAGAAACTAAGGAAGGTATGTAGAAAATAAAAGCTTGATGTAAGGGATCGGAAATTCGCCTACAATATTACGTGTTTGAAGTAACTGGCAGAAATTCCCTTAATGGTAGGATGAGAGGACTGGATTATAATTGCTGAAAGCAATTAAGTGTATAAATTATCTTGAAGTGTTCGTACGAAGCAATTCAAAGTAGATGAAACATATGGCACACATTCATTGTAAAATACTTCAGATGATGAGGAGATTGGTTTTAAAGTTTTAATATCTTGTAATTTGTCTGGTCTCTGGCCAAAGCTCTCAGGCTGTAGGTATTAGTGTGTATTAGAGTGAATCATTCTTATTATTCCTGTCACTATCACTGTCTCATTTTTACAGAGTAGGTTTGCATAGTCATTGTTTACGTTGTCGCATTTTATTTCCCTTCTTTCTTCCTCCAATTTTTTGTTAAACGCTTCGATTCGTCTCTTATTGTTTAAGTACGGGCGCTAAAAACCCACTTCCTCGTGCGGCCGAGGCCGAGTAGCCATATTAATTCGTCCATCCGTCTTCGGTGCCGTATGCCGTGTAAGAGGCGCTTAATGATAAAATCAACATTATGCCTTTCTTACTTGTTTCGTCTTTACTGTTTATGACTTCATAATCCATTACAGCGTAATATTTCTGTACGGCTTTCTTGCATAAACTGCCCAAGATTTGCACCAGATGGCCGGACAGAAAACTATTTATTGCAGCAGTAAATAGGTCCCGTTTTAACGCATTAGAGTATCTACTGCTATGTTGAAATAACACAATACCATATACTCAAGCTTCAACGATTTATTGACATAGTTTCCAATACCACAAAAAAAAAAAAAAAAAAAAAAAAAAAAAAAAAAAAAAAAAAATGTTCAAATGTCTTAAGGGACTTAACTGCTGCGATTAACAGTTCCTAGGTTTACAAAATACTTAAAGTATCTCATACTAAGGACAACATACATACCCCTGGTCGAGAGAGGACTCGAATCTACAATGGCGAGCAACCGCGCGATCCACAGCAAGGCGCCTTAGCACTCGGCTACTCGCTTCCAATACCACTTCACTCACAAGACCAAATTAGGCATTGACTTGGGAGTGGTGCATTCACATACATATAGGTCTAACAAATCCAGAAGGCGTAATAACAGTTGACTAATCATGGAGTTAAAGGCTCATGCATGCCCGTCGTCCTTGCGAAGAACCAATTTGGTGTGGTAGTGCGATCTTGAGTGCCACTTTGCCGAAAAACGGCTTTTCACGCCGAAGGTTCAGTCAACGAACGTGTGTGTGTGTGGGGGGGGGGGGGAGTGTTCGTTTGCGCGCGCGCGCGCGCGCGCGCGCGCGCGCGCGCGCGCGCGCGCGTGTGTGTGTGTGTGTGTGTGTGTGTGTGTGTGTGTGTGTGTGTGTGTGTGTGTGTGTCGTCTTAGTATTATTGAGCTCAGTTTAAGTATTTGGAAATTATTTATTAATGAGTGGAAGGAAGAAGAATTATGACGGAAAAGTTTGTCCATAGTTGCATTGGGGCATTGAAATTATACAATAGCGACAAGTAAAAATGTGAGCTGTGCCGAGAATCGAATCCCAATCTCCCGCTTTGGACCAGCGGTCCCCTTAACAACTTTGCTAGCCGTGATAGGCTCCCATCGGTCCATGACCTCTTACACTCGCCATCACGAAATCCCATGCGAGGTCGAACGTATGACCGCATCTGCGGTGAAATGAATGAACCAAACGCCATATTAGCGTGTAAATACTTATTACAGATTGGTGTGGTGTCGCCACGCCGGAGTAGCCGAGCGACCTGGAGCGCCGCGTTACGGATCGCGCGGTCTCCCTCGTTGGAGGTTCGAATGATCCCTCAGGCATGGATGTGTGTGTTGTTCATAGGTTATTTTATTTGTCTTTGTATGAGTAGTTTGTAAGTCCAGGGAGTGATGAACAATGTAGTTTTGTACCATATAATTACAAAAATGTAATTCCTTGCTAGCCAGATAAGCAACACGGGTGAACTTGGGAGTCCTGGACTGCTAGAGCAGTTGTGTTGGCCTATATTCCGTCTTGGTACTTCAGTTGCACGGCATTCGGTGGCACCATGAAGGCCGACTGGACACTCGCAACCACTTCACAACGCTGGCCCTCTGATGGCCTTGTCGAAATTAACGTTGTAGCAGGCCAGAGAGCCTACAGTTGAGGGACTGTTATCTTGTGCGGCTTGCTCTACGGGCCTTCCGTTGCTTGTGGTGACGTCCTCTGGGCTGTCGCGTCGTCAGGGGCATAATGGTGGATACTGCATCTACCAAGTTCCGTTGCCACATTATTTACAATCCACATAGGACCTCTCTCTTATTCTAATACTTGGCACAAAAAGCTTCCACGTAACGTCAATGAAGTCTGTTTTACAATTAGGAATAGATGCGTCTGTTCCATTGGACAAAGAGATTTAGCTGCGAGCAAGGGAATACAGTAGTCAAACCAGGAGGACGAAAGGGGTACATCAATAGGTTCGCTATGGGGCTTTCTGATCAAAATTTTAGGGCTTATAACTCAGCCTTGACCTTTTGACCTTGACCTTGTCCTTTAGACCTTGACCTCTCGATTAATCGACATATCGATTAAATAGATACATAGACATATCAATCAAATCGATAAATAGTTAAATCGATCTATCGATCAAACCAAGTTCAGTAGCTCGATTGGATCGATATGTCATTTTAGCAACTTATCCATTTGATCGATAGGTAGATTGATCGATTTATCGATAGGTCAAGGTCAAAAGGTTAACGTCAAAAAGTCCAGGTCAAGGTCAAAAGGTCAAGGCTGAGTTATAAGCCCCAAAGTTTTGGTCTGAAAGCCCCATAGCTAACCTATTTACGTCCTTATGCAGTTTATGCACATATGTAAAGCCTTGAGAGGAACCTTATTTTTTCTTTAATCCGAAATGTCAATTATGCCACTGAATAGTATGTGTCTGTATGAATAATAATGTATACTTCTATTAGCATCAATTTGTGCAACAATTTTTGGTGCTGGAAATATGTATTGCTAGTGAAATTTCGGACGTTTGGAACCGCAGACTCTATAAGGCGACTGGGAGCGGAGCCACAATGGGACCCTCTCAAGCGGCAGAAACATGCACCCGGCAGAGCATTGCTACGTGTCTCCATGAGAATTCAGCAGACCGGCAGCAAGGGCCACCCAGAGGTGTTATCCTCAAGGTGTGCATTTTCTAGAAAAGTTGTTATGAGCGTCACAGTTCCATATGAAAGAGAATGTGGGCGCGTTAGCCACACTTGAGATGGTGTGGGCTCGGTTTCCTAGAACCAAGGCAAGGATAGCTGCTCCTTCCTATGGGAAACTAAATTCCTGGCGGTAGACCGTTTATCCCGCGTGAGGACGGTCCAAAGGCATACAATTCGCTAGAAATATGTATTCATGCGTGAATTCCGCTCCATACAATGTCTAAGCACCTGACTGACTGCCGCGCAATTTTATCTCTGCAATTGGTTAGCAACATGTGGGGGGCGGGTATTTTGGTACGAGTGGTCGCTTCTTCACGGGAGAGAGTTAGGAGATTGTCATGGTTCTTGGCAGCGTATAGTTGTATTGAGGAGGGCTCCACCTTGGAAGCCTCAGAATTTTTTTTAAATTGTGTAAGAGCACCACCAGGTGTTTATTCAGTTAGTGTGAAGTTCGGAGATTCAGGCGAGCCTGTCTTCAGCCCTGGAACCGCATCGGTGACCAGTAGCTCTGTTTTATTTGATTAATCCGTCATGCCAAGCTATATTTTTTGGGTCTGAACTACCGCAATGAGACATTCGTTGCATCTTTGGAGCCTAACTGCTCAGTTGTACGAACTGGTCTAGTGCTGTACGACAGAACTGCAAGGTCTTAACTTGACAACGAGCTGCATCGGGGCTCGTGGCTTTATTTAACATCAGTACAGCAGCGTCCCTTTTGGATGTGCACCGGAATTGTTTCTTGTTTCGCGACGGGATTTTTTTAGGCTTTGGCGCAACCGTCTACCTCGTCTTCAGCGCCAAGACAACACAACTTTTCATCTGCCGTCCACGTACTGGTAATCTACTGCAGAAATTGAGTTACAAAATCATTTTCCGTCATTGAAAGATCCTACGTCGCCAGTAATTTGCAGTAGTAGTAGTTCTCACAGGTTTTCAGATCTTGGAAACTCACCGCTGTGTTTGTTTCGTGCCGACAGCCAAACGAATAGAATTATTCAGTATGCCCCCGATCCCCGGCTTTGTCTTTCCCTGAACTTTAAACATCCTCCATTTTGCAAGCATTTTGTTCAGTATCATACAACAGTAAATATGTAGTTTATATGAACTATTTCATTTGAGCCCCCCCTTTCATCAATTAATGCGTTTTTTTTGTTATTTTTGGAATGGATTATTAACAAGAGGCCGGCCGCGGTGGCCGAGGGGACTGAGGCGCTTCAGTCACGGTCTGCACGGCCACTACGGTCGGGGGTTCGAATCCCCCCTCGGGCATGGATATTTGTGCCGTCCTATTCCGTAAGTAGTTCATAAGTAGTTTGTGTGTTTAGGGACTGATGACCCCGTAGTTAAGTCCCATAAGATTTACAAACATTCATTAACAAGAGACGCAGGGTGCCAATTATAGCTCAGTAAACTCCCTTCATGTTCAGTGCTTAATAAAAGATACTATTCCAAACGCAGTCAGAGAGCAATAAGCGCTCGTCACTTCAGACTATGAGCAGGCCAATTTCCAATTAATTCAATATCGAAGTGACGGTCGTTCATTTATCGACCTCTGCAGCAGTAAGTTCCCCATACAATCACTACCTCTAAACTCTAACTTTCTAAGGCCATATACCTGGTCACAATGTCTAGTAAGCAGGAGGTACCAGGTTCGAGCCCTGGACTCAGACAATATTTTCACATAGTTTGATTACAGCACCAAACAGGAGTTGAGACATAAAATACCCCAACAGTGTCCATAACAAGTGTCACTTACCGGGGTGGCGAGGTCGCAGAGCTCGTAAGGCAGTATGGGCTCCTCAGAGCAGGCCTCGTCGTCGTCGTACAGGAAGGGCGGCCGCGGGGGCGGGGGGGACGAGGAAGCGCGGGGGCGGCGGCCCGGGGCACTGCCGGCAGGCGGCGGCTGGCTCCGAGGACATGCTGCGACCGCGACCGCCTCTGCAACAACACAGTGTCGCCTTACCATACAGTGCCGAGGGGGCGTGGCAGCGGCACACACACCTCCACTAAGGCCGCGCTGTGGAGGCGGTTAGTCATGCTACAACAGTGTTTCACAACCTTTCTTAATACGCGACTCCCTTCCAACTAAATATGTTTTGGTGACCTCCCATCCTATGCACAAAAATTAACAGTAATGTTGGTGTGAATTCAAAAGGCATCAAGTAAAATTTTCTTCTTTTGATACGAATTTCTTATAAAAAACAAAAAAAGTACAGTATTTTACCTCATAGGAAAAACTTTCAGTCTATATTACATGAAATATATTGAATTCATGTAATAAAGCGATGTTCCATTCAGAAATATATACAGGGGTTTCACTAAGTGTGTTTGCCTCTGTAACTTATAAAATAATAGGTGACGGGAAATTTTAATCCGGTAGGTCAACACAAGAAATGTTACACTTTCAAAATGTTCAAATGTTTGTAAAGCTTATGGGACTTAACTACGGGGTCATCAGTCCCTAATCTTACAAACTACTTATGAACTACTTACGAACTAGGACGGCACAAATATCCATTCCCGAGGGGGGATTCGAACCCCCCGACCGTAGTGGCCGTGCAGACCGTGACTAGAGCGCCTTAGTCCCCTCGGCCACCGCGGCCGGCAGGAGCTATCAACATAGTTTATTGTATCATTTTCCAAAGAGTTACACCACAAAGATATAATTTTTTAAATGGAACAATAGTTTTTTCTATGGTGCATTGGATTCGTTGAAACCAGCTGCGTCCAAATCAATTTAAACTACATTCCTATCACTGTTAGTTTGGGAGCTACAAGCCTTCAAAGTTCCGGGGGCGGAGGCTGCGATAGCGTAGCTAACTGGCCGATTGGCTATCCCCTGGGGCACGGCCCACTGTCTCATGACCACCAGCCAGTTAGCTACGCTGTCGTAGCCTCCATCCCCTAAACTTTGAAGGCTTGTAGCTCCCAAACTAACAGCGATAGGAATGTAGTTTAAATTGATTTGGACGCAACTGATTTCAACGAATCTAATGCATGATAGGAAAAACTATTACTCCATTTAAAAAATTATATCTTTGTGCTGTAACTTTTTGGAAAATGATACAATAAGCTATGTTCATGTAACATTTCTTGTGTTGACCTACCACATTAAAATTTCCCGTCACCTATTATTTTATAAGTTACAGAGGCAAACACACTTAGTAAAACACCCTGAGTATATACATGAATTTGAAATATTCAAACATTTCGACCGTTTCAGAGCACTGAAATAAATCCAGATATGAAAATTTGGACTGGACCGGGATTCGACCCCTTATTTCCCGTTTTGGCCAGCGGTCGCCTTAACCAGTTAGGCTATCCAGGCACGCTTCCCTTCCAACCGAAATTCTCACCTTGTAGCACACTACGATTGTAGCGCCCCCTGCTCATTTTATTCCACTTGATCGCAGCCTGCACCGGATTCCCGCAAGGAACCGAGCGTATTAATACTCTCTCTTTCCAAGCATTAATCCCGACTTGCAGGGTCTGCTACTTTGCTGCGTCTACTACATTTATTTCAGTCGTTGACGTCTTCTTGTCTTGAACCAACAGCGTTGATGTCTGCTCTGATGATGTCAATCCATCTCTTTGCCTGTCTTTCTCGTGGTCTTGTTCCTCCTGGGTTGATGTGGCGTGCTGTCTTCGCAACCGAGTTGCCCTCCTTTCTGATGACGTGGCCGTACCAGCGGAGACGGGCTTCCCTCAGTTTGTCTGTGATGGGCGCCACACCAAACTTTTGTCGGACTCCTGTATTTTTTACGTGGTCACATCGGGTCAGCTCCATGGACCCAATGGATCTTCATTTCCATCGTATGTAGCATTTATTCCTGCTGTTTCGTCGTAGGGCGACACTCAGTCCCATAGATTGCTCCTGGAGGTACAATGGTTTTGTAAACTTTTGTCTTCAGACTTTGAGGCAGACGTTTTATCGCAGACGACACCAGAGACCTGTCTCCACTTGACCCAAGCTGCATTCACTCTCTTTCGAGTATCGAGAGTTGTGTCACAGTCTGAGGTGACAACGGACCCCAGGTACTGGTCTTCTGCAATACTTCTCCCCGATACTTTTGGTGCCTCTTTTTGGGAGCCGCATTCTACGTATTCAGTCTTCTGTACATTGAGGTGCAGCCCATTTTCAGGCAGTCTGATCTTCCACCGTTGAACCTGGTGTTGGAGTTCTGGGCGGGTTTGTTCGGCAAGTACCACATCATCGGCATAAACAAGGGTCTACAGATGTGAAGTCTGTATGTCAGTTGTTGCCGTATCCATACAGAGGATGAATAGTAATAGTATTAACACATCTGCACGAAATTTTCAGTTGCCTGTTGGGGCAGATATACGATTATTTAAATGGTGTCTCTTCTTTTCGCACATGTCCGAAAAAACACGTGGGCAGGGGACACTACAATCGCAGTTTGCTACAAGATGAGAATTTGAGTTGGAAGCGTCCTTGGACAGCCTAATTGCTTAAGGCGACCGCTGGCCCAAAGCGTGAAATCAGGGTTCGAACCCCGATCCAGCTAAAATTTTCATCTTTGCCATTGGATTTATTTTATTGCCGTGAAACAGCCGAAATGTTTAAATATTTGGAATTCGTAAAATTACAGTCGTTGATCTACAATTGACGTCTGTTATTCCGGACGTGTCCGAAAAGAATATGTTCAAATGTTTGTATAGCTTATGGGACTTAACTACGGGGTCATCAGTCCCTAAACTTACAAACTACTTATGAACTAGCTAATACTTAGGAAGGCACAAATATCCATACCCGAGGGGGAATTCGAACCCCCGACCGTAGTGGCCGTGCAGACCGTAACTGGAGCGCCTCAGTCCCCTCGGCCACCGCTGCCGGCGTCCGAAAAGAACAGACACCATATAAGTATAAGAAAAATATATGTTGTGTAACGAGGTTTCGCATTACAGGTAAGGCTCTGAATCGAACTATGATTCTTTGAGGAATGTCCAACTCTTTAGTCAAACAATTCAGTATCTCAAAAGTACTTATTGTATCTTGTAAGTTTAGCTTTCGCCTGGTACCTGAGAACAGTTGTCAGTTCTTACGTTTATTCATTTTAAATATGTGTGTTTAAAGCAATCTTTGTAGTATTCAACTTAGAAATGATTATCAACAAAGAAATTGGAAAGAACACGTAGATAATGTCGTGCTAAAGGCGAACCAGAGACTGCGTTTTAATGGCAGAACCCTTAAAACATATAACAGAACTACAAAAGAAACTGCATATCCGGCCGTGGTGGCCGAGAGGACTGAGGCGCTCCAGTCACGGTCTACACGGCCAGTACGGTCGGGGGTTCGAATCCCCCCCTCAGATATGGATATTTGTGACATCCTTAGTATTAGCTAGTTCATAAGTAGTTTGTAAGTTTAGGGACTGATGACCCCGTAGTTAAGTCCCGTAAGCTATACAAACATTTAAACATTTTTGAAACTGCATACACTACGCTTTTCCGTCCATTTTTGGAGTATTGCTGCCCAGTGTGGGATCCTTATCAGGTGGGTTTCACGGAAGACATCGAAAGAGTCCAAAGAAGGGCAGCTAGTTTCGTATTGTCACGATACAGGGAAGACAGCGTTACGGAAATGATACAGGATCTGGGATGGGAATCATTACAACAACGGCGCTTATCGCTGCGGCATGGGCTACTTACGAAACTCCAATCGCCAACATTCTCCTCCGAATGTGAAAATATATTATTGACTCCCACTTACATAGGTATAAATGATCATCAGAATAAAATACGAGAGATCAGAGCCCGAACGGAGAGCTTCAGGTGTTTCATTCTTCCCGTGCGCTATTCGAGAATGGGATGGGAGGTAAAATAGTATAACGGTGGTTCGATGAACCCTCTGCCAGGCACTTAAATGTGATTTGCAGGGTATCCCAGGTAGATGTAGACGTGTGCCTAGGCGCTGCTGTCGTGTTCCGAGCGGCGCCGGTGTTGACGTAAACAGGAACGCGCCGACTGCAGTACACGAGGCGTCTGCGCCCCACGGGAAATGCAGCGAAGTGACCGCCGCGCTCGCGCTCGGTGTTTTTATATTTGTTTTTATTTGCGGGCTTCGCCTTGGGCGCGAGTCCTCCCAGTGGCGATATTAAGTGGTACTCGCATTCCCGCAGACTCCACGGACCCGCCATTAGCAGTAATGACTCTGGTGTCTCCGCGTTGAGCGCAATGGCCGCCCGGCCGGGTGTTCTCGCGACACGCCTCTGTCACCTGCTGCCGGCTGCTGCCTCTCTCTCTCTCTCTCTCTCTCCCTCTCTCTCTCTCTCTCTTTCTCTCTCTCTCACACACACACACACACAGACAGGCGCCAACAATGGGAGCCACGGGCGCACTCGAAATCAATAAGCCTTGTCTCTGTGTTAAGGTCATCCTGTACAGTGTACAGTGTCACCATAGTAAGGGCAAAAAAAATAACCAAGTACATCCAAGTACATCTACATCTACATAGATACTCTGCAAATCACATTTAAGTGTGTGGCAGAGGGTTCATTAACCACTTTCATAACCTTTCTCTGCCGTTCCAGTCTCTAATAGCGCGCGGGGAGAAGGAACACCTAAATCGTAACGTTTTCCATCTCTTATGATTATGTCTCCCTATGTAGGTGGGTGCAAGCAAAATATTTTCACATCCACCTCTATCGGCCAACTGTCCGATCCAAGCTGGATTACGGGAGTTTCGTGTACTCTTCTGCACGGCCGTCCATTTCACGCCGCCTAAACTCGATTCACCACGGGGGTTACGCCTGGCTACAGTAGCCTTTTACACTAGCCCTGTTGACAGCCTCTATGCCGAAGTTGCCGAATTACCTTTAACCTATCGACGCGACATATTGCTGTGTCGCTTTTTTTTTTTCTTTTCTTTTTTTTTTTTTGTTGTGTTTTTAGGGCGCACAACTGCTAAGGTCATTAGCGCCCAGACAAGAACAGAGATTCTAGATCTCAAAAAATTGGTAACTGCCAGTTAGAATATCAAGAGAAGGCTAAAAACAAAAGATAAAAAACAATTAAATGGGTTAAACATCCTTTGATAAATTGGCCAAGTTGATGAAACGCAAAACTCGAGCAGCTGCTCGTGTGTCATCAGCTAAAATTTCCTCCAGAGTAGCAAGTGAAGGGCTGCACGGAGATGATTAAAATTAACACAAGACATGTCGCACCGTCAGCAATTCACCGCAGGAGCACAGCGGTGCAGGGTCGGCGGTTAGCAAATGACAGTGGCTGAAACGATCCGCAACCGGGCCAGGATGAGCTCCTCTCTCCGAGAGGGGCGTGAGGAGGTCCTCCAAGCGGTCGGGGTCAATTTTACAGTTCTCAATTTATTGTCGTACAGTGAGAACCACGCACTGTGCCAGGACGACACGATACTCCTGCGAAGAGCCCGATGAACATCGTCCGATGGTACGCAAAAGGTAGCCATGCGAGGCAAAAGAGCTGCTGCCTTGGCTGCTATGTCGGCGGTCTCATTCCCGGGTACACCCACGTGACCAGGGACCCACAGAAAAGAAACGTGACAGCTTTCATCTGCTAGCAACTAGAGGGAGCGTTGGATCCGATACACGAGAGGATGGGTCGAGAAAGGGTCCTTAAGACTGTAAAGGGCACTAAGGGAGTCCGAACATATGGCATAGAAAGGTTGGCGGTGGCGGCAGGTATACAAAACGGCCTGGTGGAGGGCAAAAAGCTCGGCCGTGAAATTCGAGCACCGGTCAGGGAGCTTGTATTGGAAACGGTTGTCCCCGACGACGAAGGCAGATCCGACACCGTCAGTGCTCTTGGAACCATTAGTGTAAATAAACATGGCATTATTGAACCGCGAACGGAGTTCGACAAGCCTCGAGCGGTATACCAAATCCGGAGTGCTCTCCATCTTGTCTCTGTGGTAAGGTCATCATGTACAGTGTACAGTGTCACCATTGTAAGGGCAAAAAAAAAAAAAAAAAAAATGAATAAATAAATAAATAAAAATAAAAATAAATAACCAAGTACATCCAAGTACATCTACATAGATACTCTGCAAATCACATTTAAGTGCGTGGCAGAGGGTTCATTAACCACTTTCATAACCCTTCTCTACCGTTCCAGTCTCTAATAGCGCGCGGGAAGGAGAAACACCTAAATCGTTCCGTTTTCCATCTCTCTTATTTTACTGGGATGGTTATGTCTCCCTATGTAGGTGGGTGCAAGCAAAATATTTTCACATTCACCTCTATCAGTCAACTGTCAGATCCAAGCTGGATTACGGGAATTTCGTGTACTCTTCTGCACGGCCGTCCATTTCACGCCGCCTGAACTCGATTCACCATCGGGGGCTACCCCTGGCTACAGGAGCCTTTTACACTAGCCCTGTTGACAGCCTCTATACCGAAGCTGCCGAATTACCTTTAGCCTATCGACGCGACATATTGCTGTGTCTGTACGCATGCCGTCTGCTGTCGATGCCCCACCACCCTTCCTATCCATCATTCTTTAATGACGCCCTCGATAGCCAATATGGGCTGCCCGCAACTGTCCTGCTCCCCCTTGGTGTCCGCTTTCGTCGCTTGCTTCGGTAGCTCGATCTTACCCTCCCTTTCACATTTCAAATAGGTCAGAACCCAGTGCCACCTTGGCTTCAGGCTCAAGTTTGCGTTCACCCCGAACTCACCTCACTCCCGAAGGAGAGTACTTCGGATGTGATTTACCGCTAGAGGTTTTTTGGACTTCGTGCGCGGCTGGATAATTCTGTCTTCATATATACAGATGGCTCTAAGACCAATGAAGGTCTCTGATGTGAGTTTGTCGTCGGGAATGACGATTTTCAGTACAGGCTTCATGACCACTGCTCGAATTTGCTTTATGCCCTCTATCAGGCTGTACTATACATCCGCCGACACCGTTATCCTTCCTCTGTCATCTGACTCCCTCAGCACCATCCAGAGTCTGAGAGACCCCCTTTCTGCCAATCCTGTTGGGCACCGAATTAACCGCTCCCTTCAAGTCTGGCCACGCAGGCGTGCCTGGTAACGAGGCTACTGATGCCACGGCCAAGTCTGCAACTCTCCTACCTCTGACAGCTATGTACTGTGTCCCATCGAATGATATTCGAGGGCCTCTTTCATGTGGCCTTATATCGTCGTGGCATAATGTGTGGTCTTCTTCGAACCACTAAATCGCTCCCGGTGGCTTCGAAGACCTCCTCACGCCGCTCGCTACGCGGTCATCTTGGTCCGGTTGCGGATCGGACATTGCTGATTCAGCCACTACCACGTGTTAACTGTTGACCCCGCACAGTTATGTTCCTGTGGTCACCCGCTGACGGTGCACCATGTTTTATTGTCTTGTCCAAATTTTACTCCTGTTCGTATTGCACTGAATCTACCGGATACATTGGAAGAAATTTAAGCTGATGAAGCAAGAGCTGCTGCTCCAGTCTTGAATTTTATCAACTTGGCCAATTTGTCAAAGGACAGTTAGTTCTTCCTTTTGCTGTATTTTACCCTATGTTTTTAGATGTTTTCATATAGGCTAATTATCCTTCGGTATATCTCAGTTTTGATTCGGGTGCAAATGACCTCAACTGTTGTGCGCGCTAAAACCAGAAAAAAAACCATTCAGAAATAAATGTCGGTGATTGAAAATTTGCAAATAGAACTCGCCGCAACGAATAACTTCGTTCTTTTAATGATTTCCACTTCAAATCGTGCAACATTTCCGTGACGCTTTCCCCCGTATAACGTGAAAAAAAAACGAAAGAGCTGCCCTTCTCTGAACCTTCTCAATGTCTTCCGTCAGTCCCACCTGGTGAGGGTCCCACCCGGGCAACAGTACTCTAGGAGAGGATGCACAAGTGTGATGTAGCCAGTCTCTTTGGCTGAGCTGTTGCATCTTCGAAGCGTTCTGACAGTGAAACGTAAGCTTGGGTTCCCCTTCCCTACAATATTTTCTGTGCGTTCTCTCCAGTGTAAGTTGCTCATAATTGTAACTCCTAGGTATTTGGTAGAATTTACGACCTTAAGGTTTGACTGATTTATCGTGTAATTGAAGTTCAGCGGGTTTCATTTAGTAGACATGTGTATTACTTCACTTTTAAATTATTTAGTGTTAACTGCCAATTTTCACACCATGTAGAACTTATGTCTAAATCGCTTTGCAGATGCTTTTATCCTCTGTTGACTTCATTAACCGATAAACGACACCGTCATGCGCGAACAGTCTAAGGGGGCTGTTCAGATTGTTTCCTAAATCGTTTATAAACGCAAATAAGAGTATGGGGCCTATAACGCTTCCCTGGGGAACGCCAGATGTCACTTCTGTTTTACTCCATGAATGGGAGTGAGGTGTTATTGAATACACGTTTACAGCCAAGGTTACAGCGACAAACGAGGCACAACCAACATTAGCATCAAAGGGAGATGTTCAACACACGAATAAGTAATAATACTTTGTAAACAGTCTCCTTTTCAGAGACTACTTCCAAACACAAACGATTAAGTTAAACGTGGTTACTGCAGTACAAAGTAAATGTGTTCATGTGCCGATATAATCCCAGAAAACATAAACCAACATACTCATATTGATACTTGAAGTATTTATTGAAATGTTTCTCTCTGCCAATGTCCCCTTCTTTAAAACCTAGTTTGAACTGGCTCGTCTAGGGTCATCATTATTCCTGTCCCAACCATTTTCTCATTTTAGTGAAAGTTGTTCCAATCTACTACAGAGTAGGTTTCCATAGATATTGTTCAAGTTGTCCTATTTTATTTTCACTCACTCTTTCAGTTTTCTGTGATATACTTCCACTCGTCTCTTATTATTTGTGTCAGGGAGGCAAAAACCCACTTTCTCGTGCGGCCGATTCCTCATCTCCATTCATCCATCCGTCTCTGAGGCCGTATGCCGTTTAAGTGGCACTTAATGATAAACTCAACATTATGCTTTTCTCACCTGTTCCGTCTTTACTGTTTATGACCACTCCATAATTCATTACAGCGGACTACATCTCCGTACGGCTTTCTTGCATAAATTGCATCAGATTTGCAGAAGGTGTCCAGAATTAAAACTATTTTTGTAGCAGTAAATAGATGCCGTGTTAAAGCTTTAGAATATATACAGCTATGTTGAAATAACACAATACTTCATACTCAAGCTTCGACACTTATTGACACACAATAGTTTGCAATACTACAAAAAATTTTCAATAGTTTTAAATCTATGGAACTTAATTGCTGCGATTATAAGTAAATAGGCTTACAAATTACTTAAATCAACTAATATTAAGGACAACACACACACACACATACACATACACAAACATGCCAGAGAGAGGACTCTCCCTAAGTAGGTGGGTGCTAGCAATATTTTCACATTCAGAAGTAAAAGTCTGAAACTTTGCAAAAAGATCACGCTGTAGTGAATAACGTCTTTGTTTTAATGATTTCCATCACAATTCGTGAAACATTTCCGCGACGTAACCCCCCCCCCCCCCCCGGTAACGTGATAAAACAAAACGAGCTGCCCTTCTCTGGACCATCTCAATATCTTCCGTCAGTCCCACCTGCTGAGGGTCCCACATTGGGAACAGTACTCCAGGAGAGAACGCACAAGTGTGACGTATGCAGTCTCTTTGGTGGAGCTGGTGCATCTTCGAAGCGTTCTGCCAATGAAACGAAATCTTTGGTTCACCTTCCTCGCAATATCTTCTGTTTGTTCTCTCCAGTCTAAGTTGTTGTGTTGTTGTTGTGGTCTTCAGTCCGCAGACTGGTTTGATGCAGCTCTCCGCGCTACCCTGTCCTGTGCGAGTCTCTTCATCTGAGAATATGTTCGGCAACCTACATCCTTTTGAATCTGCTTCCTGTATTCGTCCCTCGATCTCCCTCTACGATTTTTACCCCATACACTTCTTCTAATGCTAAGTTGACAATTCCTTGATGTCTCAGAAAGTGTCGTACCAATCTATCCTTTCTCTTAGTCAGGATATGCCAGAAACTCATTTTCTCCCCGATTCGGTTAAGCACCTCCTCGTTAGTTACGTGATCTACTCATCTATTCTTCATCATTCGTCTGTAGCACCACATTTCAATTCCTTGTCGACCACGTTTCACTCCCATAAAATGCTACACTCCAGACAAATGCTTTCAGAAAGGACTTCCTAAGATTTAAATTAATATTGGATGTTAAAAAAGTTTCGCTTCTTAAGAAACACTTTTCTCATCATAGCCATTTTCATTTTACATCTTCTTTACTTCAGCCATCACAAGTTATCTTGCTCCCAAATAACAAATTTCATCTACTACTTTTATTGTCTCATCATCTAATCTAATTCCTTCAGCATCACCTGATTTCCTGACATTCCATCCCATTACCTTCGTTTTTTCTTGTTAATGCTCATCTTATATCTTCCTTTCTAGACACTGTCCATCCCATTCAATTGCTCTTCCAGATCTTTTACGGCCTCTTACACAATTACTTTGTCATCGGCAAACCGCAATGTTTTTATTTCTTCTCCCTGCACTTTAATGCCCTCTCCAAATTTCTCCTTCCATTCCTTCACTGCCTGCTCGATGTACAGATTGAACAACATTGGGGAAAGGCTACAACCCTGTCTTACTCCCTTCGCAACCTCTGCGTCCCTTTCTTGCCCTTCGACTCTAATAACCGCAGTCTGGTTTTTGTATAGGTCGAATATAACTCTTCGTGCCGGCCGCGGTGGCCGAGGGGACTGAGGGCTCCAGTCACGGTCTGCACGACCACTACGGTCGGGGGTTCGAATCCCCCCTCGGGCATGGATATTTGTGCCGTCCTTAGTCTTAGGTAGTTCATAAGTAGTTTGTAAGCTTAGGGACTGATGACCCCGTAGTTAAGTCCCATAAGTTCTACAAACATTTGAACATTTAACTATTCTTTCCCAATACTCCATAAAAGGACGGACAAGCGTAGTGTATGCAGTTTCTTCAGTAGTTCTGTTGCATCTCTTAGGGGTTCTACCAATAAAACGCAGTCTCTGGTTCGCCTTTCCCACGACATTATCTACGTGTTCTTTCCAATTTAAGTCTGAAGTAATAGTAATTCCTTATTCCTTCAGAATTTGGAAGAGTGTATTCCAGTCGACATTGTCAAAAGCTTTCTCCAAATCGACAAAAGCTAAAAACGTAGGTTTCCCTTTCCTGAGCCTAAGGGAAAGGTAAAGCAGTCAACAATCCGAAGATTGGTTTGAACACCACAGTGCTTTACTAGGCAAGGTCCTGTTTGGAGGTGGTATGCCGTTGCCTTCCTCCGACCTTCGAACTGACTTACCCAGCCAGTTATAGGGGGACCTACAGTTTAACGTGGGTTCCGAACCACGGTGCTACTCGGTATTTTTCACATGAGCAATACTGCCAGAGGTGAAAGAAGTGGAAAGTGACAGATAAAAATCCTAGGACCCGGCGGGGATCGATCCCGCGACCTTTGGATTTGTTCCTTCAGAATTTAGAAGAGTATATTCCAGTCGACATTGTCAAAAGCTTTCTCCAAATCGACAAACGCTGAAAACGTAGGTTTCCCTTTCCTGAGTCTATCTTCTAAGATAAGTCGTAATGCGAGTATTGCCTCCCGTGTTCCTACATTTTTCCTAAATCCAAACTGATCTTCCCAGAGGTCGGATTCCACAAGTTTCTGTATATAATTCGTGTTAGTATTTTGCACCCATGACTAATTAAACTGATAGTTCTGTAATTTTCATACTTCACAGTTGTTCGTAATTTTAACTCCTGGGTATTTGGTAGAATTTATGACCTTAAGGTTTGACTGATTTATCTCGTAATTGAAGATATTTACGTAAAGGAAAGAGAAAATTCAAATGTTCAAATGTTTGTAAAGCTTATGGGACTTAACTACGGAGTCATCAGTCCCTAAACTTACAAACTACTTATGAATTACTTACGAACTAGGACGGCACAAATATCCATGCCCGAGGGGGGATTAGAACCCCCGACCGTAGTGGCCGGTGTCGCGAATTCTGGGCCCAGTGAATTCTGGGCCCACTGAATTCTGGGCCCGGAAAAGGTCGGGTCACTAATCCTCCTCCCCCCCCCCCTCCCTCACGCCGGGATGGGTGCCGGCCGGCAGGTAAACGAACAGACTTCATTATTTTGCGCCGGTAGCTTGGTTCATGTAAACACACTCGGCTCTGAAATACTTTTCTACAAACATTACAAGGCAACAGTGAGAGACATTGTTATAGTACATGTGGCTGCAATTCGAGTGGTTGCCAGAAAACATTGTGGGCCAGCAGTGGCGGCGATTGGACGTTAGAAGTGGGGGGGGGGGGGGGACAAAATAAAATCTAAAACTAAAAATGGTATTGTAAGAAATTGTTTCATGTTATAGTTTGATTTTTGCACCTACAGGCCTATAATACCAAATACGAGGAAAAACAAAAGACAATATACAATTGTATTTGCCTTAAGTTGTTCAATTAAGTTGTCTAGTAAAATACAACTGTTACAAACAAAGGAACATTAGATTAATTATAAACAAAAAACAGACAATAGTGTAATTTAACATGATACATCTTGTCAAATTATTGCTTAAAAACAAAGCTATGTGCCTTGGTTTTCCGCCTGGCATAAATTTCTACACATTCTTCTAATTTGAATTTTTAGCCGCATCTTTTTCAATGGCTAGTATAGCTAAATGTGTTAAACGTTCTTGAAGCATAGAATTCCTAAAGTAGTTTTTGATCCGTTTGAGGACATTGAAAGATCGTTCTGCCGTTGCAGTGGACACCGGAATAGTCAAAAACAGTTGCAGTAACTTGAACAAATTAGGGAATACATACTGGTTGTGAACATTTTCAGACTTAAATTGTGAAACCAAATTTGGCAAAAGATAACGATCTATTTGTTCTGAATCATGCTTCTTTCTTGAAAATACATCGATTTCTGAGACTAAATTGTCATTTTCCAAACCAAATGCGGAGCTCACATCAAAACATGCTTCTTTGATACGGTCGTTACAAATTGAGTTGTTCTTCAACGAAGCCGTCAGAAGTAGTTCCATGTTGCAGAGTAGAGCCAGCTGTTTTTTTTTTTTTTCAAATAGTGACCTAATTATCTCACTGAGTGTATCTAACAGAGGGTAGTAAAATGTTTTTAAAAAGTAGGCTTCAGGTGAATCATATTCAGGATTAACATCTCCTCCTTCTATTTTTTGTGCAAGTTTTCTTTTGCGTTGAACTGTTGGCCCCTCAAAGCCAAGTCTTTCACAAAAATCAAGTGCTTCAGTAAAAAGCTTTTGGAACTCTTCTTCATTTCTCAAACAATTTATGAACATAACTACGCTGTCAGCCACTTGGACTACTTCATGTATGGATAGATCATGATTCTGTATGTTCTTTGAAAGAATGACAGTTTTTTTTCAAAAAAGTACTTCATAGTATTCAATACAAAAATAAATTCAAACTTGGTAATACATGTGATCAATCCGTGAGCATCTCCACCAGTTTTGGAGTCAGTAGCTTCAATATTTTCCAGAGTGTGCAGTATATATATTAAGTGTTGTTCAGCTGCTCGCGAGCTTTCATATCTGCTGCTAAATCTTGTGTCACTTAGTGCTTTCAAGGACAAATCCTTATTTATTCCTTCTTTGACTGCACATGATGCACTTTTCACTGTGGCAAATACTGCTTGTCTTTTAGGCGAAGCCTCAATAAAACTGTATAGTTGTTTGACTGTGCTAAAAATATTGCGAACAGAAGGAATGTTTTTAGATGCATCGGCAAATGCAAGATTTAGATAATGGATATAGCAATGTACAAACATAACGCACGGGTTTTGTTCTTTCATTCTCACAGCGACACCCTTGTAAGAACCATTCATGTTTCCCGCTCCGTCATAGCACTGAGCAATTATACTTTTAAGGTCAATGCCAAGTTCACCGAAAATTGAAACAAGCAGCTTGTATAACGTTTCACCGTCAGTGAAATCAGCTTTGTAAAAACCAAGAAAGCTTTCTATGATTTCGAGCTTTTCTGTTACATATCTCACAACAAGAGTCAATTATTCTTGATGTGATACATCTGGAGTTTCATCAACAATCACGGAGAATAGTTTCGATTTTTTAGCATCAAATATGTACTGCCTGCCCTAATTTGCCAAGATTTCAATCATTTCATTTTGAACATCGTGATTAACATAATTGAAAAACTTCTCTGTCTAAAAATTCTTGTTTTAATAAAGAGTTTTCTGTTGATCTCAGCTTAAATAACTCGACATAATTACCCCTGTTATCAGAGTCCTCACTTTCTCTATGAACCCGAAGTGCTATTCCCTGCTTGGCCATGAAAAGTAGGGACTGGAATAAAATCTTCAGATAATCACGATTTTTTCAACTTCTTCTTGATGATGTGTTGATATTTTGCTTACCACACTTTCTTTACTTTTAAAACCTTACTGCCAAATTTGAAGACCTCTGAGGTGAGAAGAAGTTTTTTCGTGCTCTTTAAAGCGTTGGACTGCTTTTTTCCAGTTTTTAAACCCATTAGATATGAATGTTTCATCATAACAACCTGTGGAACCGAACAAACGACATGGGAAGCAAAAAGCTTTATCAGCAGGAACACTGTATTCTAACCAATTGTAATTTGTGTATCACATACTTCTAAACTTTCTACCTTTTGTTTCTGGGTACTTATCAATAATAGGTTGAAAAGGACCATTTTTTAAAAACTGTGATGCTGCTTGTCTACCATGAATTGGATATTTTGGTTCAAATTGAAGCTGAGAAGGACTATTAGACTGAGTAGTCTTGCAGGCAATATACTCTCAGCACTTGAAGGTGTAGGTGTAAGTATACCGGTAACTATTTAAATGGTTGATTCTGTCACTGACGAAATTCGCTGTGGTTCATCTATTTCTGGTGTAGCCGACACTGAGACTTCAGCCAAGTCACTATCTGGATCCAAAGCAACAGCAATATTTAGGGCTGTGTGGGACTGTAATCCTTCTTGGGATTTCTGCCTTTTGCTGAAGAAATCGATTAACTATCTTCCTGAAGAACGCTTCATTGTTAACTAAAAGACACAAAAGTGCGTTCACAAACACAACTGCATTCGATTTGACCAGAACTACTACAAACACAGAGGACAACCTTTGTGCTGGAACAGTACTATCCCCAAACTGTAACCTGGCTTGCGGGCCACCTCTCGGAAACTCTCGGCAGCAGTCGGTAGATTTCGTGGCGTAGCGAGTTGCATATGATCGTTGCCAACTGTGCAGCGTAGACTGCATTTGTCGTTTCCTTTGTTGCTTAGTTGTGCTGTTTCTGTCAGTGTTTAGTTGCTGCGTTTACAAGAAAATGAAGATTGATCCTGTAGAGGTTGTTGTTGTGGTCTTCAGTCCGAAGACTGGTTTGATGCAGCTCTCCATGCTACTCTATCCTGTGCAAGCCTTTTCATTTCAGAATAACTAATGCAGTTTTTAACCCCACAATTCCTTCCAGTAATAAATTGGTGATACCTTGATGTCTCAGAATGTGTCCTATCAATTTCTCCCTCCTTTTAGTCAGGTTATGCCACAACGTTCCTTTATCCCCAATTCTATTCAGAAACTCTTATCTAAATTTCTACATTCTTCTGTAACACCACATTTCAAAAGCTTCTATTCGGTTCTTGTCTTCACTATTTATCGTCCACGTTTCGCTTCCATACAAGGCTACACGCCAGACAAATACCTTCAAAAACGATTTTCTAACACTTAAATCTATGTTTGATGTGAACAAATTTCTCTTCTTCAGAAATCCATTTCTTGCCATTCCGTGTCTACATTTTCTATCCTCCCTGTTTCGACCACCGTACCTGTAGAGATATAGCACATAAAATCCAGTCGGCATATACCTTTTTTTTTTTTAGCGGGATAGTTCCAACTCTGGAATCATTTGACGACGATGAGGTAGTGGAATTTCAGTTAAGGGTTATGCAAATTGTTTCTGAAATTAAGAAATGTAAAATGTCATGGGATAAAATTAATACTGCCGCTCACCTTAGTACATCAAGTGCATATGCGTCATGTTTAACCCTTTATCACTAACAAGCACTTAACAAATGCAAAAGAAAAATAATCTCTCACCCGCTACCGACACAAAGCGTTACGAACAAGCAGTGGAGCAATTTTCAGGGACATGTTCCAGATCCTCGACGCCATCACAAATCTCTGAAAATTCATGTATTGGGTCTTCGATTTTTAACCTATGTTTTAATTTTTTAAATATGATTTGAAAAATGTACATTATTTAGAATAACAAATATTTTTTAGTTTGGAAAGTAGGAGGCGAGGTACTGGCGGAAGTAAAGTTGTGAGGCGGCATCGTGAGTCGTGTCGGGGTAGCTCAGTCGGTAGAGCGCTTGCCCGCGAAAGGCAAAGGTCCCAGGTTCGAGTCCCGGTTCCGGCACACAATTTTAATCTGCCAGGAAGTTTCAAATCTTTTTTAAATTTTTAACTATTGGTTTTTCCACTCATCGGATTGTAATTGCTAACATCTGTATAGGCTGGAAACATTCCTAGAAGGATGTGTTACTGTGCTGAATGGAACTCTTCATTCGTGCACGTAGTCATCAAAAGTCGATAAACTCATCCGAAAATAATTAAAACCTTATCTCCCCTTAATTCCTCAAAAAGGACAGAGAATGCATCCACTTCGTCTTTTCTCATATTGAGGGGATGAACCCAATGCAACCTTCTTCTTCTCTTCAAACGTCTGTACTAGACAAACCACGCTAATAGCTGATGGTGCTCCATTTGCAGTCTGGGACGGCAACTGCAGATGGAAGGCTGTCACGACACGGCACGGCACGGCATGCCGTGGAGCTGTTGGGTGACTGTGAAGAGGCGTGGATCTCGTGTCGGCCCGGCAAGAATGCCGACCACCCGCTCACCAGAAGCCAAGTTAAAATTTGCGTATAGTACTGGCGCGCAGAGAGATATATTTGGCTACGATTGTCAACTGTCGTCAGATGTCGTGTGCGAAGGCGGAGCCTCCTTCTCTACTACAATGTCTCGCCGAGCATGTGTACCACCATAATTCCCACTTATAGCTATGTTAGAATTGTGCAAATCAGTTTTAAAAGTATGCAAGTGTTACTACGCTAAAAAAGTGAATAATTTAATCATATTTTTCTAAGAAAGTGGCTCCCCCTAATCGCCGCCACTGTGGGCCAGTGTTGTCGGCAATAACAATTTTTATGGCCCGTGCAAACGTAGCTTTACGTGCTGTACTGATGAAAGAGTTATAGAGATGATCAAACAAGAACCAAAAGTGATGCAGTTGGAAGTGGTCATGTAATTTCTGTTTGACAACTTATCATTGGGTATTCAGAAGCTACAATGGAAAAATTGGAAACCAAATTACAAACACATAATTTTAAAAATCACGTCTGACAAAAAATGTTTAAATTAACGTAAAATAAAATCTGTTCCACAGCCTGCGAATGTTAGACCTACATGTAATGTACATGAACCAGGAGTGTGCACGTTTATGTGAAATAATCTGCGTATTGCTTCCCATCCCACGCATAGCGCTAAATGTGCATGGCCCCTACATATGACTTCGAAACAGGAAAACCCTTTCTATTTTGTAATTATAGTCCTGCATAACGTTATTAGTATTGCCAAATGTAAAATATATAGAATCAGTAATATGAACTCACGTATTAAGACATACATTAAAAGGAGAATGTGTGAACCATAAAATAATTTACATAATAAGAGTGCGTGTTTACGGCTACAATGAATGACATGTTTTTCCATACCATGACAGAGAATGCATCGTAAAACAAGGGAAAACAGGAAAAAATTAGCCAGTGCAATACGCGTTTAAAAGAGGGAATATCGTTGAACATTATGTCAACATTCAACGTTGTTCTTCCGGCAGCAGGACATTTTGTTTCCGTTGGTGGTCATTTGAAGGGCGGTGTTAACGCGGCTCTGACAGGATGGCATAACATCATAAATCTTAAAGTAGGCATTAGGAGAAAATTAATTTTGCTCATTTCTTTTTGCAATCTGTATCTCCAACGTAGAGTCACTTTTGTGCGCCATTTCCGTTTGATCTTCAAAATTATCTATGCTAAATATCTCCTTGTCAAAATGCAAACCTAATGGAATTTTCTTGCTACCTTAAGTATTTTCTTCAAATCGCCACGTATGAAGGAGGCCAGTGGAGGGCTTCTCAGCGACAGGACATTCATAAGCCCCGTAATTTGCACATTTGGCTTCTTTTGTGGTGTATTATCACGCAGTCGCACTTTAAGATTATGTGTCGTTCTGAACGCAGTTTTTACTATTTCCTTCCAAAATTTTTGTTTTAGTTTTTCTGACTCCTTGCACATTGTTGTTCTGTTTTTAAATCACGTACAGGAAATATGCGCATGTAGTGGTAGGAGCGGGAGAAGAAGCAATGTACAGCTTATGTCACCTACGTACTGTATGTGAGTTATATCCAATGATCTTTATGTGCATAATCCTACCCTTTTTTCGTGCGCCATCATATATTATGTTCTTTACATTACATATACCATCCAGAGGTACGAGGAGTATATTATTTTATATTTATTTTAATATAAAGTTTAGTAAAGAAGAAGAGATACGATTTTTAAATTACATTTTTGTAATTAGGTTTTAAGTTTCTATTGTTTTTGGAGGTAGTTGACATTGGCTGAAATTGGTCATAAGTAAAACCTTTTTGAAGATTTAGATGTAAATGATTGCGTCAGAGAGACAATATATTACAAAAAGTCACAGTGCTCGATATAAGAAATTCGCTTTTTCCAGGAAGTGATCATGTTATGTTTACGGAATTTTCGTAATAAACAGCCTCCCATCACACTTTATCCAGGCTTTGGACTGGCTAAATGACAAGAATACATTGTCATTCAGGCGTGTTTAAAAACATTTTTTTATTTTTTTAAATTTATTTTTATTATTTTGTTTTGTTTTATTAACTTTTAAATTATTATTTATTTGTACATTTTTTCACGTACGTTGTCTCAAACTAGGCCAATGAATTTATTCAAATTTTTGAAGGTAAGAGATCGCTTTCAAACAGGCCCTGATGTCACCATCCTCTTCGTACTTTTGTACTATTTTTGCCATCTTTTCATCGAGTTTCACATATGTTTTTTCTTTCGTTTTCCCTCCATACCTAACTCTGATCTCATTAAAGCACGTGCCGAGTTCTCTGATTCCGTCTTCATGCACTTGATTACGTCTTTAATATTAGGATTCGGTTTCCCAAGCAAATTATTAATTTTTTTTGTGCCAACCTTCTACATCGTTGGTGGTGCGATGGCGCAGTCTGTAGCTGCTCCAAACACTGATCGGGACTTCATCGTTTTCTAACTACTTGTCCACGAAATAGTTAAAAAACTGAGACCGCTTGGGGATATCTGGTGCTTGCGAATGGATTTCGAGCCAGCCATCGTAGACATCTTCCGGTCGAAATAATGTCAGAGAAGCACACATCTGAATTTGAAACCTTACTTCTTCATTTTCTCTGTATTCGGAAGCAAGTTCCAAGTCTTGCACTTTACTCCAGAGAGATTTCTTCATGTGGAAATGGCAGCCATGAACTTGAACCGACGGGAGCACAACTTTTAATGCAGAAATAGCAGCTATTTCAAAGTCAACGGTGACATTTTGAGGATTCCATTCTTTTATATTATTTTTAAGAGTGCTGAAAAGACGAATTTATGTCTGTTTTCTTTTGTTGGGTAACAGTGCAAATGCCACCGGATAGATATTTGTTTCATACTTTGAACTTCCAAAGTCTGCATGTATCGTATATATTTGAGCAAATTGCTTGCTACAACATTTGAATGTCCCATCCATAAAAAAGTCTCGTTTAGTCTTTAAAGCCTGCCTCCCTGCTTTTCCACTAAAGACTATCACTCTATCTCCAATGTAGTCATCGCTCAAGAGAAAACTGCAACTGTCATTCATATTTAGTAGCTCAGGCGAAATATCGACTTCTTGTCTCGTCTCTGGCTCTTTCTGATCTCCGCGTGATTTAGACCGATGCTTGTATAATATCCGCTTCGTTGATAGCTCTTCTGGCATTTCAGACACAAAATGATAACCTCGGTTGTGGAGGTCACCTAATTCTTCAGTATATATTTTAGAAATCGAAGTCTCTTCGTCTCTTGATCTCTTCTTAGCCCGATTTACTGCCTTCTGTATTTCTATGCGAGCGTCATCCGGTGCTCCACATTGATGCTCGTTTGAACTAAGCACCTCACAGTCTTTCGTCTCAAGCATTCCTCGGCAACACTTTGTTCTTTGCTTTGAACAGCGCCAAATCACAGTCCCATCTGCTTTGGTTCTCCTTATGGTATACGAGTAGTCGTCATAGTGCGCATATGGCTTACCACGGATGGTCGTTGACACTTCCATTTCGAACTTAAAGCACACTGGGAGACAAAGTGCACGAACTGAATACTACGCAAGTTAGAGTCTACTGTAGGGATGGGTCGAAAATCGCGTATCTGTTAAGAGTCACAGTGATTTGGAAGTAGCAGTATTCACAGTCGCAACTTTACGGATTCTGACTGCGATTTCAGTCGCAGTTTAGAAGCGCAGTAGCACCAAAAGTAGCAAGTCGCAACTAAGAGTAGCAAGAAGCAGTTTGCACTCTGCCATCTGTTGGTCGAAGTTTGTACTAATATCTTTGCATTGGGCAGGCTATAGAGTCTACCTGCGATTTCAGTGACAAATCGCGTTTAAGAGTCGCAAGTAGCAACTAAGAGGCGCAGTTTAGACTTTGCCGGCTGCCATCTGTTGGCCGAAATTGGTACTTCTAGCTTCCCCCTGTCTGCCTCGTGTATGTGTGGCTTTTTGTGTATGCGTTGGTCGAACGCCATCGGCTCAAACCAGTGAGCTCGAACGTCCTCACTGGTCCAAACTGCGATTTCAGTGAAAAGTCGCGATTAAGAGTCGCAAGTAGCAACTGAGAATAGCATTTAATATTCCGCCTTATGCTACTTGTTGACCAACTGTCGTACTTTCACTCTTGCGTTGTTTAGGGATATTGTCGAATTAATGAGCAAGAACATAATTTTCTTTGTGAAAATGTTTACACTTAGTTGCACTATTTTACCTGGCGGCAGCATTTACATGTTGTGAAGCAAAGCCTGGCATATATGTTTTTAGGTTATAGTTGGTAAAGACAACAAATGTAAATGCCAAATAAATATTGTCTTACGGACTTGATCCCTGTTTAAAATAATTTTTCGCCATAGAACCTACAACTATTATGGGAATTCAGAATACGTATGTTACATTGCAAATCTGGTTTCGACGAATATTTTTGCTTGCGTT
Source organism: Locusta migratoria (assembly GCA_026315105.1). Classification (NCBI taxonomy): domain Eukaryota; kingdom Metazoa; phylum Arthropoda; class Insecta; order Orthoptera; family Acrididae; genus Locusta; species Locusta migratoria. The sequence continues at coordinate 401,750,659 of CM048747.1, read as the reverse complement.
ATACATCGTACGTAAAATAAAAATTCCAAGGGGGTGGTATCAAGTGGTCAACTAAGTACAGGTAATTTTACGAAATGTTTAACAGTAGGCCAACTCGATTTTCAATGTAGACTGTGTTAAGTACTGCTATATAGGAGTAAACTTGTATCTTTGAGGATTCTATAAAAATATTACACTTGAAAATAAACAAGTTTTTCGCGTAATGGAAAATTTTATTTTATCAGATTTGTTTTAGGTTTAGGAATGTTGTTTTCCGTCTTTTTCCTTTTCGTACATTCCGTCCTGTGATGACATGAGTGAAAGCAGATGGGTGGTATCGGCTCCTTCAGGGCATGAGTGAAAGCAGATGGGTGGTATCGGCTCCTTCAGTATTATTAAAACTTTTGTTTACTGCAGTGGTGGCATAGTGTGCTTATGTTGGCAACGACCAATGAATGATCCTAGAAATCTAAATCATACAGAATGATTGAAATAATATTTTGTTTATCATAAAATAAATAATTAATATTATTCTTAATCTGTGGTTGTAAGATTTCTTGTGTGTAACCCTTTACAGTCAGTAAGTTAAAAATTCTTATAAAATGAAGCTTTAGTTGCCAACATTAGCACACTAGGTCGGCACGTCGATTAGTAAAATATAACGCAAGCTCTTATCTATAGTGATAACGAAAGGTTTTAAAGAGAAAATGGAATTTTCAGAAGTCACTCACGTTGTATTTCACATTTACTTATCTCTTTCAAATTGGTAAGTGACTTATATCACACAATGTTAAAAAAAATCTATTCATTCATTCTACAGGCAAGAACATAGCACTTTCGTTGCACTGTTATAGTTGCTGTGTGCCTAATCTACCAAATGTTTCTGTTAAGGTAGACTATAGGCCTACTTGCCGATTTCGGTTACACATTACTTGCGAATAACCTCACTTTTAACTATACATTACACACCAAACACTGAAATAGCTTTTATAAAACTAATTGACATTTGTCGATGTGTAAATAATCCCAACATTACACGTAAACTGAGCATCAATATTCTTTTTTTGTATATATTTCCATGTAGGAAGAGGATCTGTTATGGATGATATATATATATTGCATTTGCCACACACATCGCATAAGTCACGGAAGTAGCAGAAATCGCAGAAGTAGCAATATCAGTAGCAGAAATCGCAGAAGTAGCAAAGTAGCAATATCAGTAGCAGAAATCGCAGAAGTAGCATTCAGAGTCACCGAAATCGCAGTTTGAGTGCGGAGGGATACATGTGGAGGATTTTTACGTTGCGATTGTAAACAGTGACAAATCGCAACTAAGAATCACAGATATATAAAAGTAGCAGTCACAGAAATCACTGATATCGAAAAATCGCAGTTTAGCCCATCCCTAGTCTACTGGCAGTGACTGCCAAAGCGGTCAGCCACTGCGTTGGACGAGACCTTCGGGACCGTGACTAACAAGGAGCGTTCCCAGGGGGGCAGGGAGGCTCTGCCCTCGCCTCGCGCAGGTAGTTTCCAGGAAACTGGGCCCAGAATTCGCACATTTCTGGTTGGGCCCAGAATTCAGTGAACCGTAGTGGCCGTGTAGACCGTGACTGAAGCGCCCCAGTCTCCTTGGCCAACGCGGCCGGCAAATCGTGCAACATTTCCGTGACGCTTCCCCCCCCCCCCCCTCCCCGTAACGTGATAAAACAAAACGAGCTGCCCTTCTCTGAACCTTCTCAATGTCTTCCGTCAGTCCCACGTGGTGAGAGTGCCACACTGGGCAACAGTACTCCAGGAGAGGACGCACAAGTGTGATGTAGGCAGTCTTTTTGGTGGAGCTATTGCATCTTCGAAGCGTTCTGCCAACGAAACGTAACCTTTAGTTCGACTTCCCCACAATATTTTCTGTGTGTTCTTTACAGTCTAAATTGTTCGTAATTGTAACTCCTAGGAATATGGTAGAATTTACGACCTTAAGGTTTGACTGATTTATCGCGTAATTGAAGAATATTTCCGTAAAAGAAAGAGATTTTCATGGTGGTATTCACAGCAGCCACAGTCAGCACTGCAGAATTCACGGCCTCCCTGGAGTCGGTTCCGGCGCACAGTGAATCAGTGCGTGTGAGGAGGGGGGGGGGGAGTAGCCGCAGGGCGATAAATAAACTGGCGCGGGATGCGATCCGCGCCATGGACCGCATTAGACACGGCCTTCAGACGCGGTCCCTCCCGGCTATGCGCGCCATCGGCAGCGGGAAGCTAGCGCCGGCTGCCCGGTCACCGGAGCGAACCGGAGCGTCCAGTCGCAGACGTCGACGCCGCGCGGCGCGGCGCGCATGAATTAGCGACAGCCCGCGGCTAGGGGGGACCGACACCGCCGCTGGCGCCGCGCCACCGGGGTACAGTCGCGACCGCCTCCCTACAGACCTCCTGCGACCGCTACCACTGTGCGGTTCACACTACTGATAACCGGTCCATCAGCCAGCAGGGCCAAGTTCCTACGTGACACACAACGTGGCACTACACAAAACTGGTGCTAATAGCATAGACACAAACACACACGACAACAGATATGTAAGTCCACGGTATTGGTGATAACTTGAGAAATCCGTCCCGAAACGAATCAGCTAAAAAAAGTCACTGTTTCCTGCACATGGGAAATTTTCACGTAGGAAATGTTCACCATGTACACCCCACTGTCCGCACAACGGATTGGCATACTTTGGATCAGGTGGTCGAGCAGCTGCTGGGGTTACATCCGCCCCTCCTATTGTTGCACCAGTGCCTGTCGGAGCTCCTGAAGTGTCCTAGGGGTTTGAAGATAAGCACTCAATTTCATTAGAAAACGCTTGTGGGGTACAGAGTGAAAAGCATTCTGCAAATCTAGAAATATGGAATCAATCTGAACTCCCTTGTGGATATCACTCATCAGTTCATGTGTTTCTTAAGAACCGTTCTATTTGAATCCTTGTTTTCTATGGCACAATAGGTTGTTCTCTCCGAGGTACTGTATAATGTTTCAGAAAACAATATGTTCTACGATCGTACAGCCAAATGACGTAAATGTTAGAGACTCATACTTTTGCGGATCACTCCTACTGTCTTTCTTCAATATTGAAGTGACCTGTGCAATTTTAAAGTCTCTGGGTAAGGATCTTTCGCTGAGCGAGCGATTGTATATGGAGGCTATTGCATCAGCATACTCTGAATGGAATGTGAATGGTTTAAAATCTGGACCTTGAGACTTGCTTTTATTTAATGACGTAAGTCGTTTCAATAGGCCTGGGATATCTACTTCTAAGTTACACTTGCTGGCAGATGTTCGTGATTCGAATTGTGGAATATTTGCTTCGTCTTCATTGGTGAAAGAATTTCTAACAATCAAATATCAGCAATAATTCAACAAACGACCGTGTACTTGTAATCTAAGTAACACAGGCGAAGCGAGACACTGTGAATTTAAAAGTCGTAAAACTGGCATGAATAAAAAAGTATTTATAAATAGTTTTTTAATAAAACGTAATTTAAGCTATTTCTTACAATAAAGTTAATTCGGTTCATTTGTGCATCTCTCCAAATACCACAGTAATTTTTCACATTCTTCTACCCAATTTTACACTCTTTACTCTGCGCCCAATGCAACTTGACACTCATTAGATATGTATCTTACATATTAGTTTTACTGTGATTTTCAAGCCCACTTTCCAATCCAGTGCTACATTTTCATTCGATGTTGACGTGTATGTGTATCAGAACAAATTCATCGGTAAAGCGCAGGTTCTTTATGCATCTTCCACTAACACGTATCTTCTCCAATTTCCTAGTGAAAATATTAGAAAACTAAACTCGACGGGATCAGTTTTTGTGACATGGAATCTGCTTCTCTACCTCCTCTTCCAGATCTAAATTTCTACTACCCTAATGAAGACTAATGGTCGTTAGAGATCTGACGTGTATACTATTCAGTGTGCCTTATTTCTCACGAGCAGTTAGAACATATGTCGTTGAAATAAAGCCAAAAGCGCTCTCAAAAGTTATTAGCCTCACCAAAGCAATATTTCATACTCCCCATCCAGTGCAATATTTTGTTGACAACGTACAATTTGTCCTTGTAGTGTTTCACTTCTAAAGATTAAAAGAATCTTTAATATGATTTAAAGATTAATTATTCTTTTGCCTGGATAAAATTCTTTGTTTTTTGTTTCTATGTGTTTTGTGATAATTTACTGGCTGTCTTACATACTACGGGGAGACGGCTCTAATTATTTTGCCTTTTCTTCTCCATTCCTAATAACTACAAAAATTACAGCAGTGATTCGAGTCATTTGTTGTCCTCCGCAGAAATGCCAGATTTGTTCTACGTTTTCCGTAACTTTAATATTTATATTGAAACACCCACATCTCCAGACGCTTTTGCTAACTTAATAATTTCAATTACTTTGGACGCCGTATATAGCGCCATCATCAAAATATACTCTCAAAACTACCTATCCGCGTTTTTGTGTCAGCTCTGATGTTACACAAATATTGAGAGAAATCTTATAAAGGTAGCAACTACAGCTGTGATTAGTTATCATTTGTCATTTATCTGCTGAAATGTTGTCTATTCAAATAGCTTTCTGTTTGTCTTCTTAATACTCCGAAGGTTGATTCTTTTATCAAATTTTAATTGTGGATGAAACTTACGAGTATTATTTAATTCAGCATATTCTATCAAGTTCCCACCGTCATTTGATTTAAAATCTTGCAGTATCTCAGTAACTCAGTCATAGCACTTGAGATATATATGTTTTGTGATTCTTCCATCAGCTCGCTTAAGACCTGAAATACCCGATAGATTTCATTAATTTATTTCCGCTTTCGTACAAGTTTGTAACTTCTTCATTTTATAAAATGGTGATACCAACCTTGAACTTCTTTTTAATTTCATTCATTGCTTCTTCGGTGTCAAGATTGAACAGTAGGGGTGAAATACTGTAACCATAATTTACGCCCTTTTTAACCCGATCCCGTTCTTTCAATCTGTCGCTCAAATGTACAAATGTTTGTAGAACTTATGGGACTTAACTACGGGGGTCATCAGTCCCTAAGCTTACAAACTACTTATGAACTAGCTAAGACTAAGGACGGCACAAATATCCACGCCCGAGGGGGGGATTCGAATCCCCGACTTTAGTGGCCGTGCAGACCGTGACTGGAGCGCCTCAGTCCCCTCGGCCACCGCGGCCGGCCAATCTGTCGCCTCTTGTTTATTATACTCTTCTACTCGTATACTACCAATATTTCCCTTGCTCCTATTTTCTGAAAGTTTCGAACACCTAGAACCATTTTACGTAGTCGAACGCTGTTCCTAGTTCGACAAATTGTATTCGTATTTCATAATTTTCATTCAGCCTTTCTTCCGTTATCAAGCGCAACGTCGGAACTGTCACTCCTTTCCTAACACATTAAGAGATGTTCAAACGTTTGTAAATCTATCGGACCAAACTGCGTGGTCATCAGTCCGTAGCTTACAAACTACTTAAAACTAGGTAAACTAACTTATGGATAAACACACACACCCATGACCCAGGGAGGACTTGAACCTCCACGGCGAACACATTAAGACCCTACACTAGTAGAAGAATTCATTTTTATTTCTCAGAGACTTCATAAAAGTCACAAACTGTTTCATTATCTTTCTTAATTTTGTCCATTGTTGTTACTGCTTCAAAAAATGTTCAAATGTTTGTAGAGTCTATGGGACTTAACTACGGGGTCATCAGTCCCTAAACTTACAAACTACTTATGAACTACTTACAACTAAGGACGGCACAAATATCCATGCCCGAGGGGGGATTCGAACCCCCGACCGTAGTGGCCGTGCGGATCGTGACTGGAGCGCCTCAATCCCCTCGGCCACCGCGGCCGGCTGTTACTGCTTCAGTTCTGTAAACTTCTTAACTTAGTTCTGTTTTACGTTTCATAATTACGCACTAGCAGAGAACCTGGCGTTGTCCGTATGTTATTAGGCCATTCTTTCATAATTTGTCCACCTCCTCTTTCCTTGTGTGTCTAACTCGCCCTCCTTTATCTGTGCATCTCCACCTCGTCCTCAGTCCACTGTTTCCTCATATTTCCATGTAAAATGATGTTGCCAACTTTGAAGGTGGTAACCGAAACGGCGTCAGTTTATTGCAATGCATTCTCTGCCGTGCCCCATATGACAGCTTGCGAAGAGTAGAAACCTTCTTCAAGAAAGCATACGTAATACTGCCAGCTATCGAGCTTATCGGTCAAACAGTGTCACAGTCTGTTATAAGATACCTACTCATATTCTCTGTACGAAATATTATGCAGACAGATGCTTTTCTTTTGTTTTGAAGATTTCACGTGCAAGTTTCATAACTTTCTGAATAAAACTATAGGTTTCTTTTTTTTTTGTGGTTTTAGGGCGCACAACTTCTATGGTCATTAGCGCCCAGCTAAGAACATTGATTCGCTATGATCTCAAAAAATGGTGACTGTCAGAACATCAACAAGAGGCTAAAAACGAAAGATAAAAGACAATTAAAAGGGTTAAATATCCTTGGATAGGTTGGCCAAGTTCATAAAACGCAAAAACCGAGCAGCTGCTCGTGTGTCATCAGCTAAAATTTCCTCCAGAGTAGACGGAAAGTGAAGGGCTACACGGAGATGATTAAAATTAACACAAGTCAGTAAAACATGTCGCACTGTCAACAGTTCACCGCAGGAGCATAGCGGTGCAGGTTCGGCGGATAGCAAGTGACGGTGGCTGAAACGGCAATGACCGATCCGCAACCGAGCCAGGATGACCTCCTCCCGCCGAGAGGGGCGTGAAGATGTCTTCCAAGCGGTCGGGATCGGTTTGACAGTTCGCAATTTATTGTTGTACAGTGAAAGCCACACACTGTGCCATTGCGACACGATACTCCGGCGAAGAGCCCGTTGAACATCGTCCGATGGGACGCAAAAGGTAGCCATGCGAGGTAAAAGAGCTGCTGCCTTGGCTGCTGTGTCGGCGGCCTCATTCCCGGGCACACCCACATGGCCAGGGACCCACAGGAAAGAAACGTGACAGCTGTCATCCGCCAGCAACTGGAGGGAGCGTTGGATCCGATACACGAGAGGATGGTTCGAGAAAGGGTCCTTAAGACTCTGCAGGGCACTAAGGGAGTCAGAACATATGGCATAGAAAGGTTGGCGGTGGCGGCAGGTATACAAAACGGCCTGGTGGAGGGCGAAAAGCTCAGCCGTGAAGGTCGAGCACCGGTCAGGGAGCTTGTATTGGAACCGGTTGTCCCCGACGACGAAGGCAGATCCGGCACCGGCAGCGCTCTTGGAACCATCAGTGTAAATAAATACGGCATTATCGAACCGCGGACGGAGTTCGACAAGCCTCGAGCGGTATACCAAATCCGGAGTGCTCTCCTTGGGGAGCGAACTAAGTTCGAGGTGTGTGTGAACCTGGGCCTGATGCCACGGTGGCAATGGGCATTCGCTCAACCGAAGGGTGGAAGGAAGGGTAAAATCGCGCCGCTGTAGCAGGCGGCGAAACCGAACTCCCGGTGGAAGCAAGGCAATCGCAGACAACTGATATTGGCGATCGAGTGAGTCGTCAAAAAATAATCTGTAAGAGGGATGGTTGGGCATCGACCGTAGGCGGCATGCATACCGACACAAGAGTATGTCACGTCGAGTGGTCAAGGGTAATACAGCAGCCTCGGCATACAGACTTTCAACAGGGCTGGTATAAAATGCACCGGTCGCCAAACGTAATCCACGATGGTGGATAGAGTTGAGACGGCGGAGAATCGACGGCCGTGCTGAAGAGTACACAAGGCTTCCATAGTCGAGCTTCGACTGAACAATGGCCTGGTAAAGATGAAGCAGGACGGTACGATCCGCTCCCCATGACGTGCCACTAAGGACACGAAGAACGTTAAGGGATCGGGCACAACGGGCAGCCAGGTAGGACACGTGTGTGGACCAGCAAAGTTTCCGATCCAACATGAGTCCCAAGAATTTCGTAGTCTCCACGAAAGGGAGAGCAACAGGGCCGAGACGTAGAGAAGGTGGAAGAAATTCCTTGTATCTCCAAAAATTGATACACACAATTTTCTCAGTGGAGAATCGGAAGCCGTTTGCGATGCTCCAGGAATATAGACGGTCAAGACAGCGTTGGAGAGAACGCTCCAAGAGACACGTCCGCTGGGCGCTACAATAAATTGCGAAATCGTCAACAAAAAGAGATCCGGAGACGTCAGCTGAAAGGCAGTCCACGATCGGATTGATTGCAATGGCAAAGAGCGCCACACTCAAGACGGAGCCCTGTGGTACCCCATTCTCCTGGGGAAAGGTATCTGACAAAACAGAGCCCACCCGTACCCGGAACTTGCGATCCGCCAAAAACGCTTGAATGAAAAGAGGAAGGCGGCCCCGAAGGCCCCATGTGTGTAATGTGCGGAGAATACCCGCTCTCCAACAGGTATCGTATGCCTTCTCCAAGTCGAAGAACACGGCTACTGTTTGACGCTTCTTTAGAAAGTTGTTCATAATGAAGGTCGACAACGTAACGAGGTGGTCAGCAGCAGAGCGGTGTCGACGAAAACCGCATTGTATATTAGTCAGGAGGCGGCGAGATTCGAGGAGCCAGACCAACCGAGCGTTAACCATGCGTTCCATCACCTTACAGACGCAGCTCGTCAGAGAAATGGGACGATAACTGGAAGGAAGGTGTTTGTCCTTCCCTGGTTTGGGGATGGGGACAACAATGGCTTCACGCCAACTTGTGGGAACATGACCTTCAGTCCATATGCGATTGTAGGTACTAAGAAGAAAGCACTTGCCCGCAGGAGAGAGGTTCTTCAGCATCTCAATATGAATGGAATCGGGCCCGGGAGCAGAGGACCGGGACAGGGCGAGAGCACGGTCTAGCTCCTGCATGGTGAAGGCGACGTTATAGTTTTCACGATTAAAAGAGCGGAAAGAAGGCGGCCGTGCCTCCTCTACCTGTTTGCGAGGGAGAAAGGCAGGGTGGTAATGGGCAGAGCTCGAAACCTCCGCAAAGAAACGACCCAATGCGTTTGAAACATCAGCTGGGTCCACGAGGACCGCGTTCTCCACGGTCAGAACAGGAATCGGGGAGTGGACCTTGATGCCGGACAAACGGCGTAGGCCACCCCAGACAACCGTGGAGGGAGTAAAACGGTTAAAAGAACTAGTAAAAGCTGTCCAGCAAGCTTTCTTACTGTCGTTTATGATACGACGGCACTGCGCTCTCATACGTTTGTAATTGATGCAATTCTCCAAAGTTGGGTGGCGGCGGAAGGTGCGTAAGGCACGGCGTCGGGCTCGAAGCGCGTCGCGGCAGGCTGCAGTCCACCAAGGGACCTGCACACGACGTGGAGAAGAGGATGTACGAGGTATGGAACGTTCAGCAGCAGTGAGAATAACCTCTGTGAGGTATTCGACCTGACTGTCACAGTTGGGAAAATGCTGATTGTGAAAAACAGCCATGGAAGAATAAAGCCCCCAGTCGGCTTTAGAAATGTTCCAACTGGTGGGACGTGGAGATGGGGAGTGATGTAGGAAGTGGATGATACAAGGGAAATGGTCGCTCGAGTACGTGTCGGAAAGTGCATACCACTCAAACCGACCGGCAAGCTGAGGAGTGCATAGTGCGAGGTCTATATGGGAATAAGTGTGTGTCGTGTCAGAAAGGAAGGTCGGTGCACCGGTGTTGAGGCAGACAAGATCGAGGTGTTGGAGAAGGTCCACCAAAAGGGAGCCTCTCGGACAAGGTGCCGGAGAGCCCCATAGGGGGTGGTGGGCATTAAAGTCGCCTACCAACACGAAAGGTGAAGGGAGCTGTTCAACAAGGTTTAGCACATCTGCCCTAGTAAGGGCAGATGACGATGGCGAATATATATTACAGAGGGAGAAGGTAAATGTGGATAAGGTGATGCGGACGGCAACTGCCTGTAGGTGAGTGTACAAGGCAATGGGATGGAAATAGACGTCGTCTCGAAGGAGCATCAGAACCCCTCCATGGGCTGGGACACCTTCCACGGGTGGCAGGTCGAACCGCACAGAGGTGTAGTGTGGAAAGTCTGCACGATCACGTGGACGCAACTTAGTTTCTTGGAGACAGACTAGAAGCGGGCAGTGCAATCGAAGGAGTAATTTTAACTCCTCCCGATTAGAACGAATGCCGCGAATGTTCCATTGAAGGAGCGCCATGATAAAAATGAGAGAAGAAATAAGGATAAAAACCAAGTAGCGAGCGGGGTCACCTCGACGGCCGCTGAGGACCGGATTTCGAGGGAGCACTGCTATCGCTGTCCAGGGGCAAAGGGTCGTGGTCCATAGGTTCGACCGACGCGCCTGCCACCTCCCTGAGTTGATCAGGAGGGGCAGTTTCCACCGCCGGTAAAGGGCCGGGCGCCCGGCAAACGGAGCGTCCCGGTGAAACAGAAGACGGCCGAGGCCGGCAACTGTTGGACGGCGCGACAGATGGGTCACGCCTCGGCGGGGAAGGAGAGGAACTCTTTTTCTTGTCAGCTCTTCTGGAAGAGTGACGGCGGGAAGAGGCAGTTAACGGTTGGGAAGCCTGAGAACGCAGAAAATCCTCACGGACGGGTTCCTTTTTCAAGGTCCGGGCATCTTGTTTAGGTGCCCGCGGTTTACTAGATGTTGACGAAGACTGTACCTTAGAAGCAGCAGGAGGAAGCGGGGACGTGGAACGGGCAATCTTCGGGCTGGCGGATCGCACAACTGTGTCAGCGAAAGTGAAATCACATGTCTGGGTACTGGAAGCTTTGGTAGGTCGAGGTGAGGTGAGTACCTTACTGTATGTACCCGCTGGGAGGACAGTGGGCTTTCGACTCGCCAACAACTTACGAGCGGCAGATGTCGATACCTTCTCCGTAACCCGAATTTGCTGAATGATTTTTTCATCCTTATATACAGGGCAGCCGCGAGAGGAAGCCGCATGGTCGCCGTTGCAGTTAAGGCAGTGAGGGGACGGAGGTGGGCAATCCCCCTCATGGGCGTCCCTACCACAAGTGACACATTTTGCTGCATGTGGGCAATGTTCACGGGTATGGTTGTACCTGTGGCATTGGTAGCAGCGCGTTGGGTTTGGAATATAAGGGCGGACTGAGATAACTTCGTACCCTGCTTTGACCTTCGACGGGAGGTCAACTCTGTCGAATGTCAAAAACACAGTACGAGTCGGTGTCAGCTGGTTATCTACCTTTTTCATCACCCTGTGGACGGCTGTCACACCCTGATCGGACATATAGGACCGGATGTCGTCATCAGACAACCCGTCAAGGGATCTCGTAAAAACTACCCCACGTGACGAGTTGAGTGTGCGGTGCGCTTCTACTTTGACTGGAAACGTGTGCAATAACGTAGTCCGGATAAGTTTCTGGACTTGGAAAGCACTGTCCACTTCCAGCAACAATGAGCCATTGCGCTGACGCGAACAGGTTTTAACAGGGCCAGCAATTGCATCAACACCTTTCTGTATAACGAAAGGATTGACAGAATTGAAGTCTTTTCCGTCGGTGCGCGACACAACAAGAAATTTCGGCAAATTTGGCAGAGTCTTCTTTTGCTGAGGCGAGTCTATCTTACGTTTCTGGGTCAATGTCAGTGAAGAAGAGAAGGAAGTCATTGCGGAAGTGTCCCCCGTGATTACCGGCGTCTCCGATGGCGCGCTCCTTCCTAGTGGGGGCCCTCTCCGAGGGCTTACCCGCCTTAGGTGATTGTTCACACCTCAGGTCACACCTCCCGAGAACTGACGGAGGGACCAATTGGCATGTTCGGAAGGTACCAGCTCGGGTAATCACCCCTCCCTGGGCCTGGCCTTTACCAGGGGGTACGTACGTGCCCTACTTGTCTACCCGGGGCGGGGAATTACGCGTTACCCCGTCACCTGCTATGCATGATAATGCGTGGGTCGGCCTTCAGACACGCACAGGGAGGAAAGAAGAAGAATAGAGGAAGTGAAGAGAAAGAAGGAAAGGTGTCTCAAACGCCGAGGCGGAGACTAATGAGGAGAAGAAGGCGAGGAGAGGACAAGGAGAGAGAGACAGAAACAAAGGGTAAGAAAGGAAGGAACCAGGGAATAAGAGAAACGACAACAAGAAAACACCTGAACTCGTGAAATACGCCCGTCTCCGGGCGAAGGCATAAACCGGGAGGGAAAGTGAAGCAGCCTGGGGCAGAAGAAAGGCTGCTCCGGCTCGGGGCCCCGTGCGCGCCACACACGTACCCACAAAAGAACTGTGGGCCCCCTGGGGGGTATAGGTTTCTATGAATTACACCAACGGACATTGTTCTTTATTGTTTACAGTGCGTCTCATTTATCTTGACCACCCAAATTATCTCTGGAACAACAGCAGGTATTGTGAAACGACTTTCACCGGTATCAGTGTAAGGCAGGGGCTCACGAATGTAAATATTTTGAAACATTCTAAAACGAAAGCACACTTTTATTTTATTTTTTTAACGCAAACTTATGTGTTATTAAATGGACACCCCGTATTATTTCATCAGCAGTCTGTAGCATGACGAATCACATAAACGATGTCTTGAATGCATCGCAATAAGGCAGTTACACTCAGAGCTACTACGAAGCGAATTTCACGCTGGAAATACGCGAATCGCGCTACTTGCTCACGTCCTGAGCAGCATGGAGTTCTCGCCCTTGTCTCAGGATGTGCACTAGCCGCGCCTTTTGCGTGTTTCAAGCGCCAACTTCGCTTCGCATTATCACGGGATTTACTGGCCATTGTTTATGTGATTTCTCGTGCTATAGATGTTCAAATGTATGTGAAGTTTCAGGGACTTAACTGCGAGGTCATCAGTCCCTAAACTTACAAACTACTTATGAGCTACCTTATACTAAAGACGACACAAACATCTATGCCCGCCGCGGTGGAGTAGCCGAGCGGTCTAAAGCAGCTCGCTGCGGAGCACGCGGTTGCTCGCCGTGGAGGTTCGAGTCCTCCCTGGGGCATGGGTGTGTGTGTTTGTCGGTAGATTGTAAGCATTTACAGGCATTTGAACATTTGAAACATCTATGCCCGAGGGTGGATTAGAATCCCCGACGTCGAACGGCCTCGCGCATCGGAGCATAGCGATTTACCACTCCGGCGCGGCCATGCTATAGATTTCTGATGAAATAATGTAGGGTGTCTATATAAAAACACATAAGATTATGTTAAACACATATCCTTTCGTTTTAAAATGTCTTTAAATATTTACATTCTTGAGCCCCTGTCTTACATTGATACTGCTGAAAGTCATTTTATAATAGCTGCTATTGCTCGAGAGATATTTTGTCTAGTCAACAAAAATGGACGCTCTGCATACGCCCGATGTAGTTTGAATAATGGATTAGTGGCGTGGGACACATCACGGAGGTATAACTATCAGTTTGACGCTCAGTCACCTGACTTGAATTCCAGTTAAGCTAGCACCTGACAGCGCTCATACACACCGCTTGCTTATTATGAATTTCATGTTAAAATACGTTAAAATATTGCATTAAATAAAAGTCACGTTTTTGGTTTAATAATATTTTTGATTAAAATGTAACTTCAAACTGTGAAAATACAAAATCTGCACTTAACAAAAGTTACTCATTTTCTGCAAATTACTACAAAGTTAAAAATTTGAGATCTGGCAATACAAATCCTTACAATGTCAATATTATTACTTACTTATGAAAAATTTATGAGAAATTCGGTATGTTATCTATAATATACTTTGCTAATGTTTGGCACATATTAGGACAATTTTTCAAAATTAAAAAGGGAAATACACCCGCAAATTGCGGCAACATTCAAGGCACATTTTGACCGAAATCAACGCAAAAAGAATTAATAAAATTCTTCAGGTTTACACGACGAGGCGTTGTCATCTTGCACAAGTGGGTATTCTGCCGGACATAGTGCAAAAAAAGACGGGAATAACCGAGAGAACACCCGACTGTGCAAGAGGATTCATAAATGCAAAATACGAATAGACGGCTCTGAGTTTCTTTTTTAATGAACAAATCGAGCGTCTTTTGCTTTTTTTGAAGTTCTCAATCCGACTGACATTCGTTTCCGATGACATGATCCAGGGGAACATCTACATCACCGTAATCTGCATACGGAAGTTCCGGTTAGATAACAAGACTTCCGAACTGTGTTAAGTTCCTCAAGCCATATCCATTTCATCATCTGGGACTTTCTTGCTTCATAAAAATAAAAGTAAAAAATTATTTAACGTTTCGTAACTTCTTGACGTTCATCACACAGGTCGTATGCAAAAAAGTGCCGAGCTCGCTGAAAGAGCTGATGTGGAAACGGAAAAATGTACAAAATGTACGTTGACTCACTATTGTGTAACGTGCGTAAAAAGAGACCTGGAGAGTGTCTGAGTTCGATGTTAGGTGGTTAAGACTTAAAAGGCTTTGTAGCAAATACAACTAATACTTTCCCACTTTCTGGTTGATTTCAGCAAGTCTCATTACGTCTTCCGAAAAGTTAAACATCATTATGTTTAAATCTGAAAATGAACTTAAGCGTTTGTCATATTAGTAAAATTTAAAAGAACGCGGTATACACAGTTGCAGAATCAAACGAGTTGTGTGCGTGATGAATCGTTACATATAATTTCGATAGAAGAAATGCATTCTAGGCGGTAAATAAAGAAGTTACAAGCTGTATAATGCCAATGACAAGACATTATCGACATAAAAACGAAGTGCGTACTTTCCCATAAATACCTACTCGCATTCCATGGAGATTGACCATGTGAAAGTTAACAAAACGAGAAAATTCGTCGCGGCTTTGCGGGCTAAGTCCTGTGACAATCGTTTTACCCTCAAGCTGTCCTGCAGTGTCGAAATACCTTCGCCCGGCAGTTTTAATTGCCCGCATTGACGCGCTACACAAAGCGTGTTCGTTCCGCGGCAGCTGGTCTAATTGCTTACGCTAGTGGAGCCAAAACACGAGTCGGTCCGCTGGCTGTCAATGAGCCAACCCAAACTATGACTAAGTTGAGCTGGCAACCTAACTGAATGCCTCCCCGCGTCTCCCTCCCCGTAACAACCTACGCAGCCGTGCCCGCTACAGCTATCTACAGAATGTGAATCTCTATTTTCACTACTTCACTGGGTAGTCACAATACTCTTCTGCATATTACCATTGCTCTTATCATGTATCACTTTTCTAGGTGAATTCTCTAGCTTAGACATATATACCGTACTTGTTGCTACAGCTCAATTGTGCATCAAACTAAATGCTATCTTAGTGTTTAGGGCACTCGTTAAATATCTGGCAACTGTTAAGGTAAAGGGCAAGGTTTATTAGCTAAGGCCGCGGTGGAGTAGCCGAGCGGTCTAAAGCGTATCGCTGCGGAGCGCGCGGTTGCTCACTGTGGAGGTTCGAGTCCTCCCTGGGGCATGGGTGTGTGTGTTTGTCCTTAGGTTACTTTCCCTGGGTTTAAGTAGTTTTTAAGCTACGGACTGATGACCACTCAGTTTGGTCCGATAGATTTACAAACATTTGATTTATTAGCTATGTATTAAAGTAACTCCCAACAGAAGACGTTAAAATTGCTGAAAAATTAAATAAAAACCTCAAAACTGTGGCTATTCTATAGTATTCATTTATATAATTGGTGTTCAGCCTGAAAGTTCCTCTGATGGTGACAGTTGAAACGGTGTATGCAACCTCAGACACGCACCATACGATGGCTTAGGCGGTATTACACGACACACCTAACGTTCGCGAGTCAGGTCTGGACGGCCTGCCACCTAGCGACAGAACGGCTGAAGCTACGTTTTTAGCAGTCGGTTTATCCCCGTGGGGAAATAGGAACGGTTCTATTCTGCCGTGGATGCGCGCGTGCGCAGAAGCTCTTTCCAGTGGGATTTCTGCTACTTTTCTCAGCAGAGTGCAGACGACACGTGTTTTCTACTAGCATTCAGATACTCATTACTGAACAGTTTTAGTTGAGGCGGCCACTGTCACAGCAAATGCTTCAGAAATAACTACGTTCTCCACATCTAAAATACTGTGAACCGTAAATATAGATAAATAATGTGAGTGTACCAGCACAGCATAAAATACAGTTTAGTCTATAATTCTGTATAGGGCAAATCATAACGGATTTCATGTTTGGCGCACAAGGGTAACATAATAATAATTTATACCAGCTTGATATAAAACTATTTGGTTCATTAGTCTATATAACAGCAGAATTCCAAGTTAACTGCACAAGAGAAACTTCAATATAATCAGATATTGACTATTGGGCGAACATTTAAATTAATATTTATGCCAAGGCTAGAGTATGATATAAAAACTGTCTCAAGAACTAAATGTTAATTGACGTAAATTAACTCATTTGCTTCAACCAGATTAATATGAAACGAACTATGGTCCTTCATTACTCTGCATAATCATAACGAAATTCGAATATAGCTGTAGAAGACAAACGTAAAGATAAATATTTGCTTGTATCAATAAGACTTTAACGAACAGTTTGGTTCACAACTCCCTGTAATGTAACGTAATTTCATGCTACTTAGACAAGAGAACAATAATTGCTCAAGAAACACGAACCTAGACTTCTCAAAAGATTAATATGAGCAAATAAAAGGTTGACAAAGAGATAAACTGTCCCTCGCAATGAATAAACAAGTAAACAAGCCCGCACTTCTGTACGTGTATCTTTGAGGCGCTTGTCCGGACTGTTACAAGTAATAGGACGGACGAAAACCTTGGCTATTCCAGACTTATACGCTTGGGGCGCTGGTGCGGACTAATGCACGATAGGTGTGTCGTGTAATACGACCTTTACGGCTTGTGGTAACCTTCTACATAAAAACACACTTACTTCTGCCAACTTTCTTGGAAAGCGGTGAAACGGTGCAGTTGTAAAGTACCATCCTCCATGCTCCATACGAAATATTACATAGACATTTGTGTATCACTTGAAGATTACGCGTTCACAGAATAGTGAAACGAATCAGGAAAGCACGAAACAGCTTCATTGCCCACCTGTAGTAATAGATATCAGCATGGGTCACTTCGAGATGAGAGGGCGTTACTCCTACAGCTGTTTTATACAAGCAGTGACATAGATGCTGCCACTTTTCCTAAATATCCTACATTACTCACCAATGAGGAAACAGTACTCGTGAACAACACTGGAAGTAGTGTTAGACGTATAAAGTCCGGTGTAAATAAAGTAGATCTCGACAGTGCAATAACAAATCTGAAAAGTTCTTATGATATTAAATGTTAAGGAAACATCATACATTAGGACTAAAAAATATATAAATACCTTGTTTGGAGAGAGAGAGAGAGAGAGAGAGAGAGAGAGAGAGAGAGAGAGAGAGAGAGAGAGAGAGGAGGCAGGGAGCTAAAAAATACATAAAGATAAATGAACCTTGACACGCTAATACTATACAGACAAAAATACCTTGTTTCATGAGAGAGAGAGAGAGAGAGATTATGACAGATTGAGATACACTGAGAATCGGGAGAAAAAAGTTGAAACTAAGGCAGAGAGTATGGGAAGAATATTGTCTGATGAAGTTTTCAATCGAATATGGTAGCTCGCTAAATAAATTCTATAGAACTTCCACATTTTTATACCATTCATTTATGATCATTCGTCTGCTTACCTCGCTTCGTACCCTATCATGCTACGGCCTTTTTAATGGTAATGACGAATGCGATTGTTCTCCTGAATCCCATGTTTTAAATCATTTGAATCACCACTATGCCGTTTTGCAGTGTAAAGTCTTTTAACATATTGACCAAGGCGATCACCCGCTTTAATGCCATCATGGCAATAAAAAGATACAGCCTCCGCTGTGTAAAGGTATCTCAACTTTAAGATGCGCCACGAGCATGAAACGCGTGTTGCTAAATAAATTTTAATAACTGCAACTGAGATGTTATTTATTTCCTTCCTTTATGACGTTGTTCTACCAAGCACCGGAGACGAAACCCAACTGAGAGATATGAAATTATCAACTAGAAAAATTTTTTCTCTACTGGGCCCGCAGCATACACAAGGCCAAAATAAGACATTATCGTAATACGGAATTAATCCAATTTTGCGGCAATAAGATTTATTTAGTTTGTGCTACGAGGTTGCTACAGCTATTTCCATTAGAGAGTGGACCATTTAATGTTTTAATAAAATAATAACACACTGCTCCAACATCAAACTCAAAGTAAGCGCCAAAAATAAATCCTCAGGAAGCTAAGAGGACTAACTGGGGTGCAAATCCACAAGTCTTCAGAACCACCGCATTGGCCCTGTGCTACTCTGCTGCAGAATATGCATCCCCAGTGTGGTATAGGTCATCCCATGCCAAAACTGTGGCCCCTGCCCTGAACGAAGCCTGCAGGTTGCCTAAAACCTACGCCTGTTGATAAGATATACTGTCTTTCTGGTATTGCGCCTCTAAGTGTTCGTAGAGAAATCGCTGCCAATCAAGAACGACTGAAGGCTGAAAGTGTCGAGGCCCATCCACTGTTTGGACACCAGCTACCTCTACCTAGGCTGAAATCCCGGAAAAGTTACCTCCAGACATCAAAACCAATGGGTGTTTCTCCAAGGCAATCAAGACTCAAGCTATGGAAATCTCAGCACCAGGACTGGATGCAGCCGCGTGAACATCTTCCGGGGGGATACAACGAGGGCTGGTGCACCTGGAGGTCCCTTAACCGACTAAGAACTGGTGTCGGCAGGGCTAAGTCCTTGCTTAAGTTATGGGGTTTCTAAACAATAGACAGCAAATGCAACTGCTATGTGCGAACTATCAGCCATAAGTGTCAATATGTGTCCATATTCGTGCTCAGAGCAAGATTTAATGCTTGCTGATGGTAATGTCTAAGGTGTGGCTCAGTTTTGGCAATATTCCATTTAATGCACTGTAGATTTGGTTCAAGTTTTTCTTCCTTTGCGAAATTCTTTTTGTAAAATATAATGCCTATATGACGCAAATTTAAACTAAATGCTATGGTAAACAGGCATACTCTGCTGGGCCTCACGAAATTCGCATGTTCTTCTTGAGCAAACGGTCATTGCACCGGGACTTTACGAATGATGTGGGTTATCAAATGAACTGATTAGACATTTATTTTCCGAGAGTTCAGTTACAGGAAGGAATTACTGGGAGATGATAGACACATTACTTTTACCGTGCATATCGGACTTTGTTTGGTGACGATCCTTTTCCATCCAACAAGATGTCGCTCGACCCCACTACATGCAAAGGTACGTGCCTATCTGGATAACATTGCACCGGGTCATTCTATTGCAAAAAGAGGGTCGATTGAGTACTCTGCACTTGACTTACTTAAAGCACGGTTTACAGCAAGAATGCGCACGCACTACAGCAGGCTGTTCCTACAGGCTGCTCCGCGAGCAGGAGCGCACACGAGCGCTCACTACCCTAGTTCGGAGCTGCGGTGGTGGGGCAAGCTGACGTCACCCACGCTAGTACTCGGCGGGCATAAGTAAACAGAAGCACTTTTTTAGTTCTCGTCAGGGACTGAAAAAATGTTCAAATGTTTGTTAAGCTTATGGGACTTAACTACGGGGTCATTAGTCCCTAAACTTAGAAACTACTTATGAACTACTTACGAACTAGGACGGCACAAATATCCATGCCCGAGGGGGGATTCGAACCCCCAACCGTAGTGGCCGTGCAGACCGTGACTGGAGCGCCTCAGTCTCCTCGGCCACCGCGGCCGGCAGGGACTGAAAACCTTTGTCGTTTATTCCCTCTCAGAAATCAATTCATACATCCATCCTTAGTTTTCGTCAATGTACAGTACTGACAACAACAAACACACTCAGCACCCCCTCCCCCCTAGACAAACTGCAAGTTCTTCACATCGCCCCTAAAGGTAAAAAACTCTCACTTCTGGAAGAATTAGAAATCACTAAGTTTGTGAAACGGTCC
The DNA here is from genome assembly GCA_026315105.1 of Locusta migratoria. NCBI lineage: Eukaryota > Metazoa > Arthropoda > Insecta > Orthoptera > Acrididae > Locusta > Locusta migratoria. The sequence continues at coordinate 401,730,684 of CM048747.1, read as the reverse complement.
CCAGAACACAGTCTAAATGAACAGCTCATTATAAAAAATCAAACTTTTTACGACATCATGTTAACCATCTTTTTCCAAAATGACCACTTCTGACAGTTCACAGCATCTTTCTTCCGTCCCACCCCCACGCTTCTAATAGTTTCGTTGTCATTCATTTATTATTGTTTCATTACCACCATGTATCATTTCACAAGATTCATTCCCCTACGTCACAAAAATGTTCAAATGTCTGTATAGCTTATGGGACAACTACAGGGTCATCAGTACCTAAACTTACAAACTACTTATGAACTAGCTAATACGGCACAAATATCCATGCCCTAGGGGGGGGGGATTCTAAACCCCGACCGTATTGGCCGTGCAGACCGTGACTGGAGCGCCTCAGTCTCCCCCCACCCCCCTCGGCCCACGTCACAAACATCTCTGATAATACCAAGCTACAGCTTGGCAAGCCGCTCATTCTCGCAGGCCATAACAACTCTGCCCATAACTCCTTGTTTAAAGGTCGCATTTATGTTCCGCAATACTACTAGTTGTAATTGTGGACCTGCCGCGACAGCGACTCCTCTGCTGCTATGGTGAGTTTTATCATATAAAAAGCATTCTATTAATTTCCATGCTGTACCCCTTTAGTCCCGTTATTCTACTTCAAATAGTCGTTACGGACTTCGTACGTTTACCTCGTTGCAGGGGCCCAATGACAGAACACAAATTGTTAAGCTACCTCCACCACAGCCCAAGTAAGTAAGACTTTTCAAAATTCACTCACCTTAGCCGCGGTGGAGTAGCCGAGTGGTCTAAAGCGTCTCGCTGCGGAGCGCGCGGTTGCTCGCCGTGGAGGTTCGAGTCCTCCCTGGAGCGCGCGCGCGCGTGTGTGTGTGTGTGTGTGTGTGTGTGTGTGTGTGTGTGTGTGTGTGTGTGTGTGTGTGTTTTGTCCTTAGGTTAGTTTACCTAGGTTTAAGTAGTTTGTAAGCTACGGACTGATGACCACGCAGTTTGGTCCGATAGATTTACAAACATTTGAACATTTCACTCAACTTAGCCACATTGCATTCGCTGCCCGCCAGGTACACGGACTGTAAATAAAACATTTGTCAGTTTCCAGTCTGATGCGCTAACAGCGCGAAACACATAATTGGAGAAATGAAGAATACTGCAACAGGGACTGAGACTTATTTAATCATACTTATGAAGTTGAATATAAAATTCGTATCGCCTTACTTACGATTGACACGGTAATCCTGGGATCCCATTCAGCGATTAAATCAGTCATAATCTGGTTTGTTTTCATACTCTAGCAATAATTTGTATAATCAAAGAAAATTTGTTATGTATTTAAAAAGGAATACTACTAACGTTGGTTCCATAAAACACATTTTAAAATGTAAAATTACGCTACCATAAACACGGTTTATTAAAGTCCAGTCAAGAAATCAAATCGTTTTACATTGATCATAGTAACGAAATACATAATACACACCTGGCCATTAAAATTGCTACACCACGAAGATGACGTGCTACAGACACGAAATTTAACCGACAGGAAGAAGATTCTGTGATATGCAAATGATTAGCTTTTCAGTGCATTCACACAAGGTTGGCGCCGGTGGCGACACCTACAACGTGCTGACATGAGGAAAGTTTCCAACCGATTTCTCATACACAAACTGCAGTTAACCGACGTTGCCTGGTGAAACGTTGCGTGTAAGGAGGTGAAATGCGTACCATCACGTTTCCGACGTTGATAAAGGTCGGATTGTAGGCTATCGCTATTTCGGTTTATGGTATGGTGATGCTGCTCGCGTTGGTCGCGATCCAATGACTGTTATCAGAATATGGAATCGGTGGGTTCAGGAGGGCAATATGGAACGCCGTGCTGTATCCCAACGGCCTCGTATCACTAGCAGTCGAGATGACAGGCATCTTATCCGCATGGCTGTAACGGATCGTGCAGCCACTTCTCGATACCTGAGTCAACAGATGGGGACGTTTGCAAGACAACAACGATCTGCCCGAACAGTTCGACGACGTTCGCAGCAGCATGGACTATCAGCTCCGAGAACATGGCTGGGTTACCCTTTACGCTGCATCACACACAGGAGCGCCTGCGATGGTGTACGCAAAGACGAACCTGGGTGCACCTAGGATGAATCCAGGTTCTGTTTACAGCATCATGATGATCGCATCCGTATTTAGCGACATCGCGGTGAACGCATATTGGAAGCGTGTATTCGTCATCGCCATACCGGCGTATCACCCGGCATGATGGTATGGGGTGCCACTGGTTACACGTCTCCGTCACCTCTTGTCACCTTTGAAGAGCTTGCGTTACATTTCAGATGTTTTACGACCCGTGGCTCTACCCCTCATTTGATCCCTGCAAATCCCTACATTTCAGCAGGATAATGCATCCGCCGGCCACGGCAGCGCCCGATTCTCGCACTCTATTGTCCCGCGGGCGCATACACTGAGTTAAAGTCCAAAAAACAATTCCATCTTAGTAACCTAAGTTTAGCTTTATTTGCAGTAGATGTTCAAAATTATGTCCCTCTATGGAAATAGCGGCCTGACATCTCTTGAACACATTTGCGAACACTCGACGAATTTCGGCTGTCGAAACGTGGGAAATGACTAGTCGAATCCTGTCTTCCATCTCTTAGAGTGGATAGGAATTGCTTTATTTTTCTGATGGAGCAAGGCTGCATTTGTCAGGCTATGTAAATTCGCAGAACAATCGACGTTGGAGCTGAAAAAATCCACATGAGTTACATCAACAACCTCTTCTTGAGGTGAAAACTGGTGGTGTGGTGTGCGATTAGTGCGAGGCGAATAATTGGGCCAATCCTTTTTCACGAAACAATAAATTCCGACAGGTATGTGAACAATATCGCCGGCCGCGGTGGAAGAGGGGACTGAGGCGCTCCAGTCACGGTCCGCATGGCCACTACGGTCGGGGGTTAGAATCCCCCTCGTGCATGGATATTTGTGCCGTCCTTAGAATTAGTTAGTTCATAAGTAGTTTGTAAGTTTAGGGACTGATGACCCCATAGTAAAGTCCCATGAGCTATACAAACATTTTTGAAACCTCATGTTGCAGGTCTTGTACGGGCCTTTCTGTATACGGAAAAATTTCGACTGCTGCCCTGGCCAGCACATTCTCCAGATCTCTCACCAATAGAAAACGTCTGGTCAATGGTGGCCGAGTAACTGGCTCATCACAATACACCAGCTGCGTGTTGAATCTGCATGGGCAGCTAGCTGTACCTGTACACGCCATCCAAACTCTGTTTAACTCAATGCCCCTGAGTATCAAGGCCGTTATTACGGCCAGAGGTGGTTGTTCTGGATACTGATTTCTCAAGACCTATGCACTCAAATGTAATCACATGTCAGTTCTAGTATAATATATTTGTCCAATGAATACCCATTTATCATCTGCATTTCTTCTTGGTGTAGCAATTTTAATGTCCAGTAGTGTATTATCCACGAGGATTGGCCTGTTGTCTTGTGCCGCTCATTTTCACGGAGCGAAGTGCAGTAAGTTATAGTTATTTCAGAAACAATTGTGCTTGTGGCTGGAATTGGTGACGTCACAGCCCATCTTGCTGCTTCACTACACGTACGCTGGCCATAACCGGGTGCACCATACGTCAATAAGTCGGCCGAGAAACGGTGCCCCGTTACCAAGTGAGCGCTCCCTAGCTCACAGATGGGTGGATGGATGGCTAGAGTTTTAAAGGGAGTAAACTCCGCAGCTCAAGGGCGAGCAAGCGAACTGCAATAGCCTGCACTAGAGGAACTGCGCTATGAAATTGAAACGACCTCTCACGAAATTTTTTTAGCTACTTTGTCACTAACAATGTATGCTATCGTTCTCAAAAACGTTTGGAGGCAGATGGATTTCAGTTTGATCACTTACTGTAACTCTGTAATTTTTACTCACTGTATTACTTATGGCCGGCCGCGGTGGCCGAGGGGACTAAGGCAACACCACCTAGAAGACAAGGCCTTACAACAGGCCGTGCCTACGTCACACTTAGAGGCCCCAGCCGCCATCTGACTGGCCGGCCGCTGCGCGGCGGTAGGCGTGCCCAAGCCAACAGCCAGTGAGGTGGCGGCCGGGGCCTCTAAGTGTGACGTAGGCACGGCCTGTTGTAAGGCCTTGTCTTCTAGGTGGTGTTGACTAAGGCGCTTCAGTCACGGTCTGCACGGCCACCACGGTCGGGGGTTCGAATCCCCCCTCGGGCATGGATATTTGTGCCATCCTAGTTCGTAAGTAGTTCATAAGTAGTTTGTATGCTTAGGGCATGATGACCCCGTAGTTGAGTCCCACAGGCTTTACAAACATTTGAACATCATTTCGGCCGGCCGCGGTGGCCGAGGAGACTAAGGCGCTCCAGTCACGGTCTGCACGGCCACTACGGTCGGGGGTTCGAATCCCCCCTCGGGCATGGACATTTGTGCCGTCGTAGTTCGTAAGTAGTTTGTAAGTTTAGGGACTGATGACCCCGTAGTTAAGTCCCATAGACTATACAAACAATTGTACAAACAATTACTTAGGATTATATACCCATTTTCCTTTATGAAAATGCCTAGACATTTATTTGATCGTCTCTCTGAACGACTTTTGTTTCCCGGAATGTAATGAATGTTGGGAAGTAAAAGTTTCGCTCTAACTGGGAAATTAAGGTGCTCTGCTTTCAATGATTTGTTCGTTATTTCTCAGCCGCATGTCCTTACAAATATCTCTAGCAAGTTTCACTGTTCCACGATGTATCGCTTTTCACAACAGTGGTAGATTGTGGATTTCGTTTGGTGATGCAACTGGGTGTAGGGATAATAGTAGTGGACACAAACTGTTAACAATCTGAAGTGTTGGTTGACGCAGTTTTTAGATATGTTTAGTCTTACCCAAGCACTCTAGCTTGAAGTTCTAACTGAAAACAATACTTGTGCTTGAAAAATCAATAACGGTAACGACTATATCATAGAAGACACAGGACAGACTGAAGGTGGTGAATACACAGTTTAGAGAAGCTATGCTCATTTCCGCTGGTGTATAAAATGACTCAGCTACCTTTACCGAATGTGTACGTTCAGTAATAACGTAATTATGTTTTTTTCACAAGTTAGGAATGTCGCACGCTGTGAACATGAAGCTAGTTACCAAAAACTGTTTCTAGTGGTTTTATTGCGTAATATTACGTCGATCTGTTGTTTAAATGGGGCTGTTATTGTCAATTTCGTGCGATTCGTTACGCTCTGCATAATAAACGATATGCAAATGTTTGAAAACGATTTACTGGAATTATTAAGTCGCCACTGATATTTGATGGAAATAATTTTGCGTATTACACCAGAAGCACCGGATATAATTTATTTTATTTCAAATGGTGGCTGTGATATTTTATTCTTTGTATTGCACAAGTTATAATCGAGTTTCTCAAATAGTCTTAAATGGATAATAATTGTACTCTGTCATCACAAATAGGAGTAATAATACTACCCAGTCGTAAACGCTACACTCTAACATTCTCTACAATACAGTCAACTGAGGTAATTGAAAATAACGATTCTTAAATATTGTGTTAGCACCTGAATAAAAAACAAATGATTCCACAATAATAGGCTTGGCTAATACGTTTATAAAGAACGAATTGAAAGGAGGCAACAATAATCAAAGGATGTGGTAACGTCTCTCCAAACAATAAAAGCAGTAGTTTCGAATTGTCCCATCGTAGCTCCTCTTGTGGAAAATGTATGAAGTAGTTCGAAGTTTCCAGGATATTTCTTCGCATAAAAAATGCAACAACTGATACGGAATCTCCCCATCGCATTTGATGGAAGAATGGCGCAAGGGATAGCTCGTCGAAAACTGTATACACATCAAGCACGAAAACATATCAATTATCTGCACTTAGGATTGTGAACATTTCATTCTCCCCTACTAAGCATGCTTGACCTATTGCATAGTGAAACTGACTTGTTCTGCTTACAGTCATATTTAATTTAATTTAATGCATTTTCTTAATCTTGTTTAATACCTTCCTAACGGTGATGATCGTCTCCCACGAAAACTTGTTGATTTTTAAGTATTAAGTAAATATTTGACGGTTTTAAGATGCATTTTTATAAACTTCATTGTGAAGTCTGTGAGAGCCTGTCAGTGTGGCTCACGACTACATTTTATATTTTACCATTTGGTGTTTCCATCTGCCAAAAAATTTTTCATTCGTGTCCTATTAGTTGAGTAAGAATTCTGATGCCCTAGATTCTGAACACTCTATACGTGTCACTAACTAAATACCGTTATTACTTTTTAAAATAGTGTAAGTATGAGTGCTCGACCAACCTGATCCACTGAAACCCACCCTACACCTCGGACTATTACAAGTCAGTGCGACACTGCAACCAGTGTTCGTCTATTCACACTTACTTGTTCTGCCACCTAGCAAAAATCCTGTAATATTAATGGACTTCTACCATAGATATTGGTAGACAGGACATGGTATCTTTTTCATGGTACCAACATCTATGCAGCTAAACTATTGAATTGCCAACAGTCACAAGGAAGTGTCCATCTTTGCTTATTAATTTACAGAGCTTGTTGTGTGAAGGGTCGTACATTAAATTTCACGTGTAAGTATTATTTGTTTAAAATGGTGGCATTTCTAAAAAACTGCTAAGTTGTTTTTTGGTATCCGGCAAATGTTTGCCAATAGTCACGCGAACCTCAGTTCATACCAAGGCTTGTGTACAATGGCGCCGTTGTTTGTCCGGTCTGTTCAAATGTTTGTTAAGCTTAAGGGACTTAACTACTGGGTCATCGTATTATTTGTTTAAAATGGTGGCATTTCTAAAAAACTGCTAAGTTGTTTTTTGGTATCCGGCAAATGTTTGCCAATAGTCACGCGAACCTCAGTTCATACCAAGGCTTGTGTACAATGGCGCCGTTGTTTGTCCGGTCTGTTCAAATGTTTGTTAAGCTTAAGGGACTTAACTACTGGGTCATCAGTCCCTAAACTTACAAACTACTTATGAACTACTTACGAACTAGGACGGCACAAATATCCATGCCCGAGGGGGGATTCGAACCCCCGACCGTAGTGGCCGTGCAGACCGTGACTGGAGCGCCTCAGTCTCCTCGGCCACCGCGGCCGGCGGTCTGCTTGTATCTATGCTCAATGTATATGTAACTGAGAAACTGCAATCAGTCGCGGGTTCTATAGCATACGTAACATACATCCTCAGTCTGACCTACGATATTCCAGTCCAACCCAGATCTCAGGCTACGCTTCAATTCTATTTATCACCATCTGTACTTTTCTTCCCTTGACATCCGTTGAATTCACGAACTCATAATCGAACTTTCACATTCCGATCTAACCAAGACTTCGTGCAACGCTACGAGTAAATAGATTAGTTATATAGGTGTGCACATTTATTCAACGGAGAGTTACTATCATCGGTCTGTGACACTACTTCGTGCATATTCTGCAAAATATTCCACTGCAACTGCCATTGAAGCTTTGCTTTGGTACAGATTAAATATATATTAAATTTAGGCCAGGTTTCGGTCACCGCGAGAAACGGGTACCACTGGCACCAATGTTTTCTACAATGTAATGGTTCTTTTGGAAAATACATTTTTTCTTATTTTATTTATTTATTTGTTGAATTATCATTTTATTTATTTATTGCGTAGCTTGTGTCATTGCACATTAGGCTTTATAGTAAGCCTTACATTTTATTGTTTCGTTTTGTTGTGTCGCTTCCCTCAGGTAATGACAGGGCGGAAATTAATTAACGAATTCTTCCTGAAGTTGTGCAGTCTTATATCCCATTATCACCATCACTTGCAGTCAACTACTAATGTGCAGTTGTCCTAATTTTTACTTAAAATTCTTTGTGTAGCGCATAGTAGTAGTTATACTACTACCTGTCATGTGTTCATGTTCTGTAATTGGTTTCAGGCATTTGGTGACTTTTTTTACTGAAATAAGTAAAGTGGATTACTGTAGCTCTAAAATTCGTTATATTTGTAAGAACTTTATAGATGAGTGTTAGATCACGCCAAGTTATGAAATCTCTCGTCTCGCAACAAACAGCCCCTACACATCACGATCGATATCTTTACTATCGTACTGAATATTATTTAATGTGATGGCCAAACACATGGTTGACTATTTCGGGTATGTCGTCTCACTAACTGAATTATTTTGATACCACTTTTTATCTCCAAAATCCTATATATCCGTTCTGAAAGAGAGATTAACCCGCCAAGAAGTTTCCTCTCTGAAAAACTTTTCTCGATTGTCGATGCATTCGGCTTCTCTGTTATTTGCGAACACCATGCCATGGTGGCGTCTTCCAGTGAACCGGGGGATTATTCACTTCTGAAGACTACGGCAGCCAATAAGAGATGCAATGACCACCATTCAAGGCCACGCCATAAATACTATACGACACTGTACAATACTGGGCTACAGCTAGGACATTTAACCGCTTTTGCGGATAGAATTTATCTACAAGGGAAGGACCATAAACGCTACATTAACTTGATTCAGAATGCACTGTAAGATACAGCTTACAGAGCTATAAAATCGGTTGTACTGAATCTATAAAGGAATTTTATAGCTGAAGCGGTTTATCTCTTCTACAACATAAACAAGTACTTGTACCAGACGTTGTGTCCACTGCCGGTAAACTATCTGATGAATTATTAACATAGTCAGCTGCTTTTTTTAGAAATCCGGTCATTGCCTAGTAACAGCATACAATTAGAATCATCTCAGAGTCCAAGCGCGAATTTTACATCTGTTTCAGGGTCGTAATAATTAAAAGGTAGGAAAAAAGACACACAGAGAATTTTTTCGATGTAATGTTATGTTTTAATAGAGATAGAAAGGCATTGTCTCGTAGTTTTCTTTTGTACCAGTAGCAGAAATTAACTTTAAAGTGTAATATAGTCTGTTTTATCCGATAGTGTTTGCATAGTATCTGCAATTCTCATACACGGTGAGGCAATTCTTTTACTGTCGCCGCCATTCTTTGGCTTTAAAAACAATTTGGAGTGTACGTGTTTAACGATTTAATTAATACATTATCTTTCATACACACATGCCTGAATGTCATTGAATTGGTTAAATCGTTAAACACTACACATTTTTTCTAGTTGTTATCTACAAAAAATTCAACGTCAAGGACAATAGCTTAGTTCTATACGACTGCGACAACGAAAATATATGAACACACAGAGTGAGTAGAGGAAACTAAAAATCCAATTGTAAAGAAGAACAGAAACGTTGTATGAGAAGGGGCAAAATGTTACTGGAGAATACGGGGTCAGTAACGGCAATGCCAGATATAATATCGAATACACTTTCCAAATATAATAAGATCTTTAGGTATAAGTGGAAATGGACTGGTGACACGGGAAGATTTCAGTTTTATTATATCTGTGAGTTCAAATATCTGTAGACTGAAGATCCTTCGATAATAATCAGTAACACAGTAGGCCATTAAATGAAGGGAGAACTGACGTTTCCACAAAGGCCAAAGGCAGTTACACAAACAATATATAAGGAAGCATACCTCAACGTATAAACGAAAGAAGGAAGTAGAGCAAAAGGTCATTCTACAACATGATTATTCGGAATGGAAGTATGTATGATATTAATGTAAATTAATATGAAATGATTTCAAGAAAATTATGAAGAAATGGGGGGAAAGAAGACCGTATGATGACAGTTTGAGCACACAGAAAAGTCAAAAACACCTCCAGTGAAATCAAAAGCAAAGAGGCCAATATTGTGAGTGCAAGAGTAACTTCACTGATAAACATAGCGGCAAGACAGAATAGGTTGGAAGATCAAATTTAAGGCAGGAACGTGATGATGTGACAGAAAAAGAAATGGTAAATTTTCATGACTTAAACAAAATAAATTGGAATCCATACGTATATTCCGTTCAGAAGTTCGTAAATCATTGGGCGGCCCGGCAACCGTATGGTTTGCAGAAATATGAGTTTGGAGATAAACCATCAGTGTGTTCAACACATAGCCTACACCAGTGTTTACTTTTTTAACACGCGACCCCTTCCCCCCCATACCCCCCCACCCCCATCCTCAGACCCGTAATAAAACTGTGTCAGTGATTCCAAAGACAGAGTTTTTAATTTTCTATCTTAAATGTATCTAAGATATGCGCTGCCATTCCCATCTGTTGAAAGCTGCAGTAGCGGAAACGAATAAAAATTGAAAAAAAAAAAAGACCTTATGACTACACGTATTTGATGTATGTTTTTGCGGTCAGGTATAATAAACCATAATGCGTAATTTGATACCATCATAGCTGATGCAACATTTCGTAATATTTCAAGGGTGCTCATAAACATCGGATTTCTTCGAAAAGATACTGAAAACCCTTAACCAGTAGCAAAATACTATGATTCAGTAATAAAATGGTATTGATATTAGTCGATTAAAAATAATACTGCGTTTGAAACTCGTTACCAGCAACACAGTAACATGACTTCGTAGTAAAAGGGTATTGTTATGGCCGGCCGCGGTGGCCGAGGGGACTGAGGCACTCCAGTCACGGTCTGCACGGCCAGTACGGTCGGGGGTTCGAATCCCCCCTCGGGCATGGATATTTGTGACGTCCTTAGTGTTAGCTAGTTCATAAGTAGTTTGTAAGTTTAGGGACTGATGACCCCGTAGTTAAGTCCCATAAGCTATACAAACATTTGAACATTTTTTTGTATTGTTATGTATTGACTAAACATAATATTATGTTACTGGTAGTTTCGTGACGTAACAATATTTCAACATGTCACTCAGTCAAACAAGAAGATTGCGACCATTGCAAATAACTGTAGCAGAATTGCACAAACGCTTTTATGTCGCTTAATAAACATCATGATGTGGAAAAATGGCTTTATTTTCGGTCGGCTCAACATCAGAAATCAAAAGTGCCATAGGTACATCTTGTATCGGTCACTCTATCGATGTCTCATTGAGAGCCACCGATAAGTGTCACGACAAATCCAATTTTCCACTTACAGATGACCTGTTAATTAAGCGAGTTTTATGATACCCTGTCACTTCCGTGTGGCACTTCCGCCATAGTAGCTGAACGTCACGAAACGTAGGTTTGCCATCCAACATGCCGCTACTGCACCCTCTGAGCAAGACTCTGCGACCCCCTGGAGGTCGCAAATCCCAGGTTGAGAATCACTTATCTACGCCATAGGACGAGAAATACGCGACGTGGGTGGTATACGATGCCTTCAAAACATAGGCAAAAGGTCACAAATAAAGGGGGAAGGGGGAATTATATTGAAAGCGTCTACCAGTAAGCACAATGTTAGCCTCTTGTACAACTCCTAGAAACAGAGGATAGCGATTCTGAATTACCCACAGCACAGAACTATATCTACATCTACAGCTACATTGATACATTTAAGTGCCTTGCGCAGGGTTCATTAACCACTTTCATAACCTTTCTTACAGTCCCAGTCTCTAATAGCGCGGGAAGAAAGAACACCTAAATCGTTCCGTTTTCGATCTGACTTCTCTTATTTTATTGGGATGGTCATGTCTCCCTATGTAGGTGGGTGCTAGCAAAATATTTTCACATTCAGAAGAAAAAGTCGGTGATTGAAATTTCGCAAACGGAACTCGCCGCAACGAATAACGTCTTTCTTTTAATGATTTCCACCTCAAATCGTGCAACATTTCCGTGACGCTCCCCCCCCCCCCCCTGTAACGTGATAAAACAAAACGAGCTGCCCTTCTCTGAACCTTCTCAATGTCTTCCGTCAGTCCCACCTGGTGACGGTCGCAAACTGGGCAACAGTATTCCAGGAGAGGACGCACAAGTGTAATGTAGGCAGTCTCATTGGTGGAGCTGGTGCATCTTCGAAGCGTTCTGCCAATGAAGCGTAACCTTTGTTCCACCTTCCCCATAATAATTGCTATATGTTCTCCCCAGACTAAGTTGTTCATAATAGTAACTCCCAGGTATCCGGTAGAATTTACGATCTTAAGGTTTGACTGATTTATCGTGTAATTGAGGTTCAGCGGATTTCTTTTAGTGGTCATGATTATTACTTCGCACTTTTCATTATTTAAATAATTGCCAATTTTCGCACCATGTAGAAATTTTGTCTAAATCGCTTTGCAGTTCCTTTTGATCCTCTGTTGACGTCACAAACCCATAACCGACAGCATCATCAGCGAACAATCTAAGGGAGGCATTCAGATTGTTTCCTAAATCGTTTATAAACACTAGGAAGAGTAGGGGACCTATAACGCTTTCTGGGTAACGACCTACTCGATGACTTACCGTCACTTACTACGAACTGTGTCCTTTCTGACAGCAAATCGTGAATCCAATCGCACAATTGGGGCGATATTCCATAAGCAAGAAATTTCGTTAGAAGCCGCTTGTGAGGAAACCCAGAAATATGGAATCGATTTGAGATCCCTTGTCGATGGCACTCATCATTTCATGTGAATAAAGAGCAAGCTGTGTTTCGTAAGAGCGATACTTTCTTATTCCATGTTGACTATTGGTTAATAGGTCGTTCTCTTCGAAGTAGTTCACAATGTTCAAATCTCTCGCCCTGACATCTTACAGAATCCACCTCCAGACTACTTACTGTAGGTGTATAGTTACCAACATTCCCATTTTTCTTCTCACAAAATGTGATATCCTCATAGCCGAATGTAAATATAAACAGAAAGTTCCGTATCTCGAAAGAAAGTTGTTTTTAAAAATTTAATTACTAAGCTATTGTATATTCAAACCCCTGGTACAGTTTTTTGTACTAATTCGAGATGTAGAGCTTTGGAAATCGTTGTGCAAAGGTAAGACAAACTGAACACAACTCACCAGGTACGACTTTCATGGTGCAGAGGCTTTCAACACTGGATACTCACCTGGAACAGAAGAAAACGAAAATTCGATTCAGAACACGGGTATCGTTAAATCAGTCATTTAAAATACGTCCTCTAAAAATATCAGATAAAATGAAACCGTCATCAGATCACTTCCCCACAGAATAACGACAGCTTTTAAGCAGTTTTCATCTCTAAACTGTGCAACACAAGCAGGACAAGAATTCAATAATTTGATACATAGTATAGTCAGAACAAAGCAAGGCAGACCCAGTGCTCCCTACTGATTGTTTACGTGCGAAATATTCTTTGTTTGTGGTGCGTACAGATTAATGGTTATGTTTCAGTTGTCGTTTGTGTGTGAATGATGGTTAACGACGAATTCGAAAATTATTGGACATGCCAGTTATCAAGGGCAGGATGAAATTTGATTTTTATGAAAATAAAAGGAAATGCCTGTGGGGATGGATCTTCCAACTAAAAACATTCTGGCAACCCCCCTGAAACCCCCTCTACACGAACTCTAACAAAACTATGTTCGTTATCTAAAATGCGACAAATGTATTATTATTTTTGTTGATACAGCTTTCTTGTAAATTGTTGGACGCTGTTTTCAAGGTGTATTTTTTGAACGGAAGACATTTTTACATGGTTTCCCACAGGAATGTATGTTCTGCATACTGATTTTTTCGAAGTTAGGCAATATTCACTATCAAATTATGCTGACTAAAAAGCTCCCAGTGTATAGACAACTTTTAAAGAAGTACGTTTTTTTTTTTTTTTCCTTGGGATTAATTATTGCATCTTGTTACATTTATGTAAGGAATGGTTCCTGTAAACAGTTTTCAGACTTTGCGCTTATTTGTCTATAACACATTGCAATGCTATAAAATCTACCTCCTACTCAATTCAGAATTAATGTTAAAGGAGGAATAATAAATTTTTCTTTTAATAAGTCTGTTTTTGAATCATGGAACCCTTTGTAGTCGGAGGTGCACTGGGCTAGTTGTTCAATGGTATAAGTACTTCGTCATGTCACAGCCAACCCCCGACCAAGTCATTGCGATTTTTTTTTTTTTTTTTTTTTTTTTTTTTTTTTTTTTTTTTTTTTTTTTTTTTTGTGAAGCTTATGGGACTTAACTACGGGGTCATCAGTCCCTAAACTTACAAACTACTTACGAACTACCTTATACTAAGGACGGCACAAATATCCATGCCCGAGGGGGGATTCGAACCCCCGACCGTAGTGGCCGTGCAGACCGTGACTGGAGCGCCTCAGCCCCCACGGCCACCGCGACCGGCTCATTGCGATCTCCCTGGTCTACACAATCCCCAGGGCAGCGGGCGTACATAAAAATCCTACAATCAACTTAACAGTTCTTTCATTAAAATTTTTGACAACAATTATATCCAGAGAATTAAAAGAGAACATGAACTGTTGGGTAATAATAAGTAAGAACACAAGAGAGGCGGCTATGATAGTACAATTCAGTAGAAACAAGGCTGCGATCAATCACGACACTTCTCAATGAAACTGAAGAACTAGAGCAATAGTTCTCCACAACAAAATGAAGCGTGATCTACTGAAGTATCAGAAAATAGGTATAAGCAGCATCGTACGATAGATAATAAGATCCAAAAAAGGGAAAAAAAGAGTCAAAGACCAAGGACTAAGGGCTCGAATGAAAAAAGAGTAATGAAAAGATAAATTAAGGCAGGAATGTTATGAAGAAACCGGAGTTTTGGAAGACCTGAGACAAAGTTCGTAAATCAACTGTGAAGCGGCAACCGTGTGACGTAAGGAAAGGATTGGTTTAGTAGTGAGATTAAATTTTGAGGTGAAATGCTATCAATAACAAGCTTGTTCCGAAACATTATTCCTGAGAGACAGCGATTAAAACAAATTTACTAACAACTAGAATTTGTTAATCACGTTACCGGTATCGATCGTGGTGAAATCATAACCAGACAAGTACATTTACTTCTACATCAACATCTACCTGGTATACTCTGCAAATCACATTAAGTGCCTGGCATAAGGTTCATCGAACCACATTTATATTATTTTATCTCCCATTCCATTCTAGAATAGCGCGCGGTAATAAAGAACACTTCAATCTCTCCGTTCGAGCTCTGATTTCTCGTACTTTATTCTGGTGATCATTTCTACCTATGTAATTGGGAGTCGACAGTATATTTTCGCATTCGGAGGAGAATGTTGGCGACTGGAGTTTCATAAGTAGCCCACACTGCAGCGATAAGCCCCGTTGTTGTAATGATTCCCATCCCAGGTCCTGTTTCATTTTCGTAACGTTGTCCCACCTGTATCGTGGCAATACAAAACGAGAAGCCCTTCTTTGGACTCTTTCGATGTCCTCCGTCAAACATACTTGATAAGGATCCCACACTGGGCTGCAATACACCAAGAAAGGACGGACAAGCTTAGTGTATGCAGTTTCTTTAGTAGTTCTGTTGCATTTTTTGAGGATTCTGCCAATAAAACGCAGTCTCTGGTTCGCCTTTCCCAAACATTATCTACGCGTTCTTTCCAATTTAAGTCTGAAGTAATAGTAATTCCTAGGTATTTAGTGGAGTTTATAACCTTCACATTCGATTGATTTATCTTGTAAACAAAGTTTAACCGATTTCTTTTCGTACTCACGTGAACAACTTAACACTTCATTATTTAGAGGCAATTGCCAATTTTTACACTATAGTGATATCTTATTCTAGAAGGCAGGGAACAAACCACTACGTAGCGAAGATAAACATTGTTCGACAAAAAATTGGATAAATTACAACTATCTGAAAGGACTATACCTACAATAATATTTTGTACACTTAGTAATTGATATCAGCGGGCTGGATTCATAGGTTATAAATTGAATGAATGAAGCGAGGCCTTTCAACTCAAAGGGAGTCATTACTATTCATAACCGAACGAATCAATGAGGGCCATTACAGGTACACTAAAATCATCCCATCTCCTGGCTGCACACCATCAGCAACATCCCACCACCTGATCTGCGACGCCAGAAAGCAGGGAATCGAGAATGGAGGAAATTTCACCACCCCAACTGCCCACATGTTCTTCCAATTCATAAGATCTTAAACGATCCTCTTCCAGATCGCCTGAAGTCCCGCACTCCGCTGTGGCATAAAGGAAGGAACAACTTCGACATTAAAGAAGAATGGCACAAGAGGTGGAATGCGGATGAAACAGCACATAACGGTGTCAAAGACCCAACTGCCAGCCTACCAGGGTTCCATCTGCAGAAAAGTGTGTGGACAAAATTAAATAGAATTAGAACTGGTCAAGCCAGGTGCAATGCTATAATGCACAAGTGGGGACTCCGAGATCCTCCAGCTTGTGATTGTGGTGCCCAAGAACAATCGGTTCAAAATATCGTCAGAGTCTGTGCTCTGAGGAAATATCCTAGACCATTCAATGACTTTATAAATGCTACCCCTTCTGCAACTAGTTGGATTCAGTCACTTGATTTATAATTATGTGTATATTAGTATTTAATTAAATTGTAATCGCCACTGTATTCAATTAGTAAGCTCCCGAATTCCAACATATATTATACTAGCTTAACGCCCGCTGCTTCGCATGCGTGGGCTGGTTGGTCTGCACTAATTGTTTCTCCCTCTTAATATAAATTTTCATAGATGTAGCTCAAATACTATCATAAGGAAATGTTGTGATACTACTTGTTGCCACGGTAGAATGACCGTGCGTATTGAGGCGCCATGATGCGGTGCGCACTGCTGTTCGCCGTCGGGAGTTCGATTCGCCCTTTGGGCATAGGTGTTTGTGTTGTCCTTAGCATACGTTAGTCTAAGTTGGTTTAATTAGTTTGTAAGCCTTAGAGACTGATGATCCCGTAGTTAAGTCTCTTAAGATTTTATAACATTTGATTTTACTACTTTTAACCCTCGATGGCACCCCTTAATAGTTGAATTTCGAAAAATACACTCAAATGTGTCTTTTAAATTCCACCCAAGTGTACAAATCTCATTTTTTGTTATTTTGGGTTCAAAATTGACTCAGTAGCAACGAATTTTAAAAAAAAAAAAAAAAAAAATGTTTCAACCCCTATTTCACCCCCTAAATGATAAATACTGAAACACGTGTCTTTTTCAATTCTGACCAAGGAAACATATTCCAACTTATGTGGTTGTAGCTTCAACGTTACTTTAATAGCAAAAGATTTTCGAAACAAAGTAATAAACAAATAAAAATAAAAAAGCATCACCGCAATTTAAGCCCCTTGACGGTTGAATTTCCAATACCGAAATTCGTGTCTTTTTAATCCTTATCAAGAGTCCATATCTTAAGTTTCGTAGTTATAGCTTGAAACTTGAGTTAAAAGCAACATATTTTTAAAAATCAATTTTTGCATCCCGTATTTCAACCCCTCATCGGTCAAATTTCCAAAAATACCCAAACACGCGTCTTTTAAATTCTAATCCCAAATCCAAATCCGAAAATTTCTATTTCTAACTTCAGAATTGCCTAAATAGTAACGTATTTTAAAAAAAAACGTTCATCCCCTATTTCACTCCCTTGCGGACGGAATATCGAAAAATCGCTTCTTAAATGACACCTATACAGTAAGATCAACGTCCTCTACAAATTTCAAGTTTCTATCTTCAGTGGTTTTGGTTGGGCAATGATGAGTCAGTCAGTCAGTCGGAATATTGCCTTTATATATAGAGATTAGTGAATTTAATACATTGTTAAATTTTAGTATTAGAAAATAAATATTAAACTTGTGTCTAATGTAAAACTAAATAACTGTGCTATATGTAATTCTCAATGTTATTGTTGATGTCGTACGATAAATAAATACACTATTCATAATTCAGAATTTCCGAAACTAAAACACACTTGTGATTTGTGGGTGACAACCCATGTCAGCGTTATTTTTCTTCACTACCTAAATCACTGTACCCGAAATTGTCCACGAGTTTCGTATTCAAAAGACTTTTGTTGACCCGTGAACCAGCTGCATTGTCCGATAAACTGTCCATTCCTATAGATGCTAAGAGCTGACAGTGGAACTCTGCAGTATGCCGTTCCGTAACGCGCGCACTGACCGGACTCGTCTCCGCGATACAGCGATAGTCAAATGTTTCGCCGCAGAGCGCGCTGGAAACGCCACTTCTATTTTTGTAGTTCAATTAGCCGCTCTCGGCTTTCGAAAAAATAACCGTCAGTCGCAAAATCCACTCAGTCTGCAGCGCTGCCGCAGAGCACAGCTCTTTTCAATTCCCTCCCCGCCCGTTGTCGAACTTTTTATTTTTTTATTTTCCGAGAGTTGGAGGTGGGTGGGGAGAAGAGGGGGTTAGGGAATAGGACAGCGGGGCGGAGTGGGGGTAGAAAGGCACGCGTGCCAAGTTTTCACCGCAGATTACAGGCAAAAATTAATCACTGCGGTTTTTTGCTTCCATGCGGATAAAACAGCATGGCGTGTGCGAGATTTGTACTCAAAATAAATAAATGGGAAACGGCGAACGGTTGTGTAAGGGAGTGCTTGGGAAAGGGAGGGGGGGGGGGAGGGAGACGAAAAAGAAGAGATCTCGTCAGTATGTTGCGGGACTGCCGTCTGTTCGGGGGTATTTAGGTGCACGGCTGGAATCTGTTGGGTGGCAATTGCAAGAATTGAAACTCTCGGTCTGGTGCGCCACATGCCATTTCTGCGCAGCTGTTTCTCTGCGCCGTCTTTCCTTTCATCAACTCCAGGCCAACGCTCCGCCGCGCTTTTATGATTTGCTGCAGTGCCGTTGCCCTTTTCATTTCGTTGCACTCCTGGTTCCCATTCTTCTGGGAAACGGCATGCAGTACTGTGCAGCTGAGCATATCTCACATGTTAAAAAAATATTCTCAGAATTCTTCTTGTCATTCTGCATGACTATAACATTCAAGTGAAATTTCCAGTCATTATTATTACAAAACAGACGTTATTTTTGTGAAATTATAACTAAAAATAATGAAATTTGATGATTAGGTCCCGTGATCAGAAACACAAAAACATTCAAGTGAAATTTCCAGTCATTATTACAGAGGTTCCAACTTTTCAATATTATAAATAGTAATGCAACGTAATATGTATGAGTGGGGATTGAGGACGGGGTGTTATAAGGGGTCCAAGGGGAATAAGGGTCGGAATCATCAAAATTGTAAAACAGTTTCTGTAAAGTTGCAGATGAGATAGGGGGCATCATATTAAGACATCATTCTGACGTGCAAAGTAGGAATGTGTGAGATTGGAGGGGGGGGGGCGGCGGCAAAACTTAATATCTATTTTCTTCCTTAGAACTGAATATCTTAGATTTTCTGATTTCCAGATCAGTATATATTTATATAGGCTATACATCTATCCTTAAAAGAATGGACTTATTAACAATAGCAAAAATGCACAAAATAACGTAAAATCATAACTTAGAATAAGGGTTCAGGTTAAGATATTTCTGTGAGAGTGCATGTTACGAAAGTTTAAAAAATGGTCAAATTTTCATGTCTCCTCTTCTTCCAGCAAGTTACTAATGAAATCATTCTCCATGTTTTTTTTAAACATTCTTGAGAGTTCCAGCACTGAGCTAGAGAGAACCTGAAGTGACAACTTGAACTGTACAAGCTAGTCTCTTTCTCAGCATCACTCAACTGCTTTACGGGAAATTTTAATACCAGCTAACTCAGCTTGAGACTGCTGCTAGATTCCACAATGGCGCGCCTTTCTGGCTTCATCCCGTATGCCGTATTACGCAGTTTTCGACTTTGTAATACTGTCAATACTGGTGATTTTCACAAGGACATGCTAGATGTTTTCGCTCATAACGAACTCTAAATTAACCGAGTTTCGCCGACGGAAAACAAATGGCACCGATTCGTTATTTAACCTGAAAATCAGAATTCGAACCACTCCAATCGTAAACTAGTAATTTTAAACAATTTTCGTAACAATTACGATTAAATCGTAATGGTTGGAACCTCTGTTATTATTACAAAACAGATGTTATTTTTGTGAATTTATAGCTAAAAATAATTAAATTTGATGATTAGGTCCCGTGAACAGAAACACAAAATTACTAGCTAAAGCCCTATTGACGTCTTACTACACGAGGAACTTTAAAAAATTTCCGATCCGACGTATAATGGTCGAGACGGAGAGTTTTCATCAGAGGCGAGTGTATCGTCAGGCTTGCCCCAGTGGACTGTAATGGGACCGCTATTATTTTCTATCTATTTAAATGTTCTGATGGACAGAGTAACTTGTAATTTACGGCTGATTGCTGATGATGCTGTGGTTTATGGGAGGTTGTCGTCTTTAATTGACTGTAATTGCATAAAGGATGATTTACAACAAAATTTCTAGCTGGTTTGAAGAATGGCAGCTAGCTCTAATTGTAGAAAAATGTAAGGTGATGCTCATGAGATGAAAAAATAATCCCAAAATATTCTATTACAGCGTTAGTAGTGAGCTTCTTGGTGGAGTCGCGTCGTTCAAATATCTAGGCGTAGCGGTGCAGGGCGATATGAAATGGATCGAACATGTAAGGACAGTTTTGAGTACGGCCGGACAGCCGACTTCCGTTTATTGGGAGAATTTTGGACAGATATACTTCATCTGTAAAGTCGATCGCGTGTAAAACGCTTGTATAACCACGTCTTGAGTATTGCTCACGTGTTTGGGACGTGTAGCAGATCAGTTTAAATGAAGACATGGAAGGAGTTCAGAGGCGAGCAACTAGGTTCGTTACCTTTAGGTTCGACCAATGCGCTAGTGTCACGGAAATGCTCCGGGAACGCTGAAGGAAAGACGACGTTCTTTTCGAGAAATTCTGTTGTGGAATTTTAGAAGGCCAGAATTTGAAGCTGAAGTGTAGAACCATCTTCTTGCCACCTACTTAAATTTTGCGTAAATATCACAAAGACAAGGTGAGGGAAATTAGAGCTCGTACAGAGGCATATGGACATTTTTTCCCCTCGTTCTACTTGGGAGTGGAATAGCAAAGGAAATGCCTAGTAATGGTACAGTGTACCCTCAGCCACGCACTTTACGGTGGATTGCAGAATATATATGTAGATGTAGATGAGATGGGGCATAATGTCTTCCTCTACCGACGTCTTACTTCAGAGGTAGGTTATGGTCCCTGGTGGCCAACAAGTACGTTGCTCCCGAACGGTTGAACGTTTTGACCTAAAAAGTGTGAACACGTTACAGACAGACAGTGCCAAGTCGCCGTTATTTTTGCAAATATCTCTGAAACGGTGTGAAATACGAAAAACACATAACAGAGCAAAGTTATGAAGAATTTTCTTTTCTACAAGACAGTTTATTCAATTTCCGTCTCAGACGAAGGCGTAAGTAGACTGTTCAAAACAATTGCGTGATCAGGTGAGATGTCATACATAACATACATATGGTAACGTATTTTATTCAAATATTAATTAGTATTATAATTTGTGTCTGATACAGGAAGAAATTTGGCTGTCTTATCTCTTTGCTTGAGGTTTACATGACGTTTACTTAGAGCGAGACACTATAGGGTTACCATAACAGTGAAAAAGTCCTTCTCGTTGCCCTCTAATATGGTGTGTGATCACCTTGGACGGCCAGTGCAGGTGCACTCTTGTGTGGGATGAGGTTAGTAATCAGCTCTCGAGGGATATTTGACCATTCTTCCATGAGTCCAATATTTAGCTCTCCAATCGCTGTGGGAGGTGCTCGTCTGGTCGCAATGCTTCTGCCAAGTGCATCCCAGAAATGATCAATAGGGTTCGTCCAATTCCTTTAGCTTCATGCTGTCCACCAATGCAGCTCTGGTGGAGTGAGTGTTAACATCCAGTAGAAGGAACCTGTCTCCTATGGCACCAGCGCATGGCACAACAAAAGGTCGAATGATCTCGTCTCTATACCTCTGAGCCATCAAACCGTCATTCTGAACGACGGAGAGGTCCTTGCGTCCACAAATTCTGAATCATGACCACGCTACTCGTCAAGGACCATGATACGATGATGTTTCCTGGACATTACCAGGAATGTTCCGACTTCAACGTTCTCTCCAGATGAGGGAACGACGCTTGTGCGGCTAAACACAAGATCTGTGAACAGAACCCTGTGCCATTCGTTACGAGTTCACTCCTAATGTTCTTCTGCCCAGTTTCTGCGGGACAAATGGTGTGGTTTTATCGGGACACACGTGTGTAGAGTCCACATGCCCGAAGGCAATTTCGTACTGATTATGTTGATATTGTGCGTCATTTTGCTGTCGGGATTGTGCGTTGTAGTTGTGTTGCATTTAGACTCCTGTCTCGACGACTGGTAACCGGATATAGTGGGATTGGGTTGAGTTGTTTGTTTGGGATAGGGGGACTAAACTACTTAGGTTAATAGTCCTCCGGTGAGGAGGGGAAGGAGTGAGAATAGGAAAGGAGGGGAAGGGAAAAGGAGACGCAGTTCGGGAAGTAAAGAACCGGATATAATGGTCATCTGATGTTACCCGTGGACGACCTTGGCCTTGCCTTTTCTTACCGGTCTGAAATCGCACACAGGTCATGGAAATTAATAGAGAGCTGTAGCCACCTCCCTTTATGTCAGTCGCGCATCCAACCTTCCTGTGGCTGCACATATCATACCTTCGGATAAGTCAGGCTGTTGTTGCACTCACTACACTATCTGAACCCAACTGCCCGTGTTCGGACACTTGCCACGCCGGACATTTATTTACCTGCTTCGAAGGGTCGGGTGCTCCTGTCTCCTCTTCCTTCCACCCCTCCCCTCCCTCCACCCACCGGCCCGAGAATTCCGTCGACGGTGTCCCGACATATCCACACTGGTCGCTTCCGCATTTCGTAGTGACCCAATACTGTTTATTAACTAATGTTTCGCCACAAGAGAGTTAATTTATGTAGTGTATCGTTCTGCTTTCCTCTGTATTTTTTAACCCGCGAGAAATCGCGCCTTTAAAACTTACGCGATCGATCGCGTGTGCAGCATTTTGCTGACAGTGAAAGAACAGTTTGGAATGTACTTAATATGTCTAAATAAGTATTTTTAGTTGCCTTTATAAGAAAACACACATATTTGACTATTTAAAATTGATAAAGTGCCAATCGTTTTAAAATTACTGTGAGCAAATGCTCACAGTGCGAGTGCTCGCGGGTTAATGCAGTTGTTTTAATTCATATATGTACAAATGCAGTGATCAACTTGAATGATCAGCGAACATTCGAATTATCTTTACATCGTCCCGTGTTCCTTCCATAGCGATGGACTGTTTCTATCGCATCAGTATGTGTGGAAGAAAGCTACCGTACAGACGAAGATGAAGCGGTGGAGTAGCCGAGCGGTCTAAGGCGCGCGGTTGGTCGTCGTCAGAGGTTCGAGTCCTACCTGGGTCACGGGTGTGTGTGTGTTGTCCTTAGCTTAGTTTACCTTAGTTTAAGTAGTTTGTAAGCTACGCACTGGAGATCACGCAGTTTGGTCCGATAGATTTACAAACAACAACAGACGGAGGGAGAATGGATCTATATTTGTGGTTGTAAAACCTAATTATACATTCAAATAGACGACGGCATTGCTTCAGTTTCCCAATAGTTATAAATATTTCGATTTCTGGATATTGAAGAGTTGTACATTTCGGCGAGATGTCGAACAGAAAGATCACTAACCGTATTGGCTATATGGAGTAAGATCGAAGACGGAGGTTTGGAAGCAAACGGCAGGAGTACTGGGAAGGGCGTCCCTTGCCTGAGGGGCCGCTAATCCAACTGCGTGGCGAAGGCAATTTCGGACTGTTTATGTTGAAATTGTGCGTAATTTTGTTGTCCGGATTGTGCGTTGTAGCTGTGTTGCATTCAGCCTCCTGTCTCGACGGGCATTATGCAATAAATCCAAAATGCTGCTTTAAATATAATTGTTTTTATTACACTATAGGCCTATTTCGGCTTTGGCACCATCGTCAGGTGATGTCTGTTGGTCCTGACATCCATATACATCTATGGTTTTATTGCTGTCAGTAATTTATTTATTGCTTGGAATTATTGCAATATTTCTGAATTTTAATTATTGCAATATTTATTGTGACATCATTTATGTTGTGATGTGACAGCTTTTTGATTGCATCTCTGGTTATTAAATGTTCAAATGTTTGTAGAACTTATGGGACTTAACTACGGGGTCATCAGTCCCTAAGCTTACAAACTACTTGTGAACTACCTAAGACTGAGGACGACACAAATATCCATGCCCGTGGGGGGAATTCGAACCCCCGACCGTAGTGGCCGTGCAGACCGTGACTGGAGCGCCTTAGTTATCAAAAAGCTGTCACATCACAACATAAATAATATTGCAATAATTAAAATTCCGAAATATTGCAATAATTCCAAGCAATAAATAAGTGACTGACAGCAATAAAACCAACAGACATCACCTGACGATGGCGTTAAAGCCGAAATAGGCCTATAGTGTAATAAAAATAATTATATTTAAAGCAGCATTTTGGATTTATTGCATACTGTCTTTAAAGGACATTTACAGTGCTGCAGGCCCAAGAGAAGCCAAATTGGATGTAATGGGGTTGGGTTGAGTTGTTTGTTTGGGATAGGGGGACTAAACTAATGTGGTTATCAGTTCCCCGGTGGAGAGGGGAAGGAGTGAGAATAGGAAAGGAGGGGAAGGGAAAAGGAGATGCAGTTCAGGCAGTAAAGAACCGGATATAATGGTCATCTGATGTTAACCGTGGACAGTCATATGATGTTACCCGTGGACGGTCATATGATGTTACCGTGGACGACCTTGCCCTTGCCTTCTCTTACCAGTCTGAAATCGCATACAGGTCATGGAAATTACCCGAGAGCTGTAGCCACCTCCCTTTATGTCTGTCGCGCATCCAACCTTCCTACGGCTGCACATAAGTCAGGCTGTTGTTACATTGCTCTTCCCGCTCACTACACTATTCGTTTCGTAAAGTAAACACAAGTCAACAGCAATCCCTCTGAAGCCGCTATCTCAGTTGCCGTAATGTTGTTGTTGCCGCAGCGTAGATTCTAGATATCTCAACTGATCTCCTGTTTCGACCAATGTATCTGGAGTAGACGAGAGGTCTACATTTAGTTCGGGTACGGAATAAATGCCACGAGAGGTGAAATGCATCGATCTGTTAGCGATCTCTCAGGAGGGCAGTGCGCTGCGAGTGTATCCGCGGACGCATAAGCCGCTACGAATTTTTTAGCGCAGGTCGCGACATATGGGGGTGAGGGGCTGTTGCCGCGCCACTCATTTCGCCGCGAGGCCGGCAGGGCCCCTCAGGGCGAACGCTCCCCGCCGTTCCACTTTACGACCCCTCGGCTGCTCCGTCGGATGAAAAGAACGCCAGCGCCGCGTCTTACGGCGGCCGTTCTCGGTCTTAAGTTGAGGGGCCGAGAGGGGAATTAGGGAAAAAGAATTGACGACTGATGCAGGGCGCCGAACGCCCGGCCAACTCGCGCTCGCTGATGAGCATTCAGCCCGAGATGGCGTTCTTTCAGAGTCGAGGGCTCCTCGGTTATTATCTACCGTTTCGTCGCTCATTGTTCCGGTACTTTCGAACCTAATAGAAAATCGGTGGAACTCTAAAAATCCTGCATATTCCGCAGCAGTGAACTTTTGGACGGAAGTGAGTTTAAGATTACCATGTAACAAAAACCCCCCATAAAATTAATTATTGAATCAAACAATATGTAATACTAGGCACGTCCAGAAAGTAAGTTCCGTTTGGTAATAAAATGAAATTGTACACAGATACAGAAGAAATTTTTATTGCACAAAATTCTACAACTCTCAAATTACTTTTCCACATTACTGCCGAAATTTTGTAGGCACTTGTCATAGCGTGCCACAAGTTTTTGCACGCGTCCTTCACAGAAGGTTGCCGCCTGTGTATTCAAGCATGTTGTAACAGCTCTTTATCATCGTTGAAGTGTTGACCACCAAGGACAGATTTTAGGTGCAAGAAGAGATAAAAGTCGCTAGGAGAGAGGTCCGAGCTGTATGGAGGATGATCAAACAGGTCCCATTGAAATTTCCGTTAGAATTGTTTGGTCACATTCGGTGTGTGAGGTCAGGCATTATCATGAAAAAAAAAAAAATCTTTTGGCAGTAATCCTCTTCTTAGACATAAAATCGGTCCTTGGTGGACAACACTTCAACGATGATGACGAGCTGAAAGAACATGTTACCACATGGTTGAATACACAGGCGGCAACATTCTATGAAAAAGGCACACAAAACCTTGTGCCATGCTATGACAATTGCCTACAAAATTTCGGAAGCTATGTAGAAAAGTAGTTTAACAGTTGTAGATTTTTGTACAATCAATATTTTTCCGTATCTGTACCCGTTTGTTTTATATAACCAAACGGACGCGCCTCGTATAATATAAACACTTCATTCTTTCTGTTTATGTTTGTTGGAGTCTATAGGCTACGTAACATATATACTTAGAAAGCTCAAAGAATATGTTATATTCAATTATCCTTGGAATAATAATAGTATATAAAGAATGTTAAATGCGTTCTGCTCTCTATCTCTTGTCTGGCTTTGTTCTGATCGGAATTATTACTATTGAGCATCATTAACTATTGTTATATTAAATGTACAAAATCTACTGATAATATGGAAACTCAGGTACGCATTATCTGCTTTCTGATCTAATTAATAAATCCCCTCAGTCAAAATTAATTTCAGTAATTCTTTTATTCATTTAATTATTTTACCAGTTCCTTTCTTGAATGTTCATGCTGTTTTCAGTTAAAGCGAACTATTACGACTTTGGATGGTTCGGGTATTAGATATATCGAAATTATGCATCTCGTGTAGCTTGCCAGTGCATCTTTGAAATTATTCATTTTTAAAAAATATTTATTGGCATAGAACCTGCGATCACTTACGCGTAAAGAACGGTCCGAAGTCTGATCAACCGCTGGTACGTATCATTTATTACTATTATTTCATTCATTAAATCATTTTGATTAAAATTATGCTACACGGGCATTGAATCTAAGTAGTCCGAACATCCATCCAATGTCGGCGAATAGTTACGCGGTTTACAAATAATTTTTATTACAGCTCATCAACGAGATTTTCTACACCGCTGTGAAAGGTAACTATTCGTCGAATTCTGTAGATTGTTTGTTCTGGAAAATACTTTAATCTGTTAAATGTTTGGCCATTGCAGTTCCTTTTTTTTTTTTTTTTTTTTTTTTTTTTTTTAATTTCCGGTTCATATAAACTGTAGGTTTCATTACTACTTATTTTGAAAAACCTTTCAATTACTTTAGTGCGGCCTATTTTTTCCACCCAAAAGAGTCAGGCAAGCAATAACACTACATGAGCCATTTCATCTTTCGTATATACACGTATGCGACAGAAGTGATGGGATAGTGATGTGCAGAGATATGCAGGCTGTCCCACTTAAATCTCTGGAACAACAGTAGATATTGAAATTTGACTGTCACTAGCTTGATCTTACGACAGGGTCTTATAAAGTAAGCACTATGAGACCTTCTAAATCGTAAATAAATATTAATTTGTACACAGACTTCTGATTTAGTAAATGTATACCCTATATTGTTTCTTACCTAATCAACAGCATGTAAAATCGAAAACAAATGGAGTTGGTTACATAGCAATACGTCAATTGCACCCCCAGATATTGAGAATTTAAACTCACGCTTGAACCGATGAAATGCACAAGTATCACACGTCTCAAAATACAAGTGTTAACCTCACGCTGCTCGTAATCATGTGCTTGCTGTGCGCTTCGTGTATTTCAAGCGTTAGCTTCGCTTCTCAATATCTCTGTATGAAATAGACGTGTTGCGATGAAACCGAAGACATTATTTTTGCGGTTTTTTTTTCATGCTATTGGTTGCATAAGAAATAATATGGGACACCCATTTCTATTGAAAATAATATTTGTTTACGTTTAAGAATGTATCATAGTACTGCCATAAGATCATGCCTCTGAAAATCGTATTTCAGTGTTTAGTGTTGTTCCATATATATCTGCTGTGAAAAGTGTAAATAGAACATCCTGCAGACTGCGGTAGGCGTAGTATCTCTCATTTGTACTCCGATGGTTTTTGTAATACCATGGTGTGTTAGAAGGAACTAAATGCACGGAACATTGAATATCCTGACATCCACAGTGTCATAAGTGTAGCGAGGATAGCAATTTTCAACATTCACCACTCACTATACACAATGCAATGACGAGCGGCCTGAAGCACCGCTTACTCAATTAGGAGCGTATGTAAGAGGGGGGAGGGGCAGCCCCACTTCTTATATACGCCCTCCCCCCCAATAATTACTATAAAGAAAAAGTTACTACGGTACCTGAGTTATTTTAATGAATGATGAGTGAAATAATCACGTCATAGACAGTAATACTTCCCTGTATTGGTGAGAGGAGTGGGGTGCTAGTGAATCGGGCTCGAATTCGGTCACTTGCGCGTATGTGGACAATTACACCACGTTAGAAATAAATGCCAATTCATCCCATTCGTGTCCACTCCATTTCCTATCCTTTGAGTGACCTTTCTGTCTTAAAATAGCACTCATACTACATTCCGTCATCATTTCGTAAGTTGAGGGAACAGATTCACGTTTCTCTTCCTCGGACTGTTTTTGTGCAAAGTACAAAAATCATACCTTAAGCGCAAGGGAATACAGCAAAATACTCGTTCAATCGTGTCAATTACGTTTTGTTCCAACTAAGACGGCAATGGTCGTGTGACTAGGAACAACTTTATTGGTCGCGTTGTATATGTGAGATACAAAGTCAACATTGAA
The DNA here is from genome assembly GCA_026315105.1 of Locusta migratoria. NCBI lineage: Eukaryota > Metazoa > Arthropoda > Insecta > Orthoptera > Acrididae > Locusta > Locusta migratoria. The sequence continues at coordinate 401,701,940 of CM048747.1, read as the reverse complement.
CCTTATTTCAATTACCCTCAGATGTTGCAGTGAATAGATAAGCGAAAAAAGGGAAAGCGTTTAAATACTGCAGTAGTATCAACAAAACGTTTATTTAATGAAAATTAACAATAAAATGTTGAATCCTCCGTCGGGAATGGATGTTTTTGCTCTCTTTAGTATAAGTTAAGTTTATAAGTAGTTCGTTAATTTGGGGACTGATGACCCCCGCAGTTAAATCCGATAAGCTTAATAAACATTTTTTTTTTATTATTTACTTCAACTGGTTATGAAATGTAAGTTTACCACGTATTGACAAGGACTTATGTAATATGTTTCGAGAAAGTGACACACTTTTTTAAATACTAGGTTACAAAAACTGGTAGGTCACAAATCCTTTGTCAATATTTCTTCATTCATACAATGCTGTTGGATTCCAGTTACACCATAACTTTACACTGCATGGCACTTCGATATTACAACAAAGAATTTTTATTATTTTTATGACTGAATGACCATAAGAGAAATCCGTTAAACTCGGTTACACGATAAATCAGTCAATTCTACAGGCCGTCAATTCAACTAAATACCTCGGAATAAATGTTACGAACAACTTAAATTCGAAAGAACACACAGAAAATATTGAAGGCAAGGCGAGTCAAACACTACGTTTCATTTGCAAAACAGTTAGAGGTTGCAACAGTTCTACTACAGAAATTGCCTACGCTACACTTGAGTGTCCTATTTTGGAGTATTGCTGCGATTGTGAGATCCACACCAGGTGGGACTGATGGACGATTTAGAGAAAATTCAGAAATGAGCAGCTCGTATTATATTATCGTGATATAGGGGAGAGTGTGACGGAAATGATGCACGAGTTGGGGTGGAAATCATTAAAAGAAAGGCTGTATTTGTTGCGGCGAGAGATATTTGCCAAATTAGTTTCACCAAATTTTCCATCTGAATGCGTACATACATTTTTGCACTTATTTACATAGGGACACATGATCATCATAATAAAATAAGAGAAATCAGATCGGAAACAGAATGGTCCCTTCCAGCGAGCTATTACAGTATGGAACTATAGAGAGATATAAGTTTTTCGATGAACCCTCCGATATGCATTTTATTGTGACTTACAGAGTATCTATGTGGATGTAGATGTAGATTACCACCTGATTTGTACTATTCGTTGTGCAGTCAACTAAATAATTAACCCCGACTTCTCCTTCCCTTACTCATCACATCTGGAAAGCAAAAGATCTTGTCAAAACGATTAAAGTTATGGAAAACTCTGCCATTGTTAATGAGAATAGTAACACTAATTCAAGTGTGGGAATAGATGAATGAGGACCCTCCCAGTGGATGCATCTTACTTTCCTGATATATTTGGGCGCTGAACAGTGATGCTGCAGTACAATGCCGAGCACTGTCATGGGTCAGCTCAGCACCCGCAGTAAGCATTCCACGCTTCTTGATCTGAATGGCACGTTCTCCGGCCAGCGTGTTGACAGCGTTCTGAAGTTGACCACTGTCTCTCGCTGGTTCCACTCACAGGGGGCAGATGTCCCACGATGTGACGAATGTCTCAGTTCTTTTGGTGACTACGTCAAAAATCTCAAATATCGCTGTATCGATAAAAACGTGTAATGCAGTTCCCCTGTAAACGTCGAAGACGCACTGTACGTCCTCGCTTAAACTCTGCCAGAAAACAAAATGTACAAACCTACAGACTCGCGGGATGGATAACGGCTGCGAAGCTCGTAAACATTCCTCGTCTAACAACGCGATTCCTGGTTTGTCCTCGGCACAGTGCTATCCATCATTGCATTAACCATGATAAGACTGGACTCTAGTTGTTGTAACCATCGATTCTCTACCGCCAACGAAAACTCTTGTTGCTGCTGACTGTAGTTTATCAAGTTTCGTCAGAGCTTCTTTTTCTTTCCGCGTCTATCTCCTCATACCTAACTGTCTCTACCAGTTCTCACGCATACAACTGCTGGAACGAACTTATGCTCTGAACCCCCATGCAAACAGCCCATTTTGCAACAGATATCAAGACCTGTATCACAAAATTATTGTAATGTTTTAGCATTACCACTGGATTTTTAAAGGGATATTGTTCATATACTGGACGAGGAACCCCAATTGCGATTTTACTGTTTATCTTTCACAGCATTTATCACAGTTAAGATTAAAACACGTGTGACTATACAATGTAAGAACCTGCGTATTTAGCTATTAATTGTTCTGATTTAGAAGTTTGGCTCTAAGGTATCTTATGGTAGAATCTTGCATGTCTGCTTTCACGACACAGCCACTACCTTAGTTGCAGATATTATCATTTATCTTTGATCCCGTAGTTAAAAAAAAAGTCTATGCATAGGATGTAGTTTGCGAAACAAATAAGAAATATTAACATAAAATAACTGGTACGGTAATAAAAATGGTTTTATTCTAGTGTTTTCGAACGATGTACGCAAAGTCAGAAGAAGGTTTATTCAATCACATTGGTTCTTTATTTGGTCAGATGAATTATTAATCATAAATGGAATAAAACTGTTAAACTGTTGCATTGTCTGCGATAACAAATTGGTAGCTCTTTCTCCTAACTAAATAATCATAGCATTAAGAAACACAGAAACTGTATATTTCTGGAGTACTCAACAAGAAATTGTCTACAGTTCAAAATAGTTTGTATCCCGAATGCCGCTTCTAGACTCCTAAGTTCTTGTGTAAATACATATCAGTTGCACAGGCGTTCACTTATTCTCGCCAAATTTAGAGTCCCGAGAGCGACCGTTCGCTGCGCAAATCTTAACACTCCGCTCGATCGAATGACTCCTATCTAGGAGGGCCCTTCTTCTGACAAGACTAGGCATAGAGTTTTTTCCGCTCATCTCCCTCTTTCAAACTCCCCACTATTTTTGTACCTTGGGCGCTTCCTTATTGGCTGACCACTATCTCTTCCAAAATCGTATACATCTTAACATAAAATACATCTTTAAAACTGAGCATCTAAAACCACTTCCTTAGTAACATGTTGGCCTATCAACATTACTTAAACACAAAAAGGACTGATAATAAGCATTACATGAAGCCTGAAATAAATAAATAACTGGATAAACCAGCTTTTATGACACTGACCGCTAATGCCATACAATATTTTCGTAAATTACTGGCAAATTGTACAATAAATCTAGACACTAAATGAAATATATGAGAGGTAAATCATGCTATTAAATATATTGAGAGATAAATTATGCTCTTTGTATTTTCAGTGTTACTGTTGACAATATGATGATCTGTTTACATTTCCAAAATATCCATCATAAATTTATATCAGTTAAAATCAGTCATTAAGTAAATATATGGAAGTGTGACGCTTTCAAGGCGATATCTAGAGACAATAAGCTATCATCCAAACCAGAGTTTGTTGAAATTACATGACGCAATCAAAAGTTGGTTACCGTATTTGTCGGCGTAGAAGATGCTCTTTTTTTCCTACAAAAATTACTTCAAAAATTGGATACGTCTTATACGCCAGTTTTCAGTTAAAGTAGGTACCCACAAGTTCGATTTCTTTTCATAGGATCTCCAAAAATGGTATAAAATGCGGAAAATAATGTTTTGAACAGGAAAATTAGCGTTAAGTTTCTCTCTTACATTTTCATAGCTTTTAATTCATACATGTACATAATATGCACCGAAATACCCATCAGGATCTTTATTATGTAGTAAAGGTTTTCTGAATTTTGTACTATTTATAGTGGCAAGCATAACAAACTAATAACTTCATAGGTTGTAGAAACTTTCGCCGTTATTTCATTCATCGTAATTTTTAGGCAATGTTGTAACGGCATCATTCATTATCTGAATAATAAAACGCTGCTCAAGTATTTGTCCATGTCTCGCCCGACGATGATTGAGAATTTTTTCACATTTTCAAGTGCAACTATGTACAAAAGCATTTTTTTTTTTTTGTGTTTGCACAGCTTCTGCTTCTCACAATTGTTTTTTTGAGCTTACGACAAGCTGTGCCCCATACAGTGCGCCGACAATTACACAGGCGCAAAACACCCATCATTCTCACAGTTTACGGAACATCACAAAAATACTTACATAAATATTTGCGCTTCACAATAAATTCTCGAAACGCGTCATTTTGAACTTGGAAATCCCCTCCTCGTCGCGCGAAGTTCGCGAACTCATACTCAGTGCGATGTCTGATCGGAGCAATCGTACGCAGAGCCACCTAGGTGTCAGTGTCGTAAGCCTTTATGACGATCTCGTCAACCATCGCGCCATCTAGTCGTCACGCCCTGTAAACAGCGATAGGCGCAAGTCAAGAAACTTGTTGGTTTTTGAGGGAACTAAACAGCTTTGTCATCAGTCCCAGTCAAGAAACTAGACTGCGTAAAGTTTATGAACACAATTTGAAGGTACCGCCATAGATATCTGATGTACGTGAAAAAATGTATTATAATTATGTTGGAATAGACGTATTAAGTGTGATTTATTTTTTTTCCTAAAAAAAGTCTTAAAATTTGGGTGCGTCTTACACGCCGGTACGTCTTATAAACCGGCAAATACGGTGTTTTCAGCTTCATTTTTTCTATATTTTGATTTAGTACTCGTAAACATTTGTAATTTTTGAGATATAGGATTTACATTTAGAAAACTGAGATGTGCCTAATTATTCCGACATAGTGGATGTCTTAAATGTTGATGGTAAATAATTTTATAGAGGATTTTATTCTGAATCACTGGAGTGTCGAACACTCAGAAGTCCTCCAAAGAATGTAATCTTACACAGTGCTGTAATGAAAAGTCTCAACAACTTGGTATTCCAAACAAGCTAAATCATTCGCAAGTATTCTGCCATTTTTGATGATGTTTGGACATGAACGTCACGTTCACAAACCAAAATGCTACCAAATTTAATACACCGAAAGATGGCTTCAACTGAAATGAGAACATTTACTGTAATTTAGAAGTATCAAGCGACATATTGAAAGGTGTCCTTCAAACTTGTAAAATTATTATCTCTCTCTAGGTTATTTAAAAAATATATATGAATTGCTTTTCGTATAATGAATGAACAATATTTACTCTCTGTACTTGGTATGCCAACGTCATAGTAATCTGTGCGGATGTTAAAGTGTTTATATCGTATCTTTGGATGGTATACATTATCGCTGGTAAAAAAACAGAGAGAGAGAGAGAGAGAGAGAGAGAGAGAGAGAGAGAGAGAGAGAGAGCAGAATAGTATAGTTGTGAGTGGCAGTGGTGTGCAGAGTGTCTCTGTGGTAACATGTGTTGAATGAGGAGGCTGAACTACCAAGCAGTGGAGGCAGTATTATCAATCAACTTTCTTTGTGATGAAGACATCCTTGAAGGCACTACTTATGAGGTTTTTCTGTTTATGAAAGAAACTTGCAGATGTGGAAATATTAAAAGGTACCTGTAATATCAGTTAGTTCTGAAACTGTAGAGACGCTATAGACATTGTTAAACTGGTGTGCAAATGAAGTTTTAAATAATAATTACGTCACAAATCGTAGATTGTATTTTCTTTTATAGTAGCGAGTAGTATTTCGTTTCCCATTTCATACAATTTTGATAAAATGGTTAATGTTACATTGTTTCGTACGTGTGTGATTGCGCTATATTGCACGTGGTAAGTACTATAAAGTAATATAATTTACACTGTATTAATGGGAGTCATTAGTTGCTATTTTGAAATGAATTAATTTCATGACAAAACGAACGTTTCCATGTGCACAGCCAAATTAAATTACTAATTACTAAGTTCATATCATTGATAGAGATCAGTATTGTTCAGATGCTGTTGCCAAAGTAAAATGTTAAAAAACAGATTTGTGCAACTCAGTAAAAGGTTATATGTTCTTTTGCCATGCTGCTGAATTGGTCAAACACGACATTGAGATCGTTGTGTAGTTAACAAACAAAGTACTGATGAGTAACAGTTTTTATCAAACATAAGGTTTTAGCACGCAGTCTGACAGGACAGGTATTTAATGAACATTCACGTATAGCGCAATATTCTGACGCACATCCATAGTCTTTACATAAAGCTCAAATATGACGATTTCTGGTGTATTTGTCTAATCTGAAGTTTTAGTCCTACCTGGGGCATATTTTCAATATGTACTGGGAAATAAGATAAGATTCGCATAATAACCTTCTGGCTGGGACGCTTTCCTGTGAGAGATTCAAATTTATGCATCAGAAACAGGTTCTGAATGTTCAAATGTTTGTATAGCTTATGGGACTTAACTACGGGGTCATCAGTCCCTAAACTTACGAACTACTTATGACCTATCTAATCCTAAGGACGGCACAAATATCCATGCCCGAAGGGGGATTCGAACCCCCAACCGTAGTGACCGTGCACACCGTGACTGGAGCGCCTCAGTCCCCTCGGCCACCGCGGCCGGCAAACAGTTTCTGAGGTGGTTCGTAATATGGTAATAATACAAATACGGAACACAACTTTAAAGTCGCTTTCATAATTTAAAAAATTATATGGGTAGCAAGTACAGCAATCTTTGAACTTAGGTCAAAATGCGACATATTAGAATGGCCTGTAAACGAAATATTTCAGCTATTTTTTGCTATAGTCACCAAAAGAAATGAGACACTTATATCGGGAGATCAACTATTGTATGCCTTTGTCGCCTGTCAATGGAAGCAGCGTATGTTAGTCTTCAGCTCATCGTTGCTGCTTATTTTCCTTTCGTATTCTAGAAACATTTCGTAGGAGACATGTATGAATTTCCCAAGAAAAGAAATAAGAGCATCTATGGGTGTCACGTTCAGACAGTTGATGTAAAACATCCAGGTAATACAGAGATCATTAGAGATCAATTTCTGTAACAGTATTCAGAATCTCAGAAATCAGAGGCTCACTGTTTTGTAATCAAGACAACAAAATTCCAAAAATAACAACTTTGTAGTCATATAGCATATCAGGAACTGTCAGAACTGAATACTGAAGTATGATGATTAAATAAATTGCAAGACTCAAATATATCCATCTAATTGTATATACAGATGCTACATGTAAGTGAAAAATAAGTAATAATGTACCCAAAAATATACTTCTAAACTACCTTGCACAAACATATTTCTAAAAAGAAAAAGAAATGTAGCGTTTGTTTTCGTAAATATTTATAAAATGGCTTAAAGTCGACAGCTCTATAGTCCAGCTCTATTGTATTAACGTAAAAGGAAATATATCTCAGAATAAATGACGTATTCCGGTATATACCACGCTGCAGGCCGTACAAAAAAAGAACTCGTCAATGTTAATAAGCATTGTAACACTGCATCTGCCTTAACTACAGCTGTTGTAACGCACTTATGAAAAAAAAAATTGTAACAGGATTTCCGTAGATACAAGACTCTTTGTAACGTACCAAAGTACGTGCCGCTTAAGGCATTATCTTTGTGTACAGAAACAGTCCATGCATTATTCACTCACTGACTTTGGCTTTAACGTCAATAACCGATACTACCAGTCATATATAAAAGAGAGATCTCTGGTAACTCTTCTCGTGCTACGTACGAGGAAGAATTAAAGCGTCTGAAAACGAAGTCCGTTGTTCCCTTCGATTGCGGCACGTCTGTGATAACTGTATCGTGTCACAAGCCGGCACAGTGCGCAAGAGGAAGGTAAATGTTAGTCTCCAGATAAGCTGCACGGCGCACTAGAGATAACGCGTGCCCGGACTTATTATGCTGCAAGTGGAGGGCCTATCAGAAACCCGTCGCTAATGAAGGCATGTGCAAAAAATATACAAACAGCCATTATCGCTGTATGCTTCACAAAACGTAAGCACTCAGAAACACCTGAGGTAAAAACTGGGATAAAAGAATTATCCTATACAAGCAGAAAACGTGTTAATAGCTTGACAATTTTCCGAAAAATATATTGAAACGAAGGTACATTGCTATTTCCGCCCTTGGTTTTCGAATACCGTTCCTCGCGTGGGCTGGCGTGGGCTTTAATTCCGCACTCTATACAGTCATCCAATACTACAAAGGATTTCTAAACCATATATTTCATTCCATTACATAGTCTTGGCTAATCAAGAAATAAAAAAGGCTCCAAACTTATTGTACTTATGGAAACTACTAATTTTTTTGTGAACGAGTCATATATTGCGGGTTCATATAGTTGCCACCAGTTACGTGGTATTTATGTAATGCATTACTGCAGTGACAAACACGTTCGCATTAGCTAGTGGGACATATTGATACCGTGGAGAAAGACACATTGCTCTGTTGTGATCTTCCGTTCAAAGACTGGTTTGATTCGGCTCTCCATGTTACGGTATCCTGTGTGAGCCACTTTATATCTTCAGAACATAGGCAAATCCACATCCATTTCAACCTGATTACTTTAATCCTCTGCAAGTCCCCCCCCCCCTCCTCCCAGACACGCACACATTTACCTCTAATACTAAATTCATTACCATTGATATCTTACAATGTGCCTATTAATTAAATTCCTCTTATATACGGGTTATGCCACACATTTATTTTCTCCTGAATACTGGTGATTAGGTTCTAACTAGCCACGCGATGCACCCATCCAGACTTCAGCATTTTTCTGTAGCGTCAGATTGCCATAGCTTCTATCGTCTTCTTCTATGAACTAATTATCGTCCACTATTCAGTCTCGTACATGTCAACACTCAAAATAAGTGCTTTCAGATTAGACTTTCTAACACTTAAATTAACATTCTTTGTTGTGTATTTTGCTATCTAATCTAGAGATCCATCCACAATATTAATCCTAGTATTAGGCTTTAGAACTTCTTTGATTAAACGTTAATATTTGAATGACGAAGTGTTTTAAATTAATTAAATTATGTAACTATAGTTGCAGTCGAGAGAGCTGTCGGCTGACAAAAAACATTTTCTTTATTTTTAAACCCTCAGTCTGCCATAATAAGTCGAAAATTTTCTGAGTTGGCAACAGTGGAACTCAGTGAAACACCATTGGGATGAGTGAGAGGGCTTCTTTTCTGAGACCCCAGCGTCCAAAATCACTAACTTCTCTAGTTTCGTTCTATCACTCTGCGTCATCAGCAGAGTTCATGTTGCCATAGAGGTGTATTCAGGCACACTCCATATTAATGTGCACCATTTTGTGCCGTAATCCTTTAAATCAGCCGGCCGCGTTGGCCGAGGTGACTGAGGCGCTCCAGTCACGGTCAGCACGGCCGCTACGGTCGGGGGTTCGAATCCCCCCTCGGGCATGGATATTTGTGCCGTCCTAGTTCGTAAGTAGTTCATAAGTAGTTTGTAAGTTTAGGGACTGATGACCCCGTAGTTAAGTCCCATACGCTTAAACATTTGAACATTTGAACTTTAAATAACTTGGTGTATATTTCAATTAAAACGACTCATCTTTGCTTGCAAGGATGTTCCCTGACTTGGTAATTCAAATCTATTGTTGTGATGATCAGTGGTCAGTAATCAGTCTCATAAAACCAAGCTTATTAGTGGAAGAATAACATACGACTACATGATTGTCGTGGATATTTTCCACACACACACACACACACACACACACACACACACACACACAACCTCCATTACTTATTTCATGATTCCTAGATGTATCAGAATGTGTCCTAACAATCGATTCTTCCTTTTAGTCATGAAATGCCAGCAATTTCTTTTCTTTCCGATTCATTTCTGTGCCTTCTCACTACTTATGCGATCTGCTCATCTAATCGTCAGCACTCTTCTGCAGCACCACATTTCAAATCCTGTACTTGTCTTCTTGTATGTACTATTTATCGTCCACGTTTTGTTCCAGTACAATGCAACACTCCAGACATATGCTATCAGAAAAGACTTCCTAAAAGTTATAGTAATATTCGGAAATGCTTTTTCTCCTATTCCTATTGTGCATTTTACATCTCACCACTTCGTCCATCAGATGTTATTTTACACACGAAATAGCAAAAATCATTTACCACCTTTATTGTTTCCTATGCTATCCTATCTGTGATCTCCCTTGCTGCATTGTGGATGACCAGCAGTGTATTGATAACATTAATGAATCTATGTCACATATTTAGGAAGTCATGTCCGCCATTCGTGTTGTATTTCACATATTTTCCTCGTTTTTGATACTAGATTTCCCATGTTAATTCGTTAGTCACATAACAAAAGGTATTCGAATACAGTGAATAGATATTTCCTAGATTTGACTAAGAGACAAAGGCAAACGTCAGAAGGGGAACTGAACAGATTTACAGTTGATGGTATAATAATGAAATACAGGCAAACATGGTGCCAGCATGAGGCATGTGTATAGTCACATTATTCACTTTCAAATACACCTACTGAAATACATATCCTAACGATAGCCTGAACTTCGAATACCGAGTCTGTTCTGAGCTTAATTAGTTCCGTCCCATTCCTTGGCAAACGATGAATCGTTCCAATGAACTAAGTGTGAAAGAGTAACGTCCCATACTAGTTTCAAAGTTTTTCCGACCAAATGTGCGGTACAGAACTGAGTTTTAGTTAACCACGTAACAAGTATTTTTCGGCTTTTGCTTTATTATAGGTAACTGTGGATTAGAAATAAATTTAGTGAAGCAAATATAAAGGAAGGGGTGCATTTATGAGACTGAAACACTTGGATAAGCAACAGCATTTGCATACTTTGTGTTAGTTTATTTAATTTCAGGGGTTTATTTCCAGTAATCTCTCATATCTTAATTCATAAACAACATGGACGAATGAGGCATTTGGCCAGTATTTTCTTTTCTCAACACAATGGCATTTAGCGCCGAAGCAGCATATTAAACTCTAGGAAAAATATGTTGCAGATCATATTCTTATATTCGGTGTAATTTCGTTTCGATTACATTTGTTGCTTATAAATTATACAATTTTACTTCTACAACAACTTCAACAAATAAAATATCAACACGAACAATGTCACGACTGCAATGTACAGTACATGTTGGTGTATGAATTCAAACAAATCTCAGTTCTAAATTATTATATTCATTTTAACAATGGAAAAACCGATAGGAATATCAATAGTAGAGGATAGGGAACAATTCAACGTAAAGAGGCTTGCTGAGCTGCTGACAGACAAAAAATTAGATAATCACATTATTACAACTTAAATTTTCGTCCATGGCCACGAAATCACTCAGACAACTATACACACACAACTATCATGTCCGGCTACTCCAGTAATACAAGCTAGCCTGTGAGTGTAGTGGGGAGTGGAGGGGGGGGGGAGGAATTCTGGGTAAAAGTGAGGATGGAAAGTTCCGCATTGCATGACAGAATTTAAAGGCTCTGATAGGCGGGAATTTCAATTGTGGTAATGAATACAATGAAGGGAAGGGGCGGGAAAGGACAAAAGGGAGATGTAGAGGAGTGTAGGGGTTTGAAATGATAAGAATAATAAGGAAAAATAAAAATAGGAAAAAAAGGAAAAGTAAAGTTAGGAAAAAAAGCAAAAGTAAAGTTAGGAAAAAAGAAAAAAATAAAGTTAGGAAAAAAAGGAAAAAATAAAGTTAGGAAAAGAAGGAAAAAATAAAGTTAGGAAAAAAGGGGGAGTAGGAAAAAAGGAAAACATGAAGTTGGGGAGAAAAGTTAAAAATAAGGTTAGGAAAGATAGGAGAAAAAGTTAGGAAAAAATAAGAAACAATAGGAAAAAATAAAGTTAGGAAAAATAAGAAAAAATAAAGTTAGGAAAAAATGAAAAAAAAGTAAACATTAAAGTAATAAATTAATGGGATATTGTACGTGGTGATACAAAGTTGTAAGGAAGACATGGATACAGGATAATTATATTCATTGCTAATGATCTCTGGAGATATTTACGATCAGGGGCGTCTATGCAAACTGATAGAAAATGGGTATTCGAGTATACGTGGGAGATTTATGTCGATTTAAATGATTTGTATGAAGATTATAAGCTACAGATTGGCACTGAATGCTCAAAATTCAGTGCTAAGTACAGGAATTATCAAATATTATAATAAAGTAAAAAGCTACTTTTTATTGCCACCTCGTAAGCGTTTACTCATTTACGACACGCTTTCGTTCTGAAGTCTTGAATCAGAGGATACGTAACGAATGCGTTGTTGACATGAAACAACACACAATTAAGTATAAAAATACGCGTGTCCTTTTTGAGTCACAAAATGCCTGGAGGCATTCCGTCTCCACACTTTCTATACTCAAGCGAAAAAGTTGCAAACAACAGGACAGAATTTGGGCGGATATACATATTCTCTTACAAATGAAACATAATTTTTAGTATTCACTCCACGCGGAGAGAGAGAAAAAGAAAGAAAGAAAAAAAAAAGCAACTTGACAACTTAGTTTCTGAAACCGAGTTAAGCCGCGGCGATGTTAACATGCAAAGCGCAGTGTCCAGAGAGCGCGTAAGAGAGAAGAGGAGGGAGGAAGACAGAACAAATGTCGCAATCCCGACTTCTCAATACACAAGCTGCATACGACAACCGTATCACGTTCGGGTCCCCTAATAAAAGCAATTTCAGTGTTACCACCCGCATTTGCATAATGGCATAAGTTATTCTTTTCAGAAGTTCAGCAGCGGAGCGATGTGCAAAGAAACACCGCCAGATATTCGTTATGCATTCAAAATGTTCTTCAAAGCTTTTTACCGGACCTAATGTTATGTAAAATTTTTGGTGCTACAAGTCAGCGCGCTTATTTCATTACTATGCATGTAGTCAACAGGTTCCTACGTGAAATCTTTATTTAAAGCTCGAGAGCAGTTTTCACGCAGCGCGTACAACGAGGCCAAGATAAACCTCATGAATACGACGAGCCAGCCGCTCCGACCGTCCAACGTCACCTACCTGTCAGATCCGCCTGCTAAATTCCGTATACGGTGCGCGAGCTACGTAACATCGAGACACTGCCTTCCCAACACATCTTCCTGTCTTACTTATTAATTCGTCTAATCCACCAATGGCACACGACGAGAAAGAACCGAATCTTCATTTCCGATACAAGTTGACACGCTTTCATTTCGTAAAGAGAGAGAGTTGTCAATATCAGACAGGTGTTCGAAAACAGCTCGTTTAAATCTGCTGTCAGTTCATTACAACACACTTTTTTTTCCATAGGGGGTGCGGAATCTTTGGTTTCACAGGCGGCCATTCCCTTATGCCTTCCCCTCATTTTTCATAACAGGTGCATTTAACCCTTTCACTCCGGCGCCGTGATTGTTGCGCCGTGCGCTGTGGACGAGCGCCAGTCGCGCCCGGCCGTGCCCGCTGTACGGCGCACTTTCCGCACTCCCCACGGCGCTACTCTATCCTGCTTTTACACTCTGTGTTATCGCACTTATTGGACATTATACTATATATTTATTAGGGAAAATTCATTAGGAATAGAAACAGTTTTCTTCCTTCTTTCAGATAACTCGCGTAATTTTTTCGTAAATTCGAAAAGATCCAAGTTTTGGATTCAGTTCTGGTAGGGTGTGGACTTTATTATTATAAATGCACATTTCGCTTGTTAAATAATATTTATTTACAATTGCTTTACGTTACATTTCAGTAGAATTACATTACGAGAATCATTTCACCGTGTGTTACATTTCAAAAATTCTTTTGTGTGTGGTAAATCTTGAAGCAGGGAAAGGCGCAAAGTGTCGTATTGCATTCCTTACAGCACGTTTTGGTCTGCTTCCGCTTTTTCTGCGCTCTACAGACAACGCAAGTTCTGTAGCTGCTCCACTCATCAGGTAGGTGAGGCCCTGCTGTCAGTCTCGACGGACATTCTGATCTTTTTCCTCCGCTCGATCTTCTTTTTACCACTTTATATTTTTCCTGGATTTCCTGTATGTCTCCCATTTGAAAGTTGGTATAGCTAATGTTTCTTACAAATTTCTTATACAGGCAGTATGCGTTGAAAAGTGGCATGTCCACGATGTGAATGAACATCTTGCGATACCATCTAGTGGATTTTCCTATACTTTCCACGGTCTTTATTACCTTGTCACTTTTATTGACAGAGCCCATTTATTGTAGTCTAATACTACTGAAGGTTTCCATTGCTTCGCGCCTGTCTGACGATCCATCTTCGATGTTTCCACCATTTCTGCAGAGTGGACTGTTGAAATCATATATACATCTTTTTTGTTACGCCATTTCACTGCCAACAGATATTCCGATGCAGAACGGAAAGTAATTTCTCCTTTCTTTAGTTTCTCAGGCATGTTAGGAATATCTTTTCTTGTGTACCTGACTGTACCACAAGCATTGTTGCCCGGTCATACAACCAACAAAACAGGGCAGGACTTGTGTACCAATTGTCAGTGTACAGTGTGTGTCCCTTCTGCAAACATGGCTCTACCAATGTCGCTACAACATTTCCTGAGATACCGACATCAAAGTTCTCGATATCTGTATGTGAGCCACAGTAGACAATAAAATCTAAAATATAATTTGTCTGAACGTCGCAAATAATTGATATCTTTGTCCCAAAACGGCTACGTTTAGCAGGTATATACTGCTTGATTTTTAGCCTGACTTTGAATAAGCAGTACAACTCAAGTAGTACAACTCGAGCGAAACCAACGCTTTGAAACTGAATGCAACTGCCATTTAGTGAACTACAGACTATCAACAAAGCCGCTAGATGGTGCATAAGTCAAACTTCCACATAAGTCGAGCGTAGTGAAGCGGAGAAATGTGACGCGAGGCGGAACTGCTACAGCAGTCCACCGGCCTGGCGGCACAGGCAGCACATGACTGCTGCAGCAGTCCACCGGCTGTGGAGCACATTCGCTCCCGACTTCTGCAGAAGTTCACCGTAGCGAAAGAGTTAAGTTATAAGGAGACCGCGGATTTTTAGACCATAAAAAGTTAATGTTAGTCACCTAAACTACGCTCTTCCATTGCCTCAATTTAGCCAAATTAAATTTAAAATAGGCCCTAAAAACTATTATACCCTCCTAAGTCCGAAGGAGTGAAATTTGACACCAAATGTTGCATAATTCGTGGGGCCACCACGACGAGCACCACTGGTGCACGACGTTTGCAGTTGTGCCGGTAAATGTCAGCAGCATTCAGTAGATGGTTGGTAGTTGTCCCTGCAGCGTTCTTTCGTCCACAGTTATCATATGAACATGGCAGCGCGCGGTAAACGGAACACGCGTTTCTTGAATCCAGTCTCTAATTTAAATATTTAGTTATTTGTAAAAGTAAATATGCTTTCTATCAAATAAACTATGAAGAATATTTTGCCATAAGAACAAATTTTGTACGTTTTTGTGTTTATACGGTAGACAGATGTGATATGTGTGGTGTCAATTTTAGGACTTTGGGCCTCAATAACCACTAACACGAAATTTGCTCATGGGTGCTATATGTTGACTTATTTAATAATTTTGCTTTTGAGTACCTTTATATAGTATTTAAAGATTGATTTAAGGAGGCAGTTGAAGGAAGAAAATGAGAAAAATGAGGAATCTGATTCCTCTGAAGATAATGAAGACAATCAAACTTCAAGATTCATTCCTCAGCAAAGCAGAAAAAGTCGAACGACCAAAGCTGGTCATATGCCTGAGTTGCATCACAATACATATAAAAGGTGCAGATTCCAAGGATGCAGAAGCAAAACTAATATTTCATGCTGTGAATGTAAGATGTTTCTATGCCCAACCTCAAAACGGAATCCTTATTCTTAATATCACACAGATCAAAACATTTATCTCAATATGTATGTTCACTATATTTGTATTTTTGAACACATTAATAAAATGTATATCTTCAATTAGTGTATTCATTGAGTCCTGATGTCCGAAATTTTACCCCACCTTGGGTATCAAAATTATCCAACAAAGAATTTTTTCTTTATTTTTTCATTGTTATTTGTGAACATCATAACACATTAAATTCATTTTCAATGATTTTCTTAACAAAAAGAAAATGCCTGGGACTTAGGATGATACAGTAGAAACAGATATTATGTGAAATACACTCAGTTACCTTACGAGTAAATTTTTATTTCTTAACAATAACAAAAATGAAAACAACACAGCACACATTACACTGCCGGCCGCGGTGGCCGAGGGGACTGAGGCGCTCAAGTCACGGTCTGCACGGCCACTACGGTCGGGGGTTCGAATCCCCCCTCGGGCATGGATATTTGTGCTGTCCTTAGGATAAGCTAGTTGATAAGCAGTTTGTAAGTTTGTTGAGTCCCATAAGCTATACAAACATTTGAACATTTTGAACATTACACTACATTAATGATGAAACTGACCCCAAACATTTATAGGTATTGGAATATCAAAATGCAATACAGAAGCTACGTGTTGGAATATATGTCATATACAACAATCGCTGAATAAACTATTTTTTTCGAACATTCAGACTAAAGTTGGCTTGGCATTAAACGACTAAAATATTTTCTAGATTTCGCAGAGAAGAAGTGATACTTGCCGCTTAATATTAGTTTATAGGCTAAACTGAAAATGAACTTTCTAAATCTACGGATGTTCGACACACGTTGGACAGGAATGCTGGATTAGTGGATCGGGATTTTCCGCTAATTATGTATGGTGACTCGCACCTCTCCATCAGCCCGGAGTGGGAAACCTGCTCCATTTTTTACCGCAGTTTCTCTCCTACTTCAACTGTCGCTACATTCTGTTTATCTTCGTCCAGGTCTACCTGAGCCATCGAACTCAGCTGACGCCTTATATGTGTTGTTGGATCCGATATAAGCCAAGTTGGGGTTGTTTGGCTGGGATAGGGAGACTAAACTGCTGAGGTTATCAGTCCCCAGGTGGGGAGGAAAAGGGGTGAGGATTGGAAAGGAGGGGAGGGGAAAGGAAATGCAGACCTGAAAGTAAAGAAGGAAGGAAGTCTGCATTAGCTCACGGCCCCGTGCTCGCCTCACACGTACTCGCGAAAGAACAGTGAGCCGACTGGAGTGCATAAGCCCATTTGTACTGAGGGTATCTTTGAGTATTTGTGTTGTTTGAGTTGCATACGAGGAATCTTGCGATAGATTCCTCAGTGAACTTATGAACTGGTAGGAGGTGCTTGCCGTACTCTTAACCACGTGCCCAGCGGATAACAATAGGTTGAGGTAGCCAGAGGAGATCTCTTAAAAGCTGTTTATGTTTTAACATATGTAAATTATATTTCGACTAATTTCTAAGTTGCACGTACCATTTAACCTCCAGACGTCCCACATTTTACGGGATCGTCCCTTATTCAGCCCAAGTATCCCGTTGTCCTGACAAAATATATACGGGGCGTATTGTGTCCGTTTTCTTCTAACGGAAGTATATACTTAACGTATTTTTAAGTAATTCACAGCGTAACTAAATGGAGAACAAATGAGGTCGCCGGCAGCGGTGGCCGAGGTGACTGAGGCGCTCCAGTCACGGTCAGCACGTCCACTACGGTCGGGGGTTCGAATCCCCCCTCGGGCCGTCCTAGTTCGTAAGTAGTTCATAAGTAGTTTGTAAGTTTAGGGACTGATGACCCCGTAGTTAAGTCCCATAAGCTTAACAAACATTTGAACATTTTTGAAATGAGGTCGTAATCAAACTATAGCGAAGTCAGTAAGGCAAGACACGGTTTTATTTTCTTTCGTTGGCATTACACAATGCTTTCACTTGACATACGCAACTTCTCCAACAATAAAAATTCAGTGAATAATCAGTTCATTGCTAGAAGATGGCTTGTGAAAGAGGCTGATTTATTGAACATTTTAAGTTCACAACACGTTAATTTAATATTTCGCGAAAATGGCTTACCCATTCCATGTGCTGAAACCATTTAAGTGGGTTTAGCTCAAATATCCTTTTTTTTTTTTTTTTTTTTTTTTTTTTTTTTGGAAGGCTGTTTAGCAAAGTCTTAAAGATTTACCGTAGATTTATGAAAATATTATGAAAGAAACAATGATGATCAGCTTTTTGAGGAAGTGTGAGGAACTGTGAAGTGAATTTGTAAAAACTGGTGCCCCATTTTTAGCTCATTGCTGCGTTTGTGCTACCTCTACTTGGCACTTATGTTCCTGCAGAAATAATGTCGTCACCAATAATTTATGGACGGATGAAAAGAATAAATTTACTGTGCAAACTTTGAACGAAATAATGAAAACAACAAATCATTATCAGAATAGTTAATGTCTTAATTTTTATGAAAATACATGTAAAACATAGCGATTTCCTAAATGACGTACATTTCCCTGCAAAATATATCAGAGAGAGAAATTAGTAAACTGCGTAAGTAATAATATCATTCCTACTTGTGGTAATACAATTTATTTGGCGTTTTGTTGTATGTGTATGTTTGGTTAATTTTGTATTAGTATGTGACTTGGCATGTATTTGTTATTGAGATTGCCAAAATACGTAGTTTTTCACTTCCCAAAAATCCTTTTACACCTAAGTTTGTCCCGTTGGTTTCATGTTATTCCAGCAGTTAAATGATTTTGTGTTGTGGTAATTATTTAGCTTTGAAAATTCGCAATGTCTGCACCCAACATATTGTTGTTGTTATCTTCAGTCCGCAGACTGCTTTGATGCAGCTCTCCACCCTACACTGTCCTGTGCAAGTCTCTTCATCTGCGTATACGTTCGCCGACCTACATCCTATTCAGTCTGCTTACTGCAATCGTCCCTCGGTCTCCCTCTACGATTTTTACCCCACACATTTCCTTCTAATGCTAAGTTGACGATTCCTTAATGTCTCAGAATGTGTCCCACCAATCTATCCCTTCTCTTAGTCAGGATATGCCAGAAACCCCTGTTCTCCCCAATTCCGTTAAGCACCTTCTCATTAGTTACGTAATCTACCCATCCAACCATCATTCGTCTGTAGCAGCACCTTTCGAAAGCTTCTATCATCTTTTTGTCTGAACTCCTTATCGTCCACGTTTCACTCCCATACAATGCTACACTCTAGACAAATGCTTTCAGTGACAGTATTAAAAAGTAAGTGATTTTGAGAGAATCAAATATAAATACGAGAAACAATAAATACGACATTTTGCCTTTCGGGGGGGCGGGGGGGGGGGGGAGACAAACAGTGGCTTTTTATTTTTCCCCCTATTCTGTATGTGCATTAGTTCGTGTGTTTCTTGACTGTGTTAATGAGTGACAACAAGGGCGTCATATTGCATACGATTTAAAACATAACACCGCGGTTTAAAGTCAACCTTTGGCTTCGCAAACTACGAGGCGCGTCCATAAAGTAAGTTCCGTTTGGTAATAGAATGAAATTGTACACAGATACAGAAAAAATTGTTATTGCAGAAAATTCTACAACTCTTAAACTACTTTTCCACATAACTGCCGAAATTTTGCAGGCATTTGTCATAGCGTGGCACCAGGTTTTGTATACCTTCTTCATAGAAATCCCCGCCTGCGCCTACCATAGCCCATTGAAACCGGTCGTCATAAAATAATTGTCTTGCTATCTTGTCACTCTACGTTGAAGAGAATTAATTATGCAGATGTAGAAGTAGATGGAGAATGATTTTCTACAAGAATTATCCAGCCGAAGTTCCACTGTGCGCACCAGGAGATGTTTCACTTCAAGATACGTGAAATGCCCTGGATTTTTTTAAATTCATTTCAGCTTCTTTTATTTTACTTTGTGCCCCACTTTAGGTTACGGTAGTAACACTAAAAGTGGGCCTTTGCGATCGTCTTTTGACAGCTCGAAATTTAAATGAAAATAACGGCTTAACAATTCATGACACGAAAATTGAATAACCTAATTTGTAGAGGAGAAAATTCTCTACAACTTTGCTCTGTTATGTTTTTTTTTATATCTCGTAGCGTTTCAAAGAGATCTGCAAAAATAACGGCGATTTTGGGATATATGTCTGTCTGTCTGTTTGTCCGTCCGTCTGTATGTCTGTCCGTAACGTGTTCTCTGTTTTTAAGACGAAACGTTCAACCGATCAGCACCAAATTTTACAGATATGATTGTAGGCCGCCAGAGACTAGAACCTCCCTTTTTCAAATTTTTCGGACAAAAATTCGGTAGTAATATCTTAAAAAAGCCGTTTGTAATATAATTGTAATTGCAAACGAACCGTTCACCTGATGCGAAAATTGAATAGCCTAATTGGTAGAGGAGAAAATTCTCTACAACTTAGCTCTCTTATGGTTTTTTTTTCATATCTCGTATCGTTTGAGACATATTTGCAAAAATAACGGAGAACTGACACCCTCCATTGAATTAACGAAAACCAGCCGTTAGGAGATGTCACGTGACATTCCTCGCGCAGAACTCTCTGTGGCATACGCCATCTTGCTTTGCGTATTTGATGATTTTCTTATTGTAACTTACACGTTGTCATTTCAAAGCAATGGCGCACTGTAGAATTAACAAAAACACATCGTTCTTCGTACGATAAATGATAATGTTACTAGAAATGCCATATTAGCATAGGACACATCTTCAAGTTCAAATGTCTGTAAATCTATCGGACCAAACTGCGTGGTCATCAGTCCGTAGCTTACAAACTACTTAAACCTAGATAAACTAACCTACGGACAAACACACACACCCATGCCCCAGGGAGGACTCGAACCTCCACGGCGAGCAACCGCGCGCCCCCGCAGCGAGGTGCCTTAAACCGCTCGGCTACTCCACCGTGGCACACATTTATGATTTATAGCCGTAGCGTAGTGGGCAAGGCGTTAGACTATGATGCCAAAGGTCAGTAGTTCGGAACCCGGCACTACCTATTTTCTTTTTCCCTAAAAGGTTTCAGACACTCTTAATAATTAATTTTTTATTATTTAGATTATTATTTTGGTCCAAAATATTTGCAAAAACTTATAAAACTACAAATCTAAAGTGGGCCGTAAAACACGCCAGTGCGATTTTACTCTTCAGTAGCGCCACCTGAGTTGGTCACCGCAGCCATCGCAGGCAGCCTACCCGCCGTGGAAAAGTCGCCCACCCCACACCTCCCGCCAGGGCGCGCCGGCGCCGATGTAAGCCGCGCTCCGCGCCGTCGGCGACAAGATGCACTGTTTCAATTTCCTCTTTTTCCAGCCCTCCTGCCCCACACCGCTTCGGTTTCCGCCGGGCAACATCGACCCGCATCTCCGGCCTCCCCCCCCTCCCCCCGCCCCCCTCTCCAGCAGATACCGCCCACGCCCGCACCTTTCCGCACACAGTGGTTCGAGATCTTGTCACGCGGCCGGTGCAGTGGCGACTCTCCCCTCGCTGTCGCCAGATTCTCCCACTAGTATCGCCGCGTCCTGCACCCTCCGCCCCGTTCATAGATTTCTTCGGCTTTCTCTTTTTCCCCCTTGTTATTTCCGCTGCCGTTGTGCAAAGTCCAGACGTCGTTTCCCAGTTTGCGGCGTCATCGACAGCTCGCATCGCGTCTTCGCTTCCCTTCCGGAGCCGGCGCGTGGCGAGCGAGCGGGAGGCGACGGCTGATGAACGCAGCTTCCTGCCCTCGCGCGCCGTGACTTGACTCCATTCACCGCGACCCGGCTGCACAACCCACTTGCCGCCGACCACCCTCAATTCTACTTCCGTACTTCCCCCCACAGGCGTCCCATCTCTTCTTATTTCGTATTTCTCTCTCACACACATGCACCAGTTCGCCTTCCTCTTTGTTCTCCGTCAGTGCGACTGAAGAACTCCTTTTCCTTTCCTGCCTCCTCCACCGAAAAGAATTCTTGTCTTATCACTAGAGCTGTAGCATGTTCTAATGTTTGTATAGCTAATGGGACTTAACTAAGGGGTCATCAGTCCCTATACTTACAAACTACTTATGAACTAACTAAGGACGGCACAAATATCCATGCCCGAGGGGGGATTCGAACCCCCGACCGTAGTGGCCGTGCAGACCGTGACTGGAGCGCCTCAGTCCCCTCGGCCACCGCGGCCGGCTAGCTGTAGCAAACCGTACAAGTAACCCACTAAACTACAAATCTATTTCATTGACGTCAATTTGCAGTAGGGTTTTGGAACACATCCAGTATTGAAATATTATGAATTATGTGTAAAATATGACATTGTCAGAACGGAGATGGGCTGTCTTATAATTAGATAAAATGCTTAAGAATTTTAAACAATTTATTTCAGTTTAATAAAATTGGCCTCGACCGCAAAGTGTACATTATTTTCTATAATATCATATAGTTGTGACTAGTTTCGACCTTTCGGTCATTATCGAACCACTGTTTTTTGATTGAGACCGTGACACAGAAGTGAAACTGAGCGGTCAAAAATAAGCAGTTCCATCAGTTATAAATATTTAAAAATCATGTCCAGACAGAACATAAAATTGACAGTTCCATCAGTTAAAATCTAAAACCTTGTCCCGTCAACGCTTAAAATAAATCAAATGCTGGTGGTATTGGACGGTTGTCATTACGCCATTGAAAATTAATCACATGTATCCAAAACCTTAGAAAACCCATCATATCGTGTGTAGCCGATGGCTTATGTACAGACCATGTGACCTATCGGCTACACACGATATGATGGGTAATTATATTGATGCATGAGCAGGCCTAGATTTTATTTTTTAACATCTTTTCCTAGTATTAGTCCAAATAACTGATCTCAATGAACGCCAGTTTTGTTTTGATATCACTACTACCGTACCTTCTCCGTACACTTAGGGTTTGTTCGAACAGCTGTACTGCTAATTTCTTTCCGGCGCTTCCAAGCTGCGAAATTCGCGAATACGCAGAGCTGGCAGCGTTGGAATGGGGTTAGACTCGCGTGATTTGTGTTTTTATTTGTGGCGCGTTCTTAAAAGTCTTGAAATCTGTCGCAGTTCCCGCATTCGACTACTTCATGTTTATGTTTCATAGTCAGATGTAAGGTAAGTATTTTACTTAATCCTATAAAACGCCTTTACACATCGTCAGCTCATTCATCTGCGATTATTCAAGCAGAAATGGCGCGAGGAACGTATTAGCCGATTACACTAAATACTAAAATCAGCGATAAGACTTGACTGAAGACAAATACGCTGGAGAATTTGCTGGTAATATCTGTGAACGGATCTCCTCTATCTGAGTTTGACCCATGTCCCACTGATAAGAGGTACCTCTCAAGACAAAGACAATGCTACACAAAAATGAAGTGCTTGATTATGGTACTGGTATGTATATTTCTCTTAAACCATTTGACATTGTTTTATGTGTAAAGATATTGTTAGAACAGTGGGGGAGGAAGGGGAATATAGATAAAGGGGTTGTGCAGACCAAAGTTGTTAGACGGGCTGGTGAATTGAGAACTGAAATTTTGCATCCTGATCTTACTCATGAATACAATTCGTTACTCGCATCTACCGTATCGATACGAAGTCTGTAATCAAAACCAATACGGAGGAATGAGAAATGTATATAGACATCCGTGACGAACTTTAAATGTATATTGCGTAGCTCTACAATTATAGATGGTTATTTTTGTTTTTAAACATTCTGAATTTGGCCCGTTTTGGCAGGTTAATCCTTGATGATCTGGCGTCCGCTTTTAGTGCAAACATACGTTTTATTGTATTCTTTATCTTTATCTTGTTAATTATTTGTTTTTGATCTTCTCTACTATAAAAAAAAGTTTAGTTAAAACTATTCAAAAGTTATCAGTTACAAATTGTTATTCGTGACGGTATTTTCTTAACTGTTAATGTCACATAATAGAGTACAATAGTCTCGCTGCTGCTAAATGCAATGCTACTACTAATATCGGTTACACTGGCATTCGTCACGAAATATTCCGATTGGTTCTGACATTTCAAGCGTCTAAGTGCGGGAACATTACTTGAAATGGAGGTCGGCGGGGGGTCACACTAATTTTATCAGTTTGTATGACAATTGTATTTTAATCACGACAGAAATGGATTGTACTGATCCTTTCCTCATTACTATAATTGCCTCAAAAAGCAGATATAAAGTACGTAAGTGGCAAATTTACATGTTAAAGTAGTATAAACAGTAAAAGTTAAGAATTTTTTGCTGTTTTAAAGACAGTGTAACGGCCGTTTTCTGGGTGGCACTGCTAATCACATCAACGAGTAATGACACGTTTGTAACGAGTACTGTTTCTTTTAGTAATGGATACACACTTTTCGTTAATCTCACAGTTCTACATATCACTCCACGTTCTCGATTTGCTCAGATTTAATCAGAAATCAGTCTTCCTTCTAACAAGGCACACCTTTGACCCTGAACGCTCAGATATTCCTCGAGTAAAGCAATATGTAAACTATACTATTAACTTCATTAGGATATTAAAATAAATTTAGGCAAAAAATATTCAAAGTAATTCTCGAAACATTCGCTATAGATAAAAATTTGTAAATGTTCAATGAGACAGAAAAAAGCGTTGTTGATTAAAATTGATGTAAAAAGCTATTTGTGAATCTGAAGGCACGAAACATGTTTGGATGAAGAAAAGAAGCCGAGTGGAATGGCCACGTGGTCTAAAGCGTCTTGCTGTAGACTAGACGAGTGGTTTTTCTGAAGCTTCGAGTCCTTCCTCAGTCGTGTGTGTGTGTGTGTGTGTGTGTGTGTTTGTCTTTAGTTTAAGTCCAGGGACTGATGACCATAGCAGTGTAGTCCAATAGGTTTACAAACATATGAACGTTTTTGAAGAAAGGAAAAGAGAACCACCAATAGTGGTACCTTCCATATGGCGGAATTCATCTCCAACTCATAATAATGCAATTAACTACCTCGGATTTGATGAGGCAGATTCTTGCGTGTGTGCGTATGTGTTGTCCTCAGCATTAACTTTAGTAGTTTTTAAGTCTACGAACAGATGGCAGTAGCAGTTTCGTCCCATAGGATTACAAGCATTTGAACATTTTATTTGAATCTCGTAGCAAAATAAATTCTTTATTATATTTATGGTTGTCGGATCCATTTCATTTAACTCAAGTCATTGTAATGAGTCAATTCAAGTCTTTGATTTCTGCTTGTTTTATGCTCCTGCTGTATTGTTTTTGCAACTATTGTACACAATTAGCTACGGTGCAGTTGTCAGCATCCATTTAAAGCGCTATTTATATGTTTTCTGTGCTTAGCTAGTGTTCGTTTTTCTTAGAATGGAAACTGAAACATAACTGTAGGTGACTTCAACTTTACTATTAACTTTACTCTCATTTGAAGGTTTCACTGAACTGAATCTATCTCCCTTTGATATATTTACAAACAGTTTTGGAGATTCCAACACATCATACTGGGATTACAGTTGTAAAAGATAGTGGTGGCTTGATGGTAAAGTTTCTGTGAGCCCAGTATGCCATCCTACGATGGCGTGTGCACTTGCTCATATTCGGTAACGCGGAAGAAATCTCTTCTACGGCAAACACTTTGATTTTCATATTTTTGGAGGAGGTAGTATGGTGCAAAATAATATGAAAAAGATTAGCAAAATGTAAAATACTTCCAGTCCTCTTCTGTCGAACTATTATCATTCCTGACCTTTGAAATATCACCTACAAGAAATATCAATTCAAATCCAAAAAGTTTTGTTTTTAAAATTTTAATTTCACCATCATGACCGATAATACTCGTTTCGCATGACAATAAATGATGTGATTGTATTTCGAGGCAATAATACGAAGCACGTACCATGCGTTAGAAATTTCCACTTCTATGTCAGTATGTAATTATAATTTCCAAATTAAATTATGGATTCAGTCGAACTCTGTCGGTAAGTATGTTTGTGTTTTCTCTTGTAAATGCAAAACTTGTAATCACTACACAAAGGTTGTTTGTTTTCTTCTTTTAGAACAGCGGCACGTTGATAATAAGCTCCCAGAACAAACTGTAAACAGTAATGGAATATAAACTTGAAAAAGGGGGAGTGATAAGCAACAGCTAATCCTCCCTTAGTTAGCACGATTTTTTTATTTTTTATTTCACACTGTTAATATAATGACGAATGCGTATAGTAAATGACAAAGATTAAGTAAAAATAATTATGTAATAACAGCTGTTCTAAATATTTAATTATTTCCCGGTTTACCGACTTCAAACGAAATATTTGTCTTTCTTATATTTTAGAACGTCAAATTCATGTTAACCTACATGTATCATTTCAAATGTAGCCAGCTGGAAAAATTACAATATTTCATCCATAAGAAAGAGAAACTCAGATTATAGAAATGAACTGAGTTGGTAAAATGAACCATAATGTTTTAATACCAAAGTACCAAACGCCCCGTCACATTCCGCCCTTATGCTTTCCATTTTTAAAATAAAGTTTTTCTGTGAAAAAGGGTATTACCACCCCCCCCTTTGAAATTTAGGTACATTAATAAAGTGCCTTGCATTTGCGGACGACTTGGTTGTGATGGCAGATTCAATTGAAAGGTTGCAATCGAATATTTCAGAGCAAAATCGCGGATGTAACGGTTGTGGTCTGAAAATCAGCATCTTCAAAGTAAAGAACCTTCTGCGGAATTTAGACTTCAAGTAGGAGGAATAAAAGCACATTTACTCACAGGATGGTAACATATCAAAACAACTGGAATCTATGCGTACCAAACCTAAAGCAGTAAGCGCTCAGCTACGATCTACTCTCGCCTGCATGAAGCAAGCCAGTTCCAATATTAAGTTATGGGTGAACCGTTCAATCTTTCAACCAACTGTGATGTATGGGAGCGAAAGTCGGTGGATACCTTATTTATAAGGTTGCGGTTATAGATAAAAAGTAGCAAGGATGATTGCAGGTACTAACAGGTGGCAGAAGAGAGTCCACAATGAAGATACCAAAGAAAAACTGGGAATTAATGCCATAGATGAAGAAGTTAGACGAAAGAGTCTTACATGGTGGGGTCCTGTTAAGCGCGTGGACTCCCGGTTTCGATAATAGAAGTCAGGAGGAATCGAGGTAGACCAAGCAGAAAGTACTTGGAATCGCTCAAGAACGATTCTGAAGCAAGAGTCTTAACATCACATAAGGCATTAACGTTAACATTGAATATGGGATCAAGGTAGAATTTTATTAGGGGTACTATGCTCGACACTGAACACTAAAAGTCATGATCATTTAGATCGAACAAATCATGTTATCCTTACTGTATCATTTAAATTCAAATGAATTGAATAAATTTTCTGCCGTAAGAAACAAAAACTCTGTAGATATAAACGGAATCAGTAAAACCAACGACAGTGTTTTAAAAGTACGTACGCAAACCATCTCCAGTCTCAACCCAACACTCCCCACCTATAAATTTAGATATCTTAATAAACTGTTGGAAGAATTTAGAAAAAGGTGCTAACAGGTTATGTTTCGACTAATTTTTATCTGATTTTAACTAAACTTATAAATGCATTTTAATTATTCATAACTTTTTCTTGCCCTGAAACAATTTTACTACTTTTATTTACTGTACAATTATTTCTCAGTTTCGTCATTCTCTTTTTCATCCTCCCCTCCCTCCTCCAGATCCACCACTCCCTCCGCTTCTTAGATTGCTTGCTGGAGACACCCTTGTCAATGGTTCTTAGTGCCGCTTAATCGTCGTACATGTGCCAGAAACCAAATATTAGGCAATGTAACACGTTATTTTTGCTCCTGCTAACAGCATCACACATTTTAAGTACACAAGAAACTCGTTTATCCGCACTAGGTGGGAACGGGTGTAATCCGGATTATCGAAAATCCGGATAATCCGGAAACCTTACAGTAAATAGAAAGCAACCCACAATTGTAGCTCAATGAACTCTTGTAACCCCCTGCCCAGTCATCTACTTTGCAAGCCAGCATGTTACCGGTGAGCATTAGAGAAAAAAGTCCAGAATTGTAGACATTATTAATTTGGTGTTGGATTAAGTTTTCAGAGAAAATAATTTCTTTTTCTACAGTCACGAGAAAGTTTCACCCGACACTGACAGCTGACGTACTCCGTGACGAGATTTCCTTCTTTTCGACCAACGTTTCCTGGCAGTGAAGTTAGGATTACCACAGGGTAGCTTGCTGTTTAGCGCCTTTTTCTACAAATTGGACAGGATACTGGAATTACATGTTCTCTTTCTCACTAAACCAAATGAGTAATATTTCATCCGTGTTTAAATTCTTGCTTTCATTATTGTACCGGGATTCTGCAAACTACTCGTTATTTTAAAGCAGCCATCTTCAAATTCTTTTCGGCGCTTCTTTCAGTCTTATACACCTACACCATTTTGTAAGGCTGCGTTTATCAGTAGTTTTCCTTCGCCTATTCTTTTTACTGGTTCCAACATTTTTTCCATAGAAACAATTACTTTCTTCAGTTTTGAAGTCATTTCTCTCTCTACGCTAAAGCTAGAGAACAGATGAACAACAACCATAGTACATGTAACTAAATGACTAGGACTGGCGATCTTGTTTTTCACTACGGTGGATATATACGAAGTGTGTTGAAATGAAAAGTACCGGAACATCTTATCAGCCAAACTGCTTCAAATCTTAATATGCTGCTTTGGGATAACATAGAGCGCATCTAGGGACGCGAATTTTGTGTCGTCACCTCTCTCTCTCTCTCTCTCTCTCTCTCTCTCTCTCTCTCTCTCTCTCTCTCTCTCTCTAAAAAAAAATCAAGGTTGTGCACTCAACAGGCAAGATGATGCTCAGCGTCTTTTTCTTCGTCTGACGTCCTATATCCATCGAATTTCTAAAGTACTTAAAATACATTAACAGTGTCGTGTACTCTGAGACCCTCCGAATCCTACGCAAGTCTATGTAGAGCAAACGGCCTGGTTTGCTCCCGGAGGGAGTGATTCATCTCCATGACGAGGCGCGTCAACACGTCTCCGGGGTCGCACAAAGTGTACGGGACAAGCTCCAAGTGGGAGCAGTTTGAGCATCCGCCTACAGCCTGGTCATGTCGCCCTGTGATTCCCGCCTGTTTGGTCAGATAAATAATAATAACAATAATAATAATAGTAACAATAATAAAATATATAAATACATCCCAAAGGGAAGCACTACAGCTCTAACGAAGAACTGAAACACTCATCACACAACCACAGGAATTCTGAGAGCTCGTTAAACAACGAATAGTTGTCAGGTCTCTGGTGATTATTTTTGAGTGTCTGAGCTACATCTGTATATAGTCTACATGTACTAGATTACAAATTAGAAAAAAGCAAGTAGTAATTATACATTCATATATACATTCATGATTTTCACACATAACGCATCATTATTGTCTACAGCAGGCTCATATCTCTCTCAACTGTTCGGCAGTCTTCACTGCTAACCACAGGTCTTGAAAAGTGCATGAGTCTAGCAAAAGTGGAATAGCCGGCACGTGTGTCATCGTTTGTTTTTCTCCACATTGGCAGGGCTCGTCTTCTGCATGTCCCCCACCAGAACAGGTTATCCTTCGATCTTCCCATTCGACACCTAAGTCGATTTAGATTTTTCCAGACTCTCCATTCCAGCTGTGCTGCAGCCGGAAGTGGTGTTTTAATGTTCCAACATTGCAAGCTCCATTTTTCCAGTTTCTGTTTCCATATCGATTACCTGGTTGTATATTGGCTTTCATTTAGGGGATCTTCAAATTTAATGAAAACCTTCCTACATTTTAGTCCTGCCACCACTGGCTAATGGTCGAACAGGCGATGCCTTCTATCGTCGCACTGTCTGCTTCTTTCAGTCATCGCCACCGATTGCTGTCTGCTCTGTGTGGGAGCTATTCAAGAACACATATAAAGTAGATCACGGTCTGTAGGCATCAGGCACCTCGTAATTAATCGACTTGAATAGTTCAGTGCTGCAACTAGCTTGTGAGCATGGATCGATCTTCTTCATACGGTGCATGCATATTCAACTGGAGTAAAACACAATGCCAGATATCATGAACGTTGAATTTCAGGATTTGCTCTCCAGTGTGAGTTGGAACGTTTGCGGATTATACCATTCTGTGTGATGATTTTTCCTCCAGTTTTTTCTACGTAGTTCGTGTAGGACAGTGTTGGATTTAACGAGACTCCGAGATATACTGGGTTTGGGCAACGTTTAAATGAGTTCCATTATAATTGTAATTCCCTTTTTTTCTTCCTTATTGTTAAGGTGGAGGAAACAAGTTTGCCTCTTTACTGGATTTGGTCGAAGCTGGTTCCCGTTGTAATATTCGGTAACATATTTTCGGAAACATTTTTGTTTCCATTTTTGGGATAACATCACTTTTATTTAAATTCATATATAAAACAGTCTAGAGTGCAATGATTTTTATTTAATCAACCAGTTTCAGTTTTTTTTTTACCATCTTCAGGATTGCAATTCCGCTGATGAACGTGGGTGAAGTTGCAATCCCGAAGATGGTCAAAAAATGGACCGAAACTAGTTGATTAAATGAAAATTATTGGACTCTAGACTGTATTTTATATATAAACTAGCAGCAAGTACCGGCTTTGACGGGGTTTAAAATAAGGTTTTCTGTAGAAGCGTACTAAACCGTTTGTTTCTATGTAATAAAAGGATACGTTTATGTTAAAGCAATGTGATAAACAACATTTTTTGCAGTTCCATTTGGATTTTCAAGGTAAAGTGTACAAAATTTCATCAAGATCAGAGAAAAGCTATGGATTTTGGCGAAATCTATAAGTACCCTCCACCATGCACTGAACATAAGTTTGTGCAGACAGTGCCCTTCCTCTTATTTTGAACGTCAATTCTGCAAAATTTCATCAAGATCAGTGCGAAGATATAGATTTACACGGACACATTGAAACCGCACTTTCACTTTTCTCAAATTTACCGGTTGGTTTTCAAAAAAAAAAAAAAAAAAAAAAAAAAAAAATGGAACGAAATTGTTTAAGAACCTTCCCCATGTAATTTTGTGTACGTGTACCAAATTTCAAGTTATTTGGTTGTCTGGATCTTGAGTTATAAGACAAATGCGTCTTTATAAGTACAGAGATATTCAGGAAGAACTTCGTATTTGATCCCACTTTTGAGTAAAGATTCCAGTTATATCCACAGTGTCGCTTCGTACCTTTTTCTTTGAACAATTCTCTCAATAACGGTACATGCCATGCATAATACTACACTAATAACTCTCTCTATAGAAACATCTTCGCGAAGGGAAAAAAAAATAAATAAATCGCACTGACGTGTTTTACGGCCCACTTTATACTTGTAGTTTTATAAGTTGTTGCAAACATTTTGGACCAAAATAATAATCTAAAAAATAAAAAATTAATAAGTGTCTGAAACCGTTGTAGGCAAAATTTTTTTTTTTTTTTTTTTTTTTTTTTTTTTTTTGGCACTGGCGGGTTCCGAACTACTGACCTTCAACGTCACAGGCCAACACATTGCCCACTACGGTATAGCTAACAGTTAGGATTTGCGTTCTTTAATCTCATACTATTGATGGCCGTTGTTAACTGATGCTAATATGGCATTTGTAGATTATCATTAATTGTACGAAGAACGACGTCCTTTTGTTAATTCTTCAGTGCGCCATTGATTTGAAATGAAACGCGGAAGTTACAATAAGAAAGTCATCAAATACGCAACGCAAGATGGCGTATGCCAGAGACAGTTCTGGGCGAGTAATGTCACGTGACATCTGCGAACGGCTGGTTTTCATTAATTTAATGGAGTGTGTCAAAACTCCGTTATTTTTGCAAATATCTCTCAAAGGATACGAGATATGAAAAAAACATAAGGGAACAAAGTTGTAGAGAATTTTCTCCTCTACCAATTAGGTTATTTAATTTTCGTGTCAGATGAACGATTCGTTTGCAATTACAATTACAAAGGGCTTTTTTTATTACTACTGTATTTTTTGTCCGAAAAATTTAAAAAATGGGAGGTTCTGGTCTCTGGTGTCCTTCAATTAAGTGTGCAAAATTTGGTGCTGATCGGTTGAACGGTTCATGTTAAAAACAGGTAACACGTTACGGACAGACAGACCGACATGCATCCCAAAATAGCCGTTATTTTTGCAAATATCTCTAAAACGATACGAGATATGAAAAAAACTTGACAGAGCAAAGTTGTAGAGAATTTTCTCCTCTACAAATCTGGTTATTCAATTTTCGTGTCAGATGCATGGTTAAGCCGTAATTTTCATTTAAATTTCGAGCTGTCAAAAGACGATCGGAAAGGCCCACTTTTAGTGTTACTACCGTAACCTAAAGTGGGCCAAAACGATCTGGACATAAAGGAAATCCGGATAAATGGGGGCCGGATAAACTAGATACTTGTGTACTTGTCCTGCCTCCTTGTCAGGCGTCATTGTTGACCCGCACGTGGACTGCTCGTGTATGGGGGTCAAGTGCTGTCGCACGCCCCACCCGCGCCACAGTGGTCACCGGACAACGAACGTGTC